>BSBN01001182.1:2708397-4062596 GCA_027924645.1 Cunninghamia lanceolata | reverse complement strand
CTAATATAACAAAATTGCATTCTAAATTTGTGATTTCACATTCAAGAAGACCCCAAAGTGGGGTGAGCACTACAGAATAACAAAATATGATACTAACCAAAAACAAGCTCTAACAAAACCTCTAAAATGTCCCAAAAAGGATATTAGGAATCATTCAAAAGGGAGACCTAGAAAGAATCTATAACCAAAATAGAGTAAATAGAACAACAAAGAAAAGAAAAATATATCAATCATTTAGACCCACAAAAAATATAGAGATGATTCCAACAAATCGAAATAGAAAATTAAGCATAAGGGGCATAATATTCAAAGAAATGTCCTTCTACAATCTCCTAAATATGCCAAATGCCTGTAGGTAGTTGTAATCCATATTTAGAAAGGCCATCAACTTCATCATTCATTTCTTTGACCATGATGAAAATATATTGTATTTAATGTTGATTGAGCAAGTTGTATCTCCTCATAGATAGGCCTTAACAAATAATTATATACCCTACATATCTCATTCATCCAATTAACACAACTAAAGAGTCTCCAAAAGTCTATAGTTTTATAGCACTATTTTCAACTAAAACCATTAAGAGTAACTTTAAAGGTTTGATTTCAACATAGTTATTTGCCCCCCTACCCATACTAGGTTTAAACTTATAACATGCACTTCATTTAGGAAAATCACACCCCAATACCGCTTACTAGTGAGTCACCTTGATAAGCACCACCAAAATAATCCCAAGCTCCACTTTTGTCAATCTACTAGATAGAAATATGTTTTTGTGGGTTTTCCTTAATAGTCTACTCAAAACCATCAGAATTGACATAATTTAGACAACACATTGAAGCGGTGGGATAGACCTATCTTCAAAAATAAGAGCATTTTGAGCAAACCATAAACCTCATGTAGTGATTAATGGGCGATCACACCACTTGTTCAATCCTTCATCTACCCAATTTCCTCTTCCAACTTCCCTAAAACTAGAAAGTACAATTAGTTTTTCCATACTTGACCAATGAAGACACAAAACATTAAACTATGCAAAATGGATTCTTCATTTTTCATGTAGAGTATACACAATCCAATCCCATGTTTACCTCTCTTCTAAAGCACATCCAAGTGAGTGCCTTATTTTTAAGAGCTTGGCACATAAAAATACAAGATTTTAATGAACATTTGAACTTCCATATGGTTTTCCACCACCAAACAACATCCCCCACCCCTTCAACAACACTTAAAATTTGATTTCCCAACTTGGGGGAATATATCCTTCTAGTAGGATTTTTTGCCCAAATAAGCTCATCTTGAGCTTCTTTGACTCTCGCATGTGATTTCCTTAGAGAAGTAATATAGTTCTTCCAATCACCAACCTCTCTACCTTCTAGTCCAATCAATATAGTTGATTTCCATTCCTGTCTCCAAATTATAGTTAGCTTTAGGTATGTTATATGATTTAGAAAGAACATGTAATATGTGGATCTCCAGTACAGGTGAAACAGACACGCAAACAACATACAAGCTACGAGGATGTGGTTAAGGAATTTAAATATTGAAAATATTGCACGCCACCTCTGTTTTCATCTTGCAAGGCCCCACCTGTAACGACGCTCCCGATGGCTTTATCGTAGTGGGAGTCGGTATAGTGGGAGTCGGTATAGTGGAGGATGTGGCTGTCACCTCTCATCCATACCTCTCCCTTGATAATGCTTGATTTATTATGTAAAGAAGAAAGATCTTATCCACGGGGGGGGGGTGAGTCATCAGGCATTATGGAAGAAATATCTCGGGAGGCAGTTAAAAGGGGATGGAGGAGTTAAAGACAGACGGACTATTTTTGTAGAAAAAAGGGAATAACTCAGGCAAGCATAGCAGATCACAAGATAGGAGGTGCATTGCAGGAGAGGGTGATCAGAGAGTTGAGGAGGGGAGTATGATAGTATTAGACGTATTTACCTCAGATCTGTTTTTAGCACAAAACTAAAATAAAACAGCTGTTATAGCCTTATACACAGGAAACCAGAAACCCATTTCTGCATTTATAAAACTAGAATATAATTGTTGTGACTCCATTAATCTGAAACCTGATTACTGCCTCTAAAAAGGGATTAAAATATGTAGTTTATAGTAAGCAGTAGAAAACTGAAACCTCTTTTCTGAATCAGTCTTATATGCCTAAAATCTATTTCAATGCAAGATATTTACACAGCCTCTTCCCCTGAATTGATTTTAGCATACATAACTTTTTATGAACTCTTTAGATAAAAAGGGTTTCCAAAGAAAGATCCATGTTTTCTTATTATAATGTTTTAGTGAAATGGGGGATCGATTTCTTTATAGAGAATATAATGAAGGCTATCATACTGAAAATAGGGGTGTAATGATAGAGGTTGAAGAGATCTAAGTACCATGGAACCTTGTTGTTATATGATCACTCTTCTGATAGATATCTATTACAGCTCTTCTTAGGAAATTGATCACCTTTCTATGTTGATCATCACAGTCATTTTATTTGGCTGAACACTAGCCTTGTGGAAACCTTCGTTTTGAGTTTAAAAATATTATGGCACTAAAATACTTGAGTTGTAGCAATATGGGTTTATGCACTGAAATTTAGTCACGTAAATTCTATTAAGAACTTTTACCATGCAATACAAGAACCTAGGAGAACTACTAGGGGGGGGGAATTTAGATTTCCATTTTGTAAGTATGTACTTTGCATTTTATTTTGCTATGATAAATATGGTAGACAATATGCCAAAATTAGGTGGAGAATAGACTTGCAATGCCAGTTGCCGTATTTTTATTTTATCCGTGCATACCTTTGTGAAGCATGACCAAATTGGGGTCACTACAGTTGTTACACAGTTGATTTTACTGACAAAGGGCTATTTTTAATAAAACGACACTGTCATCGAAAGCTTCTGTATTGTAGATCTCATTTATCATATTTACTATTTCAAATTTAGAATTTAGTGTTACAGTCTATTTTAGATTACCTTGTTTGGTCAAACAAGATGAGATTGGTCTAGGTAATTAGAGTTGTTTGGAGTGGCTCTCTACGGGCCTGGGGCTCGCAAGTGGATGCCAGGGGAACTAGTAGCAGAGTTTCATTAATAAGTGATAACTAAATGAAAACATTGGGGTAAAAACATTAATAAGATAATTTGTCCTCATGCATGGCCTTGAGCTCTTGTAAAGGCTAAGGATGCAATGAGAAGGCCTATCCGTCTGTGGGGCATGGAGTCATCCATTTGCGGGACATGATTCGAGCATGATTGAGTCTCCTCGTCTATATGAGAGGTACTTGGTTCCATGTGTGCCATCCCTTCGAGCATATATGATGACACTCCATATGATTACACTCTAGTCTCTAGCACCTTAGGAGTCGTGAGTAGTACCCAACTTATGACTTAGATGAGTACACCTATTTATGACTCTGACTGTAAGCACTGTTCTCCGTGTCTTCTCTGTGTCTGATGTGAGTGTCGGCCATCTTGTACCCCCTTATTGTTGTTCATCTGTTTGGGCCTTGTGACTATCTCCGAGCATGGTGGGGTGGTCTCTGAGGAGTCCACATGGTTGGGAGGCGTTGCCACCACCATTGGGGACTGGTGAACAGGTTTTGGAGCACCAGTTAGAGATGATCTCTCTTTCCATTACTTCATTCAGCTATTGTAACCATTCATTCCTTGTACCATACTCAAGACTATGTTATTATACTTGTATCATAGTTCTAGAATGTATCCTTGTAATTGTATATGTAGCTATGTAATTGAACTCTCTTAGGAGAGAAGTTGTAATCGTTGTAATTAATGAGAAGAAATGTGATGTTCCTTTATTACTTTATGGATTCTGGTGTGGGTATCAGATCCACCTATACTTTATGCTTATGGATTTGTGTTTTTATCATATGTGAATTGGAACATTTGTTTGGTGTTTAAAATGAATAGGTATCAATCTATTGCATAGATAGCTAAATCTATGTATGGTGTTTACTTATGTAAAAAAAAAAATTATCTTGCTCCCTTTTGGCTCTTACCCTTCGGGGTTACGTAGCGGGATGTTATGTTTTTGTGGTTTTCCTTAATAGTCTACTCAAAACCATCAAGAATTGACATAATTAGATAACACATTGAAGCGGTGGGGTAGACCTATCTTCAAAAATAAGAGCATTTTGAGCAAACCATAAACCTCATGTAGTGATTAATGGGCGATCACACCACTTGTTCAATCCTTCATCTACCCAATTTCCTCTTCCAACTTCCCTAAAAATAGAAAGTACAATTAGTTTTTCCATACTTGACCAATGAAGACAAAAACATTAAACTATGCAAAATGGATTCTCATTTTTCATGTAGAGTATACACAATCCAATCCCATGTTTACCTCTCTTCTAAAGCACATCTAAGTGAGTGCCTTATTTTTAAGAGCTTGGCACATAAAAATACAAGATTTTAATGAACATTTGAACTTCCATATGGTTTTCCACCACCAAACAACATCCCCCACCCCTTCAACAACACTTAAAATTTGATTTCCCAACTTGGGGGAATATATCCTTCTAGTAGGATTTTTTGCCCAAATAAGCTCATTTTGAGCTTCTTTGACTCTCGCATGTGATTTCCTTAGAGAAGTAATATAGTTCTTCAATCACCAACCTCTCTACCTTCTAGTCCAATCAATATAGTTGATTTCCATTCCTGTCTCCAAATTGTAGTTAGCTTTAGCTATGTTATATGATTTAGAAAGAACAAACCATATCTATGAAGAATCATAATCGACCCTTCAATCAACTTGTAATCTTCGCTATTGCCACCCATGGGTCTAAATGAATCCTAAATCTTCTCCCATTTTCCAATCCTCCATGAAATCCATTGACCAAGTAAATGGATGGATAAAAAAATTATCTTCCATATTAAAGAGGCATTTTATAAATTTTTATTTGGATTCCTAACCCAATCTTCCATAGAGTCTAGCTCAATATAATCTAGGATTATAACATGGAACCAAATAATGTTTCCAACAATCAATATCCAAACATATTTTATTGTCAAATTATAGAAAGGATGTATATTCCTTAATCCCCATCCACCTTTAACATTCATAATAACAATTCCCTACCATTTAACTAAAGCAATTCTTTTTTCCTCCATGCTCCCAAACCATAGAAACCTTTAAAGCATAATTTCTAAATATTTTCCAAGATCCCCTTTGGGATGAAAATTAAATACATCCAAGAAACAAGAATTTCCTCAATAATAGATATGACTAAAATGAGCCTTCCACCTCAAGATACTCATCGATTACACCATATAAATAGTAGCTTTTTGAACTTTGCTTAAGCCAATCCTAGTCCCTTATACCACAATCATTAGACTTGAGAAAAAACCTAAATAATTCAACCCACCTTGAAAATCAATTTGTTGTTAAGGAAAATAAGTGAGAGAAATATAAAACATCTTCATCTAAAGTAGAAAAGGAGATCAATGACTTATGTACATTAACCTACATACCAACATTAAAGAAATCAATATCTAAGATTTATTTGAGATTCAGAGCATATCACCTTGAGATATTTGTATAACCATCCTGATTACTACCATTTTGTTTTACACCAAGTATTAACTTAATCATCCAAGCATCTTCTATTTGATTTAGAAGTACTATCTTCATAGACTTACCAACCGTAGTCATGGAAAAAACTCTATGCCACAACTCAGATACTCGAACTAGAGTATGGTAAGCTCACAAGGTCTAGGTCATCCCTAGACCCAGACCTAAACCTTGAGGTTCATTTGTAATGGCCTTCCCTATGTATCCCTTCCCAGGAATCAGAGGCTCAGTAGTTTGTACATCAAAATAGAGAGGTTTCATCCTCTCCTTTGCTATGAGATCTTTAATCTCACCTTTAAATCATAGTCTTTAATTGAATCTTAAGATTTCAAATCAATTCATATGCAATAATCTGATAGCAAATGCAATCCGTTCAAGAGTTAGTTCAATACCAACATCAATATGTGGAAACACATAAAACCACATAGTGACCAGCTCATATAAGCATTACTTGTTCACACATAGTGACATGCTCAAGCATACATTCCTTGTACATAATGTGACTATCACTCACATGGATCACACATACAACCGTGACTATCTCATGGGTACAACTCATATACGCAAAGTGAATAACTCATCTATCTGTCACATATACATAATGTGACTAGCTCCTGCAAATCACATATACATAGAGCAAATAACTCATGCATGTGTCACATACACTCAGAGTGACTATCTCATCCATACAACACATATACACTGGGTACTTAGTTCACACCTCTATCACATATACACAATAGGAATAACTCATGCATGAAACACATATACACAATGTGAATAGCTTGTGCTGGAATCATATGCACATCACAGATTTACATCATTACCAAGTAGCAAAAATGAATGGTTGCGACCATACTACAAGCATATTCCCATTTGCTTGATTCACTTGTCCTTAAGTACTCAAATATATCCCAACCAGAAATAGGTAATGATGCAGAGTGGGGACATAGCGGAAACACACACAATGGGAATTCTGTCTATATTGGCAAGAACATACAAATGTCTCCCCGAAATCTTCTATTCATCGGCCACACCTTATACCATCGGGTCACTCAAGAATTCTCCCACCGATGCACCACTCACACTGATGGCTCATCACTATCGCTCAGACTTCCTACCATCGACGTAGCTTCCTTCTCATCTTTCGATGATAAGTCTCACACCGATAAAACTTTCTATCGGTGACACTTTTCCTTCACTGTGACTCCCCAATACTTTTCCTAATCGATTCTCCTCATGCCGATGACTTCGGCATATATATGTAATTCTTGACTTCCTACCGCCGGTCTCCCTTTGCATCTTCACTTACTTTGACCATCACAGCCAGTCATCCCTTGTATCTTCAGACAAACATCCATCCAATATACACGTGAGCTACCACCTCGGCTGGTCATCCTTTGCATCTTATGCAATGTATATTTTCATTGCATCTTCACAACATACAGCAACTATTGCATTTGCAGTATACTCACAAATTGACACACACATACAATGGTGATATATTCACAAACTGTCTATGACATACATTCAGCGTATACACACAAAATGTATATTTCAACAAACAATCCCAAACTTAGCCTGAATGGACTCTTACATGCACATTTTGTCAACTGATATACACAAAGTGATACTCAGATGCAATAGCGATATACATAGAGAAAGTACCTCCATACATTTATGATATATATAGGAAATGTATATTCGACGAACAACACAAACTTGACCCAAACAAGACTTTTGTACATACTACCTTCCACAGCATATACATAAGACAAGACTCGCATGCAAATGCGATATATTCATAGACTGTCTATAGCATACAATTCATGTATATACTTCAAATGTATATTTGAATTTTCCCGCCAAGGTCTTTCTTTGAAACAGATTCTACAATTTCTATACTTCCATGTTTATCAAACAAAAGAATGAAACAAAAATGGAAAACTATTTTACAGGTCCATTCCACTGATTTCACAGAAATCCACCAGTGGGATGGATTTAAACGTGCATCATGGCAACAGAGAAACTAAGCTAAATATGAAATGGTTCTATACAGATAATATATAGAACAATTTGATATACAAAGATTTCACACAAGATTCAAAATTTACAAAACATAATTTGCAGAATTTCTATTCTTTCATTCCAGCTTCTTCATTTGATTAGTTCCAGAAAAAAAAGAAATGAAAAGGACCCCTTTCTCGACCATCTCTCTCTGTTTTTGTTAACCCCGTCACCTCTATTTTTGGGATTTTGAATTTTCCAATGATTATTAACAGAAACCCTAATTAATCCCATGACATCTGTTTTGCATAAGACAACAAAACTCCTAATGACAAGACACATTGTTTAACCCTTCACATCACCCAATATATTTGAAATGTCAATTTTGATGTTTACAAACATGAAATGCCAACATAAAATGTTACATGTGACTTAGACATATAAATGCTACATAGTAACATGAAATGTCTAATCCTTATTAAAACCTTATTGTGCATATTTATCCTATTGAAGGGGTGCTCCTACATCATACTCCTCGAGAGAAGAGATCTCAAGCCCCTTTGAGATCAGAGTTTGGAGGTCTGCACCATGGTTTGTGATCTGATCTGCATTCATCCAAATGGCCTCTAAATCTGGTTTTCCTTGCCAAGCCACCAAATACTCTAGGTATGCTTTATTCCGTGTCTTCTTTATCACTCTTGAGTCAAAGATATTCTTCAACTTTGGTGGATCATGCTTAGGAATATCATCATTTGCTGCATCCTGTAATGGTTCCTGTTCTACATCTGCTTGCTGCTTGTATGGTGTTAGATCACAGACATTGAAAATAGGTGATAATCCAAGATCAGAAGGAAGTTGGATCTCATATGCATTCTGTCCATACTTCTTGAAAATCTAACATGGTCCAATCTTCCTCTACATTAACTTGGTATATTTACCTTTTGGGAGCCTCTCCTTCTTCAGATTTACCACACCAAATCTCCAACATCAAATTGTAAATCCCTCTTCTTCTTATCAGCATATGTTTTGTACTTTAATGTAGTTTGGTGAAGTTGGTTCTTGACCTGATCATGTGCTTCTTTGATGGCTGAAGCAAAAGCTTCACCATCTGCACTAATAGGCTCTCCTATAGGTAGATCTCTTAGTTCTAGGATACCCCTTGGATGAATTCCATACACCACCTGAAAAGGTGACTTTCCTGTACTCCTATTAATGGTGTCATTATAGGAAAATTCTACCTGTGGTAGGATGTTATCCCACTTTTCTCTATGCTGCCTGGTCAAACACCTTAATAGATTTCCCAATGAACAATTAACAACTTCAGTCTGCCCATCTGTTTAAGGATGGTAGGCTGATGAGGACAAATTGGTTCCAAGCTTCTTCCAAAGAGTCCTCCAAAAATGGCCAATAAATTTTACATTTCTGTCTGAGACTATGCTCAATGGCAATCCATGGATCCTCAGTATTTCCTTGAAAAACAAATCAGCAACATATGAAGCATCACAAGTGGTTTTACATGGCAAGAAATGTGCTATTTTGCTAAATCTATCTACTACCACAAAAACACTATCATGTCCTTTTCTTGTTCTAGGCAAACCTAATACAAAATCCATGCTTATGCTTTCCCATGGCCTAGAAGGAATGGGTAATGGCTGATACAAACCTGCATTTGTGGATCTTCCTTTGGCTTTCCGACATATCACACATTCTTCCACAAATCTTCTCACATCTGACTGTAGCTTAGGCCAATAGTAATGTCTCTTTACAAGATCAAGAGTTTTATCAAGACCAAAATGTCCTACCATGGCCCCACAATGTTTCTCCTGAATAATATCCAGTCTCATAGAACATCTTGGAATACATACTTGTCCACCTTTGAAAAGTAATCCATCTTGGATCAGAAACTCAGAGAACTCAACATGATATTTGTCTCCAAAAGAAGTACATACCTTGTAGATCTCGCCAAAGTCTTCATCATCATCATACATTGTCTTCAAAGAATCAATGCCAACACTTTCCAATTGGATCTGATTGATGGTTAAAAGTCTCCTGCTCAAAGCATCTACCACTTTGTTCTTAACCCCTATCTTGTGCTTGAGTGTGAAAGTGAAAGCTTGCAAAGTTTCCACCCACTTCATATGCCTTTGGATCAGCTTCTCTTGACTGTTTCTGAAACTGAGGGCCTGATTATCTGTGAACACTATGAATTCTTTTGTCATCAAGTAATGCCTCCATTTCTTAAGTGACTAGACTAGAGCATACATCTCCAAATCATAGGATGAGTATCTCTTCTTGTCATCATTTAATTTCTCGCTGAAGAATGCAATAGGCCTACCTTCTTGGTTGAGTACTGCTCTAATTGCAATATGACTTGCATCACATTCTACCTAAAAAATCTTGTTGAAGTTAGGAAATGCAAGAACTAGCTGCTCTGCCACCTTCTTCTTCAATGTTTCAAAGGAATTATCTGTCTCCTTTGTCCAAGTAAACCTACACTTCTGTCCTCCTTTGATGGTGTCAAGCATGGGTGCACAAACATGACTAAATCCCTTTATAAACTTCCTATAAAAGGTTGCTAATCCATGGAAACTTCTTACATCACTCACGGTTTTAGGAGTTGGCCAAGACAATATGGCACTTACCTTTTCTTGATCCATTTTAAGTTGGTTATGTGAGATAACAAATCCCAAGTAGATGATCTCTTCCTGCATAAATAGACACTTTGCTAAATTGATCATTAGCTGCTCTTTATATAACCTTTTGAGGACTAAGTCGATATGATTGAGGTACTCTTGCCTTGTATTACTGAAAATCAGTATGTCATCTAGATAGACTATGATAAATTTACCTATGGATTCCCTTAAGACCTCATTCATTAACCTCATAAAGGTACTAGGGGCATTAGACAAACCAAAAGGCATGACCTTCCACTTATATAACCCCTCATTGGTCTTAAATGTAGTTTTCCATTCATCACTAGGCCTAATCCTAATTTGATGATAGCCACTCTTTAAATCTATTTTGGTGAAATATTTAGCACCCCCCAACCAATCAAGAAAATCTTCTATCCTAGGGATTGGAAACCTATACCTGATTGTTATCTTGTTGATCGCCCTTGAATCAGTGCAAAGTCTCCAAGTACCTTCCTTCTTTGGTGCTAGTATAGCCGGTACTGCACATGGACTTAGACTCTTGCCAATTAGGCCTGTTCCCAACAACTCTTCAATTTGCTTTGCTACCTATGCATTCTGATCTGGAGTGAGCTTATATGTTGCTTTGTTTGGAAGTGTAGATCCTGGGATCAGATCTATAAAATGGTTGATGTCCCTAATAGGTGGTAGGGAACTTGGCATTCCATCAGAGACAATACCTTTGTACTTGTCCAATAGCTCTTGGACAGCTGGGTCTATGAATATTTGTCTCTTCTCTCGTTTGACTTGTTGCTGTTGTTCTTTGTTTACCTTTAGGCAAGGAATTAGAGCATATGTAACTGCTCCTTCTTCTCCTATCCCTTTCATGAATTGTTTGCCTTCTACCATCATCACCTTAACTTCTTTTCCTTTTGATTCCACCTCATTCTCCATTAATGGAAGCAATTCTATCACCTTACCATTCTTGGTAATTGAATAAGTGTTTCTGACCCCATCATGGTATGCTTTCAAGTCATACTACCATGGTCTCCCAAATAGGAGATGGCAAGCATCCATCTTGGCAATGTCAAACAATAACCTATCCTTGTATGGGCCAATTTGAAATTCTACCCAAGCCTATTCCTCCACAACTATTTTTTGACCTTGGTGGAGCCATGAGATCTTGTATGGGCAAGGATGTGGTAGTCTTCTAAGCTTAAGCTTTTCTACCATTTCACAAGACACAAAATTTTCAGTAGAGCCAGAGTCAATTAGAACTTTACATACCTTTCCTCCTGCCTTGCAAGTAGTTCTGAAAAGAGACTTCCTTTGTGGGGGTTCTTTGTTGGGTACCTTCATGGTGGTCATTGCTCTTCTAATCATCAAAGATTCGCCTTTCTCAGGATATCCATAACTGTCAGGAGCATTCATACTTTGATTAGTGCTTGAGCTTGCTACACTTTGACAATCAGATTCTTGGATTAGATTGATCCTCTTTTCTCCCATTGAACTTGTTGCCTTTGCTGGACATCTGCTAGCTATATGGCCTTCTTGATTGCAGTTGTAACATCTGATAGGTCCTCTGCCCTGAGATCTTCCTCTAAATGGTGGTCTTCTGCCCCTAAAATTTCCTCTTTGATTATAACTTCCCCCTTGATATTGACTGTTATCTCCTCTGCTGTTCTCTTGGTTGGATTCACTTTGGTATCCAAATTCTCTGCCTCTAAAAGGACTTCTTCCTCCTCTTTGCTGTCTCCCTCTACCTCTATTGTTCCGCTCATGCCTTCTTTTTAATTTTTCTTCTACTTTGAGTGCTAACTGATAGCACTTTTGAATTGTCTCTGGGTTATGCATACTTATGTCTTCTTGGATGTTAAACCTCAATCCATTGAGGTATCTTGCTACCTTTTCTTCCTCACCTTCCTTTACCTTTATTTTTACACACAGTTTCATGAACTCTTCTGTGTATGAGTTGACATCTAGCTCCTTCTGCTTCAAATTTTGTTTCTTCTTATGTAATTGGATATTGTAATCCAATGGAACATAGGCTTCCTTCACTAAAGCCATCATTCTCTTCCATGTTGCAACTCTATTCTTTCCCTCTTTCACCCTGTCATATTGGATGAAATTCCACCAAGTCAGTGCAGCCTCTTTTAGTTTGGACTGAGCCATCTTCACTCTTTGGTGTTCTGATATTTCTTCGGTCTGAAAGAAATTATTTAAGGAGTCTATCCACTCCATTACCGAATCAGGTTCCATTTTTCCTGCAAACACTAGCAGGTCTATTTTCATATCCATGGTTCTTCTCTCCATGGATTTGAGGGCATTGAGTAAGGGTCTCTGGTCTGTAGGAACCTCTATCTCTTCCTGCTTTGGGGTCTCCTCTTCATCCCCATCTTCTCGTTCACCAGAGTTTTCCTCTCCCTTCTCTACTCTGTCCCTCAACTTCTCTAGTTCTTCTTTCAATGCCTGATTATGAGCTTGATCTACTCTGCTCTCTGCCATGTGCTTTCTTACTAAGGCCGTCAACTCAACGTTGGTCATCTTTGTTGGGTATGTTTCAGATGCTTCTCCTTCTGACATCTTGTCTTCTCCTTCTACCCAAAGAACACTCCTTCGCTCTGATACCACTATGATGCAGAGTGGGGACACATCGGAAACACACACAATGGGAATTCTGTCTATATCGGCAAGAACATACAAATGTCTCCCCAAAATCTTCTATTCATCGGCCACACCTTATACCATCGGGTCACTCAAGAATTCTCCCACCGATGCACCACTCACACTGATAGCTCATCACTATCGTTCAGACTTCCTACCATCGGCGTAGCTTCCTTCTCATCTTCCGATGATAAGTCTCACATCGATAAAACTTTCTATCAATGACACTTTGCCTTCACTGTGACTCCCCAATACTTTTCCTGATCGGTTCTCCTCATGCCGATGACTTCATCTTATATATGTAATTCTTGACTTCCTACCACCGGTCTCCCTTTGCATCTTCACTTACTTTGACTGTCACAGCGAGTCATCCCTTGTATCTTTAGACAAACATCCATCCAATATACAAGCGAGCTACCACCTTGGTCGGTCATCCTTTGCATCTTATGCAATGTATATTTTCATTGCATCTTCACAACATACAACTATATGCATTTGCAGTATACTCACAAACTGACGCACACATACAATGGTGATATATTCACAAACTATCTATGACATACATTCGGTGTATACACACAAAATGTATATTTCAACGAACAATCCCAAACTTAGCCCGAATGGACTCTTACATGCACATTTTGTCAACCGATATACACAAAGTGATACTCAGATGCAACAGCAATATACACAGAGAAAGTACCTACATACATTTATGATATATACAGGAAATGTATATTCGACGAACAACACAAACTTGACCCAAACAAGACTTTTGTACATACTACCTTCCACATCATATACACAGGACAAGACTCGCATGCAAATGCGATATATTCATAGACTATCTATAGCATACAATTCATGTATATACTTCAAATGTATATTTGAATTTTCCCGTTGAGGTCTTTCTCTGAAATGGATTCTGCAATTTCTATACTTCCATGTTTATCAAACAAAAGAATGAAACAAAAATGGAAAACTATTTTACAGGTCCATTCCACTGATTTCACAGAAATCCACCAATGGGATGGATTTAAACGTGCATCATGGCAACAAAGAAGCTAACCTAAATATGAAATGGTTCTATACAGATAATATACAGAACAATTCGATATATAAAGATTTCACACAAGATTCAAAATTTACAAAACATAATTTGCAGAATTTCTATTCTTTCGTTCTAGCTTCTTCATTTGATCAGTTCCAAAAAAAAAAAAGAAATGAAAAGGACTCCTTTCTCGACCACCTCTCCCTGTTTTTGTTAACCCCGTCACCTCTATTTTTGGGATTTTGAATTTTCCAATGATTATTAACAGAAACCCTAATTAATCCCATGACATCTGTTTTGCATAAGACAACAAAACTCCTAATGACAAGACACATTGTTTGAAATGTCAATTTTGATGTTTACAAACATGAAATGCCAACATAAAATGTTACATGTGACTTAGACATATAAATGCTATAGTAACATGAAATGTCTAATCCTTATTAAAACCTTATTGTGCATATTTATCCTGTTGAAGGGGTACTCCTGCATCAGGTAAGTTGGTGTATCTAATGGTACACCATGGGTTCCATTAATTTCTTAATTTACATCCAACTATGATGAAAAGAAAGCATCCCATACTACTTACAATCATCACTAGCAAGGGCTCAAGTGTGACAATGCACAACACATAAGGTCCTTAATACATATGCACAATGGAATTAACTCACACATACATAGCGACCAACTAGTAATAGAAAGTGGATGTAACCTACTACATGTACCTTCCCATTACCTGGTTCACTAACACATAAGTTTCCATCCTTTTCCTGATTCATAGCCAACTGTGATGACAAGAAAGCATCCCATACTACTTGTTGTCAACACTAGCTAAGGAATAGGTGTAACAACATACACATTCACAACCGACTGTGATGACAAGCAAGAATCCCATACTACTTGTTGTCATCACTGGCTAAGGATTAGGTGTAACAACATACATCACATGTGGTTATTAATAAGATTTCCACAACTTGTTGAACCTATTGAGTCAGTGGATCTTGATGTCTATCACCTCCATGCCATTGGCAAAAGTCAGTCCAACCTAGTATGGGGTAGCTCCTGGCATCTATCACTTGCATGGTATTGGTGAAAACCATCTAATCCCTATCATACTTCTGGAGGAAAACTAATGTGTTGTAGACCTAAATAAAATTCTGGGTTTAACCTAACTGAACAGTCCACTATCATTGTATTCCTACATTGAATTGATGATGCCTGCAATATCTATGCCTTCAAGACTCATTTCTACTCTAAGATAAACTTGTACAATTCTTATTTTATCTAGTCCTACTTACTAGAATGCATAGGAATGTAAAATAGTAAACAGAAATGGAAAACAACAAAAACAATCTAAATTTCCAGTTGCTACAGGTACCTTCAGCAGAAGCTAAAGATAACTGTATTTAACAGAAAATCACAGTTTTAATCTAACAACTCAAAAATGATGAAAAGGCTAACACTAGCCTCCGGAGGATTAAAAATGTGCACTCTACTCATGAATCACAATTACTAGAAATATCAATCAATAGTTCTTACTTGGTTCACAATATAACACATAAGATGGAATGAAATAGATTAACTCAGAATGTAGGAATAAATAAGAAAACGTGCAAAGTGAGAGTTAGTACCTTGAGTGGCCAGCTCAAGGAACTATCTTATTTTTTCTAGAGATTAAATCTACTTTAGATCTTCACACATCCCATAAGATACAATTGAATTCAAATCATATAAAAGATAGAATCTTCTTTAGATTTTATTCAAAATTATAACATGTCTGGAAATAACTAATAATTGCAACAAAGTAATGGCTATTTGGAAAGTAAAACATAACAACCAACTTTATCAACGAACTCATCCCTAACTTATATAAAGATGGGAGAGTCTTATGCAACCTTCTAACTAACTGTGATCATCAATTCATTTCGAGACATCATGATATTATTTTTGAGATCAACTTATTAACTGGAACAAAGGAAACAGAGTCCTATCCAAACATAAATTCTAACCACAATAGCTCATAAATAAGATTCATAAACTTCGGTGAGATTCCTAGAATAATTCTTCTTTCTCCCCTATGTTTATTCTCCCATGATGACCACATTTGTCTCCACCAATCGCTATGTCTAGCACTTGGACTACATTCTCATTGATCCTCCATTCTACATCCTGTTGTAATTACTCCTCCTTGGATTCTTTCTCTGGTTGCACAGGGTTAATCATTCCAACATATATACAAAACAACTTCTCATAATAAACTTATGAAATCCTATCTATATTTCATGCATATTAATAATTCAAATCATCCATTTGATAATATAACCACCCGAGTTCATTCATCAGCATAGGTTCCAAGTCTTTGGAAAGTATATATATGAAACAACATAAAATAGAGATAATGCATGTGAAGTCTTTGCAGAGCCATATAGAAAAGGTCTTTAAAACATATGGGAATGGTATAAAAGGAGGACAATATTTCATCCCAACATTCCCCCCAACTTAGACTTTTGCTTGACCCTAAGCAAAATTAAAGAACTAGACACCTAAGGCAAAAGGTTTTAATGCAGGGTAATTCTTCTAAGGTCTGTGTCCTCTCTAACTCCTTTTCCTTGCTTGAGGTAGAACCCATTAGACTATGTAAGTCTTTCCATCCTGATCTGCTCAGCACACCTATACTGCTCACTTTTCCCTCCTGTCCAATGTGGCACTGGATAAAGAAATATAGGAGGTTGATAAGTGAGAGGTAACCATGATACTCCCTTTTGTTCTGATATCTAGATATATCTGCGCAATCTTTCAAGCATATTCATGAAAATGTGGATAGAATGGGGTTCCTTCCTTTGTAACCTTGGAGTTAAACTATCCCATCAGCTCTACACATACCTCTAACAATTTTGGATAATAGACACTACCATCCTCTGTATTCTTCTGTAGTCCCTAAGTCTTAAATCCATGATCACCTTATCTGGTCCTTTATGATCGACAATGTCAACCATTGGGTTAAGATGATTTCAGGCTCCAAGGCTTCCTTAGTTTCAGTGGTACTTTCTTTTCCTGTTCTTCATATTGGTCCATCAATAACCCTCTGAGTTGTTCATTTTTAAAATGATATTAATGTTCTGACCTAGAGGTCTCCAACATAAATGCAGCGATTCCATTGTGTGTCTTCATCCATTATATAATTGTGTAGGTAATAATCACACAACTGGTCTTGTTCTTCTAGGCTGACCTCCTAGAAGTAATTACAAAAGATAAATCTTGAATGCAAATCGGGTTGATCATTTATAAACCTGTTATACAAAAAACTGAGAAATTTTTCTTTCAAAAACAGTGCATATACTCTTGATGGAGGTTTGCATCCCATAATCTTCTTGGCCCTTTCAATAACCTCTGTCAACTTTTGCTATAACTACTTAATCTTCAAATCCTTTTCTGCAATAGATTCATTGAGGTTATGCTTTTCTTTTTCCCAGTTTTCCTTCTCTTGCCTATTTTCATCTGTTAGTTTCATTAGTTCAAAACCCAAGGACAATGTAGTATGGTCTATTGGGGTTTTTACCACAGGAGGTTGGAGAGTAAGTACTGCCTCCTCCTCAATCTTTGCTTTATTTTCAGCCAGCTGTGCTAACAAATCTAAATTAGAGTCGTGGCCATAAGTTTGGATCTTCTCCTCTAACTCCTGAATCCTCTTTTCCTTTTCTCTATCTCTTTCTTCATAACTCCTTACCTATTCCTCAAGTTGCCTTATTCTGTCTAGGGCTTCTTACAACTCCTTCCTAATATCTCTATCTTCTATCAATTCCTTTTCACCTTCAAAATTTTCATCATTTCCTTTCTCAGGGGTATCAAAGATTTCCTTAGAAAAGTTATCTGGCATAGGTTTTCCCATTTTTCTGGCAATAAATGAATCTTTTGATTCAGAACCAGAAGAATAAATGTACCTTCTTTTTCTAGCAAACATATTATCGTTTGCATAGGCATCAACAGAAGCATCCTCAAGAGGGTTTTCTCTCCTATCTGAATCTAGATTCAGAAGAGCTGGATCAGTATCCTACTGGCCTTGATTTTTGTCTTCTTATCCTAGGTGCTCAACAATTTTCTCTTTAACACCTTGCTTCCTCAACCTCCCTAATCACCTAGGAGTAACCATCTCATGTTTTTCTACCTTTTTCCTCTTCTTGTTGTTCTCCCTCTAGCTCTTTGTTTTCTTCCTAAATGTTGAGGAAGTGGTTCTTTTTGTTTTAGGAATAGAGGTTGAGGGCTCTTCAACTAATACAGGCCCGAACTCTAGAGGGTTCTCAGGTTGTGTTTCTTCCCACTCAGTATCAACAAGGGGTTCAATTTCATGTAGAATATCTTCCTCTGGCTCTGGTGCTTCCAAGAGTGTTGAGATGTATACACATTGTTTAAAGGCTTCCCACTCAATTTGTGGGTACTAAATCCTTAAACTCCTTTTTACTAACAAAGCTATTAAACAATGGTGAGAAAGAGTTGTGTCTGCTTGTTGCCTCTGATACTCTGAAGACATTCTTTGCAGCATACTATAGAAATAATTGGGAACATTGACAAGTTTCTCATGCCTCAAATGGTTAAGCAGTTTAAGATGTGCAGTATACAACATATTATATCTACCATCACAAGTGATATATTTGATAATATAGGAAGCACATTTCCCCCAAAAAAATGGAAGAGATAATCATTTGGTACATTGTGTGGTAGAGTCTAGGTGTTCACCTCTTTCATAAAATTCCTCCCTGGCCACAACTGCATCAGCCCTGACTGGATACTCATACCCTATTCTAGGCAACCTTGAAACTTGAGCAATTGCAAGCTTGGAAGCGTCTATTGTCAACCCTCTAACCATTGCTTCATCATATTGCAGAGTAAGTGCAAATTCTTTTGCCATGTCATCATCATATTCTATCAATTTGAGGAAGTAATCAAGCCAACCCACTCTATTAAAGAGTGGAAGAACTAACACATCCTCTAATATTTCCTTATGTGCCGAGGGTTCCCTTCTAATTATGTATCCTTCCAGTAAGACTATGAATTAGAACTTTGCAACGTCAATTCTCTGCACAATGTCGACTAACCAATTTCTACTATGTCAGCTCACCACCCTAAAAAACTAGTCTTTCAATTTGCCTGTTTCTTGCTTCTCCACTATAACTCCATAACTCCTTAGGGTATTAATTCATTATTTGACAGAGGTGAGTTCATAGCGCAGAGTATTTTGTCTAGTTTTTTTCAAAAGGCAAGGTTTTAAACAAGGTTTTGAAAGGCAAAAATGTAAAGGCAACAACGATTAAATGACAATCATTTGAAAAGAAACCCTCCCCCCAACTTAATGATGAAGTGACCACACTTCAAATGATAGGTTTTACAGATGGAGAAGGAGTGATAAAAAGAAATGGTGGAAATATACATCGCATGCATGAAATAAATTATGAATAAACATGAATATAAATAAAGAAATCTAAGTGTATTAATAGAAAGGTGTTGATTGTACATATATATCGAAATGAAATAATTAACATACCTTGGAAATTGTGAACAACACTGGTGAGGTGATAGAATAGGCATGTGGAAAATGGGAAGTCAGATGTACGGTTATAGAGTGATAATTGAATAGTGCAAGATAGCGGATAGAAGTACCACTCATAAATGTGAATTGACAATTGGAATTATGTGAATGAATCAATTTTGAAAGGAATACAGGTGGATGGAATGGGTGGAAAAAATGAGGTAGTGTTCACCAAGCAATGGAACAGAACTATAGACAGGTGTTGCTATGGGCGCCTATAGCATAGGTCTCGACTGTGTAAATGTAAACATAATATAATAGGTCCCATCTGAGTCAGGTCCCAATTGAAGAAGTGAAAAATAGGTCCTGGTGGAGATATCAAGTTGTAACCATGGAAATCATGCAGTCTGTGCATGTGAGAAAAACAAAGAAATTTAATTTTCAGCAATAGGGGTTGAGTATTGCAACTCAACCTCCACATCACTGGACATTGTTGTTGTATCAGTATCAGAATGTGCATTGTCTAGTGTTACAATAGCTGAATTAGCATCTTCTGGTGTCACATCATCTGAATCAAGAATATCAGGAGGAGCATACTAAATAGATAGAGATACTATTAAGTCATCTATTTGGAGTGGTTTCTTGTACAATTTGAGCCTATGCCCATTGACCAATAGAGAAAATTGAACTTCATCAATAGTTTGTAGTTGAACTGCACCATTAGGAAAAACTTGTTGGATTTCATATGGACCTAACCAACGTGACTGAAGCTTGCCCATGAAGTCCTTATACCTTGAATCATAAAGTAGTGCCCAGTCTCCTGCAGTGAATTCCTTTGTTTTTATATATTTATCATGCCATTTTTCCCTTTGCTTCTATATTACCTCTGTATGATGAATGGCTTCTAGTCTCATTTCATCCAAGGCATTCAAATGTTGTAGCCTTTCCTGTTGTGTAGTGGTCAGATTAATTCCTAGGTCCATTGTTGTCCTCAGGGTTTTATGTTTAAATTCAATAGGCAGGACTGTAGTCTTCCCATATACTAGCTCATAGGGTGTAAACCATGTAGTTGTCTTCCAAGTTGTTCTATATGCCCAAACAACTTCAAGGAGCCTAGAAACCCAATCTCTTCGATGAAGCTGCACTGTCTTGGTCAAGATGTTTTCAATTTCTCTATTAGTAACTTCTACCTGAACATTAGCCTGTGGATGGTAGGGAGTTGATTTCTTATGCCTGATTTGGTATTCTGCAACCAACTTTGTTATTAAATCAGATGTAAATTGTGGTCCCTGGTCAGTTACTATTTCTCTTGGAACACCATACCTAGTGAAAATGTCTTCATACAAGAATTTGGCCACATTGCCATCTCTAGCAAACTATAATGCTTTCACTTCTACCCATTTAGTTAAGTAATCTATACATACCAGGATATATTCTTTGTTGTTGGATGAAGGAGATATAGGCCCCACAAAATCCAAACCCCACTTGTCAAAATGAGCTAGTGAGATTTGCGGCTATAAAGGCATCTCATCACCTCTAGTAGGCCTCCCCATCCTCTGGCATCTATCACAACTCCTAGTGTACTTGACATCATCTTTGTGAAGTGTTGGCCAGTAATAATCTATTGTAAGGATTTTGAAGGCTATCCATTTAGCTGCAAAATGTCATCCACAAGGCTCATCATGAGAAGCCTTCATTACATCAAATACTTCATCCTCCTTGATGCATCTTTGCATGATATTATCTGGTCCAGTGTAGAATAGAAATCCAAAATCCAAGAGTAAGAGAAACATTTATGCACCAGTTGCCGCTTCTCCCTTGGAGAGAAATATCCTAGAATTTGCCCTGTAACCAAATAGTTGGCTATATCTGTATACCATGGAGTGTATGTAGTGAGAGAAAATAAATGCTCATCAGGAAAAGAATCATCAACCACTCCATCTGAAGACTGTGTAGGTAGTCTGGACAGAAAATCAACAACATTGGCTTTGCCTGGTTTGTCAACAATTGTAATATCAAACTCTTGCAACAACAATAACCACCTTACAAGTCTGCCACCTACTATGGGTTTATTCATCAAGTATCTGATGGCTACATGATCTATATGGATGAAGACCTTGTAGCTAGTTATGTAGTGCCTGAACTTATTTATAGCATACACAACTGCTAACATCTCTTTCTCTATCACTGTATAATTCAATTCAACTCCTTACAGATTCTTACTAACATAATAAATAGTGTATTCCTTGGATCCTTCTTGTTGGCCTAAAACTGTACCAATTGCAAAATCTGATGCATCAGTATAGATGTGAAAAGGGAAGGTCCAATTTGGTCCTCTAAGTATCGGAGCTTGTGTCAAGGAGCTTTTCAGCTTTTCAAAAGAAGTCTAACAATCTGGTGTCCACTCAAATTCACTGTCTTTTATTAACAGAGTAAATAGAGGTGTAGCAATTTTGCTAAAATCTTGAATGAACCTTCTGTAGTAACCTGCATGTCCTAGGAAACTCTTGACATCTTTCTGCTTCTGTGGAATAGGTAGGGTGGAAATAAATTCAATTTTCTTTGGATCCACTTGTATTCCAGCACTTGAGATAAAGTGCCCCAGAACTATTCCTTGTGTCATCATAAGGAAACATTTTTCATTACTCAAAGAGAGATTGTGATTTGTACATCTTTTCAATACCTTCTCCAAGTTGTGTAGGGCTTCATCATATGTGTCACCATATGTGGTGAAGTCATCCATATAAATCTCCATATTGTCATGTGTAAAATTAGAGAAAATGCTTAAAACTGCTCTTTGAAAAGTAGCTGGAGTGTTGCACAAGCCAAAGGGTAAGACAGAGTATGCATATGTCCCCCAAGGGCAGGTAAACATTGTCTTATCTTGATCTTCTGGAGCAATTTTACTCTGATTATACCCAATAAAACCATCAAAGAAAGAAAAATATTTCTTGCCTGCTAGTGAATCAAGAACCTGGTCAATGAAGGGCAATAGAAAGTGATATTTCCTAGTAGCAGTGTTTAATTCTCTATAGTTGACACAAACCCTCCTCTTTCCTCCTTTCTTTGGAACTATAACCAATGGTGAAACCCAGTCACTGTCTGAAATGGGGTATATGAAGCCTGCATGCAAAAGTTTCTGAAGCTCATTTTTAACAATTTTCCTGAGGGATGGATTCATGCGCCTTTGCTACTACCTGATGGGCCTATACCATCATCTATGTATATCTTATGCATGCATAAGGCAAGATCAATGCCTTTCATATCATTATAATCCCATGCAAATGCTGCTGAGTGTGCATTTAAAACTCTATGCAAGGAGTGTTGTTGCTCATTAGTCAAGGCATTATTAATATTCAACATCTTTCCTGGTCTGACTTCTAGTTGTTTGGACAATTCTTGTATAGAATTCAAATCAAGACTAGGTAATACAGGTAAGCATTGCTGAGGTAATAAAGCATGAAATATTTGAGACACCTCTTCTAATGAACTGCTTGGTATTGTGGTGCTCAAAGGGTCTTGCAAGATAGACAATCTTGCTACTGTGGATACCTTCCACAGTCATTATGGAGGACATGAGAAATTAGTTCATCTTCATCTGGAACATCTAACAAGGGGCTGCATTCAATAGTCATTAGTGTTTGCAAGGAGTAAGTGTCCTCTTCTTCCTGGAAAGGCCAAATGGTCTACTCAAGTTCATGGTATGGTTGGGCTGGAGGATACAACACCAATTTCTTAGTCACTGTCCCATTAGAGATGATCATGTTACCAGACCTACAACCTATAAATGTATCAGTAGTGGCAAGCCATGGTCTGCCTAGTATAAGAGGATAACCAGCTAGATTAACTTTGGGCTGCAAAACTATGAAATCAGCTAGATACTCCCAAGACTCTAATGTAATGACCAAATCCTCTATGACCCTCAGGTTTGACTATGGACCTATAAGCTAATTGAAGAACTATCTGGGTAGGCCTAAGATTATTCAATTGGAGTATATGCATTATTTCCTTGGTCATGACATTAATAGAAGCACCTAAATCTATCAGAGTGTTCTTAATCAGGGTCCCATTGATCTTGACATCCACCACTGGACTTCCTGGGTTTGTATATTTTTGAACAATTATATTACCCAACATGATGTTTGCAAGATTACCTAACACATGCACTATCTGGGGGTCTATTCTCTTCCTTCCTGGCTTCTTTATACAAAGATCCCTAATAGTTTTGGTATAGATGGGGATATCCTTGATAGCTTGGATTAAGGGAACCTTGATGTTGATATCCTTTAGCTGGCTAAGAAGGGCAGTATCAGCTTGAGCTGGTTGCTTTTGCATAACCAAACGTTCAGGGAAAGGAGGAGACTTCTGCTGCAAGGTAGGTTGGGCATCTTGGCTTGAGTCTGGTTCTAAGGGTTATTTATCTAGGGTCTCTTCGATGGCCTCTTCATCTTCAAGCTTAGTAATTTGGGGAGATGAAGGTCCTGCAAGTTGTTTCCCTAATCTAAGATTAACATTACTCACTTCCACCCTATAGGTGGGATATTGCATCACCTTGTTAGTATAAGCCTATTGAAGAGGCTTGTTGTTAGGGTTAGGTGAAGGTTGGGCAAGAATTTGGGTAG
This sequence comes from Cunninghamia lanceolata, assembly GCA_027924645.1. NCBI lineage: Eukaryota > Viridiplantae > Streptophyta > Pinopsida > Cupressales > Cupressaceae > Cunninghamia > Cunninghamia lanceolata. The sequence continues at coordinate 4,038,493 of BSBN01001182.1, read as the reverse complement.
GTCTAGGGGATGGATTTTGAGGTGGTGGCATGATGGTTGGCTGTTGTGGCTAAGATGGATCATAGGTTGCTGAAATTGTGCATTTTGCTGCCATTGTTGCCCCTTATTCCACTGAGGTTACCATTGTTGCTGCTGAGTAGGGCACTAAGGATTACAGTTAGGTCCTTGGAAATTTTGTTGTGGCCATGGGTTAGGTTGTTGTTGATTCCAACCAGCTTGTGGAGTAGCCATGCATTTGGGTTACTAGACCATTATTGAGTATTCCAAGCAGAGAAGTTTTGATTGGCAGCAAGAAAGGGAGGATTAAAATTAAGTGGATCAGGAGGCATACCTTGTCTTTGTTGCCATGGCCTTCTTTGAGAAATGAAGAATAATTGCCCATCCTCTCCTTCAAATTATTGTAACTTTGATCTCTCAATCCTTTCTTGTTGGATACTGGCCACCCTCTTACATTTGCAATTAGATTTCCATTGTCTACAGTTGGGGTAGTATTCAATGAGCATTGCATCTGCCTCTTCTTGCTTCTCCTTGATGTGAAGAGTGTCCAACTATGTAGCCATGTGGCTAATGATATCTTCTTTCATATTGGTTAGCAAGTTACTAATTTCCACCTGAGAAACTCCATTAGCTACCTTGCCTGCAATGGCTACTCTTTCTCCTCTGGGCTTTCTGGAAAAAGTCCTAGAGTAGTTCCTGCAAGCTATACAAATATCTTCAAAGGGTAGTTGGGAGATATCCCCTGTTCCAATGAGATTTAGGGCATCCATGCAATCATCATTGACTCCTCTTAAAAAGACCAGCTTCAATGATTCTTCGGACAACCTATTCTGAGGGTTTTTCTTCAAGGTAAATTGGAATCTCTCCACATAGTCATCTAATGGCTCGTCCTCCTTCTATGCATCCTAAAGATGTCATCTTTCCTCCTATCATGTCTCAGCAGTAGTCTTTATATTTTGCCAGGAATTTTATCTTCATGGTATCCCAGTCTAGAATGACATCTCTGCCTAGTCCCATAAACCATCTTAAAGTAGCATCTTTTAGGGTAGCAGGGAACAACTTGAGTCTGTAAGGATCAGTGGTATAATCATAACTCCTACATAGAACATCAAGCTCGAACAAGAAAGTGTCAGGATCTTCAGTCACCAAACCATAGAAAATAGGCAATGCAGATGGTGGTATATTTTTCAAAGTAGCTGCCTATTCTAGGTCTGGTATAGGGAATTTGAATGTAGCTTGTCCTGGAGGATCCTCTACTGCATCTGCCCTAGTTCTAAAAGTTCCCTCTGTGGCAGTAGAGGAAACTGATGGAGATGTAGGGGGTGTTGATGAAGATGTAAAAGGAAACTCTCCTTCAGCACTTCCTATTGTGTAGTTGTTGAAATCAGTTGTACCCTCGTTGTTCTAAGAAATTGATGGGAGGAATCTACCTCGAGTATCTCTTTGCCTCCGCATACAATAAATTGAGCTTTATGTTTCAGCGGCCCTCCACAATGCTAGTAGAATGCATGGTGTTTTTTTTTGAAAAATGAATTTATCCAATCTAATATTGAAATCAAGTTTTAACCTATAAAAGCAAGTGAAATCTAACAAATGAGATTATGAAGATAGCACCATCCCCAACAACGGCACCAAAAATGTAGAGGAAAACTAATGTGTTGTAGACTTAAATAAAATTATGGGTTTAACCTAACTGAACAGTCCACTATCATTACATTCCTACATTGAATTATCGACCAAGGAGCGTAAGCTTATGATGATGCATGCAATATCTATACCTTCAAGACTCATTTCTACTCTAAGCTAAACTTGTACAATTCTTATTTTATCTAGTCCTACTTACTAGAATGCATAGGAATGTAAAACAATAAACGGAAATGGAAAATAGCAAAAACAATCTAAATTTCTAGTTACTACAAGTACCTTCAGCAGAAGCCGAAGATAACTGTATTTAACAGAAAATCACAGTTTTAATCTAACAACTCAAAAATGATGAAAAGGCTAACATTAACCTCTAGAGGATTAAAAATGTGCACTCTACTCATGAATCACAATTACTAGAAATATCAATTAATAGTTATTACTTGCTTCACAATATAACACATAGGATGGAATGAAATAGATTAACTAAGAATGCAGGAATAAATAAGAAAACATGCAAAGTGAGAGTTAGTACCTTGAGTGGCCAGCTCAGGCAACTATCTCACTTTTTCTGGAGATTAAATCTACTTCAGATCTTCACACATCCCATTACATACATTTGAATTCAAATCATATCAAAGGTAGAATCTTCTTCAAATTTTATTCAAAATTATAACATGTTTGGAAATAACTGATAACTGCAACAAAGTAACAGCTATTTGGAAAGTAAAACATAACAACCAACTTTATCAACGAACTCATCCCTAACTTATATAAAGATGGAAGAGTCTTATGGAACCTTCTAACTAACTGCGATCATCAATTCATTCTTGGACATCAGGATATTGTTTTTGAGATCAACTTATTAACTGGAACAAAGGAAACAGAGTCCTATCCAAACATAAATTCTAACCATAACAGCTCATAAATAAGATTCATAAACTTCGGTGAGATTCCTAGAATAAGTCTTCTTTCTCCCTTGTTTTTATTCTCCCATGATGACCACATTTGTCTCCACCGATCTCTATGTCTGGCACTTGGACTGCATTCTCATTGATTCCTCTGTTCTACATCCTGTTGTAATTACTCCTCCTTGGATTCTTTCTCTGCTGCATAGGGTTAATCATTCCAACATATATACAAAACAACCTCTCATAATAAACTTATGAAATCCTATCTATATTTCATGCATATTAATAATTCAAATCATCCATTTGATAATATAACCACTTAAGTTCATTCATCAGCATAGGGTCCAAGTCTTTGGAAAGTATATATATGAAACAACATAAAATAGAGATAATGCATGTGAAGTCTTCGTAGAACCATATAGAAAAGGTCTTTAAAACATATGGAAACAGTATAAAAGGAGGACAATATTTCATCCCAATAATACCAAAGGGTGTCTCCTAGCATCTGTCACCTTCGTGGTACTAGTGACAACTGACTAACCCTAAGATATGATGGATAACACCTGGTATCTGTCACCTCCACGGTACTAGTGATAACAAGCTAAACTGCACATGTATCATAACATGGATGGTTCTTGGTATCCATCACTTCCATGCTAATGGGAACAATCAGATCATCCTAAGATACGACAGATAGCACTTGACATCCATCACCTGCACGGTACTGGTGACAATTGACTATCCGCACCTGTATCAGACTTAGTTTTGACATGTGTGTCATCTTATAGCTAGTTAAACACACAATAAGGCTATCACACGGATACACCAACACTAGTTAGATCGACTCAGTTACATACCACATAGAGGTCCATAAGCTAATACATAGGGTCTTGTATGTCCAGGGGTCTAAATTATGGGTCAACACTCAATAAACATATTGGACAGGCACATGAGATGGATTCTATCCAATCACATATATGCATAAACATATACAAACACAAAGTAATATCAATGGTCATTCCATACATTTAGTTGTCACTTGGAAACACAGTATGCATTATACATAAGTCAAACCCACAATAGCAATATTAAACAATATTCTATTTCTAAGTGCCTAACATTTGTATAACACCAATCGCCATCTTAGCATACCAATATCCACCAACTAGGTGTTAAGGCATAACACCATACATAGTTGGTAATCCTTACCATTATTTTCCCATAGAGTTCATTACCTAGAACTTTGATCATTTTAGTCTAGACAAGTCCAAATTCACCTTTGTACATTCCTATAAGAGATAAATTGTGAAGACAACAATTCTAAAAGTTCATCTAAGATTGGGGTAGATTCAAGTAACCTAACCCAACAACCTCGTAGGTGAGATTAGTGCTGATAGAGAGCCTTTTTCTAGCTCAAGCCTATATAGTGGGAACATACTAATTGGAAGGGGAGATCATAGCCATCTGATGTAGTTTCATCCTCGAGCTAAAGCATACCAAAGAGGGAAGGTTTGTCAAGTTTAGGAACACCCCATACCTCAGAGTCATTCCATAAACCCCTCCTCTAGGGACTTGAGGTCCAGGGGCATCCTTCACCCAAGGACTACCTACATACTCACTTCCAAATAGGATCCAAGTCACATGTAGTTCTTCTCACAATAATCTCTCTAGGAACATATGCATAGAATTCCTATACCCAAGATTTCATAAACATTCAAGAAAATTCATCATAGAAGTGGAATAGAAAGAATATTATAGAAGGAATACCATAGAGGGGATCAAAACCATCCAATGTAACAAATTGCCATTTACCAAAACCCGTTCCAAAATAGAGCCATAGCTCACAAAGTATTTATTGAGTACTATTGCATACCCCCAATGAGATTCTTTTCAATGATTCCCATTAATTAATAGTACTTAATAGAAGGTTGGGAAACCCAACTAAGATCACCATTTAGCAAACATGTACTAAATACCTTCAAAGGACACCAAGGTCTCAATTTAGACCTCTCCCCCTCCATGATTCAAAATTATCTGGCTTAAAACATAATAGAACCCTTATGAGCTCATCTTATGAACCCAAAGCCTAGGCTAATTACCTACCAACATGTAATTCTCTTTGTTTGCACAATCATATTGTGACCATTATCATATAACCCATAATAATTATAGAACTAAAGTAATTACTAGTTCAAGTATACCCATTAGGACAGATAGGGAGTCAGACTAGCTCTTACAACACCTCTCAACCTTCCCACCAAGTATGAAATCTTGCATTCATTAATACCAGCATTTATGATAACTATCCATCACCTCATGCTAATGTAGATAAGATACCGAGTTGGATATGTATATATGTATTTCACTCATTTATCAATAGTACCTACTTCACCTAAAAGTCATATCGAATAATAGTCAAGTTTCACAGTCACTCAATTTCATACCTATCGTTACTAAAGTTGCTTCTAGAATCAAATCCATACCTAGAAATTATGCCTAAAATCACAATGAATATAAAATAATTCCAGTCATATCAATCACAAGACAACGACAGTCAAAATATCTTCACAATGCTGCAAATATTGAAGGACCTGATATGCCTTCAAATAATTTCCTACTATAATATGATTTAATGATATCAAATATCATAACCATATTATATTATGACATTCTTCATAATTGAAACACAACATGTTAGGATACCAAACCATATCATACAAAATGCCAAACATAAGGGTCTTGTGTTTAAAAACTCATCCATTAATCTTAGTCTTATGGAATAGAACTTCGTATCCAATATCGTTGTTCTATATCTATTAGTAGTATAGAGTTTTATTGAGGTTCAGAACATACTATAATACAACAACATGACATGTGGTGCTACTAAATACCACAACCATATTGCTTTATGGTAGCATGAACCAAAAAAGGATTTAGTTAATGAAAGCCCCTCCAACAATTGTTTACCAAGACAACCTATTAGAATAAATTTTCACAAACAAACTAAAATATTATCAACAAAATTAAAATCGTATACTTTTCTGCCAAGTTAATCTCAACACATTGATTTTGAGCCATTGCTTTCGATTCTCTTGGTTCTTTAATTGTTTATGTTTTGGACTATCATTTAACATCCAAACAATCCAAGAACCCGAAGCTTAACTCTACCATCAACGTTAGAATATAGCCCAAAACTAAAAGAAGAATTTAATAATTATTTTTTTCTAATAATTTGACTTCTAGTTTCACATTTTATTTACCTTGAACTTTGCATTAGTTTATATGAGAACACTCTTACTTTATGGATTGTTTCTATATTTTTCCCAAAATTTGAAACTCTCTTTCCAAATCAAAGTAAAATTCTTAATTCGAAATGATGTTTATTTCCAATAAATTTATATGATGGGTATGAAATATTAAAGAGAAGTTTCAACCAAAAATCTAGATTCACATTTATAGGAGTTGATGAAATTTGAAAATAGTCCCTTGGGATTTTAACGATTTAATTACCTTAATTTTATTTGATAGTCTTAGTTGAGGAGTTACTGAAATCTTAAATAAAGATTTTCCTTTTCAGGTTTCAAGAGATTTAATTATTGACAGATTGGGTGAAATCATTTTATGGAAAAGGAAATATTTAAAGTCTAATAGAGATGTTCAATTTCCATTCTTTATAAGATAAACAATACAAATTAGTTGCATCAAATAGATCAACTAAAATATAGTGCATGACTAACTCACCTATATATGTGATTGCCACGGCTTCATACATTCTTCTTTTAGGCATACCCAACAATCATTGCATTGCAAGATACCACAAGTGATGTCTCAAACAAATAGCCCTTCTTCTGTCTTGGAAATGCTCGAGTATATGAGGGTATGCAGTAGAGACCTGGCAGATGCCTCAAACAAATAGCCCTTCTTCTGTCTTGGAAATGCTTGAGTATATGAGGGTATAAAGTAGAGACCTGGCAGGTGCACCTAAAAGTAACACATTTCGTGAAGAATTGGTTGAAGATTTGAGTGAGGGAAATGTGTTTTTGGGATTTTTCCTTGTGTTGGATAGCAGGCGAGCAAATGACATTGTGCAGAAGAAAAACACAAGGCACGAGGCCCTCTAACTTCTTCGCATTCTCTCTTCTCTCCCCTTCTCACATCCTCATCCCGTCCTCCTTGTCTCACGGAATACTTATATCCTTTGTGCTTTGACGGATTTCCATACTCTTGATCCAATTTGAACACCATGGCGCTCAAATGCAAGACCATTATGGACTCTTCTATAACTTAGGAAATCTTCTCCCAACAATTTCTTCCATGGAGTCTTTTCTTGGACGCTGCTATTAGTGTCTATTCTCCCTTTCATATCACTTAACTGATCACAAGTGGACCAATAGGTGAGCATTAAGTCATGTTCTGTTGGTGGGATGATGTGGCATCACATGATTAGTTGATTTTTAAATCTAAAGGGCACATTTCATTCAATTATTAGTACTTATAGTAACACTAACAACCTTAAAGTCACAGCTACTAGTACTAAACTTTTAAGAATATTGGGCCTTAAATGCACAAATACTATCTCAGCCATTGGAACTATCTCACCTATTGGGTCTTTTCCCCTAACTGTGCTTGTCCCATTTGGTGGTTAATGGCTACATGAGCTTCTTATAAATGGGTGCCATATCATCCCTTTTATGCCCAACTACCTCTTTTAATTCATTGTCCTACTGTCAACTTTCCATCCATACTTATTTAATTAATCATATCTAATTTATTTTCTTTATGTAGCTTTAACGATGTGACAACATCACAAAATAATAAAATATCATCAACAAATAAGAGATGAGACATGAAAATGCCTCTTCCAATTTTAATACCTAAAAAATATCCAATTCTCTTAGCCTCAATGAGAGCCCTAGTCAGACCTCTAGCAATAATAAGAAATAGTGGACGTGATAGTGGGTACCCATGCATTAGTCCTCTACTAGGGATAAAAATGTACGAGGTAGACCCATTTATAAGAACAACAAAAGATACAAAAGTCACACAACTCATAACTCAATTGACAAAATGTAGGCAAAACCCTAAGTGTATCAACATAATCCTTAGATATATAACTAGCTTACCCTATTATAAGCTTTGGACAAGTCCGGCATGATAATCATTAAAGACAGCATTTTCTATTTTTATGGTATGAAGTCCCTCCTATGCTATGCTAGTCACCCATGAAGTTATCTTCCTTCTAGAAGCCTAAACTACTCGATTTGAGATGTATTCTTATAATAGGGTACGTGAACAAAGATGAGAGGCCAAAAAGTGGCTAGTAACATTTTGAAGGTGAAATTGAAGGTCACACACTTGTGTTAAGGCTCAGGTGTGTTATAAACATGAGCATATTAAGGCTAGAGTAATCTAACCCTAAATGTGTAGGTGTTATAATGTGAGCACATTATGACTAACTAAAAATAAAAATGAAATATGCAAAGGTCTGGCCCAATTTTCATTTTTTCTTCCATAAAGAGAAGAACACAAACAAGGACAAGTGCAAATGCATTTCTTAGTGAATCAATTCCCATTAATAATGCCTCAATATTGAAGAGGTAATTTTTTATCAACTTTTTGGTAGATTTAGCTAATACTAAATGCATTTTTCTCAAATTGGTTCTAATTGGTTAAATTTTTCTTTTTACTTAATCAAAACCCTCCTCCACCTCAAAACCCCTCCTTTGCTTGATCAAGAGCATGATTAACAAACCCCCCCTCAAACTCCCTACAATTCCCATCCATTCTCTCAAAACACAACAGATATATTATAAGACATATCAAAAACAAAATTGAGCTTGAAATGTTGAGAGAAGCCTTAAGAAATATGTATGGCACAAGTACCCACCAATAAGCTCTTATAGTGTCTTTAGAACCCTTGATTCCTCACATTGATTATGGCACTAGCTAAACTAACACATGGGCAACCTATAGAGAAAGTTATAAGGAATATTATGTAACAAAACTATCTTATGATATGGTGAAGGAAAAAATGCAAATAAAAGTGCATTATTTGTTGACCTGAGAACTAATGCACCTTTAGAAACAAGTTGCAAATGTTTCCCAATCCATTGGTGCACCCACTAACAAATTAAAAAGAACTTTTGGGATAGGTGGTGGATGGTGTTTGACCAACCTCCATGCAATAACTATGAGGTACCTCAATATTTCTTATGCAAACTATATTATGGGTTTGTCCTAAATGAGATACTAAACTATTTTGATCATCAAGATTTCTAAGGTAGAGGAAAAGGCTCTACTCGGGACAAAGAGGAGGCATGCTATGCACAAAACTATTAGGAAAATGTGTTGTGTTGTACATCTTGCACAAGAAAGAATATTTTAATTATGTAAAAGAAATATTTATTTGGGTCCACATGTAAAGTTGTATGGGACATTGATTAAATATTTTATGTGTAAGAGACATAGGAAAAATATTTAATATTTATGGTAAAGGTTTAATTTTGGGGTTAATGATGTTGTGCTCTCATGATTAAGACACATGGTCTAGGCAATACCACTTGGTGGTTCTGTGTGAGCTTGATTTTGTAAAAGCAAGCACATGTGTATTAGTTAAGGTTGGCTATCTTTTTAGAGTCGGCTGCCATTTGTATTAAGCTCTCCTAAAGAGTGCATGTGTGAAGCATGACATGGCATGTGTGCTTGCATGGTTACCTATTATGCTTGGACACATGGAGGATGCATTGAAGGAGCTTAACATTTTAGGAGTATTCATGAAGACTTTGTATGTGTATTGTAATGTTTCTATTGTTGAATAATACATTGAGTGTGGATGCTTTTAGAACCTAGGCTTTTTCCTCATTGAGGGTTTTCCTAGGGTATATCTTATGTCATCTTGATGGTATGTTTGTCTATTCTTTTGCATGGTCAATTCTGAGCACTTGTTTGCATATCTATCTCTCTTGGGATTATGTAGAAATATTTATATTGCTACAATTTTTCCTTTCAAGTGGTATCCATGTTCTTCGGATGTGACTTAAGCACAATGTGAATGAGTCAGCCTCGATATCGCACATGAACCCTCTCCTTTCTATGGGTGACCTCCAAGTCACTCTCACTCTCGTGGAACGAGCTAGTCAAGTGAAGGAAAGACCTGGGGGTGGCTATGTTTATAGGGAAGCATAACTATGTGAAGAGTGGTTGGGCGATCTATAGGCCTAGTATGGATTGCTATTTATCTAGATCATTCTTGAGTTGATGTGGTGGAGATCATTATATGATCTGAAGGGTCACTAATCCTTTGTCTCCTATTTGAATTTCTAAGGTTCCAACATCTAGTGGGTAGATTGTTTTGTTGTTGGTGAGTCTAGAGCATTGTAACCTATCCTCATTGTTTTGAATGTGTTGTTGTATGATATATCTTTGTTGGAAGACCCATAGAGCATGTTCTTACTCTTCTATGGTTTGTTGTGCTTTTTGTGGTCTTGGATGGATTTCGTCTATCTCTTTGAGAATAGCCCTGATCCAAGTTCCTCCAATCCATGGGCACATTGAATGCTTGGTAGAGAGTTTGTCAAGTTTTGTTGACCTAGTTTGACTCAGTTGACTTTGACATGAAGTTAAGTTTTTTTACCTTTGTTGAATGTTGTATTTGAATATGTACCTTGTGATGGAATCAAGGGTTTGATCTCATTTGAATGTGAATTGTACATCATGATGAAATCAAGGGTTTAGTTTCCCTAAGTTTCCTAATATATTTTATTTTTGTATGAATGAAACTAATATGAATGCAGAACAATTTATTTTTTGTTCTTTTTTCTAAATTGAATAGTAAAAGTGATCTAATTAACTAATAATTTGAAATATGAACACAATTAACATGAATTTTCCAAATGCAATCTAAACTATGGTTTTTGTGTTAAATGTGAAGTGATTTTTTAATCTAATTTAGGAATTGAAATTGTTTGATTGAAGAAATTTGATATTTAATCTACGAATTGCAATAATTCTAATCTACCAATGCTAATCAAATTAAATATAATCCTATCAAGGAAAAAAAACATCTAGATTACTTCTCCAAGAGCAAATTTTATGAAAGCATATAAAGAACCTAGATTTTCCTTTGTGCACGAGATTGGCATATCCTTGAAGTCCTTGTGACAACCTCCCTTCCTCTATGGTAGCAAGGTAATCCTCTTAGTGATAGGGACGAAGTGTAATTCATTGAATGAGTGAGCTATTGCAGTTATAAAGCACTATAGCTTAGCAATTGGCTTTGGCAATTTATGAGTGTAACAACACTATTTAAGCTTTTGGAAGCTTGAGAATTATACTACGAAATAATGATTAGTTCTTAAATAATATTCTATTGTTCTACTATGAAAATTTGATTGAGTATTTGTTAGCTACTTTGTTAGATAGTTTTTAATTGGACTTCCCAACCTTAATTGCATTATCCATTTTTGGTCTTGTCATAAATGCAATATCCTAATACTCCATTTATCATATGCAATATCCTATTACTGATTCAGAGGCTGAAGTAGAGGTGCAAGGTGAATTTGAAGTAGAAGGTAGGCATGGATTTGTTTCATCATGTGGGTCTTATGGAATCCCCTGAAACACTTTTAGATTCAATGTTTTCTCCTCCTGACCATCACCAGACCTTGCCATGCTAAACACACTTCTCTCCTTTGGTTTTAGTTATCTACTGATGATGTGCTAGCAATAACTTCCTACACTGCAAACAATCTATATAAGATTTAACTGTAACTTGGCCCAATTGTTGCAAAATTTCTTTTTTTCCTACACAACATAGATAAACATTGAAAACATGTATAAAGAGATATTTCAACCCATTACCATGACTAGCCATTACAGGGCATTCAACCCATTACCTAATTTCAACTAGAGCCATAGTTTCTATCATGAGTGAAGATAAACACAACCATAACCAACCAACTATTACTGATGTAAAAAAAAATTAAAAAAATAGCATTGCTTTATTAAAGGTAAATCTACAAATAGCTCCTATGTATTTCCTCAAGGAATTTGATGCTCTCTCACGACAATTTCTTTGGAGTGGTAACTTGTCGACTACTAAGTGGAACCTTGTTAAGTGGGAAACTGTGTGCAGACCAAAGAAAGAGGGAGGTCTTGGTTTACGTTCTACTCTTTTGAATGGACAGGTTCTTGTAGGTAAGTTATATTAGTATTGGTGTACTAGTTAGCATCAACTATGGGCCTGTTTTCTCACCCATAAGTATTTTAAAGATGTTAATTCTTTTGATGTTCCTTGCTTTCCTTTGGACGGAAGGGGGTCTATGATTTGGCATACTACAAAAATGGGGGCTAAGTTGGTTAAGAATGGGCTTTTTTGGATCTGTAATTCAGGGTCTCAGGCTCTTTTTTGCATGGATTCATGGGATGGTCACCCTTCTATCCTTTCCTCTTTTCCTCACCTCCAGTCTCTTTGTGATATTTTTACTACTGCAGGCTGGGACACAGTTGAGCATTATAAGGTTGCATAGAATTGTGGGACAGCTGTTAGTTTTAGATGGAAGCACTCTATTGAATGGCCTTTGGGAGGATCTGAGGAGGATAGGTGTGAGATGGCTCAGATTCTTGCTTCTCATGAATGCACTACTTTGGTGGGGTAGGATGTTTTGGCTTGGGATGGCAGTGATTTGTCTAGGAATTACTTTTTTTTCTATAGGTTATGGGTAGCTTGTTAGGCAGATGTTAGGAGACATTGAGGTTCCTTGGTGGAAGCAAGTTTGGCACAAGTTTTCTTGGCCCAAGTGCAACTTCTTCTTGTAGTTGGTGGTTCAAAATTAGTGTCTTACTTGGGATAATCTGAGTAAGCATGGGTTTCAGGGTCCCTTGATGTGTGTCTTGTGCCGTAATAGTGAGGAAAGTGTTTCTCACCTCTTTTTCCAACGTTCTTTCTCTAGGGAGATTTGACATTTTTGTGGAGTGTTTGGAACTAGGCCTATTGGCATGTCTCCTCTTTAGCTGATTTTTTTGATCATTGGGGCATGGCCCCTGTTAAAACCTCATTTCTTCAAGTTTCTTGGGCTCTTGGACCTTCCTTTATTATTTGGAATATCTGGTTGGAGAGGAATCGTAGGATCTTTCATGATGTGATGTTAGGGGCCCATCACTTGTGGTGGAAAATTCTTCATTCTTAGGTGAAACTATTTCGGCAAATTGTGATTTGGCAGAAGTTGTGGATCCTCAAGATGTTGTTTGTTGCAATCATCTTCATCTTCCTCCTCAACAAGGTCATTACATGAGAAATAAATGTCGACACCCTCTTCAGAAGATAAATAGGGAGGGGCATTGGACTCCTCCTCCTCAAGGAGTTTTGAAACTCAACACAGATGGTTCTTCTCGAGGAAACCCTGGTCATGCTGGTATTGGTGGAGTTGGTCAAGATAGTACTGGGTCTGTGCAATTTATCTTTTCTATTTATAAGGGTCTTCAATCTAAGAATCTGATGGAGGCTCTTTCCATTTTATATGTTGTGGAGCGTGGCTATCATCTTGGATGGCAAAGGATCATTTGTGAGTCTAATTCCTAGGTGGTGGTGAATCTGTTGAATAGACAACATTTAGATGATTTTAGTTGGCATTTAGCTTTGGTTGTTAAATAGATTCTTAATCAATGTGATTCTTTGCATTCGGTTTCTTTCATTCATATTCCTAGAGAATGGAACGGAGTTGTGGATTGTTTGGCCAAATGGTCCTCTGATCACATGCCAAATTGGAACATTATGGATTGGGGTCAATTACCCCTAGAGTTGTCTCAAAAGTTGGACCACTTAGTGGAGCTTGACAGGGCTGAGTAATGCCCTTTCTTTGTACTTCTTCTGGTTTGAATAAATTGTTACCCCTTTTAGTAAAAAATAAATAAATAAATCTACAAATATCATTAAAGTTCTTGAGCAAGGCTAGGAATTAAACATCTAATTCTCGAAGGTGACTCCCAAGTAATTGTTCATGCTTTTCAAAAAGATCTTTGGATAATTGGAAATTAAGTTACATTCTTAATGAAGCTTAGAGTCTTCTTTCTCATTTTGAGGGTTTCCTTTGCATACATACTATAAGAGAGGGAAATAGATCTTCGGACATCCTTTCAAATATTGCTTGTCTTCTTCAAGGAGAGGATTCGATGGAAATTCATCAAAACAACATTGGCCAAATCTTGGATTTTGAGAAGATTATCAAAGAGGAGATGATCTCGGGTCTATAACGGTACATTTTTCTAACGGTTTGTTTTGTTGACAAGTATGCTCTTATTTTTTGAGCCCCTTTGCTCTCTCAGCATTGCACATGTTTTGTTCCCATGGGCTCATTCATTTTGAGTACATTATTTGATGCAAGAGGATCTTTTCACTCTCAGTTAGATCTCACCTGCATCTCCTTTATGGCTTCGCCCGCTCAAAGGTCTCATCACCATTATTCTGGTTCGTGTGCACCTCTCTTTATTATGATGATAATGGTGGCTTCTCCACCATTCTCCGCTGTTCCAATTTGTACAGCTTCTGGAAAATGTCTCTCATTCCCCATAATGAATGTATCTTCCTTCTGGTTCAGCAATGGGAATAACCCCTGCATGGCAATATCAGCTCAGAACTTTTGGCAAGGGCTTTTAAGTTATTTGATGAAGAAGTCAAAGATACATTGGTGGAGGTTTGTGATAAAGATATCTTCTACCAATCTAGGGTATGCTTTGCCACACATTTGGTTTCTCATTTCTTATCAAATGCTATGGATGTCTTCCAAAATGTCGACATGGCCTGTTTGTGCATGAATATCTGATACCCAAGGCTAAACTATTTGAGGCTTTTACTATTTACAATCTACATGATGGGTTAGCTCCAATTAGTGGTTTGTTCCTTCGGGATGACCTCATTAAGAAACCAAGCTTCAACTATGTTTTTCAATCTATGATCACCAGCCTTCAAACTGATAACAGAGAGCTTTCCAAGAATTCTCTTCATTCACATAAATCTGCTTTTGGTCATTCAAAGTGTGAGAGAATTGAAGAGGTGTTTAATGCATGGAATTTTTTGATTCACTTTCAACCACTGGTTTTTCCTGTCATGGCTGAGGAAAATCCTGCTGCTCTTCATGGCTTTCGCGTTACTGATCTTAATATGGGAAATGTCTAGGGTTTCTGTTAAAGGTCTTTTTTTCTCTACTTCTCATATGGAATATCTAGCCATTTGGGCTTTTCTTTTGTCAATCGTTTATGGATCACCTTAATCATATCTTGGCCTAAAGGGCTTTTTTTGTAATATGTAAATACTCTTTCTATATTAATATAATATTGCGATGCTATGCATCCTTAATGATAAAAAAATAAAGTTCTTGAGCCAAAGCTTTTAGAAAGTGACCTAATTTTCTATGTAACGTAGCTGGAAGATTGATGTAACCACACTCTGAAGTTAAATATAAAACGAAAATAAATTCAGACATACTAATTTCACGTCCAGTGTTGCAAAATTCAAAATAGTAAAACATAGACAGGAGAAATCTATGTTGTTTATGCCTCTTTTTATTGTTTTGATTTAAAGCAGGGGAAAAAATAAAGCAGAGTGCTTCAAAAATAGAAAAAGCTAATTATGTAATTCATACAAATTAACTATTCTGGAAATGTTTAAGTCATATTGCACTGGGGTTTATCTAGCTTATAATTTGTTGCATAATTGAGGGCTTAAATTTGACAGTCAACCTTGACGGTCAAGCAATTTTTTTATGATAGTTATCTATTCAAATGTGCCCTTCAAATACTATGACATGCCTTAGTATAAGTAAATAAATAAAAATCAAATATATATATCATCATAATCCTATATAAATTTTGGCAGTTTGTTCAAATTCTCTCCTTTCATATGATACAATCTTTTTAAAATTTTGATTGTATTTTACAGTAAAAATGCCTAAATACAGCTATACAACTGTCAAATTTAAGCCCTAGTTGCATTTATATATATAATATTTTATTTATAAGTCTTTTGGGATATTTTGATATTTTGATTTGAAGTCATAATAAAAGAGAAAAAAAAAAGCAAACTGCTTTAAAAATAGAAAAAACTAATTGTATTATTTCTAGATATCGGAGGATTTCAGTAAATTAGTTATTTTCCAAATGTTCAAGTAATATTGGTCTTATTAATTATGTTCATAAGGTTTATGTTATGAGTTTATCTAACTTATAATTGGTTACATTTTAATTTATATATAATATTTTGTTTATACCTTTCTCGATATTTTGATATTTTGATTAAAGTCATAATAAAAAGAGGAAACAAACAAATTTAAAAATAAGAAAAACTAATTATATTATCATGATATTAAAAGATTTCATACAAATTAGCTATTTTGTAAATGGTTGAGTCATATTACACTAATCCTATTAATTTTGCTCATAGTTTAATGCAAATATTTATCTGTAGCATTGGTAGCATTTTAATTTAGATATAATAGTTTTTGCATGATAAATTAATATGATATTTATATTTTGAAATCATAATTTAAGTTGATTTTCTTTGTAAAATTTAAATTACATATTATTTTATATTGTGTTAAAAAAATTTATATACGTTTACATATTTTATAATATTAATTAAAATACCAATTTTAAAAGATATTAATAAAAATATTGTAAAAAATTAAATATTTTAAATATCAAATTATATAATAATTTGCATATCGAAATATAATTTCAATTATCAAAACACCAACAAAAATACATGCAATGCATTAGTTATATTTACTAAAACATCATAATATTAATATATTATTATATTCATGTCTATAAATAGATGTATTGGAGCTTTCTTTGGATTAATGTGGAATTAATAGGAATCTTAATTTTATTTATTGTTAGAATAATATTGGGATCTTTAGAGTCAATCCCATAAAATACGTGTCACTTACCATGGCATGATATTTTGGAGATCATGATTTTAAATGATAAGTTGATATAATATTATAATTTGGAGATTATAGTAGTGTATGATAATTTGTTGTGATTTTTTTTAAATGCATATTGTTTTAGGTTGTTTTTACATTAATTCATTTTTTTAAATCAAAATTAGAGGAATGATAGGGGAGAGAGAGGCAAGAGATAGGAAGATAGCGAGAGATAGATAGGTAGAGAGAGAGGAAACGAATAGGGAGAGATAGGGAGATAGGGAGATAAAGAGTGAGGGAGATGTCCAGAGACATAGAGAGAGATTGAGAGGTAGAGGGATGATAGAGATAGGGAGATAGGGGAGAGATAGGGAGATAGAGGTTTAGGTTTTCTTAGGTTTAGGGTTTAGGGGTTAGGGGTTAGGGTTTACGGTTTAGGGGTTTAGGGATAAGAGAGAGATAGGGAGAGGTAGGAAGAGAAAGAGAGAGATAGAGAGATAACTAGATAGAGAGAGAGGGGAGATAGAGGGGAGAGATAGGGAGATTGAGAGTGAGGGAGATGTCCAGAGAAATAGGGAGAGAGATTGAGTGGTAGAGGGATGATAGAGATAAGGAGATAGGGAAGAGATAGGAAGATAGAGGTTTAGGGTTGCTCGGGTTTATGGTTTAGGGTTTAGGGGCATTATTTAGGGTTTAGGGGTTAGGGGTTAGGGTTTAGAGAGAAAGGACCTATAGGGAGAGATAAAGGAGATAGAGGAGAGAAATAAAATGTGTACACTAGCATTTTACACCTAGTTTAGCACCTGGGTGGACCTAAAATGTATACACTTGCTAATCATGTCCTATTTTAACACCTTTTTTAACATTAAATGATTAATTATTGATCCCGATGATAAAACCTAACAAAATAACAATGAAGCCGACCTAACCACACTCAAAGGGACTTATGCCAAAGTTCTTCAGGCTAAAGGACAAGGGCACCCAAGCACCCTGGTCCCTCATTTATTCCAGACCTAATTTAAAGGTATGTCAGCTTAAGACATCTTAAGTGGTTCATCATGTCAACCCCATTTGGTTTTATTCATCGTTGGTGAGTAGGAATGCAAATAAAAGCAAGTTAGTTTATTCATTTGAACATCTCTAAAATATCTCTAACTTCTTGAATGATTTTAGCTCTTTCCTTCTCTCTCATGCTCTCTATTCTTCTCTAAAGCTCTTTATGATGGATTATTGCTGCGACACTAACTTATTGTAGGTCTTGTGAAGATCTCTCTACTTCTTTGGGCTACACCAACTTCTTGAGTCAAGTTGTGATGCGTCTTCAAGAAAGCCAGGGTTTCCATGCTCATGGTGACTCCTTTGCTTTATGCTTTCTTATAGCATTCCATTCTACTTTAGATTTGCCTCATCCCTCCTAGGGCACATACTCTTTGAGATCTCATCACTGTTATTGTGGAGGTGGAAAAACCATTCACATAGCTTGACTTAGGCAAGCTTCTAAAGAACACTTAACCATTTTCCTTCTTATGTGTGTGCAGGTAGCATCCGGAAGAATCTGTAGAAAATGAGTTACAAGAAGCAGGAACAGAAAAGGGAGAAGACACATGAAACTTTATGTTTTGTCAAACCCTAATTAGGGTCTAGGGCACCCAAGCGCCTTGGTCCTTTGGGCTCCTAAATCTGGATCCAAGTCCTATTTTGTCCTCTAATCCCCACTATGGTGTTAGATTTCTGATATTTGTTCTGACAATCCTATTTTCTCATATCTTGCTTAACTAGGGTTTCTACTTTTCCCTAGCTTGGGGTAATTGCACAAAGATGAGGGACCAAAATGGGGTCTTCAGATGAGTCATATCACACTAATCCTATTAATTTTGCTCACAGTTTAATGCAAATATTTATATATAGCATTGGTAGCATTTTAATTTAGATATAATAGTTTTTGCATGATAAATTATAATGATATGTATATTTTGAAATCATTATTTAAGTTGATTTTCTTTATAAAATTTAAATTACATATTATTTTATATTGTGTTAAAAAAATTTATATACGTTTACATATTTTATAATATTAATTAAAATACCAATTTTAAAAGATATTAATAAAAATATTGTAAAAAATTAAATATTTTAAATATTAAATTATATAATAATTTGCATATCGAAATATAATTTCAATTATCAAACACCAACAAAAATACATGCAATGCATTAGTTATATTTACTAAAACATCATAATATTAATATATTATTATATTCATGTCTATAAATAGATGTATTGGAGCCTTCTTTGGATTAATGTGGAATTAATAGGAATCTTAATTTTATTTATTGTTAGAATAATATTGAGATCTTTAGAGTCAATCCCATAAAATACGTGTCACTTGCCATGGCATGATATTTTGGAGAGCATGATTTTAAATGATAAGTTGATATAATATTATAATTTGGAGATTATAGTAGTGTATGATAATTTGTTGTGATTTTTTTTTAAATGCATATTGTTTTAGGTTGTTTTTACATTAATTCATTTTTTTTTAATCAAAATTAGAGGAATGATAGGGGAGAGAGAGGCAAGAGATAGGGAGATAGGGAGAGATAGATAGGTAGAGAGAGAGGAAACGAATAGGGAGAGATAGGGAGATAGGGAGATAAAGAGTGAGGGAGATGTCCAGAGACATAGAGAGAGATTGAGAGGTAGAGGGATGATAGAGATAGGGAGATAGGGGAGAGATAGGGAGATAGAGGTTTAGGTTTTCTTAGGTTTAGGGTTTAGGGGTTAGGGGTTAGGGTTTACGGTTTAGGGGTTTAGGGTTAAGAGAGAGATAGGGAGAGGTAGGAAGAGAAAGAGAGATATAGAGAGATAACTAGATAGAGAGAGAGGGGAGATAGAGGGGAGAGATAGGGAGATTGAGAGTGAGGGAGATGTCCAGAGAAATAGGGAGAGAGATTGAATGGTAGAGGGATGATAGAGATAAGGAGATTGGGGAGAGATAGGAAGATAGAGGTTTAGGGTTGCTCGGGTTTATGGTTTAGGGTTTAGGGGTTAGGGGTTAGGGTTTAGAGAGAAAGGACCTATAGGGAGAGATAGAGGAGACAGAGGGGAGAAATAAAATGTGTACACTAGCATTTTACACCTAGTTTAGCACCTGGGTGGACCTAAAATGTATACACTTGTTAATCATGTCCTATTTTAACACCTTTTTTAACATTAAATGATTAATTATTGATCCCGATGATAAAACCTAACAAAATCACAATGAAGCCGACCTAACCACACTCAAAGGGACTTATGCCAAAGTTCTTCAGGCTAAAGGACAAGGGTACCCAAGCACCCTGGTCCCTCATTTATCCTAGACCTAATTTAAAGGTATGTCAGCTTAAGACATCTTAAGTGGTTCATCATGTCAACCCCATTTGGTTTTATTCATCGTTGGTGAGTAGGAATGCAAATAAAAGCAAGTTAGTTTATTCATTTGAACATCTCTAAAATATCTCTAACTTCTTGAATGATTTTAGCTCTTTTCTTCTCTCTCATGCTCTCTATTCTTCTCTAAAGCTCTTTATGATGGATTATTGCTGCGACACTAACTTATTGCAGGTCTTGTGAAGATCTCTCTACTTCTTTGGGCTACACCAACTTCTTGAGTCAAGTTGTGATGCCTCTTCAACAAAGCTAGGGTTTCCATGTTCATGGTGACTCCTTTGCTTTATGCTTTCTTATAGGAGTCCATTCTACTTTAGATTTGCCTCATCCCTCCTAGGGCACATACTCTTTGATATCTCATCATTGTTATTGTGGAGGTGGAAAAACCATTCACATAGCTTGACTTAGGCAAGCTTCTAAAGAACACTTAACCATTTTCCTTCTTATGTGTGTGCAAGTAGCATCTGTAAGAACCTGTAGAAAATGAGTTACAAGAAGGAGGAACACAGAAGGGAGAAGACACATGAAACTTTATGTTTTGTCAAACCCTAATTAGGGTCTAGGGCACCCAAGCGCCTTGGTCCTTTGGGCTCCTAAATCTAGATCCAAGTCCTATTCCGTCCTCTAATCCCCACTATGGTGTTAGATTTTTGATATTTGTTTCTGACAATCCTATTTTCTCATATCTTGCTTAACTAGGGTTTCTACTTTTCCCTAGCTTGGGGTAAGTGCACAAAGATGAGGGACCAAAATGGGGTCTTAAGATGAGTCATATTACACTAATCCTATTAATTTTGTCCACAGTTTAATGCAAATATTTATATGTAGCATTGGTAGCATTTTAATTTAGATATAATAGTTTTTGCATGATAAATTAATATGATATTTATATTTTGAAATCATAATTTAAGTTGATTTTCTTTGTAAAATTTAAATTACATATTATTTTATATTGTGTTAAAAAAATTTATATACGTTTACGTATTTTATAATATTAATTAAAATACCAATTTTAAAAGATATTAATAAAAATATTGTAAAAAATTAAATATTTTAAATATCAAATTATATAATAATTTGCATATCGAAATATAATTTCAATTATCAAAACACCAACAAAAATACATGCAACACATTAGTTATATTTACTAAAACATCATAATATTAATATATTATTATATTCATGTCTATAAATAGATGTATTGGAGCCTTCTTTGGATTAATGTGGAATTAATAGGAATCTTAATTTTATTTATTGTTAGAATAATATTGGGATCTTTAGAGTCAATCCCATAAAATACGTGTCACTTGCCATTGCATGATATTTTGGAGATCATGATTTTAAATGATAAATTGATATAATATTATAATTTGGAGATTATAGTAGTGTATGATAATTTGTTGTGATTTTTTTTTCAATGCATATTGTTTTAAGTTGTTTTTACATTAATTCATTTTTTTAATCAAAATTAGAGGAATGATAGGGGAGAGATAGGCAAGAGATAGGGAGATAGGGAGATAAAGAGTGAGGGAGATGTCCAGAGACATAGAGAGAGATTGAGAGGTAGAGGGATGATAGAGATAGGGAGATAGGGGAGAGATAGGGAGATAGAGGTTTAGGTTTTCTGAGGTTTAGGGTTTAGGGGTTAGGGGTTAGGGTTTACAGTTTAGGGGTTTAGGGTTAAGAGAGAGATAGGGAGAGGTAGGAAGAGAAAGAGAGAGATAGAGAGATAACTAAATAGAGAGAGGGGAGATAGAGGGGAGAGATAGGGAGATTGAGAGTGAGGGAGATGTCTAGAGAAATAGGGAGAGAGATTGAGTGGTAGAGGGATGATAGAGATAAGGAGATAGGGGAGAGATAGGAAGATAGAGGTTTAGGGTTGCTCAGGTTTATGGCTTAGGGTTTAAGGGCATTATTTAGGGTTTAGGGGTTAGGGTTTAGAGAGAAAGGACCTATAGGGAGAGATAGAGGAGACAGAGGGGAGAAATAAAATGTGTACACTAGCATTTTACACCTAGTTTAGCACCTGGGTGGACCTAAAATGTATACACTTGTTAATCATGTCCTATTTTAACACCTTTTTTAACATTAAATGATTAATTATTGATCCCGATGATAAAACCTAACAAAATAACAATGAAGCTGACCTAACCACACTCAAAGGGACTTATGCCAAAGTTCTTCCAACTAAAGGACAAGGGCACCCAAGCACCCTGGTCCCTCATTTATCCCAGACCTAATTTAAAGGTATGTCGGCTTAAGACATCTTACTTGTGGTTCATCATGTCAACCCCATTTGGTTTTATTCATCGTTGGTGAGTAGGAATGCAAATAAAAGCAAGTTAGTTTATTCATTTGAACATCTCTAAAATATCTCTAACTTCTTGAATGATTTTAGCTCTTTTCTTCTCTCTCATGCTCTCTATTTTTCTCTAAAGCTCTTTATGATGGATTATTGCTACGACACTAACTTATTACAGGTCTTGTGAAGATCTCTCTACTTCTTTGGGCTACACCAACTTCTTGAGTCAAGTTGTGATGCCTCTTCAACAAAGCTAGGGTTTCCATGCTCATGGTGACTCCTTTGCTTTATGCTTTCTTATAGCATTCCATTCTACTTTAGATTTGCCTCATCCCTCCTAGGGCACATACTCTTTGATATCTCATCATTGTTATTGTGGAGGTGGAAAAACCATTCACATAGCTTGACTTAGGCAAGCTTCTAAAGAACACTTAACCATTTTCCTTCTTATGTGTGTGCAGGTAGCATCCGGAAGAATCTGTAGAAAATGAGTTACAAGAAGCAGGAACACAGAAGGGAGAAGACACATGAAACTTTATGTTTTGTCAAACCCTAATTTGGGTCTAGGGCACCCAAGTGCCTTGGTCCTTTGGGCTCCTAAATCTGGATCCAAGTCCTATTCTGTCCTCTAATCCCCACTATGGTGTTAGATTTCTAATATTTGTTTCTGACAATCCTATTTTCTCATATCTTGCTTAACTAGGGTTTCTACTTTTCCCTAGCTTGGGGTAAGTGCACAAAGATGAGGGACCAAAATGGGGTCTTAAGATGCCACTTTTTTTTCTTCTAAAATTAGGAAACATTGATGTTGGATGAGGAATTGAAGATAGCTACACTCAAAATTTGAATATGGAACAAAACCAAGAGTCGGAGTGCTCCAAATCTAGTTTCTAAATTACTAATTTTTTTCCAAAAATGGTTGAGATTAAGGGGTTCAAAAAGGGGGAGCACACAAATTGATCCTGTTTTTTCTCAAAATAACATAACATAGCATCTGGTGTGCTCCCCCTAAAATGTTAACTTTTTTTTAGTATTTTAATAATTGCTTCAGTGAGAAATTAGCTAACACCATGTACTTTATCCCTAATTTTTCTAATAATTTTTCATGAATAATTGATTTTTTAGTAATTTTTAAAGTGGATACATCCTGAAAAATAGAAATTTCAGTGTGCTCCCCCCTAAAATGTTTGAAAACTAATCGAAAATCAAATTCATTTTTTTAATACATGTAGAATGGAGTCTAGTTTCTAAAAATGTAACTTATTTCAAATTTTGATGAATAGTTAAAAAAAGTCAAAAATACTAGACACTAGTTTTTGACAAAAAAAATGGACAGACTAACAAAAGAAATTTAAGATGAAACCCTTAACGTACTCAAAATGTGAAAAAATTATATGGTTAGATAGCTAACAGGGATCTTAAGATTATGGTGGTACATTTTTTTTAAGTTTTCATTGAAAAAAGTGCCATCCTGATGGGGAGTACACTCCATATTATCTCCATATTTTGCTAAAAACTGATAAAAACATGTTAAAGAAAGCTAAGCATAACGTGAGCGCGTTATAACATGCTCATGTTATGTGAAATCAATAACACAAGCATATTATAATGCACTCGCGTTATGTGATTTCGCATAATGCGAGCACGTTATAATACGCCCATGTTATGCTGAGCATAACTGGGTATAGACATACCAATTACATTTGCTTGAAAGTTTCTAAAGCCGTTTCAACAAATCCATTTTTTGCATGTCTTTCAATCATTGCATTTCATTATAGAACATCTCTTTGAGGTGTTATGTGATATAATTGACATGCCTTGTCTATGCTTCCACACTTTACATACATGTCTACAAGGGTAGCTACACTTCCTATCATCTCTCTCACTCTCAGCTTCCCTCCCCTCTCTACGTCCTACTCTCTCTCTGAGTCTCAGCTTCCCTCCCCTCTCTACCTCTTACCTTCTCTCTCACTCTCTTCTTCCCTCCCCTCTCTACCTTTTACCCTCTCTCTCATTCTCTACTTCCCTCCCCTATCTACCTCCTAGTCTCTTTCTGAGTCTCTGCTTCCCTCACCTCTCTACCTCCTACCTTCTCTCTCACTCTCTTCTCCCCCCTCTCTACCTCCTATCCTCTCTCCCGCTTTCTACCTCCCTCACCTATCTACCTCCTACCCTCTCTCTCTTCTTCCTTCCCCTATCTACCTCCTACCCTCTCCCACTCTCTACTTCCCTCCCATCTCTACCTCCTACCCTCTCTCTCACTCGAGCTACTTCCCTCCCCTCTCTACCTCTAGTCTTCTTCATTCTTCCCATCCAATATAAATTTCATAAATTATCTTGTTTCCATTTCATCATCCCAATTTATATCCTCATCCCTCTTTGCATGTCCTAGTTTTCTTGTTTCCATATTCCTTGTCAACATGGGAGAGGAGAGGGAGGAAGAGGAAGAGAGGATGGAGATGGAGGGGAGAGAGAGGGGAGAGATAGGCTGATAAGGAGAGAGAGAAAGTCCCAGTTTTCTTGTTTTGGAGAAAGAGAGGTTTGGTTGAGCTTATGAGTTTAGGGTTGCTTAAGTTTAGGGCTTAGTAGAATTATTTAGGGTTTAGGGGTTTAGGGTTGCTCAGGTTTATGGTTTAGGGGTTGGGTTTTAGGGGTATTATTTAGGGTTTATGGGTTTTGGGAGAGAGAGAGAGAGAGAGAGGTTTAGGGTTGCTCAGGTTTAGGGGCATATTTAGGGTTTATGAGTTTAGGGTTGCTCAGACCTTTAGGGGTAAATTATTTAGGGTTTATGAGTTTCTAGGGTTTCTCAAGTTTAGGGTTTAGGGGTTAGGGTTAAAGGGGAATTATTTTATAATTTCCCTTCAATCCTCCTAGTCCTAACACATTAGTCCACTCATCTCCTAATCCATCAATACCTATCATCCATCCACCATATTACTCACCATCTAATCCACCATCAAACATTCTAAGCTCTAATCCATCAACCCATGAACACTTGAAAATTTTTCTCCAAAGACTCTTTACAAAATCCAAAAATAAAAGCAAATATATGGACCCATCCAAATCCACTGATCCAATTTCATCCCCCTCTAACACTCCCAATCCTAATCCATCTAGGCCTCCTATATCCATTCACTCGATCCTAATCCTAGCCCCACAACATCTTCCATCATTTTCCATCAACTATATGCATATCCTAGTCCATCAACCCATGAAGCCATGAAGGATGTGGCCCAAGGACTATTAGCAAGGAATCTAAGAACATCATGTACTCAAATTCCTATCCTCAAGCCTAACAAAGAACCTCCTAATAACATGTCTACCACTCCAACACCATCATCCACTCCTATGTCTATGCATTTCATTGAAGAGTCTCCTACCATAAGTCCAAGTCAAACCCCATCATGTAGCCATGTTGTCAAACATCCAAATATTATTGATCCCATCCAAGAACCCATCACAACCATCTAAGAAACCCAATAGCTATGTTAAGAGCCTAGTCCAAAGCATGTGGAAACACCAACCACCCATCCTAATCAAAATCCAAACACCCCATCTAATCCCATCTCAGATCCCTTACCATCTCATGGTTAACCCCTCTACGTCGATCCCATAATTGATCCTCTAACATCTCCTAGTGAACCCCCATCACCACATCTTACTCCCCAATCCAATGCATATCAATGGATCCCCACTTACCCTATCCATATCTAATATCGCGCTATCCATGCTTATCCTCCCCGTGATCAAGATATTATCTATGATCAAGATCTTATCCATGAGCAAGTAACCCACATCACTCCTATCCATCATCCCATTATCCATATCAATCATCCCATGCTATTCCTATTCATTATGAATCAATATCCCATGATGAGACACTTGGTCCCCAAGGAAACATATATAATCAAACAAATAACTAGGATCCTATCAAATCACATCCCAATGAGGATAATGATAATCAAGATCCATGAATTCTACATCCATTTCTCATTGATCCTCCATCATCTCCTATCAAACTATATGTTTGGGGGTTTAGCCTGTTGCTCGACTTTAGGGTTTAGGGGTCAGGGGCATTATTTAAGGTTTACATGAGTTTAGGGTTGCTCAAGTAAATAGGTTTTAGGGTTTAGGGTTAGGTTTTAAGAAAATTATTTAGGCTTTAGGGGTGTAGGGATGCTTGAGTTTAGGGTTTAGGGGTTTAGGGGTTAGGGGTTAGGGTTTAGGGGTTAGGGGTTTAGGGTTGATCAAGTTTAGGGGCTAGGGTTTAGGGTTTAGAGAGAGATAGAGTGAGGGGACCGATAGAGATTGGGAGAGATAGGGAGATAGAGGATTAGGGTTGCTTCCAAGTTTTATGGTTTAGGGGTTAGGCATTTAGGGCTTTAGGGTTGCTCATTTTTAGGGTTTAGGGGTTAGGGGATAGGGGTTAGGGGATAGGGGTTAGGGGCATTATTTAGGGTTTAGGGTTTATGGTTTAGGGGTTAGGGGTTAAGGTATAGAGGTTTAGGTTTATAGTTTAGGTAGAGAGGAGAAAAGGGAGATATAGAGGAGACCAAGTCTGGGATAGGTATCTCTGTCTCCTCTATCCCTCTCTAACTATACCTACATCTCTATCTCTCTCTCTCTCCCCCTATCTCTCTATCTTTTTCTCTCTTTCGATCCTCTCTCTCTAACTCTACCTTTCTATCTCTCCCTCCCTCACTATCTCACTCCCCCTCTCTATCACTCTCCCAATCCCTCTACCTCAAATCTATCTTCCTGTATCTAGAAGTTGTATCTCTTGATCTCTTTCCCTATCTCTATCTCTCTAGACATATCCCTATCTCTTAATCTATCCCTCACTACCTCTCTCTCCCTCCCTCTCTGTCTCTCTTCTCCTCTTTATCTCTCTCCCCATCCCTCTACCTCTTGAAATTTCTCTCCCTATGTCTATGGACATCTCTCCATCTCTTTCCCTATCTCTATCTATCCGCATAACCCTATCTCTTAATATATCCCTCTCTATCTCTCTCTTTGTATTTCCCTATCTATCCCTCGTTGGGTCTATCTCCCTATATCTCCCCTCTCTCTCTATATATATGTATCTCTATCTCCCTCTTTATCTATCTTTCTCCCTCTATAGACTCCTTTGTCTATCTCAATCCCCCTCTCTCCCTCTCCCCATCTCTATCTCCACCTATCCCTCTCTATCTCTCTATTTTCCCCTCTTCTATATTTTTTCCTTTCTCTAAATCTATCTCTATCTCTCCATCTCTTTCTGGATGTCCCCGGGCTCTCTCCCTATCCATGTCCATGTCCCTCTCTATCTCTCCATGTCTCCCGGTCTCTCTATCTCTCTCTATTTATCCAGGTCTCCCCCTCTCCCTTTCTATGTCTCCCTCCCTCTCTATATACATCCCTTTCTATCTACCTATTTCTCCCTTTATCTCTTTATTTATCTATCCTCCCTCTATCTAAATATATCTACCTCTGTATCTCTATATCTCTCTCCCTCACATTCCAAGGGGTTGACAGAGAGAGGGAGAGAGATATAGAGAAGGAGAGGTAAATAGAGTTGTAGAGAGGGAGGATAGAGAAATAACGAGAGAGAGAGAGAGAGAGAGACTGTCCCATGTAGATACAAGGTTACATTTGTCCCTCTTAGTATAGACAAGTTCTATTTCACGAACCACATGGATATTTGAGTCTAGGGATACTCTTGGACCGTCACTTGATTGCCTATCTGATGCACTACATGCATAGTTATAATATATTTTATGTGAGAGCATGACATCCTAGACCATGATTTTATGTGAAAGAGAGGAAGATCAAATATTCTACAGGAAATTATGCTTGGATGGCACATTTCAGCATTGTGGTGGCTTGCAACGTATGCCAATATGTCAACATATGGAAAGCACACATGCAGTTGGAAACAAACTAGTAGAGTTTGACAAGTATAAAACAATGGCCTACAATACAAAAGATGGTAAAGAAGCAAAGAGGTGTGATTTGGTTATTCAAAAGATTCCAGTGTATCAGTTTATGTCTACATTTTATGACAGTATAGTGTACGAGTATGCAAGGCATACCCATAGAGCTCGATGGTTGGACTTGCAATTCAATTTATGCAAGGACACATGTCCACTTAGTACCATCGTTTTAGTTATTGATTTTGCAGAGAACTACACACTACAACCATAGAATGAGGTGCAATCATAGTATTACAATTCTACATAGGTTGCTATATTTGTGCAAATAGCATTCATTCATGCAGAAGATAGTACAAAGGATGACATGAAGATCTTGAGGGAATATCATTTTTATATGAGTGATGATCGTACACATTCTATAGAGTTTATGCAAGGTTGCTTTTAGATATTCTACCATGATTTGGCCAGCAGGAACATATCATTTTGTCAACATATCATATGGTCAGATAATTGTGCATCACAATTCAAGAACGCGTGGATGTTCCTTTGGTTGAGCAAGATGCAAAAGGTGAATGGTGTTCAACATATGTGGAATTTTTGTGAGGCTGGGCATGGAAAGAGGGAGCATGATGGTGCAAGAGCATGTATCAAAAGAACATTGGCACGAGAAGAGCTGAAGTACAAAGATAATGCAAAGTTGACAAATGCGAGATCTATTGTTGAATGGTGTAACACTACAATGGGTCCAGGTAATGAAGATAAGTCTACAATTCATAGATATTTTTGGTTGGTTGATGATACTAACATTGCAAAATATGAGGACTATTGTATATTGACAAGATCAAGTGAGTTACACTCTTTTAGATGCTCTAATGCAGGTTCATGGACTATTCATACGTAGCATATGGCATTTTTTTGTTCTTCATGTACAAATGAGGCTTGGTATGATTGTGAGTCAAAGGAGTGGGTTGATGATTGGTGTACAAGAGGCCTATGCTCGATTGACCATTATCGGCTACCGACAGCACTACAAATGATAGAGATTGAATCATTGGTTAATTTTGACCATGTTTCAGATCTAGTTCAACCAGGTATTATTAGTATTCTAATTTAATAAAATTTAATATGCCATCTTATTTTGTATTTTTCTTGTTTTTTTGACTATATTCATCGAACTAAATGCATGTATCAATGCAGGGCATGTTTATATAGTTATTGCAGTTGAAGACAATGAAGAAGGAATGGATTATTATTTGTATTGTGTTGAGGAAAAAAGAAATTAGATTCCCCTACTATAGATGGAGAAAACATTGAGTACCCTACAGGACCAGTGGTTGTTACTGGAACATGGCTTAGAAGGTACCCACTAAAGAAGTCTTATGTGTGGGTGTTCGAGGGCTTTAAGCCACATAGGAAAATTATTCATTATTCTAACCTTGTTGTGGCTTCAAATGTTCATTTGATCAAATATGGGGATAGACCATTAAACATGACCTTGTGGAAGGTTCATGAGTCTGATCACGAGGCAACACTTGACACAATAAAGAGTAGAACAGACCCTGATGGTTCATTGTATTGAATTAGTGGAATGACAGAAAGGTATGTTATTTTTCTTTGCTATCCTAATTTCACCTTGTATATTTTAACTACTCATTTTAGCTAAATAGTGCAATTGCATTTGCATGCAGGATTTTAGTATGATGGAGGTATGCATAATCCTAATGAAGTTGCCTTTGCAAGCAAAGTAAGGTAGGTTTTCATGATGATATGTCCTTTACTTTCTATTTCATAATGAGTTTTAATGATGTTACTCTGAGTTTTAATTCATTTTAATGATGTTACTATTTCATAATGAGTGTTAATGAGTTTTAATGACAAACAATTCATAGTAGCGGTAAGGGCAGCCTCAATTGATGCCCTACAAGACATTGGATCAAGTGAGAACACCTTTATAGTATTAAATTTCCAACTACCAGAAAGGTATTATGACTAAATTTTTAGGATAGGCATCTTCTGAGGCCAAACGGATGGTACCAATGCACCCGAGTGGGTGGGTAAATGCTAGGGGGATGTCTTTTCAGTGGCAAAGCCTCATGGTCGTTCTTGGCTATATCGAACGCAGACAATCTCTCAAGAGCCCCACAAAAAAAATGTGATAAAATTTGCATCGACTATTCCATCAAACTGTGACACCTAGGAACATCTTCTTTGCATGTATAGGTGGATGTTAGGTCCACCTACAAACACCTACCTTGATTTTTGCTAAATCAATTTTGTTTGCCTATGGTGGCAAGGAACGTATTCTTACAAAATACTTCAGTTTCATGCAGTGGAAAGGTGCTAGAGTAAAAATTTGCATTCCATAGGTCATGGGATGGGTAAATGCTAGGGGAGATCTTGTTTCATGTGCCAAGCACCCCAATCGTTCAGGGTAGTAGGCTACCGGCAAAGTCCCTTAAGATCCTTAAGATGAAAAAATTACCAAACTTTGATAGAGTGGTTCTCAAAATTTGTGGCAGCTGGGAATGGTCTATTTGGACCTACAGGTTTACGTGGGATCCATCCACAATAACCTCTCTCGGTTTCAGTCAACTCTAGTTCATTTGACTGTGCCGAAATCAAACACATTCTTGCAAAATGCTTCAGTTTCATGCAGTGGAAAGGTGCTAGAAGTGACATTTTGCATTCCATAGGTCATGGGGCTCAATAGACTTTGCCAACATGTCAGGGTGGGCTGGTAAATGCTAGGGAAGGTCTCATTTTGTGTGCCAAGTGCCCCAGTCATTCGGGGCAGCAGGCTACCGGCAAAGTTCCTTAAGATCTTAAGAGCAAAAACTGCCAAACTTTGACATAGCAGTTCTGGGAATTCATGGTAGCTAGGAATGTTTCGTTTGGACCTACAGGTGCATGTGGGGTCCATCCACAATAATGTCTCTTAGTTTTGGTCAACTCCAGTCTGTTTGATCGTGCCGAAATCAAATGCATTCTTGCAAAATGCTTTAATTTCATGCAATACAACCTTGCCAGGTGCCTTATTTTTTGATATGTTTGTTGTGAGGTCGAACAGATTGCACCAACATGTCGAGGTGGGCGGGCCAAGCGTCCCAATCATTCTAGCCTGCAAGCTACTAACAAAGTGACTTCGTCAGTAGCTTACAACCCAGAACAATGGGGACCCTTGGGACACAAAACAAGACCTCCCTTGGCATTTACCTACCCACTCTGACGTGTTGGCGAAGTCCATTCAGCCCTACAAGCTATGCAATGCAAAATGTCACTCCTAGCACCTTTCAAGTTTACTGGTAGCTTGCAGCCCAGAATGACTGAGACACTTGGTGCACGAAATGAAACCTCCCCTAGCATTTACCTGCCCACCCGGATGTGTTGGCACAGTCGGTTCAACCCCACAACCTATGGAATACAAAATTTTAGTCTTAGAAACTTTCTAGTTTGTCGGTAGCTTACAACCTAGAACAACTAGGACGCTTGGCACATGAAACAAGACCTTACTTGACATTTACCCACCCACCCCAATGCGTTAGCGAAGTCCGTTCGGCCCCATGACCTATGAAATGCAAAATGTCACTCCTAGCACCTTTCCATTGCATGAAACTGAAGTATTTTACAAGAATGCATTTGATTTCGGTACGGTCAAATGAACTGGAGTTGACCAAAACTGAGAGAAGTTATTGTGGATGGACCCCACATGCACTTGTAAGTCCAAACAAAATGTTCCTAGCTACCAAAAATTCTAAGAACTGCACTGTCAAAGTTTGGTAGTTTTTTCATCTCAGGGATCTTAAGGGACTTTACCAATAGCCTGCTGCCCTGAACGATTAGGGTGCTTGGTACATGAAATGAGACCTCCCTTGTTATTTACCCACCCACCCCAATGCATTGGTGAAGTCTGTTTGGTTCCATGACCTATGGAATGCAAAATGTCACTCCTAGCACCTTTCCACTGCATGAAACTCAAGCATTTTGCAAGAATGCATTTGATTTTGGCACAGTCAAATAGAATGGAGTTGACTGAAACTGAGAGAGGTTATTGTGGAAGGACCCCACATGCACGTGTAGGTCCAAATAAAATGTTCGTATTTGTCACGAATTCTGAGAACTACTCTGTCAAAGTTTGGTAGTTTTTATGTCTTAGGGATCTTAAGGGACTTAGCCAGTAGCCTACTGCCCCAAATGATTGGGGTGTTTGGCACACCAAACGAGACCTCCCCTGGCATTTACCCACCCACCCCGATGCATTGGGAAAGTCTTCTTGGTCCCATGACCTATGGAATGAAAAATGTCACTCCTATCACCTTTCCACTGCATGAAACTAAAGCATTTTACAAGAATGTGTTTGATTTTGGCACGGTAAAATGGACTGGAGTTGACCAAAACCAAGAGAGGTTATTGTGGATAGACCCCACACCTGTAGGTCCAAATAGAACATTCCCAACTACCATGAATTCTAAGAACTGCTATGTCAAAGTTTGGCAGTTTTTGCATCTTAGGGATCTTAAGGGACTTTGCCGGTAGCCTGCTGCCTCGAACGATTGGGGTGCTTGGCACATGAAACAAGACCTAACCTAGCATTTAACCACCCACCCCGATGCATTGGTGAAGTCTATTCGGCCCCACAACCTATGGAATGCAAAATGTCACTCCTAGCCTTGAGGATTCAATCAAGTAGTCCTTAGGTTGATATGACCATTCTAAGCTCGACATATGAATGCTACCATTTGCACATAATTGTACATTTATAAAATGAGTGTTCCAAGATTTTTATAACAACCTTCTCTATTTTGTTGGGACAACACTATCCTAATATGTGTTGGCAGTGCTAAAATGTGAATAATGGTATGATGATTAGTAAATACTCTTAGGACCTTGATAACTGTCCTAGCAATCATATGACTACTTTTTTAATTACTAGATCCCCCCAAATGGAAGCTTTGCTCGTCAAATGGATATATGGTTGTCCATATATTACATGCTAATTCATGATTGCATGCTTGTCCATAAGTGTATTGTGTCATAGTTGGTCTATTGGCCTTGCTAGGGTTGTCTTTATGTGGGAATGACATGATTGACTTGATGGGGTTGTCTTCCCTTCTTAATTTAGAATTTCTACTCTCTGATTACCAACACAACTATCTCTTCCTTATGACAGTCCTCTTCTTTCTCTCTTCTACACTCCCTACTTGTAGACTTTGCATTCGTAACACCAGAGTATAAGTATCCTATAGGAAGACAATAATGCCTTTGATGCATGATAGTAAACCTAGGGTTGTCTTTGATCTTTGTATGACAAACACCTAATTAATTCTAGCTACTTGTAGTACCTCTAAGCATCTCCTATAATATCACCAAGTTCATGACTAGTTTATGCATACATTGCCACCAGTGGAGGATATGTTTCAATGCCTAAAATCTTAATCTATGCCTACACATGTGTGAACAACATTCAGAGATGTATGTTATTCATTCTACCTGACTAGAGTCCATATTTCATAAAGTTTTTTGGGCAAAATACAAAGAGATAATGGACTGATCCATTTTCGTATTAACTATGACATCCATGAATAGAGGTTAAAATACATTGCATTTACATAATTTCATGCCATTTACATGGTGATTACCCTATTTGTGTGATTAACCCTAGTGTCCATGATAGATCAATGATAGATCAAATAGATAAGGGGAGGTAGCATGATGTCTCCCAATACGGACATAGGATCAAAGAATGATATAAACAATAAGGATCAATACTAAACTATCAAAATAAGATAAAAAAGTGTTGGATGATAACATGTATACTCCATAAAGTACATAATAAAAGATGAGATTATAAGACAAGATATAGTAATATGAGATCATGATATTTAAGATATACCAATGTAATATCATAAGGCATGGTATATAAGATATAAAAATGTAGGATCAATGATGTAGATTTTTTAAAATAGAAAAATGTGTCAATATTTGATCGTAAATGCTCATAATAGTTAGGTAGAAATAATGATAAGAGATGGACCATAGACAAGATGCTCAATATAATGATAGACCATGAATGTTCTAAGAAGATAGAACCTCACTCAATGCATATGAGAGGAGAATCATTATAAAATACAAGAATGTCATTACTATTACTAAATTATGTTTGCAACCTAATTTAGCAAGGCCTAGGCAATAGTTGTTGGAAAAGGAGAAAAGAAAAATTTTATGTGCATGATCACTCAATCAAATGCCTATTATCTTGACAAGAGAGAAATGAAGGATCACTTATAAGGATAAAGTGACAACTCAAGCTAGGCTGTCAAACCATCATGATAAGTGAATTTATCTAAAGACAAGAAAACAGGGATTCAAGGAATGACAAGTATCTAAACAATTTCATCTTTCAGTTATAATGTTATTAAATATTCAGTGCCATAATACAGTGCAAAAGGAAAGGTATTGATTCTCCTATCTATAGCTTGATCTTCATGTTTTCAACTTCCTGCTCCTGATCAGAATGATGAACCTGTAATGTTTGAAAGGTTTGGTTAGAGCTCAGGATATACAAACTCATCATATGCCTTATCAACAGATATATAAACTTGCAATCATAATGCTACAATTGGATCATTATCAGACATATGCAAAAATTAGATCATCAGATGAAAGCCAAATCATCATAAGAAAGAACATTGAATAATCAAAGGTACATTTTATATCTAACATGTGTGTTTCCTGTGCAGGTATAGGAGAAATCATGTTGCTGATTCAATTCTTATGAAATAGCATGTGGAGAAAATGGGTTCCCACAAGGGTTGAGCCTAGCATGCTCAAATAATGCAGAAATTTTCAATTTGTAAACACTTTCTATCAAGGTGTCATTAAAAGAATGCTTTTTGACAATAGAAAGTTACCAGAACTAAGAAATGTTTAGTGAACTTGGAACAATCATGAAGGAGTAGACCTTTGGTAGTAGACAGTTATTAGAATGAGCTATTCCCTAGCTTTGGTAACTGTCTAATATCAAAGTGAAACTTTATTTTGATAGCCAAGACACAATGGTTCATTGTAGCCTTGTAAGAGGACAGTTATGCCATAACAATAGGTATAGTTATATCATAAAGTGGGCAGCATTTAAAATAGGTACTTTTATCCCCTTTTATTATGATTGAAGTGTAAAATTGCTATTTGGATATACCACATAGATGGAACATTGAACAATCAAAGGTACATTTTATATCTAACATGTGTGTTTCCTATGCAGGTATAGGAGAAATCATGTTGCTGATTCAATTCTTATGAAATAGCATGTGGAGAAAATGGGCTCCCACAAGGGTTAAGCCTAGCATGCTCAAAATAATGCAGAAATATTTAATTTGTAAACAATTTCTATCAAGGTGTCATTAAAAGAATGTTTTTTGACAATAGAAAGTTACCAGAACTAAAAAATGTTTAGTGAACTTGGAACAATCATGAAGGAGTAGACCTTTGGTAGTAGACAGTTATTAGAATGAGCTATTCCCTAGCTTTGGTAACTATCTAATATCAAAGTACAACTTTATTTTGACAGCCAAGACACAATGGTTCATTGCAGCCTTGTAAGAAGACAGTTATGCCATAATAAGAGGTACAGTTATATCATAAAGTGGGCAGTATTTTAAATAGGTACTTTTCTCCCCTTTTATTATGATTGAAGTGTAAAATTGCTATTTGGATATAGCACATAGATGGAACATTAAACAATCAAAGGTACATTTTATATCTAACATGCGTGTTTCTTGTGTAGGTATAGCAGAAATCATGTTTCTGATTCAATTCTTATGAAATAGCATGTACAGAAAATGGGATCCCACAAGGGTTGAGCCTAGCATGCTCAAAATAATGCAGAAATATTCAATTTGTAAACACTTTCTATCAAGGTGTCATTAAAAGAATGCTTTTTGACAATAGAAAGTCACCAGAACTAAGAAATGTTTAGTGAACTTGGAACAATCATGAAGGAGTAGACCTTTGGTAGTAGACAGTTATCAGAATGAGCTATTCCCTAACTTTGGTAACTATCTAATATCAAAGTGAAACTTTATTTTGATAGCCAAGACACAATGGTTCATTGCAGCCTTGTAATAGGACAGTTATGCCATAACAAGAGGTACAGTTATATCATAAAGTGGGCAGCATTTAAAATAGGTACTTTTCTCCCCTTTTATTATGATTCAAGTGTAAAATTGCTATTTGGATATACCACATAGATGGAACAACTATATCATAGAGCAACATGTGGGATAGTCAAGTCAAATGCCATGTGGGACAGTCATAAGGAACCCATTATGCCATCAAAAGAAATGGAGGAGAATGTACATGAAGACTCAATTGCATCAAAGGGACAAGAAGAGGAGCCAAGGTACAATCATCATCAAAAGAAGATATCATTCATCCATATGAAAGCTACATCAAACATATCAAGTGGAATGACATTTGTAGTAGCAGTGAGAAAAAGAAGTTCTAAAGATTTGCATCCACCATTGATATACAAATGGAACAACAAAGGTATATTTTACTTGCTCATCTACAACAAAAGCCTTATGCCTTGTCCATACATAGCAGAGATGATCACTCTACTTACAGGGACTTCATATCTTTCCTTTTTATCCTCATCAAATGTATAAATGCATAGAAAGGACAGAATGAGCCAGGTTGGAGCAGCAAATGCATATTTATCTATAGGATACTGAAAACATGAGCAACTGTATCTCATAAGATTTTTTATTTTTACCTTCATATATACAAACACATGATGCCTAAGGGGAACAATAGGAAGATAAAAATACCATTGTCTTTTAAAAGGTAATGCATATTGCCTAAAGATGACCAAAATATAATAAACTCTGCATTCTTAAAGTGTAGGTCTGAAGTATACAAAAATCAAAAAGTGCAATAAAAAATGGAACAACAGAGGCACTATATTTTATTCATCTACAATCAATACACATAATATATTCTAACTCATTCTATAGTCATGTGATATACTTTATGTTTAGAAGATCAAGAAAGAAGAATGGAACAACAGAGATCACAATACATTATCTAGTAAGGTTTTTAGTCCTAGATTACTTAGTAAACAAATGACAATGGCATATCTAGTACAAGAGAACTTAGATAGTCATAGGGTTGCAAGGTGCAAATAGGAAACAATCATCCTAAGGATACCATTCATCTATGCCATGAAGTGCAGTACATAGGAACAAGTAAGATACATTAAAAAATATGCAATGAGAGGGATAGTCAAGAACCATAAATGACATAGTGGTTTTGAATGCTTCTACAGAGTATACAAAAAGGAGATATAAAGAAGATAGCTTGTTTGAGCCATGAGGGACCTTTTATTTGAAAACTCCATTAGAATAACAAGGCCATGTTGTTACAGACCCAGAATGTGGTATATTTTGCCTTGCTTTTCCAACTATAGAGAATGCCTTTTATGATAGAAGAAAAAGAAACAAGATATCATATATATAGGGGTTCTCAGGCCACAGCCAGGAATTTTCTTTTTCTTCACAAAATGTTAAAACCCATATCATATTTGTATTATGAAGGTTTCAGATACAAGGGTTGAGAGGGGTTGGTGTTTTGCAAATGAAAGAATAGTATGATGCCATTATTTTTTGCATATAGAAATTAAAAAAAAAACCTAGTTTGTATTTCTACCTAATTGTCCTTTTCTTTTATGAACCCCTATCACATTTTGCATAGTGAAGATCAGATACAAAGGAGATATAGGGTTTGAACCCACAAGGGTTTGTTTAAGTTCATGAAATAAATGAAACCCATTTTTTATGCCATTGAAGCCGTGGCCTCTAAGAGGAAGAAAATACTGAGAAGGTCCAACCAGAGCATAAGGAGATCTTCATTTCACAGGTATTGCATTATTCTATCATGGGTCAAGCTCTTTTCACACAAAGCTAAGACAAAATATAGGTAATACAATATATATGGGTTGCTATGGCCGTGGCCTGATAGCAATTTTTCCTTTCAAATATCAAAACCCACATGCATTAGTGTAAACATTTCTAGCTTATGTAGATTTAGAAAACACTTAGAAGTAAGGAGATATACAAGTCATGGCTGCGGCCTATAATGAAAGAAGAATACAGAGCCCATTTGGTATAGAGGACTTACCATCATTTGGTATAGAAAACTGCATTCAAGAAAGTGGCATCTCGAGCTTCTGAGTCAAGCTTTCATGGTGGCTCGATACAAGAAAGATAAACCATAGTGAAGACACAAATGATGCATCAGAAACTTTGTTATGGCTGTGGCTTAAAGGCCAGGTTTTACTTCAAGAATGAAATAATATTGTCAAATATGTGACATAGGAGTCTTACCTTGCCTTTTACTATAAAAATCTCAAAAGAATCCATCAGAATCCATCAGAAACAACAGAGAATCATGAATTTTGCTTCAAACCCTAATAGGCATGACGGTGGTTGTAGAGAAGCAGTAGACAAAAGACAAATTCAAATGATATTTTAGGGTTATTTCCTCCTTTTTGGTCGAATGACCTAATTCATGATCTTTTCTTTTTGACTGATGTTTTTGTAAAACCATTGTTATCCATTGCAATGCCGTGGTCAAAACTTATAATTACCACAACCTAATGATGCCATAGGGGCCCGTGAGGGCTTGCTTCTTTTCCTTTTGATTTTTTCAAATTCAAAACATAAATAATGATGTGAGGGTAAGGCTTTATGCCTTATAATGCATGGAGATCAAAAGGAGATATAAGGTGTTTTTTTATGTCAAAAGGTATGTGATGCATGATGCATATGATTTGTGCATGGGAGACATAAGGAATAAAAGACTTTGAGTTTTGAAAAAATGAATGAAAATATACATCATGTATAAGGGAGTTATAAGGATCAATACAATGCATATAGCCATGTGAATGTATGATGGATATTTTCAGAAGAGATATTGATTGTGCATGGGAGATATAAGGGTGAAATTTTGACAAGTCAAAGAGAGTATTTTTTGCATGTATAATGTAATTGCACATTAAGACCAAAAAGGAAGATATAAGGAGTTTATTATTATTTTGCATGATTTAGAAATGGATAAGAAATTGTAAATAAATAATAAAGTAATGAGTTATAAATTACTTTATTATTTATCATAGAAATGCAAAGATGGTGAAAATAGACAAGTCTATAATAAATAATAAAATAAATCATCTTGAATACTTTATTATTTGTTCACATTGCTTTTACTCATGCCCAAGTCATGCAAAATTAGGAGATGGAGTTAACTGAGCTTTTTTGAAGTTTTTTGCATGACTTTTGGTCAAAATTGGAGAGTTTGGTCCACCACTTGGTCAAACTAATAAAGAGGGGCAGTTTGGAGCTATTTTAGCCCAAATTGGATCAATTATAGCCCTTATCTTTAGGGATTTTCATGCTTGCTCATGGATCAGTCTTGTGGAGATATTTTTGATGCTGAGTTGAACTGCAGTGCCTTTTCCATGCACTTAAGGGTTCATTATTATATATTGGAAGAAAAATTTATGGTTTTCTAGTTCTTGCCTTTTTGCTCTCTTACACATTGTAGAGACGAGTGTTTTGTAACTCAAATTTTGTAGATTAATACATTACAACAGGTTACAAGTTTTATTATTTGTCATTTTTTATCTAAGTGTTTCTTTATTTTTTACTAGAATCAAGTGTATACCTTCTTATTTGTGTTGTCTTTAGGAATGATTTGATGAGATTTTATTGTGTTTAATATCAGAACCTTTAAAATCATTCTCAATTGTACTTGCATGTATTGAATAGTAGTAAAAATCATAGGTCTTAGGTTGTGCAATTGGAATAATCTTCTTTCATGCTATGAGAACCCTATTTTCCTCCAAGAAGAAAGTTATTTCCAATCTCCCTTAGAAACATTTTTGTGATAATATTGCCAAAGTGAGTTGCATGGATAGATTTTTCTGAGATTTATTGTGAGTTAAGAGTTGCAGTTTTCCATCAAATTAGGTGCATCACCACACTTTTAAGTTACAATTTTAGTGCTTTTAGTAGGTCTTTTCAACCCTTTTCCTACAAAGTGATTAACCCATTAAAAAATTATAAGGGAACCAACCCATAATCTGGAGGTTCAAGCTCACCATAGGTTACCTACAGCCTGGGTTTGTTCCAATGTTACACAGGATTGCTAAGCTTCACATCTTTGCATAACAGGTGCAATCTTGTACGATAACAGTTTTTGGCACGCCCGGTGGGACATTTGAACTAATTTTTAGTTCAAAAAGGAACTTATTTTTCTACCATTTTTGGTATGATCAGTAGATTTTATAGCCTTTTAGAGGTTTTATTTCAAGTACCTGGCAACTCTACTGGAGGTTTGAGTAGATCAGATTTTTTCAGCCTATGAAAAAGTACCAAACAAGATCAAGTAACGATCCTGAAAAGAAGCATATTCATCTGTCACCACCAAAAAGGAAAGTTAAGGCAACAAGTAAAGTGGTGAAACTAGCAAGTACAATAGTACAAAATCTACCAAATTCACATCCTGAATTTGCTTCTCATCAAAATCCTTTATTTGCAAGTTCTTCATCAGTACCTAATTATTCTCCACCAGTAAGTCCAAGAGAACAGGTACCTGTATTCCAAGAGGAACCTATTTTTCAAGAACTTGAAGAAGAACCTGTTCTCCAAGAGATACCAGTACCTATTTTTCAGGAAATACAAGTACTTATAGTGTAAATACATGTAGTACAAGTACCAATTATTTAGATGGCAACAACTAGACCACCACCACCACCTAGAAATCAGCCATTTGTGACTTTTAATGGGGGCAACCCATTAAACTTGCAGTAGCATGATGCAATACTAGTAGCTACACTAAAAATTTGTCCTAGTTTCACTGGTGAAGATGGAACCACACCGATAGAACACATCAAGATATAGCATCATTATGTAGTGTTCATCATATCACAGAAGAAAATATAATAATAAGGTTGTTAGCAGCATCTTTCAAAGGTAAAGCTCTTCAATGGTTCACAGGATTAAGAGTTAATTCTATTACATCATGGGATGAGTTAGGAACTACCTTGAATAGGCAATTTCAAGATAAATCAAATCATCTATCACTTGTTGAGCAGATGACAACCATCGAAAGGGCTCCACCAGAGCAGATGTCAGATTTCAAATTCAAATTGCAGAGGACATGGAATAGAATTCTGGAAATGGTAAGGCCTTCACCTGAGCATGCATTTCTATATTATCTTAGAGCATTAAATAGTGATATTGTTGTTATGATTCAATCAATGGGTGGGGTTACTTTACCAGGTGCATTTGATATTACTATTAGAGATAAAAATAGTTTAATTCAAGCTGGCAAAATTACACCAACGCCTCCTATGCCTATATTTCTTGACATTCAGCCCTTAATGCCAATTTTAGTTCCTCCTATTGCATCAATACCTACTATACTAGCCTTTGGCTATCAAACAACTATAAAAAATAATGTTAATCCAATCCATTCTGATATACAAGAGCTTAAGGGTAATTAGCAAAATATAGCAAAGTTATTGTAGACTATTAGTAATGAGTTAGTGAGTCTCAAAATACAGCAAAATCAAAACAGTAGACCATACCAAGTCCCATATCAAGTAAATAGGCCTCCTTACTAGGCATATTACCAAGGACAGAGAAGGAATTATAACAACAGGCCAAATCAACAGTATAATCTCAATGTTGTTAGCTCATCAAAAGAGCTGGTACCTATGCAAAATAACATGGTTCAAGATTATGTATGGTTTTATCCATGTAACTAGCCTCATAACCAGGCTACTTGCATGAATGGAGTGGTCAGTAAAGCATTCATGGTCCAGAATAATTATGCTGCTGTTGAAAATGCAACAAGTGCTGTTACTGATCAGCTAGATTCCCAAACTCAGCATAATAATCCTGATGTTACTTTAATGAATTGGCAAGTTAATGATTTTTGTGGAGTAAATCAGTTACTAGGGCAGAAATAGTCATTTACCAACATTGCAGCAAATACCAGATCAAAAAAGAGAGTTGTTGAGTTACAACAACAAGCTGATGTTAGCAAACAACAAGATGACAAAGTGCAACAACAGACTGATAAAGGCAAAAATCAAGCTTCTACAGGTGAAAAAGGTCAACCTGAGGCTTCTACATCTTAGAATGTTCATATTCTACCCAGAGGACAACAAACAAATGATAAAAGATGACCAGAAGCTTAATCACAGCCAACCAAAGTATAATCAGGTGTTTTTGTTCCCAAAATACAGCAAAAGGTTAGTGGTCCTTTCAATATTCTTGATCATATGAAGAAAGCCACTGTTAGCATGTCTATATTGGATACATTACACATCCCAAGTCAAAAAGATTTGTTACAAGATGCTTTAGCTCAGTTATCTATGTCTAATGAAGCTCAAACAAGTCAGCCCTAGGTTATGCTCACTAATGAAGCACAAAATAAGAATGAATAGCCAAAACAAGTGAGCAAACCACCTCCTTTTTATGTTACCCTAATAGTTGGAAACCATCTAGTCCATAACTGTATGATTGACTCATGAGCTAGCAACTCCGTGATGCCCAAACAATTAGCTGACAAGCTTGGTTTGAATTATGAACCTGTTGCAAGGGGAATTGTTCAATTAGATAGTACTGAAGTTAATATAGTGGGCATGTTGAAAGATCTTGGTCTTACCTTACATGCATGCCCCAATTTTGTAATCTATCAAGACATCCATGTTATTGATCTGCCACCTCACTTTGCCATTTGTCTATCTAGAGATTTCACAGCAAAATTAGGAGGCTATTTATCCTCTGATTAGACTCACATATTTTTTAGAACCAGATATGGTACTAAAGTCACCATAAAATTAGAACTATTAGCAAATGACCATCTTGAACCATATACACCAAGTCCAATCAATGCCAATCTTTCAATATTTGATCAAGAAGAACCAACTACTGTCCAAGACCCAAATACACCTTTAGTGGGCATTACCTAATTTAGTTTTGGATCAGTGGGCAACAGAAAATCATGAGATAGATCCTTTTGATTAAATGGATGAAATAGGTCTTGGTGTTTATATGATCCAAGAGAAAGGTGTTGCTATTCCTAACCTATTAAAAGGAGAAAATCAGCAAACTGTACAATCTAATAATGATGTTTGGCAGCTACATTTTGATGGTTCTAGAAGCAAAATTGGTGCTGGTGGAGGAGCTATGTTAGTTTCTCCCACAGGTGAAAAGTATTATTCATATTTTCATTTTGCTTTTAGTTGTTCAAATAACTCAGCTGAGTATGAGGCACTAGTACATGGATTGGAATGGGCTAGAAAAAGGAATATTAAATGCCTTAAAGTATTTGGGGATAGTGGTAAAACAAGTGAGAAATATTGCTTCTACCAAAAATGGTTTTCTGAAATTGTACAAACATAGAGTTTGGGATATGATAGTGGAGTTTGATGCTTTTAATTTGATATCTATACCAAGGATTGATAATAAACAGGCTGACAAATTGGCTACTATTGGTGTTGAGTATGATATTCTAGCAGAAATGAAGAATGTTCATACTCCTCTTTATGTTAAATTTGTTGTTAGACCATCAGTGCCAGACAATAATACAAGTTGGCAAGTCTTTGATAGTGATGAACAAATTGTTAATTTTCTAATGGAAGAAGCTGAGTTTGCTACAGAAAATTAGCAAAAATGATTGCAGCAATATGATGACCAGATCTTGCAATTAAAGTCAAGTAAGTTGCCTAAGGGTTTGGTAACCTTAGAGTCAATCTTTAACACTGATGATCAGGTTAGGAGAGATAAATCCAACTTATCTATGAAGCAAGAGCAT
The DNA here is from genome assembly GCA_027924645.1 of Cunninghamia lanceolata. Lineage (NCBI taxonomy): Eukaryota > Viridiplantae > Streptophyta > Pinopsida > Cupressales > Cupressaceae > Cunninghamia > Cunninghamia lanceolata. The sequence continues at coordinate 3,994,501 of BSBN01001182.1, read as the reverse complement.
TATGAGCCTATTGAGATATTTAAAGACAAGCTACTTAAGCCTGGAAAAGTGTGCATAAAAGAGGAACAAAAAGATTTTATTTAGTTGTGTTAAGAATTTAGTGATATATTTTCTTTGGAGTATGGAGATCTAAAGGGTTTTAACCCTAAGTTAGCTCAACACACTATTGAGCTAGAACCCAAGGCTAAACCAGTTAGACAAAAATAGAGGCCATTAAACCCAAAGCTGGAAGTGCTCATGAAGACTAAATTAAACAAGTTGATAGAAGGTAACATAATCTTTCCAATAAAGCATACATCTTGGGTTTCTAACTTAGTTCCTGTTAGAAACAAGAATGGAGAAATTAGATTATGTGTTAATTTCCATGACTTGAATAGAGCATCTCTGAAAGACCATTACCCACTGCCATCAATGGAGCAAATCTTACAAGTTGTTTCAGGATCAGAAATCTTTTCTTTATTAGATGGTTATTCAGGCTACAATCAAATTTTAGTGAAAGAGGAAGACCAGTACAAGACTGCATTCACTACCAAGTGATGCACAATAGCCTACAAAAAAATGCCATTTGGATTATCTAATGCAGGTGCAACATTCCAAAGAGCCATGGATATGGCTTTTCAAGGCCTCATAAATAAATTTGTACTTGTATATCTAGATGATGTAACTGTGTTCTCAAAGAAGGCTGAAGATCATTTTAATCATCTAAGGCTAATTTTTGAGAGATGCAGAGAATTTGGGGTTTCACACAACCCAAAAAAGAGTATCTTTTCTATGCATGAAGGAAAGCTTTTAGGACATATAATATCAAAGGATGGAATATCCATAGATCCTAAAAGGATTTCTGCAATCTTAGCATTACCACATCCAGCCCATAAGAAAAGCTTACAAAGCTTTCTTGGAAGAATCAACTTTGTAAGGAGGTTCATACCAAACATAGTGGCATTATTGTAGCTCCTTACAACCATGCTCAAGAAGAATATTCCTTTTAGTTGTACAAAGGAAGGTAAGAAAAGTTTTGAAGAAATCAAAGAGGCACTTGCTGCTATCCCAACACTAATTAATCCAAAATTTGGCAAGGAGTTTATCTTGTATGCATTTGGTAGTGTTGATACAATCTCAGCTATGCTTTGTCAGTAAAATGAGGAAGGATTGGAACAATTGGTGGCTTTCTTTAGCCATATTCTTCATGACTATGAGGTGAGGTATTCATTTGTTGAGAAACATGTATTGGTTGTCATAAGAAGCCTTAAAAAGTTTAAACACATGCTTTCTAACAATAGAATACAGTTGATGGTTGCCCATCCAACAATCAAGGAGTTCTTGCTTAGCAAGGATCTAAACGACAAGAGGATAGGATGGTTAACAAAAGTGATGGAATATGACATTTAGATCAAGGTTACAAAGCTTGTCTGAGGTAAAGGTTTGTGTCAACAGTTGGCATAAAATGAAGAGAACATCACTAAACTTGCAGAAGAGACTGAGACAGTGTTGCAAAACAAAGAACAAGTTGTTGTCCCAGCCTCACCTACAAGTTGGGTGTAGCAATTGGTTCATTATCTGCATATTGGGGATTGTCTTGAAGGTTTGGATAGATCTAAAAGAATGTATTACAGGCTGCAAGCTATCCCTTATTCTGTAATAGATGGAGTTTTGTATAAAATGGATTTTAATGGTGTTTTGTTAAGATGTGTAGAACCAGAACAGATTCAAAAAATTCTAGAGGAATTTCATGAGGGACCTTCTGGAGGTCACTTTGCACCAAGAACAACAACTCTAAATATTATGAGAGTTGGTTACTATAAGCCAGAATTATTTAAAGATGCACATGATTGGGTGAAGAAATGCAATAAATGTCTAGTGTTTGCAGGGAAATAGAAGCTTGCAGCCATGCCTCTACATCCAATTTAGGTGGAACAACCATTTGTTAAGTGGGGTTTAGACTTCATTGGTCCCATCAATCCACCTTCAAGTCAAAGACATAAATGGATACTAACTGCAACATATTACTTCACAAAGTGGACTAAAGCAGTTACATTGAAGGAGGCAAATGAGACTTCTGTTTTGAACTTCAACCAAGACTTATTTTCCAGGTTTGGTATTCTTGATTCAATCATTTATGATAATGGTTTAGCATTCATTGGTTTAAGAGTTTCTAATTGGTCTATAAAGAACAATATATTTTTGAATACTTCATCCAACTACTACCCCCAAGGTAATGGACAAGCAAAATCAAGTAACAAGAACATGATTAAGATAATTAAGAAAATAGTTAATGATAATCAAAGATCTTGGCATAACAAGTTGAAATTAGCCCTTTAGGCTGATAGGATAACTCCAAAGAGAGCTACAGGTAACTCGCCTTATGTTCTAACTCATGGAAAAGAAGCCAAATTGCCAATTTCAGTTGAATTACCAACTCTAAGCTATATCAAGGAACTTGAATTGTTAGAAGAACAACCAATGGAGGTTAGACTTGCACAACTAATGGAGCTGGAAGAAACTAGAAAAGAAGCATTAAAAATGCTGGAGATACACCAAGCTCAAATGAAGAGGACCTTTGACAGAAAGGCAATTCCAAGAATCTTTAAGGAAGGAGATCTAGTGTTCAAGTGGGATGAGCTTAAAAGCAAACCTGGTAAACACACCAAGTTTGATGCCATGTGGGATGGCCCATATATCATTACAAAATGCAAGGAACACAATGCATTTCATCTTGCAAAGTTAGATAGAGAGGTGTTGCCAATCCCTGTCAATGGGATCCACCTCAAACAATGTTACTAGAAGATGCAACTTTGTTACAAATAAGTGCTTTTTGCACATTTCATTTCAGTTTTGTTTTGTTTTCCAAGAAGTGCACATGCACATTTTGCTAGCCATGTCCTAAATAGGGTCAGATTAGTTTAAATTTTAGTTTTATTTTACTGCTGTAGTTTTCCATCAGTTTGAGTTGCAGAAGTTTTCAAGGTTTTAGGGAAGAAAAGGCTCATATGCCCAATGGATTTGCAAGGCTACTGGTTTTGTTATGTTTAGTAGCAAACACCCTTGAGAGGTCACCAAAAATAGTTACTAAATTATGTTTTCAACCTAATTTAGCAAGGCCTAGGCAGCAGTTGTTGGAAAAGGGGAAAAGAAAATTTTTATGTGCATGATCACTCAGTCAAATGCCTGTTATCTTGACAAGAGAGCAATGAAGGATCACTTATCAGGATAATGTGATAGCTCAAGCTGGGCTGTCAAACCATCCTGATAAGTGAATTTATCTAAAGAAAAGAAAATAGGCATTCAAGGAATGACATGTATCTAACTGATTTCATCTTTCAGTTATAATGTTATTAAATATTCAGTACCACAGTATAATGCAAAAGGAAAGGTATTTTTAAACTGTCATTTCATCATCATGTTTTAAACATGTGTTTTAAAGAAGATTCAATTGTTTTATGATATGTATTCGATTCAGAAAGAAAAACATATATAAATTATTGCATAAAGTAAAATAACTAATTATATTCAAGAGAGTGTTTAAATATGTCCCACACAAGCTGTGGAATGACTAAACTGAGCCAATGCAACAAAGCATGCAAGCTATACATCTAAAGATAAATTAAAGAAAAGGAACATATGAGGAGAGTGATATCCATCATTACCTTGAAGTGTTGGTGTTTATCCTCCTATCTGTAGCTTGATCTTCATGTTTTCAGCTTCCTGCTCCTGATCAGAATGATGAACCTGCAATGTTTGAAAGGTTTGGTTAGAGCTCAGGATATACAAACTCATCATATGCCTTATCAATAGATATATAAACTTGCAATCATAATGCTACAATTGGATCATTATCAGACATATGCAAAAATTAGATCATTAGATGAAAGCCAAATCATCACGAGAAAGAACATTGAACAATCAAAGGTACATTTTATATCTAACATGTGTGTTTCTTGTGCAGGTTTAGGAGAAATCATGTTGTTGATTCAATTCTTATGAAATAGCATGTGGAGAAAATGGGCTCCCACAAGGGTTGAGCCCAACATGCTCAAAATAATGTCATTAATACAGAAATATTAATTTGTAAACACTTTCTATCAAGGTGTCATTAAAAGAATGCATTTTGACAATAGATAGTTACCAGAACTAAGAAATGTTTAGTGAACTTGGAACAATCATGAAGGAGTAGACCTTTGGCAATAGATAGTTATTAGAATGAGCTATTCCCTAGCTTTGGTAACTGTCTAAAATCAAAGTGAAACTTTATTTTGATAGCCAAGACACAATGGTTCATTGCAGCCTTGTAAGAGGACAATCATGCCATAACAAGAGGTACAATTATATCATAAAGTGGGCACCATTTAAAATAGGTACTTTTCTCCCCTTTTGTTATGATTGAAGTGTAAAATTGCTATTTGGATATACCACATAGATGGAATAGCTATATCATAGAGCAACATGTGGGACAGTCAAGTCAAATGCCATGTGGGATAGTCATAAGGAACCCATTATGCCATCAAAAGAAATGGAGGATACTATACATGAAGACTCAAATGCATCAAAGGGACAAGAAGAGGAGCCAAGGTACAGTCATTCATCCATATGAAAGCTACATCAAACATATCAAGTGGAATGAGATATGTAGTAGTAGTGAGAAAAAGAAGTTCCAAAGCTTTGCATCCACCATTGATATACAAATGGAACAACAAAGGTATATTTTAATTGTTCATCTAGAGCAAAAGCCTTCTGCCTTGTCCATACATAGCAGAGATGATCAATCTACTTACAGGGACTTCATATCTTTCCTTTTTATCCTCATCAAATGTATAAATGCATAGAAAGTACAGAATGAGTCAGGTTGGAGCAGCAAATGCATATTTATCTATAAGATACTGAAAACATGAGCAACTGTATCTCATAAGGTTTTTTCTTTTTACCTTCATAAATAAAAGCACATGATGCCTAAGGGGAACAAAAGGAAGAGGAAAAGACCATTGTCTTTTAAAAGGTAATGCATATTTCCTAAAGATGACCAAAATATAATAAACTCTGCATTCTCAAAGTGCATGTCTGAAGTATACAAAAATCAAAAAGTGCAATAAAAAATGGAACAACAGAGGCACTATATTTTATTCATCTACAATCAATACACATAATATATTCTAACTCATTCTATAGTCATGTGATATACTTTATGTTTAGAAGATCAAGAAAGAAGAATGGAACAATAAATATCACAATACATTATCCAGTATGTAAGGTTTTTAGTCCCAGATTACTCAGTAAACAATTAACAATGGCATATCAAGTGCAAGAGAACTCAGACAATCATATGGTTGCAAGGTGTAGATAGGAAACAATCATCCTAAGGATACCATTCATCTATGCCATGAAGTACAGTACATATGAACAAACAAGATGCATTACAAAATATGCAATGAAAGGGATGGTCAAGAGCCATAAATGACATAGTGGTTTTGAATGCTTCTAGAGAGTATACAAAAAGGAGACACAAAGAAGATAGCTTGTTCAAGCCATGAGGGTTTTATTTGAAAACTCCATTACAATAACAAGGCCTTGTTGTTACAGACCCAGAATGTGGTATATTTTGCCTTAATTTTCCAGCTACAGAGAATGCCTTTATGACAGAAGAAAAAGAAACAAGATATCATATATTTATAGGGGTTCTCAGGCCACAACCAGTAATGTTCTTTTTCTTCATAAAATGTTAAAACCCATATCATATTTGCATTATGAAGGTTTTAGAAATAAGGGTCGAGAGGGGTTGGTGTTTTGCAAATGAAAGAATAGTATGATGCCATTATTTTCTGCATATATAGAAATAAAAAAAGAAACCCAGTTTGTATTGCTACCTAAATGTCCTTTTCTTTTACAAACCCTTATCACATTTTGCATAGTGAAGATCATATATAAAGGAGATACAGGGTTCGAACCCACAAGGGTTTGTTTAAGTTCAGGAAATAAATGAAACCCATTTTTTTTCCATTGAAGCCGTGGCCTCTAAGAGGAAGAAACTACTTAGAAGGTGCAACCAGAGCGTAAGGGATCTTCATTTCACAGGTATTGCATTATTCTATCATGGGTTGAGCTCTTTTCACATAGAGCTGAGACAAAATGTAGGTAATATGATATATATGGGTTGCTATGGCTGCATCTTGAGAGCACATTTTCCTTTCAAATATCAAAACCCACATGCATTAGTGTAAATATTTCTATCTTATGTAGATTTAGAAAACACTCAAAAGTAAAGAGATATACAAGTCATGGCCATGACCTATAATGAAAGAAGAATACAGAGCCCATTTGGTATAGAGGACTTACCATCATTTGGTATAGAAGACTCCATTCAAGAAAGTGGTCTCTCAAGCTTTTGAGTCAATCTTTCATGGTAGATCGACACAAGAAAGATAAACCATAGTGAAGACACAAATGATGCATCAAAAACTTTGTTATGGCCACGTGGCTTAAAAGCCAGGTTTTACTTCAAGAATGAAAGCATATGGTCAAATATATGACATAAGAGTCTTACCTTGCCTTTTACTTTCAAAATCCTCAAAAGAATCCATCAAAATCCCTCAGAAACAACAGAGAATCATGAATTCTTCTTCAAACCGTAATAGGCATGGTGGTGAGTGTAGAGAAGTAGCAAACAAAAGACAAATGCAAATGATATTTTACGGTTATTTCCTCCTTTTTCATTAAATGACCTAATTCATGATCTTTGCTTTTTGACTGATGTTTTTGTAAAATCATTGTTATCCATTGCAATGTTGTGGTCAAAACTTATAATTACCACAACCTAATGATGCCACAAGGGCCCATGAGGGCTTGTTTCTTTTCCTTTTGATTTTTTCAAAGTCAACATAAATACTGCTGCAAGGGTAAGGCTTTATGCCTTATAATGCATGGAGATCAAAAGGACCTATAAGGTGTTTTTTTATGTCAAAAGGTATGTGATGCATGATGCATATGATTTGTGCATGGGAGACATAAGGTATAAAAACTTTGAATTTTGAAAAAAATGAATGAAAATATACATCATGTATAAGGGAGTTATAAGGATCAATACAATGGATATAGCCATGTGAATGTATGATGGATATTTTTAGAAGAGATCCTGATTGTGCATGGGAGATATAAGGGTGAAATTTAGACAAGTCAAAGAGAGTATTTTTTGCATGTATAATGTAATTGCACATTAAGACCAAAAAGGGAGATATAAGGAGTTCATTATTCGTTTGCATGATTTAGAAATGGATAAGCAAATAAATAATAAAGTAATGAGCTATAAATTACTTTATTATTTATCATAGAAATGCAAAGATGGTGAAAATAGACAAGTCTATAATAAATAATAAAGTAAATCATCTTGAATACTTTATTATTTGTTCACATTTCTTTTACTCATGCCCAAGTCATGCAAAATCAGGAGATGGAGTTAACTGATCTTTTTTAAAGTTCTTTGCATGACTTTTGGTCAAAATTGGAGAGTTTGGTTCACCACTTGGTCAAATTAATAGATAAGGGTAGTTTGGAGCCATTTTAGCCCAAATTGGATCAGTTATAGCCCTTATTTTTAGGGATTTTCATGCTTGCTTGTGGATCAGTCTTGCGGAGATATTTTTTATGTTGAGTTGAACTGTAGTGCCTTTTCTGTGTACTTGAGGTTCATTATTATATATTGTAAGAAAAACTTATGTTTTTCTGGTTCTTGCCTTTTTTCTTTCTTACACATTGCAAAGAGGAGTGTTTTGTAACTCAACTTTTGCAGATTAATACATTACAATAGGTTACAAGTTTTATTCTTTGTGATTTTTATACAAGTGTTGCTTTATTTTTCACTAGAATCAAGTGTCTACCTTCTTATTTGTGCTATCTTTACGAATGATTTGATGAGATTTTATTGTGTTTAATATTAGAACCTTTAAAATCATTGTCTTATTTGTACTTGCATGTATTGAATAGCAGTAAAAATCGCAAGTCTTAGGTTGTGCAATTGGAATAGTCTTCTTTCATGCTATGAGAACCTTATTTTCCTCCAAGAAGAAAGTTATTTCTAGCCTCCCTTAGAAACATTTTTGTGATCATATTGCCAAAGTGAGTTGTGTGGATAGATTTTTCTGAGATTTATTGTGAGTTAAGAGTTGCAGTTTTCCATCAAATTAGGTGCATCACCACACTTTAAAGTTATAGTTTTAGTGCTTTTAGTAGGTCTTTTCAACCCTTTTCCTGCAAAGTGATTAAACCATTTAAAAAATTATAATAGAACCAACCCATAATCTAGAGGTTCAAGCTCACCATAGGTCACCCACAGCCTGAGTTTGATCCCATGTTACACAAGATTGCTGAGCTTCACAGCTTTGCATAATGGGTGCAATCCTGCATGATAACAATTAGTAGGAGGTAAGATTATGTCATCAATGCATGTCCTACAAGGTGCATCACAAGGTCTATATCATTAGTATGTATGTACTCACCACTATCCATATGAGCATCAGTAGGCTTACTATGAAAAATGGAATATGAAGAAGAATAAACAATATCAAATCACAATGAACTATTTCATCATTTATAGGTATATCATGCAAAGAAGTGCTGGGTGAGTGATATTTTAGTGTATTTTTGAGATATCTTGTGTTGGGTGAGTGATATCTGCAAGGGCACTATTTGGACATATTAGATATGTCCACTTACACCTTGCCTATCAATATTAGGGCTTGATCACTCCATTAGGTCTCTACTGTTACAAAACAGTCCCTAAAATAGGCCTAATTTAGCTGTAACAATCCAAGTTTTATCTATTCCAGAGAAACCAAGCCTACCTAATTTTTAGATATGTTTAATAAGGGCCAAAAGGGTATCCAAATCAAATCTCAGATCTCAATTATCAGGGGTATTAAGGTAGTTATTACTTAAAAGGTCTCTGAGAAGGGCTACAAGCTCCTAGACCACTTACAAAGCAAGTACATGTTATACTGATCACAGAGCTCTGCTCATGCATGGATAAGGTTGGTATAGTGAATTTAATAATGTATTAGTTTTTTCAAACCATGGTGAATTTCTACAAGTCTTCCAATCAAGATTTGGTTTTGTTCTAGACCTAGAGTGAAGCTAGTGTGAGCTAGTGGGAGATTGAATTACTTAGTTCATTGCATGAACATATCAAGTTGAGATCATACATCCTATTGAATGATTCTAGACAAGATATATGTCATATTAAAGGACCATGAAGGTTAGAATTCATGTGAATAATGAAGGCATGATATGTTGTGAGCAAGTGTTCAAGGTAAAGAGCCAAATTGATGTGAGTATGGTTGAGCTAGGATGGCATCAAAAGCATAACGGATACAGAAATTTTGTCAAAAGTTGTAGTTGCAACTACCTTGTGAGACATGTATGCAAAGTGTGGAAGCATAGACAAGGCACGTGGACTGTTTGATACAACACCACAAAGAGATGTCCTCTCATGGGATGCAATGATTGCAAGATATGCAAAAGATGGATTTGTTGAAAAGATTTTAGAAACTTTCAACTAAATGCAATTGGCACGTGTAAAGACAAATTTCACAACCTTTGCCAAGGTCCTCCCTATCTGTACACCAAAATAGGATGTTTGGAACAATGTATGGACAACCATCAAAGCATAAAGGATATTGGAAATTTGTCACATGTTGTAATTATAACTGCCCTTGTAGACATGTATGCAAAGTGTGGAAGTATAGACAAGGCACGTGAATTGTTTGGCATGATGCCCCAAAGAAATGTTACCTCATGGAATGCAATGATTGCAAGATATGAAAAAATGGATTTTCGGATAAGGCTTTATAAACTTTCAAGCAAATGCAATTGGCAGGTGTAAAGCTAAATTCCAAAACCTTCAAAATGGTATCTTTGGAACACAGTATAGACATCCATCAAAGCATAAAGGATATAGCAATTTTGTCAAAAGTTATAGTTGCAACTACCCTACAAGACATGTATACAAAGTGTAGAAGCATAAACAAGGCACGTGGACTGTTTGATCATACAACACCACAAAGAGATGTCCTCTCATGGGATGTAATGATTGCAAGATATGAAAAAAATGGATTTGTTGAAAAGACTTTAGAAACTTTCAAGTAAATGCAATTGGCACATGTAAAGCTAAATTCCACAACCTTTGCCAGCATTCTCCCTATCTGTACACCAAAATAGAATGTTTGGAATAACATATGGACAGCCATGTCAAAGCATAAAGGATATAGGAAATTTGTTACATGATGTAATTGTAGCTACCCTTGTAGACATGTATGCAAAGTGTGGAAGCATAGACAACGCATGTGAACTAGTTGGCATGATGCCCCAAAGAAATGTCACCTCATTGAATGCAATGATTGCAAGATATGAACAAAATGGATTTTTTGATAAGGCTTTAGAAACTTTCAAGTAAATGCGATTGGTGGGTGTAAAGAAAAATTCCACAACCTTAGCCAGTATCCTCCTTGCCTATGCCAAAATGGACATCCTTCAAAGGATAAAACATATGGGAATTTTGTTAGATGTTGTAGTTGCAACTGCCCTCAGAGACATGTATGCAAAGTGTTGAAGCATAGACAAGGCACATGAACGATTTGGCATGATGCCTCAAAGAAATGTCACCTCATGGAATGCAATGATTGCAAGATATGAACATTTAATGGATTTTTTGATAAGCCTTTAGAAAGTTTCAAGAAAATGCAATTGGCGAGTGTAAATCCAAATTCCAAAAACCTTAGAAGTGGTATCTTTGGAACACGGTATAGACATCCATCAAAGCATAAAGGATATAGGAATTTTGTCAAATGTTGTAGTTGTAAGTGCCCTGCAAGACATGTATGCAAAGTGTGGAAGCATATACAACAAATGTGAACTATTTGACATGATGCCTCAAAGAAATGTTGTCTCATGGAATGCAAGATATGCACAAAATGGATTTTTCATAAGGCTTTAAAAAATCTCAAGAAAATGCACAAAAGTATATTTCAACCAAACGCAAATTTTGGCACGTCTAAAATCAAATTGCACAACCTTATCCAACTTCCTCCTTGCCTATGCCAGAATGGGATCTGGGGAACATGGTGTGGACAACCATCAAAGCATAAATGATATAGGAATTTTTTCACATGTATTGTATTTGCAATTGCCCTTATAGGCATGTATGGAAAGTATAGAAGCATAGACAAGGCGTGTGAACTATTTGAAATGATGTCTCAAAGAAATGCACAGTTCCACAGAATGCAATGATTGCAAGATATGCACAAAATGGATTATTTGAAAATGATTTATAAAATTTCAAGCAAATGCAATTGGCATGTGTAAAACCAAATTCTTGTAATGATAATTGATCATCATATTAATTATTTAATATAAACTGTCATATACATAATGTCATGAACCTAACATCTAGTTTACATACAAACCCATATAGGCATGTCCAAACAAATCCATACATGCATATATACAAAAATATACATCAATAACATACAAAAGTATGTATACAAAGCCATCTAGGCATACAAAAAATATCCCAAAAATTGGTTTCCTATGGACTTTTATGAAATAATCAGCAGCCCTTGCTTGATCGTGAAGATGGAGAGCCAATATGTGACTAATCCTCTCTCTGTCGTCGAGTAGACCTCTTTGACAAAAGTTCACTCAGATCCACCTGTTAATACAATCAAACAATATGCAGATTACTATAGAAATTGTACCTGAAATATATAACATCACATATGTAATCGATCACTTACCACCATCCGATGATCACTCTCCATCTTCTTATCTAGAACTTCCTTGTCCATAGTTGGATGGGCTGGAGTTGTGACCTCCAGTGAGAAGCATCAAGAAGAAAAATTGACTAAGCATAAATATCATTTATGTACATCAAATGACAAGATAAAATAAGAAATACAAAATTAAGACATTTTCATGTTATTGGCTCATACCTCGGTCAAAGGATTTGAAGACATCATGGTTGCAACAATGCCTATCTGCACTGACTCACGAAAATGAGGAGGAGTCTCTACATTCAGCATCTAAAAATCAAGTTCAAGATTATTTGACCAAAATAAATACATCATTATTTAAAAAATGCATAATGATTAGAAATGGTTAAATTTACCTTTGTAAAAGTGGTGGATTTGCATCCAGGGGACCAAGGAAACCATGGAGGTGTCGGTGACTGTTGAAATCATCAAATTGTCACAAAATAATATTACCATTGACATATCTACTATAATTACGATCATGTGATAAATTAGATACCTGTTGACTTGACCTCCTCTCATAACCCGCCAATGGATGGCTAACGGAGGCAGGATGAAGACTCTGACCCTAGAATTTCATTGCACAGACAATTACATACATTATTTTTGACTTATAATATAGATATTCATATAAAATTAATTACAAATTTCAAATAACAATATATTAAATCAAGATGAAACATGTAAAAAATTATCTGAGAGTCAATACCAAATGTAGTCTGTAATAGATCATCGGTGAGAACAATCTCATCCAATATGGATGTCTCCATCATTGGATGTTGCTCCTGCGTCGCAGCATCTTGTTGAGGGTCCTTCTGTGAGTCCCGCATCCCATAATCACACAAGTTCCCACATGAACTGCACAAATGTGGGGACAAATGATGCCTAATGCTCTCACCCTTATCGGCCTGGGTAAGATCATCTACATGTTTTGATAGAGATTGGGTGAGAGTAGTCAATGAATGTAATGTCTCCACCTCAACACTCTCCTTTAAAGTCAAAGGGAGTGACCTACGTTCTGGCCTCAATAGGGGTACATGCACATGGTTTTGATCTCACTGAGCCCCCTCTCTATCTTGGGCAGAGCCACCACCTCTACCCTGGAACTCACAAATGTCAAAATAATTGGAAATCTTCTTGAGGATGAATTCACAATGGAGTTTCCTCAAGAAATTTGGTGCCACTTCATCATTGTTGCATGGGCACTCATTGAAGACCATGTACCATCTATCCCAAAAGTTTTAGGATGTTTCTTCATTCCTACACCAATGAATAGGAAACCGTTTGCAAGTTTCTTCTAATCTTTGGCTAGTTTTGGAATTAATAAAGTGTGCACATAATTAAGATTTTGTAATTTTTTCATTCTTCACTTGTTCATATGACAACTTGTCGGCATAGTATTGCCGACACCTCTCCCTATAGTCTTGAAATTCGATGATTTGTTTTGTCACAAAATCTATGTGGGAAATAATCTCCTCTAGTGACTTCACAAGCGCTCTCCTACGATCGGTGCTTGCACTTGGATTGTTTAGCTTTTGAATAAGAGTTTGAAGATGTTTCTTGTTTTCTTCTATTATCTACAAGTAGTTTTCTTGACTATCCCTTACATTGTGAGGAAGTGAAGGTGGATTTTGAGGGTTTGGAGGGTTTTGGGGGTTGTTTTGACCCTCCTCAGCTAGATTTGGGTTTTCTCTTGCCTCATTAATTGTAAATGCTAATAAAAAACTAATTAAACATTTCAAAAGTCAAAAATTCTTCTCAAACTAACAAAAATTAAACAAACCCTACCTTCTTCGGCTGCTAGGCCCTACAAATTTGCTCCATGACGTCTTTGGCGGTGAGGTGGCATCATGAAAGTGTCGATTTCTCCCTTGCACTTGCTTGGAGAGACTTTCTTTGAATGCATTTACGCTTTGAAGACTGCTTTTTTGCATACAAACTCCTTTGGCCATGGATGAATGGGAGAAAATGAAGTTTTTTTACTTTTAAAGCAAGTCAAAATGCAAGCGCGTTATAACGCACTCACGCTTTGGCCTGTTTTGGACCAAAAGTCCCATGGTGGCAACTTTTTGGTCCCCCATCTTTGTGCATACACCCCTTGATTGGTTGGATTTGGTTGACACTCCTCTATACAACAAAGGGACAAAACCCTTGTCATTTGGCACTCCTTCTTAGGTAGAAGCCAAGCTTAGTTTGTGTTCCAATGTTAATAGAAGAGGGTTTTACCTAGTTAACCTTGTTAGGCTAAGTCACTCTTTTCTACTAAATAAGTTTACAGAGAGGACCTATAGGGAGAGATAGAGGAGATAGAGGTGAGAGATAGGGAGATAGAGAGTGAGGGACATGTCAAAAGACAAAGCCTGGAAAGAGATTTATAGGTAGAGGGATGATAGAGATAGGGAGATAGGGGAGAGATAGGGAGATAGAGGTTTAGGGTTTCTTTGGGTTTAGGGTTTAGGGTTTAGGGGTTAGGGGTTAGGGGTTAGGGGCATTATTTAGGGTTTAGGGGTTTAGGGTTTAGGGTTTAGAGAGATAGAGATAGAGAGAGAGAGAAGACTGATAGGGAGAGATACATGAGACAGAGGGGAGAGATAGGGAGATAGAGAATGAGGGACATGTCTAGAGACATAGAGAAAGAGATTGAGAGGTAGAGGGACAATAGAGATAGGGAGATAGGGGAGAAATAAGGAGATATAGGTTTAGGGTTTCTTGGGTTTGGGGTTTAGGGTTTAGGGGTTTAGGGTTGATCGAGTTTGGGGTTTAGGGTTTAGGGGTTAGGTGTTAAGGTTTACGGGTTTAGGGTTTAGGGTTTAGAGAGAGAGAGAGAGAGGAATGATAGGGAGAGATAAAAGAGATAGAGGGGAGAGATAGGGAGATAGAGAGTGAGGGACATTTTCAGAGACATAGGGAGAGAGATTGAGAGGTACAGGGATGATAGAGATAGGGAGATAGGGGAGAGATAGGGAGATAGAGGTTTAGGGTTTCTTAGGTTTAAGGGTTAGGGTTAGGGTTTAGAACGAGAGATAGAGGACCCATAGGGAGAGATAGAGGAGATAGAGGGGAGAGATAGGGAGATAGAGAGTGAGGAACATGTCCAGAGACATAGGAAGAGAGATTGTGAGGTAGAGAGATGATAGAGGTTTAGGGTTGCTTGGGTTTAGGGTTTAGGGGTTAGGAATTAGGGTTTTAGTGAATTATTTAGGGTTTAGGGGTTTAGGGTTGCTTGGGTTTAGGGTTTAGGGTTAGGGTTTAGGGACATTATTTAGGGTTTAGGGGTTTAGGGTTTCTCAAGTTTAGGTTTAGGGTTTAGGGTTTAGGGGTTAGGGGTTAGAGGTTTAGGGTTTAGGGTTTGGGTAAGTGCAAGAAGTTGGGTCTACTTTTAGAGAAAGCCTCGGGGAAAAATATTTTTAGAAGTGATGGATTTTGACAATATGGATGACAATTTTTTTTTTAGAATTTTTGGATGAAATTAAAACCCATTTCAGATAACAATGTCTAGTTTTAAAATATATAATGTTTTAGTGTTGAACATATTTTCGTATTTATTATTTATTTCTTAAACAAAAAGCTTCAAATGTTTTGATGAAATGGACTTTGGCAATATGGCTGATGACTTTTTTTTAAGAATTTATAGATGAAATTAAAACCCATTATAGATGAGATTGTTTAGATTCAAAATATGTAAATGTTTTTACAAATTGATTAATTTTTCTATTTTTTGAATAATTTTTTATGAAACTGGTCCATAAACTTGAAATATCAGGTTTTCTTATTATTTTAATAAATTTTTATTAAAATAATTTTTTTTAAAAAAAATTATAAGTGAGCAATCTTCAGAAAGTTCTTTTTAATTTGAAAAAAAAATCAAAAAATGATAATTTTAGGTCATCTTATGCATGACGTACACGAGAGATTTTCAAAACAATAATTACGGCCAATAAAAAAATTTTAAAAATATATATTCAAAAAAAATTTACAAAAAATATCATGAGAAATCTTTAGTGTGTTACAGATGTTTTCCCAAAAGGATTCAAAGCAATACAATTATTTTGGTCAAAATATGGTTGACGTACACGTGCATGGTATGGTAAAAAAAATTGACTTTTAAACAATTGTTTTTAGACATGCTAATGTAGGAGCATCCCTGGTTCAAGAGCAATCTTGCATCAACCAAAAGCATTTGCATTTTAGTTTGTTTGCAATTCAATTTGTTTCTTCTCAGTTCAAGCAGTTCAGTCAGAAGCAGATTCTATATTTCTGGTCTAGTTTCATTTCAAATCTTAAGGAGCTAGATTTAGCATCTACATTCATTCATTTACATCATATCTAAAGTTCAGAGATCCGCATGTCAATACCGGAAAGATATCACTACAAGAATTTGACTATTTCTCAAAGCAGAGCATCTTGATGCTCACTGGCAACTAGCTGAAGGAGAAACTTGTGGAAGCATTTCTCAATCTTTGGAGCCTAATGACACATCACTCAATGATCTTTGGTTCATGGGCGACCTTCCCAGGAGATCCACATGTCATTCAATTCATTTACTGGAAGTGTTCTATGCATTTAGGTTCGACCTATCTGTTTACACACGTTACAACTCTTCTTTGGAATTTGTGATCTTCCTTGGCTGACGCGGAAGAACCTATTGGTTCGGATTTGATATATATTGATGTAATAGAACCTTAGGAAAGCATTTCATAACATAGTGATAGATGATAGTTTAGATTTTGTGCGAAGGAGCTTCAAAGCTTTATCTTGTGCATGTATGTAATCAAGCATGTGAGCCCTAATTGTAAGCCCGCATGTTGTCGGCCGATCTCTATTTGAATTCTATGATATACTGAATGACTAAATCTACATTTGTTCCATTTCTTTGAGTTGTATCCGTTGTGTTTACTCTTGTTGCATGGTCTGGACAGTTCATTCTGTGAACCCTCCTATCATGACTGCACCAAGTGGTATCAGAGGGAAAGTTTGAATCTTTGGGAGCGAATTAAGTGAAGTCGGTGAGGGAATTTTGTAAGATCTTGTTGTGGACAGATTGCTAAATTGAGGCAGGTTGATTGTGTTGCAATTGATCGCTGATTGTGAGGCAGTTGTCACCTTGTAGCCCAATCGCCGAACCTGAGGTAGTTTACACTTAATCCTAGGAAGAATGTCATCGAGGAGAGTTACTGTTGTTGGAACAATAGCTAGTAGAATAGATGAGGTGATGGAGATAATGAAAACAATGTGAATTCGATTGGATGTTTTTGAAGAAGATAGGAGAAAAGGATTGACACCTAGACCTAATGTTGAAAGTGATGATGAAGAAGAATCTCACCCTGTTGAACAAGCTAGTAAAACCTTAGGAGGTGATGAAGAAGAAGAATCAGATCAAGTAAAGATGCTGTGAGGTATTTCAAAGATTGGATAGAGACCTAGAGTTGATGTTCCAAACTATACTGGTAATTTGAACCCTGGAGAGTTGATTGACTAGATAAATGACATGGAAGAATACTTTGAATATAAAGAAGTTGAAGATTTGAAGAAGGTAAAATTTGCAAAGATAAAGTTGAAAGGACATGTTGCTATATGGTGGAAAGAAGTTTAGTTGGAAAGAAATAGAAGAGGAAAAGAAAAGATTACAAAGTGGGACCGGATGGTGACAAAGTTGAAGAATCAGTTTATACCTACTGACTATGAGTTGGAATTGTTGAAAAGATTACAAGACCTGAGACAAAAGGAGAAATCTGTGAGGGAGTATACTGAAGAATTTCATAAGATGACCATAAGAATAGGGCATAGTGACGCAAGCAAGAAGAAAGTGGCTAGATACATCAATGGACTGAGACTAAACATTTAGGAAGAACTAAGTTTGGTGAGGATGACATCTTTGGAGGAAGCATATCAGTTTGCCCTGAAGGTTGAAGAGAACCTAAATAAGAGACATGATTAGAGATAAAGAGGCAGAGGAGATAAATTTTAGAGAGGTAGGACTTATTCTAGAGGAGAGAGATCATATCTAGAGCAGAACAAATTTGATAGCCTAGTTAAGAAGGATGACAGAGATAACAATGCTTACTAGAGAAATGATAGAAATTTTCATCCCAAAGGCAACTATAATTCATATGGGAATGAAGGATACTAAAGAGAAGGAAGAGGATTGGATAAGAGAACATTCAGAGGTACTTGTTTCAAGTGTGGAGTTGAAGGACATAGAGCATTTGAGTGTAATCAAGATAGTACAAGTAAGAGGATAGAGAATAGTGGAAGAGCAGCCTATGTTGAAGAGGAACCTATTGGATCACCTAGTTCTGTTGGTAAACTAAAGAAAGGAGACTCACTTATGATGAGAAGAGAACTATTTCAAGAAGAAGCAAATGAGGAACCACCGCAGAGGAAGAGTTTGTTCAGGACAAGATGTAAATCAAGAGGTAAGTGTTGTAAAGTTGTAATTGATAGTGGTAGTTCAGATAACCTAGTTTTAGAGGAGATAGTGACTAAGCTGAAGTTGGAAAGATTGAAATACCCTAAGCCATATCACATAGCATGGATTTAGGATGATCATAAGGTACTGGTGAGTGAACAATGTTTGGTGAAATTTCATATTGGATCTTATCATGATGAAGTCTTGTGTGCTATTATGACTATGGATGTTTGTCATATCTTGTTGGGTAGACCTTGGCAATATGATAGAAAAGCTATACATGATGAGAGAAAGAATACATATACTATAACAGCAAATGGAAAGAGAATTACTTTGACTCCTTTGGAGGATGACCCTAGAGATGTGGTATGTGGGAATGCTAGAATCTGTTTGGTAGATGGAAGAAAATTCCTCGATGGTTTGAGACATGAGAATATGTGCTATGCTTTGATTCCTAAGAAGCCTGAAACATTGAAGAAAGAAGAATCACAACTGAAGGAGATAAGAGAGTTGCTGACATAGTATGAAGACATCATATTAGATAATGTACTTGATGGATTGCCACCTATAAGGAGTATCAGTCATCACATGGATTTTATACCTAGAGTAAGTTTGCCTAATAAAGTAGCACCCCAGATGACACCGACAGAGAATGAAGAATTGAATAGACAAATACAAGAATTGTTGAGGAAAGGTTTGATTAGAAAAAGCTTGAGTCTTTGTGTAGTACCTGTAATGCTTGCACCTAAGAAGGATGGAGAATGAAGAATGTGTACTAAATCTAGAGCAATAAACAAGATCACAATTAAGTATAGATTTCCTTTACCTAGGATGGATGATATCATGGACTGTTTGAGTGGAGCAAGATATTTCACAAAGATAGACTTGAAGAGTGGATACCATCAGATCAGAATTAGAGAAGGAGATGAATGGAAGTCTACTTTTAAGACAAATGAAGGATTGTATGAGTGGTTAGTGATGCCTTTTGGATTGACAAATGCACCGAGTACTTTCATGAGATTGATGAATGAAGTCTTGAAGAGATTCTTGGGTAAGTTTGTTATTGTGTACTTGGATGATATTCTAATTTTTAGTAAGACAAAAGAGGAACATTTGTGGCATATTAGACAAGTTTTGCAGAGACTGAGAGAAGAAAATTTGCTGATAAACATCAAGAAGTGTAGTTTCATGAAGGAAGAACTAGTAAAATTGGGCTTTGTGATTTCTGTGAAAGGATTGAAGATGGACCCTGAGAAACTAAGAGAAATTGTTGAATGGCCTACACCGGAGAGCATTGGAGAGGATAGATCATTTCATGGATTGGCTAATTTCTACCAAAAATTCATCAGAAATTTCAATTCAGTTTGTAACCCTATGACAGAGACAATGAGAGGCGTCAAAAAGGATTTTAAGTGGACATCTAGAATAGATAAAAGTTTTGAGTTGTTGAACTAGAAGGTGAAAGAGAAACCTATTTTGGTATTACTAAATTTCAATAAGGTATTTCAAGTTGATTGTGATGCAAGTGGAAATGCGATTGGAGCAGTGTTAAGTCAAGAAGGTAGACCTGCAGCATATTTCAGTGAGAAGTTGAATGATGCAAGGAGAAGATATTTAGTTTATGATCAAGAGTTCTATGCCATAATTCAAGCCTCGAAGAAGTGGAGACATTACTTGTTGCCTAAGGAGTTTGTGTTGTATACAGATCATCAAGCTTTGCAATATTTGAATAGTCAAGGTAAGTTGAATCAGAGACATATTGTGATGCAAGTGGAAATACGATTGGAGAAGTGTTAAGTCAAGAAGGTAGACTTGTAGCATATTTCAGTGAGAAGTTGAATGATGCAAGAAGAAGATATTCAGTTTATGATCAAGAGTTCTATGCCATAATTCAAGCCTTGAAGAAGTGGAGACAATACTTGTTGCCTAAGGAGTTTGTGTTGTATACAGATCATCAATCTTTGCAATATTTGAACAGTCAAGGTAAGTTGAATCAAAGACATATGAGATGGGTAGAGTTGATGGAAAGTTATACTTTTGTGTTGAAGCATAGGAGTGGTAAATCAAAAAAAGTTATTGATGCCTTGAGTAGGAGAAGAAACTTGTTGACAGAGATGAGAGTTAAAGTGTTGGGTTTTGATGAATTGAAGAACATGTATGAGGGAGACACTGATTTTGCAAAACCTTGGAAAGCATGTAAGGAAACTGTTGTGACAGATAGGAGTAAGTGGTTGGACTATTTCATTCAAGAAGATATGTTGTTCAAAGGAAGTCAATTGTGCATACGTAGAAGTTCAATGAGAGATAATTTGATCAAAGAGAAGCATAGTGGTGGATTCACAGGACACTTTGGCATTATAAGATAGTGGCTTTGGTAAGTGAAAATTACTTTTGGCCTTAGATACATAAGGATGTTAGGAGATTTGTACAAAGTTGTAGAGTTTGTCAAGTTGCAAAAGGGAGTAGTCAGAACACTGGATTGTATAAACCTTTGACAATACCGGAGAGACCTTGGGAAGACATAAGCATGGATTTTGTAATGGGATTGCCTAAGACATAGAGAGGACATGATTTAGTATTTGTAGTGGTTGATAGATTTTCAAAGATGGCTCATTTCATACCTTGTAAGAAGACAACTGATGCAGTGCATGTAGCTGATCTATTTTTCTGTTGGCAAGAGACACTATATGGCTTCATGAATGTTGTCATTGATGGCAACAAAGCTCATCCCACTCATCCATAGGGCATGATATGCCTATACTGGAAGTCAAGTTGAAGAATGTTGTGGTCTGGTAAACAAGAACAGAGCATGTGGCAAGGTCTAACAGTCAGGTCCAGATCTCTTAGAGGAAGTATCTTAGTAAAGTGCAGATTTGGGGAAGTCAAGAGGAGTACCTTGAATGATAGATTCCAAGGATTGAGCCTCCAGTGATGGAAGAATGAAGATACATGAGCACTTGAGTGTTGGGTTCCTGTTTGGTAGAGTAGACAGAGGAAGAACTGACCGGTAGAGCATCAGACCTAAATCCAGATGAGATATCGATGGTGATCAAGCTTCCTAAGGTATCATTCATGATTGGCTGACATAATTGATGACTTCTATAAGCATCTCCTCGATACGCATCACTTGGCAAGCAAGGATTCAACTGACAGATCAAAGATTGGGATAATATTGACTATTCCATATGCTGACTAGAAAGGTGTTGAAATCATTTGTGTGGATATATATATACCAGATGGATTTAGATGCGAAGGTGTGTGTAGTGAGTAGTTGTGTGAAGAAAAGTAGAGGAACAGAGTAACAGCAGTAATACAGGTCTAGTATGTGACAGGACAACAGCACCAAAGAAGAGGAAGAATGAAGTGCAGTAGATCAGTGTATTGAGCCTAACCAGAACTGAACCTCAGCATGTGTGGATGCTTCTCATCAGTTTAAGTATCTAGTTTCCTTGTATAAACTATTATAGGCAATGAGCCTCTTGTGAGCAGTGTGCTTGGGCAGTGAGCCCTAATTGGCAAGTGACATTTTGTACTATCTTATTCTTTTAACAGAGAATACAATCTTGGGTTAATCACCCCGTGGTTTTTTCCCTTAAGAGGTTTTTCCACGTCAAAATCATTGTGTCATGTGCATTGATGTTATTTCCATTTCATGGTTATGTTTGCTTATATGATCTAATGATGTATTAATTGTTAAAGCAGATCAGAAAGTAGAAGTAATTAAGATAACTGATTCACCCCCCTCTCAGTTATCAACAATTGGTATCAGAGCCAAGTTCCTCCAAATAGAGCCTAACAGCTTGAGGAAGATCTGGGAATTCAAATGGATGTGAATGGTATGAGGGAACAACTTCAGTCTGCCCTAGATGATCTTGAGCAATCTAACTCTGAAGTCAATGAATTGAAGGAAAGACTCAAGCAGGCTGATGATTTCATAAATGAACTAAAAGGGAAACTGAGTATCTCTATGAAAAAGAGAAAGGATCTACTTCAGCAATTGGCAAGTCAAGGTGAAGACAATGATACAAATGAAGAACTAAAGGAGAAAACCAAGTTATGTGAAAAGTTATCAAAAGAGGTCATTATGGTAAGACATGAAATGGAATCAGGAGTTATGAAATTTACCCAAGAAATTGAAGAAAAAAGGAAAACTGAAGATGATCTAAGACAATCTCTCAAAGAGAAATTAGAAGACTGCCACAAAATGGATAGAATAATCAGGCATCTTGAATCTAATCTTGAAGAAGCTAGGGATAATGAAGAACAACTTGAGAATTAGATTGACAAACTTAAAAAGGATCTTCAAACAACAAATGAATACAAAGAGAAATTCAAAATAAGATCTGCCCAACTTGAAGTTCTTCTTCAAAACCAAAAGAGGGTAGATGACAAGCAAGGCTTAGGGTATGAGAAAGGTGAAAGCTCCGGATCCAGTCAGAAGAACTCCAAATCAGAAAATCCAAGAAATAGGCCTAGAAGACCTCCGGTAAGGCAACCAAATGCTCAAAGATATCCATCTTTCAATGGATACTACCACAATTGCAATAACTTTGGTCATAAAGCAAATCAATGTAGAAGAAGAATGAATCAGACTAATACATCCTTCTTTGGATAGTGCTTCAATTGCAAAAGGTATGGTCACAAATCCCATGAGTGTAGAAACATGCAAATGAACAATTCATTCAATGGTAGATGCTTTGTATGCAATAGAATGGGACATATGGCTAATCAATGTAGATCAAGAGGATATCAGTCAAATATGCAAAGAAATGTTGTTTTCTACAATTGCAATAGATCCGGTCATATTGCCAAATTCTATAGAAGTAAGAATCAAGACAAAAGGGGTCCAGAACAACATAATCATAACCAAGACAAAGGAAAAGGAAAAGTGAACACGGATGAAATTCAAAGGGAGATGAATAAGATTTGGGTGAAGAGAAGCATAGAGAATGTTGGGGATGGATCTGCACCTGAATCTGGTGCTGATAATCCTTCCAAAAATTGAATAGATGAGCTCTAGCTCAGGGCGAGTCACTAAGAAAAACCAATTCCCCCAGCCAGTCAATTGGTGCCTAAAATTGGCACATGGGAAGTTGCGGATTAAAGGGTTCTTAAAGAAACATCTAAAGTAGGTTTGTTAAAGATATGAAAGATCTGCAAGAAGATTTGAAGAGTCTAATCTACCAAGATTGATCCAGTTTAATAGTCATCCGATAAAAATAGGATTCTCACAGTTAGATCCCACTTGATTCAAAAATTGTGGAATCTTGATCTACGGATAGATCAAATGATTAGGAAAAGGAAGATAGATTGTCACTATTCACCAAGAATAACTCTAAGTGTATCTCAGTGATCCAGAAAAGATCTGTCTCAGAATAAGAAGAACAAGGGAACTAGAATGATTTAAGTTGTGCATTTATTGCAGTGTAGAATTAGGGTTTTCCCAGAAATAAAAGGGTTCATTCGTTCATCATTTACACATTTGCATTCAAGAAGAATAGAAAAGGAGCTCTACAACAAATTGTTTCAAATTTCTCAAAGATCAACCATTGAAGTCGATTCATCCAGCAAATTAATCTGGCTCATTCAACGAACCCTAGAAGCATAAAAGGTATTTTCTGTTGTTGAATATCTCTTTGTAAATCTTTTGAAGATGGATACTCCAAATGTTGTAAAGATATCTTATAGGCCTTGCCCTAAATTTAAGAAACATCCCTACAAATCTTTAGAAGTGGATCCCTTAGGTGCTTTTTCCACCCTTCCGCATGGCGTTTTACATGTTGAAGACATTAGAGCATATATTCATGCAAACATTGAGGAATTTGGAGACTCCAGACTAATGGATATTTACGACAAGGAACTGATAGATGACTCATTTGATCTCAAACCCCAATACAAGGTCATCAGGGATAAACATTTCAGTCAGTACATTCATTTCCCCTATTTTTTTGAAGATGAATGGGTCTGGTGTGTTTTAAACAGAATGCATGACAACTTCATGTGGTTGAACAAGCCATGTAAGATCACTAAGGATGCCATTAGGGCAGTAACTGGATTACACTCAATCGTGGGTTACCTACTGTAAAATCAGTCAAAAATCAAACTGTGAGCGATGCTACCGGATCTAAATTTGATAAAAGAGCAATGACAGTTGAGCATATCACAGATCCAAACATCAAGTTTGCCTCCATGATTATTGGCTACAAGATATATCACTCCAGCAGAGAAAATTCTATATCCGAAACAACAATCTACACTACTTATGAAATGTTGAGAAAGAATGTAGATTATAATCTTTGTGAACTCCTCTTGAACCAACTGATGGAAAACCTACAAAAGATCAAGAAGGACAAGAAGAACTCTTTCAAGTATGGTGGGCTGATATTGTGTTTGTTCTTCTACTTTATGAATGAGCTACCCGGATCTAGTGGTTGGGTATGGCAGAATGACAGACCTGTTGTAATTCAAATCAGAGATTACTTGCATGGACTTGGTGATCCAAGGCACAAAACAGAGCTCTCTAGGGCCACTTCAAGAACTTTTAGAATATGATGCAAGCTAGAGAGAATCCCACAATCTCTAGTTGAAATGTATAAGGATACAATTTGCTTTATGGTAGAAATTGATCAGTGCCTAATGGAGGCAGTGGAGTGAAGGGTAGTCTGGATCATGCCAATGGGGTATGAAGTAGATGAGAAAATAGTAGAGCTACATGTTCAACACATGCTAAGTCAACCCAAGGATCCTAAGTCAGAAAGGTTTGGAACCTTTGAAGAGTTGAGTGTGAAGATTCATGTGGAGCTAAGGAAACTGAAGATGAAGAGAAAAGTGAGAAAAGAAGTAGAGAATGTTGCCAAAAGGTATGGCATCTCAAAAGAGGCAGTTGATGCAAACAGAGAAAAGATGGAAAGGGTAGAAAAAGAAAAGGAAGAGGCAGAAAAAGAAAGTGCTCTAGTAGAATCCCCCTCCCAAACCATATCCTCTAAGAGCTCTGCATCTGCCACTGCTAAGAGCTCAAAGGCATCAAAACCGGAAGAAAAATCATCTAGTTAAGGAGAAAAGAGAACAAAGACAAAGGCAACAAGGTCTTATATCAGTTAGAAGGATGAAGAAGAGACAAAATCTGATGAAGAGATCAAGAAGATGAAGAAGAAGAAGAAAGTATCCGGTGAAGACAAGGAGGCATAGGAAGAAGAGTTTGTTGAAAGGCCCACTCTGTCCTTAGATGATGTAGTTAAAGCAGTTACTGTGGATGGGAACCTACAACCAATAACAGAATTCTATGATGCATATAATGATGCAGATAGAAAGATCTTGGAGGAAGCCACAGTTAAGTACTTGAACATATACAATAAAGCATTTATTGAAATAATTTCTCTAATTCCTAAAAGTTTAGAGAAGGAACTTGAAATGAGAAAAGAAAATGCCAAGGCTAAGGACTTAGAGATTAGAGAACAGATAGCTATTCAACTATATCCTTCAATTACTCTGAAACAAATGGATATGATCTTCAAAGATTGTAAGGATGAGTTCCGGAGTAGGGCTAGAATGAATCAGTTCATGCTTGGAGAAACCGATAAAGTGGAAAAAGAAACAGAAGAAATCCTCCAGAATGCCTATAAAAGATTCAATATTCCTGTTATAGAGGATTTAGGTGATGATCCCTTGGGAATGGATAACAAAGAAGAATCTACTGAGACTATAGCAGAAGAGGTAAAGGAGACAGGTGAAGAAAAAGACAAGGACTTAGAATCCTCTGCTCCGGAAGAGGAGATCCATGAACAAGCAAACATCTCTCCTCCAGTTTCCCCTATAGACTCTAGATCTAAAGAAGAAGAAAGAGTAGAAGAGAAGATCAGTCAAGAAGCAGAGGAGAAGGAAAAAGGAGATGACAGTAGTAAGGCTGCAGAAGGAGAGAAAACTCCAACAGAAAAGACCACAGATGATAGTGGTAAGGATGCAAAAGGGGAAAAAACCCTATCACCGGCAAGAGACACAGCAGAAGTAGTTGAAGAATTCTTAACCAAGGAGATGATGGAATTTGATGAACCAGAACTTCTTCAAGGACTGTTCAATTTTGACTCCCTCTCCTCGATTCAAACCATGAAGCTAGCATCCTTTACTTCAGCAAAGGCAAAAGAAAAACTTCTGAAGTCTCACATGGAAGACTACAAGCTCATAGAAACTGCATCCGGTGTATTGGAGAAGATCATGCCATGTTTTTAGAAGGATCCCTCAGCCTCTTCATCTGGTAATCTCAAATCTCTAGTTAATAGTGTTAGCACACATTTTGATTCCTTAGAGAAGTCAGCAGAAGATAAAGTCCGGAAGGAGTTTTTGGAAAAGAGATTCTCTGAAGTACAAGGACTAATAACCAATGATAGGAGAAATATGGATATAGGGATAAAGAGCTTAGAGAATGCTCTTAAAGATGGTGGGGAAATGTATAAATTTTGTCTACCATGGTCCAAAGTAACAATGGAGATTGAGAAGAAAATGAAAGAACAAGAGGATAAACTAACAAGACTATCTCAGAATTTTGATCCTCTTACCACTTCCATAATAAATCAAGAATGTCAGACTATTGTAGTCTTGAATGAAATTAAGAAGCTTGAGAAGGAGAAGAAAAATAGAATAAGTAGGATGAGTGAACTTAGAAGGATAATTATCCCTAAGTTAGAGGCCATGCATGAATCCCTAAATGATGCTCAAACCACAGCCCGGACCAGTGAGCCGACAGATCTGAAGAGGGTAGAAGCTTTTGCATTCCTGTTGAGTGGTCACATCTCAATTTTGGATAGGATGAGGCTGAGTTGGGTGACATAAGTTGTACAATTGAAGAATACTTTTGCAGATATACTAAAGTATATGTAAAGTATAACCGGGTAATATACTTATACGATTAAGAATAGATTGAGTTTGCAAATTTCGGTGTGCGGACCCCACCCTTTGCCATTGATGTCAAAGGGGGAGTGAGGAGCAATGAAAAATGAGGAATCAAGCTAAGGGGGAGCTCTAGAAAATGTACATAAGAACAGAGCATTAGCCAAGGGAGAGTATAGTGTGACACTTAGTCATTTTTCACTAAGTGTTGCCATCAATGCCAAAGGGGGAGATTGTTGGCAAGAGACACTATATGGCTTCATGAATGTTGTCATTGATGGAAACAAATCTCATCCCACCCATCCGCAGGGAATGATATGTCTATATCAGAAGTCAGGTTGAAGAATGTTGTGGTTTGGTAAACAAGAACAGAGCATGTGGCAAGGTCCGACAGTCAGGTCCGGATCTCTCAGAGGAAGTATCTTAGTAAAGTACAGATTTGGGAAAGTCAAGAGGAGTACCTTGACTGATAGATTCTAGGGATTGAGCCTTCAGTGATGGAAGAATGAAGAGACATGAGCACTTGAGTATTGGGTTCCTGTTTGGCAGAGTAGATAGAGGAAGAACTGACCGGTAGAGCATCAAACCTAAATCCAGATGAGATATCGATGGTGATCAAGCTTCTTGAGGTATCATTCATGATTGGCCAACATAATTGATGACTTCTATAAGCATCTCCTTGATACACATCACTTGGCAAGCAAGGATTCAGCCAGCAAATCAAAGATTGGGATAATATTGACTATTCCGGATGCTGACTAGAAAGGTGTTGAAATCATTTGTGTGGATATATATATACACCAGATGGATTTAGATGTGAAGGCGTGTGTAGTGAGTAGTTGTGTGAAGAAAAGAAGACGAGCAGAGTAACAACAGTAATATAGGTCCAGTATGTGACAGGACAGCAGCACCAAAGAAGAGGAAGAACGAAGTGCAGTAGATCAGTGTATTGAGCCTAACCAGAACTGAACCTCAGCATGTGTGGATGCTTCTCATCAGTTTAAGTATCTAGTTTCCTTGTATAAACTATTGTAGGTAGTGAGCCTCTTGTGAGCAGTGTGCTTGGGTAGTGAGCCCTAATTGGCAAGTGCCATTTTGTACTATCTTATTCTTTTAATAGAGAATACAATCTTAGTTTAATCGCCTCGTGGTTTTTTTCCCTTAACAAGGTTTTCCACGTCAAAATCATTGTGTCATGTGTATTGATGTTATTTCCATTTCATGGTTATGTTTGCTTATATGATCTAATGCTGCATTAATTGTTAAAGCAGATCAGAAAGTAGAAGTAATTAAGATAACTGATTCACCCCCCTCTCAGTTATCAACATTTTTCAAGGAGATTGCAAGGTTGCATGGATTACCTAAGAGTATAGTTTTAGATAGAGACACCAAGTTTGTTGGATACTTTTGGAAGACACTTTGGAAGAAGATGAAGACGGATTTGAAATTTAGTTTAGCTTTTCATCCACAGACAGATGGACAGACAGAGGTAGTGAATAGGAGTTTGGGAAACCTGTTGAGATGTTTGGTTGGAGAGAACGTTGGAAGTTGGGATTTGATTCTTTCACAAGCAAAGTTTGCATATAATAATTCAGTAAATAGCAGTACCGAAAGAACACCTTTTGAGATTGTTACCAAAGTGAATACTAAAGGAGTTGTAGAATTGAGAGATATCAATATAGAGGAAAAGAGGAGTGCAGAAGCAGAAGAATTTGTAGATCATATGAAGACAATACATGATCAGGTGAAGAAGCATTTGAGGAATATGAACAGTAAGTATAAGGAAAAGGTAGATGAGAAGAGAAGACATAAGGAATTTGAAGTTGGAGAGGACATGATAGTGTATTTGAGAAAAGAAAGATTTCTAGTTGGGACATATAACAAGTTGAAGATGAAGAGGTTTGGACCTTGTAGGATACTTAGGAAATTTGATTCAGGAAATGCATATGAAGTGGAATTACCAGAGACATTGGGTATATGACCTATTTTCAACATTGTAGACTTATATCAGTATCATGAAGCAGAGTTCAGTGACAGCATGGAAGAAGACTTGAAGAAGCAGTTACCACAACAAACATAAGAGCAGATTGAAGACATTTTGGACAGCAGAGTTGGATGCAGCACTAGAGGAAGACAATACAAAGAATATCTTGTGAAGTGGAAAGGCAGACCAGAAGAAGATTCATCATGGATTTCTTAGGCTTAGGTGGACCGTCTTGGTTCTCCCCTAGCCCCAGCAAAGTGAGGGACTCACTTTTTCAATAACCCCAGATGTCTAATGCAGGAGCATCCCTGGTTCAAAAGCAATCTTGCATCAACCAAAAATATTCGCATTTCAGTTTGTTTGCAGTTCAGTTTATTTCTTTTCAATTCAGGTAATTTAGTCATAAGCAGATTCTGTATTTTTGGTCCAGTTTCATTTCAGATCTTGAGGAGTTGGATTTATCATCTACATTCATTCATTTACATCATATCTAGAGTTCAGAGATCTGCATGTCAATACCGGAAAGATATCGCTACAAGAAGTTGACTATTTCTCAAAGCAGAGCATCCTGATACTCACTGGCAACCAGCTAAAGGAGAAACTTGTGAAAGCATTTCTTGATATTTGGAACCTAATGACACAGCACTCAATGATCTTTGGTTCATGGCTGACCTTCTCAGGAGATCCACACGTCATTCCATTCATTTACCAGAAGTGTTCTATGCATTTAGGTCTGACCTATATGTGTACACACGTTATAGCTCTTCTTTGGAATTTGTGATCTTCCTTGGCCAACACGGAAGAACTTATTGGTTTGGATTTGATATATATTGATGTAATAGAGCCTCAGGAAAGAAGTTCATAACATAGTGATAGCTGATATTTTAGATTTTTTGTGAAGGAGCTTCAAAGCTTTATCTTGCGCATGTATGTAATCAGGCCTGTGAGCCCTAATTGTAAGCCTACATGTTGTCAGTCGATCTCTATTTGAATTCTATGATATGTTGAATGACTGAATCTACATTTGTTCCATTTCTTTGAGTTGTTTCTGTTGTGTTTACTCTTGTTGCACGGTCTAGATAGTTCATTCTATGAACCCTCCTACCGTGATTGCACCACATGCCCATTGAAAATCAATTTGTATCATCTAGGTATTAAAATAAATTACATATTTGAAAACTAGACTCTGAGTACTCCATTTCATATTACTAATTTTTTTAAGATTCAACCTTTAAGTGATTCAAATTTTTAGGTCAAATATGACAAATTCTAAAAATCAGGGAAAACACTTCCACTTTTTGGCCAAAAATTGGACTCAACTTCTTGCACACACCTGTTTAGGGGTTTAGGGTTTAGAGAGAGAGAGGACTAATAGGGAGAGATAGAGGAGATAAAGGGGAGAGATAGGCAGATAGAGAGGGAGGGAGATGTCCAGAGATAGGGAGGGAGATTGAGAGGTAGAGGGATGATAGAGATAGGGAGATAGAGGTTTAGGGTTTAGGGGTTAGGGTTTAAAGGCATTATTTAGGGTTTAGGGTTGCTCGGGTTTAGGGTTTAGGTTTTACGGGTTAGGGTTTAGGGGCATTATTTAGGGTTTAAGGGTTTAGGGTTGCTTAGGTTTAGGGTTTAGAGGTTAGGGTTTAGGGATTTAGAGGTTAGAGAGAGAGGGTCGATAGGGAGATATAGAGGAGATAGAGGGGAGAGATAGGGAGATAGAGAGTGAGGGTGGTGTTTAGAGACATAGGGAGAGAGATTGAGAGGTAGGGGATGGTAGAGATAGGGAGATAGGGGAGAGATACAGAGATAAAGGTTTAGGGCTGCTAGGGTTTAGGGGTTTAGGGTTTAGAAAGAGAGATAGAGAGGACTGACAGGGAGAGATAGAGGAGACATAGGGGAGAGATATGGATATAGAGAGTGAAGGAGATGTCCAGAGAGATAGGGAGAGAGATTGAGAGATAGAGGGTTTAGGCTTGCTCAGGTTTAAGGTTTAGGGGTAGGGTTTAGGGTTTAGAGGTTTAGGGTTTAGGGAGAGAGAGAGAGAGAGGTCTGATAGGGAGAGATAGAGGAGACATAGGGGAGAGATAAGGAGATAGAGAGTGAGGGAGATGTCTAGAGACATAGGGAGAGAGATTGAGAGGTAGAGGGATGATAGAGATAGGGAGATAGGGGAGAGATAGGGGTTAGAGGTTGGGGTTTAGGGAACTTATACCTATCCTAAGTGTGGGCTGGGCATATTTAAGGAATTGAGAGATAGAGGGATGATAGAAATAGGGAGATAAAGGTTTAGGGGTTAGGGTTTATAGATAGATAGAAAGAGATAGAGAGAGTTAGAAAGTGATAGCTACAGAGAGAGAGTTTGTGAAATAGTAGAAGAGAGGATGATAAATAGCATTTTAGCTAGTTTAGAACCCGCTCATGTTATAACAAGAGAACATTTTGGACTAGTTATTTAATGATGTCTAATGGCCTACAAAAAGGCATGCCATGTGATTTTTGGTGCACATGCTCTGTTTTATTCCCTTTTCTATGCTTTTTCCAACATTGAAAGAGACTTGTCATGATTTTGAGGTTCTCCCATCATTGGTTAACAAAATTGATGCACTTTTTGTTCTTGTTTCAATTCACAAGATTCCAATTACATGTTTTAAATTCAAATTTGATATTGGAAATCAATTTTTTAATGTTTTAAGGGATTGCAACAATAGATTGAATAAATTAACTAGTTTTTTCTACATTGACAAAAAATAATGTAATTTTGCATGTTTTGTATTATAACTTGATAAATTATTAGATATTTTTTGTCTTCTTTGACCATTGTTTTAGAGTGATATAGAATTCAATACAATGCCAAGGAAAAGAGCAAAAACTCTAACACTCGAGGAGCATGAAGCTAAGAATGCAAAGAAAAGAGAACAAATGAGATAACTTTGTGACAATAAGATATTGAACTTCACAAATGAAGGTGAACCATCTTTGCTGATTGAATTGGATGATGAAGCATTGAAGAGAGAGAAGGAATTAGAGAAACAAAGGGAACAATTGAAAAAAAATTGTGCAAGTAAGAAATTGAATGTGGGAGAACTTGAAGGTATGTCATATTTGTCATCTCAATTCAATAATGTAGAAAATGTTCAACCTCTAATTAAAAATTATGATGCATTTGCAAATGTTGTAGTAGATGATACACCAATTGATTAGATGTTTAGTGATCAAAATTTATCTTGTGAATCGAGTTTGCCATTAAGAACACCTCCTGGAATTTAGTGTAAAAAGCCTAAGTTTTTTTATTGAAATTTATGAGAATATTCTTGTTGTGATGTTCACAACATGCCCCATTTTACTCCTTAGCAAAATGAGGACCCCTACTATGGCTTTGCTTTTGCTTTTGTGTGTGGGTCTGTTTGGTGGTAAAAGGGAAAAAGAGAGTGAAAGTTACAAACCTTGTTGAAAATAAAGAAAAAATAACATTGAGTACCAGGGCATAATATGGGTGGATTCCTTATCAAAAATGAGTGAGGATTGCTTTTTGAACCATGTGAAAATTCCCTGTATTTTGCAAGTTATGAGTGTTTTAGTAAAATGTACAATGTGAGGGTTTGTAAGTTGCATATACAAAGTCCTTTGTATATCGGGTTGCATATACAAGGTCAAAACATACAAGGTCGCTCATATACAAAGTCCTTTGTATATTGGGTCCTTGTGTTAGTCGCAAAATGGGTTGTCAAGTTTTCTAAGTCATCGGGTTTCTATGCATTGTTTACTTGTATGCATTTCAATGACACTTTTTTCTTACATACAAGTCAGGCTCGGAAAGTTCAAAGTTTAAGTGAATAATTGTTTAAATCCATTGAATGCACTTTATGTTGTATGTTTAAACATGCAAAGTAGATATACAATGATATATGCATGCCGCGGACCCGACAAAGTTGAGATTAAAATGTATATTTAGTTAAGTCTGCCAGTTGTATATCAAGGTTTGCATGTTTGAATATACAAGGTTACATACAAGCCGATATACAAAGCTCATGTGCAAGTGGCAGAACTTAAAGCAGTGTTAAAATTGGTTTTATCCTTGTATGTTTTGAGCCTTGTATGTATGTTTCGGATACATACATTGCGGTACATACAAGCCAGAACTCAAAAGAAGTTAAAATGTGGTATAAATGATGCATCCTCACTTAAAGTATATTAAAAGATGCATTGCTTTTTATACAAGTGGTAGAAACGAAAGCAGTATTAAAATTGGTTTTATCCTTGTATGTTTCAAGCCTTGTATGTGTGTTTCGGATACATTGCAGTACATACAAGCCGGAACTCAAAAGAAGTTAAAATGTGGTATAAATGATGCATCCTAACTTAAAGTATATTAAAAGATGCATTGCTTTTTATACGTGTCGCTGACCCAAAAGTGAATAAACGATGGGTTATAAAATTTGAAGTCCGAAAGGGACATACAAAGGAGTTGGTATGTCTCCGGGCTTGTATCTAACCCGATATACAAGCGATGTGCAATCCAATATACAAGCGCCAGATGTGAAAGGGGAGTTCAATTTAGAAAAGTCTTTGAATGTTTGAGCACTTGTATGCTTACGATGTATATATCTGAGATACAAAAGAAAAGATACATCAGCCAGAGGGATAAGATCGGCGGGAAGCTTTTGGATTGGTCCGACTTAAGTAAGTTACGCCGATGGTAAGGAAATGCAAGCCGATAGGAATTACATCGACTAGAAAGATGAGATTGGTATGAAATCATTGGATCACCCCAATTAAGCAGGTTACACAGATGATAAGGAAGTATACAGAATGCGATATACAAGAAAAACCTACAAAAGGGTATATATGCAGAAATAGGCTGACAGTACAAAGGGAATTTTAAAAGTGCCAAGACTACAACTGAAGACCAAACTTATGGCACATTAATTACTGTAGTTAGTGCCCATCTAACATTCTAACAAGGTATAAATTGGCGGAAGCAACGTGAATATTTTATAATCCATTTTATTGTCCGTTTGTAGGTTTACAGGTATATAGAAGGTGAAACTTAATGGTGATGACATCTCAAAGGGCGGATCAGATCACCAAAGAAGCAAAAGGAGATAAGGATGGTGATGAGAAGTAATATGCAGGTGAAACTTAATGGTGATGACATCACAAAGGGCGGAGTGGATCACAGAGGAAGTGAAAGGAGTAAAAGATTTCAATAAGAAGATATTTTGAGGTGTTAGGGTTTCTAAAGAAGGATATTTATGCTCAGTATGAGTATACTACTCAGAGATTTTTGGTAGGATTTGTTTTCCACCGGTGGATGCTACACTTGAAGGGTGGACCGTTGATTAACTAGGGTTTTGGAACCGTATTGGGGATAGTCAGAACTATATATTGAACCCCTTTACTTTGTAATGAGTTACACAGGGATTTGTAGAACAGAGTTGGAAGTTGTAATTTGTCTTAGCATTTTGAATAGAGGGACCTTTTAGTTTAGAATAGAAGGAGGTCACCTATGTCTGTAATAAGGAATGCGTGGAACATCTAGCTTCCTTAATGTATCTGTAAAGCATTGTAAGTTTTTGTGAAGTTGATTAATGAAGCTAAGAGTCATTCATACATTGTAAATCATATATGACTGTGTGTTTTGAATACAAATGAATCTGAAATTCTGCATCTATATTCAGAGTGTCTTCTAGCTCTTCTTTGTATTTGAAATTGTTAAGGGAAATTTGGATCAAACAATGAATATGTAATGATAAACAATATCAAATACCCAAAACTTAATAGAATAGTGAACTAAGAAGATTAAACTAAATAAACAATGAATCAACAAATGCAAACCTTCCTTAGATCGAAACTTCCATTGTTGCCTATCAAAAATCATCCTTGTGTGTATGAAAAGGGCCCTCAGTGAGTGCACTTCTTTGCTTTATCAAGAATGTTGATTGTAAATGGCTGTGGTGATGTCGCAATGAAGAGAAACTTCACAATGAGGGTTGTAGTGCGTAGTGCGTAGTAACAAAAGCGTGATCACAAGCAATGAAGGAAATGGTGCCAAAGGCGTGCTGTAATTCCTACAGAGTAACAATACTTAAAGCTTGGATGAATAGAATGGAAAAAGAGGGTTTAATTTATAGACTTGGGAGAATGAAGATCAACGGTGCAGAAGACTTGAAAAGATCAACGATTGAGAATAGTTGAGGAACGTGCAATGAATAAGAAGAAGACAAGTGTCACACAAAAGTTGTTTTATTTGAGTTAATCACTTTCTTTTCTAAAGATAAGACATGCTTTTCATAAACTAGAAAGCTTTTTTCTAATTTAAGAGAAATTGATAAAAACAAGGTTAATTGAATAGATAACTCAACTTAATATTTGCTTTTGCATGATTTGAGAGAAATTAAATAATAAATTATTTAATTGTGTGTGCATGGAGAAGAAAACTTTTTTTAGAAGATTTGGAAGATATTTGAAGAATTTGAAGATAAGAAAGCAAATTAAATAAATAAATTTATTTAATTGTTGTGCATGATTTGGAAGAATAAATAAAATATTTGATTTATTTTATTTTTGGAGACTGGGAGAATTTAAATAAATTTGTTTTGATTTATTCAAATTTGGAAGAATGAATTTGATTTAATTAAATAATTAAGAATTATTTAATTGTTTGGAAGAATTGAATTAAATAAAGGATTTTATTTAATTCTTGGAAGAATATGAATCAAATAAATAAATTTGGTTATTTATTTATTGATAGAGGAATTAGAAGGGAATAAATATTAAGAATATTTATTTAGACTGAATCGTGTCATTTTTAGGTGTATACAGAAATAATTTCTCTTAAAGCTTGCAATCTTGAATGTATGTTCATGAAAATACTCAGGGCATTCACATTCAAAGATTTGATTTGCTGATTTGATCAGTTTTACTGTACTTCTTACAATGTTCATAACAGAGCATTTAGATCCTGTACTAGAATGAAGTTTAATTTAGATTTCTCTAACTTTACCTAAACCATTTGAAATACTTAGCTTAAACACAGAAATTTAAAGGAGATTGTCTGATATTTGAAGGAAACATGAACAACTGAGTTGATATTTGATAGTTTTCATAATATTTGAAAGAAAAGCTTGTATTAATATAAATCATATAAAGCTTTCTGATACAGTAACAAATTTATGCAAAGGAATGAATAAAATGTTGATATTTGTGATAGTTTGCATAATTAGAGTCCAGTGAATCATAAAACACCTTAAATCACATAAGGCCCCTTGCATATTACAGCTTCACATTTACCTACTTAATTGTCCAACAGGTCAAGACCTGACCATAAAAAAACTTGGGATTAAGCAAATCTTAATTGATTTCTTCATATCATTCAAGACAATTAGGTTCATTTTTGTGAATTTTAACTTTTGTTATGAATGTGTAAAAACAATCATCAACAATTCTAAAACCAATGGTTGCTAAGATTCTTGAACATACTTGTAGAAGAAATTTGAATAAGATATGGAACATGTTTTTTCAAAACATAAATGAAACCAAAAGATGTCAATTATTTGTTGAGATGATGAAAAATCTAACAATTCCTAAGGTTATGTACGTCATTATGAGTTGTAAGAGACATCATGTTTGTAACTACATTGAATTTTGAGATTTTAGGATCAAGGTGCATTAAAGATGGTGATTCTACACATTACTAATGAGCCTATATGCTATAAAAGGTGATGTGCCTAATATCAAGGCTGACTAATGATCAAATTATTTAATTTGGGTACATTATTCTTTATCACACTTGCCTATAATGATGAATTACATTTTCTAGCAACACAATCCATTTCTACATCTTCTATAAATAGAGAAGCCTAATATGACTTGAGGGAAAATTTTTGGAGCAATAGTTTAAACATGTAGACTAGGTTGATTCTTAGCATGCATCAAGCTCATGAAGCTATTTTGTTTTTAATCAATAAAGTTTAGTTCTTATGTAATACTCTATTGTTCTACTATGAGTATTTGATTGAGTGTTTGTTAGCTACTTGGATAGATAGTTCTTAATTGGACTCTCCAACATTGATTGCATTATCCACTCTTGGTCTTGTCATAAAAGCAATGTCTTAATGCTCAATTTATCATATTTTAGGTACATATTTGCCTGAAACCTAAAAACCTATTAACCGTCATCCTATCTTAGTCCTAAAGGGTCTGAATCAATACCCTCTATAGTCATTTGTATGCCCTAGACTTGACAAGTGCATATTTGTCCAATAGACAAGATTGCCCCACGACCTTGTCCTCCTAGTTCAAAACTCCTTTTCCACTTTCTTAAGATAATCCCTTTGGATAATTTGGTTGTTATTTGTCTACTTGCATGCTAAATACTTTGCATTGAGCACCAAGAATCTTGTATTTAAGGCAATTCCAAGGTTATAAGTTCATAATCAAGGAATCATATTGGATCATCAAGAAGGATAAAAGCATTAGAATTTCTTATTTGCATTACATTAGCACTTACATAACTATATACTACAAAATCAATTTATCATCTTTAAGTATCTTGTATTTTTTCTTTGTGCGTACTCAAACTTGTTCATTAGTAATAGTTCCACACTTTCTCTCTATATAGTAGTAGTTTACGCAAGACCTAATCCTTAGGACCATGAAGTTTTAGATGCAGGTACAAAAATAAGCAAAGAGGTTTTGAAATTTAGCAATAGCAGAGGATATAAATATGGTTTAAGGACTAAGTTGCACCAAGAGAAGTTTTTGGGATATCATTAATAGTACAAATAGTGTCAATTCAATTGTAAAAGTTAAATTTTGATTATCAATTACATTATATAGATAATCATTCTTTATCAACTACCAAAATCAATATATAACAAAACTAAACTATTTTAACCTAATTATTAAGATCTCAAGTCATTATTTAAATTTGATTGAATTTACCATTTAGAGAAAGTTTTTAACCCTCAATTAATGCAAGGTTGCCCTTTATTTCCCTTCAAATACATATCTAGCTAGTAAATTTGGACAAGCCAAGAAGTTTTCATAGTTTAGATAGTAGGGAAAAACAATCAAACAAACCAAAAAATGATCACATAGTTTAGTTCCAACACTGAAAATATTAGTCAAAGAACAACATATTTTAATGGTTATATGGTGCAAGACACTAAATGCCAAGTTTTAGCTTTCATCAATACCAATAAATTAAAAAAATTAAATTAATTTTCAATCTAAAAATAAAAAATTCAAAAACAATGTAAATTGT
Organism: Cunninghamia lanceolata; assembly: GCA_027924645.1. NCBI lineage: Eukaryota > Viridiplantae > Streptophyta > Pinopsida > Cupressales > Cupressaceae > Cunninghamia > Cunninghamia lanceolata. The sequence continues at coordinate 3,956,177 of BSBN01001182.1, read as the reverse complement.
AATGCCTGAATTACATCAAAGAATATTTTAAGACCTACACAATTAAATGGTATGATATATGAACTTTAATTCATAATTTGAACTCTAGATCTTCTTCTTCCTAGTTTTGATATTCAAGATATATATCACATCAAAACAACCTAATAAAATTGCTTGTGTTGCTTCTCTGACTCTCATGGAGTGAAACAAGTCCCAAATTTAGAGCATCTACACCCGGCAAACTCATAATTTTTTTCCTGCAGAGGAGACTCTTTCAATATAATGACATCATTTTCTTCCTTTGGAGAATCCAATAATTCTATTGGTGCACATTATGGAAGAAGTTGAATACTAATTCAAAGATTAGTTTAGCATATCATCCACTAATAGATGGATAAATAGATTCTCTTAATAGAATTCTGGGAAACTTTTTAAGATATTTATTAGGATAAAGGATAGGAAATCAAGATTTAATCTTATTGCAAGTTGAGTCCATTTAATATTTTAAGTGGATAGAATCTAAAGAATGTTTTAGAATTAAGAGATTTTACCATAAACCATAGGAAGATTTCTATAGTTGAAAATAATGTAGAGTATATGAGAAAATTGTATCAAGAAGTAAAAGTTCAAAATTGGAGAAGATGAATTGCAAGTATAAAGAACATGTAGATCAAAAGAGGAGACATAAATAATATAATGTTGGAAATGAAATGATGGTTTACTTGAGGAAGGAAATATTTCCATAGGGGACATACAATAAGATAAAAATGAAGAAATTTGGCCCTTGTAACAAATTTAATTCAAGAAAAGCATATGAGGTGGAATTATTGAAAGGACTTCATATGCCATCAGTATTTAACATTACTAATCTATATGAATACCATGAAGTAGAGTTAGAAGATAATAGAAAAAATATAGATTGGAGTAAATAGATGCCTAAGAAGGAAGTAGAAGAAATTGAAGAGATACTCGATAGAAGCATAGGAAGGAGCACAAGGAACAAGAAGTATGAGGAGTATATGGTGAAGTGGAAGGACAAGTCAACTGAAGATTCTACATCGATGTCTAAACCTAAGGTTTACTAGTTAGGAGAATCTGAAGACAATGGAACAAAGATAGATTATAATAAATAGGTGCATAAGCAAGAAGTAGGAGAAATTGAAGAGATACTTGATAGCAAAATTGGATGGAGAATAAGAAATAGAAAGTATAATAAGTTTTTGGTGAAGTAGAAGGATAAGTTGGTTGAAGATTCTACATGGATTTCTAGAGCTAAGGTTGGCCAATGGGCTTTCATTTAGCTCAAAGCCTTAAACAAAAGTGAGAGGCTTACTTTTCAATTACTTGGCATGTTTGACATGTAGAAGCTTCCAAGGTGTAAGAGTAATCTTGCTTCAATAAAACATATTTCCTTTGTCTTTGTTTATTTTGTGAATATTTTCAGATAATATTCCTAGTTGTTTTCTAGCTAAGTGTGGTAGGTTTGTGGCATTGTATCTTCCAACACTTATGTTTGTTAGTTCAAAGTGTCATATTTATAATTATAGGTGTCGTAATCATTTAACAAGCGATGTAGCAATGAATTTTGAAGATATTTAATTGTAGTTTGGAGCATAACTTCAAAGAGCATCTTACAATGTTCTATTCAAATTTCATGTGATCCTAATCACTACATTCATGTTTCCTATCTTGAATCCTAGCTTAACTCGACCATTATCAAATTGTTTGTTGTATAACAATAATTTGTTTGAACTATGCGCCAAGTATTCAAAACTTACTCCAATTCCTAAGGTTACCTACATCATTATGGGTCCTAAGAGAAGTCATGTATGGAAGTACATTGAATTTGGAGATTTTAGGATCGAGATACATTAAAGAAGGTGATTCTACACATTACTAATGAACCTATATGCTACAAAAGGTGATGCGCCTAATATCAAGGCTGACTAATGATCAAATTATTTAATTTGGGGGACATTGATCCTTATCACACTTGCCTACAATGATGAATTACATTTTCTAGAAACACAATCCATTTCTACATCTTCTATAAATAGAGAAGCCTAATATCACTTGAGGGCAAGTTTTGGGAAAAATAGTTTAAACATGAAAATTAGGTTGATTCTTAGCATGCATCAAGCTCATGAAGCTATTTTGTTTTTTAATCAATAAAGTTTAGTTCTTATGTAATATTCTATTGTTCCGCTATGAGTATTTGATTGAGTGTTTGTTAGCTACTTGGTTAGATAGTTCTTAATTAGACTCTCCAACCTTGATTGCATTATCCACTTGTTGCCATAAATGCATTGTCCTAATGCGCAATTTATCATATTTTATGTACATATTGACCCAAAACCTGAAAACCTATTAACCATCATCCTATCTCAATCCTAAAGGCTCTGAACCAATACTCTTTGTAGTCATTCATATGCTCTAGACTTGACCACAGGTGCATATCTGTCCAATAAATAGGATTGCCCCACAACCTTGTCCTCCTAATTCAAAACTCATTTTCCACTTTCTTAAGATAATCCCTTTGGATAATTTGATTGTTATTTGTCTACTTACATGCTAAATACTTTGCATTGAGCACCCAGAATCTTGTATTTAAAGTAATTCCAAGGTTATAAGTTCATAATCAAGGAATCATATTAGATCACAAAAAGGATAAAAGCATTAGAATTTATTATTTGCATCCCATTAGCACTTAACATAACTATATACTACACAGTGAATTTATCATCTTTAAGCATTTTGTATTTTTTTATGTGTATTCAAAGTTCATTAACAATGATGATTGACTAGTTATCATGTTAGTTCCACTCTTTCTCTCTACACTGTAATGCCAATAAATTAAATAAAAAAGTACAGTAATTTTCAATCCGCAACTAACAAATTCAAAAACAATATAAACTGTAATGCCTGAGTTACATCAAACAATGTTTTAAGACCTACACAATTAAATGGTATGATATATGAATTTTAATTCATAATTTGAGCTCCAGATCTTCTTCTTCCTGGTTTTGATCTTCAAGATATATATCACATCAAAATAGCCTAATAAAATTGCTTGTGCTGCTTCTCTGACTCTCATGGAATGAAACAACTCCCAAATTTAGCGCATCTGCATCCACCAAACTCAGATAATTTTTTTCTTGTAGAGGAGACTCTTTCGATATAATGACACCATTTTCTTCCTTTGGAGAATCCAATAACTCTATGGTTTCAGAGCCAGAGGATTGAAGTGCCATTTTAACTGAAATCGGTATTGCAGACAAGCCTCCTGAATAAGAACTAGATTGAATTTTTAGAGAACTATGGCACCTGAAATTTTGAGATTTATTGACTGAAATGTAGAACTTAGGGTCTGGTGTCATCATATCCCTTGAAAATGAAATCATATCCCCTTCTTGCAGGCCTTTAGCCCTAACAAAATTTCTCCATCCATTGTAAACACATAACTCTGGCTGCTAATCCAAAATGAAAATTTAAACTTCCATTTTATGGTAAGAGTTGTCATTGATGTCAAAAGCTTGTTCAGTTGATGATGTAAAGTTGCCATAGTTGTTGCAGGACATTAGGAGGAGCAAGAGTTCACATCATCCTGTGTAGAGTTTACATCATCTTGTGTGTTCTTTCTGTTATCATATGGTAAGGTTTTATGTTTATCTTGTTATCATGTTACAGCTTGGTCATCAAGGTTGGAACAAGGATGAGTTGATTAGAAAATATCAAGATAGAGAAATGAAATGATCTTTACAAATGCAGATATCAGTTGAGTTAGTGATGAGGTTCATTGTTTACAAAACTCAAGTTGATATAGATGACATGATATACAGTGGTTTACAGTTGCAAAGATAATATAGTGTTTGTAATGCTAACTTGTTAGTGTTGAAGACAGTTGTTCTTGTTTGGCATATTGGTCTTCTCAGGATGTGTTCATCTCATGACATTTGTTGCAATAAAGTTGTTAGCATTGCTTTGATCTTATCTGATATCACAGTCTCTTGCAAGTAATATTCTTGTTCCATGTCTTAATTAGTTTGTCAGTAGTCTTCATGCTTTCAGTGGTCTTCATGTCATTCTCAGGATCTTTCTTGTTGAGTCTACATGGGTGTTGAAGTTTAATTGTGCCTTTATAATGATCAGTTGGAAAGAGATTTTTGAAGGTGTCATACCTTATATCTCATCACTTGTTTATCAGAGGTGAATATGGACTGAATTCAAAGGTTACTAAAGTACACAAGATTTCCAATAAGTCAAAAGCTTCATAGAATCTTGTAAATTTTATCATGCTTTGACTACAATGAAAGGAAGATTTGTTTTACAGAGGTTAGTGGTCAAATTATCAAGGTTTCCTTTATACAAGTGTTTTTTTTATGTCTTAAGAACATAAACCCTAACACTCTTATGCTTTGAAGAGGCTTTGAAACCTAATTTCTTAAACCTTCTCTGCCTATCATACAATGTATGCACTTTTGTTATAAAAGGTTGTTGACTTATTATAGCAGGTTGATAAATTAATGTGCACTGTTTGGAGGATTTTAAGTCATTGGTGTGACCGGTCATGTCTCCTAGGAATACCGACGATCACATGTTTGCAAGGACTTTGATGGACACCAAAAACAATCAATGGTAATGTTTAAATGTGTTGGAGAGCGCGAAAGGTGGATCAACGATCATGTTTTAAACTTTGTGACCTTCCTTCGATGAATGCACTTTGACGTGCTCTTGGCTGTCAAGATAACCATTAACTGCAAATAAAATGTTTTTCTAAAGCTATTTTTAGCTATTAAGTGGCAGTTTATTTGTTGGAAGTTTTTAAAGCATTTTTTTAAGGGATTCCATTCTATTTTTTATCTCCCATGGTAGTAGAGATAATATAGAATATTTTTATTTCTAAGAAGGCATTTTATTGAGTAAAGGTTTAATTCTTTTTTTAAGAATCTTAAGGTTTCATATTTGATTTTAATGAAGCTAATGTCTTTTAGAGAAATGAATTTGGAATGGAGGAAAAAAATTTATTGGGAAGATTATTTTTGTCATTTACAGAGAATGGTTTCTTGAAGAATATCAAAGTTTTTTTTTTCAGAGTGAAAGAGATTTAAAGAAGAAAATGCAGAGATGGAAGATGAAGTTGCTCAGATGCAAGGAAACATAAAAAGTTATTTTTTAGCTCACAAAATATGAAGAGCTGGAAGAAACTTGTTGGGATCTGGATTTCTTGTAGGTGGATATCAAGAGAAATACTTTGTACACAAAAAGATTTGTGGAGATGAAAAGTTTTAGTTGAAGATATTATTGCAGGTTCTTCATGAAAAAGAAATTGAAAGGTCTCAAATATGGAAGATATTCTTTTATCTGTTACAGGGGCAATATGATTTAAATTTTATTGAAGATTAAAAGATATTTTTGAATAAGATTCTTTTGCAGGAATATGAAGAATCATGCAAAGTTTGAAGAAGAATTTGAAGAGATTATTAAAGAATTGATTAGGCACAGAGGATTATGAAAAGATTTTTCTTTGCAGGTGGAAGGACATTCAACTTGTATAAAATTGTTTTTCAGGTGCATTAATGGTGTGTCTTGAAAGACAGAGATGAAACATACAAAATGATGCAGTGTTGTTGAGAAGATTAGGATACAGGATTGATTTTGAATATCTGAGTTTATGATTTGGGTTGATAAAAAGAATGGCCATTTGACAGACACATGAGAGAGAAGAAATGTTTTGTATTAAAACAGAGAAACCCTCTGAATTCTTGTTTTCAGTTTGTTATGTATTAGGGGTTGGTGCTCCTTGAAGCTAGTGCTTCTAAACAGTATGCCAGTGAGGCTTACAGGTCAGTGAGACACATATTGTAGCCAGTGAGGCTTCTTTGTAGCTAGTGAGGCATGTTTTATCAGTTAAGCCAGTGAGGCAGTTTTGAGTGGTTTTTAACCCCAGAAGGGTTTTCCACTCATGAAAAGCATGTGTTAAGTTTTATGGTGTCTTCATCTATATGTGTGTATATTAGTGCTTTGCTTATTAAGTTTTATTCGCATCCTTCAATATTAATCTTGTGCACAAATCATTAATGTATTCCTCTCTATTTGTTCTGTAAGAGAAAGTTTGCAAAAAGTTGTAAAAGATTTGAAATCTAATTCAACACTGATTCACCCCCCCTCTCAGTGTTGTCCTAAACTCCTACAATTGGTATCAGAGCTAGTTTCCCTTTTGTAGCTTAATCAGCTTGGGTAGGTCCTGTGTGTGGAGTTCAATGGGTAAGTGCAGGAGAAATAAGAACATGAGAAATGTTAAGATTCTTTCTGGTCAGAAGACACAAAAGACATTATCCATACCAGATGTTGATATTAAGTCAGTTGAATCAGATATTGTTTTAGAAGAAAAAGTTTCAGATATTCCTCAATTTAATGGTTCAAATTTTTCAGTTTGGTATGTTAGAATGCAAGTGTATTTATCCTCCTTAGGAAATGATGTTTTAATGTCAATTCAGAATGGTATTTCTGCAAATAACAAAGAGACTCTTAAATGCAATCATATAGCCAAGAAGGTTATTTTATCTAGTTTATCTAATGATATTTCTTGTAAGGTTGTGCAGTGTCAAACAACTCCAGATATCTAGAAAGAACTAATAAGAATTTATCAAGGTAATGATAAAGAAGAGGACAATTCGGTGTCTAACGAAAATGACCATGAAAGGAAACTTTCAAATGAAGGAGTTGAAGTTCAATCCCAATCTGATTTAGAAGAAGTCAGTATCACAAGTGATGATGATCAGGGATATGATGAAGAAGATTGTGAGATTGATATGGAAGGCGAGCTTATATATGCTCTAAGTGAGCTCAAGAAGTATAAGAGAGAGACTCAGAAACTAAATTTGTTTCTACAACAAGAAAGAGAATCTAAAGTTAATGTACTTTCAGAACTTGAAATTGTATCTGCAAATCTTAAAGAGGCCAGATGTCAAACTATAAGTTTAAAGACATATATTGATGATTCAGACAAACTAATTGCTAGATTAAAGACAGAAATTGAAGAAGCTAAGAGGATAGCTGATGTCTCAATATCTGACCTTGAAGTTACAAGGATTGAGAATCTAAAACTAGAATCAGAAATAGTCTCTTTAAGAAAGGAGTTAGAAAAGGCTTCCTCTAAGTTGCACAAGAATCTGTTGTTTGAAAAGAGTACTGAAGAAGGGGAATGTTCCAAAGCTAGAGAGACTCCCAGAAGAAAATTTGATTTAAGTCATGCTGCCACAGAAGGTAAAAGGAAGAGTGAAGCTGAACAGAAAATGAGAGATGAATTTGTGCACAATCAAAGAAGAAATTTCAGAAAACCTGCTCCTATAAGACAAGCTTACATGTACAAGTATAACTATTCATTTAATGGTTACTGTTATACTTGTAATCATTTTGGGCATAAAGCAGTTGATTGCAGAAGGAATACTAACCTTGTATGTTACAAGTGCAATAATGCTGGTCACATTCAAAGAAACTGCAAAATGAATAGAAGGTATGATACTGTTTGGAAGCATAATATAAATACTCAATCATTTGATTATGATTATAGGATAATTTGTTATAATTGCAATTCTCCTGGTCACAAAGCATTTAGTTGCAGAAAAGCATCACCTGATTCGATGGGTTGGAAATTGAAAGAGACTGAAAAGGTTTGGAGGAAGAAAGCACCTGTGAAAATTTGGAAGCAAAAAGAAAGTAAAGAGAAGTTAAAATCTAAGCTTGTGCATCGTGCACAATTCACTTCATCTGTTGCATAACAGATAGCATGAAGTGAGGGGGAGTTATTCATGTTCTATCAAGTATCCCCAAAGGGTTTTAGGAAGAAGATCATTTGATGTTTATCAATTTAATGATCTTGTTTTTGTTGAATTCATCTTTGATAATGTTTAACAGTGATACAGGTAATCATTGACTTATTATGCTTTCAAGATATTGAAAAAGCGTTTCAGGAGTTCAAATGCACAAATTGTTAGACAAATGATCCTGATTACAAAGATTGAATTGTCATGGTATTGCAATCCAAAGTGTTTTGGAAAGTGTTGTTGCAATAATATCTTGTTTTGAATGTTAAAGTCAAGAGGCAAGAGTTCCTGTTGATTGCAGTATGTTTAGGATGTGGTTATATCAGATTTGACAGTGTGTTGTAAAGAGATGTGCAGGAACAGTAGGATGGTCTTCATTCTTTTCATGTCAAAAAGGATGTGCAATAATTCTTGGTTGCAGAATGAATGTTCATTTAGAATTGATCATTGGTGTAATAATTTGACATGTTCTTCCTCATTAATATGGTTCATAAAGGTTTGTTCAAATTGTGTGACCCTAGTTTTGAAGTGGTTTCAGGTATGGGCTTCAAGTTATGACAATCTAGAGTTTCTTATGACATTGATGGTAAGTCTTATGTTTCATCATATCAGAAGCAAGTAAAGGTCTTATCAAAAATGATCATCTTGGCATCTTGTGTTGTGAACTGTTAGATAAGGAGTCTTCATGTTTTTTTTTGCCTGCAAATTTGTTCATCAAAGAGTATTGGTGTGTTAATGTTTTCTTTGCAAAATGTTCATAAAGTTGATTGTGATGTCAAAAGGTGTTTGATGGTGCCATGATTTTTTTCTTAGCATGGAAGGTTGGATGCTAGTAATTGGATGGTATACTTCAGGTTGATATGTTGCTTCAGGACTAATTCAGGAAGTGGTTCAATGCTGAGTTGAGTTGAGTTATGTTGATTAGTCTTGTCAGTGTTTACCAGTGGTATTTGCGAGAAGTGATCTGTTTGTGAATTTTAACACAAGGGAAGCAAATAGATTCATTGGAGATTTGTCATGATAAGTTTAGCAAAATTGCATTCAGTGCCTTCAATACTTTGAAAGATAAGTGGTTCTAATTTTTTGGTTGAAGGAAGTAAGATAACAGGAGTTTATGTCTTCAAAGCCCTCATAATGCAATGTGTTTGTAAATGTTATGTATTTCAGTGGAATTGTTCTCAGGGGGAGTTGTAAGCTTTGTCATCAGATGTCAAAAAGGGGGAGAAAGATAAATTGCATCATAAAGTTTTGCCATCAATGACAAAGGGGGAGATTGATGGTAAGAGTTGTCATTGATGTCAAAAGCTTGTTCAGTTGATGATATAAAGTTGCCATAGTTGTTGTAGAACATCAGGAGGAGCAGGAGTTCACATCATCCTATGTAGAGTTTACATCATCTTGTGTGTTCTTTCTGTTATCATATGGTAAGGTTTTGTGTTTATCTTGTTATCATGTTGTAGCTTGGTCAGTGTGAATGCTTGGTCATCAAGGTTCGAACAAGGATGAGTTGATTACAAAATATCAAGACAGAGCAATGAAATGATCTTTACAGATGCAGATATCAGTTGAGTTAGTGATGAGGTTCATTGTTTACAAAACTCAAGTTGATATAGATGACATGATATACAGTGGTTTACAATTGCAAAGATAATATAGTGTTTGTAATGCTAACTTGTTAGTGTTGAAGACAGTTGTTCTTGTTTGGCATATTGGTCTTCTCAAGATGTGTTCATCTCATGACATTTGTTCCAATAAAGTTGTTAGCATTGCTTTGATCTTATCTGATATCATAGTCTCTTGCAAGTAATATTCTTGTTTCATGTCTTAATCAGTTTGTCAATAGTCTTCATGCTTTCAGTAGTCTTCATGTCATTCTCAGGATCTTTCTTGTTGAGTCTACATGGGTGTTGAAGTTTATTTGTGCCTTTATAATGATCAGTTGGAAAGAGATTTTTGAAGGTGTCATACCTTATATCTCATCACTTGTTTATCAGAGGTGAATATGGACTGAATTCAAAGGTTACTAAAGTACACAAGATTTCCAATAAGTCAAAAGCTTCATAGAATCTTGTACATTTTATCATGCTTTGACTACAGTGAAAGGAAGATTTGTTTTGCAGAGGTCAGTGGTCAAATTATCAAGGTTTCCTTTATACAGGTGTTTTTTTTTTATGTCTTAAGAACATAAACCCTAACACTCTTATGCTTTGAAGAGGCTTTGAAACCTAATTTCTTAAACCTTCTCTGCCTGTCATACAATGTATGCACTTTTGTTATAAAAGGTTGTTGACTTATTATAGCAGGTTGATAACTTAATGTGCACTGTTTGGAGGGTTTTAAGTCATTGGTGTGATTGGTCATGTCTCCTAGGAATACCGACGATCACATGTTTGCAAGGACTTCAATGGGCGCCAAAAACAATCAACGGTAATGTTTAAATGTGTTGGAGAGCGTGAAAGGTGGATCAACGATCATGTTTTAAACTTTGTGACCTTCCTCCGATGAATGCACTTTGACGTGCTCTTGGCTATCAAGATAACCATTGACTGCAGATAAAATGTTTTTCTAAAGCTATTTTTAGCTATTAAGTGGCAGTTTATTTGTTGGAAGTTTTTAAAGCATTTTTTTAAGGCATTCCATTCTATTTTTTGTCTCCCGTGGCAGTAGAGATAATATAGAATATTTTTATTTCTAAGAAGGCATTTTATTGAGTAAAGGTTTAATTCTTTTTTTAAGAATCTTAAGGTTTCATATTTGATTTTAATGAAGATAATGTCTTTTTGAGAAATGAATTTGGAATGGAGGAAAAAAAATTTATTGGGCAGATTATTTTTGTCATTTACAGAGAATGGTTTCTTGAAGAATATCAAAGTTTTTTTTTTCAGAGTGAAAGAGATTTAAAGAAGAAAATGCAGAGATGGAAGATGAAGTTGCTCAGATGCAAGGAAATATAAAAAGTTATTTTTTAGCTCACAAAATATGAAGAGTTGGAAGAAACTTGTTGGGATCTGGATTTCTTGTAGGTGGATATCAAGAGAAATACTTTGTAGCAAAAAGATTTGTGGAGCTGAAAAGTTTTTTTGTTTGTAGGGGAGTTGAAGATATTATTGCAGGTTCTTCATGAAAAAGAAATTGAAAGGTCTCAAATATGGAAGATATTCTTTTATCTATGACAGGGGCAATATGATTTAAATTTTATTGAAGATTAAAAGATATTTTTGAATAAGATTCTTTTGCAGGAATATGAAGAATCATGCAAAGTTTGAAGAAGAATTTGAAGAGATTATTGAAGAATTGATTAGGCACAGAGGAATATGAAAAGATTTTTCTTTGCAGGTGGAAGGACATTCAACTTGTATAAAATTGTTTTTCAGGTGCATTGATCGTGTGTCTTGAAAGACAGAGATGAAACATACAAAATGATGCAGTGTTGTTGAGCAAATCAGGATATAGGATTGATTTTGAATATCTGAGTTTATGATTTGGGTTGATAAAAAGAATGGCCATTTGACAGACACATGAGAGAGAAGAAATGTTTTATATTGAAATAGAGAAACCCTCTGAATTCTTGTTTTTCAGTTTGTTCTGTATTAGGGGTTGGTGCTCCTTGAAGCTAGTGCTTCTAAACAGTATGCCAGTGAGGCTTACAGGTTAGTGAGACCTTAACATTTGTCAGTGAGACACATATTGTAGCCAGTGAGGCTTCTTTGTAGCTAGTGAGGCATGTTTTATCAGTTAAGCCAGTGAGGTAGTTTTGAGTGGTTTTTTACCCCAGAAGGATTTTCCACTCGTGAAAAGCATGTGTTAAGTTTCATGGTGTCTTCATCTATATGTGTGTATATTAGTGCTTTGCTTATTAAGTTTTATTCACATCCTTCATTATTAATCTTGTGCACAAATCATTAATGTATTCCTCTCTATTTGTTCTATAAGAGAAAGTTTGTAAAAAGTTGTAAAAGATTTGAAATCTAATTCAACACTGATTCACCCCCCCTCTCAGTGTTGTCCTAAACTCCTACACCATTCTGTATCATCAGTGTCCACAAACATAAGGAAATTCTCTAGTTTATCCTTTGGAAAGTAATGCTTAGCATGGATTTTTGGAATCACCAAACTATGGAGTCTACCCACATCACTAACAGTTACCTGCTTGTCAAAAAGATGCTCTCTTTCCAACATGGGACCTTCTGGAACTTTCCTTCCTAGACAAGAAAGACCTTCATCTCCAGATTTGTGTTCTAGTAGCTGCTTAGGATTAAAATTATTAGTTCTCCACCTGTGCAGTTTGTCATCATAGGAATGCTCCTTGATCATTCTAGCAACTTCTTGCCATAAGAACTGATCTTGAAAAAGTGACTCTCTTTCTATAATTGGCTCGTTGGGGAAGTTTCTAGTACCATTTTTACCTAGGAGCTTGATGCAAGCTCTGTCATAAGCCTTGGCAGCTTCTGTTTCTGACTTGAATGTACCTAACCGTAATCTATTCCTATTCCGGTATATTTGTGCTCCCCATCTGTCTGGTGCTTGAGAAATAATGCCTTTGAACTGCAAATGAATCTTTCTTCTTTTAGCCTGTCTGTCAAGATTTGGCTCATCCTCAGTCTGTTTTCTTTTTGCATTTGTTGCAAGATTTGGAGTTTGCCCTTCACTTTCAACCTTTATTTGGCTCAAAGGTTGCACTGATTCAGAGGCTAAAGTAGAGGTGCAGGGTGAATTTGAAGTAGAAGGCAGGCATGGATTTGTTTCATCATGTGGGTCTTATGGAATCCCCTGAAACACTTTCAGATTCACTGTTTTCTCCTCCTGATCATCAGCAGACCCTGCCATGCTAAACACACTTCTCTCCTTAGGTTTTAGTTATCTACTGATGTTGCGCTACCAGTAACTTCCTGCACTGCAAACAATCTATATCAGATAACTGTAACTTGGCCCAATTGTTGCAAAACTTCTTTTAGTCCTACACAGCACAGATAAACATTGAAAACATGTATAAAGGGATATTTCAGCCCATTACCATAACCAGCCATTACAGGGCGTTCAACCCATTACCAAATTTCAACTAGAGCCACAGTTTATATCATGACTGAAGATGAACACAACCATAACCAGCCAACTATTATTGATGTAAAAAAATTCAACAAAATATAGCATTGCTTTATCAAAGGTAAATCTACAAATATCAATAAAGTTCTTGAGTCAATGCTTTGAACACAGGCAACATGGATTTTTTAGAAAGTGGCCTAATATTCTATGTAACACAGCTGCAAGATTGATGCAACCACACTCCAAAGTTAAATATAAAACGAAAATAAATTCAGACATACTAATTTCACGTCCAGTGTTGCAAAACTCTAAACAGTAAAACATGGGCAGGAGAAATATATGTTGTCTATGCCTCTTCTGATTATTTTGATTTAAAGCAGGGAAAAAAATAAAGCAGAGCGCTTCAAAAATAGAAAAAGCTAATTGTGCTTTAAAAATAGAAAAAGTTAATTATATTATTTCAAGATATTAGAGGATTTCATATAATTTAGTTATTGTCCAAATGTTTAAGTTATATTGGTTTATGTTATGGATTTATTCACTTATAATTGGTTGCATTTTAATTTATCTATAATATTTTGTTTATACTTTTATGATATTTTGATATTTGGATTTAAAAGGAAAAAATAAAGCAGACTGTTTTAAAAATAAGAAAAACTAATTATATTATAAGATATTAGAAGATTTCATATTAATTATCTATTTTGTAAATGTTTAAGCCAAATTAGATTTCATACAAATTCTGCCTACAGTTTATTGCAAATATTTATATGTAGTATTGGTAGCATTTTAATTCAGATATAATAGTTTTTGCATGATAAATTAATATGATATTTATATTTTGAAATCATAATTTAAGTTGATTTTTTTTTGTAAAATTTAAATTGCATGTTATTTTATATTGTGTAAAAAATAATTATATACATTTAGTATAACATCCATAATATCATCTTCATGCTTGTATTTTATAATATTAATTAAAATACAGGCTGCTAAAGCGCAAGCCTTTCTTTTAGGAATACAAACAGCAATTAGGTTTGGAATTAAACATCTAATTTTTGAAGGTGACTCCCAAGTTATTGTTCATGCTTTTCAAAAAAGATCTTTGGATAATTGGAAATTAAGTTACATTCTTAATGAAGCATGGAGTCTTCTTAAAGGAGAGGATTCGATGGAACTTCATCAAAACAACATTGGCCAAATCCCAGATTTTGAGAAAATTATCAAAGAGGAGATGATCTTGGGTCTATAATAGTATATTTTTTCTAACAGTTTGTTTTGTTGATAGGTATGCTCTTATTTTTTGAGGCCCCTTCTTTTTGGCTCGTTCTATCGCCTCCATGTGGCACTACTCTCTCAACATTGCACACATATTGATCATCTGGGCTCATTCATTTTTTATTATGTTTTTTTTATGCGAGAGGATTTTTCACTCTCAGTAAGATCTCATCTGTGTCTCCTTTTTGGCTCCACCCATCTGAAGATCTCATCATCATTATTCTGGTTTGTGTGCACCTCTCTTTATTATGACAATCATGGTGGTTTCTTTGCCATTCTTCCCCTGTTCCAATTTGTGTAGCTTCTAGCAAATGTCTCTCATTCCCTGCAATGGTCGCATCTTCCTTCCGGTTCGGCAATGGGAACAACCCCTGCATGGCAATATCAGTTCTGAACTTTTGGCGAGGGCTTTTAAGTTATTTGATGAAGAAGTTGAAGATGCATTGGTGGAAGTTTGTGACAAAGAGTTCTTCTACCAATCTAGGGTATGCGTTGCCTCTCATTTGGTTTCTCATTTCTTATCAAATGCTATGGACGTCTTCCAAAATGTCGACATGGTTAAACGTCTAGCTTCCCTGTTTGTGCATGAATATCTGGTACCTAAGGCTAAATTATTTGAGGCTTTTACTATTTACAATATACATGATGGATCAGCTCCAATTGGTGGTTTGTTCCCTCAAGATGACCTCATTAAGAAACCAAGCTTTAACTGTGTTTTTCAATCAATGATCACCAGTCTTCAATCTGATAACAGAGAGTTATTTGAGAATTCTCTCCATTCACACAAATCTAATTTTGGTCGTGCAAAGCATGAGAGAATTGAAGAGGTGTTTAATGTTTGGAATTTTCCGTTTCACTTTCAACCACCGGTGGAACCTGTCATGGTCAAGGATAATCCTGCTGCTCTTCATAGCTTCTGGGTTACTGATCTTAATATGGGAAATGCTTAGGGTTTACTGATAAGGGTCTTTTTTGGTTCTATGCTTCTCATATGGAATATCTAGCCATTTGGGCTTTTTCTTCTATCGACCGTTTATGGATCTCCTTGATCATATCTTGGCCTAGAGGACTTTTTTGTAATATGTAAATACTCTTTCTGTATTAATATAATTTTATGATGCTTTGCATCCTTAATGATAAAAAATATATATTAATTAAAATACCAATTTTAAAAGATATTAGTAAAAATATTGTAAGAAATTAAATATTTTAAATATCAAATTATATAATAATTTGTATCTCTAAATATAATTTCAAACACCAACAAAAATGAATGCAATGCATTAGTTATTTTTACTAAAACATCATAATATTAATATATTATTATATTCATGTCTATAAATAGACATGTTGGAGCCTTCTTAGGGATTAATGTGGAATTAATAGGAGGATTCTTAATTTTATGTATTGTTAGAATAATATTGGGGTATTTAGAGTCAATCCAATAAAATATGTCACTTGCCATGGCATGATATTTTTGGAGATCATGCTTTCAAATGATAAGTTGATATAATATTATAATTTGGAGATTATAGTGGTGTATGATAATTTGTTATGATTTTTTTGGTTTATTTTTTAAATGCATATTGTTTTAGGTTGTTTTTACATTCATTTTTTTTCACCAAAAATTGACTCATATCTTTTTTTTTTTGAAAATTAATATTCAAAGTTTCATCTTTGATCTTTAAATTTATTGATCACCTAAAATCAAATTTTTGGGTTTGATCCCAAAACTTTTATGATTTAATAGTCAAAATTCAAATTCATGTTAGCTATTGTGAGCCAACCTAATGCGTGTTTTGTTAACTTGTGGGTTTGGTTGCCATATTTAAAGACACTCATTCACTTATTTAAAATCATCTAGGAGTTATCAAAAAGAGCATATTAGTGTTTAATTGATAGAGCATTTATGAGAGCATCATACCAGAATTATCAAAGCACATCATTGTTGGTTCATTGCATACTTGCTTGTTGTCTTTGAATCTCCATTCAAAACCATAAAGCTTACCCATCTAGGAGTTTGATAGAGGTGGAAAAATTCAAAAAGATTTTTATGAACACCACCAATCCTTACAATGGTCAAATATTAGGGAAAGTTGTAGACTATAGGAATTAGCAAGATCAACTCTATAGGTTACAAGATCATTTCCATGTAGAAAATCATTTCTATACTCATAAAGATTAATTTATAGATGTGAAGCATGCATTTCAATTAGAGTTATAGTCAAGGAATCATTATAATAAAAAATATTCATATAAGTCATTCAAAAAATACATAACATTTGTGAATTATTTCTTGCTACTTAAATATTGTTTTCAATTTAATTTAACTTCCACATTTATTCACATTTGTGAGAAGGACTAGCCCAATTCTAAATAATCTAGGTTAATAGTGCTTATTATTTTCCATCTATTTAATTAGCCTAGAATTTTGTAAAGGGGATTTTATCACTCATGATATTATGTAGTGCATTTAATATAACATTTATAAAATTATCTTTATGCTTGTATTTGATAATATTAACTATTTTAAATATGAATTGAAATTCTTTTGGAAAAAATGTGTCAGTTTTTTTGATATTTCATATCACATTGTCCTAAAGATGGATTAGAAGTGTGATCCAAAATGTAACATATAATATCTCTACTTCATATATCTTAAATGCATTTATTTGAAAAGTGTAGGGAGATATTATTTTGGAAGCATATATTGTGGATTTGTTACATTGGAATGATAAATACTTAACAATTTATGAAATAAATATAATAATGCACATAATTTTCACCCAAAAAATATCTAAAATATCATTTTTTTACTATAAATGTAATGAGTTTTAATTTCCTCCACCTATATAATTTCTCTTTGCATTTTATTAACCTTAATTCTTAACACACAATAGGTTTCTTCTCTTTAACGATAGCACCTAGGGTTTAAAATTGATGACTATATGGTTGTATTTAAATGTTTTATGTAAAAAAAAAATCTAAAAAAATTTATTTATATGAAAGGAGAGATTTTTAATAAACCATCAAAATTTGTTTATTTTTCCTTCCAAAAAAATTGTAATTTTGTTCTAATATAACAAAATTGCATTCGGGGATGACCCTTTGGTGAAATGGTGGGGCTTCTTGCCTGTAGTGCCAACAACCAAGGTTCAAACCCCGTGGGGTCGTCCTCTACCACATCAAAAAATGAGGTTGCTTACCCTCCAAGAGGGGAGAATCTGTGGTGAAATAGTGGGGCTTCGGCCTATAGAGCTAACAACCTAGATTCAAACCTCCTGGTAAATTTTAAGTCTTAAGAATAGGATATGCGCTCTGCTAGGGTTTTTAGGTTTTCTAGGGTTTTGATTGTCTTCTTTTCGTGTGCTAGTTGGGGATGGAGGGTGCTACAACTAGCAATACCTCTAGTCCCCTGCCCATTTTAGACTCTGTCAAGCCTGCAAACTGGAAAAATTTCTGACGGGACAGGTGGACTCTCCTCATAATGGAAAAATAGTTGTCTATCACCAGAAGAGATGGCTAAAGGGTCTTCCCTTGTGGTTCCTGACAATCTGGTGGATACGATTGTCACTTCTATGGATCTTTCTCTAGTTGGCAAGTTCGTATTTCTTCGACCTAGCATTGAGATGGTTCGCAAATGGGTCTCCAATCATTGGCATGTTAAAGGCAGTGTGACTATCGTGGGTATGGCACGAGGGCTATTCCTATTTTATTTCACCAGCAAAGAAGACATGTCAGCTATTTTATCTAGAGGACCATGGCTTTATGGTACCCATTCTCTTTCATTGGGCTGTTGGAGACCAGGGTTTGACTTTAGTGTTGATCTTAATAAAACTGCTTCGGTATGGGTTCGTCTGTCTGGTTTTCCTTTAGAATACTAGGATGAAACTATTTTTAGGTTCATTGCTAATACTTTTGGTCATTTTTTTACCCTTGATAACTCCACACACACCAAATCTTGCTTTGTTTATGGAAGATTCTGTGTAAATGTGGAGATCAACAAGACTTTGCCCATGTTCATTAACATTAGCTCTAAATATGGAGTCTGGAGGCAGCCCATCACTTATGAGAATTCCATGATTTACTGTCAAAAATGTAAGAAGAAAGGGCATCTCATTTTGCATTATAAGTTCAAGAAAGCTAAGGAAAATACGAATAAGAAAATAGTTGTGGATAACATGAATAAGGAGGAGACCATTGCTAATGAATCTACTCATTCTGGTAAGGAGAATGCACAGGAAGAAACAACTTTTGATGCTTCATAGGATTCTAATCCGATTAGGGATGTTGAGGAACAGAACCTCCATCTTCATGAGGTTTCACAACCAAACTTGGAAGATGGTGAGATTCTGAACCAAGTTAAGGAAACTTAGTTAGAGGTTGGTAATTTTGAAGACGTTCAAGTTGAAGTTGACAAAGTTAAGGAGACCCAAATGGGATGTTACAAAGAGAAGGAGAATCTAAATAAAGGTTCCCCTCTTGGAAACCTAGTGACTCAAGTTCATGATCACCAGTCTACTAAGATTGATTCTAACCAAGAAGCTAGAGTGTAGTCGAATGATAATTTGCACTCTCCAGCTCAAAAAATGTCTTACCCTTCCCCAGGGAAACTCAAAGGAGGGTTATTTCCTCCTTCTCCAAGACAACAATCTGGTCCACCTATTGTTTATCCTGGAGCAACTAGTGCTTCCCTAAGTGACCATGAGGAGTGGACATCTTAGAAGAAAAAAGGTCATAAACCAAAAAAGATTGTTGATGTGGGTTTAGATCCTCTGAAAGGTAGACCTACAATCTGAAAGAAACTAGACAAAGAGAAGCAACTAAGGAGATTGCCAGTGGTAAGCAAAAGACACTGGAAAATCATTCTAGAAAGATATTTAAATGAAAATTCTTTCATGGAATATGAGGGGCCTTAATAACCCCTCAAAACAATTTGAGGTCAAAAACTGTATTTTTGACCACAAGGTGGATATTCTTTTACTTTGGGAAGTTAAAATGTCTGAAGAGAATTTCAAATTGATTGCTGATAGGATCTGGCCTAATGCTTCCTTTTGCATAAGCCCTGTTGTTGGTGCCTCTGGGGAATAGTGACTATGTGGAATACTTCCAAAATTCTAGGTAAACTTTCTTTTTTGAACAAACATTGTTTGGTGATTGATTTTTCTTTGCCTTCCTTTAGATGGAGTCTAGTTAATGTTTATGCCCCTAACACTAGGGTGCTAAGGAAGAATCTTTGGGAGGACTTGGCTAATCAACTTGAATCTCATCCTGATTCTTATTGGATGTTGGTAGGTGATTTTAATACCCCTCTATATCCTTCTAAAAAGTCTGGGGGAATTTTTGACTACTCTGATAGTATGTTGGACTTTGCTGATTTTATAAATTCCTTTGGGCTTTTTGACATTGACTTGATGAATCAAAATTTTACCTGGACCAATAGGAGGAAAGGGGACCAAATGATTCAAGTGAAGCTTGATAGATTTCTTATTTCTAATAATTGACCAAATATTGTCTCCCTTAAACTGGTTGCTTTGCCTAGGACTATTTATGATCATAATCCTATTATTCTGGACTGGGCTAATCAAAAGAGGAAAGGCCCCTTTCCCTTTAGATTTGATGCTATGTGGATTAAACATCATGATTTCAGAAATCTTCTTTCTAGATGGTAGTAACTTTTGGTTTTGGGTACTCCCATGTTTAGACTCTTTAAAAGGTTGATGCATGTCAAGAGAGAAGTTTATGGTTGGAATAAATATAGTTTTGGTAATGTCTCTTCCCAAAAAAAGATCATGTCTGAGAAGCTGGCAGATATTCAATATAAGATTGCTCAAGGAGATACTTCTGATACTTCTATGCAATTAGAGAATGATCTAATTAGAGATTGGAAGAATTTAATGAATAGGGAAGAGTTATTCTAGAAAAAAAAATATAGAGTGCAATGGCTTAAGGAAGGTGATCGTAATACAACTTTCTTTCATGTTTCTGCTCTAAAGCATAGAAAATCTAACTCTATTTCTAGAGTGAGATTGGAGGATGGTAGAATGATTATTGAGGATGAGGAGATTAGAGATCATGTTGTCATCTTCTTTCATAACCTGCTGTCTGAACAGGGTACGAGTGCTGACAATTTACAGATTGTGAATCAGCTTCTGAATAACATTCCTTCACTGATTTTTGAAGAAGACAATGCTGATATTTTAAAGCCTATCTCTAATGAGGAGGTTTGTGTTGTGGTCTTCTCTATGGGCCCTTTCAAAGCTCTGGGTCTAGATGGCTTTCCCCCTTTCTTCTTCCAAGAATTCTGGGACATAGTGGGATGTGATGTCACTGCAGCTGTCAAAGGCTTTTTCAGAAATGGGAAATTACTGAAACAACTAAATAATACCTTCATTGCCCTTGTTCCTAAGAAGCCTAACCTAGAGATGCTTGCTGACTTCAGTCTTATTAGCCTCTGCAACACATTTTATAAAATTTGCACAAAGCTTTTAGTGGTTAGATTCCAACCCCTTCTTGACAAAATTATCTCTCCCTCATAGAAGGGATTTGTTCCAGGGAGATAGATCTTAGATGATGTGATTACTACTCATGAAACTATTCATTCTATGGACAAGAGTCACATCCTAGGTATGGTTCTCAAACTTGATATTTCTAAAGCTTATGATCGGGTCTCATGGCAATTTTTGTTTAAAATCATTCAGAAGCTTGGGTTTAATGATAAGGTATCCCTTCTCCTCAGAGAAGCTATTACTATTGCTAAATACTCTATCCTTGTTAATGGGGTTCCAAGGGGTCTCTATTCTCCCACTAGGGGAATAAGATAGGGAGATCCCTTGTCCCCCTACCATTTTATTATGCTAGCTGAAGCTCTTGGTAGATCAGTCCTCAACAAGATCACCTCAAAAGAATTAATTGGGATTAAACAAGCTTCTTCTCTTTCTCCGATGCCCATTCAGTAGTTTGTGGATGATACCATTATTTTCGGCATCTCCTCTATTTTAGAAGCTTCCAGATGGAAATCTTTACTGAATGATTATGCCATGGCTTCTGGTCAGCATATTAATTTTCAAAAAAGCAATGTTTTCTTTTTTAATACTCTAGGGGATCTTCAAAGGAAAATTATTAATATCCTTGGATGTGTGGTTGCTGACCTTCCCTCAGTCTACCTTGGTCTCCCTTTAACTACTAAGGAAGTTACTCCTAGATTTTGGCATAACATCCTCAAAAGAACTCAAAAGAAATTGTTGGGATGGAAAGGCAAACTTTTAAGCAATGTGGGTAAATTACAGCTTCTAAGGGCTTATCTTCAGGGTATACCTACTTACCTTTTATCTTTATTTAAAATGCCTAAATATTTGGCTGACAAACTGGAGCAAATCTAGAGAACTTTCCTATGGACTGGTATGGAGGTAAAAAAGTGAATCTCTCTAGTTAAATGGGACAAAGTCTGTCTTCCTAAATCTCATGGTGGGCTCAACATCAGAACCATCCAAAAAATGAGCAAGGCTCTTTTGTCTAAGATTATTTGGAACTTCATAAACAGGGATACTAAATGGGGAGTTATTATAAAAGCTAAGTACGTACGAGACTCTGACATATATTCTTTTCTCAATCAGGAGGGTCAAGGATCTATTATTTGGAATAAAATGATTAAATCCAGAAGTCTTGTTAATAAGGGAATGAAATGGAAACTTGGTGATGGGTCTCTCATCAATTTTTGGGAAGATCCTTGGTTGGGTGATGGACCTCTCTCGAATTAGATGGGCAATGAAGCTATTGTTGCTCTTGCTAAACATTTTTTTGGCACTAAAGTTAGCCATTATATTCATCAAGATCATGGTGTTAGAAAATGGAAAAATCTGCTGGAGTGTTGTACTAATTATCTGAATCTCAATCACTGGGCTAATGCCATACAACAAATGCTTCTTAATACCCAGATTCCTCTTTTTCCTAGAAATGATCAACTTTTTTGGTCTGCTAATAAAAAAGGGCTTTTTTTAGTTAAATCGGCTTACCATTTGCTGATTGAGAAGGATCTTATGGATGACATTTGGAGGAAAGTTTGGAATTGCAAACTCCTCTTTAAGGTTAACTTTTTCTGATCATGGACAGCTATTCATAATAAGATATTGACTCAAGACAATCTTCAGCGAAGGGGTTTTCAACTGGTTAATAGATGCGTCATGTGCTTGAAAGAGGAAGAATCTGTCTCTCATCTTGTTTTGCAATGTGAATTTGTGACTGATGTTTGGAGCAAAGTCCTTTTGAATTTTGGCTTACAATGGGTTTGCAATAAGGAAATAAGAGAACTCATTGTTAATTGGATCCCTCCTCTATCCCATCCTTGGTTAGTGGTACTATGGACTCAAACTATTCCTTTTGTTGCATGGTTTCTTTGGAAGGAAAGAAATAATAGAATTTTTAGAGAAACTGCTAGGAATCCTTCAAAGGTTTTCTGTTCTTTATCTAAGGCCCTCCTGGAAAGTGTTTCTAATTCTAGCATCAAAACTGCTGATAAACCTCTTACTCAGCATGAGGTCCTTGTGGCTTCCAATTGGCGGATTATGAATCAAATTCATGCATTTGATGATTCCAGACGTCTTAAAAGGTTAAATACTATTTGGACTCCCCCAGACCCAGGGTGACTTAAACTGAATTTTGATGGTGCCGCTAAGTCAAATGGCAAGGCTAGTGGAGGAGGAGTTATAAGGAATGATAGAGGAGATTTAATTGTTGCTTATAATGGAGGAATTGGGAACTAGACCAATAACTTTGCTGAAGCTTCAACTCTTTTATGGGGTCTCAAGTTGGCTATATCTCTAGGAATTCACCAACTTCATGTTCAGGGTGACTCCAAAATTATTATTGATGTTGTCACTAAAGCTTCAGAGTGTGGATGGTAACTTAGAGACATTGTGTCTGATATTCAAACTCTTATACAGGTCATTCCTGTCATTTCCTTCTCTCATATTTATAGAGAAGGGAACACGGTTGCTGATAGCCTGGCAAATTTTGGATAGTAGTTTCAAAACTGGTGTTGTTGGTGCCATTTTCATAATATCCCACGCCAAATTAGGGATATCATTCAAAAAGAGCAAGCAACCATATGATGATGACAAATCACTTCACTTGGCTTACCTACGTGGCTTGTCTTTTAATATAGGTCATGCTAATTAGACACTTTGCTGGTGATTGGAGTGAGTTCAGATAGCTATGCATGCATGTGAAGGACGGGAAGTTAATGAGGAATTATTGCATAAGGACTTTGGGTTATCGGTATAATGATTGCCCTATTTCTGCTCATATTTACATTATTGCCTTTTTCATTATTATACATTGCTATGTGATCAAAGTCTCTCGAATTCTTCACAATATTGTTAGGAGCCTTTAGAATGGAGATTTTCAAACTTCTGCTACTTCCTTCTCTCTGCTCTTTAGGATTTACTGGTATTTCATTATGGGAGGGGACATGATCTAAACCAAACATAATAACTGCGAGGAATTTAAAGATAATGCCTTGGTCTGGCATTATTGTAAAGAAGGTGGTATCACTCCATTCCTTGAATGTTTGAATGAGCACGATGAAAATTTGTCCATTCAATTTTCCCAGTAATGGGATAATCGTAAGGTTTAAATTGGGAAATTTAGTTTTGAGGTTTCAGAGAATGAAATTGCTATGGCTACGGGTTTATTTGCTAAGGGTACGAAGTTGCAAAACAAGTCTAGGGTTTCAGTACCCAAAACCAGAAACTGTTCCTTGGTGAAGGCGAGGAGTTGGTGCCCTATCAGGGAGGATTTGAGAGAGCCAGACTTCCTGAACTATGGACGGAAATGTACTATATGGTGATGAAGTACTTCACTCTGGAGGGTCATTTTGCTAGGTTCTATTACTATCATCTTCCTTTGTTAAACCACTTCAGAAGGAATGCTACTATTAGTTTCCCTTTTTATCTACTTTCATCTCTTGAGTGCTCTATTCAACATGTTAAGAAGATTTTTCTTAAAATCTTGATGAAAAGCCTATTCCCCTCCATCAAGGTCTTATCCATAGGTTATACTAGTTTCACTTGGCTATGTCCCCTCCTTCTATTCAGCCCTCTGGTCTTGAACCCTTTGCTGATGTACCCCTATTATCTCTATGAAAACTGGTCATACTACTCCTAAGCTATTTCTCAAAAGTGCTCCTTCTTCTAGTACTCCTAATTTTTCTATTGTCAAAAATGTTCAAAACCCTCTTACCAAATCCAAGTTGAAATATAAAAAAAACTCTGATATTGCTATGAAAGATAATCTTTTGAAAGAGGACATTAGGGATTCTGGGCCCCAGAATGAACAGGAACTGGTCAGGGAGGGACCCTCAAGAAATTTGAAAAAAGTCAAATTGGAGGGTAAATTTGCTATTGTTAGGTGGTCTGGTCGTATTACTGGCAAATTGGCTCCTAAGTTGAAGCTAATAGATTACTCTGAAAGTAATTCTGAAGCCTCTACTCAAGAGAGGGAGGATAAGTCCAAGAGTGATAATATTTAGGAGATTGGTATTGAAGATTCAGGTGTTGTTGAGGAGATTGTTGGGCAAGAAATACCTGCAGAGACCTTTGATACTGAGGGAAATAAAGGTTTAGAAAATTCTGCTTCCATTGGTGACTGTATTGATGTGGGAGCTACTACTACTCATGTGGAGGCTACTGGAATTGATGATAACAATGGGAATGGCATTCACTCTGTTCCCACTGAGATTCCTATAGACCCTAATTTTATTAGGAGGATTGTAACAATGCTGAAGGTGGTATGGAGGAGGAAGTAAATGAGGAAGGTAATCATTCTGATGATTTGTCTCAGTTGAAGGAGTGGGTGGATTTTCTGGAGAAGAGGGTCTTTTCTCTTGGCAAGTTCATTACAAGCATGCTTTGTAGACCGGCTATGGCTAATCTCTCTCTGCTGCAGGAACATGAAGTCCTCACTCATGGTGTTGATGATGACAGGGCTAAGGAATTTGACAAAATGTTTAAGTTTCTTTTTAAAGGCTGGGAAGACATCCTTTCCTAGTTTTCTTTCTAAGCTTTTTGTTAGCTAGTTTTTTACTGATAGTTTATATTTGTTGTATATCAGCTATATGTAAGTTGTCTATGGTGGTTTTAGCTCTTTTTATCTTCTGAGCCTTTTTTTCCCTTTTTGGGTTCTGCTTTGTAAGGGTTCGGCCCCTGGTTTTGCCTCCTTATATTATCAAAAACAAAATTGCATTCTGAATTTGTGATTTCACATTCAAAGAAGACCCCAAAGTGGGGTGAATAATAGAACATCAAAATATGGTACTAACCAAAAACAAGCTCCAACAAAATCTCTAAAATGTCCCAAAAAGGATATTAGGAAACATTGAAAAGGGAGAGCTAGAAAGAATCTATAACCAAACGAGAGTAAATAGAACAACAAAGAAAAGAAAAATATATCAATCATTTAGACCCACAAAAAATATAGAGATGATTCCAACAAATCTAAATAGAAAAATTAAGCATAAGGGGCATAATATTCAAAGAAATGTCCTTCCACAATCTCCTAGATATGCCAAATGCATGTAGCTAGTTTTAATGCATCTTTAGAATGCCATCAACTTCATCATTCCTTTCTTTGACCATGATGAAATATATTATATCTAATGTTGATTGAGCAAGTTATATCTCCTCATAGATAGGCCTTAACAAATAATTATCTACCCTACATATCTCGTTCATCCAATTAACAACAGCTAAAGAGTCTCCAAAAGTCTAAAGTTTTATAGCACTATTTTCAACTAAAAGCATTAAGAGTAACTTTAAAGGCATGACTTCAATATAGTTATTGTCACCCATACTAGGTTTAAACTTATAACATGCACTTCATTTAGGAAAATCACACCCCAATACCACTTACTAATGAGTCACCTTGATAGGCACCATCAAAATAAGTCCAAGCTCCACTTTTGTCAATCTAGTTGATAGAAATATGTCTTTGGAGGTTTTCCTTATTGGTCTACTCAAAACCATGAAGAATGGATGCATAATTTGGACAACACATTGAAGGGGTGGGATAGACCTATCTTTAAAAATAAGAGCATTTTGAGCCAACCATATATCTCATGTAGTAATCAATGGGAGATCACACCACTTGTTCAAACCTTCATCTACAAAATTTCCTCTTCAAACTTCCCTAAAACTATAAAGTACAATTAGTTTTTTCCATTCTTGACCAATGAAGAGACAAAACATTAAACTATGCAAAATGGTTCTTCATTTTTCATGTAGAGTATACACCATCCAAGCCCATGTTTACCTCTCTTCTAAAGCACATCCCAAGTGAGTGCATTATTTTTAAGAGCTTGGCACATAAAAATACAAGCTTTTAATGGACATTTAAACTTCCATTTGCTTCTCCACCACCAAACAACATACCCCACCCCTTCAACAACACTTAAAATTTGATTTCCGAACTTGGGGGAATATATCCTTCTAGTAGGATTTTTTGTCCAAATAAGCTCATCTTGAGCTTCTTTGATTCTCACATGTGATTTCCTTAGAGAAGTAATATAGTTCTTCCAATCACCAACTTCCCTACCTTCTAGTCCAATCAATATAGTTGATTTCTATTCTTGTCTCCAAATTGTAGTTAGCTTTAAGTATGTTATATGATATAGAAAGAACAAACCATATCTATGAAGAATCATAATCAACCCTTCAATCAACTTGTAATCTTAGCTATTGCCACCCATGGGTCTAAATGAATTCTAACTCTTCTCCCATTTCCAATCCTCCATGAACTCCACTGACCAAGTAAATGGAAGACTAAAACAATTATCTTCCATATTAAAGAGGCATTTTACAAATTTTTATTTGGATTCCTAACCCAATCTTCCATAGAGTCTAGCTCAATATAATTTAGGATTATAACATGGAACCAAAGAACTTTTCCAAAAATTAATCTCCAAACATATTTTATTGCCAAATCATAGCTAAAAGGATGTATATTCTTCAATCCCCATCCACCTTTAACATTCAGAATACCAATTCCCTACCATTTAACTAAAGCAATTCTTTTTTCCTCCATGCTCCCAGACCATAGAAACCTTTAAAGCATAATTTATAAATATTTTCCAAGATCCCCTTTGGGATGAAAGTTAAAGACATCCAACAAACAAGAATTGCCTCAACAATAGATATGACTAAAATGAGCCTTCCACCTCAATATATCCATCGATTACAGCATATAAATAGTCACTTTTTGAACTTTGCTATAAGCCAATTCTAGTCCCTTATACCATAGTCATTGGACTTGAGAAAAAACCTAAATAATTCAACCCACCTTGAAAATCAATTTGTTGCTAAGGAAATAATTGAGAGAAATATATAACATCTTCATCTAAACTAGAAAAGGAGATTAGTGACTTATGTACATTAACCTATGTGCCAACATTAAAGTAATCAATATCTAAGATTTCTTTGAGATTCAGAGCATATCACCTTGAGACATCACAAAATAATAAGATATCATCAACAATTAAGAGATGAGACATGAAAATGCCTCTTTCAATTTTAATGCTTGAAAAATATCCAATTATCTTAGCCTCAATGAAACCCCTATTCAAAGCTTTAGTAATAATAAGAAATAGTGGACGGGATAGTGGGGACCCATGCCTTAGTCCTCTACTAGGGATAAAAGGAATGAGGTAGGCCCATTTATAAGAAAAACAAAAGATACAAAGGACACACAACTCATCATCCAATTGACAAAGTGCGGGCAAAACCCTAAGTGTATCAACATAATCCTTAGATATAACTAGCTTACTCTATTGTAAGCTTTGGACAAGTACAATGTGATAATCATTGAAGATAGATTTTTCTATTTTTATGGTATGAAGTCCCTCCTATGCTATGCCAGTCACCCCATGAAGTTGTCTTTCTTCTAGAAGCCCCAACTACTCGATTTGAGATATAATCTTATAATAGGGTATGTGAACAAAGATGGGAGGCCAAAAAGTGGCTAGTAACATTTTGAAGGTGAAATAGAAGGTCACACACTTGTGTTAAGGCTCAAGTGTGTTATAAACATGAGCACATTAAGGCTAGGGTAATCTAACCCTAAATCTGTAGGTGTTATAATGTGAGCACATTATGACTAATTAAAGACAAAAATAAAATGTGCAAATGTCATGGCCCCATTTTCATTTTTTCTTCCATAAAAAGAGTAGAACATTAACAAGGAAAAGTGCAAATGCATTTCTTAGTGAATCAATTCCCATTAATAATGCCTCAACATTGAAGAGGTAAATTTTTATCTTTTTGGTAGATTTAGCTAATACTAAATGTATTTTTCTCAAATTGGTACTAATTAGTTAAATTTTTCTTTTTACTTAATCAAAACCCTCCTCCACCTCAAAACCCTCCTCTATCTCAAAACCCCTCCTTTGCTTGATAAAGAGCATGATGAACAAAACCAGCCTCAAACTCCCTACAATTCACATCCATCCTCTCAAAACATAAAAAAATATTATAGGACGTATCAAAAACAAAATTGACCTTGAAATGTTGAGAGAAACCTTAAGAAATTTGTATGCCACAAGTACCCACCAATAAGCTCTTGTAGTGTCTTTACAACCCTTGATTACTCACATTGATTTTGTCACTAGCTAAATTAACACATGGGCAACCTATAGAGAAAGTTATAAGAAATATTATATAACAAAACTATCTTATGATATGGTGAAGGAAAAAATAGGCAAAAAAAAGTGCATTATTTGTTGACTTGAGAACTAATACACCTTTAGAAACAAGATGCAAATGTTTCCCAATCCATTGGTGCACTCACCAACAAATTAAAAATAACTTTTGGGATATGTGGTGGATGGTGTTTGACCATCCTCCATGCAATAAGTATGAAGTACCTCAATATTTCTTATGGAAACTATATTATGAGTTTGTCCTAAATGAGATACTAAACTATTTGATCATCAAGATTTCTAAGGTAGAGGAAAAGTCTCTACTCATGACAAAGAGGGGGGCATGCTATGCACAAAACTATTAGGAAAAAGTGTTGTGTTGTACTAGTGGACAAGAAAGAATATTTTAATTATGTAAAATAAATATTTATTTGGGTCCACATGTAAAGTTGTATGGGACATTGGTTAAATATTTTATGTAAGAGACATAGAACAAATGTTTAATATTTATAGTAAAGGTTTAATTTTGGGGTTAATGGTTCTATGCTCTCATGATTTTGAGACACATGGTTTAGCCAATACCACTTCATGGTTCTGTGTGAGATTGATTTTATAAAAACAAGCACATGTATATTAGTTGAGGTTGGCTATCTTTTTAGAGTCAATTGTTATTTGTATTAAGCTCTCCTAAAGAGTGCATATGTGAAGCATGACATGACATGTGTGGTTGCATGGTTACCCATTATGCTTGGACACATGGAGGATGCATTAAAGGAGCTTGATGTTTTAGGAGTATTCATGGAGACTCCAAGTATGTGTACATTATAAAGTTTCTATTGCTAAATAATACATTGAGTGTGGATGCTTTTGGAGCCTAGGTTTTTTCCTTGTGGAGGGTTTTCCCAAGGTATATCTTGTGTCATCTTGATGGTATGTGTATACACCTAAAATTGGCTCAGGTCGAATTAAGTAAATATTCTAATATTTGTCTTAATTCTTATTTTCTTCTATCAAGTAAAGCGACTAAAGCAGCAGGGAATATTGCGAATGAAAATCAGTAAGTTCATTCTCATCATGGCACTTCGCAGATCTATCAATGCTAGTTCTTCCCTATCTCAAGTCTTGCATAATTATTTCCAAGATTCTGATGATAATGATGTCAATGAAAAAGGCAATTTTAAGTTTCCTGATTTAAAGATTTCAAATTTTTATCCTGAAAAGGGGATTAAAGCAAAATTTTGTGACTCTGTGCATCAATCTGAAGTCAATCTTTTAGTTTCTAGTATGGGTATTTATCCTATTTATCTTCCTTTTATTCTTCCTGAAGATGTTTCCTGATGGAGTGATAAAGGGTTTTTTCATGTCCATTTCCCTCATGTCGACATAATTGTTCACCCTCACTTCAACTATGATATTAAGGTTGAGTGTTTTGCTACCTTAGTTGATACTCGCTGTTAGATTTGGGAACAAGCTGTCATTGCCCAATTTAGAGGTGCCTTAAGCCTGGAGAAAGGAGATGGCCACATTTCGGTTCAACCTAATTTCACCCTCTCTCTTTCTGATAAGTTTATCTCTTCTGCTTTCTGTCTTTTATTGCAAGTTAAAGGTGTTTCCCTCATGCCTGGTTCCATCTATTCCACCATTGGAGGTCGATGTGTTTATCACCTGTTAAATACTGTCTCTCTGCCAGTTTCTTTTCCCACGGGGGTAGGTTTTGTACAAGGTTCATCTAACCTCCTTGATTATGGCTGTTTTATTGACCACACTAGTTTTGAGATTGGTTTCCCTATAATTGAGCAGTTATTAAATAAGCAAAAACCTCAATTTGTAGACCTTCCCATCCAGAGGAATAGATTCTCTGAAAGACCTTACTTCCAATCCAGAAGAGTTGCTCCTATTACTTTACAGATAGTCCCAAATCAAACTATCCTAGAACAGCCAATAGAATAAGAACAGTCATCTAGGCCATAACCTTTACAGAGAATTTTCTCCATGGCCCATGCATATGCTAGCACAAATAGAAAACCATATGTGGATTGCAACCTAGAAGAATGCTCTACTTCTTCTAGCAGTTCTCGCAGATTCCAAGCATCCCAATCCATAAATCCATCTAGGTCATCTTTTGCGTCTGCTTCTGATCTGAGCAATGATCCTATACTAGTTGAAAGATTAGCCAGACAAGTCAGTTCAAGACTTCATCTTGCTCCAAGACAAGAAAATGATCAAACGGATCACAAGCAGAAAGGGATTAAGATCTCTAAAATACCTAAGATGCCTGATCATGCTTGCATGTTAAGAGAACATTTACCCCGATATGGTGTTGAAAGAAAAGAAAAGAAAATCATCCAAGTGGATCTAGCTACTGCTTTAGAGTTAGAACATTATATACCTGGTAGATGGCCAACTCAGGAAAGTTTCACTATTATCAATCCTGAAAAATAGTTATGGGGAAAATATGAGGCTAGACTGCACAATAAAGTAGGAAGTAAACAGAAACCTTCTGAAACACAAAGAAATTGGCAGTCTCAATGGATGTTGTCTGCACAAGACAATTTTGATGACATGGTTGTAGACACTAAAATAGGTATCAATAGAATTGTGGCTACCCAAGAAACTCCGTCTCAAGTTTAGAGTGTTGTTTTCAAAATAGAAATAGTAGTTGATAAGATTGATAAACAATCTACTTCTTTGTTGAATGATTCCGGTTCTATGAATTA
This sequence comes from Cunninghamia lanceolata, assembly GCA_027924645.1. Lineage (NCBI taxonomy): Eukaryota > Viridiplantae > Streptophyta > Pinopsida > Cupressales > Cupressaceae > Cunninghamia > Cunninghamia lanceolata. The sequence goes on along the minus strand of BSBN01001182.1, from coordinate 3,924,648 downwards.
TAGTATCAAAAATATTCAGTCTCAGCAAACTCGGGTTTATAATCTTGCCCAAAGAATAGATTCAATGGCTACCAGGATTAATGAAAATGTAGTCATTTCTGATAATAAAAAAGAAACTCAAGCCCAAGAGAAAAAAGCTTTACTGGAGCATGTTGCCCATAAGCAGGAAAAAATTAGAAAATATGCTAAGAAAATCAGAGTTTCTCAGAAGGGTAAGGATAGTTCTGAAGAAGAACCTGAAGAATCAAAGTCCCAGAAAGCTGAACCTTTTACTAGGCCTAAAGTCTAGAAAGGAAAAAGAATTTCTTTCACAGATGAAATTGAGAAACTATAAGTCAGAACTTCTCAAATAAGAAGTCAGCTCCTATGCCAACTAAGTTGGTACTTCCCAAACAAAAGGAACACATGATGCAAAATGTAGAACCCTTGAAAGATTGGTTAGAAGAATTGCATCTAGATCAACCAAATGAACCCATCTACATAGAAGAGCCTGCAGCTGCTATAAATCTAGAAGAGGAAGTTTATCTTGAAGAAGAATCCTCTAATTCTTCGACAGAAGAAGAAGAAGAGGTAGAGTTTCATACTCCTCAAACAAATTTGGTTGAGCTTAATAATGCAGAAAATTGGGAAGAATTTTATTTTGCTAGTCAAGAGTCTGTTTACAACAACTTTGATGTTGAAATGAAAGAATCTTTGTCAGAAAATCCTAGACCTGAAAATCTTAGAGCTTATGCTACATCAGGTTATATTCTCAATGTTGACAAACTTGTAGATCCTTATGATGCTATTTGCACATGGTGTGACACTTTAGAAAATTATTTTGATACTAGAGTATCTCCATGGAATGATGCTAGAAAAGTTTTGTATGATGTGAGATTAATGTCTGGAAAGCTCAGAAATTGGTGGAATTCTCTACCAGATAATGGAATCATCTCCATAGATCCAGACACAAGTGATGAATATGTAAAAGAAAAAGATTTAGGTAGAAATGATATTTCTGCAAAAGGATTTTCATTATTAAAAATGACTTTGATTGGTTTGTTTGCTGGAAACAGAAAGAATGAAGTCTTGGAAGCAGAAAAGATTTTGTTTTCTCTCTAGCTAAAAGACTTAGGCAAATTAAGAAAATATAATTTGGTCTTTGAAAATTTCATGATAGCAGCCCATAAATTGCATGATCCAACAAACAAAAAGTATTATTTGAGTTCTCTACCTTGTGGTTTAGGTGAATATGCAGAAGATTATGTGATGAATCAGTATAAAACCACCGTAGACAAATATGGTTTTGTTGATTTGAGAAATCTAGTTACTCACAAGTTGGATAAGGGTTGTCTCACCAAAGCTCTCAATGATAATAAAGACCAATATAATTCTTATTGTAACATGAAGGATTATTGTGACTTACCACCTCTGAGTCAGTTAAAAGATTTTAAGCATGTCAGAAAATTTAGAAAATCTTCTTGTGGTAAGCATTGCAATTTAAAAAATGTAAAAGATCTTATGATGATGACAACATGGAAAAATCATTCCGTCATAAGCATCACAGGTTTAAAAGAAGATATAGATTAACTCCTGTACATAAGCAATCTTTTAAAAAGAGATCTCCTCCTAAGTTTTTGTTCAGAAGAAATAAACAGTCAGGTGGGCATAGATCCGTTAAATGTTTCATTTGTAAAGGTCCCCATTATGCCACTGATTGCCCTAGAAAAGGAAAGCAAGATAACAAAGTCTATGCTTTATTTGCTGAACAAGATGTACACAACAATTAGGATATTGTATATAGTTCTAATGCTTTGAATCAGTTTGTAGATCATGAGTTTTTTGAATTGGTTGAGGTTCTTCCAGATCAGTTGAACATGGTCCGAGACAAACATCAGGAAATTAGCTCTTCCAATAATAGTTCACACTTTGAATCCAATTCTTCTGATGAAAACATCACTGTCACAAGTGTTGTTAAAAAAGCTATCAAAGATTTAGATTTCAAGATCAGTATGGTTAAAGCCAAAGATCCTTACAGATTACCTGGTTCCACTGAAGACAAAAAAGCTGTCGCCAAGAAGCAAGCCAAAGACATCAAGCAATGGGAAGCTGAACGAGATTCTCTCTATTCTCAGCTTAAGAAAGGTAAAACTCCTTTTACCCGCTCTTCTAAAGATCATGTTTTGTCTCCTCCCCGTTCTAGGCATTCTAGATCTCATGGTTATGTTGCACCATCTTGGAAATCTCATAAATCTTCTCGCTCTCATAAGTCTCCCTCACAGTCACCATCTCCCTCTTTAGGTCATTCCATGGACACCATGGCTGTCAAAATTGACCGCTGTCATGAAGAACTCATTATTTTGACTCGCCAAATTACTTTGCAGCAGAAAACTCTTGATAAACTCACTTCTGCAGTGGGGGAATTGTGTGACATTATTCTCAAACCTGAACATTCCAGTTCTAAATCTACACCATCTGAACACTCTTCACATTCTTACAAGACCAGATCTAAGCTCCCAAAGTATGAACCTGCAAATGCCTTATTCATTGCTAAAAATTACACATACATACGCATTAACCTCCAATTCCCTAGTTATCAACAAATACCAATGGATGCTTTTGTAGATTCTGGATCCTCTAGAAATTTTGCCAATACTAATGCCATTCCTACAGAATTCTAGAAACCTAGACCTGAAATACCTGCTGGTGTTGCTATTAATGATCAAGATGTACAATATGGAAGGTATGCCCAAGATGTTCCTATCGAAATCTAAGGCAAAAGATTTGTTACAGACTTCATTGAGCTCAAAGGTCTTAGAGGTGATGTTCTCCTAGGTTTTACTTTTCTGACTAAATATCAACCATTTGTATTAAGGGTCCATGAGATATCCCTTCGTCATGAAGATGGCCAAATCAAGATCCCTGCACTAAAAGTTGTAAACCATAAGTTCCTAGATAGAAAACCTGGAGAAAAGAAGTCACCAAGAATGAGCAAAAAAGAAAACATTAACTTGCAAGTTCAGACACTGCCTTTATTAGAGCCAGTCAAAATCAGATTTGAGCAAGAATGTTGCAGTATGAATCCTCTGCAATTTTGGTCTAAAAATCATGAAGAATGTGAGATAAAGATTAAGCCAGAATGTTCATCTGTAATTCCTTTTGAACCTGCTTATCTCATGAGTCCTACTGAGGTAAAAGAGATTGATGAACATTTGCAAGAATTGTTGGAAGGAAAATTCATCTGAGACAGTAAAAGTCCATTCAGTTGTCCAGCCTTTCTGGTAAACAAAAGAACAGAACAAATTAGAGGAAAGAAAAGGTTTTGTATCAATTACAAACCTCTGAATGATATCATACTTCCATTTAATTATCCAATTCTATTCAGCACAGATTTAATCTTGAGAGCAGCTTCCAAAAAGATATTTTCAAAGTTTGACTGCAAATCAGGTTTCTAGCAGATCAAGGTAAAAGATGAAGATAGATATAAAACTACTTTCTTAGTCCCTCAAGGCTTATTTGAATGGAATGTGATGCTCTTTGGCCTAAAAACTACTCCAACTTATTTCCAGAGAAAAATGGACCAAGCCTTAAGAATTTTGAAAGATTTTTGTGCAGTATACATTAATGATATCATTGTGTTCTCTGATGATCTGACCCAACATTTGCAACATCTAAAATCTTTGTTTAATACTATCAAACAACATGGAATATGTTTGTCTACAAAAAAGATTGTTATAGGCCAAGAAGAGATTGATTTCCTTGGTTTAATTTTATCACATGGAAAGATCAAATTGCAGCCTCACATATTGAAGCACATTAGTGAATTTTGAGATGTTTTGATAGGGATAAAACAAATTCAAAAATTTCTAGGATGTTTGAATTATGTGTCTCCTTTCTATAATGGCTTGGCTAAGGATAGAAAGAAGTTGTAGAAACAGCTGAAGGAAGGTGCAGGACCATGGACTCACGAATTAATAGAAATTGTGCAAAAGATCAAACTTAAGTGTCAATACTTGCCAACCTTACATCTGCCTGAAGAAGGTTTTCCTTTGATTCTTCATACTGATGCTTCTGATGAAGTTTGGGGTGTTGTGTTGTTACAGGAAATTCCTTTAAGAGGATCTCAAGTGTGTTGTTACAGGTTAGGTACTTTTACTGACACTGAATGCAGATACACAATCTATGAGAAAGAGATTCTAGCAGTAAAGAAAGGAATTCAGAAGTTCAAAATCTTCCTCAAACTAGCACATTTCATAGTCAAAACAGATAGTCAACCTATGAGATCTCTTCTCAAGAAAAAACTTGATGAAGATCTGGCTCATGGACGCATTGCTAGATGGTATCTAGATTTTACAAGCTATGATTTTGACATAGAATGGATCCAAGGAGAAAACAACCCTCTTGCAGATAGTCTCACCAGAGAAATGGCAAAGCTTGCAGAACCAGTCTACATGATGATAGAGATTGGAGAAATAATTACAAGAAAGGATGGAATTGAAGTCTACCAAAGTACAGATGACAGAGGACAAGATATTTGGGTGCCTCAATTGCCTGCAGAAATTATCTCTCCTATTCTTGAAGTGTTTATTTTGAATAAATGGCTAGATGAGATGAGGAATAAAATAAGAGAAACTTATGAACTAGGAATTCTTACTCCTTCTGACTCATATGATTTCCTTGAAAATTTTGGTCTTGAAGAATCTCAAATTGATTTCATGCTGAGAAATGGGTTGCAAATGGATATATGCATTACCTCACTCCTTCCAATGCATTGGACATACCGGGATAAGAAAAATTTGCTAAAAATGGCAAAATTTGGTTTCATTAACAGCATTACAATTTCACAGACTGAGTTTGAAGATTATGCTGATATTTTCCTTGGTATCAATAATAGAATTTTGCAACCAGATATGAATGAATTCTTTGATCATATTCAGAAGAATTTTGGTTGGTCTGTTGAAGAAGGATTATGTGGACCATCTGGATATCTTGGGCAACCTCATGGATACTGCCTTCCACGGGTAGAATATTATCCATTAACACATAACTAGTTTTCAAGAGCTGTGTTAAATGATTTAATTCCTTCATTACACCCTGCTTTAATGGCTACAAGAATAGAGATGGATATTGCCTATCCTGATCAGATTGAAAAGATCATATATTCTTTTCATCCTCGCAATGATGACTTGGATATAATTTTCAAACCTCTACCACGAGATTTCTTACCACCGACTAATATTTTTGGTTTGGGCTAGCACATGGGCTTGTCTGTGCCATGACGTCGGCCATGTTAGGCTCCCGACAACAGGGTGTAACCCTGTCTTAAAAAGCAAGATCCTCATATCCGCTTTTGAGTGTAAAGTGGGTCATTTATCGCATACGGTGTGCTTAATGTGAATATTTATGTACTTTTCACTGCTATCCTCTCCTACAGTGTTGTTACGTGTCTGAGAGCATAAATGAAATCAAATACTGAATTCTCATTAATCTTTGATGAATATTACAAAGCAATTTTTGATTGTCCAGATCGCTATATAGCGCAGGACAAGAGCATAATCTTGCTATGATCCTGAGACCTAAGACTCTTTTTGCTTCTACCCAAAAGCCCTCTGCCTAATGAGGAAGAAAAACCCCTTATTTATAAGTCCGAGTAGACTTCAAAATTATAAACTACTCTAGAAATCCGACCATAGAAATCAGACACGTAACAACACTATAGGAGAGGATAGCAGTGAAAAGTACATAAATATTCGCATTAAGCACACCGTATGCGATAAACGGCCCACTTTACACTCAAAAGTGGATATGAGGATCTTGCTTTTTAAGATAGGGTTGTGTCCTGTTGTCGGGAGCCTAACGTGGCCGACGTCACGGCACAGACAAGCCCATGTGCTAGCCCAAACCAGAAATATCAGTCGGTGCTAAGAAATCACGTGGTAGAGGTTTGAAAATTATATCCAAGTCATCATTGCGAGGATGAAAAGAATATATGATCTTTTCAATCTGATCAGGATAGGCAATATCCATCTCTGTTCTTGCAGCCATTAAAGCAGGGTGTAATGAAGGAATTAAATCATTTAACACAGCTCTTGAAAACTAGTTATGTGTTAATGGATAATATTCTACTCGTGGAAGGCAGTATCCATGAGGTTGCACAAGATATCTAGATGGTCCACATAATCCTTCTTCAACAGACCAATCAAAATTCTTCTGAATATGATCAAAGAATTCATTCATATCTAGTTGCAAAATTCTATTATTGATACCAAGGAAAATATTAGCATAATCTTCAAACTCAGTCTGTGAAATTGTAATGCTATTAATGAAACCAAATTTTGCCATTTTCAGCAAATTTTTCTTATCCCGGTATGTCCAATGCATTGGAAGGAGTGAGGTAATGCATATATCCATCTGCAACCCATTTCTCAGCATGAAATCAATTTGAGATTTTTCAAGACCAAAATTTTCAAGGAAATCATATGAGTCAAAAGGAGTAAGAATTCCTAGTTCATAAGTTTCTCTTATTTTATTCCTCATCTCATCTAGCCATTTATTCAAAATAAACACTTCAAGAATAGGAGAGATAATTTCTACAGGCAATTGAGGTACCCAAATATCTTGTCCTCTGTCATCTGTACTTTGGTAGACTTCAATTCCATCCTTTCTTGTAATTGTTTCTCCAATCTCTATCATCATGCAGACTAGTTCTGCAAGCTTTGCCATTTCTCTTGTGAGACTATCTGCAAGAGGGTTGTTTTCTCCTTGGATCCATTCTATGTCAAAATCATAGCTTGTAAAATCTAGATACCATCTAGCAATGCGTCCATGAGCCAGATCTTTATCAAGTTTTTTCTTGAGAAGAGATCTCATAGGTTTACTATCTGTTTTGACTATGAAATGTGCTAGTTTGAGGAAGATTTTAAACTTCTAAATTCCTTTCTTTACTGCTAGAATCTCTTTCTCATAGATTGTGTATCTGCATTCAGTGTTAGTAAAAGTACCTGACCTGTAGCCACACACTTGAGATCCTCTTAAAGGAATTTCCTGTAACAACACAGCACCCCAAACTTCATCAGAAGCATCAATATGAAGAATCAAAGGAAAACCTTCTTCAGGTAGATGTAAGGTTGGCAAGTATTGACACTTAAGTTTGATCTTTTGCACAATTTTTGTTAATTTGTGAGTCCATGGTCCTGCACCTTCCTTCAGTTGTTTCTGCAACTTCTTTCTGTCCTTAGCCAAGCCATTATAGAAAGAAGACACATAATTCAAACATCCTAGAAATCTCTGAATTTGTTTTATCCCTATCAAAACATCTGGAAATTCACTAATGTGCTTCAATATGTGAGGCTACAATTTAATCTTTCCATGTGACAAAATTAAACCAAGGAAATCAATCTCTTCTTGGCCTATAACAATCTATTTTCCAGACAAACATATTCATGTTGTTTGATAGTATTAAACAAAGATTCTAGATGCTGCAAATGTTGGGTCAGATCATCAGAGAACACAATGATATCATCAATGTATACTGCACAAAAATCTTTCAAAATTCTTAAGGCTTGGTCCATTTTTCTCTAGAAATAAGCTGGAGTAGTTTTTAGGCCAAATGGCATCACATTCCATTCAAATAAGCCTTGAGGGACTGAGAAAGCAGTTTTATATCTATCTTCATCTTTTACCTTGATCTGCCAAAAACCTGATTTGCAGTCAAACTTTGAAAATATCTTTTTGGAAGCTGCTCTCAAGATTAAATCTGTGCTGAATGGAATTGGATAATTAAATGGAAGTATGATATCATTTAGAGGTTTGTAATTGATACAAAACCTTTTCTTTCCTCTGATTTGTTCTGCTCTTTTGTTTACCAGAAAGGCTGGACAACTGAATGGACTTTTACTGTCTTGGATGAATTTTCCTTCCAACAATTCTTGCAAATGTTCATCAATCTCTTTTACCTCAGTAGGACTCATGAGATAAGCAGGTTCAAAAGGAATTACAGATGAACATTCTGGCTTAATCTTTATCTCACATTCTTCATGATTTTTTGACCAAAATTGTAGAGGATTCATACTGCAACATTCTTGCTCAAATCTGATTTTGACTAGCTCTAATAAAGGTAGTGTCTGAACAAGTGCAAGTTAATGTTTTCTTTTTTGCTCATTCTTGGTGACTTCTTTTCTTGAGGTTTTCTATCTAGGAACTTATGGTTTACAACTTTTAGTGCAGGGATCTTGATTTGGCCATCTTCATGACGAAGGGATATCTCATGGACCCTTAATACAAATGGTTGATATTTAGTTAGAAAAGTAAAACCTAGGAGAACATCATCTCTAAGACCTTTGAGCTCAATGAAGTCTGTAACAAATCTTTTGCCTTGGATTTCGATAGGAACATCTTGGGCATACCTTCCATATTGTACATCTTGACCATTAATAGCAACACCAGCAGGTATTTCAGGTCTGGGTTTCCAGAATTCTGTAGGAATGGCGTTAGTATTGGCAAAATTTCTGGAGGATCCAAAATCTACAAAAGCATCCATTGGTATTGGTTTATAACTAGGGAATTGGAGGTTAATGCGTATGTATGTGCAATTTTCAGCAATGAATAAGGCATTTGCAGGTTCATACTTTGGGAGCTTAGATCTAGTCTTGGAAGAATGTAAAGAGTGTTCAGATGGTGCAGATTCAGAACTGGAATGTTCAGCTTTGAGAATAATGTCACGCAATTCCCCCACTGCAGAAGTGATTTTATCAAGAGTTTTCTGCTGCAAAGTAATTTGGCGAATCAAAATAATGAGTTCTTCATGACAGCAGTCAATTTTGACAGCCATGGTGTCCATGGAACGACCTAAAGAGGGAGATGGTGACTGCGAGGGAGACTTATGAGAGCGAGAAGATTTATGAGATTTCCAAGATGGTGCAACATAACCATGAGATCTAGAATGCTTAGAACAGGGAGGAGACAAAACATGATCTTTAGAAGAGCGGGTAAAAGGAGTTTTACCTTTCTTAAGTTGAGAATAGAGAGAATCTCGTTCAGCTTCCCATTGCTTGATGTCTTTGGCTTGCTTCTTGGCGGCAGCTTTTTTGTCTTCAGTGGAACCAGGTAATCTGTAAGGATCTTTGGCTTTAGCCATACTGATCTTGAAATCTAAATCTTTGATAGCTTTTTTAACAACACTTGTGACAGTGATGTTTTCATCAGAAGAACTGGAATGTTCAGCTTTGAGAATAATGTCACGCAATTCAACCAATAGAAACTTTATAATGTACACATACCTGGAGTCTCCATGAATACTCCTAAAACATCAAGATCCTTTAATGCATCCTCCATGTGTCCAAGCATAATGGGTAACCATGCAACCACACATGTCATGTCATGCTTCACATATGCACTCTTTAGGAGAGCTTAATACAAATAACAATTGACTCTAAAAAGATAGCCAACCTCAACTAATACACATGTGCTTGTTTTTATAAAATCAATCTCACACAGAACCACGAAGTGGTATTGGCTAAACCATGTGTCTCAAAATCATGAGAGCATAGGACCATTAACCCCAAAATTAAACCTTTACCATAAATATTAAACATTTGTTCTATGTCTCTTACACAAAATATTTAACTAATGTCCCATACAACTTTACATGTGGACCCAAATAAATATTTATTTTACATAATTAAAATATTCTTTCTTGTCCACTAGTACAACACAACACCTTTTCCTAGTAGTTTTGTGCATAGCATGCCCCCCTCTTTGTCATGAGTAGAGACTTTTCCTCTACCTTAGAAATCTTGATGATCAAATAGTTTAGTATCTCATTTAGGACAAACTCATAATATAGTTTCCATAAGAAATCTTGATGGTATGTGTATACAGCTAAAATTGGCTCAGGTCGAATTAAGTAAATATTCTAATATTTGTCTTAATTCTTATTTTCTTCTATCAATTAAATAAATATTATAATTTTATTTGATTGGTTCATTATCCCATAATTAAATAAAATTATTTTATTTAATTAAATTCCCTAAATTCTTCTAATGTCTCAAGTCCTAAATCCACCTCACAAAATCCACTTCATCAATCCACCTCATCTCCTCCACCTTACCATGTTGCACATAAATTAATTAAATATTCTTAATATTTAATTAGCTAATATCCTCCATTATCCAAAAATGAATCTTTAATTCAATTGTCCTCCACTATTGAATTGAAAATTCAATTGTCCCCCACTAAATAAATCTTTAATTCAATTGTCCCCCACTAATTGAATTGAAAATTCAATTGTCCTCCACTAAGTTGAATTGAAAATTCAATTGTCCTCCACTAAGTTAAATTTAAAATTTAATTGTCATAACCCACTCTTCTCAAAAAAAGAATTTTTAATTCATCCATTATGAATTAAAGATTCACAAAAAATGAGAGCCATTGATCTCATCAGTTGATCCTCACCCTCCATTCTCTTTTCAGAAAATCTATAAATGAGACCATTCTCTAAGCAATTAAAAGGAACTTCATTTTGCACAATCACTATACCCAAAATTCTCTCATCTTCTCTTCTCAATTCCATTCTCAAGTATCCTCCATTATTGTGTGTTGAAGATCACATTCAACACATTTCAAGAGCCATTCTTCCTTTGTCATCTTCAAACAAGCAAGCAAGCAAAAAAGCTTCTGAGGGCTTCTCAAATCAAGATGAAAGCAAGATAGGCAACAATGGAAAATGACAGGTAAAAAGGGTTGTAAGTATGTTCTTACTCATCTTGGTTTGATTCCTCTTTGCCTTCACATTCTATTGGTGTTTGGGTTTTATATGCTTTCATTAGTTTGGACCTATTTATCCCTATTCACATTTTGGTGCCCACCGTCTTGAATCTACTCGTCGTTTGGTGAAGGTTTCTTGTTAAAATCTTCATTTTTCTAACAATTTTTTTCAAGTTTTGGAGGTAAAGTGTTGCAGGTTTTGTCTTGGGCAAAAACGGACATCATTTTTGTGCTCCAGACGCTGTTTCTATGAATTTTGACAGTAAACACACCTAGGTTCTGTGAAATTTTTTTTGAAAAAATTTAAATTTTTTTAGGGTACAATCCGTACCGTACGGAACCGTACCCTACCGTACTAAGCCATACTAACGGTTTGTGTTTGAAGTTGCAAGAAGTTGTTAGAAGTTGCAGGGTTAACAGATTTTGTTTGCAGGTTTACATTTTTGCCATGCCGCCTGGTTGAAAACTCCCTGCCGCCTCCACTCATCCTCCCGTCGTCGTTAGTGGTGGCGACCTACACCGTCGCCACCCCCTGTTGCCTTGTCACCTCCTTGCACAAACCCGTCGACCATCGAGTCCCGCCACCTCTGGTGAACCGACAACCGTTTCCTCCACCTGGTTGACACCCTACCACCGCCCATTGCCCGGTCACCACTCCCTGTCGACCGTTCCTCCCTACCTCCACTCTGTAGATCTTCTCACGGCCTCCCTCCAATCCCCACCACCATCCACCGCAACTCCCCACTTCCTGCCCCCGCAGCCTCCGTCCAAACTCCCACCCAATAGTAGACACCCGACCTTCACTTCCCTACAGCACCCATACATTCCCTCCTACCTCCCGCACCTCCAGCGTCGCTTCCACCTCTAGGCCCCGGCGTTTAGGGTTTTCAACTCGCTCCAAGGGGAAGGGGTTATAAACCCCTTCTCTAATTCTTTTTTTTTTTTATCTAGCCGCTGGTCATATGGGCGACCAGGGGCTCGACTAAGGATTTAACCCCAACTGTAGGACATAACTGCCAAAAGTAAACCTGTAGCATGTGATCAAAACTTTGCCTAACTGTTAGCGGTTATTTCAAATAGTCAAACCAACCTCTAGTGCCTCCTACATGCCGAAATCGGCTTTTTTTTTCAAATTTTCATAACTTTCACATACAAAGGCGAAATCGAGCAAACAAGGACTCACCAGAAAGAGGACTTTGAGCACTTCGTACTTGTGAGGTTTTCATCAGGTGATGGTACCTTTTTCCTACCTTTTTTATTAGTCAAAGTCAAACTTGTATTTAAACTTCAAATCATCATATCTTTTGCAATTTGGATCAGTTTTCAGCGAATTTTTTTTCAAATTGCATAGAATCTCCTGAAGAATCTGTTTATGCACTTATTTTCCTTGTATCTATTCATCTTTCATCAAATTTTATCATATTATCAATTTTTGCATCACAATCTCTTTGGCTAGTCTACTTGCTCTGTTTTCGGTTTTTGTGACTTACAGGTGATCATTCGGGACTGGACAAACATCAGGAGCAGCAAACACATCAATTTGGACAGCAATTTAATTAGGTGCATTCGTTTTCATCTTTTATCTCTCAATCATTGCTTGCAAACACACTTCGGTTTGGGCATAAAAATGAACATTATTTGATCATCAAATCATTGAAATTGGGCATAAAATCAACCAGTGTCTTCAATCACACCTTGAAATTGGGCTAAAAAGAACCATTGCTTGATGTGTTTTCATCACATTTCAATTTCTAAGGGCTAATTAATCAACTGCGAGTGTGAATCAAGTGGGTGTGTGTATGCTCTCTCCTCGCACTGCAAGGTGATCTTGGAGATCAAAAACACCTCGCTTGATTCACTTTTGTCAACCCCTTTCCTAGGAGGCCTACTAGGGGATTTCATCACCTCTAGGGATGACCTCATCTGAGGCTGAATCGAAAGACACCCTCTTTGAAATTGGAATCCTATCACTCTTGGCTAAGCCCCAAAGAACTTTCTACCTTTGGGAAGTGAAGGTGAAGGGTGGGTTACCCCCTTCTCCCGGTTGTGTGACATGATTTCACTTTCAAATCATTAGTCAACCTCGTCTAAACATTGACAAAACCTAACTGGCCATACCCTACATCAAACTAGACATTAGGGCATGTTGATGTGTCTTCCACGTGTGCTTGTTTACTAATCAAGATATTCTTCAAATTCAACATTCAAGGTTGCTTATGTGTCTTATGTGAGTGAATCATGTTTGTACATGTGTGATCATTACCAAATCAAGTTTAAACACCAAACACATAAGACAAGTCATTCAACTCATTCTTCCAAGCACATTTGTCTTGACTTGTGATGCATTTGCACTCTGTTCTGACGCATTTGTTTTTGCACATCCAAACTAGTAAGCTTTTCCAGTCTTGTGTCAATGGCAACCAAATTAGAATATCTTAACCAAGAACTACAATATCTAGAATTACAAATAAACTTAGGTCCCTCACCCCAAGACTGTATAGCAATTGCTCAAGAACTTCAAGTCATACAACAAGAAATGACAATCTTACAAGCTGAACGTGTTAGTACTAGCTACGCCTCGCCCCAAACTCATATATCTGTTTTCCATCTTAATGATGCTCATGACAAGACAAGCACCACCTCAAGTTGGAAATCATATACCACTCTATCTACTAGTCCTCCTTCACTGTATCCTAAGACACCTATCCCAAAGCATACCAGTTCTACAACAACACCACCATCTAGTTCCTCAAATTTTAAATGGCACACTCAAAAAGAATCAGATGAGTGGTGGGAAAAAAAATTTCTAGATTTTTACAACACAAGAAAAGCTAGGGCGAAAGAAAAATCCACTCATCCATCCCTTCATCCATCTACCAATACACCTATGCAGGATGTGATCCAAGGACTACTAGCAGAGAGTCAACCATGTCCCCTAACTCCGGTCCTTGACCTTACCAAAGATTCTTCCAATGTCTTGTCAATGCCTACAACGCCTTCATGTCATCCACAACCCCTTGAGCTTCTCAAAGAGCCTTCTACCATGCACTAGAGTCAAGGTCCATCACACCCTCATATTGTTGACCAAGAGCCTATCCAAGAGCCCTTAATTAACATTCTTAGCCCTTCAAGCCCATCATGTGACCAACAAGCCATCAAGACTATTCAAGAGTCTCCTATTATGGATCCAAGTCAAGAGTCATCATGTTCTCATGTTGTTGACCAAGAGCCTATTCGAGAGCCTTCCACCTCCATTCAAGCAACCCAAGAGGTATGTCAAGAGTTTAATCCTAATCATGTCGAAACATTACGCCCTAGTCCAACTCAAGATCAAAACACTTTCATGCAACCCATCCATAACCTATATCTTTTCCCTAATCAAGATACTAGTGTTGATGAAGAAGCTATCCATGAGCAACTTGATCCTATGCATGAACTAGAGATCCACTGGCTTTTCTATGATCAAGATGATATCCATAATAATGAACCTCTCCAGGAGCCACTTGATCCTATACATGAGCAAGAGATTCAGTTTCCAACTATGCATAACCTATATCTCTCCTATGATCAAGATATTATCGCTGATGACAAACCTATACAAGAGAACATTAATCCCATCATGCTAAATCCTATCTATGATCAAAATCCCATCTATGATGAAGAACCTATCTATGATCAAGCAGACCATGATGATCCTCTTAGCCCACTTTATGTGTTCCATGGTCCTGAGCCTATCACCCCATCTAGTCCTACCCAAGATCCAATAACTTCCACTTCCTTCGATGAGACACTTGCCTCCCAAGCAAGCGTAGAAGACTGGTTCAAACCAGTAATGATCCTTCACCATCCATTATTGACCAAGCTACAAATCCTCCACCATATATCCTTGGTCTTACTACCTTCTTGCATGAATATTCTTTCTTAGAACACCAACAACCATTATCCACTATCTCGCCTGCCTCATCCAATAAGGAACTCGCTGCTAGTGCACCTATACATAATCTCGCTATCCACCGTATACTCCAGACTATGAACTATCAAAGTAAAGGCTTAGGCCTTCATGAACAAGGTATCTTGGAACCTATCCATGTCAATGTTCCTCCACCTTCATACGGCCTTGGATACATACCCCAAGGTAAGCAAACTCAAGATGTTGGTACTTCCTCCACTCCTCCTAAGTCTACCACTTTCCATCGCAAACACTATCATATCCCCAAAACATATATCGCCATCCCACCTCCCTTATCATACACATCCCAAAAGCATGTGACCATACACCTTCCACCATCCAATCTCCCTCTGCTACTTCCAACTCCTAATATCCCACCATCCAATCTACCTCCGCTACTTCCAACTCCTAATATCCCCCCATGCCGTTTACCACCATGTCTTCCAACACCTTATCCATCCATCTATAAATCCTCTAAATATCTCAATCATGGCCGACAAATGCACATATTCTCTAAACACGGAGCTTTCACCAACCTCACTTCTACCATCCCATAGGGATTCAATGACAAATATGTGGATGCCTCTACCTACAAAGTCATAAATCCTAAGAGTCCTCATGACCTAGGATATAAAAGCCAAGAATCAAAGAAGTATCCATATCAAAAGCTGAATACACCCATACACCTCAATGCCAAACTGAACAAGGTTTGGGTCCCCAAGCAACAAATGATTATTCCAACAATTGCACAAAAGTTGCATACACCTAAACCCCTACCTTCACAGGTACTATCTAAAAGCAAAATGGTTTGGGTACCCAAGCAAAAAGCCCTAAAGTTACATGAGGCATCCACCTCTCAAGAATCTCAACCATCCACTTTCTCCCATTCCATCCACAAGTCTGAAATTTTTCCATCCCACATGGCAAACAAAAATCAAAAAAATACTAAGTCTATGTGGGTCCATAAATTCCTAAATCATTCATCCACAAGCAAAAATCTCTGTTGCCTCCTACACTACTTTCCCATCACCAGCTTCAATGTTTACCATGGTATGTGCACTCGTTGGTCATGATTCCCTTCCATTCCACAACATTTTCATATACCTCCATCTCCCCTTCCTTCTACTATTATCCTACATATCTTCCTCATCCTATGCCTATGGTCCATGTTGTTGCATAAGCCTTCCCTCCATATTCTGCATCATAATCCACTATCTACCTACACTATCTCACTTTCATACGATCCCCTACCAACATCTGTGAGAACACTTGACATTGTCCATTTGACAGTATCTATCTAGCGGGACTATCACCTTTCAAGGAACTCTATACTTGAGTCTTTCCATATCCACCTTCTCCAATCTAAATATTCAAAAAAGAAAAGAAAAAAGGAAAAAGTAAAGAAAAATCCCTTCATCCAATGGTGAAAACAAGCAAATAGGCACCTTGGATAAGTACCATGATGAAAACCTGGTAAATAGGCATCATGCATAAAGTTGATCTTCTATGTCACCTACACTTGGGGGCACCTTGTCTCATCAGAATATCACTCTTCTCCTACCAGTTTCCTTCCGTACCATTTCCTATCCTATCCTCTCTCCATTACATACCTATCATGTCCTGTCCATCCATCCAAACTTCCTTTCCTCTATTCTTTGGTCTTGATAAAGATTGGGGGCACAATGTTGACAAATGTTTTGAATGGCTCTTGACATACCTTATCCCTCCATACCATGCAGATCATTCATTATCCTCTCATCCTCTTATTGTCATTAGCATTGTCATGAACAATCCTACGTATTCTACCTACAATGGGGCATGTTCCACTTATGCGACATAGTCCTTGGAGATCACATCCTTGTTTCATTCTGTCCACTATTGCCCATCCTCATAGCCATCCGTATCTACTATCTTCCATCCATCTACATATCCGTGGTGGTTCCTTGTCATCAGTATTGTTTGTTCCATATCTATTCCATATCATGTCTTATCTGCTCCATATCAGTTCCATATCTGATCCATGGCTGATCCATATCAGTTCCATATCGTGTCTTATCTGATCCATATCTGTTCCATATCGTTTCTCATCCGATCCATATCTTAGGTCCATTAGGGTTCTTGTCGAACTACGTTGCCTCTGCATCGTCACGTAGGCAAGGCCATTTAGTAATGAGCCCCCGAGGCACTAGGTCAGTCCCTTAGGGTCCGTCTCACCAATAAGGATTGTGCAATCTTCTCACCAGATAAATAAGAGCAGCAAAGCAAGCTACCAAAAAAAACAAAAATCTTGATGCAAAACATCAACCTATCCTAGACAAAACAAGAGTACCATATCAAAACACTCAAGCTAATTCTATCTCAAATTATGGCAAGAAACAAACACATCTAAATGCAAGAATGTTTTGTGTTGGTTAGATTAACTTACAGTCTTGATTTATGTTATCATGCCTTTCTATGCTACTCGAGGATGCCAAAATCTAGAGATGCTATGATGGGGGCATGATTATTTTCTTTGTCTGCTGCTTGTGGATTAAACTCTAGTAATGTGACAACTTTTGTCTAACGACATGATCGGCAAAAGATCATCGAGGACTCTGAGGTCTAAACATGAAAAGGGGCAATCCTTGTCTGTTGAAAAATGCAAGAAATGCTCAAGTCATCTAGATTCAATCTTGACTAGATGCTTGTATTAACTTGCTATATCAAAATCCATGTAAGAGATACTCAGGTCATCTCAGTTTAATTCTACCTAGATGCTTCTATTTTCTTACAACATAATAAAGCCCAATGGTGAAAGCGCTTCAAAATACTTGCTCTATCAAGGTGACAAATATCCATATCCATATCCATACCGTATCCAACTACAGTTCATATCCATTTCCATATCTATACCATATCCAATTGCGTCTCATATCCATACCGTATCCAATTGCAAGTCTATCCTTAATCCATGTCAATCAAGTCAAGTCAATCTTGTCAAATGATCCAATCACAATCAGTGGTCTTGATCCTTGTCTGGTCGTAAACCAACTCAATCAATCAATCAAATCAATTATCTTAGACAGGATGTTGCATTGTCGAAACCAGACCAACACACGCGTCTTACATGACATGCTTCATTTCCTGAAACCAGACACTATCCTTCGTGTTGCTTTAGGGATATATCATTCCCCGCCATGACCACACTATCGTATCAAATGTCTTAGACAGGATGTTGCATTGTCGAAACCAGACCTGGAGTCTTATACGACATATTTCATTCCTAAAACCAGACATCATCGATCCATATCATTGGTTTACCGCTCGACAGGGGCAATACCTTGTTTGTGCTTGTGTCATTTGTGCATACTTGCTTACTTGCTTGTGTGTGTTATCATTTTTATCTTGCATTCCATATCATTCATCCCTTTCTTCTGCATTCAACCATTTTATCTCCTATCAACATATCTTATCGTGAGATTGTCCGTCTCACGCCTGTCGCCTTCTCCCCATCCAATCTCCCGAGGGGGCATCCTATCATCATAACCTGTACCAGGGGCAAACTGGGGCATGTATCATTATCAGACTATTTATTCTTTGAAACAACGTGATAAAACACATTGCTTCAAAGAGGGGCAAAATGTATACACCTAAAATTGGCTCAGGTCGAATTAAGTAAATATTCGAATATTTGTCTTAATTCTTATTTTCTTCTATCAATTAAATAAATATTATAAGTTTATTTGATTGGTTCATTATCCCATAATTAAATAAAATCATTTTATTTAATTAAATTCTCTAAATTCTTCTAATGTCTCAAGTCCTAAATCCACCTCACAAAATCCACCTCACAAAATCCACTTCATCAATCCACCTCATCAATCCACCTCATCTCCTCCACCTCACCATATTGCACATATAACTAAATATTCTTAATATTTAATTAACTAATATCCTCCATTATCCAAAAATGAATCTTTAATTCAATTGTCCTCCACTATTGAATTGAAAATTCAATTGTCCCCCACTAAATAAATCTTTAATTCAATTATCCTCCACTATTGAATTGAAAATTCAATTTGTCCTCCACTAAGTTAAATTTAAAATTCAATTGTCATAACCCACTCTTCTCAAAAAAAGAATTTTTAATTCATCCATTATGAGTTAAAGATTCACAAAAAATGAGAGCCATTGATCTCATCAGTTGATCCTCACCCTCCATTCTCTTTTCAGAAAATCTATAAATGAGACCATTCTCTAAGCAATTAAAAGGAACTTCATTTTGCACAATCACTATACCCAAAATTCTCTCATCTTCTCTTCTCAATTCCATTCTCAAGTATCCTCCATTATTGTGTGTTGAAGATCACATTCAACGCATATCAAGAGCCATTCTTCCTTTGTCATCTTCAAACAAGCAAGCAAGCAAAAAAGCTTCTGAGGGCTTCTCAAATCAAGATGAAAGCAAGATAGGCAACAATGGAAAACGACAGGTAAAAAGGGTTGTAAGTATGTTCTTACTCATCTTGGTTTGATTTCTCTTTGCCTTCACATTCTATTGGTGTTTGGGTTTTATATGCTTTCATTAGTTTGAACCTATTTATCCCCATTCATAGTATGTTCGTCTATTCCTTTGCACAGTCAATTATGAGCACTGGTTTACATATTTACCTCTCTTGGGATTATGTAGAAATGTTTATATTACTGTAATTTTTCCTTTCAAGTGGTATCTGTGTTCTTTGAATGTGACTCAAGCACAATGCGAATGATGTTGTTATATGGATCCTAATCAGACTTAGAGGTTAAATTTTCCCCACTTTTATCGGCGTGGTTTGCCTCCAAATCATTTAATGGGGGAATCAGAAGGGGGGCAGAGCCCCTCTTGCGGGGCCCGGGGGGATCCCCCCCTGCGGAGGCCCGGGGGCAGAGCCCATGGTGGGGGTCTGGGGGCAATGCCCCCAGTGGGGCTGTTGGGGGTAGCGCCCCCGAAGCAAAAATTGCCTATTATTTTATAATGGCGTCGGGAGTTATTTTTCTATTGGCTGACATAAAAAATGCTATTTTCGTAACTGACATAAGTCTTGATAAAATGGCTAAGGGTTAGGGTTTTCATTGATATTATATTGGAGCATTTGCAGCAGTATTGAGTTGTAAGGATTGTTGGTTGTAATCAGTTTGATTGCTGGATAATAATATTGGACTCTCTGTTGGTGGATGTAGCCCAAGTTTGGGTGAACCACGTTAAAAATTGTCTCTCACTATTATTATTTCTGTGTATTTTCATTCCTCTATTTAATCTTTATTTGCATTTAATTGATATCTTCTGCATGCAATTCCTAACAAATGAGTCAACCTCGATATCGCACATGAACCCTCTTCTTGCTATGGGTGACCTCCAAGTCACTCTTTCTCTTGTGGAAGGAGTCAGTTGGGTGGAGGCAAGACCTAGGGGTGGTTCTATTCACAGGGAAGTAGAACTACATGAAGAGTGGTTGGACGACCTGCAGGCCTAGTATGGATTGCTATTTGTCGATCTTCTTCTTAGGTTATTGTGGTGGAGATAATTATATGACCTGAAGGGTCACTAATCCTATGTCTCATGTTTGGATTTCTAAGGTTCCAACATCTAGTGGGTAGACTGCTTTGCTCATTGATGAGTCTAGAGAATTGTAACCTATCCTCGTTGTTTTGAATGTGTTGTTGTAAGATGTCTCTTTGTTGGAAGACCCATAGAGCATGTTCTTACTCTTCTATGGTTTGTTATGCTTATTGTGGTCTTAAGTAGATTTCATCTAGCTCTTTGAGAATAGCCCCAAGATCCAAGTTCCTCTAATCCCTGGGCACATTGAATGTTTGGGAGAGTTTGTTGACTTTTGTTGACCTAGTTTGACTTGAGTTGACTTTGACATGAAGTCAAAAGTTTTTTTCCTTTGTTGAATGTTGTACATGTGAATATGTACTTTGTGCTGGAATCAAGGGTTTGATCTCATTTGAATGTGAATTGTACATTGTGATGAAATTGAGGGCTTAGTTTTCCTAAGTTTCCTAATATTTTTTTACTTTTGTATGAATGTAACTAATATGAATGTAGAACAATTTTTTTTGTTCTTTTTCTGAATTGAATAGCAAAAATGATCTAATTAACTAAGAATTTGAAATATGAATGCACAATTAACATGAATTTTCCAAATGCAATCTAAACTATGTTTTTTGTGTTTTATGAAGTGATTTTCGAATCTAATCTAGGAATTGAAATTGCTAATGAAATAACTTGATTTTTAATCTATGAATTGCAATAATTTCAATTTACCAATGCGAATCAAATAAAATCTAATCCTGTCAAGGAAAAAAAAACATATAGATTACTTTTCCAAGAGCAAATTTGTGTGATCTAATTAACTATGAAAGCATATAAAGAACCTAGATTTTCCTTTGGCGCACAAGCCTGGCATATCCTTAGAAGTCCTTGTGACAACCTCCATTCCTCTGCAGTAGCGGGGTAATCCTCTTGGTGATAGGGACGAAGTGCAACTCATTGAATGAGTGAGCTATTAAAGCTTTGGCTATGGAAGCTATAAAGCACTATGGCTTGGCAATTGGCTTTGGCAATTTATGAGCGTAACAATGCTATTGAAGCTTTTGGAAGCTTGGGAATTATACTACGAAATAAAGTTTAGTTCTTATGTAATATTCTATTGTTCTACTATGAGTATTTGATTCAATATTTGTTAGCTACTTTCTTAGATAGTTTTTAATTGGACTCCCCAACCTTGATTGCATTATCCACTTTTGGTCTTGTTATAAATACAATGTCCTAATGCTCAATTTATCATATTCTATGCACATGTTGACCCAAAACCTAACAATCTATTAAACATCAACCTATCTCGATCCTAAAGGGTGTGAACCAATCCTCACTGTAGTCATTCATATATTTTTTAATTAAAAAAATCTATCACATAGTTTAGTTCTAACACTGAAAATATTGACCAAAGAACAACATAGTTAATACAAATAGTTTATCAGGTGTGGCCATAAAGTGGCCTTGAGTGTAAGGCAATAAATGCCAAGTTCAAGGCTTCCAACTTTCATCAATAGTAAGAAATAAAAAAGTAGAGTAATTTGAGCCAATCACAACACAGATAAATAATTTTGCGAATTTTTTTTGTTAAATTTTTCTTATATAGACTTAGGAAAAATTAAAATTTGTTCAACATGAAAAATAATACTTTGTTTTGATTTAGATAGATTAATCACTAGATAAAAAAAACTCATTGCAATAGTACTGTCAAAGGTACTAATAAATTGAATTAGAAACAAAACAATGACTTTTCCAAAAATAAAATTAGAAGTTACATACAAAAGTAAAGAATCTTTTCAAATAAAAATAAACATTAAAGATAACATCTTAATTAAAAATTAAAATCTATATATGTATTATACAAAATAATTCTAAAGTAACACAATCTAAAATTGCTGGCATTTTTATGGATAAATGTATTAAAAATATCTATACTAACAATACAAATAGTGTCTAATCATTCTTTATGGACTACTAGAATTGACATAACAAAACTAAACTATTCTAACATAAATATATATATATATATATATATAACATAGTTTAGTTCTAACACTGAAAATATTGGCCAAAGAACAACATAGTTAATACAGATAGGATAGTTATCAGGTGTGGCCATCAAGTGGCCTTGAGTGTAATTTCAAGGTTTCTAGCTTTCATCAATAGTAAGAAATAAAAAAGTAGAGTAATTCTCAAACCGCAACTAACAAATTCAAAAACAATATAAACTGTAATTTAACATCAAAGAATATTTGGGACCTACACAATTAAATGACATAATATATGAATTTTAATTCATAATTTGAGCTCCAGATCTATTTCTTCCTGGTTTTGATCTTCAGGAATATCACATCCAAACAGCCTAATAAAATTGCTTGTGCTCATTCTCCCACTCAGCAAAATGAGAAGATTTTTTTCCTGCAGAGAAGACTCTTTCGGTATAAAGGCATCATTTTCTTCCTTTGGAGAATCCAATAACTCTGTGGTTTCAGAGCCAGAGGATTGAAGTGCCGTTTTCACTGAAATTGGTATTGCAGACAAGCCTCCTGCTCGAGGTACTGAATAAGAACTAGATTGAATTTTTAGAGAATTATGGCACCTGAAATTTTGAGATTTATTGACTGAAATGTAGAACTTAGGGTCTGGTGTCATCATATCCCTTGAAAATGAAATCATATCCCCTTCTCGCAGGCCTTTAGCCCTAACAAAGTTTCTCCATCCACTTGTAAACACATAACTCTGGCTGCTAATCCAAAATGAAAATTTGAACTTCCATTCTCTATCATCAGTGTCCACAAACATAAGGAAATCCTCTAGCTTATCCTTTGAAAAGTAATGCTTAGCATGGCTTTTTGGGATCACCAACCTATGGAGTCTACCCACATCACTAACAGTCACATGCTTGTCAAAAAGATGCTCTCTTTCCAACATGGGACCTTCTGTAACTTTCCTTCCTAGACAAGAAAGACCACCATCTCCAGATTTGTGTCCCAGGAGATTAAAATTATCAGTTCTCCACCTGTGCAATTTGTTATCATAGGAATGCTCGTTGATCATTGTAGCAACTTCTTGCCATGAGAACTGATCTTGAAAAAGTGACTCTCTTTCTATAATTGGCTCGTTGGGGAAGTTTCTTGTACCATTTTTACCTAAGAGCTTGATGCAAGCTCTGTCATAAGCCTTGGCAGCTTCTGTTTCTGACTTGAATGTACCCAACCATAATCTCTTCCTATTCCTGTATATCTGTGCTCCCCATCTGTCTGGTGCTTGAGAAACAACGCCTTTGAACTGCAAATAAATCTTTCTTCTTTTAGCCTGTCTGTCAAGATTAGACTCATCCTCAGTCCGTTTTCTTTTTGCCCTTGTTTCAAGATTTGGAGTTTGCCCTTCACTTTCAACCTTTATTTCATTCACATCAGCCTGGCTCAAAGGTTGCACTGATTCAGAGGCTGAAGTAGAGGTGCAGGGTGAATTTTTTTTCTCATCTTGGTGTTTTGAAATGCCTTGTAAATCTTGTGCCAAGATAGAATTTGAAGTAGAAGGCAGGCATGGATTTGTTTCATCATGTGGGTCTTGTGGAATCCCCTGAAACACTTTCAAATTCCCTGTTTGGGCCATGCTAAACACACTTTCAGGTTCACTGATGTTATGCTACCAGTAATTAGCGCTGATTCCTGCACTGCAAACAATCTGTATAAGATACTGTAACTTGGCCAAATTGTTGCAAAACTTCTTTTAGTCCTACACAGCACAGATAAACATTGAAAACATGTATAAAGGGATATTTCAACCGATTACCGTAACCAGCCAACTATTATTGATGTAAAAAAATTCAAAAAAATAGCATTGCTTTATCAAAGGTAAATCTACAAATATCAATAAAGATCTTGAGCCAATGCTTTGAACACAGGCAGCATGGTTCTTTTAGAAAGTGACCTAATATTCTATGTAAGACAGCTGCAAGATTGATGTAACCACACTCAGAAGTTAAACATAAAACTGAAAACAGGAACATAAATTCAGAGATATAAATATGTTGCAAAACTGAAAACAGTAAAACACGGGCAGGAGAAACCTGAAACAAGCTGTGTATATCTGCTGCACCAATGTTGTCTATACCTTGACCTCTGATTTTTTTTATTTAAAGCCATGATAGAGGGAGGGTAAAAAAGAAAAAAAGCAGAGTGCTTAAAAATAGAAAAAGTTAATTATATCATTCATATAAATTAACACTCGACCTATTAATTCTGCCTTCAGGTTTATTACAAATATTTGCATGTAGTACTAATTATGGGTTAACCTCATTTAGAATTGGTTGTATTTTAATTTATATATAAATTTTTTTTTTTTTTTTCATAAATCAATATGATTTTTTTAATTTGGAATTATGATCTATGCTGATTTTCTTTGTAAAATTTAAAATGTTAGTTATTTTATTTTAAGTTGTATATATATAATATTATATTTATAGTTAACTAAAATACTAATTTTAAAAGATTTTAAAACTAATATAAATATCTTAAATATATCTATCTAAAAAATGTTGGGAGATATAATTATTTTATTTTTAAGAGTTATTTTATTTTATTTATTTAAGAGTTTTTATTTTATTTTAGAGAATTATTTTGTTTTATTAATCTCAAAATTATTTATTTTACTTTAGAATTATTTTATTTTATTTACATGCAATTATAGGCATATCTCAATTAAAATTGGTTGCATTATAATTTATATAATACTTTTTGAGTGATAAATTAATATAATATTTTTATTTGGAAATCATGGTTTAAGTTTATTTTTCTTTGTAAAATTTAAAATGTATGTTATTTTAAATGATCTTAAAAAAATTTAGTGTAAATATATATTGCTCTATTATCTTTAGCCAAAGATTTATCTCATATATTCTCTTCCCAACTTATCTTTCTTTTTTTATAAAAATCACTACTAATTAATTACTTGCAATTATTATAATAATTTGCATCTCCAAATATAATTTCAATTATCAAATTACCTCTCTTATTTTTATTAGAACATCATAATATTAATATATTATTATATTATTATATCCACGTCTATAAAATATATTTTTTATATTGACAATAATTAGATGTGTTGCACCCTTCTTCCCCATGTCCTTAATCCTAATATTCTTAATTTTATGTATTGCTAGGATAATATTGGAATATTTAGAGTCAATCCCATAAAATATGTGCTAGTTGCCAGCATGATAAATTGAACCAATTTAATACTTCAATTTAATACTTCGGAGATCATGCTTTTGAATGATAAGTTGATATAGTATTATAATTTGGACATATAGTGGTGCATGATAATTTGTTGCGATTTTGTTTTCATTGAAATGTATATTGTTTTAGTTGTTTTCATATTAATTTTTTTTAACAAAAATTATAAATCTTGTTTATATCTTGATTTTTATTAAAATTAATATTTGAAGTTTTATTTTTGATTTTTGAATTTATTGTTCTTTATGCAAGATTAAATATGTCTCAGTTGTTGATTTGATTCCCAAATTTTTATGATTCATGATTCAAAATTCAAAATTCAAATTTATGCTAGTTGTTGTGAACCAATCTAATGAATGTTTTGTTGACTTGTGGGCTTGGTTGTCATATTTATAGACACTCATTCAATTATTTAAAATCAACTAGAAGCTATCAAAAGGAGCATGTTAGTGTTTAATTGATAGACCATTTATGAGAGCATCATACTAGAATTATCAGTGTGTCATCCTAGGTTCATTGTACACTTGCTTGTTGTCTTTGAATCTTCACTACAACCATCAAGCTTCCCCATCTAGGAGTTTGACCAAGAAGAACTTAACTTTTGTGATTTGACAAATTGAAAAGGGAGTTTATAAACACCACCAATCCTTATAATGGTCAAATATTGAAGAGGCAAGGTGAACAAGTTGCAAACTACAAGAATTAGCAAGATCAACTCTACATGTTACAACATCATTTCCATGCAAGAGATGTGAAGACATGCATTTGAATTAGAGTTACAATCAGGGAATTCTGAATAAAAAATCTTCATAAATGAGTCAGTCAAAAAATACATAACATTTATGAATCATTTCTTGCTACTTAAATATTGTTTTCAATTTTATTTAACTTCCATATTTATTTATATATATTTGTGAGAACAACTAGCCCAAGTCTAATTAGGTCAATTTAGTGCATATTATTTGACATCTATTTAAGTAGCCTAGATTTTGTAAAGGATATTTTGTTCCTCCACAATATTATGTAGTGCATTTAATGTTACATTTATAAGATCATCTTCATGCTTGTATTTGATAATATAGATTGTTTTAGATATGAATTGAAATACTTTTCGAAAAAAATATGTCAACTTTTTTAATGTTTCACATTACATTGTCTTAAGGACCAATCCAAAATGTAACTCTAATTCAAAATGTAAATAAACCTCACATTTTTTCTAAAAAATATTCCAATTCAATTACAATGAACTATATAAACATAATATCTCTACTTCATATATCTTAAATGAATTTATATAAATAATGCCAAGAGATTAGTTTGGAAACATATATTGTAGATTTGTTATATTGGAATGATAAATACCTCAATAACAATATTTGGTTAAACTTTTGAAATAAATATAATGATACACATAATTTTCACCTCAAGAAAACATCTAAAATATTCAATATTTAATTACTAAAAATATAATGAGTTTTAATTTCCTCCATCTATATGATTTCTCTTTCTATTTTATTAACCTAATTCTTATCACATCAGGTTTGTTCTCTTTAATAGTAGCACCTAATGCTTAAAATTGGTGGCTATATGGTTGCATTTAAGTATTTTATGTAAAATACAATTTTAAAAATTATATTATTTATTATGTCAAAGAAGATATTTCAAATAAACCATCACAATTTATTTATCTTTTTGATGCAGAGCACACACAGCAAAAGCTTACAAACAGGGTGAAAAACCCACTAAACCCACCAAATAGCTAAAATCCTGACATACCGCATGTATGCCTAAAACCTAGCAGCATCATCATATTCGGTGAACACAATTATCCTCCTGATGATTACTATTCACCTTACTGCCAAACTCTGTTGGCAACATCATGATGTTCGGTATCAACAGGATATAAAATATTGGGTTCCTCCAAAATATCCTGATGACGATAACCTCATGCACCTCTCTTCGGATGCTTACGTCACCCCGATATTCGACCTACTTACACCACCAGCATCAGGATGTAACTTATCGGGTTATATTGACACATCCTGATGATGATACTCAACTTTATGTACACGACGAATATTCCTCTGAATATTCCTTCCGCGATCCACTTAGTATCACTTTGCACTGATCAACCTGATGTCCTCCGCCTATGCCAAAACACTTGTCGTCGGCATGTTAAACTTTTATCGGGTGATGTTTGGAAATGTCCTGATGACGATGACGTCACATTCACTCTTACTTCCTCCGATGTCAATGTCTCCCGGATATAAGACTCCTTTACATACTCCACAGCATGATATGAATTGTTGGGTTATACTCTAATATCCTGATGATGATCTATGTGATCCTCGACTACCTAATACTCAAACAAAAGATGATCCTCCTCCTTTCTTTGGCAAATGTGACTTTGGCTCGCCATTGACCCATTTACTTGTACCTTCGCCCGCATGTATGCTCCAGCCTACAACAGCGATATGCGGATGAGGCATACACACAAAATGATGATCCTGATGAGGATTTATACAGGAAATATCTATCCAACCTATATCATCCTGATGCACTCAAACATGCATTTTCCCTAAGTTTCACGAGCCGATCTGGAAAGAGATATATGCACAGATGCAAATGCGATATACCCAGATCGCATACAACACTGTATATCCATCCAGTGCATCCAAACACGGATTTCACATAGAAAACATGACAATCAGGTCGGATCACCTTTTGAGCAATACAAACTTAGAATTAACCTATAAACCCTAGCACATGAGGATGCTAGGATAACTCACAACATGCTAACAATCAATCCCACGAAAATGAAATGCATAAGCAAAGATACAAAAATGTAAACTAAACTATGATACATGCCCATTCCACCGATTCAAAGAATCAACCGGTGGAATGGTTGAGTGAATCCATTTCGCCTGTAGTAAGAGAATCAACACACAGATAGCTTGTAAACCAGACAAATGAAACTAATGGGATCTTCTTACTTTCAAATTAGAATTGCATACAGATCTCATAGTCCCACTATGTTACAGTACTCTATTCAATCTCCAAAAACACACTACCTCAATCAACTATCAACTGTATCTACCATCATAATAATACCCTAAAACCAACTGATCCTAATGCATGAATAGGAACTCCTCGCGAGTACTACCAACTCGATTCCCAGCGGCTGGGAGATTCTAAGCGGCTGGGAGGAGACAACTAAGACAGTTGTCATAACAAACTTCTAACTACCTGCACATCCTCCTAGATTACCTAACACATACACATTGGTCCAATGGACCTTATTACATCATGAAGTCAACATACTAAAAATAGGCTTATTGAAGGGGTGCTCCTGTAGCATACTCCCCAGAAGAAGAAATCTCAAGTCCACTTGAGATGAGAGTATGTAGATCTGCACCATGTTTCTAGATCTACTCTTCAATCATCCACACTACTTCTGAATCAGGTCTTCCCTGCCAAGCCACCAAATACTCCAAATAGCTTTTGTTCTGGGTTTGCTTGATCACTCGGGTGTCCAAAACCTTCTATAACTGTGGGGAATCATGTTTTGGAATGCCATCAGCTACTGTATCCTATAATAGGTCCTATTCTTCATCTAGATTATGCTTGTAGGGAGTTAAATCACATACATTAAATATAGGTGATAAACCAAGATCTGGAGGTAGTTGTATCTCATAAGCATTTTGTCCATGCTTTCTCAAAATCTGACATGGTCCAATCTTTCTCTACATGAGTTTATTATATTTGCCCTTAGGAAGTCTTTCCTTCTTCAAATGAACCCATACCAAATTGCCAACATCAAACTGGACATCTTTCTTCTTTCTATCAGCATACTCCTTATACTTCAAAGTGGTTTGTTGGAGGTGGTCCTTGACCTGAGCATGTACCTCTTTGATGGCTTCTGCAAAAGCTTCGCCATCTGCACTAACAGAATCTCCTATAGGCAAGTGTCGTAACTCCAAAATACCTCTTGGGTGCATACCATATACTATTTGAAAAGGTGATTTCCCTGTACTCCTATTGACAGTATCATTATAGGAAAATTCGGCCTGAGAGAGGATATTATCCCACTTTTCTCCATGTTGTTTTGTCAAACATCTGAGAAAATTTCCTAAGGAATGATTGACTACTTCAGTCTGTCCATCTGTTTGAGGATGATAGGCAGATGAGAAAGACAAGTTTGTTCCAAGTTTCCTCCAAAGAGTTCTCCAGAAATGACCAATGAATTTCACATCTCTGTCTGATATAATGCTTAGTGGCAATCCATGTATTTTGACTATTTCCTTGAAAAACAAGTTTGCAATATATGAAGCATCAGCAGTGGTTTTGCATGGCAAGAAATGTGCCATTTTGTTGAATCTGTCCACTACAACAAAAACACTGTCAAATCCTTTCCGTGTCCTTGGTAAACCCAAGACAAAATCCATACTTATGCTTTCCCACGGTATGGAAGGAATGGGTAAAGGTTGATATAAACCTACATTAGTTGATCTGCCTTTTGCTTTCTGACAGACCACACATGTCTCTACAAATTTTTTGACATCTGATTGTAATTTAGGCCAAAAATAATGTCTTCTAACAAGATCAAGAGTCTTATCTAAACCAAAATGACCTGCCATAGCTCCACAATGTTTCTCTTTAATGATGTTCAACCTCATAGAACACTTTGGAATACACAACTGTCCACCTTTGAACAGCAATCCATCCTGGATCAGAAATTTAGAGAATTCAGCATGATATTTATCTCCAAAAGAAGTACATACCTGATATATCTCTCCAAAATCTTCATCAGCATCATACATGGTCTTCAATGAATCAATGCCAACACTTTCCAGCTGAATCTGGTTGACTGTTAGAGCTCTCCTACTCAAGGCATCTGCTACCTTATTCTTGACTCCTTTCTTATGCTTCAATGTGAAAGTAAAAGCTTGTAAAGTTTCTACCCATTTCATGTGTCTGTGGTTCAGCTTTTCTTGGTTGTTTATGAAACTCAGAGCCTGATTATCTGTGAATACTATGAATTCCTTTGGCATCAAGTAATGCCTCCATTTCTTGAGTGACTGGAATAAAGCATACATTTCCAAATCATATGATGAATACCTCTTTTTAGCATCATTGAGCTTCTCACTAAAAAATGCAATTGGCCTTCCTTCTTAGCTGAGTACTGCTCCAATGGCCATGTGACTGGCATCACATTCTACCTGAAAGATCTTGTGAAAGTCTGGAAGTGCAAGGACTGGCTGCTGAGCCACCTTCTTCTTCAATGTTTCAAAAGAATCGTCTGCTTCCTTAGTCCAAGCAAATCTGCACTTCTGTCCTCCTTTTATAGTATCAAGCATGGGTGCACAAATATGACTAAACCCTCTTATAAATTTTCTGTAGAAGGTTGCTAACCCATGGAAACTTCTGACATCATTCATAGTCCTTGGAGTTGGCCAAGACAATATGGCACTTACCTTCTCCTTATCCATTTGCAGCTTTCCTTATGAAATGACAAAACCCAAATATGTGATCTTCTCTTGCATGAACAAACACTTGTCCAAATTTATCATTAGCTGCTCTTCATGTAATCTCTTGAGAACCAAGTCTATATGTCTGAGATGTTCTTCCTCTGTGTTGCTAAAAATCAAAATGTCATCTAAATATACTATGACAAACTTACCCATGAATTCTCTCAAAACCTCATTCATCAACCTCATAAAAGTACTAGGTGCATTAGACAAACCAAAAGGCATGACTTTCCACTCATACAACCCTTCATTGGTTTTGAATGCTGTTTTCCATTCATCTCCTGGCCTGATTCTGATCTGATGATAACCACTCTTCAAATCTATTTTTGTAAAATACTTAGCACCTCCCAAACAGTCAAGTAAATCCTCTATCCTAGGTATTGGAAACCTATACCTGATTGTGATCTTATTAATAGCCCTAGAATCTGTACAAAGCCTCCAAGTGCCTTCTTTCTTTGGTGCTAGTACAATTGGTACTGCATATGGACTTAAACTTTTACCAATCAGACCTGTGTCTAACAATTCCTCAATTTGTCTTGCTACTTCTGCATTTTGTTCTAGAGTTAGCTTATATGCTGCTTTGTTTGGAAGTGTAGATCCTGGGATTAGATCTATGCAATGGCTGATATCCCTTACAGGTGGTAGGGATCTTGGCATTCCATCAGAGATGATGCCTTTATATTTATCCAATAGCTCTTGGACAGCTGAGTCTATGAACCTCTGCTTCTTCACTTTCTTGACTTCTAACTATTGTTCTCTATTCACTATCATACATGGAATGAGGGCATAAACAACTACACCTTCTATTGTTACTTCTTTCATGAACTATTTTCCTTCCATCAGCATGACCTTCACCTCTTTTCCTTTTGATTTCTCCTCCTTCTCTGTCAATGGTAGTAACTCAATCACGGTACCATTCTTAGTGATTGTATAGGTGTTTCTGACACCATCATGACGTGCCTTCAAGTCATACTACCATGGTCTACCAAATAAAAGATTGCAAGCATCCATCTTGGTAATGTCAAACAACAACCTGTCCTTATATGCTCTAATCTAAAATTCTACCCAAGCCTATTCTTCTACAACTGTTTGCTGACCTTGAGCAAGCCATGAGACCTTATATGGGGATGGGTGAGGCAATCTCCTAAGCTTAAGCTTTGTCACCATTTCATCAGATACAAAATTTTTAGTAGAACGGGAATCAATTAAAACTTTACATGCCTTACCTCCTGCTTTGCAAATGGTTCTGAAAAGAGACTTTCTTTGTGGGGGTCCTTTGTCAGGTACCTTCATGGTAGTCATTGTTCTTCTCATCATCAGAGATTCTCCACTCTCTTGATATCCATAATTATCAGGAGCATTCACACTTTGAAAAGTGTTTCAGCTTTTTGCACTTTGACTTTCAGGTTCTTGGATCAGACTTGTTCTCCTTTCTCCTATTGATCTTGTTGCCTTTTCTAGACATCTGCTGGCTATATGGCCTTCTTTGTTACAGTTATAACATCTAATAGATCCTCTACCCTGGGAT
Organism: Cunninghamia lanceolata; assembly: GCA_027924645.1. Taxonomy (NCBI): domain Eukaryota; kingdom Viridiplantae; phylum Streptophyta; class Pinopsida; order Cupressales; family Cupressaceae; genus Cunninghamia; species Cunninghamia lanceolata. The sequence continues at coordinate 3,892,097 of BSBN01001182.1, read as the reverse complement.
CTTCCTCTAAAAGGTCTTCTGCCTCTAAAGTTTCCTTGCTGATTGTAACATCCTCTTTGGTTTTGACTGTTATCTCCCTTGCTATTGTCATGACTGGATTCTCCTTGATATCCATGTCCACGTCCTCTGCCTCTGAAAGGACCTCTTCCACCTCTTTGCTATTTTCCTCTTCCTCTATTGTTCTATTCTTGTCTTCTCTTTAACTTCTCTTCTACTTTCAATGCCAACTGAAAACATTTCTGAACTGTATCAGGATTATGTAGATTCAAATCTTCTTGAATGTTGAACCTCAATCCATTAAGGTATCTGGCTACCTTTTCTTCCTCACTTTCTTTTACCTTTGTCTTCACACAAAGTTTCATGAATTCCTTTGTATATGAGCTGACATCTAACTCCTTCTGCTTCATTTTTTGCTTCCTCTTGTGTAATTGGATACTGTAATCCAATGGAACATAGACTTCCTTCACTAAAGCCATCATCTTCTTCCATGTAGAGACTCTGCGCTTTCCTTCTTGTACTCTGTCATCTTGGACAAAATTCCACCATGTCAATCCAGCTTCTTTCATTTTTGACTGGGCTATCTTCACTCTGTTGTTTTGGTATCTCCTCTGTCTCAAAGAAATTGTTTAGGGAGTCTATCCACTCCATTATTGAATCAAGTTCCATCTTTCCTGTAAACACTGGCAAATCTAGTTTCACATCCATGGTTCTCCTCTCCATGGCTTTAAGGGCATTAATCAAGGGTCTCTGGTCTGCAGGAATGACTTCCTCATTCAACCTAGGGATCTCTTATTCTTCCCTATCTTCTTCTTTACCAGAACCTACTCTATCCCTCAACTTCAACTCATCCTTCAATTCCTGATTCTGAGCCTTCACAGCCTTGCTCTCGGCAATCTGTTTCTTTACCAGAACTGCAAACTTAGCGTTGGTCATCCTTGTCAGAAACTCTGATGTTCCTTCTTCATCTGACATCTTGCTATCTTCTTATGTTTTCCAGAAGATCCTTCCTTTTCTCTTATACCACTATGATGCAGAGCACACACAGCAAAAGCTTACAAACAGGGTGAAAAACCCACTAAACCCACCAAATAGCTAAAATCTTGACATATCGCATGTATGCCTAAAACCTAGCAGCATCATCATATTCGGTGAACACAATTATCCTCCTGACGATTACTATTCACCTTACCGCCAAACTTTGTCAGCAGCATCATGATGTTCGGCATCAGCAGGATATAAAATATTGGGTTCCTCCAAAATATCCTGATAACGATAACCTCATGCACCTCTCTTCTGATGCTTACGTCACCCCGATATTCGACCTACTTACACCACCAGCATCAGGATGTAACTTATCAGGTTATATTGACACATCCTGATGACGATACTCAACTTTATGCACACGACGAATATTCCTCCAAATATTCCTTCCGCGATCCACTTAGTATCACTTTGCACTGATCAACCTGATGTCCTCCGCCTATGCCAAAACACTTGTCGTCAGCATGTTAAACTTTTATCGGGTGATGTTTGGAAATGTCCTGATGACGATGACGTCACATGCACTCTTACTTCCTCTGATGTCGACATCACCCGGATATAAGACTCCTTTACATACTCCGTAGCATGATATGAATTGTCGGGTTATACTCTAATATCCTGATGATGATCTATGTGATCCTCGACTACCTGATACTCAAACAAAAGATGATCCTCCTCCTTTCTTTGGCAAATGTGGCTTTGGCTCGCCGTTGACCTGTTTACTTGTACCTTCGCCCGCATGTATGCTCTAGCCTACAACAGCGATATGTGGATGAGGCATACACACAAAATGATGATCCTGACGAGGATATATACAGGAAATATCTGTCCAACCTATATCATCTTGATGCACTCAAACATGCATTTTCCCTAAGTTTCAAGACCTGATTCGGAAAGTGATATATGTACAGATGCAAATGCGATATACCCAAATCCCATACAACACTGTATATCTGTCCAGTGCATCCAAACATGGATTTCACATAGAAAACATGACAATTGGGTCGGATCACCTTTTGAGCAATACAAACTTAGAATTTAACCTGTAAACCCTAGCACATGAGGATGCTAGGATAACTCACATCATGCTAACAATCGATCCCACGAACATGAAATGTATAAGCAAAGAAACAAAAATTTAAACTAAACTATGATACATGCCCATTCCACCGATTCAGAGAATCAACCGGTGGAATGGTTGAGTGAATCCATTTCGCCTGCAGTAAGAGAATCAACACACAGATACCTTGTAAACCAGACAAATGAAACTAATGGGATCTTCTTACTTTCAAATTAGAATTGCATACAGATCTCACAGTCCCACTGTGTTACAGTACTCTATTCAATCTCCAAAAACACACTACCTCAATCAACTATCAACTGTACATCTACTATCATAATAATACCCTAAAACCAACTGATCCTAATGCATAAATAGGAACTCCTCGCGAGTACTACCAACTCAATTCCCAGCGGCTGGGAGCTTCCAAGCGGCTGGGAGGAGACAGCTAAGATAGTTGTCATAACAAACTTCTAACTACCTGCACATCCTCCTAGATTACCTAACACATACGCATTGGTCCAATGGACCTTATTACATCATGAAGTCAACATACTAAAAATAGGTTTATTGAAGGGGTGCTCTTGCACCACTTTTCCTCCCAAAAAATCAATAATTTTATTATAATATAACAATTTTATTTATTGGCTCTCGAATCTCCCTCTTCAATGCTGGAAGGATTCATGTTATGAGGACATTGGTAATGCTATTGGACACTTCTTGTTGGTGGATTCGTCTACCTCTCAATTGGAACACTCCACCTTAGCTCATATTTTGGTCGACCTTGACATCTCCAAACCCCTTCATGGGGAGGTGATTCTGCAAGTTGGGGATAGATCATGGATGCAATTGCTTGTTTATGAGGGCCTCCCATTCAGATGTAGACGGTGCTTTGCCACTGGCCATCTTGCCTCCGTTTGTCCCCACTCTCATCACAAGGCTTCAGCCACCTAGTGGAAGAATGCTTCAGACACTCACTTGACCATTATTGCTTTTGTCTCTCTAGAGTTTACTCCCTCCTCAGCTGGTGTGCCTTCTCCAGTTGATATTTCACCCTCTTCTGAGGGTATGGTGGTGGCTACAGCTATCGCGATTCCTAAGCTTCATCCAGTGACTTCTGTTCAGACATTGATAGCCCCTTCTTCTGTGGGCGTTGAGGTGCTTCATACTACTGCTTAGCCATCGGGTTCCCCAGCTTCTCATGTTGGGGCTTTCCCCTCTTCTCATGTTTCATCTTTTGTTGTGGAATCTAATGAGGATTCCCCTCTCTCCCTGTGTTCTGTGGACTTAGACTCTATGAGTTCATGGACCATTGTACAGAGAAGGAAGAAAGGTCTTCTTGAGTATGTTTCTTGTTTGCACCCTTGGGTCAAAGGCGTTCATTTTGATAGGTCAAGTTCTTGTGTTGTCTAGTCCTTGGTTCTTATCCGTGTTTCTACAGTGGGACTGCCTTTTGTTGTAGAAGGGTTCGGGCCCTTTCAAAATCCCATTCTTTTGTTTCACAGCTTGTGAAACACATTTCTTTCACCTTCTAGCTTTTGTATATGGGTTCGGGCCCTTCTCAGTTATCATTATCAAAACAATTTTACATTTTGAATATGTAATTTCATAATCAAACAAGACCCCACAATGGGGTTAGTACTAGAAAGAATCAAAATATGATACTAACTAAAAATAAGCTCCAACAAAACCTCTAAAATGTCCCAAAAGTGATATTAGGAACCATTTGAAAGGGAGACCCAAAAATAATCTATAGCCAAACTAGAGCAAACAAAACAAGAAATAAAAGAAACATATATCAATCATTTGAACCCATAGAAATATAGAGGTGATGCCAACAATTTGAAATAGAAAAATTAAGCATTAGGGGCACAATGTTTAAATTAATATCCTTCCACAATCTTTTGGATATGCTAAACACATCTAGCTAGTTGTAATCTATCTTTACAAAGAGCATCATCTTCCTCATTCCTTTCTATGTACACATTATGAAAAGATATAGTATTAAATGTTGATCGAGAAAGCTATAGAACATCATAGATGGACCTCAAAAAATAATTATCTAGCCTACATATCACATTGATCCAATTAACCACAACCAAAGAGTCTCCAAAAGTGTAAATGTTTATAACACTAATTTCAATTGAAAGCATTAATAGTAACTTTAAAGCCATGATTTCAACATAGTTATTTTCACCCCTACCTAAAATAGCTTTAAACATTATAACATGCACTTCATTTAAGAAAATCACACCCCCAAGACAACTTATTAACATGTCACCTTGATAGACCCCATCAAAATAAGCCCAAGCTCCACTTTTGTCAATTTGCTTGATAGAAATTGTATGTCTTTGGGGTTTTTCCTAAATAGTCTATTTGAAACCATCAAGAGTGGACATAGTATATACAACACATTAAAAGGGTGAGATAGTCATATCTTTAAAAATAAGAGTATTGTGAGCCAACCATATACTTCATGTAGTGATCAATGGGAGAGCCTTAATCCTTTTAATAGCAAGATTGTTACACCACCTAGTTAAACTTTCATCTTTAGAATTTCCTCCCTAAACCTCCCTAAAAGCAAAAGTACAATCAATTATTTCTATACTTGACCAATGAAGGGATAAAACATTAAAAAATGTAAAATAGATTCTTCATTTTTGTGTAGAGTTTACACCATCCAAGCCCATGTTTACCTCTCTTCTGAAGCACATCTCAAGTGAGTGCCTTATTTTTAATAGCCTACAACATAAAATATGATCTTTTAATGGAAATTTCAACTTTCATATTCTTTTCCACCACCAAACAACACCCCACACCACTTTAGCAACACTTAAAACTTGATTTTCCAACATGGGGGAATATGTCCCTCCAGCACTATTTTTTTCCCAAATGAGCCTATCTTGAGATTCTTTGATTCTCACATGTGATGTCCTCAAAGAAGTAATATAGTTCTTCCAATCATCAACCTCTCTACCTTTTAGTCCAATCAATATAGTTGATTTCCATTATGGTCTCCAAATTGTAGTTAGTTCTAGGTATGTTATTTGATTCAAAAAGAACAAACCATAGCTATGAAGAATCACAATCAACCCTTTGGTCAAATTACAATATCTTATTTCCCATGGGCAATCTATAGAGAAATTAATAGGAATATTATGAAACAAAATTATCTTATGATATGGTGAAGGAAAAAAATAGGCATAGGAAAATTATTTGCATTATTTGTTGACCCAAGAACTAATGCACCCTTAGAAACAAGTTACAAACATTTTCCAATTCATTGGCACTGCACCCACCAACAAATTAAAAATATTTTTTGGAATAGGTGGTGGTGTGATGTAGGAAAAACTACTCCTCAGCTGAACATATCAATCAAGGGAACTTTTCACTAACAAAAGTTTACATAAAGATGAGGGAGTACCCATTGTACACAAATCTTTTTAGCAGATCCGACAGTCTCTAGGATTCCTATAGTCTTGCATCCTTATAACACATTTTCCACTATTAGATGGGACAATTAGCTCATCTATTTAAGTGAAGGGAACACCTTCGGCATAGCTAGTTTTATATTTTTCCAAAAGTTATAAAAATTATCTTATTTTATATTATATTTTTTTCAAAAATAATATATATATAATGGTGTGAGCATGTTAACAAAAATAAAACATATATTTTTAAAAACTAAAAATATAATATAATTCTTAAAATTAGGGTGAAAGTTTAGAACCGTGTCACACTTTTATACAACACAAACATATTTTTTCAACTTAAACACATTAAAAAAGTCATATGTATGTTTTGAATTTTAAAATGACATAAACTAATGAATTGTAGAATTTTTAATGTAGTTTATGCTTATAATTTTTCAAATTTTTTTAAAATAGGTGGATATTTTTTTTATAAATGTAATTGATGAATTTTAAATGATCATATTTTTTGAAAAAAGTGACATAGATGGGATGCCAAGAAAATATTGCAAAATTAATTTTTTCTTTAATATTTTTTCCTAATTAGCCAACTAAATATCTAGTGCATGAAAAAAAATTAATCTTTGATAAATATATTTTTTTTAAATTTTTAAAGTCAATTTTAATCAGAACAGAGTAGTTTCCATGGGACGTCAACTTTTTTACAATATATAATTTTTTTAGAAAAAACAAAAAATACCCTTTTGGAGAGGATTCTCATCTAGTGAACCATATATTTTTCAATTTTTTTGAATATGCTTGCCTATTTATTTTTAATTTTTAATCAGCTACATGTTTGATTATAATAACCTACTTACAATAGGGCGGGGGCCCTGACTCGATTGGCTAAAAAAATTTGTTGCGGTAAAGAAGGTCACAAGGTCCAGTCTCCCCCCGTCCCCATGGTACTAGAGGGCGTGTCATGCCAGTGTCACCAATCACATGAAAAAGTTTACCAGGCACACTGCAGTTTATAAGGGGGGCTACCCAATTCTTGTAGTCTAAAAAAAATAACCTACTTGCAATAAATTTAAAAATAATCTTAATAAAACTTATCAATATATATATATATACACACATATATATATACACATATATATATACACACATATATATATATAAGATCTAGACTCCGACATCTACCAAATGGTATTTTTAAATTTTCATGAAAATGCCCTTTGGTTGGAGAAATTTACAGTTGAACTTGAAGTTTTGTTCAATTTGTTGCAAAAAGGGGGGGGGGGGGGGGGGGTTGGCTGCCACATAGATAGCTTCGGGCAAGATTGTATCACTCGAAAAGGTTCCAGGGGAAACTTTCTTGCCCAAAACCTTTAATGTAAATAAACATATTTTTTAAAATTTAAATCAACTTTTATATGTTTTTAAAATTTAGGTGCAACTGTTTCCCCCAAAACTATTCATGCTACGCAATGCCAAATAAGTACTACGTGGTTCTAGGTGGAACAGTTCTGGGCGGAACCCTTCCAAACGGAACCCTTTCTATAGAAACTATTTATTTGGCTAAAAATGTGACACATGTTTGAACTTTTACCCATTAATAGGGTAAATAAAATAAAATAACTCCTAGTAAATAAAACAATTCTTAAGTAAATAAAAATAGCTCTCAAATTTTATGATTTTATTAATTATATTTATATATTTTTAAATTTTATTAATTCATTAGTTTGATTATTTTATTAATTTATGGTTTAAAAACCCCCTATTTTTTACGCTCTTCTACTGAAATGTCTTATGCGGCTTTGAAGAACTCATATGTAGATCAAAGGGCTCTGTTCTCTCCCCATATAGCTTGGCTAGTATGTAGTGATAAAGGCTCCATTTCTTTTGTTGTGGCATGTCCCCTTCTGCTCTGCTCTGATGGAGTTAGGGCTTCAGCCTCCCTAGATGGCACCTCTGTAGAAGGTTCTGCGAAGGGAGGTGGGAAGGACGGTAGTTAGATTCCCCTTGATTTGGGGATGGGGAATGAATCCCTATGCGTTCAGGGGAAAATCCCTAAGGGCACTGGTAATAGACAAAGTTTCAAGGATGTCATTGGGAAGGGTCTTTAGGCAACAATGCATGAAGAAGGACAGGGCTAAATTAATGACCCTCAGGGAAGATCTTTGCCCTTTTTGCATTTTGTCATGACACCAGAGGTATGTTTGGATGGAATAATTGAAGATCAGGAAGCATTGCTACAAACTAATGCCCTAATTTGTAGATTCCCAAAAGTATGGCCGAAGTTGTGCGAACTCCACACCTAGATCTCTGAGAAATGGAAGACTAAAGAATGGAAGGCTGGATTAGAGGGTGAAATCTACATTTACCCTTGCGCTAAGGGTTTCTTCATTTTAAAATTCAACTCTATTAAAGACAAGGAGAAGGTGTTGAGATATGGTCCATGGTATTTCAAAGAGAATTTTCTATGCATGAAACCTTGCTACCCATCATTCGATCCTAGAACAGAGTCTTTCGATTCAACTTTTCTCTATGTGTGTTTACCCTACCTCCCCTTGCAATTCTGGGGAATTGATAGTTTGCGAGCTATTGCAAATGGTTTAGGAAAATACCATTTTATTTCACCTGAGATAATTCATCTCACCAATACTACATATGTGAGGCTATGTGTTGAAATGAATCTTTCCAAAGGTCTTTCGGCTAAAATCTCTTTGAAGGTGGGTAATAGATGCTGGAGACAACAAGTAGATTACAAATAGGTCCCCTTCAAATGTAGGAAGTGTTTCTCTATGGATCATTCCACCCCTGGATGCCATAAATTCCAAGCTCAAAAGAGGAGTCATAAAGGTGGTAGACCCATATGGTGGATTGGTACAAAACCCCAACACCACAACATTTCTCCAGGTGTACAAGTCGATAAGGATTTGTCCAAAGATTTTTCTAACTCTGATTCGTAGACATCTCAAGATCCATCTTTTGTGGGTAATAAGGAAGAAACAACAGTAGTAGAGAATTCAGGGGACTCATCAGAGGATACATAGGATTTAAGTTCTAACAAAGGGGAATTGTATGTGGAATCCGTGGTATCCAACGAAGGGGAAAATATTAACATAGTGTCCTGCTCAATAAATGACCAGGAATGGACTAAGGTAAATAGGAAAAAAACACCTCCATCTAAGACTAACTCTCAAATGATGCTTAGATCTTCTAAAAAAGGTAAAGCGAAAACTACTGAGGATTTGCGTGGACATGTTCAAATAGTTTGGTCAAGTTGAGGTTTTGATTTTGTAGAATGTATTTTAAGATAGAATAGTAGGTGTTACATTACATTCAGAAGGGATTAGAATAAGACAGTATTATGTAAGATTTACACTAATCCTTCTTCTCTGGGGGGATTAGATGCTTTGTGGCAATGTGCTAGTTTTTTAATGCTTCTTGGACCTCAAAACTAGGCTTTTAGATTAAAAAAATTATGGTTAAAAAAATAGGAAAAAGATTTAAGGTTGTTGTGAGTAAAATGATATTATATTTATATATTTTTAAATTTTATTAATTCATTAGTTTGATTATTTTGTTAAACTTATGGTGAAAAAAATAGGAAAAAGATTTAAGGTTGTTGTGACTAAAATGATAGTATTTTCTTTGGTAGGTTTGAATTCAAATATTATGTTTTTTTACAATAATTTTACAAGTTTATTACAAAATAGGTCTTAGTAAATAACTTAGTTAAATTAATAAATTTGTCACCATGTCTATGGCCTATTCAGGTGAAGGGGAAAAAACAATGAAACGAATATATAATGAGGTTAAGAAAGTAGGAAAAAGATTTAAGGTTCTCATGAGTTATTAAATAATATTTAAAATAAAGAGTAAAATTTTAAAATTGCAAGAAAAATAAAGCAAACAATGTAAATTAAATAAAATCTCTCAACATCTTTTATATAGATTTTCTAATAATAGGTATACTAGTAGATAAATAATATATTTGTAACATATTGGTAATTCTTTATTATATATTAAATTTTTTATTTAACCATTTTAAAATTATTATTTTTTGCTATTAAGATTTATATAATTTATAATCCACAATTTAAGTCATAAATATTTGTAAGTAAGAATATAATTTACAAATCATAAATATTTATTATAACTTTTTAATGGTGAAATTAGTATAGCTATGCCATTTTTTATTTAATTTTGTGTTTATTTTGATGGGAATTTCTAATGTAATAATATATTAATAAGTAGTATACTTTTGTGTTTGTTTGGGCTCATGGTCTAATCTCCATTCATTTTTATTTTATATTTATTTATATTAAACTTGATATATTTGTTATTTATCTATCCTTATTTGTACTTATTTTCATATATTCACTCTTGACCTCCAAATCATCACATTATTCTAGTTCATTTTCAAGTGATGTGGGATTCATTTGGTTCAATCTTAAAGAGTATAGGAAGGAGCCCAAAATTTAAATGTTCAAATTCATATTGGAAAGGGAGAAAAGAATCACATTTGTATATAGGCCATTTGCACGTAATTGTTGTCTTCAATATCACTCATCATTGTTAATCTAGAGAACATGTTCACCTGTCACTTGTCAAAAAACTCATAAATAATATAAGCCACAAACCACACATTGTTTTAAACTTTAACAATATAAATTATAAACTAGGGTAGCCTAATAAAATATAGTAATAAATTATCATCTCTTATATTTAAAAATAGTTTAGCATTTAAGATGGATGGCACCTTTCATCTCTAAGATTTAAAAACTCTCTTATTTGTAAATTTATCAACTCTAGACCTAACATTGATGTGATTAAAAAATGGGCTTTGAGAAAATGAAATATTTATGGACACATTGAAGTTCTAGCTATGGTGAATGGGTTCTTGTTTTTCTTCTTGACTTACAAAGACTATTCCTTGACTCTTATTGACAATCCATGTAGTTTTTCTACAAAAATGGACTCTACCTTTGTAAATGGAGTTGGGGATTTGATCCTACATTGGTGTCCATTTCTAGGGTCTCCATTTGGGCTAGGCTTCCAAGTTTACCTTTGTAATATTGGGAGGAGGAGGTGTTGACTAGTATTGCCAATTCTTTTAGTCATCTAATGACTATCAGTGTAGTTACAAAATCTATGTAGTTTGATATACATGCTAGATTTTATGTTTATGTTGATATGGATAAATCTCTCCCATCTTCGATTGTCTTATCTTCAAAATTTGGTGTTTGAAGTTTCTAAAGTTGTTTGCCTCATATGCTACAAAGTAGGTCATTCATTAATGACTTACAAGTTTAAAAATGGGTCATAGAAGGTTTGGAGAAAGTGTTGGGAATTAAGGTGTCTCAACCTTTTACAATATCCTAGCATTTATTATTTGATTGTATATTTATTTAATTGCTTATATTGTATTTAATAATTGTCATCCAATTTTGTCATTTAGTGTGAGGTGGCATGTTGACAGGTCATCCCACTTGGAAGGTGACTTAGATAATCAAGTCAACATTTGAAAATGTAGGCATTTCATTTTGAGGTGGCATTAATTGCCATGTGTCAGCATCTTGTGGGTTGTGTAAGAGGTTATGACATATGATAGATTCTATGACATGTAAGAGCCGGAAATAGAGATTCTATGATAGGTGTGACAAGTGTCATGAAGCATCTTTGCATAGAGAAGGTAGGCGCCCAAGTTTGACTATGACAAATTGTAAGAGAATCATTTATTAATAGTCAGTTATGACATATTATCTTATAGATGTAAGTGGTCTCATATATGACAGATTTTATGATGATGTAAGAGCATTTGTCATCACCTATTTTGGAAAAATTTGGGGCGCCTAAATATGGGGGTTGTAAGGGATGAAAAAGAATCTTTGACAAGTGTATTGTGCATGTTTTATGGCCTTGGAAATTGGGCCATATGGATTTGGATGAGATTCTTTTGTGGCTTGCTATAGAAGCTACCTCTGGATTCTTAGTATTTCTCTATATATACAGGTGCAGCTTGGAGTTGGAGTTGGATGGCTCATTTGTAGGTACTGTTATGTTGCTAAAATAACTCCAGTATTTGACATTTGTGAACTTCTAAAAGAACTTGCATTGCAAGTGTGTTGTAATCTTCTTTGGATTTGATAATACATTGTGTAGGTTTTGGAGTGGGGGTTTTCACCTGAAAGAGTTTTGTCCACATATATCTTGTGTTGTGAGCATTGTCCTTGCATTTGAATGTTTGTTATAATATCTATGTTAATGTACATCTCATATCTGTAATTGTAAAAGATAAAAAATGCATAAACCTTTCCTCATTAGATCAGTGTAGGAACCATTTCCGTGTACCTTGCTTCCTTTTAGTTGGTGTTAGAGATTTATCACCTTTGCTTCTAGTTGTTGGGTAGAGGGTTTTTTGAGTTGATCTTCATTTGAGTGGGAGCTTGTGCAAAAGATTTTGAAATCTTTGTTGCAGGAAAGAGATGGTGAGTACATCTGGGAGGTTTGATATAGAGAAGTTTAATGGAGGCAACTTTGAGTTGTGGAAACTCAAGATGGAGGACTTATTGGTGGATAGAGATCTATGGCTTGTAGTATCTGGAATCATCCCATCAGGAATAAAATAAGAAGATTGAGATAGAATGGATCAAAAGGCTAAGGGTCTGATAAGACTTTGTTTTGCTGATTCAGTGCTCTTGAATATCCATGAAGAGAAGACTGCAAAAGATCTTTAGAAGAAACTTGGAGATGTTTATCAGGCTAAATCCTTAGTGAACAAGTTATTCCTGTGAAAGAAACTATACTCTTTGAGGATGGAAGATGGAGGATATGTCGCTAATCACCTGAATACTTTAAATATGTTTGTTGCCTAGTTGACCTCTATTGGTGTGAAGATGGAGGAGGAGGATCGATGTATGACATTACTGTGTTCCTTACCAGATTCGTGGGACCACCTTGTTATGGCCATTGGGAGTACCACTACCACCTTAAAGATGGATGAAGTGGTTTCTTCGTTGTTGTTTGAAGAGATGCAGGGAAAGTCTTCTGAATCAGCTAAGGAGGCTCTTGCGGTTCATGGTAGATCTAAAGAGAAGGGAAAGAAAACAGATAAGAAGAAGGAAGAAAAAGGAAGAACCAAATCTCATGGGAGACCCAAGTCTCTCGAAAATTCCAAGGCTCTATGTTGGAACTACGGAAAACCTTGTCACTTTCGTAAATATTGTAAGGATGAGAAGAAGAAAAAGAAGAAGAAATATGATTAGGATTCTGACAAGTCTACTCAGGATGAAGGAGAAGCATTTGTTGCTACCTTGGCAATGCATGCATCAGAAGACGTGTGGCTTATTGACTCTGGTGCATCTTTTCACATGATCTCTCATTGGGGTTGGTTTTCAAAGTATGAAGAATATGATGGTGGGAAGGTGTACTTGGGTAATGACTCTCACCTAAAGATTGTTGGCCATGGAAGAGTCTTGATTTGATTCCTTGATGGACGAGTGAAGGGGATCAATGGTGCTCTTCATAACCATGGTTTGGCATGGAACCTATTATCTATAAGTAAGTTGAATGATGTGGGTGTGTAGGTTGTTTTCTCAAATGGAGGATGCAAGATGACTAGATGAGCTATGGTGCTAGCTAAGGGTGTTGGGATTGGCACTCTATTTCAACTTGATACATGTGTGGTTTAATGTAATAGTGACTCTATTTCGAAGAAGAGAGCTTCAGATTCTTCATCTTCACCATTGGAACCAACAACAAAGAGGATTGTTGCATCTACTTCTAATGTTCGTGCTTTCTGGGTACCTAAGGGTGCTCATTCTATGGAGATGTAACTTCTAGCTGAGAAGACAATGTTATGGCACCAAAGGCTTGGTCACATTGGTTAAAAGGGTTTGAGGACCCTTTAAAATAAAAACATCGTCAAGAGGGTATGAATGATTGTAATCTTGAGTTTGATTTCTGCAAACATTGCATCTATGGTAAACAAAACCGTGTTCATTTTTATTCCAGTTTTCACAAATCTTCTAAGGTGTTGGACTTGATTCATTCTGATGTGCTTGTCCAGTTAATGTTCCTTTGATTTTGAAATTTGTTTACTTCATTTCATTCATTGATGATTATAATAGGACATGGGTGTATTTCTTTAGAAGCAAATCTAAAGTCTTTATTAGATTCAAAGAGTTCAAAGCTCTTGTAAAGAATCAGAAGGATAGAAAGATTAAGTGTTTGAGGACTGACAATAGTGGTGAGTTTTGTTCAACAAATTTTAACAAGTTTTGTAAAGAACATGGGATTGAGAGGCATAAGACAACTCCATATACCCCTCAACAGAATGGAGTTGTAGAGAGCATGAACAAAATGTTGATGGAGAGGGCTAGGAGTATGCTTCACCACTTGTTACCTGGTTAATAGGTCTCCTACATCGGCACTCATTGATAAGACACCTATGGAGGTGTGGTCTGGTAAAAAGCCTTCATTGAGACACATTCGAGTATTTGGTTGTGAGGCATATGCACATGTGCCTAAGGAGAAGAGGTCTAAGTTGGAGAACAAGGTAGTGAAGTGTATCTTCATCAGTTATGGCATCAATGTGAAAGGGTACAAGCTTTGGGATTCAGTGGCTGAGAGAGTTCTATATAGCGAAAGTGTGATCTTCAAAGAGCTCAATCCTTCTTCTATTGATCTATAGCCAAAGAAAGAAGAGAAGAAAGAGGATGTGGTTTAGCTTCCTTCCACCCCTGAGAAAGTTGAACCGAAGACATCTGATGGACCTGATGATGAGGAAAGCTCTAGTAGCTCTAAAATTTTAGAAGAAGAAGAAGAACCTCAACCTCAACTTTTGAGGAAGTCTACGTGGATAAGGTGGTAACCTAATAGGTTTGGTTATTCATTGCATGATTCTAGTTCTATCTTTTCTTTAATTTCTAACACTGATGAGCCTAAAACTGTAAGGGAGGCTATGGGTATGAGTGATGTAGATTCCTGGAAAGAGGCCATGGAAGAAGAGATGGCATCCTTGAAGAAAAATAATACTTGGGATCTGGTGCCCTTGCCTGATTGATGTAAACCTATTGGATGCAAATGGGTGTTCAAGAAGAAGTTTGGTTCAAATGGTAGTGTTGAGAAGTTTAAGGCAAGGTTGGTTGCAAAGGGTTATTCCCAAGTTGAGGGAATAGATTATGGTGAGATTTTCTCTCCCATTGCAAAGATAACATCCATTAGATTTTCTCTCCCATTGCAAAGCTACAACATATGATCTTGAAGTTGAGAAGATGGATGTGAAGACAACATTCCTTCATGGTGATTTTAAGGAGGAAATCTATGTGTTACAGCCAGAGCACTACATGGTAAAAGGTAAAGAAAATCTGGTTTCCAAGTTAAAAAGGTCTTTGTATGGTTTAAAGCAATCTCCTAGGATGTGGTACTAGAAGTTTGATGCCTTTGTGTTGAGATTGGGATTTCTAAGATCAAACTTGGATCATTGTGTTTATTACAAGTTTGACAATGATCACATTCTCATTATTGCATTGTATGTTGATGATATGTTGTTCATTGGGAATGGTAAGAATTTGATTTCTGATTTGAAGTCTTAGTTGTCAACACAATTTGAGATGAAAGATCTAGGGGCAGCCAGGTACATTCTGGGAATGGAAATTAGAAGAGACAGAGCTAACATAAAACTTTGGTTAGGATAGAGTAAGTATGTGAACACCATGTTGGAGAGATTCAACATGGCAGATTGTAGACCATTGACTGTTTTGGTTATGATGGGGACAAAGTTATCTGTTGCAGATTGTCTAAAGTCTCCTTCTGAGATGGAGGATATGAGCAGAGTTCCTTGTGCTAGTGTGGTTGGTAGCTTGATGTATGCTATGGTCTGTACAAGACCAGACATTGCCCAAGTAGTGGGAGTCCTTAGTTGGTTTATGGCTAATCCTAGATGGGTACATTGGGATGCAGTGAAGAGAGTGTTCAGATATTTGTGGGGTACTTCTAAGTATTCCTTATGTTTTCATGGTTATCCTACAATACCTCAATATTCACTTTGTATTCAAGGATTTATTGATTCAGATTGGGCATGTGACATTGACAATAGGAGATCCACCAGTGCTTATGTGTTCACTATGTTCAGTGGTGCTATTATTTGGATGAGTAAGTGGTAACTTATGGTTCCTTTGTCCACTACTGAAGTAGAGTACAAGGCAGAAACTCATGCTTGTAAAGAAGCCATTTGGCTTAAGAGATTGTGTTCTGATGTTGGGTTTAATGCAGGGAAGAATACCATTTGTTGTGATAGTCAAAGTGCCATATTTTTGGCGAAGAATCCTACTTTCCATGTGAGGACTAAGCATATTGATGTCTAGTACCATTTTGATTGTGACATGCTAGAGGATGGGAATGTAAACTTGGAGAAAGTTGACACTTTGACGAATGTTGCAGATTCCTTGACAAAACCTGTGAGCACAGAGAAGTTCAAATGGTGTTCAGAGTCTATGAGCCTCTTAGCCCCTAGTAGTTAAATCTTGTCATTCTATTGGCTCTTGCAAGGAGTTCGACAAGTGGGAGAATGTTGGGAATTAAGGTGTCTCAAGCTTTGCAATTTCCTAGCATTTATTATTTGATTGTGTATTTATTTAATTACCTATATTGTATTTAATATTGGTCATCCAATTTTATCACTTAATGTGAGGTGGCATGTTGATATGTCATCCCACTTGGAAGGTGACTTAGATAGTCAAGTCAACATTTGAAAATGTATGCATCCCATTTTGAGGTGGGATGAATTGCCATGTGTCGGCATCTTGTGGGTTGTGTAAGAGGTTATGACATATGATGGATTCTATGACATGTAAGAGCCAGAAATAGAGATTCTATCACAGGTGTGACAAGTGTCATGAAACATCTTTGCATGTAGAAGATAGGCACCCAAGTTTGACTATAAAAAGTTGTAAGAGAATTGTTTATTAATAGTTAGTTATGACATATACTCTTACAGTTGTAAGTGGTGTCATATATGATAGATTTTATGACAGTGTAAGAGCATCTGTCATACCTATTTTGGAAAAATTTGGGGCGCCCAAGTATGGGGGTTGTAAGGGATGAAAGGGAATCTTTGACATGTGTCTTTTGCATGTTTTATGGCCTTGGAAATTGGGCCATATGGATTTGGATGAGATTATTTTGTGGCTTTCTCTAGAAGATACCTCCATCCTTAGCATTTCTCTCTATATATAGGTGCTTGGAGTTGGAGTTGTATGGTTCATTTACAGGTACTATTATGCTACCAGAATAACTCCAATATTCAGCATTTGTGAACTACTAAAAGAACTTGCATTGCAAGTGTGTTGTAATCTTATTTGGATTTGATAATACATTGTGCAAGGTTTGGAGTGTGGGGTTTTTCTCTCGAAAGGGTTTTCCCCACATATATCTTGTGTTGTGAGCATTGTTCTTGCATTTGGATGTTTGTTATAATATCTCTATTAATGTGCATCTCATATCTGTAATTGTAAAAGATAAAATTTTACATAACCCTTTCCTCATTAGATCAGTGTAGGAAGTGTT
The DNA here is from genome assembly GCA_027924645.1 of Cunninghamia lanceolata. Taxonomy (NCBI): domain Eukaryota; kingdom Viridiplantae; phylum Streptophyta; class Pinopsida; order Cupressales; family Cupressaceae; genus Cunninghamia; species Cunninghamia lanceolata. The sequence goes on along the minus strand of BSBN01001182.1, from coordinate 3,875,006 downwards.
TCTACATACCTTGCTTCCTTTCAGAAAGAAGGCTTCCTATCCACTTTAGGAAACCAATTTTGTAGCTCAAATAGTGTCTGGTGAGGACAACCATGTTGGAGAAGTTGGTGCTGTGGTGAATTGCAATGCTACAGTTAAGGAACTACCCTCATTGGGCCTTCACTTGAAAATGTATCAATAAATGTGGGGTTGATGACCCCTAATGTTTGTGGATTGGCCTCCCCTCCTTGTATTAAATGCTATAAAGCTAACAAAATTGCCTCTAGAGACTCCATGATTTTTTATGTTCTGGGTTCAAAAGTGTTGTTGGTGAAATGACTAAGAAAGGTTCCATATATGGTCCTATAGATAGGTCTATGTATGGAATTCAATGCTCTTTGGAGTCCTTTGAATTTAAGCAACCATAATTTGTTGATTCATGACTTCTAACTTAGCTACATGCTTTCATGTTTATTCTTTGTAGTTGATAAGTTTCTAACTTTGTGCTACTAGCCTCAATATTTAATTTCATCATATAACTTTGTTGTTTGTCTATCTATCAATTTCCTACCCTTGTGTTGGTAGTTTTTGTTGTTGTATCTTGGCTATTTTTTTTAATAAAAAGGGGTAAAAATTTATTAATTAGTCAGAAGAACAAAATACAAGAAGGGGCCAACCACCCACGGATAAAACCAAGAGTCACATAAGCCTATCAGCCAACAACAATTGATCCAGCAATTAAGAGTAATTCGTAGGTAACTGATCCTTATTCCAAATATTCCAATCCTACACCTGATTAGAAGCCCATTTGGCCAAATAATCTACCACTCCATTCCACTCTCTAGGAATATGAGAGTAGATCACAGATTCAAAAGACCTACCCAACCTAAGAATCTGTCTAATAACCAAAGCTAGATGCCAATTGGCATCATCCATCCATTGCACATTCAATAGATTAACCACCACTTGAGAATCAGATTCACAAATAATCCTCTTCCACCCCAAAGCACACCCTCTCTACATAGCGTACAAGAATGCAAGAGCTTCCATGTAATTATTTGTATGCCATCCTTTATAAATGGAAAAGAGAAACTGTACATTACCTGAACTATCTCGACCAATACCTCCCACACCAGCATGACCAGGATTCCCTCTAGAGGAACCATCAGTATTGATCTTCAGAACCCATTGAGGTGGGGGAAGCCACTGCCCCACCCTATTAATCTTCCTACCAGACTATTTACCTCTACTTCTAGATAACAAAGAGGTATCTCCCTGACCTTAAAAATCAAACCAGTTGTAGACAGAAGCATCTGAAGGGTCCACAACAACTGAATGGTCACACCTTGCTAAAATCGTCTCTTGGATTGTACTCATAATTTTCCTCCACAAATGTTGAACAGTCAACTTTGCATCCTAAAAAATCTAACGATTCTCTCCAACCAAATATTCCATAAAATGAAAGAAGGCCCAATAGCCCTTGAGCCACCTAAAGAAAAGGAGTATTAATAGGTGGCTTACCCAACCGAGCCCAGAACTCCACCAATGAAGTAACATGCCCACACGCCTGATTCCAAAGACCCCACCAGAGATGCCAAATCTCCTTTGAAAAGGGACATTGAAAGAAAAGATGAGAGACACACTCCCCACGATTGCAGCACAACATACAAATAGAAGGGCACTGGAAACCCCACTTACAAAGATTATCCCAAGTAAGGAACTTATTTTGCACCAACAACCACAAGAAAAAATTACATTTTGGCCAAGAAAATTTATTCCACACTTGCTTCCACCATGGAACACCATCACTGCCGAAGATTTGCATGTCTAGCTCCAAATAACCCCCTACCACAAAATACTTACTAGTAGAATCCTAGCCCCAAGCCAAAGTATCATGCTCATCAAGAGAATTGCATTCTCAGTTTGAAAGAATCTGAGCCAACTATTGTCTAGCTCCTTCTAACCCTCTAGGTGGCCAATCTTGGGGCTCTTTCCATTTCCAAACATCAGCATCCCCTAAATGCATAACAAACTTAAAATTAGCCACTTTGCTCTAGCCAACAACAATAAAACAATCATTGAGGGGTTGGAGATGCGGATAGCTTGAAAGGATTGGAGGGTGACCATCCCAAGCATCCAACCAAAACAAGGCTTTCGAGCCCTTATTACAAATCCAAAAAAGCCTCTGCTTAATAATCTTAGCCCCAGTCTTCAAAGTGTGCCAAATAAAGGATCCTTTCCCCTCAAGAGAGTACCGAGGGACATCCCTACTATCCACTTCTCCAAGATACTTATTTGTGAGAATTCTAGCCCAAAGCTGATCTTGACAGATACACCATCACCAATATAATTTAGCAGCTAGCACTTGGCCATTCATAGCTGCTGACCTAAGACCAAGCCCCCCTTCTTTCTTTGGCTGACAAACAGATTCCCACTTTACTAAACTCCACTTAGAGGCCAACAAAGTACCACTCCAAAGGAATTGATGTGACAAAGCATCAAATGCCTTAATGAAGTATGAAGGAGCCACCTAAACAAAACCCTTGTAAATAGAAAGGGCCTCGATCACAGACTAGAGAGTAACCCTACCCGTAGTGGAAAGCCACTGATGAGTCCTAAGATTAATCCTCCTTCGTAACTTATCCAAAAGCTCCTGCCAGTAGCCCCTAAGTTGTTTACCAATAGTCAAAGGAATTCCAAGATAAACAAAAGGAAGAGATCCAATTTGGAATCTCAAAATATTCGCAATCCATCTCTGAATAGGCTCAGGGGTATTAAACAAATAGATAGAGGACTTGTGCTCATTGACTTTCTATCCCGAAGTGGCTAAGTAAATATCCAAAATCTGTCTGAAATTCTCTGTCTCCTGGATTCGAGCAGCCCCCATTAAAGTTGTATCATCCACAAACTGCAAGTGGGATTGAGAAGGCAAGTCGTTACCCCCAATTCCAACCTTGAATCAAACCTTGGGACACCCAAGACTTGATGAATTTTCCCAGGCCTTCAGCCATAATGATAAAAAAATAGGGAGATAAAGGATCCCCCTACCTAAGACCCCTAGAAGCCCTAAATAACTTAGAAGGCTCCCCATTGATGATGATAGAAAATGAGGAAGAAGTAACACAACTCATCACCCAACTAACCCACTCATTGCTGAAGGCAAAATCATTGAGAACCTTATGCAAAAATTGCCATCTAACCCTGTCATAAGCCTTAGCCATATTCAATTTAATGAACATAGATTTTTCCTTAGACTTAGCCATAGAATGAATAACTTTAGAAGAAATCACTATGCCATCTAGAATTTGTCTACCAGCAACAAAGCCACCTTGTTCTTCTGAAATCAACAAAGGGAGCCAAGACTTAAGCCTCTCAACAATCAATTTAGTAATAATTTTATAAACCACATTGTATAGAGAAATGGGCCTAAAAAGGTCCAACCAATCAGCTCCTTTTTTTGGAATAAGGGCCAGAAAAGTAGAGTTCAAGGCCCGCAACATTTACTTATTGAGTTGAGACTCTCGTACTACTTCCAAAAGATCAGATTTAACAATCTCCCAAAATCCCTGGAAGAATTCTGTTGGGAACCCATCAGGACCAGGGGCTTTCCCTTTGTGCAACCCAAAAACCACTTCCTCCAATTCAGACAAAGAGATAGGCCGAAGAAGGGCCTCATTCATTGCCTTAGTGGCTAAGGAGGGAATACAATCCAAAATTAGATTTTCTTCATTACCCATATAACCTGTATCTTCAGAAAACAAAGCAAAATAAAAGTGAGTAGCCTCACAAGTATCTCCCTGTGAGAAGTAAGCTGAATACCAACTGAGTTAACCAAAGAGGAAATATAGCACCCTTGCCTTTGTGCTTTGACAGAATTGTGAAAGAAAGCTGTATTCATGTCTCCCTCTTGAAGCCAATCTATTCTAGCCCTTTGTTTCTAAAAGATTTCTTCCCAAAGCTCCCATTCCTCTAAAACTTTCACAGCCTGAGACTCCACTCTATGTAAATCCCTTGTTAAACCACTATCCCTAATGCGGCGAGTAATATCATCCAAACAAGTTTGAGCTTTCCACTTATTAGCCTAGACACTACCAAAACACTGCCTATTCCATAGTTTGAGCTTGTATTTAACAAATTACAACTTCTTAACAAAAGAATACATAGCAGTGCCATAGGCCAGACTCCCCTATTGCCACCGCTGCCCTATCAACTCATGAAGCAAGGAATCACGAAGCCACATAAGTTGGAATTTAAATGAAGGATTCTTGGGACCAAAAAATAAAGTGGCTAAAAATTTAACGGGCCAATGATCCGACCCTCTCCAATCAAGAATCTCAGAGCTGGTAGTCCACCTGTCCCCAACCCAAAAATAGGACACAAGAAATCTATCTAGCCGCTCAGAAATAGCCTCCTCCCCACATCTTCTATTATTCCAAGTATAGATACCATTAGATGGTTTCACATCAAATAAATTGAGTAACTCTAAATGCCTCTAAAGAAGAGCAGAAGAGGGATCCAACCTCACAATTCCACCTCTCTTTTCCTCCAAGCTCAACACAACATTAAAGTCACCAGCAAAAATCCAAGGGAGAAAAGGAACAAGGGACTGTACAAACCTTATACGAGACCAAAGACCTGATTTACTAGAGAGATCGGTCAAAGCATAAACATTAGTAATCAAAATAGTTTCACCAGAATCCAAATAAGAAGCCACCAAAGAGATAGAGGAATGACTAGCCATCCACCACAGCGGAACAATCTTCCTCAGGTTCCAAAAACAAGCTAACCCTACTGAACTACCAGAAGCCCCAATGTACTGACATTGACCAGACCTCCAGATACCAAGAGCATGTTGCAACATCCCATCCACTGGTAACTTAGTTTCCTGAATGCAGACAATATGCAGAAAATGAGCCACAATCAAATCATGAATAGCCTTTTGTCGAGGGATGCTATTCAAACCCCTAACATTTCATGAGAGGACAATCATTGAAGAGGTTGGGAGAAATGAGCCTCAATGGGCTTCACTGACCCCAATTCCACCAACATTTCCCTAGTTAATTTAACTTTTTATTGATCCTTCTTGTGACCAACCTTAGAAGATTTCTCTAGTGGCCCTCTTTTAAGGGACTTTTGTTGTAGCCCTAGAGTAGGAGGTGAACTCAAGCCTTGGCTAGAACTCAAAGCCTTCTTTGCCAAGTCTGCCAAAACTATATCATCATCAGCCTCCACAGAGACCTTTGACACCAAAGGAACAATATCTCTAGAAGGCACCTGAGGGACCTGCTTCCCATCCTTCGGCAAAATGTCAGAGGCATTCCCCTGTTCCTGGTCACCATCCATACCCAAACTAGAAGCCCCCAACTGCATATCCATAGGAATCCCCTCTTCCAAAGCCAAATCATCCAATGCATCAAAACAATTGAAACCCTCCTCCTTCTGCCTATCTCGAAAAGATCATTTCTGGCCTCTCCACTTATTGCGAGGTTTAATAGGCATAAAACCATCCTTACCTGAATCAACATCCACTATAGGGCATTTTCCTTTATCCACCTGTGGATCAGGGGAAGAGGAGGAAATGTTACCAGTTGAGGCTTTATTAACCCTAGGGCATTTCCTTTGAAGGTGACCATACTCATGGAAAATATGACAATGGAAAGGAAAAGTCTCATAATCCAATAGCTGAATCCAAGAAGAAGAGCCCATACAAATTTCCATCAAATCTGGCAAAGGCTTATTCAGATCGATCTCCACATAGATACGAGCATAGGTAATAATTTTTCTATCCAAATTTTGTTGGGTTATACCAACTAGCTTACTAAGCAAAAGAGCTATACATTGCAAAACATCATTATTCCAAAACTCCAATGACAGTCAAGGAAGGCGTACCCAAATAGGAACCCTTGTAGGGAGCTCTTCAGCCGAATTGAACCCCACATGCCAGGGTTTGATGAATAAACCCACTTGGTTGTAGAAATAAGGACCCCCTTCAAAAACCCTATTCCTGTCAACCATGTTGGAAAACACAACCATAAAATAATTATTTGCAGCCAGCATTATTTCCATTTCTCCTTCAACTTGCCAAGACCAACGAATCCATGAATCCAAAGTAGTCATAGAAATATGGATGCCCATGAATTTGCAGATTAGAGCATGATTGCTCAGGTATGAAACCTCGTCAATAACTGATTCTGGTTGAATGACTAAGACAGGGCGATCAAGACTCTAGTTAAACATCCATTAACTTTCTTCATTTTTGAAGCACTACCCACATAAAACAACTCCGAAGGCTATGCATGCACACCGAGAGGAGAACCTCCCTGACCTGAAGCACCAGATAACATTAAACTAGAGGAAGCATGAGCTTCCATTGCCACCAAATAGCCAAAAGATCAGCCCCCGAAAAGAAAAACCACCAACAAAGACTCCCCCCCGCACAGCAAAAAGAACCCACCCAAACAGCACGGACGCAGCAACAAAGAGAAACAAGGAGCAGCGAAATGAAGAGGCTAGGATAAGCGGCCCTAGCCGCAGAAGAAAAAACCCACCACGCGTAGACTCAACATCCCTCTATCCGTATTTTAATTAGTCTTTATAAAAGGGTTTGGGCCCTTTCAAAAACCCACCTTTACCCAATAATAAAAAAAAATAGTTTAACATTCACCCATATAATTGACTTATAACTAATAATACTAGCATAGATATGTTTTAGATAGATGTATTTTAGATGTTTTTGCTAGTTTAATTACAAATTTATTCTTAATAATTAGACATTTTACTTAAATCAACATTGTTTTTGTTTTTATAAATAGAGTAGAAAAAATAGAGCTATTTTATTTAATAAGGACTATTTTCTTTTATTTCAAAACTATTTTATTTACTATATACACATATTGATCTATATATTTAAATTTTTATAAAGAAATATTTTTGATTATGTGTAAAGGCTTTTGAGGGGAACTATGAACTCAAAAGAAAGATTTTGAAAGAACCCCAACATTTTACAAAGACCAATAAAGATAAGACAAAGACACCATGGCATCAACAAGGAATTTTATTTTTACCTTTTTTTTTGGAAAGTAATTTAAAAAAAAATTAAACAAACTATTTGCTACATATTTTAAGTAAATAGCTATTTTATTTTAAATTTTACTATTTTATTTTTAAGACGACAGGGGTACGGAGTGAAATGGGTGAGTGTGTTAACAAAAACAACTTTAAAAACATTAAAAAAAATTAATAGCCAACAAATGCAACATTAATAATTAAAACATATATAAAACATAAATATTAGAAAGTGTCGAAAATCATTTCATGATTTGTTGGAATAATGGTGTTAATCGTGTATGCATAAAAAAAACATTTACTTTGCTGGAATAATAAACATTATTTACCATAAATATATGGCACTATAGTTTATTAGGTTTAGAATTCATGCATCCTCACTTTTAACCAAGATTTTTTAAAAATTAAATTTATGAAGTCATTAATTTATATAAAATTACAAGTAATTTTAAACCCTAAATTTTATTGGCTACATTTATAGAGGTTATTTAATATTATTGGTGAGTGGAATGTTATTTTATATGTAATAAAATGAAACTAATAAAATATAATGTTATAAAATCGAGTGAAAAATAAATAAATTAAATTTTATTATGTAGAAAATTAAATTAAATTAAATTTATGCCTCCATAGTAAAATCTATAAAATATAACTTCTCCCATTGTTGAATATAATTTGCTCCTTTTTATTTATATAAAATAACATATTAATTGATTGTGGAGAAAACAAAACAAAACCTAATAAAATATAGTGACACTTTATTTTTATAAATAAACTAAATTTAAATTAAATTTTATTAAACTATATTTTATTAGGGTTTTATCACATCAAATAAAAAGGAGCAAAGTATATTCAACAATCTTATTCCAATGGTAAATGCATTATATTTTATAGAATTTAATTATTTTTGCGGCATAATAAATTTAATATATTTATTTTTAAAAAACTAGCATATCTATATTTAAAAAATATATCTAAAATATGCCGAGAGATATCCTTCTCCAGGCGCCTATTTTAAAATCAATTTACCACACATAGGTGGAATAGGCGCCTCGAGAAGATATCTCTGGGCGTATTTTCGATATATTTTTTAAATATAGATATGCTAGTTGTATGTTAATATTAAATCCAATAGCTATTTAAAAGATTACATATACACATGGACACATAAATAGGTATATATATATATATATATATATATATATATATATATATATATATATATATATATATATATATATATATATATATATATATATAGGTACTTAGATAGATATATATATATATAGAACTATTTTTAATTCAGTTAAAAAGTAACTTTATTTTATTTACTACATTTTTTTAGTGAACGCTTTTGACAAGAGCTATGAATGGGTGAGGCCACAAAATGGAGTCCTCATCCCCAAGCATGAACACTTAGTAATTTGAACACATCCACATTAAAAACTAACTATGGAAGACCAAGAGTCACAACTTAGAATTCCACATTATATGTCCTAAACAAGAACCCAATGTTTCAACCAATTAAACTCAACCCCTTGGTCTCAATAATTTTTCTTCTACAACAACAATATTAAATACATAATAATTTGATAAAATATTGTGAAAATTTTCTTTAAAAAATAAAATAAAATATCACGTTAGAGATAAAAACAGAATTTAAATAAAATAAAAATAAAAATAAATTAAATTAAAAACAATCGGATAACATTGAATCTAACATTGAAAATTGAGTCCTCTCAAAATAACCATAACAAGTAGTTATATTAAATAATTGGTTTTTTAAAATTGTATGAGCAGGTGGGATTCGAACTCGGCACGCTGCATGTAACATGTTGCTGGTTTGTTTCAGGATTTAACTTCACTTTAGTTTCCAAACATATTACATGTGACTGTGAGTATACAAAATTAAAAGTGGCTCAGTTTTATAATTATGGTTTTAAATCTCCAAGAACTCTTCACAATTTATGTTGTATTGGATTGGGACTGGTTCATGAAACTAACAAATTGTGAATGAATATTATTTATATTTTTTTAAATATTATTAAATCAATAAATTTGTCGTCCCCTCCGTGTTTTTTTATGCTATATTTTATTTAGGTCTCATTTCTCCTACATGCTATATTTTTTAACTCTACTTTTATAAAGTGGCTCTATGTTTTCTCGTATTTTTAATTAATTTTAATTTGTTATTAAATATAGGGCAGCTCGAGTTCTCTCCATATTATTAGTTAGCTCTAATTTCTCATCATATTGACCTATTTTGATTCTTATTTAATTTGTTTTTGTTTTTATTTTGGGAAATAATTAGATTATATAGGTATTGGTATTTGTGTTTTTATAATATTATGAGGGAGTTTACTAAATTAGAAATATTCTTTTAGCTAAGCTGATATGAATAAGAGGATCCCATGATGATATTTGGTATTCCAGAGTAAGAGACTGAATCAAATTGTGCTTTACAATTCAGGTAAATTTCATTATTTTTGTAAGTTTTGATTTCTGTAAACAGGGATTTGGATTTTGAAAGGGCCCTCATTGTTTTTGTAAGTTTTGTTTTTTTAGATACAAATTAGTTATATAATTGTTTATAACATGTTGAGTAAATTAAAAGTCTCCTTCAATTAATCTGTTACTAAGATCCCAAAAAATTTGTCCCTTGGTGGGTGTCTCCTATCCAATGGTTTTGTAAGTCTCTGGTATTTAACAACACATAGATGTTAAATTTGTGTTGATAGTTTCAAACCCAAAAAAAAAATGTGGATAGAACAAACACAGCGAAGTTCACTTATATTTGAAGCAGTTTGACAAATTTAATGGTTTGATACTTGCAGGTATCAGAGTTGGGTGTTGGTAGAAAACAATAACAGTGGGAGTGTGTTTGATATTTGCAATGGAAAAGGTTGTATATATGATGTTTGTGCAGCACCAGCCTTTTTTTTTTAAGTTAGCATTCCGATTCTTAATTATGATGTTTGTGCAGCACCAGCTTTTTTTAAGTTAACATTCTGATTTTTAATTTTGATGTTTGTGCAGGACCAGCTTTTTTTAAGTTAGCATTCTGATTCTTCATTTTGATGTTCTTGCAGGGTTTTTCAAAGGAGAAACATGAAGAAGGGCATCAGAGCCCTGATTCTAGCTCTATCTCTATGCTGAAGCCTCAAGGCATTTCAGAATATCCAACTGACAAAGAAAGCAGATCCAGTGTCCTTGATTCATCTGGCTCTAAACCATTGAATAACGATGATGATAATGATGTAGAGGCTGATAGTAATGGAAATGATCAAGTGGAGGGCAATACTGAGGCAGCAAAGAGGAAAAACATTCAAGGACAGGAAGAAGGAAAAGAGGGTTCTTCACAGTTCAAGGGTGTTGTTTCTCAAAAGAATGGCCACTGGGGAGCACAACTATACTGCCATACAAGAAAGTGGTTGGGTACTTTCAAGACTAAAGAAGAAGCTGCCAAGGCTTATGATAGAGCTTGTATCAAGTTCAGAGGGCAACATGGTCAGTTAAATTTCCCCAGTGAACCAGTTTTAGAAGCTGAGAAACTGTTTCAGGATTCTCTCGCTCCTGAAGAAGTTGTGGGTTTAATCAAGGATCACAATTATGATAAAGAACTTCATAGGTGGTATGATGCTCATCCAAGACATAATCCTCTGGTATCTGGTAATCAGAATGTATCTAAGGTAGAGAAGATGGGTAAGGATATGATTCCAGAAGGCCCCTTGAAGGATAGGCAGCATCTATTTGGAAAACAGATGACTGCTAGTGATGTGGGTAAATTAAACAGGCTAGTGATCCCAAAACAACATGCTGAACATCATTTTCCTAAGGATAAGTTAGATGTTGAATCAGAAACTTTTCTTACATTTGTGGATGCAAGTAATGGTAGAGAATGGCAATTCAGATTTTCATTTTGGAAAAGCAGCCAGAGTTATGTGCTTACAAGAGGATGGAGAAAGTTTGTCAAAGACAAGGATTTGAAAGAAGGAGACACTGTTTCCTTTTCTAGGGATATTAAGATGCCAAGCAATAAATTTTACATTACAGTCCATGTCCCTCAGGATTCGATGAGCAATAATTGTGTGCACAATCAATCTGGTTCTTATGAGTTACTTCAAGCAAAGGGATTCAATGCCAAATCTAGTTTATTAAGCTCAGTAAAAGTGCCAAATCTGAATAATTGTGAGCCCATTGAGTTAGTGAAATCTCAAGAAAAAAACAGAGTAGATCAGAATACAGATCAGTATCACATACATTATCCATCCCATCAGAAAACCAGCAATCATTTCCGTGCATCTGAGCAACTTGGGAAAAGAAAATCTATGGAGGATGAAAGTGAAAATAAGTCAGATGGTGTTGTAAAGCTATTTGGGGTTGAAATCGGTCCAAAAGGAGAAAAGCTGAAAGATGATGGAGTTGAAATTGATCTAAAAGCAAAAAAACAATTGGGGGTTCAGATTGATCCAAAAGAAGAAAAACAGAAAGATGGTGGAATTGAAATTGATTCCAAAGCAAAAAAGCTATTTGAGATTGAAATTGATCCAGAAGCCAAAGGACAAGAAGATGTAGACTTAACGTTGCGACTCTAAATAGAAATTTAATTTGTTAGGTTTTTGTTACATAGATATTTAGGAGTGATATCAATAGCTCATGATATCTTCTTCAAATTGATACCGTGTTATAGTTGGCTATGGAATTAAATTATTCCTGTCTCTCAAATTGTAGGTGAACATGCTCCTTTATTTTTTTCATATTTGAATTGAATTCAAGCTTTTCAAAGCTTTTTCACTTTCCTACAGGCAAACTTGTTTAGTTGTTGGCATTTGTTGATAATAGATTGTTGAATATTGTTACTGATATTAAGGTATGTCCTAGTATTTTAAGGGCACTCGTAAATGGATAACTGTCATTAAAAAATTGTTTGACAGGTAGGGTCGACCATCAAATTTAGGTCTTGATTGTAATGAAAATAAGTGCTACCTAGGGGTATGGTACTTGTTTTTAAAAGATTGTAACAATAAAATTTGTTTAAAATAAAATTTGTTTAAAATAAAATTTGTTTTGTTTTGTAATATTGTTTTGTCCGAATGAAAATTGTACAAAAATAAAATAGATATTTATTTTGTTAAATTAATCTTCTTGGATTTAAAATTTAAATACAAAATAGAACTAATAACTCAAACAAATTCACACATCAATAAAAACCCCTTAACTTAAATTTGACAACCATTTACATATAAAGTAATTAAAATTTTAAAATAACATATAAATATATAATATTCACTACATTAAAATAAAATAATTCCTAAATAAATAAAATAGCTCCAAATATATCTCTTTTGACTTTTTTAAATAGATGTATTTAAGATATTATTAATTTTTAAAAAATCTTATAAAAAACAATATATTGAATTGTTATATTATCAAAATAGCAAAGAATATTATGTTATAAATTATCAAAATTAATAAAATTATCTTTTATAAGTTGTATAACTCTAAATCTTATTATATTATAATTATTATAAGTAATATACTAAAGTACGCTCAGAGACATCCTTGTAGGCACCTATTTCCACCTATGTGTAGTAAATTGATTAAAAAAATAGGGAAATCCTTTAACTCCCATGCCACACTACATTGTATTTATTTTATTTTATTTTATTTGTAACTCCCATGCCATGCATTGAATTTTATTTGATTTTATTTTGCCACCACAGCCATGCATTGAATTTCATTTTATTTGATTTTTTATTTTTTTTTATTTTTTATTTTTTAGATTTGAATTTTATTTGATTTTATTTTGCCACCACAACCATGCATTGAATTTGATCTGATTTGATTTGTTTTTATTTTTTTATTTTTATTTTTTTTAGATTTTTAGATTTTTTTAGTGTAGATATTTAAAAATATATATGTAAAATATTGTATCTTAGTAGATAGTGATGGCTTTTTGAAACTACCATTCACATTCCTTTAAGCTTGCATTTTCTTTTTTTCTTTTTTTTTTTTATTCCTCTCACCTTCTCTTTTTTTATATTTTTATTATCATAATCTTATAAAATTTCATAGGTTCTAAATCTATTTATAAATCTTTCAGCTCTTGTACTCCATTTGTGTTGTGAATGTAGGAACTGCTTAATGATTTATTAATAATATTCATAAAAATCTATTTCATATTTATTACTCTATATTCCATTACTTTGATTAGAAAAGATTGTTATTATGGACAAATTAATATCTATTACTTTGTTTTTTGATGAATATTAAAAGGTTTCCTTTATAAATATATTTTGAAACAAAAAAGTTTTTTTTTTAATTAACCTCATGCATTGACCACTCTAAACACAAAAGGAATAAAAAATATCAATTTCAAGAAACATGATCTAATGGAATGCAATCATCAAATTCACTTAAAAGACACACTAATTGAACTCCCATAAGTCTTTGGCCTACCCATTAACACCAAAATACAATTGCTAGTTTTAAAAAAATATTATAAATATGATATATTGAAATTATTATATTATCAAAATAGCAAAGAATATTATGTTATTATAAATTATCAAAATTAATAAAATCATCTTTTATAAGTTGTATAACTATAAATCTTATTATATTATAATTGCTATAAGTAACATATTATAATTTATTAATAATATTCATAAAAATCTATTTCATATTTATTATTCTACATATTATTTCACTACTTTAATTAGAAAAAATTGTTATTATGGACAACTTAAATATCTATTGTTTTGTTTTTTTATGACTATTAAAAGACTTTTTTATAAATATATTGAGAAACTTAAAAAGAAGCTTTTTTATCGATCTGATGCATTGACCACTCTAAGCATAAAATGAATAAAAAATATCAATTTCAAAAAACATGATCTAATGGAATGTAATCATCATTCACTTAAAGACAGTAAGAGGCAATAGGGTGGTATGCTATGGAGAAGGAGAAATCATTGAAAATTAATTCGCATGAAGGAAGCCTGGCACAATATCATGGATAGTAAGAAGATTTGGCTCCTTTCGCATGAGCCATCATTTAAGAAAGTCTAGAACCTTTTCATCACATTTAGCGCTTAAGTACGGGTAGTTAAGATAGAAATATACATTTCTTCCATCACTTAGCAGGGCTATGGACATAGTGCCAAGATTGGATCTTTTCCTCTCCCCAGAGCATTCGCAGAGTAGGCGGTTAGTGTGTGAAGGAATGGCAATGCCAATTTTCCTGACTAGCTTAGTCAAGCAAATGGCTTTTCGAGGGAGAATCACTGACCAGCGCTTCCGGCGGATCCTGATTCAAGGTGACACATTTTTGATAGGAGTGATGAAATTGATACTGGGCAGGGCCTTTGTGGAGGATGGGGAAAGATACAGGGTCAACCCTGACATCACATCCCAGTTTGTGGCCTCGTTGCTTGACCTAAACGTGGAGAAGGATGTGATTAGCACTACAACTTGAATGGCTTTCAAGAACCACCTGCTCAATGGCCTCGATGAAGCCCTAGCGAAGGCAGTTTTTGGAGCAGGAATTTTATGGCCAAAGGAATTGGAGAAGGTGGACAGGGACGAGGGTGTCATTCCTTACTACCTATTTCTGCTAGACCTGAGTGGCACGGATCTACTAGAGCACAAGGAAAGAGCAAAGAAAGGATGGGCATTCCTAAGGAAGCTGTTCCAGTTGGACTTCGCATGGATTCCTAAATTTCGCGATTACTTACTAGAGCAAGGTGTTGGGTAAGGGCTTGTTTTCTTCGGCCCAAGTATAATGGTGTTTTTGGCTTGTCTCTATTTCTCTGTCAGCAGATGTTAGTTAGCAATGTATAGATGTCTATAATTAAGATATAGTTTAAAGAAAGCTTTCTGCCAATGAGCCTTGCATGGCATTGTGATGGCTGTTAAGACCCTATAAGGTCATTTTGTTTAGCTTAAGATATCAAGCCAGTGGTAGGCTAAAGACAGGACTTTGTCATACAAACAAAGATAAATTGTATGTTTTTTACTATTTTAATACAAAATCTCTCTTATGCATAAAAAAATATTATTATATTATCAAAATAACAAAGAATATTATGTTATTATAAATTATCAAAATTAATAAAATTATCTTTTATAAATTATATAACTCTAAATCTTATTATATTATATAAATACTAGAAGTAATATATTATAATTTATTAATAATATAATTTATTTTTATAATATTTTAATAATTCCAATAATTCTTATACTAATATTTTAAGAGCCATAAAAATTAAAGAAAAATAAGAATGAATAAATTAATTTTTATAGTGATTAGTGGCAAGTTGTTGCACCTTACGATTATTTTGGATGGCATGTCCACTAGTATACCTATATTTAAAAATATATATCTAAAGTACACAGAGTGATATCCTTCTAGAGGCACCTATTCCACCTAGGTAAATTGATTTAAAAAATAGGTGCCTCGATAAGCATATCTGTCGGTGTACTAAATTGATTGAAAAAATAGGCCCCTCAAGAAGAATATCTCTTTCAGCCTACTTTAGATATATTTTTTAAATATAGGTATACTAGTTGGTAATTAATTAAATCACCATACCTATTGTTTGCTAACTTGGTTAGATTAATATTTATTCCTCCTTTAACATAGAATATATCATCCTATGAGTACTGAAATTTGTATAATAATTAGATATATTAATTGTTAATCTAGGAAATTTTGTGGACATGGTATAATTAGTCAGTTAATAATGTTGTCTAACTAATTCCAATTATTTCCTTTAATGTCAAATAGAATGGGCATGACACCAAGTACCTTCAAATATGTTATTTAAGTGGCAAGAACCCTCCAAGTTGTTACCTATTGAGTAAACTCATCACATGTATATACATAAAACAAAACATATAAATATATATATAAACCAATTAATTTTTATTTAGTAAAAAAATATTTATTTTTTAAATATAAAGATAAAAAAATAAAATATATTAATTCCTAAAAAGAATTTAAAAAATAACATATAAGTTAATAATGAAATGGTACAATATGACGCACAAAAGGAGGTCTACAAAATTTCAGGGGGTGAAGGCGAATTCAGAAGAAAACCAAAGCAGAAGCTCAGGAAGGCAAATCCAAATCAACTTAGATGAGGAAGCCGCGCTGGACAGAGAAACCTTGGAAAAAATAAGCGCTCATTGGAAGACCACTTGGGAGGAAATTCTCTAGAAAGGCGATAACGGATTGGATCTGTGAGAATTATCAAATTTCTACCAAAAGGATTCTTTATGGTGCTACTTCACAGCCAGGAGGAGCGTGATCTAATCCTTTCGTTTAGCCAATGACAGATAGAGGGGGCGGCCCTATTCATCCAAACATGGACTCTGCTCTTTGATCCCTGCGAAGCTAGGCCTGTGGAGACACCTTGTTGGCTTAGACTCTACAACCTCCCAGGGTCATCCCACAATAATGGGTTACACTTTTTGGCCAAACTTGACATTGAAATCAACATTTTGAACTAAATCTTCAATTTCTGACACCTATAGTCGCTAAACCATTAGAAACTTGAAGATGATGCGAACTAGTGATTTGTGAGATTTTGTTTGTAGATTCTAAATATCTTTTTTTAAAAAAAAAATTAGAGTTAAATTGTAAAAAATTTTGCATCTCCTTTGATAACTAGTTTTTAATAGTAAACAACATTTTTTTAAAGTGATGTGTATTCCATAGCACATAACTTTTTTCTACAAAGGATAAAATTCTGATTCTTTTGAATTTAGATTGGTAACACTGATATATAGGGCATGCATTTGGTTTTATAATGTTTTGTTGGATATTTTTTTCAATTAAGTTTTGAAGTCAAACCAATTATAATTTAGACATAGGTGTATTCCATAAAACATAACTTTTTCTGTATGTATCAAAATTCAATTCTTCTTTTTTTTGTTGAAACAAAGACATCAATACCTAGGGTATAGATATTTTTCAGAATTTTTTTTCACTAATTTACTAATTTTCCATGTGTGTAGAATAGAGAACTTGATGTTCGGTGAAAAACCTACATTTACAAGAAATAAAAATAAATATAATAATCAAATTAAATATATTTAAAATTATACTTTTTGGGAAGCTTATAATAAGGACTACATACTTACAAAACATAAATTTTAAATGAATTCATTTGATCCCCCAAAAGGTAAATCAAAAGTGGTTTTTATCAGCATTTTGATAGGTGTAGAGGAGACTCCATTATAGTTATGGTTTAAAATTAGCGGGGTTCTATCCAAGGGGGTTTGAATCTAAGGGGGTTTGATCAAACCCCCTTCAATTAAAATCCTTTAAGTGGAACCTTTCAAGGCTTAAATCATTATATTTTCTAAAAATATGTGATTTCAGCAAAAATCAAGATGTCCTAGAAAGTTTAACCCATTATTGTGGCAGCATCCCCCAGTGGAATTTTGGTCGGAAAAATGCCTGAAAAAATTGGCAATTCCTTCGGGATGATAATGGAGGTTGACAGAGGGATTCTCAAAGGGGATTCTTTTCTTTATGCCAGAATCAAGGTGGTGACAATTAATGGTTACCCCAACTCCATCAAGATTTCCTCGACCCTAGGTGAGTGAATTGTTAAAATCAAACTAGAGGAAGCAAAGTTTTTTTGTCTGAGTTGTAGGAGCAGAAATCATGCTTCTAAGTACTGCCCGAAGGAAATAAAAATGGAGTGGAGGAAAAAAGTGCAAAATCTGGAAGTTGTTGAGCCTACCCCCCATCCACCAACCCTATGCCTTGAGGCATCCTCTTCGATGCCCCCTTGGAAGATGTCACCCTAGTGCGCGAACCAATCACAACTCTTGCACATGATCCTACACAATCATTTGTGATGCCTCCCAATGGATTGATAAATGAAATAAAAGAGCAAGCTCGAGGTGATTTAGATGCTTTGAACAACCTAAAAAACATAGAGGAAGCAAGCAACTCGGATTGGTCTAACTTTGAATTCAATGATGAGGACGAATTTAGAGAGTCTGAGGCCAGATTCATTAGTCAAGAGGTGGCCAAAATTCTGAAACCAAACTTGAATGTGAAAGGCAAAAGGAAGGGTCGAAAGATGAATAAGGTTTGGAGGGAGGAAGAGGTGGCCATGCCACCCTAAACAACTTCATTAATAGTACCAAGGGAGGGACAGCCTCCCTTGGGAAGCAATGAAGGTCCTAAGCTAGAATGTCAGGGGCCTCAATGCCCCTGACAAGCGATGCTTGCTAAAGTGTCATCTGCAAACCTTTGGTGTAGATTTAGTTCTCCTCCAAGAAACAAAATTGTCACAGGAAGATAGCAGCATTATGTGCAACTCCTGTAAAGGCTGGAAAGGTTCCTTCATCAGGAGCCTTAGGCAGTCTTAGCGCTCTATGGAATCCTAGAACTACAACCTTAAAATTGCTGGCAGAAACAAACAACTGGATGGCCTTACATGTTTGGGATAACCACTCTCACTTGCAATTCCTTTTGTGGAATATCTACGGGCCAATCAAAACCTTAGAAAAATTGGACACTTGGACCTCAATTTTAGCTCTCATGGAAAACCACAAAGAGGATCTCTTGGTGCTGGGAGGGGATTTCAACACCATTCTCTCTATCATAGAAAAGAAGGGTGGTTTGTGCCATATTAGCCAAAGTCAAAAAGACTTCAAAATCTTTGTAGAAGACAAGAATTTGGTTGACATAGAGCCAAAGAATGGGCAATTTACATAGATAAAAAGGTGAAAGGGCTTCACCAACATTGTAGAAAGACTTGATATATTTCTTTTGTCCTCCAATTGGTTCCTCATAGAGGTCTCAATTGAATCTTACATTCTACCAGTCTCTGGCTCAAACCACTTTCCATTTTTGCTAAGTCTACAAGAGGACAAGCCTCCTCCCAGGTGTCCCTTCAAATTTGAAAAAATGTGGTTGCGCGATGAGTCACTAAAAGACCTGATTCGCTCCTGGTGGAAGGAAACTAAAGTCTAGAAAGGCTAAAAAATGTTCATTGTAGCCAAAAAATTGATCGCAATAAAAGGGCACCTCAAAATTTGGAATGAAGGCACATTCAAAAACATATTCAAGGAAAAAGAGCGTATAGAAGTAGAGCTGGAGGATTTAAACTCAATTGTGATTAGTCAATGAATGTCTGAGGTTGATTTCAAAAAGGAAAAAGAACTAACCAAATCCCACAAGGAACTTCTTGCCCGTGAAGAAATATTATAGAGATCGAAGTCCCATGAAACTTGGTTAAAGGAAGGTAATCTTAACACCAAATTCTTCCATAATTCAACCAAATAGTGAAGAAGTTACAATCGAATCTCTAAAATTGTGAGTGTGGAAGGTGCCGACTTGACAGAACCTGAGACTATCCAAAAAGAAGCAATTAAGTACTTTCAATCACTTCTAGCAGACAAAGAAGCTTTGCCTGCTCAACTCCAAAAATCCTTTTTGGATCTCATTCCATCCATTATTTCATTTGAAGAAAATGATATGCTTCTAGGCCCGGTGACCAAGGAGGAGCTCAAAGCTGCAATCTTCCAGATGGTGTCAGATAAAGTCCTGGGGCCAGACAGCTTTCCAGAAAGATTCTACCAAGAATTTTGGGATATTTTGGGGTATGACATCTAGAAAGATGTGGATGACTTGATAAATGTTAGATTTAGGGCACACAACTGAGAGGGGGGGTGAATCAGTTGTGCAAAACTTTCTTCCAATTAAACACTTAACTCCACTTTGCAATTCAGCAATATAATAATAAATCAATCATGGAAACACAATGCAACAAATTAAGAGCAGAAACACATCAACACATGAGACACTAAGATTTTAACATGGAAAACTCAATTAAGGGAAAAACCACAGGGTGATTAACCCAAGATTGTATTCTCTGTTAGAAGAATAGAAAGAACAAAATGGCACATGCCAATTAGGGCTCACTGCCCGAGCACACTGCTCCCAAGAGGCTCACTGCCTACAAGAGACACACTATCCACAAAGAAATAAGTATCACTTGCTTGAACTAGAAAATAGCATCTTCACCATGCTTGAATCAATTCCATTTAAGCCCAATACTTCTGCTCTACCTTTTGCTCTCCTCTTCACTACGACACTCTCATCTCGACAAGGACACACTTGAAATGACTTTGCAATCCCTTATTTATACAAGAAATCAACTTAGGAATGATCATCTAAGTCGGCAAACATCAACAAGAACATCTCCAAGATGTGTAACTCATCTGGTCTGCCAGTCACAGAAAGAACACCGTCATCCGGAAGTTATTCTTCAATGTGAGCTCCAACTTGAATGCGGATCACCAACATGAACTAGACACTATCTAAAGACCACCACAAGCTTGCCTAAATCACCAAGAACATCCATACTTCATTTGCTTACTGAAATCCATCTCCCCTTCATCTGAAACTACAAGAATACAGTCTGTCATTACTGTCACAAAGGAATAGATGCTTTCGGACCTTCAAGCCACGAACCAATCTATTTGACACTCCAAAAATACTTTCTCAACACTCCCTCAAATCCATAGAACAGGAAAATGCATTTCCAGATCTCACCGGACCTATCTATATCACTCTGTCACCATTGAACATCTACCGGAACCAGTTTGACTTGAGCGGCCACAACTTCTTCAGATCTTCATGTGGATCTCTGAAATCTCTAATGGACCACCTTAAGACACATATCTACAAACCCTTTAAACCACATCCTCTGATCCTCATCCTATCTTGGACTTTTACCTTAATGTCATCACTGTTCTTCATTGTTCCTGATTGAGGCTAATTATTTCAATATCCTCAGCACACAGCTCATCCAATCCTTATCATTAATGTAACAGGAGTATGTTGACATCAATGACAACACTGGTTAGGCACATACTTGCAACAATCTCCCCCTTTGTCATTGATGGCAACATATGATGTGAAAAACCATCAAGATAAGAACTTCTCCTTACTGTCACAACTCCCCCTATCAGCAATAATCATTCACATGTTTTCTCTCCCTTTACTGCTCCCCCTTTGATTAGCAACCACTTATTTTTCACATGTCTTCTTTCCCTCTTTGACATCAATGTCAAATGGCACATACTTGCAATTCCACCACTTCAGAATCATACCTGCTGCTCCCCCTGAGTAGCAGCTCCCCAACATCAATTCAGATCACAAGGTGTGACTATGATACCCACTGGACTGATGCACCTTAGTTCATCACTAGAGGGGCAATAACCCCTAACTTCTCCCTGAGAAACTCAAAAGAGCCCTTAGGTAGAGGTTTAGTAAAGATATCTGCAATCTAATCCTTGGAAGGCACAAACTCCAATCTGACTTCATTCTTGTTCACTTGCTCTCTCAAAAAGTGAAACTTGATGGATATATGTTTAGTCTTTGAATTCAACACCAGATTATTAGATATGTTTATTGCACTTGAATTATCACAGAAGATTGTGATAGGTTCCTCATACTCCACTTTGATATCTCTTAGCATCTGCTTCATCCACAAAACTTGAGTTCAACTACCTACTGCTGCAATATATTATGCTTCAGTTGTAGACAGAGATATAGCCTCTTGTTTCTTGCTTAGCCAAGAAACCAATCTCTTCCCCAAAAAGAATGCTCCACCACTGGTACTCTTCCGGTCATCCACATCTCCTACCCAATCCGCATCTGTATATGCATGAAGAGAGAAATCATGATCTCTAGGATACCACAGACCATACTCAACTGTCCCTTTTAGATATCTAAAAATCCTCTTGATGCCATGACATGAGATTCTCTAGGATCAACCTGGAATCTAGCAACAAGACCAACAGCCTGCATAATGTCTGGTCTAGTTTGAGTGAGATACAACTGTCCTCCAATCATTGACCTATACTTTGTCTGATCAGCCTTAGGAGAATCATCATTTTTGCTCAAATTACATCCGGTTGCCATGGGAGTATTCATTGGTTTTAAATCTTCCATCCCAAATTTCTTCAACAATTCTTTCACATATTTGGTCTGAGAAATGAAGATTCCTTTCTTTGTTTGAGTGATTTGTAGACCGAAGAAGAAATTCATTTCACCAAGAATGGACATCTCAAACTCACTTTTCATTTGATTTGGAAAAGTTTTACACATACTATCTCTTCCTCCAAAAATGATATCATCAACAAACACTTCAACAATCAAGATGTTTTCATGATCAATTTTGAAATATAAGTTACTGCCAGCAATACCTTTGTTGAAACCAATCTTCAAAAGATGCTTGTCCAATCTTTCATACCAGGCTCTTGGGGCTTTCTTCAATCCATACACTGCCTTCTTCAACTTGCAGACCATATCACCATGATCAAACAATTGAAAACCATCTGGTTGATCAATGTACACTTCTTCTTCCAAGTCACCATTTAGGAAGGCAGATTTGACATCCATCTGATATACCTTGATATCCTTGAAAGTAGCAAAAGCAAGAAATAGCCTGACTACTTCAATTCTTACCACCGGAGCAAAAGTTTCTTCAAAATCAACTCCTTCTATTTGAGAATAACCCTTGCAAACCAATCTGGATTTATTTCTGATTACTTCACCAACTTCATTTAGTTGTTCCGGAAGACCCATTTGGTTCCAATCACATTCTTGTTTCTAGGTCTAGGAACAAGATCCCAAGTGTGATTTTTCTCAATTTGCATCAGCTCTTCCTCCATTGCTTTAGTCCATTTTCATCATTGCAAGCTTCATTCACTGTCTTAGGTTCAATCTTTGAAATCAGATAATACTCATCTAAGTCTTGAGCAATTCTCCTTCTTGATTGTACACCTTTGTTTTTGTCACCTATGATCTGATCTTTAGAGTGGTTCAGTCTTACATACCTTGGAACTTTGGGTGTTTCTTGCACTTCTAATTCTTGATCAGGCTCATTGAGACTTATCTCTTCTTCCTGACTTACCGGATCAGTTTGAATCTATTTTTCAGAAGAGGCTTGGGCATCTTGAATTAGAGCACCATTCTGATCATCTTCATCATACTCATAAAACCTTGAGGGTTTTTCAATTCCTTCATCAACCTTCACATTTGTACTTTCTATCATCTTTCTCAGTCTCTTGTTGTAACACTGGTATGCTTTGGTTTGAGTGGAGTAGCCCGAGAATATTCCTTCATCACATCTAGCATCAAACTTTCCTAGATCTTCATCTCTTTTAATGTAATATTTGCTACCAAAAAATCTAAAATACCTCATAGTAGGAGTGATGCCAAACCAAAGTTCATAAGGAGTCTTACCAGTATTGCTTCTTATTTGAACTCGATTGAGAGTATAGACTACAGTGGTGACAGCTTCTCTCCAATAGATCTGAGGAACATTTGCTTACATCATCATAGTCCTAGATGCTTCCTAGATGGTCCAGTTCTTTCTCTCCACTACTCCATTCTGCTGTGGAGTCCTAGGAGTAGACAGCTGTCTCTTTACTCCATGTTTCTCATAGAACTCTATGAACTCACCGGATGTGAATTCTCCACCTCTATCAGATCTCAGACACTTTAATTTTAATAAAGTTTCATTCTCTACCATAGCCTTGAATATTATGAATTTCTCAAGAGCTTCTGATTTCTCTTTTAGAAAGGTTACCCACATCATCCGGGAATAGTCATCAATTAGTAGCATGAAGTATCTATCACCTTGAATACTCCTGATTCTTGCTGGACCACAAAGATCAGTATGAACTAAGTCCAATAATCTGGTAGAAGACAGTTCCTTACTTTTGAATGTGACTCTGCTCAACCTACCCAACTGACATTCCTTACACAAGCTGTTAGTAGGTTTCACCAATTTTGGAAGATCTCTTACAACCTGAGTATTGCTTATCTTGATGATATTGTCAAAATTCACATGACACATCCTTCTATACCGTAACCAACTCTGATCAACTTGAACAAATAAGCAATTTTTACAGTACCAACCAAGTGGAAGATATTACCTTTAGTTTGGGTACTGGATGCAATCTCTATTCCAGAACTTTCAAAGATCTTGCATTTTCTATTTTTGAATCGGAGATCATAGCCTTGGCCACCAACTGTCCAACACTGAGAAGATTGTGCTTCAAACCTTCAACATATAGAACATTACCAGTTTTGTTCCTTCCATCAAAAGAAATAGTTCCTCTTCCTCTGATTCTACCAGCAGAATTATCACCAAACTTTACCACTCCTCCTTCATACCTTTCCAAATCTATGAACTTATTTTTGTCACCTGTCATATGGTGAGAGCATCCACTGTCAATGACCCAATCATCCTTCTCTTCAACTTAGGCAACCAGAGCTCTTTCCACAGTCTTATGATTGATAGATATAGAGGACATTGGATCTTCTTCCTTGATGGCAATGAACACCCATTCATTTCTGGATTTGTTCCATATCTCTGATTCATCATCCGTTACTCCTTCGTTATCACCATCTTCATGTACATAGTAACAGTTCTTTTGGAACCTTGGCTTGTTAGGATTTTGCCTTGAAAACCTTTCCAGACACCTTGAGGCAAAATGACCAATCTTATTGCAGTTAAAACACTTGAAAGGTAATTTTCCTTCATACTTACCAGATCCTCTTGGCAACCTCTTAGCAATAAGGGCTTCAAGTTGAGCAACTTCTACTTCTTCTTCTTCCAGATCTTTTCTTGCTTTTTCATACCATGACAGCTTCCTTGATGAATTCTCTCCCGGATCAAACCTTTGTTTACCTTTAATAGAGGCACTAACTTTGAATGCAGATTCAGTCTGGGGGGGTCATCTCCAAACTCAGTCATTTCAAATGCAGTGAATTTTCTAGCCAATTGATCTCTTGTGACAGTTGTATGGGCTCTGAATTCTTCAATGGCAGCAGCCTTGATTTTGTAAGAAGCAGGAAGAGATCTCAGAATTTTGCCAACAATCTCATCTTCATCCAAGACTCCACCAACATTTCTAATTCCACAAACAAGCTCATTTACTCTTGGCATAAAAGTAGTGATGTTTTCACCTTCTCTTATGTTCAGATTTTTGAATTTTCCTTTCAGACTTTGTAACCTTGCACATTTAACATACTTGTCTCCTTCATGCAGAAGTTCTAGTTTTTGCCAAATCTCAAAAGTAATTGGCAGGTCAATAACATTTGAGAGCTCTGAATCAGATAATGTGCTTAGAAGAGCCTCTATAGTCCGTAGATTATTTTTAGCATCTGTGATTTTATTTTGGGTTTTCGGACCACCCTGTGGAGGTACATACTATGTTGTAGCCATGGTCCAGTACGCCATTCCCATACATTTCAAGTGACATTTCATGCGACCTTTCCAGAGATTAAAATTGGTTCCATCAAACTTCAGACTATCCTTCTTGTAAGACGACATCCTGGATCTCCTCAAGTGGTTAAGCTCTTTTTAGAGGAACTTGGCTCTAATACCAATTGTTAGATTTAGGGCACACAACTGAGAGGGGGGTGAATCATTTGTGCAAAACTTTCTTCCGATTAAACACTTAACTCCACTTTGCAATTCAATAGTATAATAATAAATCAATCATGGAAACACAATGCAACAAATTAAGAGCAGAAACACATCAACACATGAGACACTAAGATTTTGATGTGGAAAACCCGGTTAAGAAAAAACCACGGGGTGATTAACCCAAGATTGTATTCTTTGTTAGAAGAATAGAAGGAACAAAATGGCACATGCCAATTAGGGCTCACTGCCCAAGCACACTACTCACAAGAGGCTCACTGCCTACAAGAGACACATTGTCTATAAAGAAATAAGTATCACCTGCTTGAACTGGAAAATAGCATCTTCACCATGCTTGAATCAATTCCATTTAAGCCCAATACTTCTGCTCTACCTTTCACTCTCCTCCTCACTACTACACTGTCATCTTGACAAGGACACACTTGAAATGACTTTGCAGTCCCTTATTTATACAAGACATCAACTTAGGAATGATCATCTAAGTCAAAAAACATCAACAAGAACATCCGCAGGATGTGTAACTCATCCGGTCCGCCAGTCACAGAAAGAACACCATCATCCGGAAGTTATTCTTCAATGCGAGCTTCAACTTCAATGTGGACCACCAACATGAACTAGACACTATCCAAAGATCACCACAAGCTTGCCTGAATCACCAAGAACATCCATACTTCATCTGCTTACTGAAATCCATCTCCCCTTCATCCAGAACCTCATGAACATAGTCTATCATTACTGTCACAAAGTAATAGATGCTTGCAGACCTTCAAGCCACGAACCAATCTATTTGACACTCCAAAAAGACTTTCTCAATACTCCCTCAAATCTGCAGAATAGGAAAATGTATTTCTGGATCTCACCGGACCTATACGTATCACTCTGTCACCACTGAACATCTGCTGGAACCAGTTTTACTTGAGTGGCCACAACTTCTTCAGATCTTCATGTGGATCTCTGAAATCTCTAATGGACCACCTTAAGACACATATCTATAAACCCTTTAAACCGCATCCTCTGATCCTCATCCTATCTTGGACTTTTACCTTACTGTCATCACTGTTCCTAATTGAGGCTAATTTTCTCAATATCCTCAGCACATAGCTCATCCAATCCTTATCATTAATGCAACAGGAGTATGTTGACATTAATGACAACACCAGTTAGGCCCATACTTGCAATAGAGAAAATCCAGAAGAATGATTAAAGATATCAACAATACTTTCATAGCCCTTATTCCAAAGAAGCCAAAGGTCAACTCTTTCCATGACTTTCACCCTATTTCTTTGTGCAACACCATTTACAAAATGGTTACTAAAGTAATGGCAAATATGCTGAAACTCATTATTCCGTCCATCATCTCTGAGGAACAGAGTGGTTTCATTCCTGGGCAAAACATAGTGGACAATATTATCTTTGCACATGAAACAATGCATTCCACCACCTCCGACAATCAAAGTAGCATGATATTGAAACTTGATGTAAGAAAGCCTTACGATCGGGTCAACTAGAGATTCTTTCTCAAAATAATGGAAAAATTTTGGGTTCGACAAACATTGGATTGATTGGATCTTTGAATGTATATCTTTGACCCGTTATTTAGTATTGGTGAATGGGAGCCCCTGTAGCTTCTTTGAGCCCACCAGGGGCCTCAGATAGGGTGATCCATTATCTCCTTTCCTCTTCGTCACCGTGGCTAAAGCCCTAGGGAGAGGTATTCAAAATCTGGTTGCCCTAGGTCGATGGAGGGGTGTCCAAATTGCAGACAACCTCCCTCGAGCCTCTCATCAAAAATTTGTTGATGACACCCTACTTTTCGCCTCCTCACACTTGCAAGATGGACCAATACACAAAGGCTTCGCGATAGGTAATAAACTATACCAAGTCTAATATTTTTTTCTTTAATACTTGCAAAAGAATGCAATGACAAATTCTTTCCATTCTATAGTTTGAAAAAGCTAAGATGCCAAGTAAATACTTGGGAGTTCATCTCTTCAAAAGAGTAATGTGTCATGCCCTGTGGGAAGATACTATCCAAAAATGCCAAGCCAAAGCATCTTCGTGGCATGGATGATGTCTTACCCTCTTAGGAAAGATCCAGATGATAAAAGTTGTCTTAATGAGGATTCCCATCTACCATTTAAGTAGTAACCAAGTAACCAAAAAAGTGTACTGCTCAATAGAAGGGATACTTAAGAAATTCCTTTGGGAAGGGGCCAATGAAGATAGAAGAATTCCCCTGATTGGCTGGCAAATAGCCTACAAAGAGAAACAGAATGGTGGCGCAGGGATCTGAGACATGGAAAAACAAAACATAGCCCTGGGGGCAAAATTGGTCTGGTCTCTATATCGAGATCCCAATGCAAGATGGTTCTGAATCTTGAGGAAAAAATATTTGGATTTAGAGGATCCTACTCAAATCCTAACCACTCCTAATGCTTCGAAAGGCTCTCACATCTGGAACTTCATTTAGAACTGCCAATGACTTATTGTAGATCATATCTCTTAGATACTCCACAATGGAAAGAAAGAAAATATTTGGTAAGACTCAATAAATGGCCTGCCCCCATTGGTAGACATTCCCAGCCTAAAGGATTGCTAGAAATATCTCGCAAGCAGCTACAGTAATAAGGCGGCCAACTTCATCGATGATTCAAACTGGGACTGGGAGCGAATCTCAAGACTTCCACTGGATAGAGAAGCAATCAGTGACCTAAAAAGTGCACTCTTAGTAAGGAAGATAAGAACATCTGACAAAGAGGATGGAATTATGTGGACAGGATCCAAATCGGGCAACTATGCGGTCAAATTTGGCTATGCAATGTAAAACTTCCATCTGCCTTTAGATTGGCCTACTAATTTGTGCTAGGGAAAACAAACTGTGCCTAAAGTGGGTGCCTTCACCTAGACAGCAACACACAAGTGAATTCTAATAGGTGAAAGACTAAAACTTCTGGGGATCGTTGGGCCTTCGCGATGCGTAATGTACAACAACGCAGAAGAAATAGTCAACCATTTGCTTGTGACTTGCTCGTTCGCCTCTGAATGCTGGGAGTGGCTACATGGAAAGTTAGGTTAGATCAGCGTGCTTCCCAATGAATTAACATGTCTACTTAAGGGTTGGCCAAAAGGCTCCAAATCCCTCTGGCAAGGGCTGTGGGAAACTAGTCCCTCTTTACTGATGTGGCACATCTGGCGTGAAAGGAACTATAGGATCTTCAGGGACAAATCATCAAAGCTGGAGGAAGTTCTCATAAAAGTGTAAGTAGGCATTTGTGAGATCATCAATGCAAGGATGATAGATTCTCCCCCGATACCATTTGCCGGATGGGACAAGGAAATGAGGAAAAATTGGCCAGACTTGATAATACCAAGCCATTGTTACAAACTAGAGAAAGCTAAAGAGAGAAGGAAAAAGTGTGCCCTCACCAAATGAGTTGCCCTGCCTCTAGGAAGATTGAAATTAAATTTTGATGGAGCAGCGAAGGGCAACCCAGGCACGTTCGAAGCTGGGGTCATCATTCAAAATTATCATGGAGATATAATTTGGGCACTCTTGAACAAATTGCCACCTAGTACCAACAATGAAGCCAAAATCTCTGCACTTCTCTATGGATTGAGACTCTGCAAAGAACATCACCTAGTCGATTTGGATACAGAGGGTGATTCCCTGATATGTACTAACACCATAATAACTAGGAGCATCTTGAACTAGAAACTGAAGTACCTAGTAGAAGCTATTTGGGAATGTTTAGACGGATTAGGGAATATTTCCATAGCCCACACCTACTGAGAAGGAAATAAGGCAGCTGATTACCTAACAAATTGGGCATGTGTACAAGAGGAGGAGATAGTCATAGCCGAGTCATGTGAGCCTTGGCCAGACTTGCCATTGGAATGACTACTGAAATAACTAATGCTCAGATGCCCAGAATAGCAGAGATTTGGGTGATCTAAATCTGGTAGTCATGGCGTACTTAAAGGATTCGTGCTCTGTCATTTATAGATGAAGGCCAAAGAAGAAATCCTTCATCATAGGCCACCATGGAGATCGATTGTGTCTGCATGGGTAAGTGCACAAAGATGAGGGACCAAAACGGGGTCTTAAGTTGCCACTTTTTTTCTGAAATCAGGAAACATTGATGTTAGATGAGAAATTGAAGATAGCTACACTCAAAATTTGAAGGTGGAACAAAAACAAGAGTTCTAGTGCTCCGAATCTAGTTTCTAAACTACTTATTTTTTCCAAAAATGGTTAAGATTAAGGGGTTCAAAAAGAGGGAGCACACCAATTGGTCTTGTTTTTTGAAAAAAACATAACATAGCATCTGGTGTGCTCCCCCTAAAACTTTTTTTTAGTATTTTAATAATCGCTCTAGTGAGAAATTAGGTAACACCATGTAGTTTATCCCTGATTTTTCTAATAATTTTTTAATGAATAATTGATCTTTTAGTAATTTTAAAAGTGGACACATCCTGAAAAACAAAAATTTGAGTGTGCTTCCCCCTAAAATGTTTGAAAACTAATCAAAAATTGAATTTTTTTTTTTAATTCATGTAGAATGGAGTCTAGTTTCTAAAAATATAACTTATTTCAATTTTTGATGAATGGTTAAAAAAAGGGTCAAAAATACTAGACACTAGTTTTTGACAAAAACTAGACACACTAACAAAAGGAATTCAAGATGAAACACTAAACGTACTCAAAATGTGAAAAAAATTATATGGTTAGATAGCTAACAGAGAGCTTAAGATTATGGTGGTATTTTTTTTGAGTTTTCATTGAAAAAAGTGCCATCTTGATGGGGAGCACACTCCAGATTATCTCTAGATTTTGCTAAAAATTGATAAAAACACATCAAACAAAGCTGAGCATAACACGAGCGCATTATGATGAGCATAACTGGCAATACACATGCCAATTGCATTTGTTTGAAAGTTTCTAAATCCTTTTCAACAAATCCATTTTTTACATATCTTGCAATGATTACATTCCATTATAGAACATCTCTTTGAGGTGTTACGTCTTACAATTGACATGCCTTGTCTATGCTTCCACACTTTACATACATGTCTACAAGGGCAGCTGCACTTCCTATCGTCTCTCTCTATTTCTCTCCCCTCTCTACATCCTACCCTTTCTCTAAGTCTCTACTTCCCTCCCCTCTCTACCTCCCACCTTCTCTCTCACTCTCTACTTCCCTCTCCTATCTACCTCCTACCCTCTTTCTGAGTCTTCTCTTCCCTTGCCTCTCTACCTCCTACCTTCTCTCTCACTCTCTTCTCCCCCTCCCTCTGTACCTCTTACCCTCTCTCTCACTTTCTACTTCCCTCCCCTATCTACCTCCTACTCTCTCAGTCTCTACTTCCCTCCCCTATCTACATCCTACCCTCTCTCTCTTCTTCCTTGCCCTGTCTATCTCCTACGGTCCTCTCCCACTCTCTACTTCCATCTTGTCTCTACCTCCTATCCTCTCTCTCACTCTCTACTTCCCTCCCCTCTCTACCTCTCCTCATTCTTCCCATCCAATGAAATTTCATAAATTATCTTGTTTCCATTTCACTGAATCCCAATTTATATCCTCATCCATCTTTACATGTCCTATTTTTCTTACATTTCCATGTTCTTTGTCGACAAGGGAGAGAGAGAGAAAGGAAAAGGGAGAGGATGGAGATGGAGGGGAGAGAAACCTGGGAGAGATACCTGGTGATAGGGAGAGAGAGAGATAGAGAGTCCTAGTTTTCTTGTTTTGGAGAGAGAGAGAGAGGGTGGGTCAAGTTTATGAGTTTAGGGTTGCTTAAGTTTAGGGTTTAGGGGTTTAGGGCTGCTCAAGTTTAGGGTTTTGGGTTTTGGGTTAGGGTTTAGGGGAATTATTTAGGGTTTAGGGGTTTACGATTACTTAGGTTTATGGTTTAGGGTTTAGGGGTTAGGATTTAGGTGTTAGGGATTTAGGGTTGCTCAGGTTTAGGGTTTAGGGGTTAGGGTTTAGAGAGAGAGAGAGAGAGTGAGTGGCTCAATGGATATTGGGAGAGATTTAGGGAGATAGAGGTTTAGAGTTACTTCTAGGGTTTATGGTTTAGAGGTTTGGGGTTTAGGGTTGCTTAGTTTTAAGGTTTAGGGGTTAGGGGTTAGGGTTTAGGGGTATTATTTAGGGTAACTTAAGGTTTATGTTTTAGGGGTTAGGGGTTAAGGTTTAGAGGTTTAGGTTAGGGTTTAGAGAGAGAGGGTCGATACGAAGATATAGAGGAGACTGAGGGGAGACATAGGGAGATAGAGGGTGAGGGACATGGCTAGAGACATAGGCAGAGAGATTGAGAGGTAGAGGGATGATAGAGACAAGGAGATAGGGTTTAGGGTTGATCAGATTTAGGGTTCATCAGGTTTAGGGTTTAGGGGTTAGGAGTTTAGAGAGGGAGAGATATGGAGATAGAGGGTGAGGGACATGACCAGAGACATAGCTAGAGAGATTAAGAGGTAGAGAGATGATAGAGACAAGGAGATAGGGGTTTAGGGTTGATCAGGTTTAGAGTTTAGGGGTTAGGAGTTCAGAGAGGGAGAGATAGGGAGATAGAGGGTGATGGACATGGCCAAAGACATAGGTAGAGAGATTGAGAGGTAGAGGGATGATAGACACAAGGAGATAAGGGTTTAGGGTTGATCAGGTTTAGGGTTTATGGTTGGTATATATGATGTATAGAATGGTGTAAATGACTAACATAATAGTGCTTATGATGTTTTGATGGCTCCTATGGCTGGCAGAGGGTAGAATGACACCTGTGACTGGCTAGGTGTAGAATGATGCTTGTGATTGATAGGTAGGTGCTACTAAGGAGCATATTGGCACATATGATATACAAAATGGTGCAAATGACTAACAGATTGGCACTATGATCTTCTAATGGCTCTTGGGGAGGTATTTGTTTAATTTTGATTATTTTTGGGATCATTTGAGATGGAGCTTAGATTGATTTGGGATGGAGATGGGATGAAATGGATTGGTTTAGGGATGATGAGAGATGAAAAGGACTAGATTACGAACAATTTGGGAATGATTAGAATGGTTTTAGGGATGGTCTAAAGTGGTTTAGTGCTAATTAGGGAATGATTAGAATGATTTAGGAATAGTTTAGGGATGGTATTTGAGATGAAATCTAGGTTGATTGGAAAATGATTAGGGATGAAGTTAAATTGATTTGGATGTGATTTGGGATCATGTGAAGTGGTTTAGGGCTTATTAGAAGTGGTTTAGGGATGATTAGAGATGAAATTGAATAGATTAGGGATGATTTGGGATTGATTAGGATTGAATTTGGTTGGAATGAAAGCTTAATGTTTTCATGTTTTCATGTTATAGAGATTGGGAGAGATAGGGAGATAGAGGTTAAGGGTTGCATCCAGGTTTTATGGTTTAGGGGTTAGGGGTTTAGGGTTGCTCATTTTTAGGGTTTAGGGGTTAGGAGTTAGGGTTTAGGGGCATTATTTATGGTTTAGGGTTTATGGTTTACTGGTTAGGGGTTAAGGTTTAGAGGTTTAGGTTTATGGTTTACGTAGAGAGGCGAATAGGGAGATACAGAGGAGACTGAGCCTGGGAGAGATATCTATGTCTCCTCTATCCCTCTCTCTAACTATACCTACCTCTCTCTCTCTCTCTTACTATATCTCTTTCGATCCCATCTCTCTAACTTTACCTTTCTATCTCTCTCCCTCACTATTTGAGGTTTACATGAGTTTAGGGTTTCTCAAGTAAATATGGTTTAGGTTTTAGGGTAAGGGTTTAGGGGAATTATTTAGGCTTTAGGGGTTTAGGGATGCTCAAGTTTAGGGTTTAGGGTCTAAGGGTTAGGGTTTAGGGTTTACGGGTTAGGAGTTTAGGGTTTCTTGCGTTTAGGGGTTAGGGTTTAGGGTTTGCAAAGAGATAGAGCGAGGGGACCAATAGAGATTGGGAGAGAGAGGGAGATAGAGGTTTAGGGTTGCTTCTAGGTTTTATGGTTTAAGGACCTTAGGGGTTTAGGGGTTTAGGGTTTCTCATTTTTAGGGTTTAGGAGTTAGGGGTTAGGGTTTAGGGACATTATTTAGGGTTTAGGGTTTATGGTTTAGGGGTTAAGGTTTAGAGGTTTAGGTAGAGAGGAGAATAGGGAGATATAAAGGAGACCGAGCCTAGGAGAGGTATCTATGTCTCCTCTATCCCTATCTCTAACTATACCTACCTTTACTTCCAGGTTTTATGGTTTAGGGACCTTAGGGGTTTAGGGGTTTAGGGTTGCTAGATTTTAGGGTGTAGGGTTAGGGGTTAGGGGCATTATTTAGGGTTTAGGGTTAATGGTTTAGAGGTTTAGGTTTATGGTTTAGGTAGAGGGAAGAATAGGGATCCCTATCTCTATCTCTATGGACATATGGATCCCTATCTCTTAATCTATCCCTTGCTACCTCTCTATCCTCCTCTTAGTCTCTCTCCCCAACCTTCTACCTCTTGAAATCTCTCTCCTTATGTCTCTAGACATCTCTTTATCTATTTCCCTATTGAGCTATCTATCCTCATAACCCCATCTCTTAATATACCCCTCTCTACCTCTCTCTCTATATTTCCCTATCTATCTCTCCCTTGCTAGATCTATCTCCCTATATCTCCCCTCTCTATATGTATGTATCTCTATCTTTCTCCCTCTATAGACCTCTTTCTCTATCTTGATCCCCATCTCTCCCTTTCCCTGTCTCTATCTCTCCATGTCTCTCGATCCCTCTTTATATATAGGATAGAGAAATGAAGAGAGAGAGAGAGAGAGAGTCTCTCATGTAGATACAAGGTTACCTTTATGTTATCATGCTTCCTAGAATGTGCTAGTGTTATAACGCAAGTGCATTATAACGCGATCACGTTCTTGGAAGCATGGAAAATGGTAAAAAAGCATGTGGGATCCATGTTTTAGACCCCACATGCCTATTATTCCTACTTTTCATGAGTATATCAGACAAGAAAACACTTTTCATGTTGGTTGACTAATTAAGAATCATTTTTATATGAATCCACCACTTTTTTTGTTTTTTCAACGTAGAAGAAGTGATTTTTCATGTTTTTGGAGAAAATTTGATTATTTAAACTGAAAGTTTCATGTTTCATGTGTGATTTTGTTTCAAAGATAATTACCATTGATATATAGATTGAATTTGATGATATATGTTTGTTTTTTACATAAATTCTACTAATCCTATTCTAGAATTATATAGAATTCATAATCAAACTTGAGAAAAACAAGAATTTGAGGATTTTGAAGCCATCTTTTGGAGAATTGGTCAACTGCAATATTGAATTCTAAGGTATGTTCAATTTTAATTCACATATATATGTTCTTTATGTCTTTAAATGTCTTTATGTCTTTATGTTTTTTATGTTCTTTATGTTCTAAGACATATATGTGTCTAGGTATATCAGTTAGTTCAATCAAAGAAACTCCAAATTCCTCATGTTTCCACCTTGTTTCAGCCCTTCATGCCTTTATTTCACCTATTTTCAGCTATACAAGAGAAAAACATTATCAAATACTTCATAAAATAATTTTAATGAACAATTGTTTGTCATACTCATATTCAAGTGTATACATGGAGCCAAAATTGATTTTGGAAGACTCTTAATTTTTGCCCTGGGATGATATAGAAGGATTTGTTCCTTAATACATGCATAATTCAGTTCATTTAATAGAACCATGCATGAAATGATAGTTTTCTTACAAAAAAGGAGGAAATGAGCACCATAAACTATTTGACAAATTGTTACAACTCACTTTGATACCAATCAATCCATAAAAAATATGATGGAGATTATGTATTTATTTCATCAACATAACAAAATTTTAGAGAAGAGAGTTATATATGTAAATATATGGACATACAAGAATCATGACATAAGATGATACAAAGGGAGTTACAAGGAGATAAAACACTAAAAAGGAGGTTTTCATGAGTGTAGGACAATCATGTAAGTCTCTATAAAAGTCCACTATCATAGTCTATATAACCCTGCTGCCATGTATGATCCTCCTTACATTTGAAGGTCATTTTACAATGCTATGAAAGTTATAATTTATTACAAAGTGGTCCTTCTTATTGCATCTATGTCCAATGAAATTCATACATTTATACACCATTTACAATGAATGTGTAAAGAGTTCTCTTCCTACAATTATGCACTTGCTACAACTGAGATAAGAGTTTGTGCACATTACAATAATGAAAACCATCACTGTTATGATACAACATACTACAAGTCATCTATGTTACATGCTACAACATTTATGTTACTATGGAACACAAATGTGCATGCTTACAACACCCAAAACATGTCATCACTAGCTCTTACATTCTCTATTTTCCTTGTCCTTTCTTGACCTCCAAGTGGCCATACTTCTCATACTCACCCATAATGAGTGAAACATACTACTTGCTTTCTCTACAAGTGAAAAAATTGAACACAACTCAATCCATGGGAAAAACTTGGAGTGCTAATCAAATGCCCCTACAAATGAAAGAAACTCACACTTATCTCCTTTGCAAATCAAGTAAATACTCTATCCAAGTATCATTACTTACTAACATCATTCAATGTTGATGTAGACTCATGTGAGAGTTGTTCTCTCTTTGAATTTGATTTTTTAGTGTGCTTTTTTTCCTTTGTGGTTGCTTACTCTTGCATTTGTCATTTGGGTGAATCTCTAGATTAAGCTTCCAACACTTGTCATAACAATATCCTCGAACCTTGAAATAAGACCAATAGTTGTTAGCTTTGTACATACTCAAATCAACTTATTTGTTATCTTCTTTGAGTTTGTTTTGGCCTTTATCTTCCCTTAGTTTTAGAGAGTTACTTCTTTTTCCATCCTTGCTATGGAAAATATGCTCCTTAGTGGTGTTTGCTTTGTGCATCATTCTACAATTTACTACTTCATCTTTCTACTTCTTAGAGATACAACCATTCAATTTTCCCCTTTAGAATGTTTGAAATAGGCTCCCAAATGATGCACTACAAGGTGAGAACAACTTGGTTTTACAAAGTTTCACAAACTTGTGTTCTTGATTTGACTCAGAAACTCTCTCAATGACCCTTTAATGCATTAAGTCTCCAACACACAACTAGAGTTCAAACCTTCATAAGAACTAGATGAGGCATCTAAAAAGATTATGCTCACCAACTAGAACCAACTAAACCACTCTTCAAGTCACAAGGATCCCCTCTTAGCAACCAATCTACCCAAGCCCTCAAATCCTAGTAGCCCTACTTAAGGGGTTTTTCTGACTTATTTTCACCATAAGGTTTCAAACTCAAACTTCAATGAATATTTAGAATACCCATTACCAAGTTACATAACATATCGTGAACTCAATATAGACTCCTTTGGACAATATGCCTCAAAACTAACCTTATTCACTTTCCTAAAAGGGTTAATTAGGCCTATATTACAAAGGAACTTGCCTTCAAACTTTCCAAAGACCCCTAAACTCAATAAAGAGTCCTTATTCAAGTTTCCAAACTCCCAAATCCACACTCACATTCAAGTGGCATGATCATTTATGATGCAGACACAAGAAGGAATTCAAAGCATTGATACCATATTTCACAAATCAACTCAACCATAAACCAAAATCTTGCAATGGCCCAACTAGGTGCTTAAGGGCATCATAAGGCATAAGGGCTCCAAGCTATTCCCCAACCCTAACACAAGCATACACCATGTTAATATAATGTATTCAAACCAATTTTGTCACTTTTAGTGCCTGGAAACATCAACCAATGTCTGATCCACAAATCACTCCTTAAGGCTGTTAGGGTTAGCTGGCAAAAGATATCAATTAAATGCAAATAAAGATTAAACAGAGGAATGGAAATACACAGAAATAATAACAGCAGGAGACAATTTTTAACGTGGTTCACCCAAACTCAGGCTACATCCACTAAATAGAGAGTCCAATATTATTATCTAGTAAATCACAACCGATTACAATCAGCAATCCCTGCAACTCAATACTGCTGCAAAATGCTACAATACCATACCCAAATCCTAACCCTTGGCCGCCTTTTATTAAGATTTTTGTCGGTTATAAAAATAGGGTTTTCTTATGTCGGTTAATGAAAAATAACTCCCGGTGCTTTATAAAATAATAAAAAAACTGTGTGAGGTTTCAGGGGCGCTGCCCCTCGACCCCGCCCTGTATCGCGACAGGGAACGCGCCAAGGGCGCTACCCCTGGACCCCACAAGGGGCACTGCCCCTTGACCCCGTAGGGATTTGAGGGGGAAATCGCGCTGATAAAAGAGGGGTAAATATAACCTCCAAGTCTAATTAGGCTCCATATAACAACAAAGGCCTAGTAGCCTTCCAAATTTGAAAAATGTGCATAACTTTGTGTAAACTCAGCCAACCCACAAACCAAAAAGTATTTAGACGCCCATTATGGAGTAGAACAACATATCAAAAGATTTCATGCCCTTGTTTAAGGAAAAATGTGAGTTCTATGACTATCCCTCTCTAAAAATAGGCCTAATTTGGTCCAATTAACAAAGCATGTACCCTAGGATCATTCAATAACCACTCCAAACCCAAAAAAAATACATCTATATGTCACAAAACTTCAAGTTCCACCATTGGTTAGTATAGCCATGCTAATCTAGGGTAGAAACTAGAAAACCCTTCATTTCTTCACAAATGAGGGGATTTTAATGAAAATCTCATATCCACTCCGACCCAGAACAAACTAACACTTGATTCACCTTTAAATAGGCCTGCATATGCTATTGGAACACTTACTTGGCCAAGTTGCATTCAAATTCATAAAGAACCACTATTTAGCCACCCTTTCCACTTGGAAAATGCA
Organism: Cunninghamia lanceolata; assembly: GCA_027924645.1. Lineage (NCBI taxonomy): Eukaryota > Viridiplantae > Streptophyta > Pinopsida > Cupressales > Cupressaceae > Cunninghamia > Cunninghamia lanceolata. The sequence continues at coordinate 3,836,604 of BSBN01001182.1, read as the reverse complement.
TGAAAATGCCCTTAGGGCATTACACAAAACCCTCTTAGACTCACAGGAGGTCACAAATCTAGTATATAAATAGTAGTATGAATTGCTTCCCTCCAATATATTTATGTTTAGTCAATTTTTATTTTTGATGCTTCTCATAGGAGGTCACAACTCCAGTCCGTCCAACTACGAACAATGAAGCTCAAGAAAAGATGATGGAGAGTGATCATCAGATGGTGGTAAGTGATCGATTACATAACTAATGTTATATATTTCATGTACATTTTGTTATAGTAATGTGTTGCAAGTATGCGCCTAACCAGTGTTGTCATTGATGTCAACATACTCCTATTACATTAATGATAAGATTTGGATGAGTTGTGTGCTGAGGATATTGAGAAAATTAGTCTCAATTAGGAATAGTGAAGAACAGTAATGACTTAAAGTAAAAGTCCAAGACCGGACAAGGATCAGAGGATGCGGATTAAAGGGTTTGTAGATATGTGCCTTAAGATGTTCCAGTAGAGATTTAAGAGGTCCGCATGAAGATATGAAGTTATAGAAGTTCAAGTAAAATGGGTTCCGGTAAATGTTCAGTAATGACAGAGTGTTACAGATAGGTCCGGTGTGATCCGAAAATGCATTCTCCAGTTCTGTAGATTTGTGGAAGTGTTGGGGAAGTCTGTGTGGTGTGTCATCTCTATTGGTTGGTGGTTTGAAGGTCCAGAAGTATCTAATCCTTTGTGACAGTAATGGCAGACTGTGTTCTTAAGGTTCCGGATGAAGGAGAGAAGGATTTTAGTAAGTAGAGGAGGTGCGGATGTTCTTGGAGTTTTAGGAAAGTTCATGGAGGTCCTTGGATCGTGCTCAGCTCGTGTGTATGGTCCGCATTAGAATTGGGATCCCAGAAATGAAGAATAACTTCCGGATGATAGTGTTCTTTCTGAGACTGGCCGACCAGATGAATTATACATCTTGCGGATGTTCTTGTGGATGGTTGCTGACTTAGATGTATGTTCCTAAGTTGATGTCATGTATAAATATGGGATTGTGAAGTCATTTCAAAGTGTGGATTTGTGGAGAAGAGTATGTGGTAGCAAGGAGAAGAGTGAAAGGCAGAGCAAAAGGTTTGGGCTTAAATGGAACTGACTCAAGCATGGTGAAGATGCTATTTCCTAGTTCAAGTATGTGATACTTATTCTTTTGTAGACAGTGTGTCTCTTGTAGGCAGTGATCCTCTTGTGAGCAGTGTGCTCAGGCAGTGAGCCCTAATTGGCATGTGCCATTTTGTTCTTTCTATTCTTCTAACAGAGAATACATCTTGGGTTAATCACCCCATGGTTTTTCCCTTGACCGGGATTTCCACGTCAAAACCTTGGTGTCTCTTGTGTTGATGTGTTTCTGCTCTTGACTAAATGCATTAAGTTTTCTTGCTTGATTTATTGTTATACTGCTAAGTGAATATAAGTGTTAAAAGTAAATAAAGTTTTGGACAACTAATTCACCCCCCCTCTCAGTTGTCTGCTCTAAGTCTAACAATTGGTATCAGAGCCAAGTTCCTCTAAAAGGAGCCTAACCACTTGAGGAGATCCAGGATGTCATCCTACAAGAAAGATAGTCTGAAGTTTGATGGAACTAACTTTGCCCTTTGGAAAGGTCGCATGAAATGTCACTTGTAGTGTATGGGATTTGCATACTGGTCTATGGTTGTAAAAGCTTATGTACCTCCACATGGTGGTTTGACAAACCTAACTGAAATCATAGATGTTGAAAACAATCTGCAGACCAAAGAGGCTCTTTTAAGCGCATTATCTGACACAGAGCTCTCAAATGTAATTGATCTACCAACTACCTTTGAGATTTGGAATAAACTGAAACTTTTGCATGAAGGAGACCAATATGTCAAATGTGCAAGGCTACAGAGTCTAAAAGGGAAATTTGAAAGATTGAAGATGAAAGATGATGAAAATATTACCACTTTTATGCCAAGAGTGAATGAGCTAGTGTGTGGAATCAGAAATGCAGGTGGAACATTTAGTGAAGATGAAATCATTAGCAAAGTTCTCAGATCCCTTCCCGATTCTTATAAAATGAAGGCTTTTGCAATTGAAGAATTTAGAGCTCACACTACAGTCACAAGAGATCAATTGATTGGTAAGTTGGCTACTTTTGAAATGGCTGAGTTTGGAGATGATCCTCCAAAGACTGAATCTGCATTCAAAGCCAGTGCCTCTGTAAAAGGAAAACAAAGGTTTGATCCAGGAGAAAACTCTGCAAGGAACCTATCATGGTATGAAAAAGCAAGAAAAGACTTAGAAGAAGAAGAAGCCGAAACTATTCATCTTGAAGCTCTTATTGCAAAAAGATTGCCAAGAGGATCTGGTAAGTATGAAGGGAAATTACCTTTTAAGTGTTTTAATTGCAATAAAATTGGTCATTTTGCCTCAAGATGTCTAGAAAGATTTTCAAGACCAAATCCTAACAGACCAAGGCTTCAAAAGAATTATTACTATGTTCATGAAGAAAATGATAATGAAGGAGTAGCAGATGATGAATCAGAGACAGGAAACAAATCTGGTAATGTATGGGTGTTTATTGCCATCAGAGAAGAGGAACCAATATCCTCTGTATCTATCAATCATAAAGTTGAAGAAAGAGCTCTGGCTGCCCAAGTTGAAGCAAATGATGATTGGGTCATTGACAGTGGATGCTCTCACCATATGACAGGTGACAAGAATAAGTTCTTAAATTTTGAAAAGTATGAAGGAGGAATTGTTAAGTTTGGAGATAATTTTGCTGGTAGAATCAGAGGTAGAGGAACTATTTCTCTTGATGGAAAGAACAAAACCGGTAATGTATTGTATGTTGAAGGATTAAAGCACAATCTTCTTAGTGTTGGATAGCTAGTGGACAAAGGCTATGATCTCAGATTTAGAAATAGAAGTTACAAGATCTTTGAAAATTCCAAAACTGAAATTGCATTCGATACTCAAACTAAAGGTAATATCTTTCACTTGGTTGGTACTGGTAAAAGTTGCTTGATTGCTTAAATTGATCAGAGTTGGTTATGGCATAGGAGGATGTGTCATGTGAATTTTGATAATATCATCAAGATAAGCAATACTCAGGCTATAAGAGATCTTCCAAAATTAGTGAAACCTTCTAATAGCCTATGCAAAGAATGTCAGTTGGGCAAACTAAGCAGAGTCACATTCAAAAGTAAGGAATTGTCTTCTACCGGGATGTTGGATCTAGTCCATACTGATCTTTGTGGTCCGGCAAGAGTTAGGAGTATACAAGGTGATAGATACTTCATGTTGCTAATTGATGACTACTCCCAGATGATGTGGGTAACCTTTCTAAAAGAAAAATCAAAAGCACTTGAGAAATTCAAAATATTCAAGGCCATGGTGGAGAATGAAACCGGATTAAAATTAAAATGTCTGAGGTCTAATAGAGGAGGAGAATTCACATCCGGTGAGTACATAGACTTCTGTGAGAAACATGGAATAAAGAGACAGTTGTCTGCCCCTAGAACTCCACAGTAGAATGGAGTAGTTGAGAGAAAGAACCAGACCATCCAAGAAGCATCTAGGACCATGATGATGGAAGCAAATGTCCCTCAGAGATATTGGAGAGAAGCTATCAGCACTGCAATCTACACTCTCAACCCAGTTTAAATTAGAAGCAATACCGGTAAGACTCCTTATGAACTTTGGTTTGGCATTACTCCCACTGTGAGATATTTCAGAGTTTTTGGTAGCAGATGTTACATTAAAAGGGATGAAGATCTAGGAAAGTTTGATGCTAGAAGTGATGAAGGAATATTTTTGGGTTACTCTACTCAAAGAAAAGCATACCGGTGTTACAACAAGAGACTGAGAAAGATTGTAGAAAGTGTAAATGTGAAGGTTGATGAAGAAGTTGAAACACCCCCAAGAATTCAGGAGTATGATGAAGATGATCAAAATGATGTTCAGATTCAAAGTTCCCAAGCCCCTTCTAAGAAACCAAGTCAAGTTGATCCGGTAAGTCAGGAAGAAGAGATAAATGAGAATTATCAAGAGTTAGAGGTGCAAGAAACTCCCAAAGTTCTAAGGTATGCAACTCTAAACCACTCTGAAGATCAGATCATAGGTGACAAAAGCAAAGGAGTGCAAACAAGGAGAAGAATTGCTCAAAATTTAGATGAGTATTGTCTAATTTCAAAGATTGAACCTAAGACAGTGAATGAAGCTTGCAATGATGAAAATTGGTCAAAAGCAATGGAGGAAGAACTAATGCAAATTAAGAAAAATCACACTTGGGATCTTGTTCCCAGACCTAAAAACAAAAATGTGATTAGAACCAAATGGGTCTTCCGAAACAAACTAAATGAAGATGGTGAAGTAATCAGAAATAAGGCTAGATTGTTCTGCAAAGGCTACTCTCAGATTGAAGGAGTTGATTTTGAAGAGACTTTTGCTCCAGTGGCAAGAATTGAAGCAGTCAGACTATTTCTGGCATTTGTTGCCTTTAAGGATTTCAAGGTGTATCAAATGGATGTCAAATCTGCCTTCCTAAATGGTAATTTAGAAGAAGAAGTGTACATTGAGCAACCGGATGGATTTCAATTGTCTGATCATGGTGACATGGTCTGTAAATTGAAAAAGGCACTATATGGACTGAATCAAGCCCCAAGAGCCTGGTATGAAAGGCTGGATAAGCAACTCTTGAAGATTGGTTTCAACAAAGGTACTACTGACAGTAATTTGTATTTCAAAATTGATCTTGAAAATATCTTAATTGTTGAAGTATTTGTTGATGATATCATTTTTGGAAGAAGTGATAGTATGTGTAAAACTTTTGCAAGTCAAATGAAAAGTGAGTTTGAGATGTCCATGCTTGGAGAAATGAATTTATTTTTAGGTCTACAAATTACTCAAACAAAGAAAGGAATCTTCATTTCTCAGTCAAAATATGGGAAAGAATTGTTGAGAAAATTTGGGATGGAAGACTCAAAGCCTATGAACACTCCAATGGCAACCGGATGCAAGTTAAGCAAAGATGATGACTCTCCCAAGGTTGATCAAACAAAATATAGGTCAATGATTGGAGGATTGTTGTATCTCATTCAAACCAGACCAGATATTATGCAGGTTGTTGGTCTTGTTGCTAGATTCCAAGCTGATCCTAGAGAATCTCATGTTATGGCAATCAAAAGAATTTTTAGATATCTAAAGGGGACAATTGAGTATGGGTTGTGGTATCCTAAAGATCATGATTTCTCTCTTTATGCATATACAGATGCTGATTGGGTAGGAGATGTGGATGACCGGAAGAGTACCAGTGGTGGAGCATTCTTTTGGGGAAGCGATTGGTTCCTTGGCTAAGTAAGAAATAAGAGGCAATATCCCTGTCCACAACTGAAATAGAATACATTGCAGCAGGAGGTAGTTGCACTCAAGTTTTGTGGATGAAGCAGATGCTCAGAGATATTAAAGTAGAATATGAGGAGCCTATCACAATTTTCTGTGATAATTCAAGTGCCATAAATATTTCTAAGAATCTGGTGTTGCATTCTAAGACTAAGCATATATCTATCAAGTTTCACTTTTTGAGAGAGCAAGTGAACAAGAATGAAGTCAGATTGGAGTTTGTACCTTCAAAGGATCAGATTGCAGATATCTTTACTAAGCCTTTTCCCAAGGAGTCTTTTGAGTATCTTAGGGAGAAGTTAGGGGTTATTGCCCCTCCGGTGGTGAACTAAGGTGCACTGATGTGCATCAGTCCGGTGGATATCATAGTCACATCTTGAGGTCTGAACTGATGATGGGGAGCTGCTACTCAGGGCGAGCAGCAGGCATGGTTCTGAGGTAGTGGAATTGCAAGTATGTGCCTTTTGCCATTGATGTCAAAGGGGAAGAGAAGACATGTGAAAAACAAGTGGTTGCTGATCTAAAGTGGGAGCAGCAAAGGGAGAGAAGATATGTGAATGGTTGTTGCTAATAGGGGGAGTTGTGACAGTAAAGAGATTATCTTGTCATGATGGTTAAAATAGTTTTTCACATCATATGTTGCCATCAATGACAAAGGGGGAGATTGTTGCAAGTATGGGCCTAACCGGTGTTATCATTGATGTCAACATATTCCTGTTACATTAATGATAAGATTTGGATGAGTTGTGTGCTGAGGATATTGAGAAAATTAGTCTCAATCAGGAATAGTGAAGAACAGTAATGAATTAAGGTAAAAGTCCAAGACAGGATAAGGATCAGAGGATGCGGATTAAAGGGTTTGTAGATATGTGCCTTAAGATGTTCCAGTAGAGATTTCAGAGGTCCGCATGAATATATGAAGAAGTTATAAAAGTTCAAGTAAGACTGGTTTCGGCAGATGTTCAGTAATGATAGAGTGTTATAGATAGGTCTGGTGTGATCCAGAAATGCATTCTCTGGTTCTGTGGATTTGAGGAAGTGTTGGGGAAGTCTGTGTGGTGTGCCATCTCTATTGGTTGGTGGTTTGAAGGTCTGGAAGTATCTAATCCTTTGTGACAGTAATGGTAGACTGTGTTCTTAAGGTTCCGGATGAAGCAGAGAAGGATTTCAATAAGTAGAGGAGGTGCAGATGTTCTTGGAGTTTCAGGAAAGTTCATGGAGGTCCTTGGATCATGTTTAGCTCGTGTGTATGGTCCACATTAGAATTGGGATCCCAAAAATGAAGAATAACTTCCGGATGATAGTGTTCTTTCTGAGACTGGCTGACTGAATGAATTATACATCTTGCAGATGTTCTTGTGGATGTTTGCCGACTTAGATGTATGTTCCTAAGTTGATGTCATGTATAAATAAGGGATTGCAAAGTCATTTCAAAGTGTGGATTTGTGGAGAAGAGTATGTGGTAGCAAGGAGAAGAGCGAAAGGCAGAGCAGAAGGTTTGGGCTTAAATGGAACTGACTCAAGCATGGTGAAGATGCTATTTCCTAGTTCAACTATGTGATACTTATTCTTTTGTAGACAGTGTGTCTCTTGTAGGCAGTAAGCCTCTTGTGAGCAGTGTGTTCAGGCAGTGAGCCCTAATTGGCATGTGCCATTTTGTTCTTTCTATTCTTCTAACAAAGAATACATCTTGGGTTAATCACCTTGTGGTTTTTCCCTTGACCAGGTTTTTCACGTCAAAATCTTGGTGTCTCTTGTGTTGATGTGTTTCTACTCTTGACTAAATGCATTAAGTTTTCTTGCTTGATTTATTGTTATACTACTAAGTGAATATAAGTGTTAAAAGTAAATAAAGTTTTAGACAATTGATTCACCTCCCCTCTCAGTTGTCTACTCTAAGTCTAACATAATGTGCATATTGTTTGATTGTATTAACAGGTGGAGCTGCATGAGCTTGAACTGTTGAAGAGGTCTACTCGATGGTAGAGAGAGGATGAGTCATGGATATTTTGTTTATATGCCTGTATGATTTTGTTTGTCCTCCATGTCTTTAGTGTTCTCAGTGTCTTCATGCTTTCAGGAGTTAGATTGGATTGTGGTTCTTCCTCATGTTTGGAAAGGTGCTAGGAGTGAAATTTTGCATTCCATAGCTTGTGGGGCCGAACGGACTTTGTCAATGCATCGAGGTGGGCGGATAAATGCTAGGGGAGATCTCATTTCATGTGCCAAGCATCACATTTGTTCAGGGTAGCAAGCTACCGGCAAAGTCCCTTAAGCTTCCTCACACAAAAAAATTGCCAAACCTTGACGGGACAGTTCTCAGAATTCGTGTTAGATGGGAATGTTTCGTTTGGACCTACAGCTGCACATGGAGTTTGTCCACAATAACCTCTCTCAGTTTCATTCAACTCCAGTCCATTGACCATGCCAAAATCAAACGCATTCTTGCAAAATGCTACAGTTTCATGCAGTTGAAAGGTGCTAGGAGTGACATTTTACATTCCATATCTCGTGTGGCCGAACGGACTTCACCAATGCGTCAGGGTGGGTGAGTAAATGGAAGGGGGTGATTAAATGGAAGGGGAGGTCTTGTTTCATGTGCCAAGCGTCGCAGTCGTTCGGGGCAGCAGGCTAATGACAAAGTCCCTTAAGATCCCTAAGACAAAAAAATCCCAAACTTTGACGGGACAGTTCTCAAAATTTGTGGTAGTTGGGAATGTTTGTTTGGACCTATAGGTGCATGTGGAGTCTGTCTACAATAACCTCTCTCAGTTTTGGTCAACTCTAGTCTGTTTGACCATGTCGAAATCAAACGTATTCTTGCAAAATGCTTCAGTTTCATGTAGTGGAAAGGTTGCCAGGTGCCATATTTTTTTGTTCTACTCATCGTGGGGCCAAATGGACTATGTCAACACATTGAGGTAGGTGGGTAAATGCTAGGGGAGGTCTAATTTCATCTGCCAAGTGTCCCAGTCGTTCTGGCCTGCAAGCTACCGAGACCTAACACTTTTCGAGTTTACTGGTAGCTTGCAGCCCGGAACGACTGAGACACTTGGTGCACAAAATGAGACCTCCCCTAGCATTTACCCACCCACCCTGATGTGTTGGTACAGTCCATTCAGCTCCACAATGAGCAGAACAAAAAATATGGCACCTGGCAACCTTTCAATTGCATGAAATTGAAGCATTTTGCAAGAATGTGTTTGATTCTAGCATGGTCAAACGGATAGGAGTTGAACAAAACTGAGAGAGGTTATTGTAGATGGATGCCACGTGCACCTGTAGGTCTAAATGGAATGTTCCCAGCTACCACAAATTCTGAGAACTGCTCTATCAAACTTTGGCAGTTTTTTCATCTTAGGGATCTTAAGGGACTTTGCTGGTAGCCTATTGCCCCGAATGACTGCGACGCTTGGCACATAAAATGAGACCTCCCCTAGCATTTACCCACCCACCCTAACGCGTTGGAAAAGTTCGTTTAGCCCCACGAGCTACGGAATGCAAAATTTCACTCCTAGCACCTTTCCACTGCACAAAACTAAAGCATTTTGCAAGAATGTGTTTGATTCTGGCACGATCAAACGGACTGGAGTTGAATGAAACTGAGAGAGGTTACTGTTGATGGACTCCACGTGCACTTGTAGGTCTAAATAGAACATTCCCAGCAACCACGAATTCTGAGAACTATCCCGTCAAAGTTTGGTAATTTTTTCGTCTTAGGGAGCTTAAGGGATTTGCCAGTAGCCTGCTGCCCCAAATGAATGCGACGCTTGGCACACGAAACGAGACCTTCCCTAGCATTTACTCACCCACCCTAACATGTTGGCAAAGTTTGTTCGGCCTCACGAGCTATGGAATGCAAAATGTCACTCCTAGCACCTTTCCACTGCATGAAACTAAAGCATTTTGCAAGAATGCATTTGATTCTGGCATGGTTAGATGGATTGGATTTGAATGAAACTGAGATAGGTTATTGTGGGTGAACTCCACATGCACTTGTAGGTCCAAATAGAATGTTCCCAGCTACTACAAATTTTGAGAACTGTCCCGTCAAAGTTTGGTAATTTTTTGTCTTAGGGAGCTTAAGGGACTTTGCTGGTAGCCTGCTACCCCGAACGAATGTGATGCTTGGAACATGAAATGAGACCTCCCCTAGCATTTACCCACCCACCCCAATGTGTTGGCAAAGTTCGTTCAGACCCACGAACTATGGAATGCAAAATGTCACTCCTAGCAGCTTTCCACTGTATACATGTTCACAACTTTTGTAAAATGAAATCAAAATAACTCTATTGACCTTGCACATGGTCTATTATGACCTTATTAGACCAAAAAAAACTCAATTATATGTGAATCAAACAACCTTCAAAGTGCCTAGTCTCAATCTTCATACTTTTCATGTTTCAATCAAGCCTGATCTAGTAGGACAGTAGACCCTATTTTTGGGGTTTTTCTCTCAAAATTTTCAAAAGACCTCCCAAACTAAATACAGATTTAGATACTCATTTCCAAGTTACATAACATATCTCATAACCAATAGTGACTCCTTTGGACCATGTACCTCAAAAATGGAATTTTTTGTTGTCTAAAATACGTTAATTAGGCCTAGTTTGTGAAGAAACATACCTCTAAACATCCAACAACCCCCTAGACTTGATGGGGAAGCAACTCCCATGTGTCCAAACTCTCAAAACCACAATTAGTTTTAGGAGAAACCCTCACTAACATACCAAACCCCCAAAATCCTCAATCTAGGCCAATTTGAGGAGGGTTTATTGAAACTCTACCTTCCACACACTCTCAGACTTAGCCAACACTTGAAACACTTGAAAATGGTCTGCATATGCTTTAGGAACCATCTCCCAGTACTTTCCAACCTTATTTTAACAAACCCTAGCCTAAAACCACCATTTCTTGCTTGGAAACAAGGCAAAACTTGCCTAGGACAACACCATAGTTTGGTCAAACTCCATCTCTTGCTTCCCTAACTTCATGGACATCTAAAACACATCCAAACCAAACCATTCTACTGAACATATATGCAAAGGGTGGAAGCATATACTTGATGAACATGAACTGCTTAACATGACGCCTCAAAGAAATGTTGTCTCATGGAATGCAATGATTGCAAGATATGCACGAAATGGATTGTTTTGGACAGGAGGCTCCAAATTCATGATAGTTCAGTTTGAGACTAGGCCTAATTAGGCCTCCTTTATAAGGCAACTACTATGCCAATGCAAACCCACCACACCAAACCACTTGGGAACCCTAGCATGCATGGAAAAGGAACCAAATTCACTAGTTTTGTCCTTTGAAACACTTGTTAAGGCACTATTGTATAGACCGCACCCTCTTTTTCCCTAATACATGGTCATATTAGGCCATTGCATCCTCATACTCTGCTATATTCTTGTTTCCTAGCCTAGGGCTTATTGCGAATAGCGATCCTACCTTATTCCATCCTATTCCACCAATCTAGAGTGATTAACTTGGTGGAATGGCAAAGAAATACATAGTTTTTAGCCTCAAAACCCTAGTTCAGGGTTTTATGACAATTTCTAGAAAAATGTGATTTTCTCCCTCCAAATTTAATGAAAATGCCTCAAACAAGATGCAAATGAAAGGTCATTCACTCCCCTTCATAATGCAGGTGGTTTCAAACCATGATAATACTGAACGGATGAGCAGTATGTCCTAGAATAGTCCAATTTTAGGAAAAGTAGCAGAAAACTCAATTTTATTCAACTTTACCCTTCAAAACCTTCTTCACCAACCCCTCCTCGGTGTGTGTGAAGTTTTTTATACATGTTTACAATAGTTCCAGTCGATCATAACTGACTTTCAACCTGTTTGATCGTTGGGTAACCTCCTTATAACATGATTTGTTAAGTTGACAAAGCAACTTCTTACCACTACTTGCATTATTAAACTTTTTGTTTGACAACATAAAACATGACTCCAAACACAAATGACATTCGTCATTTGACCTTATTACATGCAAAATGATGACACAAGACCATCAACTTGTCATATGATGTCCTAGGACCTTGTTATGACATGCTCCTAGCCAAGATTGGCTATGGCTAAGGTGCTCCTACACCATGAAATATGTTTCCATGGTATTGAGCCATCCTCCTTACCCACTACATCACCCTTGTAAACATGTATGCAAAGTGTGGAAGCATAGACAAGGCATGTGAACTATTTGGCATGATGCCCCAAAAAAATGTCACCTCATTGAATGCAATGATTACAAGATATGAACAAAATGGATTTTTTGATAAGGCATTAGAAAATTTCAAGCAAATGCAATTGGTAGGTGTAAAGCAAAATTCCACAACCTTAGCCAGTATCCTCCTTGCCTATGCCAAAATGGGCATCCATCAAAAGGATGAAACATATGGGAATTTTGTTAGATGTTGTAGTTGCAACTGCCCTCAGAGACATGTATGCAAAGTGTGGAAGCATAGACAAGGCACGTGAATTGTTTGGCATGATGCCTCAAAGAAATGTTGCCTCATGGAATACAATGATTGCAAGATATGAACAAAATGGATTTACTGATAAGCCTTTAGAAAGTTCCAAGACAATGCAATCGGCAAGTGTAAAGCCAAATTCCAAAACCTTAGAAATGGTATGTTTGGAGCACGGTATAGACATCCATCAAAGCATAAAGGATATATGAATTTTTTCAAATGTCATAGTTGTAAGTACCCTACAAGACATGTCTGGAACTTGTGTGGAAGCATATATAATGAACATGATTGTTAGATGTGATGCCTCAAAGAAATGTTGCTTTATGGAATGCAATGTTTGTAAGATATGCATGAAATGGATTTTTTATAAGGCTTTAAAAACTCTCAAGCAAATGTACAAAAATAAATTTCAACCATTTACGCAAATTTTGGCACATCTAAAACCAAATTGCACAACCTTAACCAACTTCCTCTTGGGATATAGAGAACATGGTGTGGACAACCATCAAAGCATAAATGATTTAGGAATTTTCTCACATGTATTGTATTTGCAAAGTTGCCCTTGTAGACATGTATGGAAAGTATGGAAGCATAGACAAGGCATGCGAACTATTTAAAATGATGCCTCAAAGAAATGCACAGTCTGACAAAATTCAATGATTGCAAGATATGCACAAAATGGATTATTTGAAAATGATTCATAAACTTTCAAGCAAATGCAATTGGCACTTGTAAAACCAAATTCCTGTAACAATAATTGATTATCATATTAAATATTTAATATAAACTATCATATACATAATGTCATGAACATAACATCTAGTTTATATAAAAAGCCATATAGGCGTGTCCAAACAAAGCCATATAGGCAAATATACAAAAATATACGTCAAATTAACATACAAAAGTATGTATACAAAGCCATCTAAGCATACAAAAAAGTTCCCAAAAACTAGTTTCCTATGGACTTTTAGGAAATAATCGATGACCCTTCTTTGACTGTGAAGATGGAGAGCCAGTCAGTGACACATCCTCTCTTTGCTGTTGAGTGGACCTCTTCGAATAAAGTTCATCCAGCTGCACCTTTTAATACAAACAAGCAATATGCGCATTAGTATAGAAAATGTATGAAATATATAACATCGCATATGTAATTGATCACTTATCACCAACTGATGATCGCTCTCCATCATCTTGACTCTCTCTTCGTCCATAGTTAGACGGACTGGAGTTGTAACCTCTTGTGAGAAGTATCAAGAAGAAAAATTGACTAATCATAAATATCATTTATGTACATCAAATGACATGAGATAAAAAAGAAATACAAAATTATGATATTTTCATTTTATTGGCTCATACCTCAGTCAAAGGATTTGCAGACATCATGGCTGCATCAATGCCTATCTGCACTAACTCACAAAGATGAGGAGGAGTCTGCACAGTATTTAGCATCTAAAAATCAAGTTTAAGATTATTAAAACAAAATAAATACATAAAATTATTTTTAAAATACATAATGATTAGAAATGGTTAAATTTACCTCCATAAAAGTGGTGGTGTGGCGTCCAGGGGACCAAGGAAACTGTGGAGGTGTTGATGACTGTTGAAATCATCTAATCAAGTCACAAAATAATATTACCATTGACATATCTACAATAATTACGAATATGTGATAAATTACATACCTGTTGACTTGACCTCCGCTCATAAGCTGCCAATGGACGGCTAACAGAGGCAAGATGAAGACTCTGACCCTGGAATTTCATTGTGCAAATAATTACATACATTATTTTTGACTTATAATATAGATAATCATATAAAATTAATTACAAATTTTAAATAACAATATACTAAATCAAGATGAAACTTGTAACAAATTACCTGAGAGTCAATACCAAATGTATGTTGTAAGAGATCATCACTGAGAACAAGATCATCCAATGTGTCGCATCATGCTACCCCTATGTCGCAGCATGTTGCCCTTGTGTCGCAAAGTCCTGTCATGCCTCCTGCATCCCATAATCACATAGGTTCCCACATGTACTGCACAAATGTGGGGACACATGATGCCTACTACTCTCACCCTCATCACCCTAGGTAAAATCATCCGCATGCTATGACAGAGTTTAGGTGAGAGTAGTCAGTGAATGTAAAGTCTCCAGCTCAACACTCTCCTTCAAAGCCAAAGGGAGTGACCTACGTTCTGGCCTTGCTCGGGGTATAGGCACATGCTGTTCATCTCGCTGAGCCCTGGATCTATCTTGGGCAGAGCCACCACCTCTACTCTGGAACTCACGAATGTCAAAAAAATTCAGAATCTTGTTGAGGACGAACTCACAATAGAGTTTCCTCAAAAAATATTGTGGTACCTCATCATTGTTACATGGCCACTCATCAAAGATCATGTACCATCTATCCCAAAATTTTTGGGATATGTCTTCATTCCTACACCAATGTATAGGAAACCATTTGCAACTTTCCTCAATCTTTGGCCGGTTTTGGGATTAGTAAATTGTGCACATAATTGAAATTTTGTAATTTTTTCATTCTTTAATTGTTCATATGACAACTTGTCGACATAATATTGCCGACTCCTCTCCCTATAGTCCTGGAATTCGGTGATTTGTTTCGTCACCAAATTCGTGTGGGAAACAATCTCTTGTAGTGATTTTGCAAGTGCCCTCCTACGATCAGTGGTTCCACTTGGATTGTTTAGCATTTGAATAATAGTTTCAAGATGTTTCTTGTTTTTTTCTATTATCCCTAAGTAGTGTTCATGATTATCTCTTACATGAAAAGGAGGTGAAGGTGGGTTTTGAGGGTTTGGAGAGTTTTGGGGATTGTTTTCACCCTCCTCAACTGGATTTAGGTTTTTTGCTTCTCCAATAACTGTAAATGCAATATAAAAATAAATCAATATAAAAAATGTTCTAAAACTAACAAAATCAGACAAACCCTACCTTCTTCCTATGCTAGAAGCTCCAAATTTGCACGATGATGTCTTTTGCAATGAGGTGGCATTGTGAATCTGTTGTTTTCTCAGGTGCACTTGATTGAATGTTCTCTTTTTCAACACGATCACATTTTTTCTTGCTTTCTTTGCTGTTGTCAGGAGAGAATCCGCACGGTGAATGAGCAGAAAATGTTTTTTTGCTTTTCTTAAAAGAAAAATGTGAGCATGTTATAACGCGCTCACATTTTTTTAATTTTTGGAGATGGTGGCGACTTTTTGGTCCTCCATCTCCTTGCATTTACCTGCATCTACCAGGAAAGGGAGGAATCAAGCTCAAAGAACTCAGTGGATTCAGGAAATGAGGATGTGCCAATGGAAGAAGACCAGGGGGATCAAGGCAACCCGGCTGGGCCACCGGAGGAAACCAAGATCAAGAAGGTCAAACACTTGTTTGTGGCATCTGCAGACCACATAGAAGAATCCATCCTCAAGGTGATTGGTGAGGGCAACCTACCAGAAGGACATATCCACGACAACACCATCTATGAAGAATTCCTGGCAACTTGTGTCCTTATCATGGGTAGGAAGGCCCGGGGGAAAATAATGGTGAACACCTATGTGAACGAGGATATGAAGGAAGCTGCCATGGTTGCTATTTCTACATTCAACAAGTGCCCAACCCGGGGTCTGATCAGAGGAGTTTTTGATGCTGCAGCAGTCAACAAGAAAGAAAAAACCCTGACAGTCTTAGCCAAGCCCTGGCTTTGTTCTGGGAAGGCATCCAACACAACAATATGGAGACTTTCTCATATTTTGTGAGCAATTACAGTGATCTAGATTATCACCAACCCAAGTAGAGTAGGTTACTAAGCTAGCTGAAGGACTGCATGTGCTCTAGCATGACAAGGCCTAGAAGCGGGCCTTTTCTGAACATATGTAAGCTCATACTGCCATATAGGCAGGTTTTTGTAAGAATTTTTGATATAATATAAAGGGAGCTACCCCCTATGGTAGCACTTATTTAGCAAAAAAAATAATGAAATGGTGGCTTTTCTAAAAGTAAAATTAAAATTTGCATATAAAAGTAAAATAATTCCTAACTAAAAATTAAAATTTGTGTCTAAAGTAAATAAAATAACACTTAAGTAAATAAAATGCCTCCAAACTCATATTTCCCAACATTTTTTAGATAGGATGTATTTAAAATATGGATACAAGTTTAAATCTACATTATCTTACAATATTTTCATTACATTAAAATCAATATCTTTCTTTCTATCAAAAAATTACTTTATATGTTTAAATTGTCTATATAATATTTAATTCTATAAACCTAATTTACTTAACAAAATCATTTTTTCTTGTCCACACTCTCATCACAAGGGCACGGCCACCTAGGGGAAGAATGCTTCAGACGCTCATTTGACCATCAGTGCTTCTGACTCTCTGGAGGGCTCTCCCTCATCGGTTGGTGTGCCCTCTCCAGTTGATGATTCACCCTCTCTTGAGGGTTCTTTGGTAGCCGTGGCAACCGTGAATCTTCTGTTTCATCTCGTGTCTTTTGATCAGATGTTGATTGCCCCTTCTGGAGCGTGTGATGTGGCACTTCCTACTACTGCTCAGCATTCGAGTTCCCCAGCTTCTTGTGCTAGGGACTTGTGCTCTTCTCTTGTTCTATCTATTATTGTGGAATTCGATGAGAATTTCCCTCCCTTTGCGTGTTCTGTGGACTGAGACTCTATGAGTTCATGGACCGTTGTTCAGAGAAGGAAGAAAGGTCTTCACAAATCTATTTCCTCTTTGCACCCTCGGGTCAAAGGCGTTTGTCACAATAGGTTGGGATCTAGAGTCGTCTAGTCCCTAGTGTTAGTCCTTGTTTCTATAACGAGGCTACTTTTGTTGTTGAAGGGTTTGGGCCCTTTCAAAATCTCACTCTTCAGTTTCACTACTTGTGAAACTCGTTTCATTCGCCTTCTAAATTCTGTACATGGGTTCAGGCCCTTCCCGGTTATTGTTTTGTTACAAAAGTCAAATTTATTGTATTATTATCAATTTTTAACGGTGGAAGTACAGGCTCATTCAGATAACTAAAAAACCCAACCAAAATTATTTTAATAATATACTTATATAAACTGTCAGTATCCTATACCATATGATTAATTATCAGCAGTATAAAAGTATAGGTGTAGATTCATTATGCCGAGAGACATTCTACATTCACAACAAGCACTAAAAGATTCAGATTAGGATAACCAATAAACACAAATCTAAAAAATTTAAAAAAAATAGAAAATAAATCAAATCAAATCAAATCAAATTCAATGCCTGGTTGTAGTGGCATGGAGTTACAAATAAAATAAAATAAAATAAATTCAATGCATGACATGGTGGTATAGGAGAATAAATAAAATCAAATCAAATAAATTTCAATGCATGGTTGTAGTGGCATGGGAGTTACAAATAAAATAAAACTAGTATATTTATATTTAAAAAATATATCTAAAGTACCGTACCTAGAGATATCCTTCTTATTTTTTATTTTTTATGATACGAGGCAATATAAATGGAATGTGCATCTTTTCATATACCATTGGAATGTGCATTTTTTTTCCATCTTAGAGGATAGTGATAGCTTCTTTGAAACTGCCATCCACCTTTCTTTCCATCATGTATTTTTTTTTTTCCTTTTTTAATTTCTTTCACCTTTTTTTTGCTTTTTAAATTTGTGAAGTGACTATTTAGGTTTTTTAATAAAGATTCTAGATTGGAAACTTATAAGTTCACATAGAAATTACAGAATCTTTTAGCTACCATCGGTGTTGTGAATGTAGGAACGCCTCTCATCATATCATTTTACTACACATAGGTGTTGTGAATGTAGGAAGGCCTCTCAACGTAATAAAATAAGTTTAATGCATGACGGTAGTGGCATGGGAGTTACAAAAGGTTTGGCTATTTTTTTAATCATTTTACTACACATAGGTAGAAATAAGTGCCTTAGAAGGATATCTCTGGAGGATATATTTATAGGTATACTAAATTTGACAGTCGACCTTGACTGTCAAGCAATTTTTTTATGACAGTTATCTATTTAATAGTGCTTTTAAAATACTATGACATACATTACTATAATATAAATTATATAAAAACCATATATATATATCGTTGTAATCTTATATAAATTTTGACAGTTTGTCCAAAATCTCTCCTTTCATATGATACAGTCTTTTCAAGATTTCAGTTATATTTTACAGCTAAAATGTCTAAATACAGCTATACAACTGTCAAATTTAAGCCCTGTGTAGAACAACCTAACAAAAAATTTACACTTAAAAGACATATCAACTTAAAAAATAATAAAATAATAAAAAGCATATTGTTTTGAACTTTTAATTTATTAGGCAATATCTACTAATATAAAAACAAACTTTAAAATAATAAAAAGAAGAAAACCATATAAACCTTTAATATCCCATGCTGCCATAGAATATAATACTGAAAAATAAAAACAGCTAACAATTTTAATAGGGGAAGAAATGTCATTATCTTGGGTATCGCAGTTCAATGGATGATGCATAGCTCCAAAGTGTTGACAGCAATTTATAGGAAGTTTCCCATTTTTTCATAGGAAAAAAAGATAATTCTTATTGATTTGACTAAAAACAAATTATTACTTTTCCTATTCAACTCCACTGAATTTCTGTTTGTGGTTTTAAAATTGTATTACTCACCAAACATTAAATGCGATAATCTGTGTTAAAACAGTTGTCTCACAAAATAAAATTCAACCTGTGTCATAAATTATTAGACTAAACAAAATTTTACGTATTTCAATACTAAAAACAATTACTTTAATCAGAGAGAAATATACCCAACATTACCAGATGATATTTTTTATTATTATTGCAAACCTTTAATACTACCAGAATAAAAATAAGAGCAACTTGAGCTACTTTATCATCACATCTATTTAAAAGACATTAAAAAAATTATTTACTTTATCTTTTATTATTTTATTTTATTTAAAATTGTAATATATTTACTTTTATTTGTTTTTATACATAAAATATATGAAAACAATTTATTTACTTTTATTTTAAGAGTAATTTTTATATGAATATCAAATTTTAATAATTATTTAAATTACTATATGGAAAACAAATTTTAATTAACTTCTAAATTATTATATACATTCACAACATAATAGACTCTTTAACTGGTATTTCAAATAATTCATTGTCAAATGACAAATTAGTTACAAGGCAAATTGCAAGACAAACAAGCAACAGAGAGTAACAACTAACTGGGACCAAAATGAGATGGGCAGATTCATCCAGCAATTCTCAAAAGCTATATGATTAAATGGAAGGAAAGAACTACAAAATATACCCTTATAGTTTCCAAATTTGATGAGGATAAGGATGAGACAAAAATCCAAAAAATAAGAGAGTGATCTCTAAATTTAAAAATGTAAGAGGATAAAGAATAGATAGAAACCCATAAAAGAAAGAGAATATATTTGAGCTCATTATCCCATAATCCATCACCATCCTTAAATAAACTTAATATAATAAATGCAATAATTGATTACACTAACATTAATTGTAAAATGTCAACATATCCACTATTTATTTTGAATTATATAATTTTGTAGATAAGACAGCCTACACATATTTTGCCTCACAATTTTAAACATATTATAACTTCAAATTTTAAAAATTGTCTATTATACAATTATAGATATATTTACACATTAATTATTTTTTAAAAGATATTTATGAGTATGATTTTGAATCTTTTATAATGATTTCTAAATATACTCTCTCTGAAAATGGAAAATGGGGTTGTCTCCTCTAAAATGTTCGTTATTAAATGTATTTTCTAACTTCAAATATTTAGAAACTTCTCCCATCGTCTTTATTTCATTTGACGTGCGTACACTCCATGGAGTCTTCACTAAAATTTTAAAACTCAAAAATCTTTCTTTGCGGCAAATTACTTTTTAGCTGTAGGGTGATGTTATAACTGTTATTCAATAATTCTGTTTTCTCTGCTAAATTTGAAGGACATCCTCCTCAAATGTGGAAAACTGATTGATGGTAACCCAAACAAAAGCTGAGAAACACTGTAGCAAACATTTAATTAGATGTAAGACAGAAGACATTGTTTAAACGTTGTAAGCATATTTTTAAATCTGTATACACATATCCAGAACTCATGAAACACAATCATGTTTAGGCACTCTTAAGTAAAATGATTGGAAAATGCTGAGAAACAAAGACATAAATTTTGAACACTTTGCTTTAATCATACATATTAGCTCACAAAATTCATAAAACAACTTTCATATCCATTAAAAGAGGTCCAATCCTCAAACTACTTATATCAAATGAAACAACAAATGTATTTGTATCTTAAAGTCTGTATTACCTACCAAACATCAAAATGTGACAGTCTATGTTAAAACATGTTTCTTACCAAATAAATTATTAGACTAAAAAGACTTTACCATTAAAACATGCATTTCAATACCAAATACACCAAAAACAATTACCTTAATCACCCAAGAAACATACCCAACATCACCACATGATGTTATTATTCAAAACCTTAAATACTAAGAGAATAAAATCAATAAGAGCTACCAAAATTTGGAGCAACTAGATGTCTAATAGAGTCTGAAAACTTCCAACAAATGGAGATGTCAAAAGACACCATAGAATTAGAACAAGAAGATTAAGAAGCTCAACCACCAAAGCTATAGAGGGTCTATGTTAAAACATGTTTCTTACAAAATAAATTATTAGACTAAAAAGACTTTACCATTAAAACATGCATTTCAATACCAAATACACCAAAAACAATTACCTTAATCACCCAAGAAACATACCCAACATCACCACATGATGTTATTATTGAAAACCTTAAATACTAAGAGAATAAAAGCGATAAGAGCTACCAAAATTTGGAGCAACTAGATGTCTAATAGAGTCTAAAAACTTCCAACAAATGGAGATGTCAAAAGACACCATAGAATTAGAACAAGAAGATTAAGAAGCTCAACCACCAAAGCTATAGAGGGTCTATGTTAAAACATGTTTCTTACAAAATAAATTATTAGACTAAAAAGACTTTACCATTAAAACATGCATTTCAATACCAAATACACCAAAAACAATTACCTTAATCACCCAAGAAACATACCCAACATCACCACATGATGTTATTATTGAAAACCTTAAATACTAAGAGAATAAAAGCAATAAGAACTACCAAAATTTGCAGCAACTAGATTTCTAATAGAGTCTGAAAACTTCCAACAAATGGAGATGTCAAAAGACACCATAGAATTAGACCAAGAAGATTAAGAAGCTCAACCACCAAAGCCGTAGAGGGTCCTGCCTTGTCATTTCAAGGCTTAGGCAACGTCCATACTAGTGACCGTCCTCCTATAGGCATGATTAGTGTAGATGATGACATCTCTAATGACATTCTCAAGGAATATCTTGAGAATACTTCTAGTCTCTTCATAAATGAGGATATTGATACGCTTGATGCCTCCTCTCCTTGCTAGGCGACGAATGGCTGGCTTGGTGACGCCTTGAATGCTATCTCTCAACACTTTCCTATGCCTCTTTACCCCTCCTTTACCCAATCCTATTACAAACCTTCCACTTTGCGTCATATCTTTACTCTATTCAATAACAAAACAAAAAACTCTTTAAGAGTGTTTCAAACTAAACAAAACAAAGTCAATGATTTCATCACTTCCTCTCTACCCCTTTTATACCCATCACATCTCCGAAATTTGAATTCCTTACCCGCTTGACTATTTTAGATATATGAGTTAGAACTAATTTATTTAAGAAAGATATCTTTCAACATATTTTACATAGATTTTTTTAAAAACAAGTATAATGATGTAAGAGAAAGTGATTATACTAGTATATTTATTTTTCCATAGTTTCTCTAATTTTCTCTTACAATTTTTTTTTGTTTTTATTTTTTAATTTTTCCAATTTCTTTTTTGGTTCCATAGTTTTCGTGATTTTGAAAAAATGAGTGCTCTCATCCCCACCCCACTATTTTGTTTGTGTTTTTTGTATTTTCTATAGCTTTTGTGATTTTCTCCAAAAAAAAATATTTAGTTTTTAGTTTGCTTGTTTTTTTAAGAGTTTTCATAGTTTTTTTATTTCTCCACTTTTTTCGTAACTTTTTTTTTTTTTGCTTTTTGCTAATTTCTTTTTGGTCCATAATTTTTGTGATTTTTTTAGCTTTTTTTCCTTCATGGTTTCCAATTTTTTTGTTTTTATTTTTTATTTTTTCCAATTTCGTTTTTGGTTTTTATTTTTTATTTATTCCAATTTCTTTTTTGGTTTTTATTGTTATTTATTTTTCTATATATTTACATAGAAAAAATAAGTGCTCTCATCTCCACCTGCATATGAGCCTCTCAGCATAAAACTAATATATTTATATTTAAAAATATTTATGATTGTCCGCTAGCTCCCTTCGTAACATCGCATACCAATATTTATGACTGTCTGCCAGCTCCCTTCCTAACATCGCACACTTCTCATCATTAGTGTGAGCACTCTCGACTCCACTCTCACATACTCTACCATCATCCCTTAATATGGCAATGTCACTTCAATATTTTCTTTCCAGCGAAGCCTTTTTGGCCAAGTCATCCGCCAACCCATTACCTTCGTAGTAAATGTGGGTCACCTTGAAGGCGTCTAAAATAGCATTTGAATGATAGGGGCTAGCCATCTCCTAATCTTCTAATTTTTTTAGCTTTTTTTCCTTCATGGTTTCCAATTTTTTTGTTTTTATTTTTTATTTTTTCCAATTTCGTTTTTGGTTTTTATTTTTTATTTATTCCAATTTCTTTTTTGGTTTTTATTGTTATTTATTTTTCTATATATTTACATAGAAAAAATAAGTGCTCTCATCTCCACCTGCATATGAGCCTCTCAGCATAAAACTAATATATTTATATTTAAAAATATTTATGATTGTCCGCTAGCTCCCTTCGTAACATCGCATACCAATATTTATGACTGTCTGCCAGCTCCCTTCCTAACATCGCACACTTCTCATCATTAGTGTGAGCACTCTCGACTCCACTCTCACATACTCTACCATCATCCCTTAATATGGCAATGTCACTTCAATATTTTCTTTCTAGCGAAGCCTTTTTGGCCAAGTCATCCGCCAACCCATTACCTTCGTAGTAAATGTGGGTCACCTTGAAGGCGTCTAAAATAGCATTTGAATGATAGGGGCTAGCCATCTCCTAATCTTCTAATTAGGATTCCAACCCGTCCTAATGGCATTGATCGTTATTAGGGAATCCCCTTCTAGATGAATTTTCTTCAAATTTTTTCTCTTAGCACATTGAATCCCTATCAATGCCGCCTTGAATTGTGCCAATCCCAAGGTAGATGGATTTTTCTATTATTGATCTACCTTCGTGATCCCTAATCACGCAACTAGCTCCACTTTTGCCCGGATTTCCCTTTGTGGCTCCATCAAAATTGATTTTCACCCATCTCACTTCTTCCCTCGAAACCCCTGCGGGGTTAATCTTTGGATCCCCTATATATATATTACATTTTCCTTCTTGTCTATGGCCTATTCAAGTGAAGGGGAAAAATAATGAAAATAATATATAATGAGGTTTTAAAAAGTAGGAAAAAGATTTAAGGTTCTCATGAGTTATTAAATAATATATAGGTAAAAATTTAAAATTGCAAGAAAAATAAAGTAAACAATGTAAATAAAATAAAATCTCTCAACATTTTTTATATAGATTTTCTAAAGATAGGTATGCTAGTAGATAAATAATATATTTGTAACATATTGGTAATTCTTTATTATACTAAATTTGTCATTTAACCATTTTAAAATTATTAGTTTTTGTTACTAAGATTTATATAATTTATAATCCATGATTTTTATATTTAATATAAATTATAAAAACAAATATTAATAGGTAATTACATAAGTCATAATTTTTTGTAAGTAAGAATATACTTTACAAATCATAAATATTTATTATAAAATTTTAATGGTGAAATTAGTGTGGCTATGCCATTTTTAATTTTATTTTGTGTTTATTTTGATGGGAATTTTCTAATTACCCCAAGAGGCGTTATATAGTCATAGGGTGGGGATGAGAGCACTCATTTTTATACCTAAATTTATAAGAAAAAAATTAAATTAGTAAAAAGGAAATAAAAAATAAAACTTAAGAAAATAAAAGAAACTAAAAAGAAAGTAAAAACCGTTTATAAGAAAAAAATTAAAATAGTAAAAAGGAAATAAAAAATAAAACTTAAGAAAATAAAAGAACGTAAAAAGAAAGTAAAAATCGTTTATAAGAAAAAAATTAAAATAGTAACAAGGAAATAAAAAATAAAACTTAAGAAAATAAAAGAAACTAAAAAGAAAGTAAAAACCGTTAGAAGGAGAAAAAACTAAATCACAAAAGCTATGGAATCAGAAAAGAAATTGGAAAAAACAAAAAATAAAAACTAAAAAAGAAATTGAAAAAAATGAAAAATGAAAACCAAAAAAGAAATTGGAAATTGTTGGAAGGAGAAAAAGCTCTAGAAAATGGATGAGTTTAATGACAACACCACAATTAACTCGATGGAGTGTGTGCGTGGGAGCTCTGTGCAGTCCCGCGACCTGTAGCAGGTCGCAGTCTACATGTGTTTGTTTTCTGTTGCATGCATCCTTTCTTTGCAGATCGAGCTCTGTGGGGTTGTTTTCAGCGAGGGGTGAGGTTTTTCAGCTTTTGGGGAGGGGGGGTTTCTTGAGTGGGTGCAATGTTCAGTGCAGGTGTGGGGTGCAAGGGCTTGAGGGGTTTTTTCTAATGGCAGGGTCTGCACCTTTGGGTGAGACATCGGGGGATGCTACTATGGCTGGAGTTGGAGATGGGTCTCCTCATCCATCCTCGCCTGATGTTGGGGTTTTCAGCACTGGTGCTTTGAAATTGCACAAGATAAATGGATGCTTGGAAAGAGCTCAAGTTCGTCCAAAGCTGGTGATTCAAACAGAGGCAGTAGCCGAGGACCTAAAGTATTATAGCAAACATGTTTTAATCTACAAATTTATGGGATTGAGGGTTTCGATGCCTTTTCTAGAACCCTGGATTCACAAGTCATGGAATTCGGAAGGTGATTTTGAAATCTTGCTAGCTGCGAATAACTTCTTTCTGGTGGTCTTTTCATGTATATTTGATCGTAACAAGGTTTTTGAGGGAGGGCCCTACTTTTATAATCAAGTTGGCCTTTTCATGAAGCCTTGGCATGCAGGCTTTAATTCGGCATAGGAGCTTCCCTCAAAGGTGCCAGTGTGGGTTCATTTTCCTCGACTGCCGCTGGAATGTTGGAGACAGGATATTTTGCAATCAATTGCGTTGCTGCTGGGGAAGCCTATTGGCCCATCTCAGCAAACTCTGGAGAAGCGAATCTTTTCCTATGCTTGAGTCTATGTGGAGATTGATCTGAGCCAGCCTCTGCCAGATTCTATTGATCTGACTATTGGGTCTAGCTCCTGGACTCAACAGTTAGGCTATGAGACTTTACCTTTCAGGTGCCGATTGTGCCATGAGTATGGCCATCTTCAAAGGAGGTGCCCTCATGCCTCAGGTGCTGGTGGTTCAGATAATGTGAAGGCTCCATCTAATCCAAGGGTAGAAAAGGGTAAAGCACCCATGCAGGGGGTGGTACCAGATAAAGATGGCTTTGTGCCAGTTAAGGGACGAAACAAGAATTGGGGTCAGAAGAGGACTCTTCAGGATCGTCAAGAGGAGGAGACTTTTAACAAGTTTGAGGCTTTGGATGAATTAGCCCATGAGGAGGGGGTTTCTTCTGACATGCATGTTGAAGCTTCTCCTTTAGTTGATCATAATTCTGAGTCTTTGCTTGTCACTACATCAGTCCTAGTTCCTGTGGTGGCTTCCAGGGTGGTGATGGATTCAGTTGCTTCTCCCCCCGATGTTGGGTTTGAGGACTCCTGTGGTTTGGTGGAAACCCCCATGGCCTATTCAGACAAAAGGGTGAGTTTAGCCAGTGGACCGGGTTTGGAAGACTCTGGTAAGAAAAAAGCCCCCTCTTCTTCTCCTATTTTGGGTCTACAACAAAAATCCCTAAAAAAGTGTGCTCCTGACAAACCCCAAAAAGTGGGGAGGAAGAAGGATCAGGGGAAAGTTAAGATGGTTGGAGAGACATTGGTGGAATCTGGGTCGGTGAAGACATTAGATACTCACTTCTCTCACCCTTCGCGATGATTGTGTTATCATGGAATGTAAGGGGTATGAATAGCATCCCTAGACAAAAGGCTATTCGGGACTTGGTTAGTGCTCATTCTCCGGATGTGGTTTTCCTCCAGGAGACAAAGTTATCTGTAGATGGTATGATGCAGAGTGTTTCTAAGATTTGGAACAGAGGGTTTTGCCAGTGTGTGGGTGCGCAAGGAAGCTCAGGGGGTCTTTCTTGCCTCTGGGATCCTCGACGAATTTCTCCCATTTGGTGGATCTCTAGTAGATTTTCCATCTCTCCGATTGCAATTAGTTTGGAGACAGGGGAAAGAATTCTTCTTTCTAATATTTATGCCTTGACGGATGTCCCTGGTAAGACTCTCCTGTGGTCTCATATAAATCTCCTGAGATCTTTGGATCCTCTCCTCCCCTGGATTATGGTAGGTGACTTCAATGCAATTGCCTCCCTCGGGGAGAAAAGGGGGGGTGTACCTCGTTTGGACCCCTCTTCTGATCTTCTAAGGGATAATTTAGCTCGGCTCCAGCTTGTGGATATCAAACCTTCAAATGGCATGTTTACATGGAATACTAGGAGGCTTGGGGATGATGCCATTTCTGAATGGTTAGATAGGTGTTAGGGTTAGCCGGTAGAAGATATCAATTAAATGCAAATAAAGATTAAACAGAGAAATGGAAATACACAGAATTAATAACAGCGAGAGACAAGATTTAACGTGGTTCACCCAAACTCGAGCTACATCCACCAAATAGAGAGTCCAATATTATTATCCAGTAAATCAAACCGATTACAATCAGCAATCCCTGCAACTCAATACCCCTGCAAATGCTACAATACTATACTCAAACCCTAACCCTTGGCCGCTTTTTATCAAGCCTTTTTGTCGGTTACAAAAATTAGGGTTTTCTTATGTCGGTCATAAAAAATAGGATTTTTTAAGTCGGCCCTAGGATTTTTAAGTTGGCCCTAAAAAAAATTTCTCATGGGCTGCCGCCCCCGAACCCCAGCGAGGATACATGGCTAGTGTACAGTACTTTCCTGATCAGTCGCCACCTACCAACAATCTCCCACTTGGAGACTGATCAGGCTCCACACCAAACAATCTCCCACTTAGAGACTGATCCTGGACGACACCGCTGCGCATGCAGCTCCCACTGGAAATAAGCACCCTGGACTCTACTATTCAATTTTTATTGTTTTTAGTCTAGAAGACCAATCGAAGCTAAAGAGGAGCTCAGCTTCTCCCTTGTTACTGCCTTTGTAAACATATCCGCTGGATTTTCATCTGTATGTATCTTTTCCAGCCTTAACTGTCCATTATCCAACATCGACCGAATAAAGCGATACCTCAATTGTATGTGTTTGGTCTTTGAATGCAAGGCAGAATTCTTTGCAAGATGTATGGCACTCTGACTGTCTGTATACAAAGAACTGTTAGCCTGTGGTTTACCCAATTCTTCCATGAAAGATTGCAGCCATATCATCTCCTTGCTTGCCTCTGTTGCAGCTACATATTCTGCCTCTGTGGTGGATAAGCAACCACCTTTTGCAAACTAGAAATCCAACTCATTGATGTTCCTCCTACAGTAAAGACATAACCTGTAGTACTCCGCCTGGTATCAATATCCCTTGCCAAATTTGAGTCTACATAACCTGCTAAATCAGTATTAGAGCCCCCAAAACATAAGTGTTTATTAGATGTACCTCTCAAATATCTAAGAATCCATTTGACCGCATTCCAATGCTCAAATCCGGGATGACTCATATACCTACTAACGACTCCGACAGCATGTGCAATATCCGGTCTTGTGCATACCATGGCATACATTAAACTTCCTACAGCTGAAGCATAGGGTATCTTGGACATTTTCTCTTCCTCCTCTTGTGTCTTTGGACACATCTCCTTAGTCAATTTCAAATGACTAGGCAAAGGTGTGCTGACAGCTTTTGCATTCTCCATATGGAATCTCTGCAACACCTTTTCAACATAAGCAGCCTGAGATAGAGTCAATTTTCTGTTCTTCCTATCTCTGCAAATTTTCATACCAAGGATTTGTTTTGCTGCCCCCAAATCCTTCATATCAAATGATTGTGATAACTGATGTTTTAACTCTCTGATGTGATCCATGTTAGACCCAGCTACAAGAATGTCATTAACATATAAACATAAAATGATGTAGCTGTCATTATCCAACCTCTTAAAATAAACACAATGGTCAAAATTACACCTACTGTAGCCTTGCTCAGCCATTAAACTATCAAATTTCAAATACCATTACCGAGGTGCTTGTTTCAGGCCATACAAGCTTTTCTTCAATCTGCACACTTGTTTCTCCTTACCTTTGACCTCAAATCCCTGTGGTTGTGCCATGTATATCTCCTCCTCCAAATCACCATGGAGAAAGACAGTTTTCACATCTAGCTGTTCCAAATGCAAATCTTCAGCAGCCACAATACTTAAAACAGTACGAATAGAAGTCATCTTGACAACTGGAGAAAATATCTCATCAAAATCAATGCCCTGTTTCTGTTCAAATCCTTTTACAACTAATCTGGCCTTAAATCGTTTCTTACCTCCATCTTCCTCTTTCAACCTGTAAACCCATTTGTTTGGTAAAGCCTTTTTACCTGCAGGTAACTTACATAATTCCCAAGTCTGATTCTTCAGCAAGGAGTCCATTTCTTCTTTCATGGCAAGCTCCCACTGAACTTGTGTATTCACCTGCATAGCTTCATCATACCCTTCTGGTTCACCAGCATCTGTTAACAAAATAGAATACAAAGAGGGAGAAAACCTTTCAGGAGGTCTACTTATCCTTGTTGAACGTCTAACATTCACTGGAGTTTGTGGTATTTCTGGTTGCTGTTGCGGAGCATGAGGAGCCACTGGAACATCACTATTTGGCGTATCATCCAGCACCACATAATCCTTTTCTTTCTTCTCATGCTGCTGCAACTGATCTTTGTACAACACCTTCTCATTGAATATAACATCCCTGCTTCTCACAATTTTCTGATTTTCAAAATCCCAAAGCCTATAACCAAATTCATCAATGCCATATCCAACGAAGGTACATTTTTTTGATTTTGCATCCAGCTTGGTTCTATTTTCAGAATCTATATGTGCAAATGCTTCACAGCCGAAGGTTTTCAGAAAAGAATAACTCACCTTCTTGCCAGTCCATGCTTCCTTTGGAATACCACAGCCCAAAGGAACTGAAGGACCTCTGTTAATTAAATATACAGCAGTGTTGACAGCCTCTGCCCACATGTTTAAAGGCAGTCCAACATGCAATCTCATGGTCCTTGCACACTCCATTATTGTCCTATTCATGCGTTCAGCCACTCCATTTTCCTGTGGAGTCCCTGGAACCGTTTTCTGCCTACGAATTCCATTAAAGGAACAACAGTCTTCAAATTCTTTGCTGCAATACTCACTGCCATTATCAGATCTGAGACATTTTAATCTTTTACCTGTCTCATTTTCAACCAAGCTTTTCCATTTCTTAAATGTTTCAAATACATCAGATTTCTGTCTAAGGAAATAAATCCAGACCTTCCTAGTTGCATCATCTATGAATGTAACATAATACCGAGAGCCACCAAAAGAAGATACCTGAGCTGGTCCCCATACATCTGTATGCATAAGCTCCAACTTTTCATTTTTCTTTTGCTTGCCATCTCTGAGAAAACTGACTCTCTTTTGTTTTCCATACACACAACTTTCACAGAAATCCATATTAATACATTTCAGACCTGGTAAAACTTTCTTAGAATGAAGTATCTTCATACCTCTTTCACTCATATGCCCAAGTCTGTTATGCCACAGTGTTGTTTCAGAACCTGCAACAACTTTTCCAGTCTCTTCCTGCAAACCTACAGCAACTGTTCCTAAACCTGTTTGTTTTTCCTCTATAAAATCTAAAGTAGAAGGAACAGTATGACCTGTACAAAGATATAAGGTGCCTACTTTTACACCTTTTGCTACTACTAAGGCACCTTTTGAAACCTTCCAATTTTTATCAGTAAATGTAACAGTGCAACCTTGTTCAGTTAGCTGCCCTGCTGAAATTAAATTCCTAATGAGCCTTGGAACATGCCTCACCTCTTGTAGTAGCCAATGATTCCCATTCTGCAACTTAATCTTGATTCTTCCCTTTCCAACAATCTGACAGGGTTCATTATCTCCCAAATAAACCAACCCAAAATCCCCTTGGACATAATCAAGGAAATAACTTCTATGGGGCGTAGCATGAAATGAGGCCCCTGAATCTAAAACCCATGAATCATCAGCATTATCTAGGGAAAGAATCAAAGCATCATCTTCAGACTTATTGCTTACCACATTTGCTTCCTTATTGCCTTCTTCTTTGTCTCCTTTATTTTTCTAAGACCAGCAATCTTTCTTCAGATGACCTGGTTTTCCACAGTACCAGCAATCCTTCTGTCCTCTGGTTTGGGATCTTTTGTTCTTTGATTTTTCTCGTGACTTCCCATGACCTCCAGAACCTTTTCCTCTCTCCTTTGATCTGCCCCTGCTTTCTGCATTCAAAACACTGCCTGATTTGGATCCACCTGAGCTTTTCTTACGAATTTCCTCACTCAGAATAACACCAATAACATCATCAAATTTTAGGGTATTTGAACCAGAAACAAAGTTACTAACCGCCATTACCAAACTATCCCAGCTTTCAGGCAATGAACATAATATCAAGAGAGCTCTAACTTCTTCATCAAATTTTACATTTACAGAAGTCAATTGACTAACAATCGTATTAAATTTATTTAAATGACCTGTCACATATCCACCTTCAACCATTTTCAAATTAAACAACTGCTTCATGAGAAATACCTTATTTGAGGCTGAGGGTTTTTCATACAATTTAGCCAAAGCTTTCATCAGACCATCTGTTGTCTTCGCTTCTGTTATATTGAATGCCACCGACGGTGCCAGGCACAACCGAATGGTTCCCAGTGCCTTTCTGTCAAGAAGATTCCAATCCTCATCAGACATTGTTGCCAGTTTCTTGGCTACTCCTTCCAACGGCCTCCATAAATCCTTTTGATAGAGGTAATCCTCCATCTGCATCTTCCATAACTGATAGTTCTGCCCATTGAATTTATCAACCTTCGTTTTACCCTCGTCCGCCATTGCTCCCACTCAACCGTGAGACTTTCCTACAGACGATAATCGAACACAACCCGCTTTGATACCACTTGTTAGGGTTAGCTGGCAGAAGATATCAATTAAATGCAAATAAAGATTAAACAGAGAAATGGAAATACACAGAATTAATAACAGCGAGAGACAAGATTTAACGTGGTTCACCAAACTTGAGCTACATCCACCAAATAGAGAGTCCAATATTATTATCCAGTAAATCAAACCGATTATAATCAGCAATCCCTGCAACTCAATACCCCTACAAATGCTACAATACTATATTCAAACCCTAACCCTTGGCCACTTTTTATCAAGCCTTTTTGTCGGTTACAAAAATTAGGGTTTTCTTATGTCGGTCATAAAAAATAAGATTTTTTAAGTCGGCCCTAGGATTTTTAAGTCGGCCCTAAAAAAAAATTTCTCGGGGGCTACCGCCCCCGAACCCCAGCGAGGATACATGGCTAGCGTACAGTACTTTCCTGATCAGTCGCCACCTACCAACAATAGGTTTCTTGTTTCTTGTTTTTGGGTGGGTGACAAGTGGCTGTCATGTTCTGAAATTTTAGATTGGCGAGGATCAGACCATTGGCCGATCAAATTCTCTGCTCGTTTGGCTAATGGTCCTAAGAAACAAACTTTTAGATTTCAGCTTATGTGGCTTAGGGAGGAGAGTCTCCTTGACTTGGTTTCTAGATGGTGGACTGAAGGACGACCTGCTTTTGGTACAGCTATGTACTTATTTGTGAAGAGGCTTCAATATGTAAAGTATAAACTGAAACATTGGAATAAGTATCAGTTTGGCAACGTGTTTCAGCAGAAAAGGGTTGCCCAGGAGCGCTTGGATTCTATTACCAGGCAAATTCGGGATCAGGGTCTTAATGCAAATTTAAGCAGGCTTGAGATTAGTGCGGTTAAAGACCTCGAGGAATGGGAGCTTCGTGAGGAAATTTTTTGGAAACAGAAGGCCCGTGTTGATTGGCTTCAGGAAGGGGATAGGAATACTTCCTTCTTTCATAATTCAGTGAAGGCTCGAAGACAAGGTAACTTTATCTCTTCTCTCCACTCTCCTGAGGGTTCTATTCTTTCTTCCTCTTCGGGGATCTCTAGTGAGGCGGTTCATTTTTTCTCTGCTCTCTTTTCTGAAGATACCCCACCTGCTAGTGAGGAGGAAGCTTCTATCCTGGCTTGTATTCCCTCTCTGGTGACTACTAATATGAATGCTTCTCTTCTTAAACCTATTTCTTTGAAGGAGCTAGAGGATGTGGTGTTTCAGTTGAAAAAGGGGAAGGCTCCTGGTCCTGATGGGTTCCCAGCTGAGTTCTTTCAGGAATTTTGGGAAGTCATCAACCTTGATCTTTTGGAGGTGGTGCAGGAGTCTTTTAGGAATAAGCAAATGTTGCGAGCCATGAATGCCACGTTTCTTGCTCTTATCCCAAAACGTGAGGGTGCTGATTCTCTAGATCTTTTTTGACCAACTGCTCTGTGCAATGTGGTGTATAAAATCATTACAAAGCTAATTGCTGACCATTTGAAGCCATGTCTGGATAAGTTGATCTTGGAGGAACAAGGGGCTTTGTTGCAGGTAGACAGATTTTGGACGGAGTTGTTATTGCGGCTGAGACTATTCACTCTATGGCCTCTTCTAAGGAAAAGGCTATGTTTA
Organism: Cunninghamia lanceolata; assembly: GCA_027924645.1. Classification (NCBI taxonomy): domain Eukaryota; kingdom Viridiplantae; phylum Streptophyta; class Pinopsida; order Cupressales; family Cupressaceae; genus Cunninghamia; species Cunninghamia lanceolata. The sequence continues at coordinate 3,803,658 of BSBN01001182.1, read as the reverse complement.
TAAAGTTAGAAATGGCTAAAACTTATGACAGAGTTAACTGGGGCTTTTTGATCAAAATTATTAGAGCCTTCGGGTTCAGTTGTGAGTGGATTGATTGGGTCATAAGCTGTGTGAGGACTTCCTCATTTTCTGTTCTCATAAATGGGGAGTCTTCATATCTGCTTTGTGCTTCTAGAGGTCTTCGACATGGGGACCCCTTATTTGTTCATCTTGATGGCTGAAGGCTTGGGGAGATTCATTAAGTCTCGTGTTATGGATGGACTCTTTCAAGGTTGGAAATGGAGCAATTCTCTTCCTCCTCAAACTCATCTTCAGTTTGTGGATGATACGGCTTTGATGGGTGTTGCTAAGGTGGCTGAAGCGGTTGCTTTGCGTTAGATTTTGGATCGTTACCTGGCTGCCTCAGGTCAAAGCATTAATGAAAGTAAGTCTTGCATTTATTTCTTTAATATTCCCAGGCTTATTCAGCAACGTATTGCCAGGATCTTAAGGTTTCAGGTGGGGAAACTTCCCTTTACATACCTTGGCATCCCTCTGGATGTTCGCCCACTTCCCAGGTGTTTTTCGCAGGATTTGATGGATAAATTTCGTGGGTTGGTTTGTCACTGGACCTATAGATGGTTATCTACAACTGGAAGAGTTACTCTGTTGAAGTCTGTGGTTCAGGCCCTTCCTATATACAGGTGCTTTATGTTGACGGCTCCCTTAAGTTTCATCAAAGATTTTGAGGGCCTCTGTCAATAGTTTCTTTGATCGGGCAATCTCCTTTCAAAGAAGTGGAGCTTAATTAAGTGGGAAGTTGTTTGTCAACCAAAGCAGGATGGTGGTCTGGGTTTGCGTAGGACAGATTGGAATGGACAGACTTTGGCTGCTAAGCTATACTGGAGATGGTGTTCTTATCAGCATCAGTATTGGGCTAGGATCCTTACCTTCAAGTACCTTGGGGAGGTGGAGGGCGCTGAGGTGCCTCATTTTAGTCTTTCGGGGAGAGGTTCTATGATTTGGAATACTCTCAAGAGGGGGGCTACGCTCGTTAAACAAAGTCTATTTTGGATCTGTAATAGAGGCTCTGATGCTTTTTTTGGCATGATTCCTGGGATGGCTTCCCGCCTATCCTCTCTTCACACCCTCACTTAGGGGACTTATGTAGGATTTTTGTTCAGGTTGGTTGGAGTAAAGTGATGGATTTCAAAGCCCCTCAGGCTTTGGGGCAGACTATTATTTACCAGTGGAAGAATATGCAGGAATGGCCCATGGGTGGATCTTTGGAGGATAGGAGGGAGTTGTCCTCCATTTTGGCTGATAGATTATGTTGTTCTCTCCCAGAGTGGGATGTGCTGGCTTGGGGTCCAGATCCAAAAGGGAAGTTCATTGTTGCTTCAGGGTATCATGTTCTGGATAGACAAGCTTGGGGTAGTGCTGAGGTTCCTTGGTGGAAAAATATTTGGAATAAATTCTCTTGGCCAAAATGTAATTTCTTTTCTTAGCTGGTGGTTTATGGCAGGTGTTTGACTTGGGATAACCTCTGTAAACGTGGCTTCCAAGGTCCTTCCTCATGCTTCTTATGTCTAAAAGATGTTGAGACTGTTTCACATCCTTTCTTCCAATGTCCTTTTGCTAGGACTATTTGGCATTTTTGGTGGGGGGCCTAGAGTTTGCAGTGCAGGCACCCTTCTTCTCTAGAGGAGTTTTGGCAGAACTTTGGGCCCATTCCAGTGAGGACTTCGTTTCTGCACATAGCTTGGCCAATTGGCCCTAGTCTGATTATATGGCACATCTGGTTGGAACGCAACTGCAGGGTCTTTCTGGATAAGAAGTTGCTTGTGGGTCAACTTTGGTCTCGCATTCTTGGGGCTTTGCAGGAGACCTTGGATGTTAAATGTGATCTGTCAACCCCGGTGGACCCTGGTGATACTAGAGTGATTCGTAATCTGGGGATTCTTGTTGGGGGTCCTAGAAGGCCCAAGATTGGGCGGAGCAAGTGTTCTCGAAGGAAGGTTTCTAGGGAAGGGCATTGGCTGCCCCCTCCCACTGGAGTCTTGAAAATCAATACTGATGGGTCTGCAAGGGGTAACCCTGGCCATGCTGGCATTGGTGGGGTGGGTAGAGACAGTTCTAGAGTGGTTGTGTTTTTCTTCTCAGAATATAGGGGGCTGCACTCTAATAATCTTATGGAGGCCTTGGCTATTCTTTTGGCTTTGAAGAAGGCATATGCCCTTGGCTGGAATAAGATTATCTGCAAGTCAGATTCCCAGGTGGTGATTGAATTGATAAATAAAAGGCAGTTTGATGATGTTAGTTGGCAGCTTGCGGTGGTGGCTAAGCAAATCACCAGTCTTGGAGATTTATTTGATTCTATCACCTTCTCTCATATCCCTCGGGAATGGAATAAGGTGGCTGAAGGGTTGGCCAAATGGGCTTCTGAGAAGAGTGGGAACTAGCTGGTGGATGATTGGGATAGTTTACCTGGGGATCTTGCTTAGGATTTGGTGGATTTGGTCACAGAGGATGTGAGATGTTGCATGACCACTTCTTGACTTCCTGTTTGTTGTCCCTGGACCCGTTTGGGCCTCTTGCTGCTTTTATGCTTTGTACTACTTTCTTTGATTAATAAAGTTTTTACCCTCTTTTATTAAAAAAAAGCTCTAGAAAATCATGAAAACTATGAAACAAAAAAAAGAAATTGGAAAAATTAAAAAATAAAAACCAAAAAAGAAATTGGAAGAGAAAATCAAAGATATAGAGAAAATCAAAGATATACCTCGGTGTATTTTAGATATATTTTTTAAAATATAAATATATTAGTTTTATCTGCCTAAATTTATAGAAAAAAAAAAATCAAAAAAAGAAATTGAAGAAAATAAAAAATAAAAACCAAAAAAGAAATTGAAAAAATAAAAAACAAAAACTATTGTAAAATTTTAAAAAAAAAAAAAAAGTGAAAAAAGTTGAAGGAAAAAAGGGTGGAGAAAATCACAAAAGCTATAGATAACACAAAAAACACGGAGTCAAAAGATATAGCATACTTTAGATATATTTTTTAAAATATAAATATACTAGTGTAATAATATATTGATAAGTAGTATGCTTTTGGGCTCATGGTCTAATCTCCATTCATTTTTATTTTATATTTATTTACATTAAACTTGATATATTTGTTATTTATCTATCCTTATTTGTACTTATTTTCATATATTCATTGGACTTACCTCCAAATCATCACCTTATTCTAGTTCATTTTCAAGTGATATGGATTCATTTGGATCAATCTTATGGAGTATAGGAAGGGCCCCAAAATTTAAATGTTCAAATTCAAAAGGGACAAAAGAATCACAATTGTATATAGTTCATTTGCACGTTGGTGATTGTTGTCTTCAATATCACTCATCATTGTTAATTAATCGATAGGCTGTTATATGTGAGCATTACAGTGCTCTGAATTGTCTCACGCCGTAAAAGTCACCTCGGAAAATTTTGCTTTTTGTCACGCCAACATCCTCCCTGCACAATCATCAATAAAAGGCAAATCTAATCTACGCATTTAAACATCAATTCAATCTTGTTGGAGTAAATGTTGTATCAATCCTGTAGATCTCAGTCACTGCTGGCAAGCATATATTGTATCATTCCTCCAAGCCCCAATTCATTGCACTGTAACAAGTGAGCAGGGCCGGAAACATTGTAGAATGGGGCGAGCGCAGCGGTTTAGTTAGTGCCTCATGAAGGGGATTTGTTTCTCTAAGTCCTCTCTTTCATTGGGCGTATTGATACAAGCCTTGTTGTTGCAGAGGAGTTTGACATGTTAAGGATTACATGTACTACTATTTTTGTGTTTTTCTTTCATCTGTCTAGTCTACATTTTGGGTGACATGAAAATTGGGTGAGAATGGTTTTTTTCCTATGTAGTTCATGTGAATTTGTTCTTATTTTGGCAGACGTAATTTTCTGCTAGAAGCTATCACCTTCATATAGATTGATAGGATTAATGGGGGCCTTTTCAAATCTCACGCAAATTCAAATTTTGGTTCCCATGCTGATGGGCAATGGTTAGATTCTAGAATTATCAATGTTGGAATGCATAAATAGAAAGCCAAGCCAAATGGATTTATATTGAAGCCAACAACATGGATCTTAAAATTGATTAGCTTTCCAGGTAAAAACTATCCTTCACATTTCTGCACTAATAAGCCACGCATTGAATCTATGCTGGTCTGCGGTGGCAGAGTCGTTGCACAGAACGGTGCAGGCAAAGGATAGGGTGACAGAAGTAGTATCGATTTTCTTTTTCCTTTTTCCTCTTGTTGAGTGATCTTATATCCAATTTTTCTTAAATTCGTTCGTCGTTTTCGCCTGTACAGCAACATTTTCCGTTACGCACTCTGTCCCCCACCTTTCAAAAACATCAATTTTTATGCGTAAAGCTAAATGTAACCGGTTTGAGCAGAAAGTTTGGAAGTTTTAATTTTAAATGGATGCGAATCTCCATTCATATAAACTTTTGGTCAATTTAATAAATACTTTCAATAAAATTTGCTCACGAAGACGAAAAAGAGATTTCCATAAAGTTTGTCTACGCTTCATTTCTATTTGTTAACACAAACTTATGATCAATGTAGCATTTAATGGAATAAAAATATATATTATAATGAAATTTGATAGAATAGATTTTTTTGGATTTTTTTTTAAATTTAATTTGATTTTTTAATTTTAATTGATTATTAAAATAATTCAAAAATGTTGTCAACAAGATTGTGGTTACGTAGTAGGATCACTTGGTTTTCATGTCAGAGATCAAGGTTCAATTCTCTTTAAGCGCATCATAGTGCTAGAATGGTGTGTTGAAGTGGTAGTCCTTCAATTGAAAGAGTATGTGGTAGGCTCACAGAGACGCTGAAGGACAAAATAATGGAGCAATAAGGAGGTTGCCCTATGAGAGGAAATAAGAGGCATGACACTCTAGTTGGAGAAGTGTAGGAGATTGTGAGTAGCATAGGTGGGAGTGATAAGGAGGATACCTTGTAGGAAAAGATAGGAGGTGTGGTGTTTAAATTAGAGAAGCACTAAAAAGAGGAGATACGAGGTGAGGTATTCAATCATTTCAAAAGCTTTCATTAATTTTGATTGTTTGATTATTTCACTCTTCTTCAGCAAATAAGTAAACGTACTCTCAAAAGGAAATTTACTTAATGCCTAAGTTGCTTTGTGATCAAAAGGGTTTTGTACTCCATTTTTTGGGGGCACTGAGGACCCAACAACCTATGGGGAATTGGTGTCCATTTGGGGGGCTTAGCACTGACATAAACAAGAAGCTTAGTGCATCCATTTCCAACATTCCCGAATCCACACTTTATACCCAAAATTATTCTCCTCTAAAAAGAAAGAAAGGATTGGGGAAAATAGAGCACCAGAAGAAATTTAAGGTGTGCAATCCTAAACTTGAATTTGTATTCGAGGGTTTCAATGCAAATGAAATGGAAAATCCATTTGTGAAGGACACCCAAAAAGGATTCCGCATCAGGTCGTTGGTACAGGCAAGTTCTTATGATGGTCTAGATTTTGGGGATTCAAAATTTCCTAATGTTGTTGAATTGGCAGGTCAGTTTGCTAGTGAAAGCAATCTTAGCCATAATTTGAAGAAAACCTTCTTAGGTGAGAACCACAATAGCTACAATAATCGAGGGATTAATAGCCTCATGCATTGTAATTATGATTATGATGTAAGTTTCAAAACCTTGAAATCTTTTTGGCCTCATAGGGATGCTTATTTTGACTATGATAGAAGCAATTTGTCGTATGATAGTGTTATTTTAAGGCTATAATTCATTCATTGGGTAAATCGCCACACCAGGGCACCATGTGGGTAGAAGAATAGGGTTTGGACTAGTTGGCGCACCATCTTGGGTTGTTGTTCAAATATGGTCATTGGCGCTGAGATCTGCAAGCATTTCATTCCAGATCTGGGCAATTTTGTACCCACCCTTGAGAAGCAAAACATGCAACATGTGAGTAATTATCATTAACATATGTGTGGGGGATGGGGGTGTATCAGGGCAGATCTATATTTCTTTTACTGAAACACCCATTTGCTAGAGTGCCATGCACACATTTCAAAAGATTTCAGTAATTTTGATTGTTTGATTATTTCACTCTTCTTCGGCAAATAAGTAGATGTACTCTCAAAAGGAAATCTACTCAATGCCTAAGTTGCTTTGTGATCAAAAGGGTTTTGTACTCCATTTCTTCAAGGCACTGAGGACCCAACAACCTATGGGGAATTGGTGTCCATTTGGGGGGCTTAGAACCAACATAAACAAGAAGCTTAGTGCATCCATTTCCAACATTCTCAAATCCACACTCTATACCCAAAATTATTCTCCTTTGAATTTAAGCAAGAAAGGATTAGGGAAAATAGAGCCCCAAAAGAAATCTAAGGTGTGCAATCCTAAACTTGAATTTGTATTCGAGGGTTTCAATGCAAACAAAATAGAAAATCCATCTGTGAAGGACACCCAAAAAGGATTCAGCCTCAGGCTATTGGTACATGCAAGTTCTTATGATGGTCTGGAGTTTGGGGATTCAAAATTTCCTAACATTGTTAAATTGGCATGCCAATCTACTAGTGAAATCAATCTTAGCCATCATTTGTAAAAAGCCTTCTTAGGTGACAACCACAATAGCTACAATAATCGAGGGGTGAATAGCCTCATGCATTGTAATTATGATGATGATGTAAGTTTCAAAACCTTGAAATCTTTTTGGCCTCATAGGGATGCTTATTTTGACTCTGATGATGATGATAATTTGTCATATGATGGTGTTTATTATAAGGCCATAACTCATTTATTGGGTAAATCACCACACTAGGGCACCATGTGGGTAGAAGAATAGGGTTTGGACTAGTTGGCGCACCATCTTGGGTTGTTGTTCCAATCTGGTCATTGGCATTGAGGTCTGCAAGCATTTCATTCCAGATCTGGGCAGTTTCGTACCCACCCTTGAGAAGCAAAATAGGCAACATGTGACTAATTATCATCAACATATGTGTGTGGGGTGGGGGTACATTGGGGAAGATCTATCTTTCTTTTATTGTAAAACCCATTTGCTAGAGCAAGAGGCACACACCTCTAGTATTTTGACTCTGAGAGAAGCAATGATCCCTTGATGAGGTGAATAATTTCTATATGAAAGCTCCTTCTGTGATGTGAATGGGTCCAATTTTGCGGACATGCAAACACCGCCATTGGGTATAATTCCTGAGCAAAACCATGTGGGTATTTATTTTGAAATCAATGGTGATTTGGGTGATCCCTACAATAGTGATGTGAGTAAAAATTTGGAGTTTTCAGAGGATTTTTCCATGGAATCATATATGAGAATGTGATCGAGTCCCAAGCAAGAAAAGATGGAGAAGACAACGAGTGATATGGATGGACTTAATTCTTCTTTACATTTATTTGTCAAACTTAATTGTCATTTGCATTATATTCTTCTGATCAACCACAAGAGTAGAGTTTATTGTTTTGGATGAAGCAGATTGTGTACTAGATGTGGGCTTTGAGGAAGAATGGAAGGCAATAGTTTATTATATTTGCCTAAAGAATGCAAAACCTTTTTGTTTTCAGCAACAATGACTAGTCATTTAAGAGCACTAGACGAGGTATACTTTTGAGGCATATGAGGGATTTAAGATAGTTGAGTCCTTAAGCAACAATATGTTTTTGTTCTTGAAAATGTAAAGGATGTTTATCTTGTCCACATTATTTCCACCATGGAAGATAATGTTCGACATCAGATCTGCCATCATTTTTGTTTCCACTTGTAGGTATTTTTTTTTATTTCAACCTTGTTCTACAATGTTAATAGTTTCAATTTTATAAACTTGAGTGAAGATACAAACATTCGTAGGGATATATTACATGCTTAATATGATAGGTACATTTTTTCCTCCAAATCTAGGTTGACAAGTCTATAATGCTCAGGCATATTTATTATTTTTACTAGTTCCATACTAATTTTTACCAATTTTCTCAAAGTGAGAGGCCAATAAGTGAGCATTCCTTAGGGAACTATTGATTTTCCTATTGAGCTTTGCACCTTCCTTCATAATTTGGATGATGATTCTTATTTGAACATATCATTATTTAAATTTGTAATATATTATTATATAAAGTTCTAATTATGCAATATTAAAATACTAATTCTTAATATTTAAACTATGACTAAAAAACCAATACATTCAAATATTGTCTTAAATTTCCTATCAGTGAATCCTTTGAACCTCCTATAGGTGCAAGTGCTAGTCTAGATAACATGTTCACCTATCAAGTCAAAAAACTCATAAATAATATAAACCACAAACAACACATGTTTTAACAATATAAATTATAAACGAGGGTAGCCTAATAAATATAGTAATAAATTATCATCTCTTATTTAAATATAGTCTAGCATTTAAGATTAAAAAACTCTCTTATTGGTAAATTTATCAACTCTAGACCTAACATTAATGTGATTAAAAAATAGGCTTTGAGGAAATGAAATATTTATGGACACATTAAGGTTCTAGCTATGGTAAATGGGTTCTTGTTTTTCTTCTTCACTCACAAAGACAATTCTTGGACTCTTATAGACAATCCATGTGGTTTTTGTACAAAAATGGTGTAACAACCCTTTTTTGACCTACAAATATTGCTTAGAGGGGAGTCATGGCATGGTGAGGTGGCTGAGAAAGTTGCCCTCTTTTTTTGAGAAACATAGGAGTGAAGAGAAAGAAGTTGGTGTAGGAGTTAATGCGGACAGAAAATATCTTGAAGGAAGTGGGCATATGAGAGAAGGAGAGTCAATCACTTGGAAAAAGGACTAGTTGTTTTGGCAAAAACCACAATTTGAAAGAGACTCTCTATTTTGGAAAAGGGAGAACAGAGGAAACAGAGCAAGGCAGTGTAGGAATGAAGTAGAGAAAAAAATCAATGACTGGAGGAGAATGAGTTGAGGGGAGAGAAAAATGTGGGCTAGGAGAAGAGGGCGACCTGCATCGACTTAGGCAAGCATATCTTTGCAAGATTTGAGGTGAAACGAAAGGCAGAGTGATAAGAGGTATTTGCCTTAGCTCCTTTTTTTTCCAGCACAAAAACTAATATATGTTTGTTGTGATTTCATTAAGCACAGAAAAATTGAAACTCCATTACTACCTTTAAGAAAACTAAAACGTGTTTGTTGCTATTTCATTAAGCATAGGAAAACTGAAACCCATTTCTGCCTTAAAAGTATTTATGCCAGAAATTATTTCAATGCAAGATATTTGCATCGCCTCTATCCTGGTATTTGTTTTCAAACCTCCAGAAATATTTCCTGATTCTATAGATCAAAGGATTTTCAAAGAAAGATTTGTGTTTTCTAATTTATAATTTTTAAGAAAAATAGGGGTTTGATCTTATAGAGAATATTATGAGTGCATCCATACTAAAATCTGGGATGTACCATGATAGATATTGAAGAGATCTAAGTCCCATGAAAACTTTTTTTTGTCATATGTTGACTTCTCTAAAAGAGTTTGAGGCATTCTATCAAACAGGGTGCATGCCTTGTCTATGCCTCCACTTTTTGCATACATGTATACCAGCACTCTTGCAGCTACAACTTTTGACTAAAATCCCCCTTCCATTATCTTTTGATGGATGTCCATACCCTGTTCCATCGCTCCCATTTTGGCACGAGAAGTGAGGATGTTGGCTAAGGTTGTGGCATCTGGCTTTACAGACACTAGTTGCATTGCTTTAAAGTTTCTTAAGCCCTTTTCAACAAATCCACTCTGCATATTCTGTGAATATTTCATTACATAGGTAAACTTCTCCTTGAGGCATTCTATTACTAGTATGCATACTTTATCTATTGGTAGGGTCGTGGAAATTAGATTTATACCTAATAATCTTTCTTTCTTGAAAGTTTTTAAGCTTTTATATCCTTTGATTGTGAAATCAGCTTACACCTACAAATGCAATTGATTGAAGATATATAAAGCCCTTTCATCAAATCAATTTTGTGAGTATCCTATAATCATTAGATGACTTCATTTTGATGCTCTTTACTCTCTTTCTTGCAGATAATTTTCATGCCTTATATGAAACTTACACATTCAAACTATCATAGATTTGAAATCAATTCAAATCTTTTTGAGTATTCTACAAACATCACATTCCTCAGATGAATTATTTTGGGCACATTCTACCAAAAAGTATATGTGCCTTGTCCATGAATAGTGTTAAGGGTTTAAGACATACCTAATGTTAGAATCCTGCAACGTTGCATTATTGAGATCACTTTCTTTCTATTGTGTTTTATCAACACTCACATGAATAAGTCCTCTATTTAGAATGGTAGTTTGGAGTTTGAGAAACTTGACATGGGAACTAGCTTAGTATTTTGATGTGATCAATTTGGGATCACTAGAGTTATTACACAACTAACCTAACTGACAAAGGGCTATTTTCAATAGATTACACTATCATCAAAAGATTTTGTTTTGTTGATCATAGTTTTCAATTTTGTATTTAATATTTATATGCATATTATGTTTCTGCTAAGTTAGGGGTGGTGTCCATGGGACATGTCCCTTGCCCTCTGTGGCTATTCCAAATACCTTGGGGATGCAAATGCGACACTCACCATGTCACCTATTTTTTATTGGATTGTTTTTAATTGGGTTTTATAGGCCTCGTTTGGTTAAACGAGATGAGCTTACGTCTAAAATATTGAGTCCTCATGCATGGCCTTGAGCACTTGTAAAGGCTAAGGATACATACGAGAAGGCCTATCCGTCTGCATGGCGTAAAGTAATCCGTCTATGGGGCGTTAATTCAGGCATGATTGAGTCTCCTCATCTGCATGAGAGGAGTACTTGGTTCCATGTGATACCATCCCTTCGAGCACGCATGATGACACTCCATATAATTACACTCTAGTACCTAGTACCTTAGCAATTGTGGGTAGTACCCAACCTATGACTTGGATGAGTACCTCTATGTTATGACTTTGGCTTTATGCATTATTTTCCATGTCTGCTCCGTGATTGATGTGAGTGTTGGCCATCATGTATACCCTTACCTAGTTACTTTTGTTTGGGCCTTGTGACTATCTCCAAGCATAGTGGGGTGGTCTCTTTCGAGTGCACATGGTTGAGAGGTGTTGCCACCACCATTGGGGACAGGTGAATAGGTTATTGGGGCACTAGTTGAAGATGTTCTCTCTCTATGTTGCCTTATCAGTTGTTGTTCATCATTCAGTTATTGTATCATATTCATGGCTGTCATTGTTCTTATATATTCTTTTATGTAGTTGTACTCTTTTGAGAGAATAGATGTAATCATGTAATTTAATTAGAAGAAATGAGATGTTTCTTAATTGACTTATAGATTTTGGTATAGGTATCGGATCCACTTGTACTATGATGCTTATGAATTCATGTTTATAATTGGAAATGGGATTTAGGAACATTTGAATTGGTGTTTAAAATGAACGTAGTTTTTAACATGTTTCACTAGAGAGTGAATTAGTCCTCTCCTTTGGGTTGTACATGTTAGAAATAAAAGCAACACTAGTTCAATGGAAATCTGATTCAATTTAAATTTCTGCAATCTTTAATTGTGTGTTATTAATGGAGATTGTAACACAGAAACAAAACTATGCTTCACAGAAATGCAAAAGCATAAATAGGAACACATAACACAATGTTTAACGTGGGGAAAACCCTTTTAGGTAAAAAACTCCACACAAGAAAGAGGCCCAATGTTTGTATTAATCTGAAAATGATTTACAATACAATAACACTTCAACTCTCTCCACTAGTCTTCAATCTGACAGCATTATGGCAACACCTAAGTACCTAAAATCTTTATTGTAGAAACTAATACATGAAAAATACTTATAGAAACATTTTCTAACTCATCTTAGGCATTCACCTTCTCTCTCCTAAGAGTCTCCAACCTGTAAACATTAATTACCATCTTACAAGCATCTTACACTTGTCCAAAAATAGCCATGCAAAGGTTGGGGGCCCAAGACTAAATCTAGCCTCTTACAGCATCTTATGACACGTCATAACCATCATAGATTCCACAAAAGAGTATCTTTCCAAGATAGGAACCTTGGGCTAAATATAGCAAATATACAACTAACATATCTGTCATATGCATCATAGAATCACAGAATCTTATGACAACTTGCAGCTATCATAGATTCACTCACCAAACATTATGATAGTTGTCATACATGCCAAAAATAGTATTTTACTCAAGGGATCATGCCTATCCTCATTTACTATGAGTTTTTACATTTGCCTACAGTAGATGTCACTCCGTAACTGCCGTCAGTAACTCCAAAATTACAACTGTCAATGAGACTACCTCATTCCCTTATGGGTAATTACAAATAACAAATAATAAATAGAATAAAATACAATATTGGAATTTACAAGGTTAATGTCACCTTATTCCAACATTCTCCCACTTGACAATATACATTGTAAATCAACCCATAGGAAATCAAATGAAATAATCAAGCACTAGAAACAAGGTCCATGGCCTCTCTGCACCACACGAACTTTTTTGTGCTCACAGGTTTGGTCAAAGAATCTGCAACATTCTCTTGAGTGTCTATCTTCTTAAGCTCAATATCTCCATTTACAACCAACTCTCAAACAAAGTGATACTGAACATCAACATGCTTAGTTTGAGAATGATACATAGGATTTTTGGCCAAACATATAGCACTCTGGCTATCACAACCAATCTGAATGATCCTGCAATCAAAACCAATACCTGTACATAGTCTCCTCAACCAAACTGCCTCCTTAGAGACATGAGTAGCAACCATATACTCTACTTCTGTGGTGAACAAAGTAACTTTGGACTGCCTCTTACTCATCCAACTCACTGCACCTCGAAACAAAGTAAACACATAGCCACTAGTGGACCTTCAACTATCCAAGTCACCTGCCCAATCTACATCAACAAAACCCTGTATGTCCAAAGATTTATCAGCACTATCAGTACCAGAGTAAACCAAACAATGATCAGGAGTACCTACAAGATATTTAAACACCCTCTTCGCATAGTTCCAACATTGTCTACTAGGGTTAGACATAAATCTGCTCAAAACTCCCACTGCTTGGGCAATATCTGGTCTAGTGCAAACCATTGCGTACATCAAACTCCCTACAGCACTAACATATGGCACATTAGACATATCCTCAAGATCATTCTTAGTCTTTGGAGACATATTTAATGAAAGCTTAGTACCAATGGGTAAAGGAACTCTAACTGGGTTATAGTCCTGCAAACTAAACCTCTGCAAAATAGTATTCACATACTTACTTTGTGATAACCAAAGATTTCTGTTAACTCTATCCCTCCTAATCTCCATTCCCAAAATATACCTTGCAGCACCAAGATCCTTCATCTCAAATGCACCTGAAAGTTGGGCTTTAAGCTCACTGACCATACCCTTAGTATTGCTGAAAAACATGTCATCAACATACAAAGCAATAACTAGTATAGAGTCATTAACACAATGAATGTAAACTGATCCTCCTCACTTCTAACAAAATGCAATTTCAAAACAAATGAATCAAACTTTTAATACCACATTCTGGGGAATTGTTTCAAACAATAGAAAGACCTCTTTAACCTGCAAACCCAATGTTCTTTTCCTTTTACCTCAAAACCTGTAGGTTGTTGCATATAAATTTCTTCTTCAAGATATCCATGCAAGAATGTAGTCTTAACATCTATTTTCTCAATCTCTCAATCATAAGCTGTAGCAATGGATAAGAGAAATCTAACAGAAGTCAATTTAGCAACATGAGAGAATATCTCACCAAAATCAACTCCCTCTTTTTGGGAGTAGCTCTTGGCTACCAGTCTAGCCTTGTACTTCTCCAATGACCCGTCTGCTCCAAACTTCTTCTTGAAGACACACTTACATCCTATGGTCTTTCTTCCTTTGGGAAAATGAACAAGATCCCAGGTGTTATTAAAGTCTAAAGCCATCATCTTCTCTTGCATGGCTAGCTGCCAAAACTCACTATTATCTGTAGAAATAGCTTCCCTGTAGGATCTAGGTTCATCGTTAATACTTAATAAAGTGTGAGGCCTACATTTTTCATTTCCATTCATGTGACTATTTACCTTACTATTGCTGATACTTTTATACTTGTGGGACTGTCGATCCCGGATTCCCAAACTATTAGACTTTATTATGTTAAAGGAAAACTAATTGGGTGATGTTAGATAGATGCTTGTATTAAGAGAAAACAAATTGGGTGATGTTACATAGATGTCTATATTATAGGAAAATTAATTGGGTGATGTTAGATAGATGTTTACATTACAGGAAAACTAATTGGGTGATGTTAGATAGATGCTTGTATTAAGAGAAAATAAATTGGGTGATGATAGATAGATGCTGGTATTAAGAGAAAACAAATTGGGACAAATTGGGTGATGTTAGATAGATGTTTATATTATAGGAAAACTATTTGGGTGATGTTAAATAGATGCTCTATATTAAAGGAAAACTAATTGGGGGATGTCAGTTAGAAAATTGTAATGTGATTTCTTTTATGCTTAAGAGAACTTGTGATATCTTATGCGAGTGCAAGCTTTTATTTGCTTCGACTATGTTATTGATATGTGGAATTAACTTTACAACTAAGTGTGTTGGTATTCTAACCAACCACAGATACTAGAGATCATCCCACACTTGATGTTGTAATCCCTTGTGAAGTTGATCTAGTTCCATGAGGAACCAAGATCAACTCTATGTATGATGAAATGTTGTAATGTTAATTTGCATGAGGTTAATTGGGTTAAGTCTACCCTCTTTTAATTTGAATTATGATATGTGTTGTAAGAATTGTCTTTGAATTACATTTTTAAAATTTTAAATTTTTGGAGACCCCTTCCTTGTGTTTTAACTTGACCCTAAGTGCCCTAACTAGGCTTAACTTGACCCTAAGTTATACCCCATGGGTCTAGGGTCCCTTTTGACTTGGGTAACCCTTGGTAAATCTCCATATGGTCACTTTAACTTCACACTAAAGTTAAGTAACGAATTTGGAGGCATGGGAGGGATAAAATGAGTGGTACCAACACTCAAACCCATCCCTTTTCAATTTCCAAGGCTAGAGATGACTCCAAAACCCACCAATTGTAGAGGACTTGACTTCAAGTCTCTCTCACAATTGGTGAGAGTACCCATGGAGTTGTGTGGTCCTTCATGAGAGGAAAGGAAAGGGACACATGTGTCACCCTTTCCCTCTTTAACTCCCCTTTTCTCTCCCATGTGTTGGAGAGAGGACATGTGGTAAGGGGTGAGGGAGACTTTGGGGATGGGTGAGTGACATGTGTCAACACCTATCCCTTGGGACACACTTGTAGTGGGGAGGAAGAGTGAGGAGGTGACAAGTTTCACCTCCCCGTTCCTCTAAGCTCATGGATTGGGCTTATTTTAATCCCACTTGGGATAAGGTGAGGGGTTGTTGAATTTTTGAGAATTTTAATTGTTTAGAAATTGTTTTAGGAGAAAAAGATAGAGGGAGTTTGGTGGCTTAAGTGGGAGGAGATTTTGGAGAAGCTCTACATCAACTTCTTCCATAATAGGGATTTTCAAGGTTGGTTTTTAAGGCTAAGGCTTTCCCCTTGTATTTTAGTTACTTGCTTGATGCATATGTGTGTGTGTGTTTTTTGTTTTTTTTTTCTTCCTTGAATGTTATTGTTATTGTGGGGAGTTTTGGTTGGGTGTTGTAAGGGCCTCTCCCACTTGGGAGATAATGCTCAACAAGTGTGGGGTAGGGGAGGAGTGATCCTCCTCGAGGTCATTACCTTGTTTTGGGATGTTGAAGCCTTGAGGGCATTTTATGTGATTTTGAGCAAATTGTTATATGGCTTGAGAGCCAAAATATGAATTTTTTTAGAAATTTTGTTAACATGTTGGCTTGAGGCCATAAGAGAAATTGTGTTGAGATATTTTGAAGGAGTGGCACTCTAGAGTTGAGTGTATCCACTCTCCTACCCCTTTGAAACTCACCTTGGTTGAGTTTGTGTGTTGTAGATATCCAAGGGAGTAATATCAATTTTTTGGGATGTTTGTGTGCCTTGTTGTGAAGTGGATTTGAGTTTCCCAGGTGTGTGGATGACCTCCCTAGCTCGGGGGTGACCTTCTTGTGGGTCTACGGTAGGGAGGAGAGCAAGATGTGTGGTGTTTCTTTCCCTTGTGTGAAATGCAGGTTTCATGGAGCTGAGTGTGATGTTGAAGAAATTTCTTGTCTTGGAAAATATTTTATTTTCCTTTACTCTCAAAAGCTCTTAAGGAGAGCTTGGGCTATTTAAGAACTTCACCTTTGTTGATTTTCAAAGAGGAGGACCTCTCTCTCTCTCTCTCTCTCTCTCTCTCTCTCTCTCTCTCTCTCTCTCTCTCTCTCGCTCGTTGTTAAATTGTATTTTCATAAGTTGTGAGAAAGCCTCTTTCATTGTATTAAAAGTTATAATTTGTTGATTTAAATTCTACCATTCAAGTAAAGATGAAGGAAGGAAATTTGTTTTTATAAGGATATTGCTTGTGTATAAATTCCTAATACTTCTATTAGCAAAGTTGAGACTTAGTTGTTACTGTGGTGAAAAAAGAAATTATAATTTGTTATTCGGAAGAAAGAATATTGGTTTTAGTTTTGTATTATAGGCATTTTGAATTATTTGAGTATGGTTGCTCCTCTCTTTAAAAAAAATGTGTGCAAATTTTAATTAAGCAATGAATAAACTTGTTAGGAAAATGAGTGTTTTGCCTTGTAGTTGAAATGATGGAAGAAAAATATAGTTACATATCTTATAAATTTGTTTTTTTTTTTAAATAAAATTGTAATTCTATTACTATGTGTATTTGAAAGATTGCAATATTTCATTAGATGTGACAAATTTTAATACTCTGCCTAAGAAAAGAAAATATATAAGAAAATACATTATATATATATATAGTGTTATATTTTAATATTAATAATCTGTGAAATTAGAATTTCTATATATATATATATATGAAACTTACATTTAAGAAAAGTATTAATAAAAAATAGAATGTTGAGTAAAATTGTTAAGAGGACTGTATTTTTGTTACAATCATATTTTATTACAATGAATACAAAAAAAATAGTGTGGTGGGGGGTTTGAACCCCCCACCGTTTATATTTCAAAGGTGTGGGGATGGGGGGCGGAGCCCCCACCCACACCCCACTGTGTGGAGTGTGGGTGGGGGCTCCGCCCCCCCTCCCCACACTCCCCGCTAACTAAACCCCCACAGCCTTTGCTTTCCACCGTCGCACCACCACACCTCCAACCATCATACTCCCACAGCCTTGTTCCCCCGCTCCCTGCGACCATCACACCACCCAAACTCTTCCACGACTCAGCAGTGGCTCCTCCACTACGTCCCCTCACAGTCTCCTCTACAGCCACCTCCAAGAAATCTCCGCCGCCCTCCATTGACCCTGCCATAAAACAAATAAAAATATGTTAGGGTTTTTCAATGTTATTTTAATGAAAATATGAAATATAACAATATTCATATGTTATATAAAGAAAACCTAATATTGTAACTCAATAAAATATTAATATATATATATATTATTTATTAATAATTTTGTAAAGGGAAGCCATTTAAAAAAAAAATAGGGTTTCAATATTGACAAAAAAAAGAAATGTAAATACATGGTATTTATAAAAAGAAAAATATACCTTGTGCATAGTAAAGTATATATATATATATATATATATATATATATATATATAATGAATTATAAATTCACTATACTTCTAAAAGAAAACTTAGTGATATAATACAATAAGCATATGTGTGTGTGTATATTCATAAATAAATGAAGCCATCATATGCATTTCATATGTGGCCATTTAAACTCAACTTGTAAATTGAGAAAATGATAAACTAAGAAAATAAGAGAAAAATGAGAGAAAAAGAGAAAGGAAGATAAAAGTGAAAACAAAGAGGAGAAAATGTGTGACTTTTCCAGAATAGGGCTAAGGGTACTAATTAATATTTAATAATTCATTAATCATGATTGGAGCAATATAATTAACAAAATTAATTCAAATGTTGAATTAAACCTATAGCAGAAACCTAGTGGACTTCATCAAACGAAGTTAGTAAGTCATGTTTACGTGATCTGATCTACCAAGAAATTTAGGAATAATGTAAAGGATGCAGTGATAACTCTAATTGATAGAGAACTGATCTACCAAGAGAATAATGTAAAGGATGCAGTGATAACTCTGATTGATAGAGAACTGATCTACCAAGAAATTAGGAATAATGTAAAGGATGCAGTGATAACTCTAATTGATAGAGAACATGAAAGAGATCAAATTAAAATTAAATTTCAGAGAAACGGGAAGGAGAATAAATGATCGGGCTTTGTTGAAAAATGTTCAATTAACTTAATCAACTATATTACTAATGTAATTCAGTGAGTTGTAAGAAATTTATTAATCCTATCAGGAAACCTTGTGATCAAACTAGTGTTAGTACAATAAATCCTACTGTGAGGTATTATGCTGCCAGATTTTTCCAGAATTTAGGGTTTAGTAGGTTAGTAAGTTTAACCCTTGTAGTGACGTTAACCGCGTTGCGATGATCCCCTTGTTGGCCTTCTCATGATTTGGTATGCGCACATGTGTGTATTACCCCGCTGACAACTACATTGTTTACGCTTTAAGCATACGCCACTGAGCATACTTGCGCGTGTGAGGGGGTTTCTAGGGAAGCGCAAAAAAAAATTATATTTCATGCCATGACCACATGACAGATGTGGACATGACACGTGTGATGCATGTTGTGACCACATGGGAAATGTGGACATGACATAAAGCATATACACAATAGAAATCTGGTGGGCTATACCTGTCAATTGGATTCTATTGTCTTGTGGATCTCCTCAAGGGTGGAGTAAGAGACTCTACTTGTTCTTCTACATGATCATCTACACCAACTCCTTCTATAGTTACAACAAATTCATCTTCATCAGAACTACTTGAATCTTCTTCTTCTTCTTCACCCCCAAATCCATCATTCTGTTCTTCTTGAGGTGCATCTTGCTACTCTAAATCAAAGTGCACCTTCTTTACCTTTTCATCTTTTTCTTTTGGCTGCTTAGGTTTAGAAATAGCTCTACGTTCCCTAAAAATAACAACTCTAGAAAAGATAATCTTGTGGGTTAGTGGATTCCAAAGCTTATAAACTTTCACATTATCACCATATCCAATGAATGTACACTTTTTAGCTTTTGGATCCAACTTAGATCAATTTTCCTTAGGCACATGAACAAAAACCTCACAACCAAAAACCCTTAAATGTGAAACAAAAGGTTTCTTACTTGTCCACACTTCATAAGGTGTCGAATCAAGAGCCTTACAAGGATATCTATTTATCAAGTAGCAAGAAGTACACAGCCTTTGCCCAAAAGCATTTATCCAACTATGCATCACTAAACATACTTCTGGCCCTTTCCATAGTTGTTTGGTTTAACCTTTCTGCAACACCATTCTGTTGTGGTGTATATGGAGTTGTCTTTTGTCTGATTATACCTACATGCTTGCAAAACTCATCTAATTCCTTAGAGCAATATTCCCCTCCATTGTCAAATCTTAATATTTTTATTTTTAAACCTGATTGGTTCTCTACTAAGACTTTGAATTCCTTAAACTTAGTGAAAAATTCAGATTTATGCTTCATAAAATAAATCTATGTAAATTTGGATACATCATCAATGAAGGTTACAAAATAATGAGATTTTCTGATAGATTTATTATCCACAGGTCCAAACATATCCGTATGAATAATTTCTAGCTTCCCTTTTGCTCTATTGCTTCCTGAAGGAAATGATTTTCTGTTTTGTTTACCAAACACACAATGCTCACAAAAATCAAAGTGCTCATCAGAATAAGAGAAACCATCCAACAAATTTTTATTCTTAATAGTTTTTAATACATTATTGCTTGTGTGGCCCAATCTACAGTGCCACAACATACATGTATTTTTAGTACTAGCCTCAGATACATAGGAGGCATTACAAACTGTAGTGGCTTCAAGCTTAAACGAGTTCCTGAATCTCTTCCCTTTTGCTACCACCAAGTTCCCTCTCACCAATATGTAGCCATGCTTGTCAAATGTCACATGCATTCTCAAATCATTCAACTTTGAAAATAAAATCAGATTTCTAGCTAATCTAGGAACATGCAAAACACCAGGGAGGGTTTTAATCCTCCCATCACTGAAACACAACAATACCTTTCCTTTCCTGACAATCGAATATGTAGAGTTGTCACCAAGATAGATATTACCTCCATCATATTCTTCATACGAGGAGAACCATTCCTTATCCAGAGTCATATGAAATGAGCATCCTGAGTCAACCAACCAGTGATCATTAGAAACAAGATTACATGCCAAAAGTAAAACTTCTTCACCTGCATTCGAGGACTTATCCGAAACACTCTCCCATTGTTTCTTGGGGTTTCTACACTCCTTCACATGTCCCCTTTTACCGTAGTTCCAACACTTAACTCTGTTCTTTTTACCAGGAGTCTTAGACCAGCCCTTGGACTTTTCCTTAGCCTCTTTCTGATCTCCTTTAGGTCCTCTTTCTATGACCTTGCACTGACACTGAGAGCATCCCTTGAACTATCTAAACTCTTCCTCAATTCTTGTGATAGTAGCACTGAAATAAGAGCATCCAACTTCAGATCCGCAAGGTTAGCAGTAATAGAAAGGATAACATACTCCCAAGACATAGGTAAAGAACAATGAAGTAAGATACATTTATCTTCCTCACTAACCTCAACATCTACTAAATCAAACTAACTAACAAATTAAAAGAATTTAAATGCTCTGCAACTGATTCACCTTCTCGCATTTTCATGGAAAATAATTTTTTTTTAAATAAAGTTTATTTACCATACTCTTGGCTTGATAGCTCTCACCCTACCTTTTCTACAACTTGTATGCAGACTCTTCCTTTGCAATATTCAATAGGATAGAGTCTGAAAGACACAACCAGATAGTTCCCCATGCCTTCTTATCCAGTCTATCCCACTCATCTTGAGAGACATCATCAGGTTTCTTCTCTTTTTGGAAAGCCAACCATTGGTTTCTTTCTTCCAACAAATCTTCAATTTTCAGTGTCCACAACTCATACCCCGTTCCATTGAACTTCTCAATGTCCAATCAAGAGGTTGATGCAACGATGGATGCAGCCATAATAACAACACAAGATCTACAAAACAAATAGAACCAAATCTCCCACTATAGCTACAACTTCCACACTACCACCCAAGAGTCAAAACTGGCCAGGCTCTGATACCAAATGTTAGAAATGAAAGAAACACTACTTCAATGGAAATCTGATTCAATATTAATTTCTACAATCTTTAATTGTGTGTTATTAATGGAGATTGTAACACAGAAACAGAACTATGCTTCATAGAAATGCAAAAGCATAAATAGGAACACATAACACAATGTTTAATGTGGAGAAAACCCTTTTAGGTAAAAACTCCACATAGGAAAGAGGCCCAATGTTTGTATTAATCTGAAAATGATTTACAATACAACACTTCAACTCTCTCCACCAGTCTTCAATCTGACAGCATTCCGGCAACACCTAAGTACCTAAAATCTTTATTGTAGAAACTAATACATTGAAAATACTTATAGAAACATTTTCTAACTCATCTTAGGCATTCACCTTCTCTCTCCTAAGAGTCTCCAACCTGTAAACATTAATTACCATCTTACAAGTATCTTACACTTGTCCAAAAATAGCCATGCAAAGGTTGGGGGCCGAAGACTAAATCTGGCCTCTTACAACATTTTCTGACACGTCATAATCGTCATAGATTCCACAAAAGAGTATATTTCCAAGATAGGAACCTTGGGCTAAATATAGCAAATATACAACTAACATATCCGTCATATGCGTCATAGAATCGTAGAATCCTATGACAACTTGCATCTGCCATAGATTCACTCACCAAACATTATGACAATTGTCATACATGCCAAAAATAGTATATTCCTTAAGGGAACATGCCTATTCTCATTTACTATGAGTTTTTACATTTGCCAACAGTAAATGTCACTTCGTAATTGCTGCCGGTAACTTTGAAATTACAACTGTCAATGAGACTACCTCATTCCCTTATGAGTAATTAGAAATAACAAATAATAAATGGAATAAAATACAATATTGGAATTTATGGCACCTTATTCCAATAGTACATTCGGCCATACCTGGCCCTAGATGTTGTCGACATATCGAATTGGAAACCGTATAACATGTACATGTTATCACTTGTTATTAAAAAAAATTATGTCCTCTTTTGGCCCTTACCATTTGGGGTTCCGGGGGGGATGTTACATCTAGTATCAGAGCCTATGTTCACACACTAGGAGCTCTAGTGTACTTGAGCCTTCTATGTTTCATTGTGTTTGGTGTGTGTGGTGTGAGCTTGTTATATTGTTTTTATAGTCTTGATTGCTTTCATGCCTTAGCATGGCATTAGTGGGTTAAGTTACAACCCCATTCTTAGAAATCATGGAGGAAATAGCCTCCTTGGCCTTACCTTACTCAATGGGACTAGAGCATTGACCTTGGTTGAGAGTCTTCCATGGTTTAGAGTGATCACCCTCCCATGTTATAATATGAGGGTAGGAATGTTCTGCCTTGTATGTTTGTGGGTTATCTAATTACCCTTGTTTGGATATGCTCTTCTTGTGTCTTCCTTTATGTTGCTAGTGAATGAAATGACCCTAATTGGTCATGAATTTACTCTTGTAATTCCTTCTTGTATTATAGATGTAAAGGATGTGTTGGTTTTTCTTCTGAATCAGCATTAGGGTTTGCCACTTCTAATGCACAGGCAGATTCAGCCAACTAAATATAGGAGGTTGCGTGAGCTGCCTCCCCTTCACTTCTGGTTTTGCCGCACCAAGGGGGGTATCCCTATAACTCAAGATGTAACCTTGACTAGCTCAAAGATAGAAAGATTTAACTTGACAACAACAGGCAGAATACTCTCATGTATGGACCAAGATCTGTATGATAGATCACAAGTTTGGCAACATTCTTGGACATGATGTCTGGTTGGGTATGAGAGCATGCAGGGGGTTCCTAATCCTACTCCTACAACTAACAGGTGGAAGGAAGAGATGGTTTGAAATGGTGTTTGGATGCAAACCTGGACCTGGTGTATAACCTCAACACAGAGCTAGATTGGTGCCTATCCAGGGCTTGGAGTCGGTAGACATACACCTGTGAATGATCAGCATGAATAGCTAAAACTAGATTTCAGGGGGATACACATGATATCTGCCTTACAGATATCTCCCAATAAAGAGTGTTAAGCTGTCTATACTTATGGCATCCCTATTGCAGTAAGAAAGATACATGCAAAATTGGAGACAAAATCAGCATAACACATGCAAACACAGCATTATTCATATAAGATTAACCATGAAATCAGTGGATTCATGCCAAATCGTACAATAGGAGATACATAAACTCACAAGTTTTGCTGCACAGAGCAACCAAAACCAGTTGTATCTTATTACAGAGCCAAAATGTCCAGTTTTCAACAACCTTCAAATGAGCAACACAACCTGCTATATACCGCAAGGAGGTGCTCAGCCTTAATTACATAGTTGACCAAAAAAAACCTGCCAGATACACAGTATCATCAGATTGGCGCTCAAACATTCAATGCAGCAGGTGGGAGAGGAGACAGGAAGAAATCTCGAGCCTGGCGCCGCCGCCTAGGGATCCACATCTTCAATCGAGTACTAGATCCGTCCACACCATTGCCCATACCTCTGCAACAATCGCCATTAATGGCGCACCAACCCGCGGCCTTGGGAAATGCAGAATACTGTGCGTCGCAACCGTTTCCTACCAAGATACATCGTCATGATATTTGAAAATATGCAGGGTCGAATTATCCCACATGCACCCCGCGGTGACCTCTTTAACACTTTATATACTAGGTCATGAGCATATATGATGTCGGTGCTTTTGCTCCTGACGACACTAGTATAAACCTTCATCATCATCCTCCAGCAGCATGATATCCTGTTGCTTGAAATATCACCCTGACGTCAGCATCATCATCGCAATATAACCTGCATGATAATCGCCTTCATCGGCACAACCTGATCCATCGGAGGAAGATCCTCCTGCTTAACCAATATCAAAAGTCTGGCCAATGAAAAATCCTGATGACGTCACCATCATATCCTGCTGACGTCATCAGCATATCTGCCTACTGCGCACCTCCTCATATCCGGATGACATCATCATCATGTTTGCAAATATTGGGGGATCTCCACAAGATGATCAGTGTTAGAAATATGACCCCCCCGGACCTTGATGACGTCATCATCATATCGACATCAGGATGATATTCGGAAGATAACCGGATATTTGGAAATATCATCCTGATGCACAAATATCATGTTGCACTGTAGCTCCACTATAAGATCGGGGTGATAGATGAATATGCCAGATATTTGAAAAGATCACCCCCCACTAGATAATGCACGAAGCCGACAGGCGGATATCTCCCTTCGGAAATATCATGATGCAAATAGGCAGAGAAATAGATATCACCCTGACATAAGAATGACGTCAGCATCATCAGGATGATAAAACAACGAACATGAAGTGATACAACAACATCAGGATGATATTGACTAAGATCATCCTAACATTCAAAATATGATGACCATGATGAAGATCGGATCACACTTAGAACTTTACAGCAACATCATCAGGATGATCTTAACAAAGATCACCCAATGTTAAAATATCACCCCGCAAAAGATCATGCAGGTAGAAAATATGATGACCCTCGCAAGCAACACGGCGATAACTGGAAACATGATGATGATGACCTCCTCCAAAGAAAATATGATGCTGATGTTAAAACATGCTGAGGAGGCCCAAAGACTTAGAACTTTTTGGATTTTTTGGGAAGGTGCCTGCATGTTTATATGCTTGAAAACTGACTGCTCATGCAGGCACCAACAGTGGCTCTGTCTGGGGACGTGCAGGTGCAAGACTGCAGCGAGAACCCCAGATCTCTGGGATGCAGACCAGTCCCTTATCCATTGGGCACAGAGTCAAATACTGCACTGCCCTGCATCACCAAACACACTTGATGGCCTAAGGCCACCAAGAAAAGAAAAACATGTATCTCCCTTTGTCAAATATCTTGTTTTCATCTGCATGCACTGGGTCAATCTTGGAGATACTACAGAGATCCACCCACAAACAAACCTGGTCATCTGCACATTCATCCCTCTGATTTAGCTTGTCACTGTCATCCCTGTGCAGATAACCCTTAGCATCCGGCAACAAGTGGATGCAGAATGTATCAAGCAATGCATACTCAAATGGTATGTAACACTTATCATCATCTGCATCAGCAGTATGCATTGTAAAATGATCTCCTAGCTAGACTGAAAACTGAAAACACTCAAAGTCCACCACACAGCTAGGAAGATCAGAGCTCATTGTATATACTGGCATCTCAAAAGAAAAGCTTTCAAATTCACAATTGTGCACATCATGTACACAACAATCAGCAGTACCAGGCTGGAAAAGATCAGGCTCTGACACCTCTTTACAATCAGGCACATTTTTACAATCACTTACCTGATGTATGTTGTTTCCTCTTTCATCAGGATGAGAAATAGAATCCAAGCTAAAAACAATGTCTAGATCCTCACCATACTCAGATAGATCCTCATCACCATATGTGTCATAGATGGGTGGCCCAGGTGCATTAGTTTCATCATAGTATGCCATTTGTTCATGGGCAGCAGAGCATGCATCTTCATCACCAATGGATTCCTTTTGTGGAGGAGTATCAGCCTGTGTGTCATAAGCAAAATAGCCATCAATCAAAGAACAATCATGCTCTGCACTAGCACTTATTTCAATCCCTGACTGCTCTTCATGATCTCCATGTGTTTGAAAAGAAGGCAATGGGTCACACATAGGACTGCTTCTCTGTTTGCTTATATCTTCTCTGTCTTGAGTACAATACTCACAATTGTCTCCACAGGTCCATTCCAAAAATTGATCATTGCTGTCCACAACCTCATTGTTGTTTTCATGGTCAGATGCCTCATCATTGCAATGGGAATCCTCATTAGTCCTTTCACTGGCATCCTCAACATTCATCTTTTCATCTTCACATGATGCCTTAATTATTTGGTCATTTGCAGCTTTACAACTATTATTCACACCAAGGCCTGGGGACAAGGGTTTCAGCAGGTGCACAATTCTGATTTTTTCTATCTTTTCTATGAACTTGTATGCCATCTGCATACTTGTCACCTTGAAATCCCTCAGTATCGCACTAAAGCCCTCCTCAAAAGCTTCAAAGAATATGCCAACACAGGCTGAAATATCAGGTCTGAAGACTTCTGGGATCTGTGAAAGGGCTATTGCAAACCTATGACTGAAATCAACACATGGCTATTCATCTTGTTTTCTGATTCTCATCAATTCTGCAACAAGATTAGCTAGTTCTTTTGCAAATTCTTCCTTGAAACAGTCAGCAAGCTCATCCCAACAGGCAAAGGATCCTTTTGAAAAGCTCAAATACCAGTCTTTTGCTTTTGCATCAAAGGACCTAACAAAAAACCTCAACCACATATCCTCATCTCTAAATGAATGTTTTCCCATGAAACTGTGAAAATTTTGGATATGTGCATTCCCATCACACACACTGTGACCACTAAATCTAGGCATCTGACAGTATACCCTAGCAGGCATAGTTTCTACTTTATAATCAACCCATGACAAATCCAGTTGGTCATACAAAGGATCAAAAGGGCTGAGAAGAGGTTTAGCCTTCTGACTAGCAGACACAACAGGGTTACTGCTTTTTAACTGGGCCTGCTCAGCCTCTAAGAATATCAACCTATTTCTTATCTCTTCTATTCTTTTCTCCAACATTTCACCACTGAGTATGGGATAATTCATACTTGGATTCATAAAAAACTTACTCTTAGACATCCTTTGTTTGCCTAAGACCTAAGGCTTCCCTTGGCATCTAACTTATGCAGTAAAATAGCAAATATAAAGGGGAAGGAACAAGATACCTTTTCTCATACAGATGCTGAAATATGAACAGCACATTTTTGTCACATCACATACATCCATCTTTCATGTGCATTCAGGTCTTTTGCAGAGTCGCCACCTCTCCAGAGAGGACAAAATTTTCAATAGCTGAAAGCTACTTTTCCAAGTTCATTCCACCAGCAGAGCATCATTTTGTTCACATGAAAGACTCCCCAGCGGAGTCGCCATTTTGTTGGTGACTCGGATGGGTCACAAGATATAACACTTTTTCATCAATTTTCTCCCTAGTAGAGTCGCCATTTTGTTGGTGACTCAGATGGGTCACAAGATATAACACTTTTTCATCAATTTTCTCCCCAGCAGAGTCGCCATTTTGTTGGTGACTCGGATGGGTCACAAGATATAACACTTTTTCATCAATTTTCTCCCCAGTAGAGTCGCCATTTTGTTGGTTTTTCTTCTGAATCAGCATTAGGGTTTGCCACTTCTAATGCACAGGCAGATTCAGCCAACTAAATACAGGAGGTTGCGTGAGCTGCCTCCCCTTCACTTCTGGTTCTGCCGCACCAAGGGGGGTATCCCTATAACTCAAGATGTAACCTTGACCAGCTCAAAGATAGAAAGATTTAACTTGACAACAACAGGCAGAATACTCTCATGTATGGACCAAGATCTGTATGATAGATCACAAGGTTGGCAACATTCTTGGACATGATGTCTGGTTGGGTATGAGAGCATGCAGGGGGTTCCTAATCCTACTCCTACAACTAACAGGTGGAAGGAAGAGATGGTTTGAAATGGTGTTTGGATGCAAACCTAGACCTGGTGTATAACCTCAACACAGAGCTAGATTGGTGCCTATCCAGGGCTTGGAGTCGGTAGACATACACCTGTGAATGATCAGCATGAATAGCTAAAACTAGATTTCAGGGGGATACACATGATATCTGCCTTACAGATATCTCCCAATAAAGAGTGTTAAGCTGTCTATACTTATGGCATCCCTATTGCAGTAAGAAAGATACATGCAAAACTGGAGACAGAATCAGCATAACACATGCAAACACAGCATTATTCATATAAGATTAACCATGAAATCAGTGGATTCATGCCAAATTGTACAACAGGAGATACATAAACTCACAAGTTTTGCTGCACAGAGCAACCAAAACCAGTTGTATCTTATTACAGAGCCAAAATGTCCAGTTTTCAACAACCTTCAAATGAGCAACACAACCTGCTATATACCGCAAGGAGGTGCTCAGCCTTAATTACATAGTTGACCAAAAAAAACCCGCCAGATACACAGTATCATCAGATTGGCGCTCAAACATTCAATGCAGCAGGTGGGAGAGGAGACAGGAAGAAATCTCGAGCCTGGCGCCGCCGCCTAGGGATCCACATCTTCAATCGGGTACTAGATCCGTCCACACCATCGCCCATACCTCTGCAACAATCGCCATTAATGGCGCACCAACCCGCGGCCTTGGGAAATGCAGAATACTGTGCGTCGCAACCGTTTCCTGCCAAGATACATCGTCATGATATTTGAAAATATGCAGGGTCGAATTATCCCACATGCACCCCGCGGTGACCTCTTTAACACTTTATATACTAGGTCATGAGCATATATGATGTCGGTGCTTTTGGTCCTGACGACACTAGTATAAACCTTCATCATCATCCTCCAGCAGCATGATATCCTGTTGCTTGAAATATCACCCTGACGTCAGCATCATCATCGCAATATAACCTGCATGATAATCGCCTTCATCGGCACAACCTGATCCATCGGAGGAAGATCCTCCTGCTTAACCAATATCAAAAGTCTGGCTGATGAAAAATCCTAATGACGTCATCGTCATATCCTGCTGACGTCATCAGCATATCTGCCTACTGCGCACCTCCTCATATCCGGATGACATCGTCATCATGTTTGCAAATATCGGGGGATCTCCACAAGATGATCAGTGTTAGAAATATGACCCCCCCGGACCTTGATGACGTCATCATCATATCGACATCAGGATGATATTCGGAAGATAACCGGATATTTAGAAATATCATCCTGATGCACAAATATCATGCTGCACTGTAGCTCCACTATAAGATCAGGGTGATAGATGAATATGCCAGATATTTGAAAAGATCACACCCCACTAGATAATGCACGAAGCCGACAGGCGGATATCTCCCTTCAAAAATATCATGATACAGATAGGCAGAGAAATAGATATCACCCTGACATAAGAATGACGTCAGCATCATCAGGATGATAAAACAACGAACATGAAGTGATACAACAACATCAGGATGATATTGACTAAGATCATCCTGACGTTCAAAATATGATGACCACGATGAAGATCGGATCACACTTAGAACTTTACAGCAACATCATCAGGATGATCTTAACAAAGATCACCCGATGTTAAAATATCACCCCGCGAAAGATCATGCAGGCAGAAAATATGATGACCCTCGCAAGCAACACGGCGATAACTGGAAACATGATGATGATGACCTCCTCCAAAGAAAATATGATGCTGATGTTAAAACATGCTGAGGAGGCCCAAAGACTTAGAACTTTTTGGATTTTTTGGGAAGGTGCCTGCATGTTTATATGCTTGAAAACTGACTGCTCATGCAGGCACCAACAGGATGATAGGATGTAGCTATTTGTGGATGTAGACATGTTAGTTTGATTGCTCCATGCTCTCTTGTAAGTGTTGGATGATTGCTGATTTTTCTTATAACCTCTTAGTGTGCTTGAGTTGCTACCATTTATCATCCTTGATAACATATGGAAGTCATTGGAATACTAATGGTGCCTTAAAATTTCCCTCAGTAGAATTTGCATGTTTGTATGATGAATATTGGATGGCATGTAATATCTCGACTTGAAATGAAATCTATCTTTCTCTCCTCTTCTTAGTTGTCAATAGTTGACAAGATGTTAGAATAATGGTATAAGGATTTAATTAGTATGTTAAAGTTGCAATAAGTAAAAGAATTAGTGAAGGATACCTCATAATTGGTATGGTCATGCATTGACAATGATTACATGTTTATTAGTTCCTCCTTACTTAATGAGTTTACATGAGAATGGTAATTGCTTATAGGGTATATATTGTTGATGAAATTTGATCTCCTTTATTCTATTGTGATTTTAATGAGATTAGATAGGTGAACACTTGTACTTTAATGCAAACTGAAAATAGCGAATGCTAAGGTAATGAGAATGTTGCATATCATGCTTTGAGTGAGCAATTAAATGCCATTGACATAGCTGAGATTACTTAGGCTTATATGTATGTATGTGAATGTTGAGAAATGACTAGGGTTCCCCTACCAAACTCATTTAATTGTGTTGCTAGTTCTCATTTTCTTTTGAAGGAATGGTATTATTGTGACTTGTGATATGATGTCGCCTTATGTTTTATTATGAGATGTATATCATTATGTGAATAGAAGTGAATGTAATGATGAAATGATGATGTTATACATGTTCATGCATTATTGTGTTATGTTGAAAGCATTGCAAGTGAATCTATGATGTTAGGATTAAATGAGTTGCCCTTGTGAAAAGAGAAAATTGGTATGGATGTTTAGGAGTACTTATTATTGGGTAAAGTTGTATATTTTGCATCATGTTGCATAGTCATATGTGGGCTATGGTATTATCGAGGTAAGAGAAAATGTGATTGTACTCCCCATGAAGTAAACATCCATTGATGCATTCCTGTTGAGTGTTGTGATTAACCAATGCTTGAGATGTGTGCCCATGGGATTGTGATGTTGTGTACCCATCCATCGAGGATATGTTTGGATTATGTGTATGGGAGGGAACCATACCATTTGTGTGTTTTCATGTTGTCACCCTATTGACTACCAACTCGAGGGTTGTTGATAGGTCAATATGTGGAGGGGTAGTAGCAGCAACAAAGTTCCTTGGGAGGGAATTGCACAGCGTATGCATAATGGCAGCGCGAAACGATGGCGATCGTTTCAACCTCCCAAGAAAGTACTCACTACTTCCCCTTATTAATGGACTAAATACTTGGTTCATGCAGTGTTAGCCTAATCCCCGCAGTTCTTGAGGATGATATTAGTTTATGGTATGAGCACCTATGATAGATATGATCTTACCTTAATGTGATTGTTTTACATATGATGCCACCCCCCCACTGGTGTTCTAACACAGTACTGGTGAGGATGTCGTGTTACTGATGGTAGCAAGCTGAGCTCGAGGACATGATGCCATGTAAATAGATGCATGAAGGAGTAGTATATATGTTGTGTTCCTACTTGTGCAGAGAGGAGTGGTTGCTCTCACAAAGTACAGGGTTCACTAAAGAGGGCCTCGATTCCGATCGATTGGTATGCGAGTGAAATCTAGCCATGTGCACCTCTGGCTTGGTGTGTTGCCACACGTGCTTTCTTCATGGGTACACACTATGCGGGATGTTCCTATGAGTAGGACATTGCCATGCAGTATACGGCCATTGTGTGCTTTCTCCGCTTGGTGTATACCATGCACGGTCGCACCGCATGAGGTATGTGACCTAGGAGTTCTAGCACAATACTTTTCCATGTGAGGGTTGCATGAGTTGGCCGCACCCACATGAAGTACTATGGAGACAGTCACACTTGTTTTCCTCCTTCCACGTGTGGTGACTAGCGATAGTCATGTAGTGTTGTAATGTGTATACTTTGAAGATTGTGAATCTTCTTTTTAGTTATTGGTGACTTTACTTTGCTTGTGTGGACCAACACTTCGGGTTATCTTGCTTGTATTGGTTTAGACATAGATGATTTTCTTTGGCATGTAACTCTTGTGGTTACATTCAATTTATTATTGAAACTATGCTCATTTTTCTTATTTTACTATTGGAATTGAGATTTATTCTTCGTTATTTATGCCCTTGGTGGCTAAACTAATTAACTTTTTTGTTTTTGAATGTTGGTCTTGTGTTGTAAAGTGATTCCTCATCGGGCATGGTGAGATCTACCCATTTGAGTGTATACGAGGAAGTAGACGCAGGTAAATCCTTGAGGATGGGGGTATGTGTGAGCTATTCTAAGCTCTAATTCACCACCTTCCTATTGTTTGACTAGATCTTAGAGGCTAAAACCCTTACACAAACAAGAGATATGTCATTGTGGTTTGTATGGAAGGGCTCACTAGGTGGGTCAATTCCATCAAGACACATGGATATGGACATTGGACATGGTTATTGGTTTTGGACTCATGGATATGTTGGATTTGGATGATACTATGACATCCACATTAACCCTTGATGTAGCCTTGTGAAGTGAATGAGTATGTATGTATATGTAAGTGGTACAATTGTCATGCATGTAGTTGCATATTAAAATGTAGAAGAGAAGAAAAATTTGCATCATTATGCACCTTGAAAAGTAACAAACTATTGCATTATATGTAAAGAGATGCCATGCATGCTATGAAATTAGAGGTTGAAATTATGTAAATGTGTGTATCATGTGTGCTCTACTTTATAGATAACTACATATAAAAGTTAGAGAATTGAAACTTTTGTCTTGAAAGTGCATTTTGGTACAAATTATGAGAAAATTGTGTGGTTTATGCTAGAATTACATGCTTATATCTTTATATACTATTATCAATGCTTTTAGATGATCATGGACAGGAAAGGGATGATATCATAAAACTCATATCCGAGAGGCTTATGATGTCATGACCCTCTTCCTGATGTCCATTGATGCTTCGACTATTATATGATATATGCACATGTGCTTTAACGTGTGCTTGGAGTGTTGTAGGTACTAAGTATTTGACTCTGCCTAGATTCACAGGCTCGAGCATACTCGTATTCTCCAATGGTGGTTATAGGAGATAGTCGTAGGCCATGTTCCCTGCCAGATAAACATTGTACCCTGCTAGTGCAGTGTTCCTGTGTTGTCTTATCATCTAGTTACCTAATAGTAATGTCTGGATTGCCACTTATGGTCATGTGTAGTTTTCCAGTGTGGTGGTTGAGGCTTTTCTCCTTTGTTTCCATTGATTGTTCGATGTGGCTTCCTTGGCATCATTCTTTATTTTGATTGGAGAAAATTGTTATATGCTAATGTATATTTTGTAGGAAATGAGTGCCTTGCCTATTCCTTACCCTTTTTTGGTGATGGATTGCATGTATTTGTGCATGTGATAACCTAATTTTTATAATTGTATCGAGTTTCTTGGACTAGTGTGTGCTTTGGCTACATCTTAGCATTTGCAGGCTTCTAGGAGTAAGCCTAGTCCTAGGAGGTAGGATGTAACAACCCTTTTTGACCTACGAATATTGCTTAGAGGGGAGTCATGGAATGGTGAGGTGGCTGAGAAAGTCACCCTCTATTTTTGAGAAATGTAGGAGTGAAGAGAAAGATGTTGGTGTATGAGTTAATGCAGACAGAAAATATCTTGATGGAAGAGGGCGTATGAGAGAAGGAGAGTAAATTGCTTGGAAAACGGACTGACTATTTTGGTAGAAACCATGATTTGGAAGAGACTCTCATTTTTGGATAAGGGAGAACAGAGGAAATAGAGCAAGGCAACATAGGAATGAAGGAGAGAAAAAAATCAATGACTGGAGGAGAACGAGTTGAGAGGAGAGAAAATTGTGGGATGGGAGAAGAGGGTGACCTGCATCAACTCAGGGAAGCATATCGTTGCAAGATTTGAGGTGAAGTGAAGGGGAGAGTGATCAAAGGTATTTTCCTTAGCTCCTTCTTTTTCCAGCACAAAAACTAATACATGTTTGCTATGATTTCATTAAGCACAGAAAAAATGAAACCCCATTACTGCCTTTAAGAAAACTAAAACATGTTTGCTTCTATTTCATTAAGTATAGGAAAACTGAAACCTATTTATGCCTTAAAAGTATTTATGCCAAAAATTATTTCAATGCAAGATATTTGCATTGCCTTTGTCCTGGTATTTTTTTTCAAACTTGCAAAACTATTTCCTGATTATGTAGATCAAAGGGTTTTCAAAGAAAGATTGGTGTTTCCTAATTTATAAATTTTAAGCAAAATGGGGGTTCGATCTTATTGAGAATATTATGAGTGCAACCATACTAAAATATGGGATGCCATGATAGAGATTGAGGAGATCTAAATCCCATGAAACCTTTTTTTGTCATAACATTGACTTCTCTGAAAGAGTTTGAGGCATTCTATCAAACAGGGTGTGTGCCTTGTCTGTGCCTCCACTTTTTGCATACATGTATACCAATGCTCTCGTAGCTACAACTTCTAACTAAAATCCCCCTTCCTTTATCTTTTGATGGATGTCCATACCCTATTCCATTGCTCCCATTTTGGCACGAGTAGTGAGGATGCTAGCTAAGGTTGTGGCATCTGGCTTTACAGCCGCCAGTTGCATTGCTTTAAAGTTTCTTAAGCCCTTTTCAACAAATCCACTCTATGCATATTTTGTGAATATTTCATTGCATGGGTAAACTTCTCCTTGAGGCATTTTGTTACTAGTTTGTATATTGGTAGGGCCGTGGAAATTAGATTTATACCTAATAATATTTCTTTCTTGAAATTTTCTAAGCTTTTATATCCTTTGATTGTGAAATCAGTTTACACCTGCAAATGTAGTTGATTGAAGATATCTAAATCCCTTTCATCAAATCAATTTTATGACTATCATATAATCATTAGATGACTTCATTTTGATGCTCTTTATTCTTTTTCTTACAGATAATTTTCGTGCCTTGTGTGAAACTTACACATTCAAACTATCATAGATTTTAAATTGATTCAAATCCTTTTGAGTATTCTACAAACATCACATTCCTCAGATGAATTATTTTGGGCACATTCTACCAAAAAGTATATGTGTCTTGTCCATGAACAATGTTAAGGGTTTAAGACATACCTTATGTTTGAATCATGCAACGTTGCATTCTTGAGATCACTTTCTTTCTATTGTGTTTTAGCAACACTCACATGAATAAGTCCTCTTTTTAGAATGGTAATTTGGAGTTTGAGAAACCTGACATGGGAACTAGCTTAGTATTTTGATGTGATTAATTTGGGGTCACTAGAGTTATTACACAACTGACCTAACTGACAAAGGGCTATTTTCAATAGATTACACTGTCATCAAAAGATTTTGTTTTGTTGATCATAGTTTTCAATTTTGTATTTAATATTTATAAGCATATTATGTTTCTACTAAGTTAGGTGTGGTGTCCGTGGGACACATCCCCTGCCCTCTGTGGCTATTCCAAATACTTTGGGGATGCAGATGGGACACTCACCATGTCCCCTATTTTTTTAGTGGATTGTTTTTAATTGGGTTTTTGGGCCTCATTTGGTTAAAAAAGATGAGCTTAGGTCTAGGATATTGAGTCTTCATGCATGGCCTTGAGCACTTGTAAAGGCTAAGGATGCATACGAGAAGGTCTATCCATCTGTGGGGCGTAGAGTAATCTGTCTGCGAGGTGTTGACTCAGGTAAGATTGAGTCTCCTCGTCTACATGAGAGCAATACTTGGTTCTGTGTGGTGCCATCCCTTTGAGCACACATGATGACATTCCATCTTATTACACTCTAGTACCTAGTACCTTAGCAGTCATGAGTAGTACCCGACCTATGACTTGGATGAGTACCTCTATGTTATAACTTTAGCTTTATGTATTGTTTTTCATGTCTTCTCCATGATTGATGTGAGTGTTGGCCATCATGTACACCTTTACCTAGTTACTTCTATTTGGGCCTTGTGACTATCTCTGAGCATGGTGGGGTGGTCTCTTTTGAGTCCACATGGTTGGGAGGCATTGCCACAACCATTGGGGACCGGTGAACGGGTTATTTGAGCACCAATTGAAGATGTTCTCTGTCTCTGTTACCTTATTAATTGTTGGTCATCATTTAGTTATTGTATCATATTCATGGCTATGCCATTATTCTTGTATATTCTTTTATGTAGTTGTACTCTTTTGAGAGAATAGATGTAATCATTTAATTTAATGAGAAGAAATAAGATATTTTTTAATTGACTTACAAATTTCAGTGTGGATATTAGATCTGCTTGTACTATGATGCTTATGAATTTATGTTTATAATTGGAAATGGGATTTAGGAACATTTGAATTGGTGTTTAAAATGTATGTACTTTTTACAATGTTTCACTGGAGTGTGAATTAGTCCTCTCTTTTGGGTTGTACATTCAGCCATACTTGGCCCTGGATATTGTCGACATATCGAATTGACAACCATATAACATGTATGTTATCACTTGTTATTCAAAAAAAATTATCTTGTCCTTTATTGGCCCTTACCGTTCGGAGTTGCAGGGTGGGATGTTACAAATGGACTCTACCTTTGTAAATGGAGGTAGAGCTTTGATCTTACATTAGTGTCCATTTCTAGGGTCCCCATTTGGGTTAGGCTTCCAAGTTTACCTTTGCAATACTCGGAGGAGGAGGTTGACTAGTATTGCCAATTCTTTTAGTCATCTCATGACTATCAGTGTAGTTACAAAATCTATGTTAGTTTGATATATGCTAGATTTTTTGTTTATGTTAATATGGATAAATCTCTCCCATCTTCGATTGTCTTATCTTCAAAATTTAGTGTTTAAAATTTTAAAGTTGTTTACCTCATATGCTACAAATTAGGTCATTCATTAATGACTTACAAGTTGAAAAATGGGTCATAGGTTTGGAGAAAGAAGCCTTCCTATCCACTTTAGGAAACCAATTTTGTAGCTCAGAGAGTGTCTGGTGAGGCCAAACATGTTGGAGAAGTTGGTGTTGTGCTGACCCCCAATGTTTGTGGATTGGCCTTCCCTCCTTGCATTAAATGCTCTAAAGCTAACAAAATTGCCTCTAGAGACTATGATTTTTTATGTTTTGGGTTTAAAAGTGTTGGTGAAATGGCTAAGAAGGGTTCCATATATGGTCCTATAGATAGGTCTATGTATGGAATTCAATGCTCTTTGGAGTCCTTTGGCTTTAAACCACCATAATTTGTTGATTCATGACTTCTAACTTAGCTACATGCTTTCATGTTTATTCTTTGTAGTTGATAAGTTTCCAACTTTGTGCTACTCGCCTCAATATTTAATTTCATCATACAACTTTGTTGTTTGTTTATCTATCAATTTCCTACCCTTGTGTTTCTAGTCTTTGTTGTTGTATCTTGGCTATTAGTGAGGCTTCAATGTCATATTTGAATTTGTCTTTATAAAAGAGTTTGGGCCCTTTCAAAAACCCACCTTTACCCAATAATCAAAAAATAGTTACACCAAGAGGCTTAACCTACAAAAATGAATGGCCTGAGTGTGTTATTTTTTAATCAATTTACCACACATAAGTGGAATAGGTGCCTTAGAAGGATATCTCTCGGTGTATTTTAGATATATTTTTTAAATATAGATATGCTAGTTTAACATTCATCCATATAATTGGCTTATAACCAATAATATTAGTAACACAGATATGTTAAATAGATAGATGTATTTTAGATGTATGTGCTAGTTTAATTACAATTTCATTCTTAATAATTAGACATTTTAATTAAATCAACATTGTTTTTTTATAGATAGAGTAGAAAACATAGAGCAATTTTATTTAATAAGAGCTATTTTCTTTTATTTCAAAGCTATTTTATTTACTATATACACATATTGATTTATATATTTTAATTGTTATAAAGAAATATTTTTTTATTATAGGTAAAGGATTTTGAGGAGAACTATGAACTCAAAAGAAAGATTTTGAAAGAACCCCTCTTTTACAAAGACCAATAAAGATAAGACAAAGGTACCATGACATCAACAAGAAATTTTATTTTTACATTTTTTTTAAAGTAATTTTTAAAAAATTAAACAAATTATTTGCTACATATCTTAAGTAAATAGCTATTTTACTTTAAAGTTTACTATTTTATTTGTGTCTATGAATATTAAATCTAATATCTATTTAAAATATTACATATACACGTGGACATATAAATAGGTAGTTAGATAGATAAATATATATATAGAACTATTTTTTTATTCACTTAAAAAGTTACTTTATTTTATTTTATTTAAGAGTTATCTTATAATTATTTACTATATATTTAAAAAATTGATGTAAAGCTATTTTATTTACTACATATTTTATTTACTTTAATTTTTTATATTTAAAAAATAAATGTAGGCTTTCAATAATTTTGCTTTTACAACCACAATATTTTTTAAATTAAAATTACAACCACAATATTAAATACATAATGAAATATTGTAAAATTTTCTTCAAATATCATGTTTTTTGATAAAGTCAACTGAAAACGAGGGTCCAAACATAAAAAACCTCACATAGGTCTCAAATATCAGATCATATGAAAGATAAAAATAAAATTTAAATTAAATTAAATTAAATTAAAAACAATTGGATAACATTGAATCTAACATCTAAAATTGAGTCCTCTCAAAATAACCATAATTAAATAAAATAAAATAAAAAATAAATTAAATTGAAACAATTGGATAACCAAAATGGAATTGCTAGTTTAAAAAATTATTATAAAAAGGATATATTGAAATTATTATATTATCAAAATAGTCAAAAATATTATGTTATTATAAATTATCAAAATTAATAAAATTATTTTTATAAATTGTATAACTCTAAATCTTATTATATTATAATTACTAATTTTAATACTAATATTTTAAGAGCCATAAAAATTAAAGAAAAATAAGAATGAATAAATTAATTTTTACAGTTTAGACTCAGTTTAAATTAATTTTTACAGTTTAAACTTAGTGATTAGTGGGAAGTTGTTGCACCTTGCGATTATTTTGGATGGCATGCTCAAAATATACCTCAAATTGAAGATAGACTCAGAACTGAGCTTTGCTAGTTTAGAACAAATAAAAACAAAATGGGAAGTAAAACAAACCATGCATGGCATGGAACATCTCAAAATTTTCAATTGGAAACCCATTGAAAGGCTCTATGAAAAATGCAAAATTTAATATGTTATTAGAGAGGTCTGAGATTATTATTATTATTATTACTTTATAATGCAAGGTTTGCATTAAAATAGAAGATAATGAAGAAAAGCATGCAACATGAAATAAGACGTGTGGAATAAATGAAAGAGCACACAGCATATTTATGAACAGACATGGCACAAAGTTGTTTGAGGATGCTTCTTCCAATGTGCATCAAATGCAAACCCCTTGTCCTTGCAGATGTTTTCAGAACAAGTGTGTAATTTCAATCAGGATAGAAATATGAAAAAATTTGTACAATGTTTACTTCATAATATTCATAACTAAGTCAAGTTTAAAAATCATAATTAAAACCTACTAGTAATCATCAAATTAAAAGATATGAATTATAATATTTTTTAATTACAAATTAATTAGATTAAATAATTATTATTTTTTATCTTCAATTTAAGTGAAGCCTGGAATAGCAAGTAAAAAATATTAGTCAATCAAATTGTCAATAATTTATTTTTTATATATTTTTACTTAAAAAGTTTACGCAACGATAAGTATTTATTTTGGGTAGTGTAAACAATAAAATTTGGATAAATGATGGAATGTTATAAATAAAATATTTTATAAAAAAAACAAATCTAAGGAAATTTTTTTTTCATATTAAAAAATTTAAAAATAAAAGCAAAAAACTAAAAATTTAGAATGAATGTATTCTATAAAAATAAATCTATTTCTTAAATAATAGAAGTTCCTATTAAAAAATTTAAAAATAAAAGACAACAAATTTAGAATCAAATCTATTTCTTAAATAATAGAAGTTCTATTAAAAATCTTAAAAATAAATGGAAAAAATATATATATTATATAATTTAGAATGAATATATAATTATATATTCATAAAAAACAAATCTAAAAAATATGTATTTAAAATGAATATATAATTATATTCATAAAAAATAAATCTTTAGGATATATTCTATTAAAAAACAAATCTAAAAGATATATATTTAAAATGAATATATAATTATATTCATAAAAACAAATCTATACTATTAAAAAATAAATCTAAAAGATTTGGGATATATTCTATTAAAAAACAAATCTTATATATATAGTTAGATTTTCATATTGATTTTTACAGTTTTAAAAACTTTTAAAAATAAATTACTTTATAGTCAAATACAGCTATACAACTGTCAAATTTAAGCCCTGGTTGGATTTGATTTAATTTTTGTTTATTAGACAAAAAGGAAATAAAACAAGATGAGATAAGATTTAGAAAGATAGAAAGCGATTTAATTTTTTTCTTTAAAAGGAAATAAATCCTAAAAAGATGAGAGGAATAAATAATAAATTGTCTAATTAAATTAATTAATTAGATATGCATGAGTTGTATTTTTAGAAAGAAAGTAAGATTTTATTAGGAATTTATTAATTAAATAAATATTTAATTTATTTAATTAATTTGGATTGTGATGGGAGGTGATGTGGAAAAATAATTAAATAAATAAATAATTATTTAATTATAGGAGAAATAGATAAGTGACTAATTAAATAATTAAAAATAATTATTTAACTAGAGAGGATTAATGATCATGAATAATCAAATAAATAAAATTTATTTAATTATAGAAAATAGGATTATAAGATTAAAAGGGGAAAAATAAAAATTACTTAAATAAATAAGATTTATTTAACTAATTAGGTGAATGATACAACTATCTAGGGCAAAATGTGCTAGTGACAAGGTGTTGGACATTTTTAGGTGTCTACATTTTGCCCCTCTTTGAGATGATGTTCAAGATGATGAGATTTGTGTTGAGTAACATCATTTCAAAAAAGTTAAGGTATGGATAGAAAAAAAGATGGTAATGGAAAGATAGGATGAGAATGCCCCCTCAAGAGGATAGGTGGGTTGGACAAACACAGTTAGGCTCTCGACATGAAATGGATTGGTCAAGGAAGAAATGAATGAGGCTTTATGCTACAATGAAAGTGAGCAATCACGATGTTTGATATAGCACTAGATGTTATGCACCAGGGTATGAGGACCAAGGTGACGATGTGTCTCGTGCCTCAGCGTAATACAACCTTGTCTAGACATATGAGGAAGAAAACTTAGAGCATTAAAGTCCTAATGCACAAAAGGTATGATGTGACCTTAGATCCAAAGGATAATGCAAAAATAAGAATATTCCACAAAAGCTATTCCACAAATCTAAGGAAATTTTTTTTTCATATTAAAAAATTTAAAAATAAAAGCAAAAAACTAAAAATTTAGAATGAATGTATTCTATAAAAATAAATCTATTTCTTAAATAATAGAAGTTCCTATTAAAAAATTTAAAAATAAAAGACAACAAATTTAGAATCAAATCTATTTCTTAAATAATAGAAGTTCTATTAAAAATCTTAAAAATAAATGGAAAAAATATATATATTATATAATTTAGAATGAATATATAATTATATATTCATAAAAAACAAATCTAAAAAATATGTATTTAAAATGAATATATAATTATATTCATAAAAAATAAATCTTTAGGATATATTCTATTAAAAAACAAATCTAAAAGATATATATTTAAAATGAATATATAATTATATTCATAAAAACAAATCTATACTATTAAAAAATAAATCTAAAAGATTTGGGATATATTCTATTAAAAAACAAATCTTATATATATAGTTAGATTTTCATATTGATTTTTACAGTTTTAAAAACTTTTAAAAATAAATTACTTTATAGTCAAATACAGCTATACAACTGTCAAATTTAAGCCCTGGTTGGATTTGATTTAATTTTTGTTTATTAGACAAAAAGGAAATAAAACAAGATGAGATAAGATTTAGAAAGATAGAAAGCGATTTAATTTTTTTCTTTAAAAGGAAATAAATCCTAAAAAGATGAGAGGAATAAATAATAAATTGTCTAATTAAATTAATTAATTAGATATGCATGAGTTGTATTTTTAGAAAGAAAGTAAGATTTTATTAGGAATTTATTAATTAAATAAATATTTAATTTATTTAATTAATTTGGATTGTGATGGGAGGTGATGTGGAAAAATAATTAAATAAATAAATAATTATTTAATTATAGGAGAAATAGATAAGTGACTAATTAAATAATTAAAAATAATTATTTAACTAGAGAGGATTAATGATCATGAATAATCAAATAAATAAAATTTATTTAATTATAGAAAATAGGATTATAAGATTAAAAGGGGAAAAATAAAAATTACTTAAATAAATAAGATTTATTTAACTAATTAGGTGAATGATACAACTATCTAGGGCAAAATGTGCTAGTGACAAGGTGTTGGACATTTTTAGGTGTCTACATTTTGCCCCTCTTTGAGATGATGTTCAAGATGATGAGATTTGTGTTGAGTAACATCATTTCAAAAAAGTTAAGGTATGGATAGAAAAAAAGATGGTAATGGAAAGATAGGATGAGAATGCCCCCTCAAGAGGATAGGTGGGTTGGACAAACACAGTTAGGCTCTCGACATGAAATGGATTGGTCAAGGAAGAAATGAATGAGGCTTTATGCTACAATGAAAGTGAGCAATCACGATGTTTGATATAGCACTAGATGTTATGCACCAGGGTATGAGGACCAAGGTGACGATGTGTCTCGTGCCTCAGCGTAATACAACCTTGTCTAGACATATGAGGAAGAAAACTTAGAGCATTAAAGTCCTAATGCACAAAAGGTATGATGTGACCTTAGATCCAAAGGATAATGCAAAAATAAGAATATTCCACAAAAGCTATTCCACAAATCTAAGGAAATTTTTTTTTCATATTAAAAAATTTAAAAATAAAAGCAAAAAACTAAAAATTTAGAATGAATGTATTCTATAAAAATAAATCTATTTCTTAAATAATAGAAGTTCCTATTAAAAAATTTAAAAATAAAAGACAACAAATTTAGAATCAAATCTATTTCTTAAATAATAGAAGTTCTATTAAAAATCTTAAAAATAAATGGAAAAAATATATATATTATATAATTTAGAATGAATATATAATTATATATTCATAAAAAACAAATCTAAAAAATATGTATTTAAAATGAATATATAATTATATTCATAAAAAATAAATCTTTAGGATATATTCTATTAAAAAACAAATCTAAAAGATATATATTTAAAATGAATATATAATTATATTCATAAAAACAAATCTATACTATTAAAAAATAAATCTAAAAGATTTGGGATATATTCTATTAAAAAACAAATCTTATATATATAGTTAGATTTTCATATTGATTTTTACAGTTTTAAAAACTTTTAAAAATAAATTACTT
Organism: Cunninghamia lanceolata; assembly: GCA_027924645.1. Lineage (NCBI taxonomy): Eukaryota > Viridiplantae > Streptophyta > Pinopsida > Cupressales > Cupressaceae > Cunninghamia > Cunninghamia lanceolata. The sequence continues at coordinate 3,760,149 of BSBN01001182.1, read as the reverse complement.
TATAGTCAAATACAGCTATACAACTGTCAAATTTAAGCCCTGGTTGGATTTGATTTAATTTTTGTTTATTAGACAAAAAGGAAATAAAACAAGATGAGATAAGATTTAGAAAGATAGAAAGCGATTTAATTTTTTTCTTTAAAAGGAAATAAATCCTAAAAAGATGAGAGGAATAAATAATAAATTGTCTAATTAAATTAATTAATTAGATATGCATGAGTTGTATTTTTAGAAAGAAAGTAAGATTTTATTAGGAATTTATTAATTAAATAAATATTTAATTTATTTAATTAATTTGGATTGTGATGGGAGGTGATGTGGAAAAATAATTAAATAAATAAATAATTATTTAATTATAGGAGAAATAGATAAGTGACTAATTAAATAATTAAAAATAATTATTTAACTAGAGAGGATTAATGATCATGAATAATCAAATAAATAAAATTTATTTAATTATAGAAAATAGGATTATAAGATTAAAAGGGGAAAAATAAAAATTACTTAAATAAATAAGATTTATTTAACTAATTAGGTGAATGATACAACTATCTAGGGCAAAATGTGCTAGTGACAAGGTGTTGGACATTTTTAGGTGTCTACATTTTGCCCCTCTTTGAGATGATGTTCAAGATGATGAGATTTGTGTTGAGTAACATCATTTCAAAAAAGTTAAGGTATGGATAGAAAAAAAGATGGTAATGGAAAGATAGGATGAGAATGCCCCCTCAAGAGGATAGGTGGGTTGGACAAACACAGTTAGGCTCTCGACATGAAATGGATTGGTCAAGGAAGAAATGAATGAGGCTTTATGCTACAATGAAAGTGAGCAATCACGATGTTTGATATAGCACTAGATGTTATGCACCAGGGTATGAGGACCAAGGTGACGATGTGTCTCGTGCCTCAGCGTAATACAACCTTGTCTAGACATATGAGGAAGAAAACTTAGAGCATTAAAGTCCTAATGCACAAAAGCTATTCCAACATACACAAGATAAGAATATTAGCTAGAATGATACAGATGTGATACAAATGCAAGATAAAAAGATAACACGCACAAGCATGAAAGCAAGCATGAACAAATGATACAAAAACAAACAAGGTATTGCCCCTATCAAGCTGTAAGCCAATGATTAATTATTGATTGATTGATGATAGTAGTGTTGTCATGGTAGGGAACGATGTATTCCTAGATCAACACAAGGATGTGGGAATGATATATCCCATTGATGATGATTGATTGATTGATTTGGTTTACAATAAGGTTAGGATCAAGACCAAGAATGTGATTGGATAATTTGACAAGATTGGTTAACTTGATTGGTATGGATAAAGGGTGACTTGCATTTGGATCTATTGTTTTTTGGATTGAAATTGATTGAAAAAAGTGATGGATTGATGAAGATAGATGATGGAAGAAAGAGAAGATGGAAGGGGGATGGAAGAATGAATCACTGGTACTTGCATACTAGATACTTCCTTCATATTCCAAACTACCTACATACCCATATCCATGGGATCAAAGCACCACATAATGATGATGAGACATGATGAATATGTAGTTTTAGGTGTTTATTGATGATGTGGGAGATAGATGATGGAAGAAGAAAGTGATGAATGGTGAGGATAAAGAGGAGATGAATGATGAGGATAATGAGGGGGGAGATCATCTTGTGCCTGAATCTAGGTACCTTCTTCGTACTCCAGACTACATACATACCTGTATCTGTGGGTTTAAGGCACTTAACAATAAAGATGTGATGTAGTTCTGATTTTATTTGATGATGGTGGTGGATAGATTGATCAAGTTATGGGTTGATTGAAATTAATTTGCTTTGATTTGATAAGTTTGATTGGATTTGTTTTGATTGGATTTAATGATGATTGATTTTATGGTGTGGATTTTTGTTGGATATTTGATTTTTTTATATTTTGGGGAATATTTGGATTTTTTTTAATTTTTTCAGGACATTTTATGATGTTTTAAAATTTTTTCAAGACATTTTATGATGTTTCTAGATTTTTTCAGGACATTTTATGATGTTTTAAGTTTTTTTTGACATGTTTCAATTTTTTGGATTTTTGTTATGTTTTGGGATGTTAATAGATTTATAATTTGGGTGGCCTTTGTGCTAGATACCAATGACAAGGGAAAACCAAGTCTAGGTGCAAGGATGAATGTAGGATGGATAGAAAAACGAATAGGCGATAGTAGATGGGAAGCTTATGATAGATGGACGGGTACAAGGATAAGCTATAGTGGATGGATGTAAGCCTCATAATGGAGCTAGGATGTGATCTCCAAAGACTATGTTGCATAGGAATAACATGCCCCATTCTAGGTGCAAAACTTTGGGTTTTACATGGTAAGGCTTATGATAGGATAGTGATAGGATTGGATGGAAAGGATGAGGTACATCAAGAGATATCCAAGGCATGTTTCATTATCAAGATCAAGATGAGAAAGGGAGGATGAATGGACTCAATAGGATAGGTATATGTATGTGGAATGGATACGGATGGTAGAAAATGGTATGGTAAGGTAGGTTGAAAATGATATGGCGGATGAGACAAGGTGCCCCCAAGTATAGGTGACATAGAAGATCAACTTACACATGATGTTTGTTTGCCAGGTTTTCATCATGGTACTTATCCAAGGCGCCTATTTATCATGTTTTCACCATTGGACAAAGGGATTTCTCTTTACTTTTTTTTTTTAGAAACATTTAGATGAGAGAAGGTGGATATGGATGGGAGGGACTCAAGTGTCTACTTCCATGAAAGGTAATAGTCTCGCTAGAAGGATGTTGTCGCGTGGACCATGTCAAGTGTCGCTCATAGATGTCAATGGGGTGATTGTGTGAAAGATGGAGTAGGTAGATAGCAGATTATGGGAGGTGTGATAATGGATTATGACGTGGATTATGACGTGAATTATGACATGGATTTATGCAAGGTGATGGGTGAAAGGCTTATGCAAAAGCATTGACCATAGGGATATGAGGGGTGAGATATGTAGGCTAGTGGATGAAAGGTGGGGAGATGGAGGTATGTGGAAGTGTTGCATGATGAAATGGAACCATGACCAACGATTGCACACACTGTGATAAACATTATAGCTTTTGATGGGATGGTGGCATAGGAAACAATGGTGTTGTTTTCTTAGGAGATGGATGATGAAGTGCTTTAGGTACCCACATAGACTTAGTATTTTTATGACTTTTATTTTACTTGTGGGATAGAGGAATTTGAGACTTTTGGATGGAATGAGATTTTTGGATGGAAGAGGAGGATTGGGATTCTTGAGAGGTGGATGCCTTATTAGACTTGATTGCTTCTTTTTGCTTAGGGATCCAAACCAATTTAGTTTAGACCTTTCCTTTTTGAGGTATGGGCTTGGGTTGCTACTTGGATGGATTTTGCTTTAAATTTTTTCATTTGTACCCTAAGGTATTAGGATTTGTAGGATTTTTTGCTTTATGTGTAGAGGCATCCAAGTTTTTTCTTTTGAATCCCATGGGTATGGTGGAATGAGCAAGGTAGGTGGAAGCTCCTTGTTTAGACAATGTGTACATTTATTGGCCATGATTAGGATATTTAGGGTATTTATGAATGATTGGGTAAGGGGGTGTTGGTAGCAATGGTGGCAAAGTGGATGGAGGGATATTAAGAGTTGGAAGGAGTGGAGGTAAAGTGGATGGTGGAAGGTGAATGGTCACATGCACATTTTTAGGATGAGGGAGGTGGAATGGCAACATATGTTTTAGGAATATAACAGGGTTTATGATGGAAGGAAGTGGATTTAGGAAGTGTAGAGGAAGTACCAACATCGTTAGATTGTTGTCCTTGGGGTGTGTATCCAAGGCCATGTGAGCGAGGAGGGACCTTGACATGGATAGGCTCCAAAATACCTTGTTCATGAAGGCCTAAGCCTTTACCTGGGTAGTTCATGTTTTGGAGCATGCGATGGACATGGAACACTAGACACAAGTTCCTTATTGGATGGAGAAGGTGAGATAGGGGATAATGGTTGTTGGTGTTCTAAGGAGGAACACTCATGGATGAAGGTGGTAAGACCAATAGGATATGATGGTGGATTCGGAATAGGGTTGATGGTGGATGTGAAAGGATCATTATTGGTTTGATCTTCTATGCTTGCTTAGGAGGCCTTTGTCTCATCAAGGGGAGTGGATGTTTGTAAATCATGGATGGGGCTAGATGGAGGATGGATAGAAGCAATTTGGATATCTTTCTCATGGATAGGTATGGGATTATGGATAGGATCAAGGTGTTCATAGATAGACTCTTCAAGGATATCATCTTGATCATAAAGAAGGTAAATGTTATGGATAGATTAGATGGTGATGATTTGATCTTGATTAGATTTAGGGGCTATTGTTTCTTCATGCTTAGGATCGTGCTCTTGACATAACTCTTATTTTTATTGAATGGAAATGGAAGGCTCTTTAATAAGCTTGATAGCTTGTAGATCACATGATGGGGTTAGAAGACTAGACAAAGTGTTTAAGGACTCATGAGGAGGCTCAAGAATAGGTGTTTGATGAGATGGCAATGTTTTATTTCTTGCTAGTAGCCAATGGATCACATCCTTTGCAAGGGCATGGGTGAATGGGCAATATAGTGGATGGATGATAATAGTGGAAGTTGAAGGCTTGGGATTAGGGTTTGCTGGATGGATAATGGGATTAGGATTTGGGCTAGATGGAAAGATAATGGAATTAGAGGGATTGGTTTTATCCAAGACAATCTTACCACAATCTTCTAGGTTCTTGACCAATCTTTGAAATCGGACACAAGTAGATATGGTATGTCCCCTATACCTATGGTATGCACAATATTCATCATCTTTATACCAACTAGGTTTAAACATAGATGGAGAATATGCTCTAAACGGGTATAGCTCAATCAAATTTGCTTGGACCAATTTCTTCAAAAGTATCTCCATGGAATCTTTTAATGAAGGATTAGTGGAACACAGTGATTAAAGTGATGAAGGCAATGAAGGGCTTGATAAAGGTTTGGGATAGGACTAGTTGGCTCATGTGTTGGCACATGATTGGATGATGAAGGTGACTCAAAGGAGGCAATTGCTAGGTTGTTTTCTCCCTTGTCAAAGGATTTTAGGTCTTGCGTAAGATGACTTAAGTCTATCAATGATGTTTGTTGCAAAAGTGAACATGGGCTTGCTTGGTTCATGTACATAGGGCCATTTGGACTTGCATGTTGTTCTTGTAAAGACATTTGATTGCCATGTGGATAGGTTTGGTGATGAGGTGGCATAATAGGATTTGTACGTGAAAGGTTTTGTGAGGTGGATTGTTGTGGACATTGGTTGATGTTGGAAGTTTGTTGAGAAAGTAATTGTGATATGAAGGCAATGGAGTTAGGATCATTGAATGGTATTCTTATGGAAGCATGTGTGTTTCTGGTATTGTTAGGAATAGTGAGGATGATTTGTCGTATGGATGTGGCGACATTAGTGTTTGGATTATGTGCTTGTTGGGCTTGTGATTGAATGTGGGATCGATGATATTGGCCTAGGACTTGATGTTGTGGGAATTGTTTATGTTGTGGTAACATAGGGTCTTCTTCCTTTCTATATAACCACCTAAGTTGATCAAGCATTCTTTTAGTGCCATAAGGATCATTCTCATAGGTCTTGTTTAGAAATTCCATGTCCATGTTTACAAGTGGTAGATGTGGAGTGATTTGGATGAGGATTTGATGATTATATGATGTCTAATGCTTAGGATGATGTTGATGTGAAGGGATTAAGATATGATTTGGATATGAAAGGATGAAGTTGATTGAGAAGTGATTAGGATGAAATTGTCTCATGACAAGGAGTTTGTTTTTTATAGATTTGTAGCAATTTTATGGCAAGAAAACAAGAGCAAACACTCATGCACAAGCCATTCACAAACATTTAGGACCTAGGCTGCCTGAGACAATACCTGTTGGGTTCCCACCTAGTTTTACCCAGCCGCGTCTACTTATGGTGTATATCTCCAAGAACTTGGGGCACGGGCTCCTCCTTACAGTGCACTCACTTCTCAGGCACACCGAGTTCTAGGTCCTCAAGAAGCATAGATCTTAAGGTACCTTGCTATCTCTGCCATAAGCTACAAAAATGTGGGACGACTATCAGAGTTTCCTCTTGTACCAACAAATAGGGGTTTTTGGCTTCTACACAAAGGTTTCTAGTAAGGGCTTCCGTTTGGGTGGCTATACATGCGGTAATGTTACTCTCTGTTATGGAGTCTCCTAGCCTTCAAGGGTTGCCCCTTGGAGGGTTTTGGGGGAGGTTGGCTATCGGTATAGTGGAACAACACCTGTCGTTTGTGACTTTCATCACAAATGCATTATTTATATAGTGGCTTGGAATTGCTTGGCTTTAGCCTATTTCTGCTTCGATCGTACCCCTTCTCACAATGGGAAGGTAGATCCTCTAGAGTTTGATAATGATTTCTCGTGCACCCTAGATCTACTAGTCAGGCAGGGGGAGATGATACTCTCATTGCCAAATCAGGTAACAAACAATCTTAGCAAGCAAATGGAGAAAATGAAAAACAGGCATGAAGAAGGTAGATTGTTAATTTTAAGCACAAAACTGAAGTGTGCCTACTTTAGTGATAAATGATAGATTCTTTGACCGCTCAAACTTGCAGAAGATATGTCAGTAGTTTGTTGGCTCCATTCTTTGACAAGCGATTGGGACAGGTTGCATAGATGGATGTTAGCTGCCAAAGAGGATTAGTTCAAAAGATGTGATCTGATAAAAACCTATAATTGATTATCTAATACAATGAAATAAGTTGCAAAAATATAAAGCAGATGAAATTCTATGCACTTTTTAAAAAAATTCACTGAAAAAGTATATGTTTTGCTCAAGATACGTGCATTTTAAGTTTGAACGGAAGCTGAAGTTTACCTGCAAAAATACTTGACAAAATGAGGAGCTCACCTAATGAAATCTTCACAACTCAAAGTTTGTCTTGTGAGCTTTCCAACGCCTATAAAAACGTAAAAATCTGACATTATATGCAAAATTTATGGCAGTTTTAAAAAGAAAACTATTTTAAGCTTTTAAAAGCACTATTCATGGCCTGAAAACACTGTTCACGCCCTGAGAACACTATTCACTGCTAGAAGTACTATTCACTACCGGAAGTACAATTCATTGCTGGAAAGCATTGTTCATCACCAGAAAGCAATGTTCATCACCGGAACTACTGTTCACTACTGGAAGCACTATTCATCGCTGGAAACATTGTTCATCACCAGAAGTATTGTTCATCACCGGAAGTACAGTTCATCGCTGGAAAGCACTATTTACTATCAGAAACACTGCTCATCACCCTGTAAACATTGGCTCAAATTTCACCTGCACCAAAAAGGGTCATATTTTATGTTTTTCTTCACCTCTTGGCCCTTCTAGATGCAACTGTGATGTGTATTATAGCTCAAGAGGTCACCTATAACAATCACTTGCAAAACTTGCAACACAAGGGTTAAAAAAAATGCAAATTTTTATAACAAAAACTTGCAAAAAATGATCAAGCGAAGGGAGTCCCACCAGACGTGCCAGAATGTAAACAATAAAATTTGGATAAATGAAAGATAAAACAATACAATGCAAATTACCTTTTACCCAAAACTTTAGCATTTTTAGGTGTCTACAGGTAGAAAAAACTCTAGCTTCTAATTTGTTGACAGGTACAATTTAGGTGATTGCAGTAGTATTTGCCTAAAGGCAAGTACTAATAAATGTGTTATCACTACATGGCTGAATGGGAACTTAGATGGACTAGAGGCAAAGTAGCAATTATAATACTGATACAATATGTGGGTACCTCCCTCAATACAAAATGAGATACATGTTCTATTCCAAAATAATGGCTCCATTTGGAATAATCAATATCTAGTTGATGTCACTCTTAAGTCCAGCAAAAAATCAAATGGAATAAGAAATAGAATAAGAAGCATATGCCATAGAAGAATGAGTTGGGAAATCTAGAAATGTGTTCCACAAATGCTTAGGATTTAGGAGCTAGGAATAACAATTAAACTATATATATAGTTTTGATTTTGGTAAAAGTGAGGTTTTGAAAGGGCACAAACCCTTTTACAATAGAATAGCCCAAAGATAGAAAATGAGTTCCACAAGAAATGAAAAAACAAACAAAAAATAGATACAACACAACTACAACCAAGTTTCCAAGAAGAACACAACACTAAATGATCTAGCCTAAGCAATGTTAGACCCTACTCTAGCTATCTGCACACCCTTAACCCTAGTGTGTGACTAAGGAACAAACTTGGGAAGGCCTTCCTTCCTCTTTTGAACAATAGTTCAAGAAACAAAATTCTTTGAGTCCTCAAACTATGGAGAGAGGGGAGGGGAAACCACCTTAGATGCCACAACTGGGGTACTACATAGGAAGAGGAACACCTAAATGGAGAAGACGATCATAAAGAAACCATAGCAAGAGTTAGCACTAGCTCACTAACACCAATGAAGGCATGTCAAGAGCTAAAGCAAGGGATGAGGCCACAAATAGCACACCAAGAGTACACACAACTATCTCAATAGGATCATTGCTAGCATTAGGGAGAGGTCCAAAATTCTCTGTGGAAGAGTCATCAAGTGCTCAAGATGAGCATTATTCCATCACAAAGAAGATCTTGGTACCTTAAGGTGTAGACAATCTGAGGCCAAATGACTTGTAGTAAAACATCTCTAGCATCAGAAGAGGATGCCCTCATAATCAATAGGCTCAATCTAAGACTGACTAGTCACCTATAGAACAACCTTAACTGGAAGGAGCTTGGAGAAGTCAATTTCCACTAATATATGAGCAAAAGCAGTGTGAGAGTAAAGAATGGTGGTAGAATCCACCTTCAAGAAAAGCCCCAAAGAGTTTCCAATCACCTCAGCATGAATTGCACCAAAAATGGAGAAAAATCAGAAGATGAATCCACACCAATAAAATGCTAAAGGATTTGTGAGAGGGTTGAAATAGGGGAACCAAGGATTGAGCATGGGGGAATGTTAGCCTAATAACCAAAGACACCCATCCAAAATTGCATCTCTATTATCGATTGAGTTAAAGACCATAATAAAGAAACCCATGACACAAGGGTAAATTTCAATTTTACCATCTATAAGAGGATGCCAACGCTAAAAAATCCATCTATTTAGATCTAGCAACTGAGGCCATAGTTGATAAATCTATAGATGATGCCCTTCTCTAAAATGTATGGCTAATTCTTAATCACGTCTTCTAGCAAAATAATAACAAGGGTAGAATAGGCACATGGAATCACTATCATAGGAAAGGAACTAATGCCATTGCAAATAGTAGCCACAAAAGAGGGGTGTCCAACCCCATACCCTACAAAGAGCCTACAGATGCTCCCTTGTAAATAGAGCCACGGGGCTTAAATTTGAGAGCTATATAACCATATTTAGGGATTTTTGATGTAAAATACAATCAAAAGTTTAAAAAGACTATCAAATGAAGGGAGAAATTTTGGACAAACTTCAAAATTTATATATGATTATGCTAATATATATATTTGGTTTTTATATAATCTCCTTAGTATAAGGTATGTCATAGTATTTGAAAGGCAACATTGAATAGATAACTATCATAAAAAAATTGCTTGATAGGCAAGGTCGACTGTCAAATTTAAGCCTTGAATAGAGGGGAAGAATTTGATCCTGGCCACTATAGGGAGCCACAATAAGATCCTTTCCATAGGGAGAAGTCACTCTTGGGTCCTTCAAACAACTTATATGATGTCATGCCCACAATTTAGCATGTGGACATGAAACACAACCAACAATTTTTTTTTCGTAAAAAGAAAAGATAAACATCCCATAACCCACTTACATGCACATACACATGCACATAAATTGAACACACACACCTAACATCATTGCACATTCTTATTTCTCTATTTTTAGATCAGAGAATTAAAATAACAATAAAATATTAATATCTTTTTAGGTTATTGAACAAAGTTGTAATGCCTTTTGTTTTTTGTTAGTTGAAAGAGGAGAAAATTAAATTAAAAAAAGACTTTGGGGTGGGGGAGGGCCCAAGTGCCATGGGCCCCGTGGGGACCTGCAGGCTACACAAGTCCACGGGACTTGCGGCGCTCGCCAAAGCTAGCGACCTCTGTTATTTTTTTTACCATTTAATCTTTGTATAAAAAAAATGTGACCAGTGATTTATTCACAGTTGTTCTCCTTTTCTAATATTTATTATTTGATTTCTAAATATATTTTTTTGGTTTGCACCTTCTCACTGTTGTGTATATACATGATGCTGTGTATACACAGCACTAGGCTATGATTATTTTCTTTGAGCAGATTATATATCTTTTTGATCTGGCATTAGTTTTGTATTTATATATTGAATATATGTGTGTGTTCGAAGATATATTCATATATATAAAAAGATAAATATAACAATCTATTATAATATAATTCATTTTGTAACATTGGAGGGAAATATTTGAAATCTTAAACTATTACAAACTTTGGAAGGAAACATTAGTAACACTATTACTATTACTATGTGGGAGGATTTTTGAAATTGGCTCTCCCACTCCTCTTCTCGCCCTTGTTCCTAGTTCACAGGATTCGTCTATTGTTGGGCTAATTGCAGGGTTTTCTTCTGCTACTGGTGTGGCTGCAACTATTGGTGCGCCATCTGTGGGCTCAGCTACTTTTGTCGTTGGAGCACTGTCTATGTCTATAGCTACTGCCTTACAAGGTTCATCTACTACTTTACATACTGCTGTTGGGTTTTCTTCTGTTGATGGTGTGGCTACGGTTGTTCATGCGTCGTCTGTGGGCTCAGTGGCTAGTGTGGCTGTTGATGCACTATCTGTATCTATGGTTGGGGCTCAGTCTACTACTAGGGTGCATGCGGCTGGTGTGTTTTCTTCTACTACTAGTGTGGCTACAGCTGTTGATGCACCATCCGTGCACTCAACAGCTGGCGTTGTCGTTGGAGTGCCGTCCGTGACTACGACTGCTGCTTTTTAGGGCTTGTCTACTACTTTATTTGTAGGGGTTCCGTCGGTTGTTGGAGTATCTGCGGTTGTTGGTATGCCATCCGTTTAAAGGGCTACTGCTATTGCTGCTACATCTTATGCAAAGATTGTTAGTAGTGGTTCTCCTCGGTGATGTGAGGAGTCTGCTAATGATGTTGCTACTCTGGTTTCTAGGAGATCTATTTCTTAGTCAGACTTGCCTCCCCTTGTAGTGGTCCTAGGGGATGAGGTTTTAAAAAATATATACTATTTCTCTAAGCAGGGTTTGATTTGTATATTTGATCGTTGGTGGCCTCGGCTAGGTGATTTGAACCTCTAGATTTCAGAGCATTGGCACCCTATCACAGAGGGGAAAATAGAAATTTACCCTTGTGCAAAGGGTTTCTTTGTAGTTGTTTTTGCTTCAGTTTCTAATTAGAATGCTATTCTTCATACTCAAACCTAGTTTTTGGGCAATCATGCCCTCCTTCTCAAGCCTTGGGTTCCCTCTTTTAACCTATTGATTGAGTCTTTCAATAGAATGCCTATTTGGATTCGTCTCCTGAATCTTCTGCTGCATCTTTGGTGCAAATCTTGTTATGAGGGTATTGGTAATTCTTTGGGTTCTTTTATTATGGTAGATCAAGAGACTACCTTGTTTTCTAATACCACATACACTCGTGTTCTTGTGGATGTCGATCTCTCTAAGCCTCTCTCGACTGAGATTATGCTGCAGGTTGTTGATAATTCTTGGAGGCAGATTTTGGACTATGAAGGTATTCCCTTCTGGTGTCATAGATGCTTCACTATGGGTCATCTGGCTTCTGGGTGTCCTCGCTTAAAGATCCCTCATTCTTCCTCCTGGTGGAAGAATGCTTTGCATGAACATCTTACAGTTGGTGCTGCTGAGGATATTTCTGGGTCAGATGCGGTTGAATCTTCCTCTAATGATGATGGGTCTGCGAACTGATATTGAGGGGGTTCTTGATTTTACAGCTATGGATACTACTGTTGGTGGTTCAGCTATTGGGACTGTTGCCAAGACTACTATGTTGTCAAGGTCCTCCTCTGTTGCTGGGTGTGCTGTAGGAAACTCCCCTACTACTGCTGTTGTTTCTAGAATTGCTACAGGGACCTCCCCTATTGTTGTTGTTGCTACCAGGTCTGCTGCAAAGATTTCAGCTATTGATATGTTTCAAACTATTACTATAGGTACACAAGTTGTTGTTAGGGCTGATGTTGCTGTGCCCCAAGCTCTGCCCCCTTCCAAGGATTTGGAGAGAGTTTCTCCTTCTTCTCCTATTTCTATGGTTGGAGATGATGTTCTTTGGACTGTTGTCCAAAGGAGGAAGTGAGGTCTTCCCAAGCATGTTTCATTGAACCGCACTCGTGCCAAGGGTGTTCAACATGATAGGTCTATTTCTGCTATTGTTTAGGTTGTTGCTCCTTGCAACCTTGTTTCTTAGTCTGTTGGGCTTTGCTAGTTTTTGTTTTAGAGCAAGGTTGTTGTTCCTGTGTTGTTGGTCTTTTCTCTGTGCTAGCTGAGTACTGTCAGTATGTTATTTTCTTGCCCCCTTGGCTTGGTTTTGTTAATGGGTTCGGCCCCTAGTTTTTTCTGCCTTATTATATCAAAAACATTAGTAAAATCTTGTGAATAGAGTATAAAATAATAATAGAAAACTTATTTAAAGATTATTCGACAAAATAGACAAATTTAAATAATTAGGAAATTATTTTTCCTAGGGAAAGAGATTCCCTTTTTTCAACTCCTTCCTCCAAACCTCAAAAAAAATTAATGAGTAGAAAGCAAAGACTTAACCCTTGTTTATAACTTCACATTTGGGTTTTTGATGTTGCCCTAAAGTGTAGAGGGCCTAAACTAACTTTAGATTAATTAATCCCACTTAGGGATTATTAATCCCTTTTTGTAACATTTATTAGTCCAAAAATTTACTATTAGTTGATTTATTGGATTTTGCCCTAGAGGGGTAAATCCTAAAGTTTTAATTGTGAATTTTCTTAGGGTGATTTTATTTAAATTTGGATTATACCTTTTGATGCTTGACTAAATGTATTTGTAAATCCTAATTTAAGTCCTTAGAAATTTAGTTGCTCTAGGGTGAATTTGAATGCTCTTTTATTTACTAAATTAGATAGGCATTTTCCCTTGTTTTATTTAAATATCCCACAACCTCAACTAAATGTAGAAGATGAGGTATTTGTTTTAAAATTTTATTTGAGTGATGGTTAGGTTAGTAGATAACGTTTCCACATTGTGATCGAGTATATCCATAATATATTTAATTAGAGTTAATCAATTTGACTAGGGTGTAAGGTCCTATTTGTTAAAGTGGATTGTTCCTTGCTTCATCATATAGAAATCCTAGGGGCACATCACCTTGTAGTAGGGACACCCCTACAGGTAGCACACATGGTGTGACTTAACCCTAACTAGGTTGCCTTCATATTTGAAGGAGTGCAAAAGGAGTTTCGTACTACCCTTCCTACACATCGTTCTTTCCCGCCTTTGGGAGGTGTGCCAAAGATACGTTACACATGAAACAATGTTAGGTGTGTGTGTTCAACTTATACACATGTGCATGTAAGTGGGTTAAGGGATGTTTATCCTATCTTTTTAAGAAAAAATTTGTTGGTTGTGTTTCATTTCCACATGTTAAATTGTGGGCATGACATATGACCTCCATCTATGCCACCAACAATAGTAGAAGGGGAAGCCTCCTTTAATACTAGAGATGATCACACAACAAAAATCTCTCAAGGATGAGGGCATTAAGGAGAAGTAGTCAAGTTTTGGGCATAGGAGTTGAGTTGGAGAGTGCAAGTGGGAGAGTTTTGTGTAAATGTTAAAAGTTTATAAGTGTTGGAGTTTTATGGTTTGTTATTGACATGTAAAGATGATTGTGTACCTTTTTGGGCTAATTCTATGAGTGTAAAACTGACTTGATGCATGAATATGAACCTACAACTTGTGGACCTAATATGGCACAATTATGTAGTTTGAAACTTGTTTGCCTCAATTCTAGGTATCTAAATTCATGTAAGGATAGGTGGTGTTTACAAAAACCTATTTTGGATATGCTATATCATGAGGGTTAAGTTCACGTTAGTCAATCCCTTAGATGGGTTAACTCAACAATAATGAACTAATGTTCAGAACAACAAGCAAACATGCAATATAATCCTACTTGATGATTTGGTGCTAATGTATTTCATTTTATCCATTGGAAAATAGAACTCTAGATGTGATCCTTAGTTACACTATATGATTTTTTTCTATTAGGGTTATTATTTAAATACATCACCCTAGTGTGTAATTTGGACAATTCACATTTTAGTCAACTCATAACAATCAAGTGAGAGAGTGGCAAAGGGTTTAAATTTAAAGTTTGAATTTTGAAAATGTGAGGATCAAATATATGGATGTGGAACTAATCTAGATTAGTCCTGCATCTGTGTACTTGAATGAAGGTGGGAAAAGGATATATTTAGGGAATTGAATAGATTTTAGGGATGAGAGATGATGTCATTATGGAATATGTGTCATCATTTGCCAACATCCATTTAAAATAGATCATAATAACACACTAATCAATGCATTAAAGATAATTGAGTCAACATGGGCCCAAAACATAAGAAAAAAGGGCATGGAATATAATTTTCACCATTACATTTTACCCCTACTTTGACTTGCATGTGAGCTACCATGAGAATGAATGTCAAAGTAAAATTATGCAGCCAATGTAACATGTCAACTCATAATACCAAAAAATTAATCAACTTAATTACCATTAAGTATGCTTTCATGATTAACATAATCACAATTATGCTTAAATAGATAATCAAAATCATTGGCATTAATCAAATGAGTTTCTTTTCAGAATAATTTCAAAACCAAAATTGTATCATTTCCAAAGTTACACACTAGTGAAATTCTTTCACTTTACAATTACAATGTTTTGCTTATAGAAACAGCAATAAGTTTACACATAATGTTTGACTAACAAGTCATATAAAGAAAATTATGCTGCACCCGGAAATCTTGATATCTATCTTCCTAAGCCTCGGAATGTCATCTACTTGAGAAGGAGAGCATCACCTGAGTGCTTTTCCTCCAACCACAGACCGGTGGTCCCTCGCACAACTTCCTACCTAGAAGTGGACCTACCCTTCACGAAGGGAATAGATACAAGGAACTAAATAGATTTTCCATCTAAGTATCTAGTGTTGTGTCCTTCATAATACTTCACGGTCTTACAACTATAGATCCATTCTAACTATGTATGACACTACTGGGAGCATTATGTCACTTGGAGCACAGTGAACTGACTAATGCATGCAGAGATGGATGCATTACTTTGGCTAAAGATTTATTATACATAGAAGTTTCACAATGAATGTAGTCGATTGTTCACACACCCTGACTCAACTTAGAAGCTATCTCATCCTACATAATTAATAGACACAACTAGTCTTACAACATATCTTATAGTCAATTCGACATAGTGCCATCCTCTAAGCTAAGATAAATAATCATTTATTCAAGGGTTGTGTAAATATCAGGTAACCCTTCTAGTCTATCTGACTCGGTTATTGACCGCATTTCTCAGAGTCTCATACCCTTATTTCGATCATAATTAAGGAAATTGTGACTCCTTGTCACCCTATTCCACGAAGCGAACATTCCATTCAAAGAGTTCGATTAATCAAATCAACAAACATAGTTGAAACAACTTCAAAGGTTGTCTAAGGAACTCATTTGGTTTGGAGATACTCTTGTAATCCCTTCCATATGATAGTCATATTGGATTTTACCAAATCAACATTAAAACTATTAGAAATATCTAGCCTTGAGTCATGAACTCCTAACTTCCTCAAGGTTTTCTAGAGTTTTACAATATAGACTCATAAAAATATTTACACTTCTAGCCTTAGTGACGGAGGGTCTTCAAGTTATTCAACTTGACTAATAGTTTAGATACAATGCATACACCAAGGATCATTGGAACTATTTTGAGCTACACCACTCAAGTACTTCATAAATTCCCTTTACTTTCATAGCCTCATGGGAATATAGTCAGTATGAAGGTATGTATTCATTGAGCTCATTTAGCTAACCCTTATCACATCCAAGTGACATCATAACATTCGGTCATGTATAACCATGTTCAACTATGGCATTGACATACTACATTATCGTACTTCTCAATTTTAAAAAAATAGAAACTATAAGCCATTACAATATTGTAGAATAAGTCAAGTTTAAAAACCCCAACATGCATCATCATTACATTATAAAAGGAAAATTATACCATAAGCCTTCATCCACCTGACTTGTCCTTGGCTTACAATGATATCTAATTTGCAAGAGTCAACCATTTGACCATGCAAGATATTATCTCAGTTATAATTACAATGACTAATCGGTCATATAGCAGTGCTGCCACAATAATGGGTTACAATTTCTGGGACATCCTAATTTTTGCTGAAATCACATCTTTTTAGAAAATATAATGATTTAAGCCTTGAAAGGTTCCATTTAAAGGATTTTGATTGAAGAGGGTTTGATCAAACCCCTTTAGATTCAAACCCCCTTAGATAGAACCCTGCTAGTCTTAAACCATACCTATAATAGAGTCTCCTCTACACCTATCAAAATGCTGATAAAAACCCACTTTTGATTTACCTTTTGGGGGATCAAGTGAATTCATATAAAATTTATGTTTTGTAAGTATGTATTCCTTATTATAAGCTTCCCAAAAAGTATAATTTTAAAAATATTTAATTTGATTATTATATTTATTTTTTTATTTCTTGTGAATGTAGGTTTTTCACCGAACATCAAATTCTCTATTCTATACACATGGAAAATTAGTAAATTAGTGAGAAAAAAAATAAAAATATCTATGCCCTAGGTGTTGATGTCATTGTTTCAACAAAAAAAAAAGAATTTTGATACATACAAAAAAAGTTATGTTTTACGGAATATGCCTATATCTAAATTATAATTGGTTTGACTTCAAAACTTAATTTAAAAAATATTCAACAAAACATTATAAAACCAAATGCATGCCCTATATATCGGTGTTACCAATCTAAATTCAAAAGAATCAGAATTTTATCCTTTGTAGAAAAAAAGTTATGTGCTATAGAATACACATCACTTTAAAAAATGTTGTTTACTATTAAAAACTAGTTATCAAAGGAGATGCAAAAAAATTTACAATTTAACTCCACTTTTTAAAATATATATATATAGAATCTACAAACAAAATCTCACAAATCACTAGTTCGCATCATCTTCAAATTCCTAACAGTTTAGCGGCTATAGGTGTCAAAAGTGAAGATTTAGTTCAAAATGTTGATTTCAATGTCATGTTTGGCCAAAAAGTGTATCCCATTATTGTGGGATGACCCATAGAATAATAACATAATGGTTAAGCATTGGCTATTCGGCCATGCAAGATAATAACCCAACTGTACAACATTAGCCATGCGACCATGCAAGGTAATAATACAGTGATAAAGCATTGGCCATATGGCCATGCAAGATTGTAACACAGTTACAAATAATGGCAATTTGGCCTAGCAAAATATTATGACAGTTATAAAGCAATGACCTTTCGGTCTCATATGATGATAACACCGGTATTAAATAATGGCCATTTGGCCATACATGATAATAATCACAGTCGTACAATAATGGCCATTCGACCATATAAAAAGATAACATAGTTATCAAAAGGGTTTGATCATAGTTAACACATTCAGCTACCACCTTCTTTCTTGGAGAGCCCATATCACAAACTACAATAGCCATAGCTATTGAACATACCTTTGCATATCAGATAGAAAACTTCAAGATTGATAGAAAAGCTATTGAAGCTCTACAAAAGATAACGTAATATAGTATAGTTCGAAAGATGACAACTTCACTGTCAACCCAAAACATAAATATATATAACAAGAGTTCATAGAAGCGATACCGTGTTCGTGGATATAAATCCAACACAATGAAATCAAGAAGGATAACAGAGGTTTTTGCAATGAGCTATAAGATAGATCAAATCAACAGGGATTCCTCCTTTCAAACTACAATGCTTATATCATAAAAATGATAGTGAGCACGACTCAGGATCTCACCCTAGCCGACTCTAATCCATTAATAGAATTAATCTATTAAACCCCCAAAAAAGAATCTTGGCAGCTTCACTTACTCATTAACAAGGTCTCAAGCTACCTTTAATGAGCTTCTACAGGTGCTCGCAATTATTTTCCCAATGAGCCTACACTGCGATCCCACAACAAAACATAACATAAAAACTGCCTACCTTTTTTCTCGTCTTTCCTTCTTTTTTTGAGAGAAAAGAAACTTGTTTTTCCACTATCCCAATTTCTCTTGGGTAGTGGCTCATAGTGGTAGTTGAGGGCCACCTATCCTCACTAGTCACCCCATGGCTCATAGTCACTAAAGAAGGGACACACTCCAAAACCTTATTTTCCTTCACAACAGCTGAGGGAGAATCCTTCATAAATAGAGAAGAGAAGAACCGAAAAGCCTCCACAAAAATCTCCCAGCCAGAGTATAGCAGAACGCCTTGGGAAGACATGAAGGAAGAAATCCCATTCCCATGTCTCTTGTGTTTGACAGTATTATGGAAGAAAGAGGTATTTTTATCTCCTTTTTGGAGCCAATCAATCCTCACCTTTTTCTTCCAAAAAATCCCCTCACGCAATTCCCATTCTGCCAACTCCTTAAAGCTTTTATTTCATCCTTGAGAATCTCCCTAGTAAGGCTGAAGTCCCTAATCTGGCAGGTAATAAGATCTACCTGGGCTTGAGTAGCCACCTTAGCCTAAAAGATATACCAAAGTATTGATTATCCCACTTCTTAAGATGAAACTTCACATACTGCAACCTTTTAACAAAAGAGTACATAGCAATACCATAAGCTGGCTTACCTTCATTCCACCAACCAACCATTAAATCTTGAAGGGAAGGGTCCCTAAGCCACATCAGTTGAAACTTAAAGGATGGATTCTTAGTTGATCTAAACAAGGTGGTTGAAATTTTAATAGGCCAATGGTCTGATCCCCGCCAATCCAAAATCTCTGAACTCATAGCCCAATTGCTGCCAATCCATAAACTAGTAACCAAAAACCTTTCTAGCCTTTCTGAGATACAATCTACCCCAAAGATACTCCATGTAAATAAGCCATTGGAGGGCTTTACATCCACAAGATTAAGACCATAAATATTATCTCTAAGCATTGTAGAAGAAGAATCCAATTTGTCTAAACCCCCTTCTTCTCATCTAAACTAATAATTGCATTAAAATCTCTAGCCATAATCCAAGGAAAGAAAGGGGCTAAGTACCTAACATACCAAATATGCATCCAAAGAGAAGATTTTCCTTGAATATTAATCGGAGCATACACATTGGTGAAAAGAATAGCTTCTCCTGAGTCATAACTAGTCACAACCACCGAAATAGAGAATCTACTAGAGATCCACCAGCAAGGAGAGACCTTACTGACAAGGGTCGTTGGTCCTTAGCATTTAATCATATTTTCATGTGTCAAATCCAAGGATGTGTCCTTGGCTATTTGCAATTAGGAATCCTATAGTTTCCAGTTTATCTAACTAACTCTAATGATCTCTACTAATTGAAGAAATTAATGCTACTGATCTATCTGCTATGAAAATGAATTCTAGAAATATTGAAAACAAAGTTGAAACAATGAATTGCTAATGTAGATCTATACTATTCCATACAACTAAAACATACATTCATCTATGAGAAAACAGTAACTATCTTTCTAAACAAAATCTGAAACAACACAGAAAACAATAGAATCTCAAACAAAATAATAAACAAACAATACCAGCGTTCTACCTTGGTGGTGGGAGTGGGCCCTTGCTGCACACCCTTAGGGCTGAAGACTAAAGTAATGAATTAGCACAAGAAGATAATATTGATTCGCTTTCAGTCCAATTCCATCAATATCCTTTTGTATTCAGAAAAAGTAACTATATCAAAATGAGATCACAATAATAATAATAATCATCCATTGTGTATTCTACTACTACCTTTTGTAAGTTTATATCTAATCCAGTGATGAGATATCACTTACCCTAACTACTAGTTCATCTATGAGATAGTACCAATCTCTTATTCTACTAACTATTTAACTACAAAGTAAAAAATCATGCAATTAAAATAGATTTAGTGGAATAACAACCTCACTAAATCTGAGTCTTAGTTTCAAATACAACTGGGCAGCAAGGCCCTGAAATATAGGTACTAATGCAAAATTAAAAAGAGAAATAAAACTTCTAGCAGTTAACTAGGATCTTAATTCGATTACTCAGGTGCTAATTGAGTAATATCTAGAGCACCCCAATTACCATTGGAAGTGTTGACTGGCAACGACGCTCGAAATCTGCATTTGTGTTGAGGAGGCTCCAGAGGTGTGTGTGCTTTCTGTCTACAGCTTTAGAGATATGCTTTATGGCTTTCTGTTCAGCTCCGGAGATATGCTCATGACTTTAGTTTAGCTTCAAAGATGATTCACCCCCTTATCTCAAAATCTCTCCAATCATATTGGAAAATATTGGAGACTGGTGCGATATCCACATGTCAGCTCCAAAGATTATTAGGACCACCTCTAGAGATGACTAAAATTGTCTTTGCCCGAACATCTGCACCTGTAGATTCAAAAAGAGAGAATTTTTGCATATTTCCATTAATTCAATGCACATTAGTCCTTCAACCAGAAATCATGATTTTAAGTAATTCATCTCTCATTAATCATAATTAGAACAATCTTGTTAATATACTTTGGTGCAGTCATCAGGACTATGGAATAAGGAAGAAAAAATAGGGGTAAAAAGGTGTATTTCATGGGTGCTACCTGGCACTCATCATCCCCTCGTACTTAAAGGTTAGCAGGTCCTCTTGATTTTCAAAATCTACACTTATCCAGGTGAAATATTCAATCAGTCAAGTTGTAGTCTTTTGCATAAGTAGACCAAGTGGTGTGGTCTGTATTACCATTTCCTCTAAATTGATCAACCTGCTTCATCCATTCCTGAAATTTTTCATCTTCCATTTGTTCAGCCCTGATAGGTAGTGGCTCAATGATGAGAGCATGTCTGAAACGGCCACCTATCCACTCCAGTTGTTATTTATCCATCATTTTGGACACTATCCTGGCCTTCCTCATAAACAACTTGATGTTGGTAGGGGACACCACTTCTCTCATCTTTTGTTCTATAGTTAAGGTGTTCCGCCTTTTCTTTGCCATTGGAAGCATTTGATTAGATAAACTATTTATGAGGAGACCAAAATCAATGGAGCATTCTTGCAGATGTTTTAGATATAAAGGCAAAATCCTGGTCTTACTGTCTGGGTGGTAAATATATGCCCTGAATTGGATCTTAAAAGCATTGGGATTTGGACATTCTTTTCTAATAAAAAGGCTTGTTTCTACATCCTTCTTTAGATAAGCTTCCATCCTTTCATTCCAAATCTAATGATTTCTCATCAGCGACATGAATGCACTGAGTTGACATTCTCCTACAAAATAGTTGATAATGAAGGTAATATCATCAATGCAGAAACCATGCAAATATAACATAGAAAATCTTTATCCTCATCAAAACTTCTCATGTATGCCTCGGTGAACCCTACCCCTGTCTCTGTGTCCTTAGTCCAATCAGACAAAACCAAAGATATTTTTCTCTGTAGGATTCTTTCTTGTAGAAACAAAGCATAACTTCCACTTGGGGCTCTGCAAGATAGGATCTCAGATGAAATAGAAACTATCTAAATGACCTTTTCTTCCAAACTTTGTACTCTTTTTGACATGGTAGTTACTGACCTTTGTAATTGTAGCATGGTTTTAGAAGCCTCATATTCCCTACATCTTCTTTCCCAATAGAATAGAGCTTTAGGAATATCTATTGGAATTGGGCCTAAGTATGGATCTATTTGCACCCCTTGTTCCATGGTTGCCCCTGATCCAATCAACTCCTTAATGTAATCTTCTTGATCATCTATCTTATTGTTGGCCCATGTTAATTGTTTGGCTTGAGTTTGTACTTTCTCAACAAGTGTTGCAATTATAGTGAGACTATTGTCTCGAGCCTTTGTAAGATCAGCAATATTTTGTGCTACTTCTGCCTCCTTTCCCTTGATGCTTTGGGCTGCCTCTATTTCTTTGTCTCTCATTTCTACCTCTTTCTCCTGAATTATTTTCTATTTATTGTGGAGCTCTACTTACAGTACCTCAATCATCTACTTTTGTTCCATTTGTTTTTCTTTCATGACCTTCTTAAGGTTAGTAATAATTAGGTTCTTCCCCCATAATAATCTCTTTAGACTATCTATTTCCTCTAGAATCAGTTGTTCCCTTGAAATCTCAACATCCCCCTGATCAGAGGGGTGAGAATAAGTCCCTGTTTCTTCTTCTGTCTGTTCCACCTCAGGGTTTTCCACAACTCTTTGCTCTTCACTACCAGCTGCATCCACTTGCCCTGTTTCAACTTCCCCTGCAATCTCCTTATCCTAAGCTTCTTCTTGATCTCTCTCTTCAATTATTGGTACTGATGAAGGCCCAGACTAATCTACAGAAGTTCTAAAACCCAATAGAACTTCAGCCAAGAGAGCAGTATCTTTTTCATCTTGGGTGAGCTACCTTTTTCTCTTGCTTCTCCATAGCACAGGTGGAGTAGGTGCCTCTGTAGCAGGTATATTATCCTCAAAGTCTAAGGAAATAGTAAAAGTGTCTCTTTGTTTTGTCTCTGGAGCAGGGGAATGTTGTGAAGTTGGACTATGGGAACTTGGATGAACAGATAGTTCTGGGGAAACTTCTCTTTGTTTCTTCTTTCTCACTAGAGGAATTTCATCTGAATCATGAGATGCTTCCTCAGCCCAGTAGTGTATGCTGGAATTAGTTTTCTTTGAAGCTCTTTTTGTTTTCTGACCCTGCCTTGTCTTTTTCTTTTGCTTCTTGGGGTTAGAAGTCTGAGTGTAGGTCTGCTCTATAACAATTGTTTCCCCTGTTTGTTTAATTGGAATAGACTCCTCAGCCAAGGTCATCTTCTGTTTTTCTCAGAGACTCATATAGGGGGTTTGTTCTATAACAGGTTCCTTTAGTTGTGCTAAGGTGGCTGAAGATTCATCCATAACTTCCTTCCCTTTCCTCTTTTTGCTAGTAACAAGGGCAGTAGATGAAGTTGCCTCCAGTGAGGGTTTTTGACCTTTATCTTTCTCAGTAGTTGGAGAAGAGGTTGAAGGCTCTGCCTCCTCTTCCTACTGGGTAGAGGAAGTATCATCCATTCTCTGTGCCCTCTCTGGTGTTCTGTCTTGTGGTTTATTGTCTAAAAATGTCTACCATAATGTTTCCCCAGTAGCTTGAGATAGAAAGTGATGTTTCACAATTAGAAAAATGAGGCCATGGTTTTTCATAGGACCTTTCCCTTGTTGATACTTGTCTGCAGATGCTTTAATGGTAGAATACAAAGAGTTTGGAATGTTTATGCTAAATTTTGGGTGAGCATTTCCATGCCTCAAAAAACTTAACATTTTCATTATTGGTCCTAAAAAAATAGAAAATTGGCCATCACATGTAAAGCATTTCATCAACCATAATGCTGTAGACTACCATGGGTGTGGAAGTGAAGACCTAACAATTCCTTTAACCTCATTTTTGTGTAAATGTAATTGTATTGCAGGTTCACCTTCTCTAGAGAAATTTTTAATTAAATCACCATATAGGGTTTTCAAATGGTAAAACCTCTCACCTTGTTCTAGTAATCCAGAGATATGATTGATGATGGTGGCAGAGATATTGACCTAAACCCCTCTCACAATTGTTTGATTATCTCTCAGGTTTCATAGGAAATCATCAACAATATCCTCCTAAAAACCTTCAAATTTCTCCAAGAACTCTAACCACCCTGTATTCCTTAGAACATTTGCCATAGCTTCATCCTTCAGCAAGCATGTTATATTCTCTAGCTCCAACTTGTTTTTAACTCCCATTTCTCCATCCTATTCCACCTCCTATGGCTAAAATTCTTCCTGCTTCTCTCTGTGGTCTATTTCTTCTTTTCACTCTGGAGGACTATGTCAACAGACTTGAATTTTACACTCAAAGATTTTTAGAGAAATTTGCAATCTTGAATGAGTGTTGATATGTCATTTTTCTTTACTTCTTAGAGTATGGAAAAGAAGATTGAGAGTGGTTTAGCGTGTTTATGCAGTCATAATTACAGGAGAGTGATGGGACACTCCATAGGCAGGTCGATAGTGTGGCAAATATGGCGGCATGCATGAGTTAAGAAGGGAAATAATGGCAGGGAGATGTGTCACAATAACCACACCCAAAAAATAGAATTGACAAGACAGTTACTAATTAAGTTAATTAAAGAGAATTACCTAAATCAATCTTAATGATGACAATCTGATGTTACTTGGCTACAACGTCGTGGCTTTGATGAGGCTTGACGTGACTTGGCACGTGAGCAGCTCCTACGTGGTTTTGAAATGGCGTCAGCATCCTTATCATTACATATTCTGCAATTATTCCCACTGAGTGGTATGGGAATGATGTGTTGTCAGATGACATCAGTGCAGCCATTCATGATGACTTGCGCATGCGAGAGTGATGGATGTTTTGATTGCTAACGATATGCATGTTGACTTCATCTTATTTTTGTCATAAAGTGGAGGATGAGTCATGTTGACCTCATCAAATGACATCTCCCCTTTATTACCTAGAGAAGTGAGTCCCCTCCTTATTATTCTATATTTTAAAATGGATCTTTATTGGTGGAGCACCCGAGGTGCTCCTAGTTTGTGAGGCGCTGGAGGTGCTCCACATTTGTGAAGCACCAGAGGTGCTCCAAGTTTGTGAAGTGCCAGAGGTGCCCCTAGTTTGTTACAAAGATGTGTTTTACTAACTCTTGACACTTGATTACCTCCATAGCTTGATTATTCCAATCTGACAAGAAGAAGGGAACCGTCATTTACTAGTTTTCAATCCGCTTGGTTGAGAAAGATAGCCATTTACTAGTTTTCCATCTTTCTCTTTTTTTCTCTCTTTTTTTTTAAGAAGGCTGCCATTTGCTAGTTTTCAACCTTATCCTTTTTTTCAAGAAGGCTGCTAGTTATTGGTTTTCAACCTTCTTTTTTTTTAAGTCCAAATCTGTGATGGAGGATGTGTCCCATGTAACCAAGCACAAATCTTTGATGAATTCTTCCTTAGTTGATGGCCTTTTATAGAGTCAAATTCTATGGCCATTCACTAAGAATGTATCTGTGCTTCCATCAATGGGTTCTAGTAAAACCGTTTTGTTCTCAAAAACTTCCTTTATCTGATAAGGACCCATCCAATGAGTTTGTAGCTTCCCCTTGAACTCCTTGAACTTAGAATCATATAGGAGAACTCAATCACCTTGATGAAATGTCCTCCTTTTGATGTGTTGGTCATGCCATTATTTCCTTTAATATTAAACAAGTTTTGTTTATTGTATGGCTTCTGTATGGATTTCATCCAACTCATTGAGCTGAAGAATCCTATTTTGTTGTGCTATAGACAATGGTAGACCAATATCTAATGAAGTTTTGAGTGTTTGTAGTTCAAATTCTATAGACACGATGGGTTTCTTTCCATAAACCAATTCATATGGTGAGAATTTATTTGTGGACTTCCAAGTGGTATTATAAGCCCAAACTACTTCAGATAATCTGTTAGCCCAATCCTTTCTATTCATGGCCACTATCCTTGTCAGGATATTCTTTAGTTCCCTATTAGGTACCTCCACCGCCCATTGGCTTGGGGATGTTAGGGTGAAGATTTCTTGTGCTTAACTTGATATAAGTTTGTGAATGCTTTGATTACCTGGGAAGTGAATTGAGGTCCTTTGTCTAAAACTATTGATCTTGTGGCTCCAAACCTCAAGAAAATTCTGTTATAAAGGAAATCAACAACTTTCTCTTCTCTTGCAAATTGCACTGCCTAAACTTTAGCCCATTTAGTCACATAGTTTGTGCATATCATAATGTATTCTTTGCTTGATGATGGTGGAGAAATTGGTCCCACAAAGTCTAGACCCATTGCTCAAATGGTTCCAACATTACTTGAGGATGAAGTGACATTTCCTGGGTGAAGGTTAGATGTCCCATCCTTTGGCACTAATCACACTATTGCACATACTTCTTGGTATCCTTATGGATAGAGGGCCAGTAGTAACCAGCTTCCATAATCTTGTGGATGGTTTTGTGTGAAGAATAATGTCCACCAGATGGTTCAACATGACATGCCCTTAAGACATCAAAAATTTCATCAACTTTTAGACACCTATGTAAAATGAAATCAGGACCACATTTAAACAATAAACCATTTAACCATTTGTAAGGTAAGCTTTCCTTAAGAAAGCATTTCTTTTGTTTTGAGGTAAAATGGGATGGAAACAAGCCTGTAGCTAAGAGATTAGCTATGTCTGCAAACTAAAGTGTAGTAGAGGAGATGGAAAAAAGATGTTCATCTGGAAATTTGTCCTCCACTAGTTGGCTCTCTCCACCTGTATGCAATCTTGACAGAAAGTTAGCAACCAAATTAAATTTTCTTGGATTATCAACTATGGTAATGTCAAATTCCTATAGTAGCAATAACCACCTGATTATCCTTGCACCCACTACTGGCTTATTTATTAAGTATTTGATGGCTACATGATCAATATGTACAAATATTTTGTATCCAATGATATAATGCCTGAACTTGTTTATAGCATATATGACTGCCAAGAATTCTTTTTCAATTGTGGTGTAATTTCTTTCTACAAAGGTAAGGTTTTTACTGATATAGTAAATGATATGCATACCTTCTCCCTCCTCTTTCTGTCCAAAGATTGAGCTCCAATAGACTCATTTGAACCATCAGTTTATATGTGAAATGGTAGAGTCAAATTGGGTCCTCTTAAAACATGTGTGACAGTAGGTTTCTCTCTAAGGGTTTCAAATTTTTAATGACAATCCTCTGTCCATAAGAATTCTGTGTCTTTATTTAGCAAGGTAAATAGAGGAGTAGCTATTCTGCTGAAATTTTCTATAAATCTCCTATAATAGCTTGCATGACCCAAAAAACTTCTAACATCTATCTAATTCTTAGGTGAAGGTAACTTCTTGATCACTTCTATTTTGTTTTGGTCCACTTTGATCCCATTTGCTGAAATGTGGTGTCCCAATACAATTCCTTACTCTACCATCATAAAGCACCTTAGGGATAATCAATTTTTTTCATAGCATTTTAATACCTTCTCTAGGTTTATGAGAGCTTCTTTGAAGTTGTCCCCATACACAGTAAAGTCATCCATATAGACTTCCATGCACTCATTAGCTAGTTCAGCAAAAATGGCTAACACAAATCTCTGAAATGTAGCTGGAGCATTACATAGTCCAAATGGAAGAACTTTGTAGGAAAAAGTTCCCCAAGAACAAGTGAAAGTGGTTTTATCCTGATCTTCAAGTGCTTTTTGGATTTGTTTATATCCACTAAACCCATCTAGGAAATAAAAATAGTTCCTCCCTGCAAGGTTGTCTAGTACTTGGTCAATGAATGGTACGGAAAAGTAGTCCTTCTTTGTGGCTTTGTTTAGCTATCTATAGTCAATACACACTCTCCACTTCCCATTCTTTTTGGGCATTATGACTAAGGGTGAGACCCATTGACTGTCTGAGATTGGATATATAAACCTTGCTTGCAGCAATTTTTCTATTTCAGTCTTGACAATGTCTTTTAAAGCAGGATTCAACCTTCTCTGGGGTTGTCTGACAGGTTTGACATCTTCAGTGTATATATGATGAGTACATATCTCAGGAGGGATTCCCTTCATATCTTGGTATTCCCAAGAAAAAGTTGTTGAATGGAAAATTAAGAGTTTGAGAAGTGATTCTTCCTATTTTTCTGCTAACTAGGTGTTGATATTCAATGTTTTCCCAGGTAAAATCATGACATATTTTGTGATCTGATCCATAGATGTATTCAATCCATATGTTGGAGTCATGGTATTGAGGGGGCAAGAATGTGGAAGAAACATGTAGAATGTGGCTAAGTCTCTATAAAAGGTATCTCCACAAGGAATTATGTTTGCTAGGGTATAATGAGCAAAAGTAAGAAATTATCTCCTTGAATCTTGGGCTAGATCCATTATATCCTCATTAATAAGAATGTGGGTGATATATTTCATTATATCATAGTGGATTTCTTCTTCCAACTCACCCAAATGTTCTTTGATGGTAACCATAGCTACTGAGGCACTATTTTCCGTGTTATCTGGGTCATCTACCCATACTCTTCCTGAATAATGTATTGAGGGTTTCGCTAGAGGATACAAAGATATTTTCTTCAAATCTATCCCATTAGAAATGACCATATCCCCAATTCGACAATCAATAGATGCTATTGTTGTAGCCAACCATGGTCTTCCTACTATCAATGGATAATCATTTCTCAGGTTTCTTGGTTGTAATATCAGGAAGTCTACTGGGAATTCCCATGATTCTATCACAACTAGAACATCAATAATCACCCCTTTGGAATAGCTACTGACTGGTCAACAAATTGAAGGATTGTAGATGTGGATTGGATACATGTTAGGGCTAATTTATCCATTGTGTGAACTGTCATTACATTTATTGCTACTCCCAAATCAACCAAAACATTTGAAATTTATATCCCTAAGATATAAACAGTTATGACAGGATTTCTAGGATCTCCATATTTTGGGAGGAGCATTTCTCCCATTAGGAGGTCTACTACTTTTCCTTCCTCCTAGATGGTGGAAGGAAAGTTTTTCTTCCTGCCCTGGGTCTTAACACAATGTTGTTTGATGAATTGGTTTAGTTTAGGCACATCCCTAATTACTTGTAGAAGTGGAATTTCAATGTTCAATTGTCTAATTTCTTGTAAAAGTTCTTATTCCAAGGTAGATTGGACTTGTTTTTGTAAAACCTTTTTCTACGGAACATGATGTTTGAGTCGTTCTAGGTATGGTGCTAGTTTTTCTATCTCTGGAGTATCTCCAGATTTCTTATCAGAAATGTTTCTAGGGGTGTTCTATGGAGTCATCCTTTTAGGAGGAACTCTAAAGTTATCCAAGGATGATTCTTTAGCACTGTTTCTATAGTAATCTCCTGTAGAAGCTAAGTGGATGGATTTTCAAGTTCCTCATCGTCAGTTACTTCAACTATAGTTGGAGGAGATGGTCTTGGAAGTGCTTTCCCAGAACGCAGTTGAAGATTATTGGAATATATGGCATTAATGACAGCCATGTTTTCTTGTTTTGTCATGTAAATAGTTGCTCGTTGCTTATTCTGTGGGTTTGGTAGAGGTTGAGCTGGTAAGGGTGGTTAGCTAACTGGTTTGTTTTGTGACTGACCTTGTGTGTTGGGTGGTCTAGTTAACAATGCTTGTTGTTGAGGTTGGAAACATTGAGGTTGTCCCTGGTATTGTTGATTATAGCCCTATTGAGGACCCCATTGAGGCTGCATGTTTTGTGATCCAAACTATTGTGGCCATTGTTGATTCCCCCAGGGCTGATTTTGCCAATGCTGGTTCTGCCATTGTTGGTTTGGCCAATCTTGTGGTCCCCAAGGAGGATTATTCTAAGGCCCATGCCAAGTTGGATTCCATTGATTATTTCCCCAATTAGAAGGACCCCTATAAGAGGCCTGGTTTGGATACTGATTATAAGGGAAATTCCCAGCTTGTTTTTGTCCTACATAGTTCAACTCCTCCTCTATAATGGCATTCTTTTTACTTAACCTTTTTAAGGCTGGGAGCTGATCACACCGATTGGTAGGATGTTCCCTGTCACAAATCTAATAGATCTCCAATTTATCTAAAGGGCATTCTCTCAACAGATGTTTGTTTACAGACCAAGGGCAATAGATGGAGAGTGGTTCAGTTGTTCTGTCTTGATCATTTGTTTTAGTTTTTTCCTGAATCCCATCTAAAGTGGTATTCAATTAGACTAGAATATCTATTTTCAATTTGCAATCTCCTCCATTTACTGTCCTATTTCATTCTTCCCTTTGAAGGTTTTGGGTGTTCTCACTCCATCTTGGGTTTTGGAATAGTTCCTACAGAGTTCTTCTATAGCAGACATATCCATTTATTGATATTCCCTTTTCCCATTAGATCCAGTGTCTATTTTGATTCTTTGTCTAATCCTTTTACAAACAGAGTTCTAGCCAAAGAGTGATTTACAAGGTTTCCATACCTTCTCAAAGCAAAGTTGAACCTATCCACATAATCCTCTAAGGTCTCTTCCTCTCTATGTTTAATTTTGAATAATTCTTCATTTTTATCACTGAATCTACAGTAGTCTTGGTATTTTCCCAAGAATTATGTCTCCATCTGATCCCAAGAATGGATGGAGTTTTGAGGCAAACCCATGAACCATCTCATTGCAGAATCTTTCAGAGTTAAGGGTAATAGTTTGAGTTTTTGATTATCTGATCCATAATCATAAGTCTAGCATACCACTTTGAATTCAAACAAAAATTGATCTAGATCCTCAGAAGCAAGACCCCTAAAATTTGGCAAGTGTACAGGTGAAATATTTTCCATAGGGGCATTATCTCCAGCAGCTAGAACAATGGGATATGAGAAGGTTCTTGGAGCCTAATTTTCCTCCTCTTCATGATTATCATCCATGTCTGATACTGGTTCTTCTCCTTGGGATTTAGTGAGAGGTTCTGAGGAATTAGTTTTTGTCAAAGGATTTGCCTGGAATTTCTGTTGCAATTCCTAGATATATTCAATGAGAGGAGGACTTAGAGGATTTAAGGGATTATTGAATTGAGGTGCAATTTCTAAGTTAGGTTTTAGGTGTCTCTCTTCAACAAGATCTTGTGCCACCCCACTACTTTCTCCTATAGTTTTTTGATGGGGTGTTTGTTTTATGTATCTTCCTTTTGAATCCCTAGCTCTAACCATACATATTCAATCTATCCTAAAACTATTTAACTAAGTTTCCCTGATTAACACGGAGATCCCCGGCAACGGAGCCAAAAATGACAAGGGTCGTTGGTCCTCGACATTTAATCATATTTTCATGTGTCAAATCCAGGGCTGTGTCCTTGGCTATTTGCAATTAGGAACCCTACAGTTGCCAGTTTATCTAACTAACTCTAATGATCTTGATGCACGAGCATCCAGGGTGTAAGAGCAATCTTGCATCAACCAAAAAAAAAATGTTGTTTCTTTTCAATAAGGGCTAAATTAGCAGGGTTGCTATTTTTAGTAAGTTTGCATTTGTGCACGGTTGGATACAAAATCTGACACAGACCTCCAGAATGGTGAATTGATGCTAATGGTGAAGAAATCACTTCAATATCATTTGTCATTTGTGAGATATTAAAATTTCAAATTAAAAAAATCCTATTGAAATATTCGAAGTCAAATTTGAGGCACTTAAAGGCTCTGGATGGGCCTAAAATTTAGTGGGAAACCCAAGCAGTCTACTTTCTAGTACTACTTCTACACAACCATCTTTTCGAGAGCTTTCTGAAAAGGTATTATAATTGAAAATCTAACGGTCGGATCAAAAGTTATGGCCCCGCGAAGTTGACCTATTTTTGGAGGGAGATGCAAATTTCAAAATTAAGTTGGTGGCCGCCAAAAAGAACTATATATGACCATTTTTGGGAACCCTTGGGGTAGTAGAGTTAAGGGGGAAGGTGTAGAGTCAAGAAAAGGCAAGAAAATAGAAACCCTAATTGATTTGAGGTTACAAAAGGTTGAAGATTCCAGAATCTTGAGAGAGGGAGTTATAATGTATTGCAGCCTATAGGTGATTCATCCTCTGATTGTATTTAATCTTCTGTAATGTAATGTTTTGCCCATATTAATAAAATATCATTCTATTTTCTATGTACATTTTTTGTTATTGTGTGTTTTATGATTTACCCCCTTCATTAGATCTGTACTGATTGAAAAAATTAATGCTACTGATCTATCTGCTATGAAAATGAATTCTAGAAATATTGAAAATAAAGCTGAAACAATGGATTACTAATGTAGATCTATACTATTCCATACAATTGAAACATGTTGGTGAATATTTTATCTTCAACTAACTAACTGAAGGAAAAATGGTTATATCAACCATAGTGTAATGAGATAAATCTCTCCTCACAACAAGGGGAGGTTCCCTATTAACTATTACTAATTTATTTACACTAAAACTAACTTTGGGGTGAAACAATATCATCCATTTCTCTTTTTTCAAAAATGGTGTTTACAATATAAAAGAGCACTTTCACAATACAAATCAAAATAACCAAGAAATCCATGAGAGCACAAAGTCTATCATTGCTCCTTTTACTGATTTACAATTTAAAACCAAGTAGGATAAGGTGTAGCTCAAAGTTTTCACCGAATACTATGACAAAACACACAATCACAAAAGATAATAGTAGTTCAAAGTCTTTCCAATATCTTTTACTACAAAACATAAAATCACAAACTAAAGATAATTGTTGCAGCACAAAGTCTTCAAAATCAGCTTTAGAACATCTCCCAGATTATCCACACTCACACTACAATTTGATCAAGTAGATAAGATAGCATAAGGATAAGGACATACGAAAACTTTCCAATATACTACAAGTTATTCCAATACAAATATTGAATGATCGCTTGCTTTTCTATTCACTTGATAAAATATGATTTACAATTTAAACACAAAGTCTCAAAATTCTCTTCAATTTGGCAGAGTTTCGCTTCAATAACTAAAAGATAAAAATACAATAGAGGCCCTCTTTATTTATAGGGAGGAGCCTAGAGCAAAAGTAGGGAAATCCTAACTACTTTGACTTATTTAAACAAAAGAGTCCTATTTGACTTGGGACTTCCTTTGTCTCACACGTAATTACATTTTGGAAAAATACATGTGAGTATGTCTAGAGCAAAATATTTATTACATATACAATATCAAAAATAAACTAAGGCATGTGAAAAAGAACCTTAATTTCCACCATCATTCTTTTTTAGAAAGTTTTTGTACATGGCCTATATAGCTGCCATTTCACATGCATCAGGCTTTGTTGTATTCTCTGAGATAGTACGGGCCCAGAGAACTGCATCTTTTACTACCTTTATCACCTTCTCATGCTTGTCAAGGTTGTCTTTCAGGTTTTCAAAAGTTGAGTGTTGATCATAAAGGTTGTCCATAGAAAGTACTGAGGGTATTTCATCCTCAAATTTCTATTGAACCGTCTTTTCAAAAGAACTTATCATTTCATCTGCTAAGAGGAACTTATGGCCTTCACCTGTCAGAGTGCATGGGAGCTCTTCCAACCTGTGTAGAAGTAAGACATTGTTGTCTTCACTATTTTCACAAGCCTGGCATAAGTCATCAAGTAAGCCTTTTATTATATTGATACAATGAACAAGAGATTCCTCAGTCTTAAGATATGATTCCCAATTTGAGATGACCCTAATGGCAATTAGATTCTTTATCTTAATCTTCTTCATCTCTATCCATTCCTCTAAGCTTTCTTCCTGATCCTATAGTTCTTGAGAAAGTAAGTCAACCATGTGATCAAGGTTAGCTTTTGCTTTATCCATCTTTTCTTTTCTTTCTATGGTGGTCTTCAACAGAACTCGTCCTTGTGCTAGCAAACATTCCACAATATCTCCTAGCACTCTTCCTCTAGCCTGAGTGTTTTCCAGTTTCTGAATCAGATGATCTTCTACATTTACCGCCATGGGTTCCACAATTTCATGACTTTACTATTTTTTGAAGAACAACAGCAAGTTGTTCTGCTTCAGCTTTATACTACTCTTTCTCCTTCTTGACTTCATCATATTTCTCAAGCAAGGTGCTAGTAGTAGTTTGAAAATCTGCCTTAATACCTTCATGAGTTAGCTTACCTATCTCAACTCTTGAGACAACATAATCATTCATATCAAAATTTTCAATAGTGGCATCCTTTGGTGGCTTAGCGATTTCTGTATATCTGATCCCTTTTTCATTGATAAGCCTAGAAATAGTCTTAGGCTTTTTCTTCAGAGTTTTTGATTTCAAAGGCAACAACTTCTCTATATCAATTTCATCTGGTGAAATTGCTTGCTTTTTCCTCTTCAGGGTATATGCGAACAACCAAGGAGGAAGTATAGAAGCACCCACATTAGGAGAAATTCGAGGATGAAATATCCTCAGTACTTTCTATGGACAACCTTTATGATCAGACCTGAAAGACAACCATGACAAGCATGAGAAGGTGATAAAGACAGTAAAAGATGCAGTTCTCCGGGCCCGCACTATCTCAGAGAATACAGCAAACCCTGATGCATGTGAAATGGCAGCTATACAGGCCATGTACAAAAACTTTCTAAAAAAGAATGATGGTGGCAATTAAGGCTCTTTTTCACATGCCTTACTTTATTTTTGATATTGTATATGTAATGAATATTTTGTTTTGGACATACTCACATGTATGTTTCCAAAATGTAATTACATGTGAGACAAAGGAAGTCCCAAGTCAAATAGGACTCTTTTGTTTGAATAAGTCAAAGTAGTTAGGATTTCCCTACTTTTGCTCTAGGCTCCTCCCTATAAATAAAGAGGGCCTCTATTGTATTTTTTATCTTTTAGTTATTGAAGTGAAACTCTGCTAAATTGAAGAGCATTTTGAGACTTTGTGTTTAAATTGTAAATCATATTTTATCAAGTGTTCTTATGTCCTTTTCCTTATGCTATCTTATCTACTTTGATCAAATTGTAGTGTGAGAGTGGATAATTTGGGAGATGTTCTAAAGCTAATTTTGGAGACTTTGTGCTGCAACAATTATCTTTAGTTTGTGATTTCATGTTTTGAAATAAAAGATATTGGAAAAACTATGTATTTTGTCATAATATTTTTTAAAATGGTTAAAAGATTTTTGTCTACTTTATGAATTATTTTTAATATTTTAGATTTATATTAATTTTTAAAATTATTTAAATTTGATAAATTATTAAATTTTATTATGTATAAAGTGAATAAAAAATGATATTTATATATATATACCTTTTAACATTTAAAAAACTAAAATTATAAAATAATTTTTAAGTAAATATAGTATTAAATATAGATTAAAAAAACCTATCCAATGACTAAAATTAAATAAAAATAGTTATGAGGTAAATAAACAATGTAAATAAATATAAAATAGTTTTTAAATATTTCTCAATAATTTTTAGACGAATTTATTTAATATACTAGTTTTAGTGACATATAAATAAATTATTAACCAAAACAAATAATTATATGGAAACAAATAGTTATATGGTGTAGCCATCAAGTGGCCTTGAGTGTAAGGCAATAAATTGTTTAAGCTATTTTTATTTAGTGCCAAAGTTTTATAAAAATAAATTATTTATTTTATCTCTTAAAATAGACAACTTTTGCTTTTAAAAAGTTAAATGAAAACAAAATAAATTATTTATTTCATATGTTTAGTTATTTTCTAAAATAATACACAAATAGATTACTAAATAGATGAAAAAAAGACACAAGGATCAAAGAAGAATATTTCAATTTAAACAAAATAAATAATAAAAAAAAAAAAATTTCTCAACTCATTCTATATTCTTTTTATTATTTTTTTGGGCCATAATAACCCATTTTTTTAATAAAGATATTAGTCTTATGTTTATTATTAAATATTAATATTTTAATGTTTAAGGTAAAAGGTAAGAGTTTTTGTTAATGGGTTTAGGCCATTACACTTCACCTCTTGTTGTCATTATAAATGCCTCTCATCCTAATTTGTCATTGTATTTATTTAATTTGTATTTTAATTTTTTTAGATGAACCTTTTTAACATAATAATACTATATAATTAGTTGTCTTCCATGATACTAAAAAAACTTTATTCATAAAAGTAGATATCTTAAATACATCTATCTAGAAAATACTAAGAGATATAGTCTTACATATTTTTTTTTACTTTTAGAGTTATTTTATATAGCTTTGAATTATTTTTTCTTTTATATATTTTTGTAAAATAGAGGGTTGAATTTTTTTCTAAGATTTGAATTTTTTTTTACAATTGTCTATGTAGAAGAAAAAGCTCTTGTTAAAACATTCCCTTAAATTAATAAAATGAAAGCACATCTCCCACTATAATAACCCTTTTTTTTATATTTCAAAGCTTACATATATACAAAAACTTTATTTTAGGTAACCAAAAAAAATGAAAACACATACTAAAATGAAACTATTAAATTAGATATATCTATATTTATAGTAAATAAATAAAATAGTTCTAAAGTAAAATAAAATAACTTTTGAAACTAATTTTTTTCAACCTTACACTTAAAGGGGTTCTTACGGGTTCATTATTAAGGCCACTCAAGCTATAGCGAATACATATTTTAATTTCAAATAAGTTTAAATAGTTTAAATTAAATAAATTTTAAAAGCAGATTGGAAGGGATGGTAAGCTACTTTAACTTGGTTTACATAGTTCACAGTCTACAACTTTTTAGATTAGTTTATTTAAGTGGATATTAAATCACTTTTTAAGTTGGTTTGCTTGGCCTATGGTGTTAAAGTGTTTAAGTTGATTTATTTTAGAGTGATTAGTGATATATTAGTCTTTAGACTTGTTTAATTTTATTTTATGTTTGTGTATTTTATGATTTTTTAATTTATTTGAATGGTATAGGATGAGGAGATTAGAAGGAAAAGTGGCAATAGTTACAGGTGGATCTAATGGTATAGGTGCAGCCACAACAAGGAAATTTGTGGCAGAAGGTGCTTATGTGTATATTGTTGATATCGATCAAGAGGCAGGGATTAAAGTTTGCCAAGAGCTCCATGGGAGTGCTTCGTTTGTGAATTGTAATGTGGTAGTGGAGAGCCATATGAAACAAGTTGTAGATCAAGTAATGGAGGAAAAGGGACATCTTGACATCATGCTAAACAATGCGGGTATGTTGCACACTAATGGTAATGACATCACCAAGGTCCAACTAGAAACTTGGGAAAGAGTCATGGCAGTCAACGTGACAAGGTCTATGTTAGGTATGAAACACGTTGCAAGGGTCATGATTCCACATAGGTCTAGTTGCATACTTTTTAATTGTAGTGTCTTGGGAATTGTTAAGACAAATAATGCATCTCATGGATACATGGCTTCCAAGCATGCTATGTTGGGGTTGATGAAGAGTGGTGCAGTGGAGTTGGCAAAGGCAGGGATATGTGTCAATGTTGTGTCATCCTATGGGATTGTGACAAAGATGATTGAGGAGTGGCTTGATGAGGTGTCTAATGGGACATGTCCTAAGGAGGTCCTTGAGGCTGAGATGGAAATGAATGCCACCAATGGAAGGAAACTTACTATTGATGATGTTGCCAATGCTTTCTTGTTCTTAGCATCTAATGAGGCTTCCTATATCAATGAGCACAACCTTATAGTTGATGGAGCTTATTTTGTTCATGGGCGAGATATTGTGGGCTTCAAAGAATCACCTCATAGTTAGGGAGTTATAACATTATCTATTATAAAACAATTTATATTTTGAATAATATCCTAGTGTAATAATATTATAATAATGTTCTTTCCATGTTTTATTTGAGTGGGCTTGATGGTGAATGTTATTGTAATTATGAAATTTCATACCCATGCCAATTCCCACTTAGTTTTGGGCCCATTTTGATGGAATGTCTTAATGAAATTGCATATCAACAAGTGGCACACTCTTGTACTAAGTTTGGCTCATGTCTCGATCCCTATCTACCTTCATTTGCTCCCACTTGTATTTATCCCTAGACATTCAATAATTAATTCTTATTATTGCACCCATATTTGCACCCACTTCCATGCATTTGCTCTCTATGTCAAGATTTTCATTTTTGTACCCAGCTTAAATCTTGCACCACTCAAGATTGAACCCAAAATTCACATTTGTAAATTTGAATTCCAAAGATCGTGTCCTTTTAGCTAGCTATTGTGAGTCAACTTGGTACACATTTGTGTGACTTATTGCTATGTTTTGATATTTAAAGACACTCAAGTCATTTCTAAGGGACGAATGGAAAGTTTGCTATTTTTCTTGTGTAAATAAGAATATTAGGAGACTTATGTTCAAATATTAATGTCTATTTAACTATATGTTAGTCCAAAGGATGACCTATGATGTGAAACATGTTTTCAATGTTGAAATACAAGGTAAATGACACAATAAGAATATTAATAGTGTAATATTTTAAATCCAATAAAGCATGTGATTAAGCCAATAAACTTTAACAATGAAACAATGTAGAAACAAGTAAAAATTAGTAAATTCATAAAACTATACAAATAACACCATATGTGTACCACAAAAGACCATACGCCTTTAAATATAGGAAAATAAGAAACTAGAAACCATAAATGGTTTCTCAATCCAATAAAACATATGATTAAGCCAATAAACTTTAACAATGAAACAATGTAGAAATAAGTAAAAATTAGTAAACTCATAAAACTATACAAATAACACTATATGTGTACCACAAAAGACCATATATCTTCAAATATAAGAAAATATGAAACTAGAAACCATAAATGATTTCTCAAAACTAAGAGCCAAAACCATGAATTTTATGTTTTCTCTTATTTTCTCAAATTGTATGGTTATGGTGGATTGCTTTTGATAATTGGTGGTCAAATTGGTTTGTAGAATAATTTAAAATTTATAAACTATTAAGTTCTATAATTGCTTTTTGTTTTAATTGAATGTTTGTTATAATATTAGATAGTCAATGTTATGTGTATTGGATAGTAGTTTATGGATTGCTTGTGGGACGAAAGTGCCTCTTTGAGTTGCGCTATGAAATCCTTGATGTGTGCTATGAAATCATTGATGGTTTAGGTTGCTATTTTGCTATTATGCACTTGTGTGTGTCTATCTTTTACCAGTTGAATTATATGTGACTGTCCGTTTGTTACGTAATTTTGTATGATTAATATAATACAAACAATAGAAATAGAATTTTTTTTAAACTTGTTAAAATATTTTTACACTCTTTCAACAGATGATTAATTATTTTTTATACTTTAAAATCATGTTAATATGTAATTATTTAAATTTTATAATTATTAAATTTTATAATATATAAAGTAAATGGAAAAATTAATTTAAAGTTGGTTAAATATTATTCTGTACACTCTCTCCCGTGACTGATTACTTTTTGATGCTGTAGAGTTAAATTGATTTATAAATTTGTTTAAAAGATTTATAAATTTGTTTAAAGTTTATAAATTTATAAATTTGTTTAAAAGATTTATAAATTTGTTTAAAGTTTATAAATTATCAAGTTTTATGATATTCTCTTCAAACTTGGTTAAAGGGTTCTTTAGGTCCTATTCTTAATAATTAACTTAGAAAAATAAATCTCTATATTCATATTTGATATTTTGATATGAATTTAATATAAGAATAATTTAATAAAAAATGGTACATCATCTAAAAAATTGTGTATTATACAAAATTTTAATTTTTATAATTTTTTAAGAAATTTTATCTATTAATTTAGTATCAAATATTTGAAAAAAAAATATAATTTTTTTTTATCAATATTTTGGATCATATTTAATTATATTGAGAGGACTATTATGTCATGATAATGTACATAAAAAATTATTTAAAACCAATTTTTATTTAAAAAATTAAAATTAAAATTATAGTTAACATAATTAAAATTAATACTATAGCAATAACTCATAAGTAACTAAGTGTCAGGCCACTACTAAGTATTGTAATAATAGTATTTGTTTTTTAATTGAAATAATATAATAATTATGTTAAGTTGCAATTGCAAATAAATAATTTGAGGAAACATGGATAGATGAGCTATGAAAAATGATTATGAAAGAGTCAATTAGTCAAAATAAGCCAAACGTGTAATTTAAACATCTTACATTTTAGTTTGGTACTATGGGATGAAGCCTTTAGTTGCCTTCACAAATAGTGGGTGTATTTAGAACTTAGTGATAGGAAGGAGCATAATTACATTCAACTATAAAATTAAATTGATTAACCTTGATAATTACTTAATTTGAAAGTCTTAATATTTAACTATGAGTAGATGAGTACATCTAGTTTACAATGCAAGTAGATTATGTGTTTCCCTAAAATAATATTTTCTAGTATGCAAATTTTATCATTATATTTTATTTTTATTTTTACATGATGGATGTATATATAGATTGAACATATATTTTGAAATAAATGAATATTTTGAGTCAATAGGAAAAGTAAATATTTAGATATAAAAGGGTATGGGGTCTATAAAAAGTAATAGACTAATTTTAGAATTTTCATGTATATTTTTAGTTAGTTTGAGTGTTTCATAGGAACTTGTAAAACTAGATAAAATATATGTATTGAGTAGGTTTTGTCACACAAGTGAAATAGGTAGAAATAACCAATTTGTTTGAACTATTTAAGAAAAAAAAGAAAGTAGAAAATAGAAGAGTTAGCAATTATTCAAAGTGATGTGATGTAATTTGACCATTGAAAGGGATAGACCATTTTAATTAGAAAACTATAAATATAAATTAAGTATCCAAAAATTTCATACACCATATAGATTGAATAGGTTAAATTTCAATGAAGGATAGTTCTTTAAAATAATGAATCTCGGCTAGATTTTTTTTTGAAAGCGCCTATCCTATACTAATCACATTAAATTTGATAGATAGTTTAATAGAAAATATTTTGTATTTTTTAAATAATTTGTTTTTTTTAAATCAATTTAATTAGATTTTTATAATTTTATATTTTTTAATTTTTATAATTTAATGTTAATTAAATAAAAATTAACTCAAAATTGAAGAAAAATATAATATAAAAGAATAAATGGAATGTGTACCAAATATATTTTTAAAATATAATAATTTTAAGTTTCAAGTTTTATTTTTAAATGTACATCTAGTGGAGAAATATTAATGGTGAATTATTTTACTTAAGAGTTATTTTACTTAATAATTATTTTATTTTACTTTTAAACTATGTAAGAATGATTTTATTTTATT
Source organism: Cunninghamia lanceolata (assembly GCA_027924645.1). Classification (NCBI taxonomy): domain Eukaryota; kingdom Viridiplantae; phylum Streptophyta; class Pinopsida; order Cupressales; family Cupressaceae; genus Cunninghamia; species Cunninghamia lanceolata. The sequence goes on along the minus strand of BSBN01001182.1, from coordinate 3,718,975 downwards.
TATTATTCATAAAAAAATTAATTGTGATTAACTTATAAATTAGTGTTTTTGTATGTTAAATAGTTTTATTTACCTAGAATATCTATCCACATTTGCACTATTACTCTAACTCCATAACAAAGAAAAAATCAAATATACTAACTACTTCCCATTCCATTTAAAACTGAGATAAGGTCTCATTCAAACCCTAAAACTAGAATTAAAAATCCCTGCATCCAAATACTCAACTTTGACAAATGGAATACTGCTTTCTAGTACAAAATTCTAAAAACAATAAAAATATCTACTCCCTTAAACTTTTCCATAACAAGGCTCCAACACATAGAAATTCAATCTCTCCCACAAATTCTTTATGGACAAGTATTTGACTCTAAATTATAAACAAACTATAATATCATTGGGAAATACTTATTTTAAAAGTAAAATACTACGTTTCCATTCATGGGTTCTATGTTTACACTAGAAAAATAATAAACTCTCCTTGCTAAGGCCTAGGCTAAATACTTGAAACATACTTGGCATTCCCATTGTGTTCATTTGAAAGTGCATACAAGAAGTTTTTTTTTTATAAAAAGGTGGTAAACACCAGGCTATATTAAGTAGCAAAAAAATGTATTACATATGTATAGACAGGCTAGGAATTAGTCATCTACAATTAAAAGTTTATCAAACAACCATCATAGCCAAAAAAATGGAGGAACACGGCCAAAAAAGAAAACAACACACAAAGACGCTACCTATCCACCGCTCATCTCCATCGGGCCTGAACCACACTAGCCTTGACCCCATTGTCCCCTTCCTCGGTTTGCTCAGGCTCCTCGTCAATGTTGGAATCCTCCTCCATGGCATCCAGGTCCCTAGGTAAGTGAGGAGCCATACCGTAAACAGTCGGTGAGTTGTAATCGACCAGTTGTATAGCTAGCCAGTCGAATCTTCCGGTCGACCAAACTGGCTTAGATTTGTTCGACCATCCATATCGTACAGTCTGTCAACCACTGTCCACTATTTGGTACTGGCAGTACATGTTGTTGACCAACTGGTCGCTTACAACGCACCAGTTGGTTAAGACGTTCCTATTAGTAGTGTGCAAATGCAGGAAGCGTATTGCCACGAGCATCTCATTGCACCTTACCCTCATTCTTTTAGGGACTGGGAAGGCATGCCCTCTGATAGCCTCCTCCAATTTGTTAACGCACCCACAATGCAAACCTCTCTGAATGGTCCTATAGAGGCACTCCATGGCCCTAGAAGAGTGAAGGCAATGAATAGGGAAGAGGCCACCAACCCGAGCATCCCTGAAATATCCGTGAAATCTCTTTTATATGTGTAAGTGCTATCAAGATCTCTCCAAGTATGGTAATGAGTCTCTATATAAGCACAAGTGGCTATCTAAAATCTAATTATAAGAGTATTAGCAATGGTTGTTGTTTACAGAACAGAATAACTTTAATAGTCTCAATTAAAGGAGATCACAATTAGACATTTTGGGTTAGATGGGTAATAGTCAGAAACCAATTTGATTGATATCTTGTTCATATCCATGCAATCATCTAAAAATTAATTGCATTGGAAAAAACCTTACTGTTTACTTCCAAAATTTTGTCCCAGTGTAAAGAGTAGTAGAAAATAATGCTATAACATTATGTTGTAATCAAAGAAAAGAGAAGAGTAAAAAGAAAGCTTTCCAAAGTTAAGTGAGATTGTCATAGGTTGTGTTTTAGCAAAGCGGCATGATCACCACCCTGAACTGGCCTTTCGCGGGTCCAAGATCCCCAAACTGCAAGTTTGGAAGCCTAATAAATATGGGCTACGGTGATTATCCAAGCTTGTAGATAGGGTTCATGACTGATTAAGATCAATGAGATGACGTTATAGTCTATGTGCAAGAGTTGTTCATGCAATAGAAGATGCCTACTATGACATATCACATCAACTCCAAATTGCACATTTGGAAGGCTAATTAAAACAAGCTATGAGAATTATCGAAAACCTAAAACATATAGACAGAGTGCATGACTACTTAAGATCAATTAGTTAGCTTTACAAACTATCTACAAAAGTTCTTCAAGTAGCAAAAGATACCTTACAATAACATATCTCAACATTAACCCATTGCACATTTGGAAGACTAATTAATATGGGTTGTGGTGACTATCCAAAGTTTGTAGACAGTTCATGATTGATTAAGATCAATTAGTTAGATTTATAGTCTATCTTCAAGAGTTCATGCATCTTGCCTTACAATGACATATCATAACATCACCAAATGCAAAAAAAAAAAAATTAAAAAATTAAAAAATTAAAAATAGTTCTTTTGGTAGCACTATGCAATAGCATCCTACACAATAGTAACAATGAGGTCGAGTTGCCAAAGACCCAAAATAGTGTCCAATCTGTCATAAAATAAGTAAAAGAAAGTGTACTATCTTGAGACTGATATTAAGGTTTATTTGATATGCTCTAGAATTTATATTTTTAAAATGTAACGATTTCATAACTGTTTGAATTACAAAGCAAAGAATTTGATAGGAAAACTTAAGATGAGAAAAGTGGTGGGACATGATTCAAATTACTACGTCGTGGAGGAAATCTTTTTTTAAAAGGTATTTGCATCAGTTTTTTTTTTTTTAGCACAAAAATTAAACTTTGTTTGCTACAATTTCATTTCATTAAGCATAGAATAACTGAAACCCCATTACTGCCTTTTTAAAAAATATGCCGAAATTTATTTCAATGCAAGATATTTACATTGCCTCTTTCCTGATTTTTTTTGACATGCAGAACTATTCCCTTAATTCTTTAGATAAAAGGGTTTTTAAAGAAAGATCAGGCGGCTTCTGGTTTATAATTTTTAAGTAAAACGAGGGTTCGATCTTATAGAGAATATAGTGAGGGCGGCCATACAAAAAAACTGGGATGCAATGATAGAGATTGAAGAGATCTTTAAGTGCCATGGACCCCTTTTGTTATACGATGACTTCTTTGAATAGATTTTCATTACAACTCTTTTTAAGAAAATTGAGTTGTGGCTTTTTGTTTTGGTCATTATGGTTATATTCTTCTAGCCTTGTGGAAACCGTTGTCTGTTAAAGAATGTTATGGCACTAATATTTTTATTGATTAATAATTTAAATATAATATAATTATATATTAATTATTAATAATTTTTTATTCAATTTATATTGTTATAATATGTTTACAATTTAATTTGTATGATTAAATTATGGATTGTCAATTTGGTGAAATTGAAGTTATAAATTATAGGACTTCAATTTTAAAATTCAGTTGTAACATGTTAAAATTAATATAGTATGATAGTCTATATATAGAGGAGGGGGGGCTAGGGAGATTGAGAGAGAGCAAAAGAAAAATAGAGATAGAGAGGCAGAGACAGAGAGAGAACTACAAGAGAAGGGGGGAGATAGAGATAGAGAGAGGGGGTGATTGATAGAAAGAGAAATAAAGGGGGGGGGGGGGGGGGGGAATAGATAATTAGAGAGAGATATATATATATATATATATGACTCCATTAATAGTTGACAGCTTCAAATTGATTTTTTTTTTTGCAAACATAGAGATAGCAAGAGGGGAGAGGGGGGAAGAAAGAGAGAAAGAGGAAGATAACGAGCCCATTGATTCAATTCCCTCCATTTATATAGGGGAATTTTTGGATTCTTTTCAATTTAGGTACCTTCTAGATTTATATGATTTTTTATTATTTATATAGATAATTTAGTTTGATGAATTTTTAGATTGAAAATAAAAATGTCAAGTTACAAAGAGAGGGAAACAAGCCTACATGGACCTAATCATGAACATCATATAACTATAGGGTAGTGAATGTATATATAGGTAATTATAAATGTGGTAATGGCAAAGTGGAACATGAAGGGCTTGAAGATCCAAAAAGAATATGATTAGGTCAATGAAATATCATGGCAAGACAAATAAACCATAATGAGGTTAATACTAGTATGGATAAAGTAGGCAATCTACTAGAGAAGTACATGTGGTGGAGTGGATCAAGCATACATAGGAAGATAGTGATAACAAAGGTTTTATTTTCCTAGTGTATGAGCTAGGGATATCATTAATGAAATCTACTATTGTGTGTTGAAACTCTAAAGTGTATAAGATGGGAAAGGGATGGAGTTGAATAATTTGTATGAGGGGAATATCCAAGACTAATTCTATGTAGGTATGGTTTAAGTTGAATAGGTTTAGTGATACTATAATCATGAGGGTTGAGGTATTTTCCTTTATATGAAGATTTTACAAACATCTTGAATCAGTTTCCATACAATCTTTCAAGTTTAGGGGAAGAGAAAGGGGAATTTGAGATAGCGTGGTTGGTTGAATTAATGTCATTATGTGAAGAGGAAGGAGAAGATGAAGATGGATCTTTGAGGAAATGATTTTGAGTTTGTTGGTTAACATGTAATACAGGAGAGGATGATACTTTACTTAATCTTTAGGATTCTTTTTAGTTTAGTTTTGTAATGCTTTATTAATAAGAGAGAAAGAGAGAAGGGGATATAGTGAGACATATATAAAGATAGAGAGAGGAGATAGAGAGACATATATAAAGATAGAAAGAAAGAGAGAGGAGATGAGATAGAGAAAGAAAGAGAGAAAGAGAGAAGGGGAGATAGAGAGACATATATATATATAAAGAGAAATAGAGTGAGAGAGAGAGAGTGGAGAAATAGAGGAAGTAAGAAGGGAGGATAGAGAGAGGGGGGGGATAGAGACATGGACATTTAGAGAGAGAGAGAGAGAGAGAGAGAGAGAGAGACTACATTTTGATCAGTCATTTCATGCCAACAATCAAAAGATGATACATGTAATGAGTATTCCAAATTGGATTTTAGTACTAGATTAAAGATCATGGAGCTTGGTATGGATAGCTCCATTGGAGCATCATGAAATGGTACTTTTCATGTCCATGGTCCAATGATCAAGAAAAGAGAGTGAATTTCAATCGCTCATTTCATGTCATCAATCCAAAGATGACATGACCTTTTTTAAGAGATCAATAGCTAATAGTTTACTATAGTGATGCAAGATGATTCAAATAATCATGCATGTTCATTCTACCCTTTACCTTTGTTTAAACATGTGAAAAGTAAGGAGAACTTTTGTATCAACTATTGGTGCCTACAGATGAATAACACTTGTATGTTTGAAAGCATTCACTGCCTACATGTTTCAAATGAAATGCTAGGATTGAGTATAGCAAGATCCCACGATTTATGCTAGGTGAGGGGGACTAGTCGCTTGTGTTGTATGCAAGTGGCAATACCCATGGTGAAGGTGAAGGTTGTGGATCCCTTGACCAACATAGATAATCTCACAACAAAGTATATTCAAGCAGTGATTGTGGATAATCACAAGTTCTGGTTCATGGGATTTATTAAATACCACAAATCTAGTTCAATGCTAAATAATGACATAGGCCACATGGATACAAGACAATCATCATTCACTTGAGGACATGGCAATTGAACTTCCACAACTCTTCGACATTATGTTTTTTAGAATCATAAATTTAGGAATAGTTAAAAAGGAATTATGGTGATATGTAAATAAAATAAGTGGCAAAGAGAGGAGAGAGAGGAGAGAGAGAGAGAGCAATAAAGATAGAGGAAGAGAAAGAGTTAAAGAGAAAGAGAGAAAGAGGAAGATAGAGTAAGAGAGAGGGAAGAAGTGGATGGGAGAGAGAGAGAGGGATGTGTAATATATAATGCATAAATTTTAATAATGACACAACAAAGAAAAACAAAATGTGACGTTTACAATAATTAGAAAGTTTCTTCTCATGTCTCCTAGCAAGGAAAGATAAACTAAATAGTAATAACAAAAATAAATAAATCAAAGATGAAAATTTAAAAAATAGTGGTAGTTAATTTTTTGGTGAGAATGTTTGGTTTAAAAATTATACAAGGTTGGTATTTTGTCAAATAGTCCACATGCCCTATTTATGTTCTATCTTAATACCATTCAAATAGATTCCTCTATTCAAATGTTTTGATCAATGCCCATAACTTGTTCTAAATATATAATGTTTTTTCAATACATATATGTCAAGACACCAATGGACTAGAATTTAGTATACTAAGAAATATGAACACTTCATTTTATTACAAAAGGAGACCTCATTTCTACAATCACAAAATCATCTCAATAGCAAGCTCAAATGTATAGTGCAACATAACTTAACATTAAAAATGCTTTGGGAAAATCAACTTTCCATAATGCCTTGCAATGTTTTGTGAAGATTGAAATTTCTCTTCCCTCTTATAGCATCTACCTTAAATCCATCAATTTCTAGAAAGATATAGGATGAAAGAAGGGAAGATAGAGATGGAGAGAAAGGGAGATATATATATATATATATATATATATAAAGAGAAATAGATAGATAGAGAGGGAGACAAAGAGATATAAAGAGAGATAGAGAGGTAAAGGAAGAGGGATATATAGAGAGAGAAGGGAAGCTACAGGATGAAAGAATGGAAGATAGAAATGGAGAGAGAGGGAGAGAGAGATATAAAGAGAAATAGATAGATAGAGAGGGAGACAAAGAGATCTAGAGAGAGATAGAGAGGTAAAGGAAGAGGGATAGAGAAGGAGAGATGGTAAGAGAGAGAAAGAGAAAGCGAGAGATGGTAAGAGAGAAAGAGAGAAGGGAAGATAGAGGGACATATATAAAGACAAAAAAATAGAGAGAGATAAAGGGAAATAGAGAGATCAAGAGAGAGAGTGAGAGAGTGAGAGAGGGGTGAAGAGAGAAAAAGAGATAGAGGAAGAAATATGGGGAGATAGAGACAGAGGGATAGAGAGACAAAAATATAGACTGAGAGAGATAAATAGAAATTGATAGATAGAGAGGGAGATAAAGAGATAGGGAGAGAGAGAAAGATGGAGAGAGAGAGAGAGAGAGATAAATGTGTGCTTAGTATTAACCCACTCCCCTCGCCTTTTTAAAATATAGCATGCTTATACACATTTTTTTATTTGACAAAATACAATTTCATGACATTGATATATTTTTAAAAATATATTTTTCCCTTCTCTATAGGTAATTGTCATTTTTCCACGATTGTTCTTCCTTAGATGGTGGCCCTCTTTCTAACTAATAGTTGTGTTCCTTTTAGAAATGTTTTTCCAAAGAGAGCTTGAACACAATGAGCTCCCATAACATAGAATGCACACCATTTTTGATATCTCGATATCATTCGCATATTATATGCAAATTTAAACAAATCAAAAGTATTTCTTTAGAAATTTAATAATTTTAGACAATTAGGAATTTTCAATCTAAAATTATAGCATGTTTAAATTTAATTTTAATCACCGATAAGGGCGTAGTTCAGTGGTCAAGTCGCATGGTTGTTGTGGCGGTCACCAAGGTTTAAACCCCCATTGGACCAAAGAGCTTGCAGGCCTTGTGCCTTCACTAGGCTGATGTGCTTGCAGGATATGTGCCTTCATTGGGTTGTCATGCTCAAAAGCTATGGGCCTTCGCTAGGCCAACAAGCTCACAGGTTTGAACTTGGTGATAATGCCTTGGGGAGTAAAACCCCCTAGTAGTGGTCTTGGTGATAAAGCCATGGGAAGAGATCCCATGTTAGGGTCTCCTTGGCCTCAACCTAGGTTAAAAATTGAGTTTCTGTAATTAAAAATAATAATAATTTTAATCAATTTTAGCTCCAAATTATGTAAATGTGTGAAATTATAAAAGCAATGAGGGTCACTAAGTTTGATTAATCTTTCTACCATGTGACATTCCATGAGAGGATGCATGATGGTAGGAAAGATAACAAATAAACATGGTGTAGGTGGTGACCATGCTTATATTTGCAAGATAATGTCTATTAAATGTATGTGTCAAGATGTGAAATATGAGGCTTGTGATAAACAAACATACATGCTTCAAATAATATGCATAGGTGACAACTAATGGAATGTAGGTGAACCTAGGTGCAGTGCATGAACAAGAATCTAGAAAGGAGATGCATGAAAATGGAGACTAGAGACCAAACATGAAAGCTCACATTTGAAGTAGCTACAAAGAAAAACACAAGGATCTTTAAGTCCATTAATATTATGCAAATTAATTCACAACACTCAAGAAAACAAAAAAGGCATGAGCCATAGGGGATACAAGACAATCATCATTCACTTAAAGACATACCAATTAAATTAAGTACAAACTCCTAAGATTTTTATTGATAAAGGGACAAGTTTGAACTTAGAGGACTAATGTGCAAGCACAAACTTCTCCTATATGTATGAACTTGTCCCCTGATAGAGCACAAATTAAGTACAAACTCTAAATCTCTCTTTCAATTTCAATTTCAAGTAGAGAACACATGGCTACATGTATAACCTTCCTATGAATATTTATTTCTAAATTTACCTTATTTCCTAGCAATTCAAAGCTCCTATTTTCTCTTGATGTGCATTTGAGCTCTCTTGTCTCCTCTCATAATCTCAATCAATGGTGCACATATGCCACTGAAATCTCTAATGAAACTTCTAAAGAAACTTACAAAACCATGAAAAGATCTTACCTCTTCAACATTCACTAGTGTAGGCCATTCAACAATTGCTCTAACTTTTTTGGATCTATTTTCAAACCTTCAGCTAAGATTACAAACCCCAAATATATCAATCTTGTCTTCATGAAACTACACTTCCTCTTCATGAAACTAAGCCTAATTGCATAAACATAGTGGCAAATAGTGTTCCGTAGTGTAGTGTTTCTAACCCGTTTTTAACTACATGGCCACTAAAGTATCAAACTCTTAATTTACCTTGTAGCATCTCAAAAGTCCAATAAATGGAAATAACACAGTTTAACATTGGCTATTGTTTGATTCTTCCCTTATTTCACCACCATCCTAGCAGTAGATGATAAATATTTTCACACATTCTGTTGGAGTGAACTGCGGCTATACTAGCCATTCAGAAACATTCACAATCTACCTTCCATAGAATTTCCACCGTGCATCTAGAGATCCATTGACGCATGAGTCTTGGTGGTTTTTTAACTATGCATTCCACTTTATTTTCTACATTTACATGAATACTCTGCATTTTTGGTTGATTGTTGTTATGTGTAAAACCTTCCCACAACTTATAGGACACTCCAATATTATTGAAAGGCTAGACTTCAACATGTTTAAAAACAACTTCGACTACAATCTAAAATTTGGCCTTTAGCAAAAATGGCAGAATGAGAAAATAGGTTTGGACTACATGGATGTGGAAGGATTAAAGAAAATGAACAAGAACAAGACTTTGGTTAAGAAGCTTGCAAAGAAATTTTACACTTTTCTTGCATTAAAAGAAGTTATTAAGCAGATTCCTCAACTTCTTGGTATTCATCTAAACAAGGTAGGTAAATTTCCCACTTTCATGTCACACCAACAATCATTATAGAGGAAAGTAAATGAAACCAAATCTACAATCAAGTTCCAATTGAAGAAAGTTCTTTGTATGGGTGTTGTCATGGGTAACTGCACAATGGAGGTGTAGACACCTGAAAATGTCTCGACCCTTTAACCATCTTTCTACATCCTTACATTACCAACTTATGCCTCGTCACTAATTAATTAAATAAAATCAAAATTATTTAATTAATCCACCATACACCACCCTTGACCATTCACCCTTCACCATTCATCGTCAATTTACCCTCAGTAATGAATTAATCCATCTATTTACTACTAGACCTTACAACTTCATTCCAATTAATTAAATAAATATTTCTAATCTTAATTTAGTTAATTTTGCCATCTCCCTAATCCTGATTAATTAAGTAAACCATGATTATTTAATTAATCTACCCTACTCTACCACCTAGACCTAGCCTAGTTGATTAAATATCAATTATTTAATTAGCTACCCTAGCCTACATGACCCCTAGACTAAAATTAATTAAATAAATTATTATTTAATTAATTTTAACCCCTAATTAGCCCCCTCACTAATTTTATCCAGCCATATTAATTAAGTTAATCCCTTGATTAACTTGGTCAAATCTCACTTAATACCCATTCCCATACCATTTGAATAAAAAGAAATTTTTTATTCAAATGGGTCACATGACCCTTACACATCATCTTTCCCTTTTTATGTTAGAGCTCTTTTTCATGAAATGAGCTCACACATGTGATTGCTAAATGCATCCATGTGTCACATGACTCACACATTCACCAATAAAATAGAATTTTTAATTCCACCTCCTCCCAAGAAAACTAACTTTTTATTCCTCACTTGGCTTAATCTTCATTAAATGCAAATCCCTTCTCCATGTGAATTTAAAATTCACTTTTATTCTCAACCCTTCAATCTTGTTGATGAGATCTCAACCCTTTATCCTATTCTTTCATCTCCACTATTGATCTCAACTTTTAATCTCCACCATTGGATCAAAATCCCCCTCAATTTGCCTATATATACAACCCTCTCCAAGCCATTTTCATCATCTCATTTCAAGTAAACGTATTATTCCAAAATAGCTTCTTATCCTCTCCATCATACCATCCTTATGCCAAAATTTGTGTTGAATTGTGAGAGCATTCCACATATCCTCATTACATTTGGGTAAAGCTAAGATCTATTGGGTGCCAGCTCTTCCACCTTATCAAGGAGTGAGGGATCTTCAAAGGTATAACTTGTTTATTTTGTTTCATTTTCATGTTTTTATGCCTTTGTTGCTTTCTTTCATCTTCAGGAGGTAAATAAAGTATTTTAGAATGTCCAGTTGAGTGTCAACTTTCTGGTGTTCTTAAAAAATGGCAAAATGACATTGATTTCAGGTTGCTAGAAACTAATTATAGTATTTTTATAGTAGTTGAAACATTGATTTCTACAATTTTTGAATTTTTTAAGTTAAAATTAAAGGGCTTATAGCATGAATACTTGATTTTATAGTACCCACATTGTGCTATTCTATAGAATTATCATTCTAGGTTCACTATTTTTAAGGAGACAACAAGTTTTCTTGCTTACTCTGGAATCCTACCACACTCTTAGAATATGTAGTGCTCATACAAAAAATAAACGTAGTTTTCATCTGAAAAGACATGAACATGCAGTTTGTGTGTCTTTTTCTTCACTTTATATGAAAGTCAAAGCTGGAAGTCTGAGCTAGAAGTCTGCATATTTTGGAGAATTCAAATCTTAAAGCCCACGTAAACAAGCACTTCACTCCATGTTATTCCATTCCCCCTAAAATAAATGTAAAAATTTTATTTAATAGACATATATTTATTTTATGATTATAAATGCATTTTATATGAACAAAATTCTAAAGAAACATAAAAGATTCACAAAATGAAATCAAGGGTGGTTGATTTTGAAAATGAAATCCACCTATACTCTTTCAATTTCAGCGTACCCATTGCACTTTAAGATACGATTGCTAGTTATTACAATATGGAGATAATACCTACCATGAACGAAATGCCTTGTGACAATCAGCACAAAACGAGAATATTGGAAGGCATGGAAACTTTTTTTATTAAAGCCCATAAACATCACCTTACTTCATCTAGGAATAAGGTGAAGAATAATCATGTAAATTGGAGAGAACTATTATATTTTCTCTATTTTAGATATCAAAGAGCTTTTAAATAGGAAATATACATAATTAGCCGATAGGCTTTTATATGTGAGCATTATAGGCTCAGAATTGTCTCACGCTGGAAAAAAAAATCATGTTGAAAAAATTTCTAAACTTGTCAGTTGTTCCTATCAGCGTATTCCTTGAACCTCCTATGGGTGCAAGTGCTAGTATGTATCTTGATTTGATGAACAATGAACGATGAGCGAAAAATAATAACAGTGAACCGTCTCCTCTCACTGGCAGTTGGATACAACACCTTTATCACTTGTCACACTTATACATCACATGTTTCCAGTTGTAAAAATGTTATTTTAATTACCACTATCACTCATTAATGGTTTCATTACATCATTAATAATAATATTTATGTGAAATATATATGATGTAATATTACTATAATATCTATATATTAATATAAAGGTTTATATTAACTATTTTCATTATTAATAATCTCAATATAAATATATTAACTATTATAATTATTAATATATAGTAAATTTAATATTATATTTTATATAATATTAAAATATATATTAAGATTATTAATAATAACTATTTTTTAAATAATGACTACTATTTTCATTATTAATAATGATTACTATTTTTTATTATAAATATTATATAAGGTATATATGTGAATGGGATAAGGGGAGAACCTGTGGTGAAATGGTGGGGCTTCTTACTTGTAGTGCCAACAACCCAAGTTTGAACCTCACGAGGTTGCCCTCTACTGCATCAACAATTGAGGGACCTTACCTAGGGGAGATCTGTGGTGAAATGGTGGGGCTTCTTGCATGTAGTGCCAACAACCCAAATTCAAACCTTGCGGGGTTGCCCTCTATCGTGTCAACAATTGAGGGACCTTACCTCCAATTTTAAAATAATGGAGCAAGTGAATTTAGCGAAAAAGAAGAGTTTTCACAAAGAGCAAAAAGATGGCAAAGAGGAAATAAACAAGGTTGGCAAAGAGAAAAACATCCCTAATAGCGCAACAAGAGCAAATGTGATCCCTCTCAAGGAGACAAGGAGGACTTTTGTAGACATTGTGAAGATTGGCAAAGAGTAGACGGAGGAGAGCCTGGTGGAAATCAATGTCGTGAATGCAGTGGATAAGGATGCATATGCCCTAAAGTGCTTGGAATTGATTAGAAGAGTGATTGGGAGACACAGAATGAAGTATCAAATCAAAAGATGGATAGCAGAAAACTGGGAATCGGCGGAAGTGGTCCACTTTCTTCCAATGAAATTTTTTATGGTGGATTGTCAAGGGGAAGCCCAGAGAGACGAAATTGTGGAGAAAATCCTTTGGCGGATTGGACCATATTATGTGTTTGTCTAGAAGTGGAGGCTGAATTTCAACCCTAAAAACTTTGATCCATATAATGAACCAACCTGGATCAGATTGTATAATCTGCTCTTCGAATATTGGTTTAGGAACTGCCTATATCAGATAGGTAACAAACTGGAGAATGAAATAGATTTGGATATGGGAGGAAGTGATTCAGTTTTCTTTTTTAGGATCAAACTAATAGTGGTCAATCGGATCCCCAGGAAGATCAAATTAATAATGGCAGCCAGGGATTAGATTCAAGACATTGAGATAGAGGAAAGAAAATTATTTTTTCTTCACTGTAAAAGCAGGAGACACATGGAGGAAGATTGCCCAAGGCAGCCTAGAAAGGAATAAAAGGTTAGAGAAAGGAGGATGGAGGCTGAACAAAATGAGATCCCAGTTGATATGAACATAAGCGAGAAGAGAACAAAAAAAGAAGTGGAGGTATCCAAAGAGGAACAACCGTCAAGGGAAAAGTCAGAATGTCCAGAAGAATCAGTTAACAAGGATCACCAAGAAGATAAGATCCCAAAGGAAGGAGCCCGACCTAAAGTAGTGCAACTTGAACAGGTCTAGGAGGTGGAAGTTAGTGAACATCAAGAGGAGCAATGCAAGTAGCTAGAAAGCATGGGGGCTAGTTCAGAGGAGTCCATTAAAAAGGAAGCAGTGCAGGCCCAGGAGACTGCCTTTTCTGAAGTTGATCAAGTTTTAGAAGAAGGGGAAGGAGATTTAGGTGAGACTCGGTTAGAGGAAGAAGAAGTAGAAGAAAGGGAGGACATTGGAATTCGGGAGCCGAGTCATATTAGTCAATCAACGTCCAAAGTAAGCAAGGGCGCAACAGGGGCTGGAAAGAAACTTGGGAGGAAAATAGATAAAGAAAAGAGAGGAATACGTAATGGAGAAGGGTATGACCAGCATCAAACATTATATGCTTAGATCCAAGGGAGGCAGTTCCTCCCTTGGGAAGATATGAAGATCCTAACTGGGAATGTTAGGGGCCTCAATGCCCTTAACAAAAGGTGCCTGACCAAGCGCCACCTAAGCAAAGAATTGGTCGATATAGTGATGTTGCGGGAAACAAGGCTAATTCAAGATGAAGCTACAAGATTCCTAAGGCACTGTAAACCGCTAACTGGGGTCTTTAGTGAGCCCAGAGGGATGGTAGGGGGAATGGGACTAATGTGGAATCTGGCAAGAGAAAGCATTGAGAACATCAATATTCATCAATTCTGGATCTCAGGTAAGGTTTTTCATAACCTTTTAAATAGTACTTTCTAGCTTTCCTATGTTTATGGGCCAATTAAGATAGAGGACAAAAGAGAATTGTGGAGGAATATCCTCGACAAGTGTTAGAAGATCATAAATGAAAGAATCCTCTTGGGTGGGGACTTTAACATTGTTCTAGGCTTGGACGAAAAGAGAGGAGGGTTGAGAACAGAAAGTGCAACTATGAGAGACTTCAGAGAATTCATGGGGGAAGGAAATTTTTGCAATATGTCACCAAAAAATGGTAGCTTCACATGTACAAATAGAAGGCAAGGCTTCACAAACATAGCAGAGAGTCTAGATAGGTTTCTATGCATAGTAGATTGGATCGATGATGAGTTAGGGATAGAATTGAGCATTCTACCAATATCAATGTTGGATCATTACCCGATAAAATTAGGGATCAGCACTTTCAATAAACCCAGGAAGTCTTATTTCAAATTTGAAAGGATGTGGTGGAGAAGGGAAGATTTAGTTGAGTTAATAGGGAATTGGTGGAAAGAAGTACTAGTGAATGGAGGATCAATTAGCTAAGTCTTCTTCAGAAGGTTAGCCCATCTCAATAAAAGATTGAAAGAGTGGAATGTGGAGACCTTCAAAGACATTTAAAAAAAAAGAGAGAGAGAGTGGAAGAAGAACTAGCAGCACTAAATGAGAAGGTTTTTAGGAATGGGATGTTTCAAGAGGACTTTGCGAAAGAAAAGAAGTTGATATTAGAGCACGAAGAGTTACTTTCCAGGGAAGAAGAATTTTGGAAGGGTAAAGCTAGAGAAGCATGGCTGGAAGCTGGGGATCAAAACACAAAACTTTTCCACAATTCAATAAAGGCTCGAAGAATGATAAATAAAATCTCTAAATTAACAAACAAGGAAGGGTGAATTCTAACCAATTCAGTGGATATTGAGGAAGAAATAGTTAGCTATTTCCAGAATTTCTTAGCACCGGAGGAGGGTCAAGATTGGAGAAGCCTTGAATGAGATAGAAAAAGTGATAAGCGAGGAAGATAATGCTTTACTAAATGATTCTTTTTCAGAGGAAGAATTAAGGTCTGCAGCTTTCCAGTTACACCCAGATAAGGCACTGGGTCCAAACAGTTTCTCATCCTTGTTCTACCAAAAATGTTGGAGTATTGTAGGGAAAGAGGTATGGTAGATAGCCGAAGAGCTAAGGAAGAAGAGAAAGTTCATGAGAGAAATAAATAACGCAGTGATTGCCCTCATTCCTAAAAAGACAGATTGTAAATCAATTACAGACTATAGGTCGATCTTACTTTGTAACACGATTTACAAGATATTCACCAAGGCAATGGCAAATAGACTAAAAAGGATTATGGGAAGAATCGTCTCTGAAAACCAAAATGGATTCACCCTGGGAAGAGAGATAGAGGATAGCATAATTTTAGTCAATGAAGCAATCCATTGCATAAACCAAGCCAAGCAAAGGAGCATGCTTATTAAATTGGACGTGAGCAAAGCGTATGATAGAGTAAAATAGAGCTTCGTCATGAGAATCTTGAGAAAGATGGGGTTCATCCAGAAATGGCTAGAGAATATATTCCAATGTATATCAACAGCCAGAATGTTGATCGCAGTTAATGGTTCCCTATGTGGTTTTTTTGAAATGTCTCAAGGTTTGAGACAAGGGGACCCCTTATCCCCCTTTTTGTTTTCACTCATGGTAGAGGCATTGGGAGGGCTCATCAAAATAGCTAAAGAAAAGGATCCTGGAAAGGAGTTAGGGGACCCAGAAATTTGGACCTGATAACACATGCCCAATTCACAGATGACACGTGATGATATTCAAGGAGACCACCTTGGCAGAAGCAAAGGTGATTAAATGGGTTCTGGACAGTTATAGTAAGCTCTCAGGGTAGTTAATAAATACAGAAAAATCAAGGGTGGTCTTTTTCAATGTTTCCAAAAGGTGGTAGAACCAAATACCTGTGATCCTTGGGTGTCAGATAGATAAAGTATCGACCAAGTATTTAGGAGCACCTATGTTTATTGGAGCGGTTAAAATAAAGTTATGGGAAGATGTAGTTTCACAATCCAGAAATAAAGTAGAAGCGTGGAAAGGCAGATGGCTAACTCTGGTAGGACGTGTCATGATGTTAAAGGCAATCTTAGGAGCAGTCCCCACATACATGATGTCATGCTTACCACTTTCAAAAAAATTGATGACTTTACTTGAGGGGTCATGGAATAAATTCCTGTGGGAAGGGGTGCAAGAAGAAAAGAGGATCCCCTAGTTGGTTGGAGGAAAGCCACTTGTTCACAGGAAAGTGGAGGAATGGGAATGAGGGAGATAAAACTCCAAAATGAGGCACTAGGGATGAAATTGATTTGGAAAATGGTTAAGTCCCCAAACAAGATTTGGTGCAAGATTATG
Source organism: Cunninghamia lanceolata (assembly GCA_027924645.1). NCBI lineage: Eukaryota > Viridiplantae > Streptophyta > Pinopsida > Cupressales > Cupressaceae > Cunninghamia > Cunninghamia lanceolata. The sequence goes on along the minus strand of BSBN01001182.1, from coordinate 3,702,350 downwards.
CAAAACAAATATTTAGATGAACCTAATTCAAACAAAGTGCTCATCATAGTGAATCCGGGAGGAGGTTCTGTAATATGGAATTTCATGAGAAAATGTAGGTCGGTAATCCTGAATCACCTCACATGGAGCATCAACAATGGAAAGAAAGTGAACTTTTGGATGGATTCGTGGGAAGGATTAGAGGCATTATAATTGGATCAAGATTTTGAAGAATTGAAAACCAAGATGACCCAAGCAAGAGGTGACAAGGTCACAGATTACATAAAGTCAATCAACGATTTGGGAAGAGTGGAATGGGTGGATGTGGAGGAGTTCACTATAGCAGAAGAGATCAAGGCAAAATTTAGAGAGGTGATGCGTAACAGAAGGGTGGTAGTTAGTGATGGGGAAGATGAGATTTAGTGGTGTGGTGCAAAATCAAGGAAGTACTCTATCAAAATTGGCTATCATCCCCTAAAGTTGGAAAGAAGTGACGTAGAGGTGGAATCTTGGCCAAAGGATCTGTGTTGGGGAAAGGGGGTCCTTCTGAAGGTAGGAGCCTTCTCATGGATGGTTCTACATAGGGGTGTTCTCACAGGAGACTGATTGCATAGATTGAGTATCCAAGGCCCTAGCAGATGTGTTGTGTGCAAGCAAGATGAAGAAAGCTTAGATCATTTATTATTGGGTTGCCAGATAGCAGAGGAATGCTGGAATCATTTCCTAAAGTGCATAGAGTGGAAAGGACCAAAAAGTAACAACATTGTAGATTTCCTAAAAGGATGGCCGAGGGTTAGCAAAAAATGTTTCTGGGGAAGAATTTGGATCTCACTCCCTTCGATGATCATGTGGCATGTGTGGAGAGAAAGAAACCTTAAAATTTTTTAAGGCAAGGAAAATAGTTTAGAGATAGTGAAGAGGAAGATAGAGCACGGGGTAGTGGAAATTCTTTACTCATGTGCCTCATTAAATGGGGGGTCAAAATTCACTATGTGGGATGACTTCATTATAAAGTGGTCAGATTTGAAAATGCCGAAAGGATTGATGGGCAAAAAGAAGACAAGAACTATGGTTAAATGGAAGGCGCCCCAAAGTGGAAGACTCAAGTTGAATTTTGATGGGGCCACCAAAGGCAACCTTGGGAAAGCAAGTTTTGGATATGTTCTCAGAGATGAAGCAGGGAGTTTAGTGTGGGCAGCTTCAGGCTCTTTCGGTATTGCCACAAACAATGTGGTGGAACTAGAGGCTTTGGTGCGTGTGGTTCAAGAGTGTTGGGATCACGACTGGACAGAAGTAGACATCGAAGGGGACTCTATGGTAATAGTAACTGCAATGAAGAAAAAAGGTGCGTTAAATTAGATTCTTGATAAAGGGATAAGAAGAGTTTGGGAAATGTTAAAGGATATAGACTTCTCCATAAAACATATTTATAGAGAAGCAAATAGGGTGGCGGATGCACTGGCCAATGTAAGAGCAAGGGGAAGTACAGATGAGATATGTGGGTTGAATCATGAGAGATGGACAGATTTGGACAAGCTGTTGTAGGAGGATCGAGAAGGATGGATAGAGCAGGAGATATAGCAGAAGTAACTAGAGATGGGAATAAAATATGATGGCTCTGGATCTCCAAAGGACAAGCGGGATCGTCAAGGAAGATAAGGAGATCTAAGAAAAGAAAGTTGCCATAAGAGTTTAGCTAGTTTCGAGCAGAATAGACGGTTTGTGGGTAAAAGCACAAAGTAGTGTCACACTTTGAGCTAATAGACTAATTTTGATCGAGTGGATTTAGGTCGAGTAGTATTCAGCCGAGTAGGATTCGATTGAATCGATTCGACACCGACGTGGCGTGTATTTGGCACCAATGTGGCTGCATTTATTCGATCAAGTGGTATTCGGCCGAGTACCATTCGATCGAATCCATCAACCATAAAAAAGCAAAAAACAAAGTTGTGTCAGTCATTTGTTGTGTTTTTGGTCGAGTGGTTTACGAGTGGAGGTGATTCTACCAAATACCTGGAACCTACAAAGCCCGCGTAAGACTCTTTTTGTTCTCATAACTGTACATGTTGCATTCTTAGTTTACGACTTTTTTTGCTCTATTTATTTCAGTTATTATCATGGTTGCATTTGTTTATTTTGTAAATTTGAATGATATTTACATGTTAGGGTTTTTATTGTTTTTGTGAAGCACCACTGTCTATGTGCTTGTGAACAAATTTTTTTGTTTTAATTAAATTTATTTAAAACCCTAGTCGGGCCATGATGATGGCACATTTTTTCACAGTAAAATAGTAAACACTGATAGACATCTGATTTCCACAGTCCATAATTAGGGCAGAGTAAAACATAATTTATATTTGAATGGAATTTGTTTTTAAAACCCTAGTCGGGCCATGATTAGGGCAGAGTTCTCACTGGTGCATGCCTCAAACTCTTCCCTGGTTAGTTGGCCACAGGAGTTCTTAGTTTCATCTAGTGCAGATTAGATGGGGAAATGCTAGGACCTGTAGTCCAGCATTACCAAGTTATAATAAAATTACTGTTGATAAAGATAATTTCCAAGATAAAGGTAGGAAGATTATCTACCTTGCAGATCTTGATAATATGGAGGAGAATGAAATGTTATGGATGGTGCCAACTTGGGTGTTACTCGGTACTCTGTGTGTGGTTCATAGGGTAAACTAGTAGGAGCAGCAACATGCCCTATATAATTAACAACAGAGAGCAACAAATTTATATGTCTATACAAAAAGACCATACTCTGCATTCTAAGGGTGATAAAAAAAATTTAGAGACCTTGATTCTTAGGTGCCAGTGTAACTGGTGCTTGTCTCTTTGATGTTGTCTCTTTGACCTGTCCTTGGCAGCTCCAGATGAGGTAAAGTTAGTTTCTTCATAGAAGGTTTGAAAGGGAAAACACTTGGAGAAGAATGAAACTTATTACATAAAAATATCATAAAGCTTTCTGGCTACTTGATTATAGGTCTGTTATATGTGCTGCATTTTTGTATCCAACTCTACAGAAGAGCGTTCATGTTAGCTTCCAGTCTTCTGGATGGCATTTGTGAATGGTGCAAGAATATGAAACATTTGGTTCCTTTTGAACATATAAATTGGTGGCATTAGTGCTTTTTTGACACCTATTGATCTTTTCATTATTTCTCATTTCCAAGATACATTGTAAAATTGTTAGTATAATTGTAACTACACAAACCATAATTATGTTGACATGGGACTGTCTCAAGGAAATTGCCAAATCTTTGTTTGGCATATATATCCCGCTGGCTAATTTGAGACTTGGTCAGTTTCAGATTTATGTTAGAAACTTGGGTAAGTTACTAACTGCTTTAAGATGTGGTATTATTGCTGCATTTTATTTTAGAAAGACTCCAACAGCCATTCTGAGTTGGATAGATAATTATTTAAGGTTTCTTCTGTTTAGTTGAAGCTCAGAATTTGTCTTCAGTCTTCTAATAATATGACATCAACGCATTTGAAGCACAAGAATTTTAGTTAGATAATTATTTAGCAGCAATTTTTTGAGTGGAATGATTTTGGACACCTGGGATTCTTTTTATGCAGTTCCTTGAATTACTTGTTCTCTTTCTGGTGGTAACAGTAAAATTGACAACGTGATTGCCACTGAAATCAGAAATGACTTTGATAACTGGTGGTTATATCTACAAGCATAGTTTGTGATCTTCAGCTAACTGCGCCCTCCCACTACGATGTCTGTGTAGAGGCCAATCCTTGGAGGACATTACCTTACTATACAGAAAATGATAGCCATACAGACCCTCTTTTTGCTGTGGATAAATGCTAAGAATTTTTGTTTTTTGTATCTCACGACTCCAGTCTTACTATTGCCATTTATCTTGTAATTTCTTAGGGCTATTGAGTTCTACATTTTCTTTAGTTACTTTGGTGGTTCTTGTTGATATTTTCTTGAGGTGATACCCTTGATTGCCTTTATAGTCCAATGTCTTTTTGAGTTCCATTGACTTATCTTATGAATCGATTATGAATCGAGATCATACCAGTTGATCTCAATATATATATAACAAAGCTGCTTACAATTTATGGGTATTCAGTGGCTCATTTAGGACTAATTTTAGTCCAAGTAATAAAGATTCAATTTTCTTCACTGTTCACTGTAAGTACACACCTGTTTTGGCCATGGGGCCTGTGTTGGACATGTCAATGCAAACCATAGAGAGATTAGAGGGATTTTAGGCCTGCTTAGAACCTACAGTAATTTCCTTCTCTCTACATATGTTGACATTCTCACCATGCAATGAGATGGTGGCAAATGATAAATCCATCTATATATTGCTTGCAATAGATGCAACCCAATTTTGTGACAAAAACATTACCCATAGGGAAATAAACTATAATGGTTCCCATTTGAATGGATTCGCATGGATATGTAGCCAATTGATTGAAGTTCAACACTATTGATAATGCTAATAACATGTACATCTCTTGAAACCATTGCAAACAATTTCCCATAAGACATGTCAATGCAAACCATAGAGAGTTGGTTAGGGATTTTAGGCCTGCTTAGAACCTACAGTAATTTCCTTCTCTCTACATATGTTGACATTCTCACCATGCAATGAGATGGTGGCAAATGATAAATCCATCTATATTTTGCTTGCAATAGATGCAACCCAATTTTGTGACAAAAACATTACCCATAGGGAAATGAACTATAATGGTTCCCATTAGAATGGATTTGCATGGATATGTAGCCAATTGATTGAAGCTCAACACTATTGATAATGCCAATAACACATGTACATCTCTTGAAACCATTGCAAACAATTTCCCATAAGACATGTTAATGCAAACCATAGAGAGATTAGAGGGATTTTAGGCCTGCTTAGAACCTACAGTAATTTCCTTCTCTCTACATATGTTGACATTCTCACCATGTAATGAGATGGTGGCAAATGATAAATCCATCTATATTTTGCTTGCAATAGATGCAACCCAATTTTGTGACAAAAACATTACCCATAGGGAAATGAACTATAATGGTTCCCATTAGAATGGATTCGCATGGATATGTAGCCAGTTGATTGAAGCTCAACACTATTGATAATGCCAATAACATGTAAATCTCTTGAAACTCTTATACTTTGCTTAATATCCCTTTGAGAGCTTCTATGTTTGTCCTTTCTACTTTCCAGGTCTTGCGAAACATTTTCAATTTTATCAAATTTGCCACATATTTATGTTTTGTGCTTCATATCTGAACTTTTGCCTTGGGTTGCCATATGCCGCTTTCATGAAGCAATATTATCTTGCATGCTTCTAGTATTTATCAACCATTATATACTTATGAAAAGTTGAATCTTGTAAATTGTCCAAGCTTATCTTTGAATCCTTTTCCTTTGCATGCAAATCTAAACTTTGTGTTTATTTAGACGATCTACATGTTGCATTTTTATATTTTTGTATGCTTAAAAGAAAAATGCTTGTACATATTTAATTTTTTTGTTTTAATTAAATGCAAATCTCTTTACATAGTTTTATCTAGAGATATGGCCGATGATCAGGGATCTCATCATTCCACTCAGTCTCAGCATGAAGCTGAGGCTAGGAATAATTTTTACAATGACAGCATTTCTAGATTAGATAATGCTTTGAAATGTTTGGATCAAACTATATAGAACCCCCAAAATTTGGCTAATAGAGATAGATTACTTAATATTCGGTGCGAGATTAGACATATGATTGAGACAATAAAATCATACAATCCATATGATGATATTAGCACTGAGGAGTTTTATAGGTCCCTTGCTAGGACTGTTACTAGCACTAAGAATATCAAAACTATTTCTGATAGAGTTTCATTACATAATGTGCATACTATGTTCCCTTTTTATATTGGGAAAGACAAAGTTAGAGGTTATATTGTTACCAGGTGTACAGATCCACTAGTTGGTCCATTTATATATCCTAGATTTTTGGCAGCCAATCATAGATGGCCTCATAATGACGAGTTGCCACTATATTTTTGCAAACAATTATATGCTGAGTTTCATTTGGGATTATATGTGGATTACACATCTATGCCTGCACATGTTGGATAGGGAAAGGGGAGGTTTGCTGATAAACCTCAATTTAGATGTCCAGATTTGCCACTGCCTCAAAATAAGAGGGCATTAGTTGGTCCAAACCTTTTGGTTCTTCCAAAATGTTTGGAATTAGTAGCAGTAGGAGATGCAGCAATCGCACCGACTAGATCCAGGCTTTTTGACAGGATGACCACCATTGCTACTCAAGTTGATCAGATGTCATCTGATCATGTAGGGAGATACTTACTACGTCCACAGATTGGCCTTCCTCCCACTAAGGCTACATCTGTGAATTATGACCCCTACATTCATGTCGATCTACCATCCCCATCATATGTGACCCATATGAGTGACACCATTGTACGTAATGTTGCTTCAACTTCCATTCTTGATGTACTATCAGCATACCAGTTTATCAGTGATGAGTATGGTATTCCTTTGGATGTTGTATCGACTCATATTAGACTACATACTAGTAGATAGTTGAGTCAGGGTGAGGTAGCTTCAGAAGACTAGAATATTCCAAATCAACCTACAGCCCCCACACAGCACCAAAATATTCCAGAGAGAGATTGAGGCATGGATCGACACATGGATCGGCAAATTGATCTAGATCTTATTATGTTTGACATTATCCAGTTTGACATTGGACATTATGGTTTGACATTTTATATTATGGTTTGAAATTTGCCTTTGTGGTTTGACATTATGGTTTGACATTGGACATTATGGTTTGACATTTTATATTATGGTTTGAACATTATATACTCTAATTAGACATCACTACACTAGGATTATGGTAAATAATAAATTTGTTTCATGAGCAAATCATAAATGATTCTTGTTTAATCCTTGCATGCCAAGAAATACATTAGATTTAAATAAATAATTGGAAAAGATAAAATTATTGTTCTAAAAGTAGTTAACAAATCTCTTTCTCAATAATTGTTATGTGCTTTGTGATTCCAATTCATGTCTTTTGCAAATTTGGTTCATGTTTGTGGCTCATAGCTAGCCTTGTAAGACATTCATTGTATTCTTGATCATAGGGATTAAATATCACTAGAAATAGGAATTTGTAATATCTAAAATGACTAAAATTTGTAATATCTAAAATGACTAAAATTTGTAAAATGGATGATATATGCTTCCAAATTAGAGCAGACATTCATTTACTTATTTGTAATATAATAGAGGCCAATGTTTTATAATAGATATTACAAATAAGAATTTTTTTAATATGGTAAATGCACTATATTTTAATGTTTTATAAACAAATTTTGGATGTAGATTAAACCCTAAAATGTTAATATGAAACCATAAAACGTCAAATTGAAAGGTCCTAATATATAAATTTGAAACTCTAATACATGAATTTTAAAACCCTAAAAAATATGTTTGAAACAATATTTACATCTATTTTGAAACCCTAAAATGTGGATGTCAAACCACGATAACATTTTAATTGTGTATACTTAAGTATGAGAATAGATTTATGATTATCTTTAAGTAGGGCTTGAAATTATGGTTTTGGGAGCTTTCTAGATATTTTATAAAAGATAAGAAATTAATAGAACACATAGTGGCTACCCTCTTATGTTATAGATACAAGTGATAGTTACGCATACTTTCCATAAGGATTTTGTTGATGAGTCAACTCCCTTAATATTGTTCCCATTATCTTGGTGTTGAGTGCCAACTCTAGAAGAATGGAGTAGTAGCTCTAAGAGCCAACATACTTGTTTTTCACCATTTTAAAAACTCATATTTCTATTCTTGAACTGCACATTATCAAATTTATAGAAAAATAAAATGATCAACAAGAAGTGCTAGGTACTGATTAGCCATTGTCATTTCTAATAGTTTCAAAGTAAATACAAAAGGTAGATCCCTTAATACTTATCTCAACATTTTATAGGATGCCAAGGGATTGCTCTTGTGTCTTATTGGGGCCATGAATAATAATACATGGGGGGAAGGTTGTAAGGTAGGACAAGCCACGGGGATTGAAGAATCCTTTGGTACCACATTTAGCTTTGAACTAGTGTAATGACCACATTACACAATTGATATCTATTCATTATCATAGTTATCAATAATTTTGTGTCATGAAATGGGTGTACATGTGTCAAACATCGCACTATAGAGTGATATATAATTTTGTATCATAGTCATCTTATTTGCATTGTTGTCTATATAAAAGTACCAATCTTTCTAATTGTGTGAAGTTTTGAGGAACTCATTCCTAATTTTTAGTAATAATAAAATGGCATATGCAACCTTAGGCTCCTCCTCCTCCATTGATCATGATGTATCCAACTCCTATTTGGCTCCATGGAACACTGTTATATCTTCCTAATAGAGTTATCACCTTTGTGTAAGATCTATCCATGTGACCTTCTCTTAAATAGACTTGGTCTTCTCATAAATCCCTAATAGAGTCATCATCTTTGTGCAAGATCTATCCATGGGACCTTCTTTTCAGTAAGATTGATCTTCTCTTGTGGTGAGAATTTTTTCACTTGTTCTTACTCTGCATAATAGGATCCAATTAGTAGCAATGTGGTTCTTACTCTGCCAATCCATACATTACAACTCCTTTTTTGTTTGATGCACTAGGAAGTTACTCCATTTGTGCAACTATTACTCCCATCTTTAGATCTTCAAAGTGATCAACTAATGAACAATTGATACGGGTTAGGCTCACTGATAAGTTCTAAGAATAAGGTTGTCTCAAGGGAATCCTTCTAATTGGGGATTGGTCATTGCACTAGTTTACACCTAATATGGAGAATAAGGACCCCAATAATCCATTCCCTCTATAGTGACACATCAATTGGGTGTGGTATTTTGGCAATCAAATTATTGAAACATTGATAATAGTTTTAGACATTCCATAGGAATTTCTTAGATAGTCTTTAGTGTAGCTATATTTTGATGTGCAAATTCAAGATAATTGAATTCTTTAAGTAACAAATTTCTAACTTCTACTACATCCTTAATGCCTATAGGATCAAATTTTAGGTACCACTCTTTCACATATCCTCCAAATATTATTACAAACAATCAAATCTAGTGCATTGGGTAAGTAACATTGTGGCCCTCCATATGATTTCACATGCTTGCCAAAGGCGCATTACATTCTCATATCCATTAAAAGTGTGCACATTGAGCTATGTGGGATCACAAATAATAATAAGTGGTGGGTTATTTATGTTCACTTGCTTCCAAGTTATCCTCTAGTGGATTTTCCCTTACAATATTTGTTCCCTTCTAGCTATGTCTAGTATTCTTGTTTTCTTGGATTTTTTATTGTACATATATTTTCATAGTTGGGTTGGGCATGGAAATTTTAGGGTCTATTTTTACTTTTTAACTTTCTAGAACATGAGTTATTTTTGTATTCAATGAGTTTATCTCTTGTTTAAAAGTTACATGACTAGTTTGGTATACTGGTTTTCTAGTGAGATATAAATTGGAACTTAATCCCATGCTACTAATTAGAGTAGATGTATGCATTTACTTAGCCTTGTAATGCACTTATTTGTAATATCTATTATAGTGCATTTACCATATTACAAATTCCTATTTTTCATTTTTTACATGTCTAAAAATTATATCTAAAATGATAATAAGTACATGATAACAATTGAATCATGTGCAATGTACTACTCCAAAAGAAAGAAAATGTGAAGCAAAGGCCAAATCCATGCCATCCATAACAAACTCAATAAAATTTCATTCACTTGTATAGACACAATTACATTGAATTTGGATATTTAGATAAAAGAAATATCTATCTAAGTATAACAATATATATATCACTAACATTAATTTATTAAAGACTAAAATTAAAGGTTAGATGATTTCCTTGCTTGAGTTATGTATGAATTAAATAATAAGTTAGAAAAGCTAATATTTCATTAATAGATGTTTTCTAAGCAAAATGCATGAATAAAAAAAGAGTAAATTTAATTTATTATCACTCAAAAATTATTACTTCTAAAATATTATTAACTAAGATTTATTTCTACTTGATTAAATTTGTGAAGTAAAAGTGAAATTATACTTGGATTAAAACGAAAGAAAATTTTAGTAAGATGCTAAATTACACAAGTTTGAAGATTGAACTATCCTTTAGCTAATTGTACAAGCTATTTAACTAAATTGGTCTTGAGATTGGCATTCCCTACCCTCAAGAACTAAGCTTAACTAAATTGGTCTTGAGATTGAATGAAATTATTTGAATTCAACATAAAATAAATTGTCATAGAAAATATATACATGTACAAAAATAGTTTAAAGTTCTTGGTACATATAATCTGGATCCTCTCTATCTTTTATTATCTCTAAAATCATTTCATGATCTTCAATAGGCAACCTCCACCTTTGTTTGGCACGTCCTCTTTTTGGTAAAGTTTCAAGATTTATTTGTGTTTCTATAACTAAGTGACTATAATGCAAAACCTTTTGACTTGGCATATAATCAATAAATATAATACCATTTGTATCTATCTTTCTTTGTTGATAGTATGTGCCTTCAACAACCACTGATCCAGTTGGATACTCTTGTCCATCACCATCTGTCATTGATTCTGACAATTTGTATTTTGGTTGTGTACATCTTAGTAGATAGTAATCTACACCTTCTGTATTGTCAGGATCTACAAAAACAACAAAAATATCTCTTGTACACACCATGTAGTACAAGTTAAAATTCAATTTAAAAATTTTAAAAATTATAAATCAAATGTACAAGTTAAAATTCAATTTAAAAATTTAAAAAATTTACCTGTAACAACTAAATCTGATACACGTTCGTAATCAGCTGAATACAAAGGATTATAGATATCTACAATGTCATTATCTTCAAAAGGGTCCAACGTGGCCACTAATTGTTTTATTTCCCATTCTGAAACATACCCATCTCTAATATTCTCACATTGTAGAGTATTTGCATTGTTCTCAATGCAATCAGTACAAAAACATGATTTTTCTCTCACTTGAATTATAGGAGGCCTGTTATGTCCTATTGTCATGATTTGATGCAAACTTCTAATACCACTAATTGTTTGACAATTAGTAAGAGTTGATCGATCAATATCTGTTTAAATTTCAATCATCCAATTAAAAAGTGTATAACACTAAAAATTCAATTCATTTACACACATTGAAATTCAAAACAAAATATTTATGTACCTTTAACTTCCCAAAAATAACGTGTGTTGTATATTGAGTCATGGATGACAAAATGACTTTTGCACCATTCAACAATTTTATTTGCATTCCTTATGGCATTACCTGCAAGTTCATGTTGGTGAAATGTCAGGTTAAGCTCAGTTTTCTAGTTGAAAGGAAAAGACAATCTCAAAAAATATAATTAGATTTTTTTTAAAATCCAACAAGAGAAATATTGAAAATCTGCAACATTAGATATATATCAAAACTATTAAATTGCATAATGGCTTAAGCTTCCACTTTTGAACACATGCAATATATTGAGATCTACACTTTTTTCCTAACATGTTTAAATTTATTTAAAATATATTTAAAAATTTAAATTTGTATTCCATATTGTATTACCTGCAAGTTCATGTTGTCGAAGTGCATGTTTCACACATGCTCCAGCTCCATCATGCTCTACTTTTCCATGTCCACTCTCATAGAAATTCCACAAAAATTAAATGTTCCGTTTAATATGTTGTTGGCTTAACTAATTAAAAGCTTTTGCAGACTTAAATTATCCTATGAAGTTACAAACAATTTCAAATTTAAAACTAAAATTTAAAAAAAAACTATATACATCGAGGTACAACATATTTAAGTAACTGAATAATTCAAGTCTACAAGTTAATTACACAAATAAATATAATATTATTTTAAAAAATAATTAAATCAACACTTACCAGCACATCCATCAGACCATATCCAATGTTGTGAAGCATCTACTTGACGTCGTCTTAGGTCTTCAAAAAATATTGCAAAATAATGGGCTACATAGCTTCTATCATGACCTGTATCATCACTGATATAAAAGTGCACCTCTTTGATGATAATTCATTCATCTTTGCTACTTTGTACACCATCCACATGTTCTTCAGCATGCCTATAACAAACTTGTACAAATATTGCAACTTGCTCTAAATGATAATATTGACTTTGAATCTCACTTTAAGGACTAAATGTATAGTTCTCAGAGAAATCAACAATAGACAGAATACAACCTGGTGGAAAGCAATTCTTTGAGTCATGAAATTGCTTAGCTTGCCATCTAGCACCATGACAATGTTCAATATGTGGATATATGATATTGCAAAAAAAATTCATAAACTCATTGCTTGACAATTCACTCTCTTTAAGAACATTTTTTCTGCTCTCAACTCCTGACTTTGTTGAGTACTTCTCATATTCAAATCTCTTCCACATAACTTGCATCGAATGATCAATATTGTCAACTTGTACAAGATTCTTCAAATTTCCACAATCATTACATATATTTTTTATACACTACACTTTGAATTCATCTGAATCTTCTGATTTTTCACATAGAAGAGTTTTCACAAATTGTGTTGTACTTCCAGGGATGACTATATTTGGATTAATTACTGCCATAGTTTTTTTATATGACTATAGGTGTAGATGAAATTCAACATGATTTCGACAACAACAAGTCTCACGTACCTTATTTATACGTACAAAACTTGTTCGTAGACTCTCAAACATCCTTTGACAAATCTTCACATCTGAAAATTCTTGCTTGAATGCTTCAAAAAGTTCACTTTGTGTTGTATCTATAAAATGTTTGGGATGTGAAATTTTTGTACCATCTTCACCTTTTATCTGTATAGTGTCCCTTCTATTGGAAGAAACACGAAAGTAGCTAGTCCAATATTCAATCCCCTATTCCTTTACATCTTTTGAGATTCTATCTTTTTAGGGAACCTTGCAAATATTTACACAATTTTTTTCAACATTTCCATCCAATCTATTTCTCCTTGCAATATATCTTTGAACAGTTCTCCTAGAAACATTGAGTAATTGGGAAATTGCTTGAACTTGTCTTCTATTGGATAATTTCTTACTAGAAATTACAGTCATTAAGGGTAAGTGCAGGAAGATGGGGGGCCAAAAAGGGGTCTTAAGTGGCCACTTTTTTTCTAAAATCAGGAAATACTGGCCTTGGATGAGAAATTGAGCATAGTTACACTCAAAATTTGGAGATGCAACCAAAACAATGTTCGTAGTGCTCTGAGTCTACTTTCTAAACTACTATTTTTTTTTGAAAATGGCATAGATTAAGGGGTCCAAAAGAGGGAGCCACAGAAATTGGTTTTCTTTCTGTCAAAAAAACATAACATATCATGTTTTGTGGCTCCCTCAAAAGGTCAACTTTTTTTTGGTATTTTTAAAATTGCTTTGGTGAGAAATTAGCTAATAGCATGTAGTTTATGTCCGATTTTTCTGATAATTTTTTGATGAATATTTGATTTTTTACTAATTTTTAAAGTGGACACATCCTAAAAAATAGAATTTTGTCGTGCTACCCCTATAAATTTTGAAAACTAATTGAAAATCATTTTTTTATTTTTTTAATATTTGTAGAATGGAGTCTAGTTTCTAAATATGTAATGTTTTTGAAATTTGAATGAATAGTTATTTTACAATGAAAAAAAGACCAAATAGTGGTTTTTGCCTAAAAACGGACACACAAACAAAAGAAATTAAAGATGAAAGGCTTAACATTGTTAAAATGTGAAAAAAATCACATCGTCAAATAGCTAAGAGAAATCCTAACATTATTTATGTGCTTGATTTGTTCGACCTTAAAACACGTGTAAATCTGAGGGTTAGCACAAACGAAATTATGTGAAATTTTGAAGAATATAGAAAAACACGTCTGTGACTGTTCATAAGGCACTCCAAGCCTTTGGGTTGGAAATCCAAAGCAAATCCCAAGCCCAAGGCTTGGGATTCCCAAAGCAAGAAATAACGTGAGCACGTTATAACGCGCTCGCGTTATGTTTTGCCTTGCATTTTTCTTTCCTGCAAGTCTGTCTTTTGTCATGTTTGACATAATGCGAGCGCGTTATAACGCGCTCGCGTTATGTCCCACTCAAATTTTTTTACGTTCAAGGCTATTAATCATGAGGGTTAAGGGATAAGGGATAGAGTTGGAGGGTTTAGGGATAAGGGATTAGCGTTTAAGGTATAGTATTGAGCCCGTTGAGGGTCTAGGAATAGGGATAGCGTTTAAGGTTTAGGGATGAGGGATGACAGATTACGGTTGAGGGTTTAGGGTTTAGGGATAGGGTTGAGGGTCGAGGGATCAAAGTTAAGGGTTGAGGGATTAGGGTTTGACATTGAGGGTTGAGGGTTGAGGTTCAAGGGTCAAGGGTTTAGGGATACGGTTTAGGGTCGAGGGATTAGGGTTAAAGTAGAGTGTGGAGGGTGTAAGGATTAGGGATAGGGTTGGAGGGTTTAGGGATAAGGGATTAGGGTTTAAGGTATAGTATCGAGTCTGTTGAGGGTTTAGGAATAGGGATAGCATTTAGGTTTTAGCGATGAGGGATTATAGTTGAGGGATGATGGATTAGGGTTGAGGGTTGAGGGATTAGGGTTTAGGGATAAGGTTTAGGGTTGAGGGTTGAGGGATTAGGGTTTAAGGTATAGTGTTGAGGGTTGAGGGTTGAGGGTTTAGGATTAAGGTTTAGGGTTCATGGATTAGCATTTAATGTCGAGGTTAGGGTTAGAGTGTCGAGGGTAGAGGGATTAGGGATAGGGTTTAGGGTTGAAGGTTTAAGGATTGAGGGTTGAGGCTTTAGGGATGAGGGTTTAAGGCTTAAGATATAGTGTCAAGTGTTGAGGGTGTAGGGATAGGGTTTAAGTTTTAAGGGTTAAGGGTTGAGGGATAGGGTTTAGGGTTTAAGGTATAGTGTTGAGGGTCGAGGGATCATAGTTAAGGGTTGAGGGATTAGGGTTTGACGTTGAGGGTTGAGGGTTGAGGTTCGAGGGTTAAGGGTTTAGGGATAGGGTTGAGGGTCGAGGAATTAGGGTTAAAGTAGAGTGTGGAGGGTATAAGGATTAGGGATAGGGTTGGAGGGTTTAGGGATAAGGGATTAGGGTTTAAGGTATAGTATCGATTCTATTGAGGGTGTAGGAATAGGGATAGCATTTAGGGTTTAGGGATGAGGGATTAGAGTTGAGGGATGACAGATTAGGGTTGAGGGTTGAGGGATTAGGGTTTAGGGATAAGGTTTAGGGTTGAGGGCTAAGGGATTAGGGTTTAAGGTATAGTGTTGAGGGTTTAGGGATAGGGTTTAGGGTTGAGGGATTAGGATTTGACATTGAGGGTTGAGGGTTTAGGGTTTAGGGTTTAGGGTTAGGGTTGAGAGATGAGGGATCAGAGTTAAGGGTTGAGGGAATAGGGTTTGACGTCGAGGGTTGAGGGTTGAGGTTTGAGGGTCAAGGGTTTAGGGATAGGGTTAAGGTTGAAGGGATTAGGGTTAAAGTAGAGTGTGGAGGGTGTAAGGATTAGGGATAGGGTTGGAGGGTTTAGGGATAAGGGATTAGAGTTTAAGGTATAGTATCAAGTTTGCTGAGGGTTTAGGAATAGGGATAGTATTTAGGGTTTAGGGATGAGGGATTAGAGTTGAGGGATGAGGGATTAGGGTTGAGGGTTGAGGGATTAGGGTTTAGGGATAAAGTTTAGGGTTGAGGGTTGGGGGATTAGGGTTTAAGGTATAGTGTTGAGGGTTGATGGTTTAGGGATAGGGTTTAGGTTTGAGGGATTAGGGTTTAGGGTTGATGAATTAGAGTTTAATGTTGAGAGTTGAGGGTTAAGGGTTGAGGGTTGAGGTTAAGGGATAGGGTTAATGGTCAAGGGATTAGGGTTAATAAGAGTGTTGAGGGTAGAGGGATTAGGGTTTAAGGTATAGTATCGAGCCTGTTGAGGGTCTAGGAATAGGGATAGCGTTTAGGGTTTAGGAATGAGGGATTAGAGTTGAGGGATGACGGATGACAGATTAGGGTTGAGGGTTGAGGCATTAGGGTTTAGGGACAAGGTTTACGGTTAGGATTGAGGGATTAGGGTTTAAGGTATAGTGTTGAGGGTTTAGGGATAGGGTTTAGGGTTGAGGGATTGGAGTGAAGGGTTGAGGGATTAGAATTTGATGTTGAGGGTTGAGGGTTTAGGGATAGGGTTGAAGGTCGAGGGATCAGAGTTAAGGGTTGAGGGATTAGGGTTTGATGTTGAGGGTTGAGGGTTGAGGTTCGAGGGTCAAGGGTTTAGGGATAGGGTTGAGGGTCGAGGAATTAGGGTTAAAGTAGAGTGTGGAGGGTATAAGGATTAGGGATAGGGTTGGAGAGTTTAGGGATAAGGGATTAGAGTTTAAGGTATAGTATCGAGTCTGTTGAGGGTTTAGGAATAGGGATAGCATTTAGGGTTTAGGGATGAGGGATTAGAGTTGAGGGATGAGGGATTAGGGTTGAGGGTTGAGGGATTAGGGTTTAGGGATAAGGTTTAGGGTTAAGGGTTGAGGGATTAGGGTTTAAGGTATAGTGTTGAGGGTTGATGGTTTAGGGATAGGGTTTAGGTTTGAGGGATTAGGGTTTAGAGTTGATGAATTAGGGTTTAATGTTGAGAGTTGAGGGTTGAGGGTTGAGGGTTGAGGTTGAGGGATAGGGTTAATGGTCAAGGGATTAGGGTTAAATAAGAGTGTCGAGGGTAGAGGGATTAGGGTTTAAGATATAGTATCGAGCCTGTTGAGGGTCTAGGAATAGGGATAGCGTTTAGGGTTTAGGAATGAGGGATTAGAGTTGAGGGATGACCGATGACAGATTAGGGTTGAGGGTTGAGGGATTAGGGTTTAGGGACAAGGTTTAGGGTTAGGGTTTAGGGATTAGGGTTTAAGGTATAGTGTTGAGGGTTTAGGGATAGGGTTTAGGGTTGAGGGATTAGAGTGAAGGGTTAAGGGATTAGAATTTGACGTTGAGGGTTTAGGGTTTAGGGTTAGGGTTGAAGGTCGAGGGATCAGAGTTAAGGGTTGAGGGATTAGGGTTTGATGTTGAGGGTTGAGGGTTGAGGTTCGAGGGTCAAGGGTTTAGGGATAGGGTTAAGGGTCGAGGAATTAGGGTTAAAGTAAAGTGTGGAGGGTATAAGGATTAGGGATAGGGTTGGAGGGTTTAGGGATAAGGGATTAGAGTTTAAGGTATAGTATCGAGTCTGTTGAGGGTTTAGGAATAGGGATAGCATTTAGGGTTTAGGGATGAGGGATTAGATTTGAGGGATGATGGATTAGGGTTGAGGGTTGAGGGATTAGGGTTTAGGGATAAGGTTTAGGGTTGAGGGTTGAGGGATTAGGGTTTAAGGTATAGTGTTAAGGGTTGATGGTTTAGGGATAGGGTTTAGGTTTGAGGGATTAGGGTTTAGGGTTGATGAATTAGGGTTTAATGTTGAGAGTTGAGGGTTGAGGGTTAAGGGTTGAGGTTGAGGGATAGGGTTAATGGTCAAGGGATTAGGGTTAAATAAGAGTGTCGAGGGTAGAGGGATTAGGGTTTAAGGTATAGTATCGAGCCTGTTGAGGGTCTAGGAATAGGGATAGCATTTAGGGTTTAGGAATGAGGGATTAGAGTTGAGGGATGACCGATGACATATTAGGGTTGAGGGTTAAGGGATTAGGGTTTAGCGACAAGGTTTAGGGTTAGGGTTGAGGGATTAGGGTTTAAGGTATATTGTTGAAGGTTTAGGGATAGGGTTTAGGGTTGAGGGATTAGAGTGAAGGGTTGAGGGATTAGAATTTGACGTTGAGGGTTTAGGGTTTAGGATTAGGGTTGAAGGTTGAGGGATCAGAGTTAAGGGTTGAGGGAATAGGGTTTGATGTTGAGGGTTGAGGGTTGGGGTTCGAGGGTTGAGGTTCGAGGGTCAAGGGTTTAGGGATAGGGTTGAGGGTCGAGGAATTAGGGTTAAAGTAGAGTGTGGAAGGTATAAGGATTAGGGATAGGGTTGGAGGGTTTAGGGATAACGGATTAGAGTTTAAGGTATAGTATCGAGTCTGTTGAGGGTTTAGGAATAGGGATAGCATTTAGGGTTTAGGGATGAGGGATTAGAGTTGAGGGATGAGGGATTAGGGTTGAGGGTTGAGGGATTAGGGTTTAGGGATAAGGTTTAGGGTTGAGGGTTGAGGGATTATGGTTTAAGGTATAGTGTTGAGGGTGGATGGTTTAGGGATAGGGTTTAGGTTTGAGGGATTAGGGTTTAGGGTTGATGAATTAGGGTTTAATGTTGAGAGTTGAGGGTTGAGGGTTGAGGGTTGAGGTTGAGGGATAGGGTTAATGGTCAAGGGATTAGGTTTAAATAAGAGTGTCGAGGGTAGAGGGATTAGGGTTTAAGGTATAGTATCGAGCCTGTTGAAGGTCTAGGAATAGGGATAGCATTTAGGGTTTAGGAATGAGGGATTAGAGTTGAGGGATGACGGATGACAGATTAGGGTTGAGGGTTGAGGGATTAGGGTTTAGGGACAAGGTTTAGGGTTAGGGTTGAGGGATTAGGGTTTAAGGTATAGTGTTGAGGGTTTAGGGATAGGGTTTAGGGTTGAGGGATTAGAGTGAAGGGTTGAGGGATTAGAATTTGACGTTGAGGGTTTAGGGTTAGGGTTGAAGGTCGAGGGATCAGAGTTAAGGGTTGAGGGATTAGGGTTTGATGTTGAGGGTTGAGGGTTGAGGTTCGAGGGTCAAGGGTTTAGGGATAGGGTTGAGGGTCGAGGAATTAGGGTTAAAGTAGAGTGTGGAGGGTATAAGGATTAGGGATAGGGTTGGAGGGTTTAGGGATAAGGGATTAGAGTTTAAGGTATAGTATCAAGTCTGTTGAGGGTTTAGGAATAGGGATAGCATTTAGGGTTTAGGGATGAGGGATTAGAGTTGAGGGATGAGGGATTAGGGTTGAGGGTTGAGGGATTATGGTTTAGGGATAAGGTTTAGGGTTGAGGGTTGGGTGTGTGCAAGAAGTTGTGTCCACTTATTGGCCAAAAAGTGGAAGTGTTTTCCCTAATTTTTCAGAATTTGTCACATTTGACCTAAAAATTTGAAGCACTTAACGGTGGAATCTTGGAAAAATTCACTAAATATGAAATGTAGTACTCGGAGTCTAGTTTCCAAATATGTAATTTTTTTCAATACCCAGATGATAGAAAGTGATTTTGAATAGGTGTTTCTAAAAACCACTGTTTAAAAGTCACTTTTTGTTTACTATACCATGTACGTGTACGTCATCCATATTTTGACCTAAATAATCATATTTTTCAAAATCCTTTTGGGAAAATATTTGTAACTCACTGAAGCACGTTTTCCATATTTTTTTGTAATTTTTTATTGAATATTTTTTTTTTTATTAATTTGTTATTGGCCATTTTTGGTCTTTTAAAAAATCATCGTGTACATCACGCATAAGATGACCTAAACTTAACATTTTTTTTTTAAAAAAAAATTAAATTGAAAAGAATTGTCTAAAGTACGTTTTCCTACAAATTTTTTTACAAAAAAATATGTTAATAAAAAGTTATTAAAATACTAAAAAACCCTAATAATTCAAGTTTATGGACCTATTTCATCAGAAATTGATTAAAAAATAGAAAAATTAATCCAATTATAAAAAAAATTACATATTTGGAATCTACACTATCTCATCTATAATGGGTTTTAATTTCGTCAAAATATTCTGCAAAATAGACCTTTAGATATATGCCCAAAGTCACTATTTTGTTGTGACATTGACAGGACCTTCAAGTTGCAGGTCAAACCTGGTCCAGAGGTCAGGTTCGGGTCCCCAAAGCATTTCCTGAACCGGGTTACAAAGCAAAACCTGAGCTTAAAATTTAAATTTTAAATAACGGGATCCCGTTTCATAAAAGGTTAATATTTTAACCTTTATGAAACGGGATCCCGTTTTCAAAATGGGATCCCGTTTCATAAAGGTTAAAATATTAACCTTTTATGGAACTCAAAATGGGATCCTATTTCTTGAAAACGGGATCCCACTTTTGGCTCTGGAACCCGAAGCAAAACGGGATCCCGTTTCATAAAAAGCGGGATCCCGTTTTGGTTAACCCGATTTCGGATTTTTTTCTAACTCTGAAACTTCCACCTTAAGTGGACACAACTTCTTGCATTTACCCGGTTGAGGGATTAGGGTTTAAGGTATAGTGTTGAGGGTTGATGGTTTAGGGATAGGGTTTAGGTTTGATGGATTAGGGTTTAGGGTTTAATGTTGAGAGTTGAGCGTTGAGGGTTGAGGTTGAGGGATAGGGTTAATGGTCAAGGGATTAGGGTTAAATAAGAGTGTCAAGGGTAGAGGGATTAGGGTTTAAGGTATAGTATCGAGCCTGTTGAGGGTCTAGGAATAGGGATAGCGTTTAGGGTTCAGGAATGAGGGATTAGAGTTGACGGATGACCGATGACAGATTAGGGTTGAGGGTTGAGGGATTAGGGTTTAGGGACAAGGTTTAGGGTTAGGGTTGAGGGATTAGGGTTTAAGGTATAGTGTTGAGGGTTTAGGGATAAGGTTTAGGGTTGAGGGATTAGAGTGAAGGGTTGAGGGATTAGGATTTGATGTTGAGGGTTGAGGGTTTAGGGTTAGGGTTGAGAGATGAGGGATCAGAGTTAGGGTTGAGGGATTAGGGTTTGACATCGAGGGTTGAGGGTTGAGGTTCGAGGGTCAAGGGTTTAGGGATAGGGTTGAGGTTGAAGGGATTAGGGTTTAAGGTATAGTGTTGAGGGTTGATGGATCAGAGTTAAGGGTTGAGGGATTAGGGTTGAGGGTTGTAAGGATTAGGGATAGGGTTGGAGGGTTTAGGGATAAGGGATTAGAGTTTAAGGTATAGTATCGAGTCTATTGAGGGTGTAGGAGTAGGGATAGCATTTAGGGTTTAGGGATGAGGGATTAGAGTTGAGGGATCAGGGATTAGGGCTGAGGGATTAGGATTTGACGTTGAGGGTTGAGGGTTTAGGGATAGGGTTGAGGGTTGAGGGATTAGGATTTGACATTGAGGGTTGAGGGTCGAGGGATCAGAGTTGAGGGTTTAGGGATTAGGGTTTGACGTTGAGGGTTGAGGGCATTTTCTATCACGAACTTGATTATGAGGGCTTGCCCCTTCATTGTTATGCCTATCATATGGCAGAGCATCTGGCAAGCCCTTGCAGGAAAAAGATGTGATCAATGGAAAGGATGTGATGAATCTATAGCAGGATAAAACGCGAGCACGTTATAGCGCGCTCGCGTTTTATCCTGCTATAGATTCATCACATCCTTTGCATTGATCACATCTTTTTCCTGCAAGGGCTTGCCAGATGCTCCGCCATATGATAGGCATAATAGCGCGCTCGCGTTTTGTATTTCTATTGAAACGGTAAAAAAGTGGTTACCCCCGTGATCTAGGCCCACATGCTCTGTTTTCTTATTGATTCTACGCGTGCTCCGACAAAAAAGAAGTGCTTTCATGCTATTGGGAAGTTCACATGCACATTTGACCCATTGTACCACCTTTGCATGATCTTTCCACCACCTTTTCTGCTTTGCCAACTTGAGAAGGAGGAAATAACATAGTTTTCACACCAAGTTTGATATATATCTATTCAAGTTTCAATTTTTGTAGTGTTGCAATGTTAATTGTGATTCAATTTTAGGAATTTGAGGAGTTTGATGCAAGAAGATAAAAACACTACATAATTGGGTACTCTCTCCGTTCAAATCTTCATTTTTTAGGTATGTCAAGTCTTTACATGCATGTTCTTTACATTTTCCTTATTTCGGATTGAATTACTTTATCATGCTTTATCATACATGTTTAAATTAGACACATTCCCAATCAAGAAAGCAACCTACAATCTCACATGATGCCATGTATATTTTCTACACTTGGGCTCTTTAATAATTATGTGTAATAAACAAACCTTAGTTCATACCATAATGTCAAACTATACAAGAATAAATCCTTACAACATAAAAAAAATACAATCCCACTATTATCATGCATTCATTTCTTAGGAACTAATATTGGTCTCTTTATCATGCTACAGACAAATTCTCCGTCATGTCGAGGAAACGATCAAGAATTAAACCAACACAAGAAGAGATAGAAGCTAAGAATGCAAAGAAAGCAATGGCTATAAGGGAACTTCGTGAGAAGAGGAAATTGGACACGATAAATGAAGACATACCAATTGAAGAGGAACCACAACCATCACAAAGAGATATGGTATTGGCGGCACAAAGAGAACGAATGCAAAAACTTCGTGGTACGAGAGATTTGAATACCATAGTTGGAGACACGTCCTTTACCGCAAGTCAACATGTAGGGACACCATCTACCACATCTCAAGTTGGGAGTACATCATCACTCACATGTGATGAAGGAGGTATGCCATCGTTCCCACCTCAACCTCAAGGTATGTCATCTATTCCATCTTCAATCGAAGGTATGCCATCTAACCCATCTCATTTAAATATTGATGAAATTCCTAATGTTGAGATGAATTTACCTAACTTGACACGACCTAGAATTTTGCATAGAAGGCCAAAGTATTTGATTGATATTGATAAGAATATTTTGCAGCCAATGGAAGGTAAGATTCCAAAACGCACTTGTAGAAGATATGCTAATAAGATTTGGAGATTGTTCTTTGAAAAGTTAAATGAGACTGCAAGATGTCAACTATTCGTTGAAATGATGCGAAGTATAAAGTATAGGTCTATCATGAAGATTCTTGGGTTGAGAACATCAGAGGCTTCAAGTGAAAAATATATTGTCAAGAATCTAATGAGTGCATATGAGAGTGTGGGTAACACCTCACGCACAAAAGATAGTAATGCAACACAGTGTGTGATTACATCGACTATAGTAAGTAGTCAAACGAGGAAAGCTCGTCTCATTAGAAAGACAAGTCAAGAATTGAGAATTAATAGGAAAACTTTATCAAGAGCTGTTGGAAGACGCCAAAGAATTGAGGACACTAATGCCAATAAATTATGGGCGTTCTCGGGGAGACTACCATGAAAAGATAAACCAATTGTTGAAGCATTGAGATCACTAATTGAAGACTTTTGGAAGAATTACACAAGGGTATCTCTGAATCAAAGGGATGTGGTAAGAAGGAGAATCGGTAGTCAGAACCGCGAGCCACATCCAAAGCATTTTTTGGATGAGACTCAAACACAGTTTTATGGTAAATTTCTAGAGAAGTATCCTCAAATTAAAATTTGTCAAAGATATTTTGAAATGCTAAAACCTTTCTATGTTAAGATAAATCACACACGCACTACTTGTTGTTGTAGATTACATATTGAATTTTCTAACCATTTTGATGCTTATAGGTCTATATGTTTAGATATGCATACTAACAATGATTTGCAGGGTTGTACCATATGTGCCCCACCAACATCTTCAAGAGACTTCATATCAAGAATTTTATGTGAAAGAGAGGAAGGTCAAATATTCTACAAGAAATTATGCTTGGATGGCACATGTCATCGTTGTGGTGGCTTGCAACATTTGCCAATATGTGAACATATGGAAATAACACATGCGGTTAGAAACGAACTAGTAGAGTTTGGCAAGTATAAAACAGTGGCATATAATACAAAAGATGGTAAAGAAGCAAAGAGGTGTGAATTAGTTATTGAAAAGATTCCAGTGTATCAGTTTATGCCTATATTTCATGACAGCATAGTGTATGAGTATGTAAGACATGCCTATAGAGCTCAATGGTTGGACTTGCAATTCAAGTTATGCAAGGACACATTTTTGGTTGGTAGCATTGTTTCAGTCGTCGACTTTGTAGAGAACTACAGTCTACAGCCACAGCATGAGGTGCAATCACAATATTACAACTCCACATAGGTTTCTATATTTGTGCACATCGCATTCATTCATGCGAATGATAGTACAGAGGATGATAGAAAGATCAGAAGAGAGTATAATTTCTATATTCGTGATGATCGCACGCATTCTACGGAGTTCGTGTAAGGTTGCTTTCAGGTGTTCTACAATGATTTGGCTAGAAGGGGCATATCGTTCAGTCAACATATCATATGGTCAGATAATTGTGCATCACAATTCAAGAACTCGCAGAATTTCTATTGGCTGAGTAGGAGGCATAATTTTACAGGTATTCAACATATGTGGAACTTTAGTGAGGCCGGGCATGGAAAGGGGGAGCATGATGGTGCAGGAGCATGTATCAAAAGAGCCATAGCACGAGAAGAGTTAAAGTATAAAGACAATGCAAAGTTGACAGATGCAAAATCGATTGTCGAGTGGTGTAATGCTTCCATGGGTCCAGGTAATGAAGGTAAGTCTTTAGTTCATAGATTTTTTTGGTTGATAGATGATACTAACATTGCACCATATGAGGATTGTTGTACACTGACAGGATAAAATGAGATGCACTCTTTCAGAAGCTCAATTGCAGGTTCATGGAGTATCCATACACGAAAGATGTCATGCTTTTGTTCTTCCTGTACAATTCAAGTCTGGGATGAGTGCGAGTCAAAGGAGTGGGTTGACAAATGGCAGTTAAGTTATCCTAGCCCACTTGACACGTATCGACCCCCGACGGCACTGGAACTAACACAGATGGAATCGTCAGTTGACTTTGACCACATATCAGATTTAGTTCAACCAGGTAATATAGGGCACGTATATGCATCTAATTTCATCTAGTTCAACCAGGTAATGTCATCTTACTTTGTAGTGTTTTTGTAATGTTGACTAATTTCATCTAATTTGTTACACATCAATGTAGGGCACGTATATGCAGTTATTGCAGATGAAGATAATGAAGAGGGAATAGATTATTACTTACGTCGTTGTGTTGAAGCCAAAAAGAAGTTGGAGGCCCCTGTTATAGATGGAGAAAACATCGAATACCCTACAGGATCAGTGGTTATTACTGGAACATGGCTTAAAAGGTACCCACATAAGAGTGTTAATATTTGGCTATTTCAGGACTTTGACATGCATCAGAAGATTCTTCATTACTCGAACCTTGTCGTGGCATCCAATGTTCATTTGATAAAGTATCGGGGTAGACCTTTGAACAAAATACTGTGGAAGGTGCGTGAGTCTAACCATGAAACAATACTTGACACAATAAAGAGTAGAGCAGACCCAGATGGTTCATTGGATTAATTTGTAAGTATTCACATTGATTTTGTGAAGCTATGTTACATTGAGTTGTAAGTATGCACATTAATTTGTAAGATTTATCTTTTTTTATTTCCTCCTACATTTTTACACATATGTACACATTTTTACATCATCATGTTATGCATTTTTGGTGTCCTGCTCCTGATGTGACCAAACTCATAACTCACCCTACTGTTGATGACTGTTTTGATGCAATCATAACAATAAGTCAAAATTCACATGACATGAACTGTAACTATACTTGAAAGACAAGAAGGAATCATTTGGTGATTCAACTAACCCCAAGTCTACAATGGTTCGGTTGGTCAAGTTCAGTTGGTCAATGTGAATTTTGACTTATTGTTATGATTGCATCAAAACAGTCATCAACAGTTTTCTGGCGCTAGAAGGAGGGCCTGCCTGAGTTAGGTTTCATTTCAAACTGGCTAACGACAGTAACAGAGTGACTAGGTCTAGGTCCAGTTCAGGAGATATCTTTGTGCAACTACCTGATACAAGGCGAAGTAAAAGCCCTTTAATCTGGAATCCAAAGATATCGCAAGCAGGAAGTTCATCTGGAACACCTCCTGGGTCACCTTTTAACATCCGTAGTATTATAAGTCCTGATAGATCACTGTTCAGATCTTTAAATCTTGGTTCAGGCACTTCTGGAGGTCTCAATCCTCCTCTAAATCCTAATCCACCAATCAATCCAGGTATTTCTGCAAGTTCAAGTCAAGCTCAAACACCTGCAATGGCTTATTTCGATGTCAATTCTCCCATATTCTTCAATGATTATCATGACATGCCAAAAAATCCGGAAAAGATATGTCCCAAATACCAGTTGCATCAAGACCCAGAAGATCATATTAGAATATTTAAGGAAGCATGTTTTAGGGCTATGTTAGAGCACGAGGATGTTGTGTGTAGGTTGTTTCCTTACACCTTTAATGAGCAGGCCTCTAGCTGGTACGTAAACTTACCCAATGGTTACATTTCTTCCTGGGCACTCATGGAAGAAGCATTTCTGTCAAGATTTAGAGGACCCATTGACCCTTGTGCTTTGTATCATAAGTTGGCTGCTATAAAACGAGGTGAGGGAGAGCTAATTGATAATTTCAATGACAGATTCCAAAAGGCCTATTCTAGGCTAGCAGCCCCTTATACCATAGATGATGCTCCCTTGTTGGCTATGTACTATGCTGCTTTGGATCCTTTAACTGCCATGTTTGTCAAAAGGAAACCTGACATAGATTCAGTATCCAAAGCCTATAAAGAGGCAGCCTCAGTGAACCAAGAAATGAGACATACAGCCTACAGTCCATTTGGAGGAAATTTTGGGGTGCAGAATCAGGCACACCCATGGAATGGAGTCCCTGTGCAGCATGCTCCACTAATAAATCCGGTTCCTTCTTACACACCTGTGTATAATCCTACTCCAATCCAGGCTATAACTCCTTACACGGCTAGTACTTCCAATAACAGTCAAAATAATGGTCAGCCTTTCTTCCAACTTCCTAGGGATGTAACTGTGGCAAAAGCACAAGATGATAGGGAAGACATCAAAGAGATTACTGCACATTTGAAGAGATTAACAACCGAAGTGACACAGCTAAGAAATGAGAATCTCTATGGCAGAAGCAACCAAAACTACAATCCACCTCAAGGTCACAACCAAGGCCAAAATCAGAATTATAGTCTCAACCAGAACCAGCAGTACAATCAGAACCAAAACTACAATCAGCATCAAGGCCCCAGTCAGGGGCAACCAATGCAAAATAGGGGGCCAGTGATAGATAATAGGACCTGGGGCAATAATAACAAGAACCAGAATCAACCTAGGCCACCCAAGACATGGAACACTGGGCCCAACAACGGTACTCTGGCTTCTCCTTTCGAGAATACGGATAATCATGGTGCAAAACAAATAACTAACATACAAATGGCCAATACAGCACCCAAAAATTGGTGCAGATTTCACAATACTAATGCCCATGCTGAGCATGACTGTCCACAGTTCCACTTGGCAGCTAGTATCTTCAACGTAGATGTACAGCCTCCTACCTCAGAATTTCTCATTCCTAAAGGTAATGAGGTAGTACCCTCAGAATATGACACAGCATTAGTCTTAGAAACGTTTACCTTTGCAACTGCAGAAGAGAGGGAGGATGAATTGCTAGAGGATGAACCATACTATTGTGAAAGTCTTTATCCCGAATTAGCCTTTGTGTTAAATGCTTTTCAGTTTCCTTTTGAATCTGAAAACGAGATATTAAATGAAACAGAGGAGGTGCAGGCCTTTCAACAGACAAATAAAAGCCACACCTACAATTTGAGGAACAACCCTAGGCCGGGAGGACCTTTCACCACTTCCACTCCTTCGAATAACATCAATACACCCCCAGATCAGAATGCTAGCAACAATCCTGCCATACTTAAAGCTAGTCTGCACACAAATAACGGAACAGCAGTGCAAAAGGATCAAACAAGTAAGACAGAAGCAGTAGAGAAAACAAGACTAATGAATTACTTGTCAGAGGAAATAAAGAAAATGAAGGTCAGCATACCTCTAAATGAATTATTGAAGACCCCAGGGATCAGAAATGCTTTTTTAAAATCCCTGGACACATCCATAACAAACATGGTGTCTGCTGATATAACTGTTCCTAGTAGTGATTCACCACCTAAGGAGAAAGGTAAGAAAGTTGAGCAGCCTTCCAACACAAATGTAGTAATACATGCGGATAAGAGGGATACTCAACCTTTCTTGTTAACTGTTAGGTTGTGTGGGAAGAATATACACAATTGCATGGTAGATTCTGGTGCTTCAGCCAACGTAATGCCCTTAGGAATATGTAAAACTCTCGGGCTGACTCCCACCAAATCTGCCAAGGTTGTCACACAATTAGATAAGACCGAGGTTAGTGTGATAGGAGAACTCATGAACATACAGGTGCAGTTAGCTTCAGACCCTAGGGTGAGCCAAATCATTGACATCCAAGTAGTGGATATACCCGTAAATTATGGAATGTTGCTGAGTAGGGATTGGTCCAAGACATTAAACGGGTATATGGCTACTGACTTTTCACACATGTGGTTACCATGGAGAGGCATCCCAAACCAGATCAGAATAGGGGCAGAGCCCAGAATGAAGCATATGATAACAGAGTATAATCAAACTAATGAAATATTATATGCTGCTGTTGAACCAGGTGTCTATAGAGTTACCAACAATGGGATGCAGATTGAAGAGATCATGATGTTAAACATTAGGAAGAAGTATGTCAGCAATAGAACAGCACTATTCATTGAGTCTGACGGAAATTCTTCAGATGAGGAAAACAATGCAATAGGCAAATTTGGTCATGCCATTAGACAAGAGGTGGAAGAGTGCGTTACACACAATCTCCCAGTCCAATGTAAGTTATATAAAAATAGGTGTAGAGTCCATGATAGGCAGCATTCTGAGGAGAATTGTGAAATATGCAAAGACATCATTGAATATGAATACAAGAAGTGCATAGGGAAGGTAGAGTCGCAAGAGAAAAATGAGAATCCTGATCTAACACAGAGATATGTTCAGGATAATATAGGTGCTTTGATTCCAGATTTAGGAAAAGAAATAGAAGATGAGGGTAGTTATCTTTCTGAGTTGCAAACTGCAAACACACATATGCAAGATAACCAAACAGAAAAACCCATGAATCAACAAGACAACACCCCACAGGCAATAAAAGAGACAAAGTATGCCAAGGTAAAAGATCAGAAAAAGAAGGATGGCATGTGGACGTTAAAATGTGATGGGTCCAAATCAAAACAGGGCGCAGGTGCAGGTGTTGAACTCATTAATCCTCAAGGTAAATCTCATTTGGCAGCATATAGATTACAATTTTCCTGCACTAACAATATTGCTGAATATGAGGCCCTAATTTTAGGACTTGTCATGGCCATCAGAAAAGGGGTAAAAGCCATCAGAGTGTTTTCAGACTCTGAATTAGTAGTCAGACAAGTGAGGAAACTATATGCCTGCAATTATAAGAAGATGATCAGTTACAGACATAGAGTTTGGGGTTTAATGGATTCATTTGATGCTTTTAACATAGAGCATATTCCTAGAGAGCTGAACCACAGGCCAGATGCATTAGCAGTTGCTGCTAGTACATTAGAACCATTGACACTGTCAGGATTAAGACGATTTGCTGTTGAGCTAGTTAACGTGCCCAGTATACCAGACAACGTTACACACTTTCAGGTATTTGGAGAGGATCAGCAAATTATTGATTTTCTGACTTGTAATGAGGCATTTGAGGCCCAAATTATTGATGAACAAGAAAGGCCTGAAGTAACATGGGACGAAGAAGATATGATCAACTTAAAGAGCAACTTCTTGCCAAAAGGAGTAATTGAATTAGAACACATCTTTGACTTCGACGGAATAATAAGACAGAAGGACTTACCCAAAACAGAAGGGGGTAAGTGTGATTTACATAACTTAGGGACTGAGCTAAATCCACAAAATGTACTAATTGGGAAAGCTTGCTCTGAGAAAATCAGAAAAGAGGTTCTGGATGTTCTGCAAAAATATAAACATGTCATAGCATGGGCTTATGAAGACTTGAAAACATTTGATGAGTCCATCATAACTCACGTCATACCTTTAAGAAAAGAAGTCAAACCATTTAGGTAGAAGCAGAGGCCTGTAAACGCCATTCTAGAGCCTTTAATCTTTGAGGAAGTGAAAAAACTACTGTCCGCTGGAATAATTTTTCCAGTCCGACATTCTGTCTGGGTAGCTAACTTAGTGCCAGTAAGGAAGAAAAACGGAGACATTAGGTTGTGCGTAGACTTTAGAAACTTAAACAAGGCATCTGAAAAGGATAATTATCCTTTGCCCCCAATAGATGAAGTACTGCAAGCAGTAAATGGCGCAAGGATGATGTCTTTTTTAGATGGTTTTTCAGGTTATAACCAGGTTTTAATTGACAGAGAGGATAGACTAAAAACCACCTTCACTTGCAAATGGGGAAATTATGCGTATAGGAGAATGCCTTTTGGTCTGATTAATGCAGGTGCCACTTTTCAGAGGGCCATGGACGTTGCTTTTCGTGGATTATCAGGTAAATGCATTGTTGTGTATATGGATGATTTAACTGTGTATTCCAAGGATGCATCCACCCACGCTGAGGACCTCAGAAAAGTACTGCAGCGATGTGAAAGGTATGGGATTTCCCTTAATCCTAAGAAATGTATATTTGGCGTAACTGAAGGTAAATTATTAGGCCATGTCATTTCTGAAAATGGAATTTCAATTGATCCGGATAGAATAGAATCCATAAAAAATTTGCAAATACCAAACAGTAGGAAAGAATTGAAATCATTTTTTGGTAAAATTAACTTTGTTCAGAAGTTTATAACAGGTTTTGCAGAGATTGTGCAGCCGTTGAATGCCATGTTAAAGAAAGATGCACAGATGGAATGGACGCCCGTAGCCAAAGCCGCATTTGAAGATATCAAGGAGGCAATTTCTAATGCCCCTGTATTGGCAAGTCCAGACTACACATGCCCGTTTTACATCTACTCCTTTGCATCTTCTCATTCTGTCGCTGCTGCCCTGACACAGAAAAGTGAAAATGATGACGAGAGGCCCATAGCATTTATGAGTGCGCCTCTGAAGGATGCACAGCTGAGATATCTGGATATCGAAAGACAGGCATTTGCATTGGTGAAGGCTGTGAAAAAATTTAGACACTACATCCTGCACAGCCAGATTAAAGCCATAGTACCAGACGCAGCAGTAAAGATGCTGCTGATGCAGAACGAGCCTGGAGAAAAAAGAGCCAAATGGATCACCACGCTGCAAGAATTCGACATGGAGATCATTCCCGCAAAGCTGGTCAGAGGGCAGGCGCTGGTGCAGACAATAGCAAACACGGATCCAAATCTGATAAAACAGCAGTATGTATTGAATTCCCAAGACGCATCAGGCTGGTACGATGATTTAAGCACCTTCCTGATAGCTGGAAAGTACCCAGGCAAGATGAAGGCTTCTCAGAGGAGAGCCTTGAAGATTAAGGCACAGCATTATATGGTGCAAGGAGGTCTTCTATTCAGGAAGAACCATGATGGAATTTATTTGAGATGCATAAACAGAGCTGAAGCTGATAAAGTGTTGACAGAACTACATGACAAATACGGAACCGGCCATGGTTCCCATTTAGCTACAGCACACAAAATACTGAGAGCGGGCTATTACTGGCCCACTATATTCAAAGATACTAAGGGTCACATCAGAAGCTGCCACACCTGTCAGACTGCAGCAGACAGAGGAAGAAATCTGGCCAATCCACTGCAGCCTATGATCGAGTCCAGACCATTTGCACAATGGGGCTTGGATTTTATCGGAGTCATCAATCCCCCATCTTCTGCAGGACACAAGTTTATACTGACGGTGACGGACTATTGTACAAGGTGGACTGAGGCCACCTGCTGCAAGTTTTCCACAACTGAGGTAGTTATCAAGTTCCTTGAAGAAAACATCATCACCAGGTTTGGAACGCCCTATTCATTGGTATGTGATAACGGCCCTGCTTTTTCTTCTTTAAAATTTTCTAAATGGGCATTTGAATATGGGATCATTCTAAGGTTTTCTTCAAATTATTACCCTCAAGGTAATGGACTGGCTGAATCAACAAACAAAATCTTATTAGACATCATCAAGAGGTTAATTGCCAAAAGTCCTAGAGAGTGGAATACCCTATTAAGATATGCATTATGGGTAGACAGGACCAAGTTCAAAACAGCTCTAGGTAGCACACCTTACCACCTAGTTTATGGGACTGATCCCATACTTCCGGTCAATCTGAGAATACCAACCTGGAAGTTTGCCAATGAATATCTGGGCTTTGATAACCATAGGGAAGCCAGAATAGTGCAAATGTTGCAACTAGAGGAGAAAAGAGGTCAAACCCTCGAGAAGTTTGCCAAACACCAAGCAGTTGTTAAGAGGTGGTTTGACAAAAGGGCAAGAGTCAAAACATTTAGGATATCAAACTTAGTGTTGTGCTGGGACAAAGCACATGAAAAGAAAGGAAGCCATGGAAAATTCGATAAATTATGGCTGGGTCCATTACAAGTCTCAGAAATAATAGGAGATAACACCTTTAGACTTAAGACCTTGACTGGAGAAGATGTGCCATTACCAGTTAATGGCCAGCATTTGAAACACTACTTCCAGGCTTGAAGGTCAGGATGAGGCAGTCCTTTCTTTCTTAATGTAAAATGCTGTAGATAATGTACAGTCCTTCTTTTGCTGTTTTCCTTTTGGGTTGGCTGTTTGTATAGCCTGTCCTCTGCTTGTTTTTGCTTTTTGTTTCTGTCTGTTTGTACAGTTTTGTACAGTTTTGTTGCTGTCCTGTTAACAACATCATCATCATGATCTTGTTTGTACAGCCTGTTTGCTTGGTCTGTTTGTTGTCTCCTCAGCAGGGATCTTTATTTTACTGTAGAGTATTAAGGAGCAGAACTAGCAACCATTCAAAACAGTATATAATTTAGGATATTCAGGTTAACCATTTGCAATTTACACATAACCTGTCACTGTCATGAATGTAGAGAGTTGTTCATCTTCTGAAGTTTTGTATTCAATAAATGTGATTGAGAATTCGAAGCAGGTTTCTCACGATGACACACCTAAAATCCTTGGGTTTGTTGAACCTACCAGTGTAGATATTAGGTGAAAAATCAGAGGTCACCCTTGCTACCATTACAATTCTCAGCTTAATTTCAGCAAGTGTCCACTCCTTGCATCATCATCATGAAGTTACAATTGCTATATCTTATGAAATCTTTCAAAATTAGAAAACAAAAAAAATAATAAATAAATGAATAAAGCGGATTATACTGAAAATCCAGATTAAGCCATCTAAGTAACTCTACCGGGGCTATGGACGCTCGCTGGCAGTGGGGCTCTACTTAGGAGAATTGTAACGATAACCTTGCCGGGGCTATAGACGCTCGCTGGTAGCAAGGCTCTATCCGGTCGGCTATGAGGGAATATCCTCACCTACGTAGGCTAATGTCAGTCACTGGTTTGTTCAACCGATCTTCAAGATGAGGATAATTAATCACATGCACACAACTAAACTGAAAATGGAAATTCATGCATCTTTATTGAACACTTTGAGTCTCAAGCTGAATAGTAATTTGCAGGAAAAGATAGTTGGAAGTTATGAGTTCATTACATCTAGTTTCCTTGAACACTCTGAATTTAATTGTTTTGTTTTGGTTGCTAGTTGTTGTGATGTTCACAACACGCCCCATTTTGCTCCTTAGCAAAACGAGGACCCCTGCTGATGTTTGCTTTTTGCTTCTGCTTGTGTTTTTCTGCTTCCTGGCGGTCTGGTAAAAATGAAGGTCAGGTGCATCATCATCATGATATTGCATAAGGTAGGTCATCATCATGAGGTCTGTTTGTCAAAGTTCATATTTTGTTTCTGTGACCTCATATTTTGAAAGAGCTTGAAATTTCATGAAGGTTTGCCTTTTACTTTACTTGAAAATTCGTCCATATGTGAAAGTTATGCACGGTCAAAGTCTTGGTCAAACCTGATATTCGCAGGAGGATCATCATTTTTATATCCTAAGTCATGTTGACAGGATCATCATGATCTTGGTCTATCACCCGATGAAAATCATGCAGTCGCAACATCCGGACGTCAATCTTAGGTGGTAGTGCTTTTTACCCGTCAAATGGCCTTTTGCGCATCATCAGCATCATGATTTCCTTAAGAGCGTCATATTTTACAAACTCGGTTTTGCTGTATAAACATCATCATCATCATATTTGAACCCCCCCCGATAATATCCTGAGGTTCGAAATATCATGATGATATCGGCTTTAAGTCAAGGTAAGTTCCCCCCCGTCGAGTGGCCTTTGTATCGCGAGCATCATCATGATATCCTTGCATCGCCTGATCTTAAAAATATCATGCTGATGGTATCAGATCACCCTGACTTAGCAAAATCCGCCTTCGGCATATTTGCATGCGCACGTTCAAAACCTATCGCAAGGTCATCATCATGATATTTGCTGAACATTCGAAAAGATGATAACGACGACTTCATATCCTCCTGGTCTCCTTTCGCAACATCATGATCATCATCCTGATCCTTCACAGAACATTTGCTGAATTTCACCAAGTGCTGGGAACATCATCATCATAATTCGAAGGAGGATCATCATTATTCATATCCTCCTGATATCCGTTTGCCAAAACATCCTGATGATCACCCTGTCTATTCAGAAGAGGTGGTCGATATTGCATTTCTTAAACAGCATCATCATATTTTGTAATATCACCCTGGCCCGAATATCATGATGACCAACTCATCCTTGTGCTCCGAAAGCGAAATATCATGATGACGTCATCATGATAAATCGAAGACGTTCATCATCATCATCATTTTTTATCCTGTCCTGTTAACAACATCATCATCATGATCTTGTTTATGCGCCCGATATTTCGCCAAGTCCTGCCGATGAAATACAACCTTTTGCAAGTATCCTGATGATCCTCATCATGATCATATCTTCCCTTCGGCAGGATATTTCTCAAACATAATCCGGTTGGCGAAATATCATGATGACGTCATGTTTCAAGTTTAACAAAGGCTCCGAATATCATGATGACGTCATCCCGATCTTATAACGAAGAAGTAAATATCCTGATGATCAGCATCATCATTTTTCCTTTCAACAGGATATTTTCCAAGACCCGATCTGGTTCGCGAAGCATGATGCTGATGTCTTCTTCTATGTTCGACAGAAGTAAATATCCTGATGATTATCCTTCATCATCATCATTTTTTCCTTCAAGCAGGATATTTTTTTTCAAACACGATCCGGTCCCCGATTATCATGATGACGTCATGTTTCAAGTTTAACGAAGGACCCGAATATCATGATGACGTCATCCCGATCTGAATAGAGAAAAAACAAATATCCTCCTGATGATCATCATCACATTTTTTCCTTCAACAGGATATTTTTTCAAGAGCGATCCGTTTTCCCAAATATCATGATGACGTCTTCTTCCAAGTTCGACATACGCCCCAAATATGATGATGATCTTCATCATGCTGATCTTTCGACAGGGTTGCCTTGACCGCAAAAGGATCATATTTCACTTCATCATCCTGATCATGCTCCTTGGGTGACCCGATATCACAATTATCCCCCTGATCTTAACCGGATATGACGATGACGTCATCCTTAGCATTTTCATGAATCCCGAATATCATGATGACGTCACCATCATCTTCCTTTCCTCGGCAGCATGATTATTTCCGTTTCCTCCTATTCTTCTTCAACATGATGATGATGTTGTTGTCTGTTTCTTCATATGCAGAAGTCAAACATCATGATGACATTCATCTGGACCTTCAGGAGGGAATGCTATTTCCAGAATATCATGATGATGAGGTATATCGACTAACCTATTTTTTGACGCACCGACAGGGATGATCATGCCGATGGGCGGGAAATGAAGCGGTGGAGTTTTAAAGTGTTTTTTTTGGCGCCTCTGGCATTTTCCCGGTCAGCGATGATTGACCCATCAATTTTGAGCAGCTTGGGCGCATTTTTCACGCGTTTTGAGCGGATTTTGGATCTGATTTCCGCGATCTTGCGCAGTCACCTGTATTTAAACGCTTATTTTGATTTTCATGCTGTTTTGTCATAAATGGAATACTTATTGCTTGTCTTGTCTTGCAGGCTTGCAGTTGAGGAAGCAGCTGGAAAGTCAACATGGAGGCAGAAGATCTGATCTCAGGAGCAAGAAGATGGAGATGAAATGCAAAAAGTCAAAGCCATTCAAGTGGAAAGGAAGGTCGCAGCTGAAGATATTATTGCAAAAGACAGACAGAAGTTATTGCCCAGCTGCTGGAACTTCTCAGAAGGGGCAATATTTCGCCCAGATTTGACCACAGCTCAGAGATATTTTTGAGAACTGGTTCACCTGCATTTATTGCTGTAACTAGAGGTTTGAACCAGGGGGTCAGTTAGGTTTTTTGCTGTAGTGAGGACAATCAGGATGCTATATATTGTGCCTCTCTACACTATAATACTTTACAACAGGGGCTACACAACAGAGATTCTAGGAAAATACAGCAAGTTAGCTTAGCATAGTTTAGAAGTAGAAGAAGGAGGTCCCCTGTTTGTCTGCAGTAAGGTGCGCGTGGAATGTCTGGCTGCCTTACTGTATCTGTAAAGCTTGTAAGTTCTCTGTAGTATGATCAATGAAACTAAGAGTCATTCTTACATTGTAAATCATGTATGGCTACTTGTTTCTAATGCAATAGAATCTGGAGTTCTGCATCTATCTTCTGAGTGTTCTCCTGCTCTTCTTTGTGTTTTGAAATATCTTCTTTGAGAGCTTGCAATTTTAAATGTATGTTTGTGAAAATGCTCAGGACTTACATTTAAGGTTTTTACTGTGGATTTGATCAGATTACTGTGGTATTTACCTAGTGGATAACAGAAACAATTAGATCCTTCTGTAGATTAGATGAAGTGTAGATTAGATCTCTCTAACTTTTCCCAACCCATCTGAAATATTTAGCTGAACATGCAGAAATCTAAAGGAAATTGTCTCAAATCTGAAGAAGCATGCAAAACAGAGTCTAAGTAGACAGTTTTCATAAGTACATGAAGAAGACAGCTGCATAAAATCCAAGAAAACCCTCTGAAACTTGCAGCCCAGTATCACTCTTATGCAAAGGAATGAAAAGCATTGACATACCTCATGACCTCTTTGCATATTCTTAGGCCAGTAAACCACAAAACAAACCTAAACTACGTAAGGCCCCTTGAACATTACAGCTTCACATTGACCAACTGAACTTGACCAACCGAACCATTGTAGACTTGGGGTTAGTTGAATCACCAAATGATTCCTTCTTGTCTTTCAAGTATAGTTACAGTTCATGTCATGTGAATTTTGACTTATTGTTATGATTGCATCAAAACAGTCATCAACTGTTCAAGGGGCCTTACGTAGTTTAGGTTTGTTCTGTGGTTTACTGGCCTAAGAATATGCAAAGAGGTCATGAGGTATGTCAATGCTTTTCATTCCTTTGCATAAGAGTGATACTGGGCTGCAAGTTTCAGAGGGTTTTCTTGGATTTTATGCAGCTGTCTTCTTCATGTACTTATGAAAACTGTCTACTTAGACTCTGTTTTGCATGCTTCTTCAGATTTGAGACAATTTCCTTTAGATTTCTGCGTGTTCAGCTAAATATTTCAGATGGGTTGGGAAAAGTTAGAGAGATCTAATCTACACTTCATCTAATCTACAGAAGGATCTAATTGTTTCTGTTATCCACTAGGTAAATACCACAGTAATCTGATCAAATCCACAGTAAAAACCTTAAATGTAAGTCCTGAGCATTTTCACAAACATACATTTAAAATTGCAAGCTCTCAAAGAAGATATTTCAAAACACAAAGAAGAGCAGGAGAACACTCAGAAGATAGATGCAGAACTCCAGATTCTATTGCATTAGAAACAAGTAGCCATACATGATTTACAATGTAAGAATGACTCTTAGTTTCATTGATCATACTACAGAGAACTTACAAGCTTTACAGATACAGTAAGGCAGCCAGACATTCCACGCGCACCTTACTGCAGACAAACAGGGGACCTCCTTCTTCTACTTCTAAACTATGCTAAGCTAACTTGCTGTATTTTCCTAGAATCTCTGTTGTGTAGCCCCTGTTGTAAAGTATTATAGTGTAGAGAGGCACAATATATAGCATCCTGATTGTCCTCACTACAGCAAAAAACCTAACTGACCCCCTGGTTCAAACCTCTAGTTACAGCAATAAATGCAGGTGAACCAGTTCTCAAAAATATCTCTGAGCTGTGGTCAAATCTGGGCGAAATATTGCCCCTTCTGAGAAGTTCCAGCAGCTGGGCAATAACTTCTGTCTGTCTTTTGCAATAATATCTTCAGCTGCGACCTTCCTTTCCACTTGAATGGCTTTGACTTTTTGCATTTCATCTCCATCTTCTTGCTCCTGAGATCAGATCTTCTGCCTCCATGTTGACTTTCCAGCTGCTTCCTCAACTGCAAGCCTGCAAGACAAGACAAGCAATAAGTATTCCATTTATGACAAAACAGCATGAAAATCAAAATAAGCGTTTAAATACAGGTGACTGCGCAAGATCGCGGAAATCAGATCCAAAATCCGCTCAAAACGCGTGAAAAATGCGCCCAAGCTGCTCAAAATTGATGGGTCAATCATCGCTGACCGGGAAAATGCCAGAGGCGCCAAAAAAAACACTTTAAAACTCCACCGCTTCATTTCCCGCCCATCGGCATGATCATCCCTGTCGGTGCGTCAAAAAATAGGTTAGTCGATATACCTCATCATCATGATATTCTGGAAATAGCATTCCCTCCTGAAGGTCCAGATGAATGTCATCATGATGTTTGACTTCTACATATGAAGAAACGGACAACAACATCATCATCATGTTGAAGAAGAATAGGAGGAAACGGAAATAATCATGCTGCCGAGGAAAGGAAGATGATGGTGACGTCATCATGATATTCGGGATTCATGAAAATGCTAAGGATGACGTCATCGTCATATCCGGTTAAGATCAGGGGGATAATTGTGATATCGGGTCACCCAAGGAGCATGATCAGGATGATGAAGTGAAATATGATCCTTTTGCGGTCAAGGTAACCCTGTCGAAAGATCAGCATGATGAAGATCATCATCATATTTGGGGCGTATGTCGAACTTGGAAGAAGACGTCATCATGATATTTGGGAAAACGGATCGCTCTTGAAAAAATATCCTGTTGAAGGAAAAAATGTGATGATGATCATCAGGAGGATATTTGTTTTTTCGCTATTCAGATCGGGATGACGTCATCATGATATTCGGGTCCTTCGTTAAACTTGAAACATGACGTCATCATGATAATCGGGGACCGGATCGTGTTTGAAAAAAAATATCCCTCTTGAAGGAAAAAATGATGATGATGAAGGATAATCATCAGGATATTTACTTCTGTCGAACATAGAAGAAGACATCAGCATCATGCTTCGCGAACCAGATCGGGTCTTGGAAAATATCCTGTTGAAAGGAAAAATGATGATGCTGATCATCAGGATATTTACTTCTTCGTTATAAGATCGGGATGACGTCATCATGATATTCGGAGCCTTTGTTAAACTTGAAACATGACGTCATCATGATATTTCGCCAACCGGATTATGTTTGAGAAATATCCTGCCGAAGGGAAGATATGATCATGATGAGGATCATCAGGATACTTGCAAAAGGTTGTATTTCATCGGCAGGACTTGGCGAAATATCGGGCGCATAAACAAGATCATGATGATGATGTTGTTAACAGGACAGGATAAAAAATGATGATGATGATGAACGTCTTCGATTTATCATGATGACGTCATCATGATATTTCGCTTTCGGAGCACAAGGATGAGTTGGTCATCATGATATTCGGGCCAGGGTGATATTACAAAATATGATGATGCTGTTTAAGAAATGCAATATCGACCACCTCTTCTGAATAGACAGGGTGATCATCAGGATGTTTCGGCAAACGGATATCAGGAGGATATGAATATGATGATCCTCCTTCGAATTATGATGATGATGTTCCCAGCACTTGGCGAAATTCAGCAAATGTTCTGTGAAGGATCAGGATGATGATCATGATGTTGCGAAAGGAGACCAGGAGGATATGAAGTCGTCGTTATCATCTTTTCGAATGTTCAGCAAATATCATGATGATGACCTTGCGATAGGTTTTGAACGTGCGCATGCAAATATGCCGAAGGTGGATTTTGCTAAGTCAGGGTGATCTGATACCATCAGCATGATATTTTTAAGATCAGGCGATGCAAGGATATCATGATGATGCTCGCGATACAAAGGCCACTCGACGGGGGGGAACTTACCTTGACTTAAAGCCGATATCATCATGATATTTCGAACCTCAGGATATTATCGGGGGGGGTTCAAATATGATGATGATGATGTTTATACAGCAAAACCGAGTTTGTAAAATATGACGCTCTTAAGGAAATCATGATGCTGATGATGCGCACAAGGCCATTTGACGGGTAAAAAGCACTACCACCTAAGATTGACGTCCGGATGTTGCGACTGCATGATTTTCATCGGGTGATAGACCAAGATCATGATGATCCTGTCAACATGACTTAGGATATAAAAATGATGATCCTCCTGCGAATATCAGGTTTGACCAAGACTTTGACCGTGCATAACTTTCACATATGGACGAATTTTCAAGTAAAGTAAAAGGCAAACCTTCATGAAATTTCAAGCTCTTTCAAAATATGAGGTCACAGAAACAAAATATGAACATTGACAAACAGACCTCATGATGATGACCTACCTTATGCAATATCATGATGATGATGCACCTGACCTTCATTTTTACCAGACCGCCAGGAAGCAGAAAAACACAAGCAGAAGCAAAAAGCAAACATCAGCAGGGGTCCTCATTTTGCTAAGGAGCAAAATGGGGCGTGTTGTGAACATCACAACACCTACTAGACACCATTTGATGATCTCTCCAACACTCTGGATCTAGGGCACCCAATCATGATGATGACCTATATACCATTCTCCCAAGGCGCTCATAATGAATGAAAAGAAGACCAAGGGCGTCCAAGCTTAATAGACTTATTTCTTTCAATTTTGATGATCCAAACTCTTGCAATATGACATCCACTTTCATGCCTTTAGATCTTCCTTCACATATAGGGCACCAAATCAAGTTGAAAAATCTACATAAGGGCGCCAAACTGGATGAAAGGAGACATGAAATGCGCCTTAGGACTCCATGCTAAGGTTTGAGCCATTAAAGTCTTGATATTAGGCGCTCATGATGATGAAACTTAGAGCTTTTTCCTTTCCTATGCGCTCATCTAAGATGTTTGAATGATAAGGAGTGCCTCGACCTCTATAATGTACATTGGACACCAAATCAAGGTGATTTTAAGTCACTTTGAGTCATTTGGGGTCAGTTTGAGTCTTTCAGTCATGTTGCAAAAAAGTGTCAATGTTGTCAAGTTGCACAAAGCAACTTTTGTATTTTTGGTGTCCTGCTCGTGATGTGACCAAACTGACTATTCCAACGCATCTGGATGGGTACATTTACGCTAGGCATGGTCTTGTTTTTCACCCAAACATGTCGAAACAGTCTAAGCTACATTGTACCAACGATATCCCTGAAGAGTCCAAAGTGCAAAAAGGCAGCAATATTTGCCGAGATGTTACTCAAAAATCGTGTCACTTAGAAACATTCCATCTAAGGCAACGTGATCACGTAAAGTACCTCTACAATAACCTCTCTCGGTTTTTTATATCTCTGAGGCATTTGCCCGTGGTGAAAGGTTTTCTGCTGCCCCAAAAATCGTCAGAAGGAGGCAGTGTAAAGTTGCAAAGGGGTGTAACTTTTGTCCTACTCCTGATGCGACCAAACTGACTGT
This sequence comes from Cunninghamia lanceolata, assembly GCA_027924645.1. NCBI lineage: Eukaryota > Viridiplantae > Streptophyta > Pinopsida > Cupressales > Cupressaceae > Cunninghamia > Cunninghamia lanceolata. The sequence continues at coordinate 3,660,553 of BSBN01001182.1, read as the reverse complement.
TCCAATGAGTCTGAATGGGTACATTTACGCTAGGCATGGTCCTGTTTTTCACCCAAACATGTCGAAACAGTCCGAGCTACATTGTACCCACGATATCCCTGAAGAGTCCAAAGTGCAAAAAGGCTGCAATCTTTGACGAGATGTTACTTGAAAACTGTGTCACTTAGAAACATTCCGTCTGAAGCAACGCTATCACATAGAGTGCCTCTATAATAACCTCTCTCAATTTTTTATAGCTCTGAGGCATTTGCCCGTGGTGAAAGGTTTTCTGCTGCCCCAAAAATCGTCAGAAGGAGGCAGTGTAAAGTTGCAAAGGGGTGTAACTTTCTTCCTGCTCCTGATGCGACCAAACTGATTGTTCCAACGCATCCAAATGGGTACATTTACGCTAGGCATGGTCCTATTTTTCACCCAAACATGTCGAAACAGTCGGAGCTACATTGTACCGACGATATCCCTTAAGAGTCCAAAGTGCAAAAAGGCAGCAATCTTTGACGAGATGTTACTCGAAAACCATGTCACTTAGAAACATTTTGTCTGAGGCAACGTGATCACATAGAGTGCCTCTACAATAACCTCTCTCAATTTTTATATCTCTGAGGCATTTGCCCGTGGTTAAAGGTTTTCTGCTGCCCCAAAAATCGTCAGAAGGAGGCAGTGTAAAGTTGCAAAGGGGTGTAACTTTCGTCTTGCTCCTGATGCGACCAAACTGACTATTCCAACACGTCTGAATGGGTACATTTACACTAGGCATGGTCCTATTTTTCACCCAAACATGTCGAAACAGTCGGAGCTACATTGTACCAACGATATCCCTGAAGAGTCCAAACTGCAAAAAGGTAGCAATCTTTGACGAGATGTTACTCGAAAACTATGTCACTTAGAAACATTCTATCTGAGGCAACATGATCATGTAGAGTGCCTCTACAATAACCTCTCTCAATTTTTTATAGCTCTGAGGCATTTGCCCGTGGTGAAAGGTTTTCTGCTGCCCCAAAAATCGTCAGAAGGAGGCAGTGTAAAGTTGCAAAGGGGTGTAACTTTCGTCCTGCTCCTGATGCGACCAAACTGACTATTCCAACGCATCCGAATGGGTACATTTACGCTAGTCATGGTCCTATTTCTCACCCAAACATGTCGAAACAGTCGGAGCTACATTGTACCGACGATATCCCTGAAGAGTCCAAACTGCAAAAAGGCAGCAATCTTTGATGAGATGTTACTTGAAAACTGTGTCACTTAAAAACATTCTGTTTGAGGCAACGCGATCACGTAGAGTGCCTCTATAATAACCTCTCTCAATTTTTTATATTTCTGAGGCATTTGCCCGTGGTGAAAGGTTTTCTGCTGCCCCAAAAGTCATCAGAAGGAGGCAGTGTAAAGTTGCAAAGGGGTGTAACTTTCATCCTGCTCCTGATGCGACCAAATTGACTATTCCAACATGTCTGAATGGGTACATTTACGCTAGGCATGGTCCTATTTTCACCCAAACATGTCGAAACAGTCGGAGCTACATTGTACCGACGATATCCCTGAAGAGTCCAAAGTGCAAAAAGGCAGCAATCTTTGACGAGATGTTACTCGAAAACCATGTCACTTAGAAACATTTTGTCTGAGGCAACGCGATCACGTAGAGTGCCTCTACAATAACCTCTCTCAATTTTTTATAGCTCTGAGGCATTTGCCCGTGGTGAAAGGTTTTCTGCTGCCCCAAAAATCGTCAGAAGGAGGCAGTGTAAAGTTGCAAAGGGGTGTAACTTTCATCCTGCTCCTGATGCGACCAAACTGACTATTCCAACGCGTCTGAATGGGTACATTTACGCTAGGCATGGTCCTATTTTTCACCCAAACATGTCGAAACAGTCGGAGCTACATTGTACCGACAATATCCCTGAAGAGTCCAAACTGTAAAAAGGCAGCAATCTTTGACGAGATGTTACTCGAAAATTGTGTCACTTAGAAACATTCTGTTTAAGGCAACGCGATCACGTAGAGTACCTCTACAATAACCTCTCTCAATTTTTTATAGCTCTGAGGCATTTGCCCGTGGTGAAAGGTTTTCTACTGCCCCAAAAATCGTCAGAAGGAGGCAGTGTAAAGTTGCAAAGGGGTGTAACTTTCGTCCTGCTCCTGATGCAACCAAATTGACTATTCCAACGCATTTGAATGGGTACATTTACGCTAGGCATGGTCATGTTTTTCACCCAAACATGTCGAAACAGTCGGAGCTACATTGTACCGACGATATCCCTGAAGAGTCCAAAGTGCAAAAAGGCAGCAATCTTTGACGAGATGTTACTCAAAAACCGTGTCACTTAGAAACATTCTATCTAAGGCAACGCGATCACATAGTGCCTCTACAATAACCTCTCTCAATTTTTTATAGCTCTGAGGCATTTGCCTGTGGTGAAAAGTTTTCTGCTGCCCCAAAAATTGTCAAAAGGAGGCAGTGTAAAGTTGCAAAGGGGTGTAACTTTCGTCCTGCTCCTGATGCGACCAAACTGACTGTTCCAACACATCTGAATGGGTACATTTACGCTAGGCATGGTCCTTTTTTTCACCCAAACATGTCAAAACAGTCTGAGCTACATTGTACCCACGATATCCCTGAAGAGTCCAAAGTGCAAAAAGGCAGCAATCTTTGACGAGATGTTACTCAAAAACTGTGTCACTTAGAAACATTCCGTCTAAGGCAACGCGATCACGTAGAGTGCCTCTACAATAACCTCACTCAATTTTTTATAGCTCTGAGGCATTTGCCCGTGGTGAAAGGTTTTCTGCTGCCCCAAAAATCGTCAGAAGGAGGCAGTGTATTAAGTCAGGATGAAAGCCTATTCACTCTAGGCACCTATTTTTGACCAAATCACACATGCACCTTGAACAAGTGATGCTACAAGTGGTGAACAAAATGGGCGCCTTGAAGAATTGAGCCCTCCAAGACATCTTGCAATTGCCTAAAAGTCCAAAATTTACATAAGTGAGCTAAGGCGCCATTTTCCATCTCCAGAGCCTCCTTTGAGCACCTTAACATGGAGTGAATGTTTTAGTCTATGAAAGATTGCGCCTAAAGAATATAACAACCCCTTGAGTCACTAGGATGAACTAGGTTAACAAAAGGAACTTCATTGAGGGAGGCGCACTTGTGCATCTAGACAACTCCAGTTTAGCGCCTGAGAAAAAGCATGTTTAGAGACACCCCTCAAATGAACCCTCTAGAACCAATAAGAATCTTCTCTAGGTCCATAATTGACTCATGCCCATATCCAAGTGAAAGTCTCCTTGGTCTTCCTGCTAAAACCTCTAAAGGGTAACCATCTCAACAAGTGTCTCTAATCCCAAGAGAACTCTAACCTCACCCAAGTCTCGAAGTATGTATGAGAACCTACAACCAATCAATCCATGTTAAGCTCCAAATGCAACACCACATTATCATGAAGCTCCCAAGCACATGACCAATGTACTCAATACCAAGAGAACCAACAAGACCACTGTCAAAACTCCAACTACAAAATTAGGTATCCAAACATGACATCATGATCTAACATCTCCTCCTAGAAGATCACATGCACCAATACAGACATCCTAGTCTCAAGAGAACTTGTATCATGCTAATACTCTAATCTAGAATCAAGAGTCCACCAAGACACACTACCAAACACCTCTAAACCAAGGATCAACATCTATAACCACATGAAGATAACCACTACACCCAACCACTATATAAGATCATCCATCACTAGGTGACGAATACACATCACTATCAAAGCAACATCCATCCTCTCATCCCAATGCAACATACCAATGCGCAAATGAGCATAGACAAGGAAAAATAACAAAGTCATCCCGTGGATATAGGCAATATGCATTCAAGTCATCCCACTACAATCAATGAGGTGTGCATCCCAAAAAAATGCATAACTTGTAGATCCCAACCATTGAAAACTTGCAAAATCATCATCACATTAGTAATCATCATCACATTAGTAAACTAATAAACATCATTTGCATCCATACTTAAACCAATCTTATTGTTGTGTTTGATGTGTCCTCTTTCAAACAACCATTTAACAAAATTTGAGTCCAAACAATAAACATTTACAACAATAAACATCTCAAAGTCCAAAATCCAAACATTCTATCATCCTTAATCATTTCCATCATGGACCCTTGGTTTGAAAAAATCATTATGCAAGATAAAAACCCTATGCCTATTACCTTGTCCGAGGCTCATGCAAAACCCAAAATGATCAGCCTAGTACCATGTGTCATGTCCCCATTCCTGGCTTGATCATCAAGTGTATAATGGATTAGCCTATTCCTCATTCCTAGAGGCTAATTCCAAATGGTGAGGGAATGAATTGGTTTCGGACTAACTGTATCTGTTTGTTTTGCAGGAACAAGGTCAGAACCCTAAAATTTGACTAAGTATGGAAGCTTGGGAGCCTAGGCGCCCATTTCACTCCAGTTTTCCTTACTAAGCGCCTAGCACAAGGATCATCCAAATTAAGCACCTAAGAACCTCAAGGCACCTATACATGTTTCTAGGGATCCTCCAATTGAGCGCCTAGCATAGATGGATGAAGATTGAAAGTTTTCAAGTTAAAGATGTCCTTTGGGTGAACTCACAGCACTAGGCGCATGTGTTGGTTGGAACTCCTTGGATCTGGCACCTAGGATTGAAAGCCTTTGATGAGGAGAGAAGTCTCAAGGCCTGGTCTAGCACCCTCACTTGCCTACCCCACCCTCAGAATGTGCCTAACCTTCATAAGGCGTTAACACTCTATTTTGAGCGCCTAGCAGGGGGTAATGGATAGATTGAAGGCTTGGGAGCTAAGGAAAGTCACTTAGATGAATAATCAAGATTGAAATGAGAAACTCCTAGCTAAGGCGCAAAATTCCTCAATTCTGGCATCCAGAAATCAAATCTAAGTAAGGCGCTCTTTCCATTTGCCAAAGGCTCTATTAGTGCCCTTGGTTGATGATCTCTCCAGACACCTGAAATGGTGCCCAGTGGATCTTTCAACTTGTATCAGGAAGAAGGGAAGCATTCTCAGTGTTGTTCAGATAATCTAAGTTGTAAAGTTAACAAGGAATAGAGCCAGAAGACAAGGCACACTTATTGGTCTCCATCACCTTAGAAATGCGCCTAATGCAGTTGGTGTGAACTTCCCTCTTTCTAGCCTCCAAATGGCACCTAGAGTCAAAAAAGGATTTCACTGAATAATGTTAATGTTTTGAGCATCAAACTCTACTTGGCGCATAACTATGCTCTTGCAACCTCAAATTGGCGCCTAGGGTTCAGTCATCCTCCTAAGGCGTGGTTCTGCTCCTCCATAACCCTGTTTTGGCACCTAAACATGGAAGTACCTTGAAGACTTGGATTAAGATGGAATTCACCCCCAGAATGTTAGGCGCTTGATAGAAGATAAAGGCGCTAGGGTAAAAGAGCTTCAAAAGTTTGATGTCAAGTGTGAATTGAGATAATAGGTGCTGATCCCAGTTGACATTACTCCAAACATGCGCCTAAGAGAGATGCAAGTCCCCAAGACCAATTTTGGAACAAGGCGCTCCATCAGAGGGTAAGATGATAATCCTTGGAAGTCAAGTGTTTCAAAGATTCTTTGAGAAATTGACAAGTTGTAACCTAGGCACCAAAACCCCTGAGAATCCTCCTATCTGGCGCCTAGTTAGAAGAACACTAATATTGCGCCTAAGTGAATTTGAGTGTCAATATAGAGTCATCAAACCCCACCAGACATTCATCCATGTCTCTACCACCTCAAGGAAGCGCCCAGCTTAGGATGGCACCTAGTCTGGTCTCTACTACCTTCAGTTGGTGCCTAACCCTAAGAGTCTTGCAACTATGACGTTCATCCATGCAACAAGGTGATGCTCCCTTGTGATATTGTGAGGTGTTGACATTCAGTTGACATCATTGAGTTTGATTAAGTTGATCAAGTGTAGACGCCATTGTAAACATTAAGGCTTCAAGGCCTTTCTTTTGTATCTCCATTGAATAAGTTGTAACTTCATGCTATTGAAAGCATTATCCATGTAATAAGACATTGCAAGTTGATTAAGTCAAATAACTAGACAAGTACCCAACTCTAAGGTTGATTCATTCAAGTAGTTATCTTTGATGTATATCTTTGTGTTGTTGAAGTAGTTGATGAATTGATAGCAAGTAAAATTATTTAAGGAAAAATTTTCGTAGAGCTAGATGGGTATCTTACACCTGCCTATCCATCAAACATCACAATGCAATCAAAATCCTAACAACATGCCCATGATCCAAGATCAAGTGCAATCATGCAAAGATATTATCAATCACAAGCCTATTAAGAATGAACTAGAGTCTTCTAGTACCATACTTTTCCATCAAACACCATCATGTAATCCATGGCCTATCAAGCCTATCAAAGAAAATGCAAACATCCTATGTAATACAATCAGACTTTAAATATTTGAAGTAGCCATCTACAAATATCCATTCAAAAGTGGATTTGTAATGCAAGTATGGATGCCATCAATCAAAAAGATTTGTATTAACCAAATATCCATATAGGCATACATCAATATCTGTCGATATAAGTATAACATATATACAAAATAGCCATATAGGCTTACAAGAATGCCATATAGGCATACAATGTCAACTATTTACAATACAAAATATATGTCCACAAATGCCATATAGGCATACAACAAAGGAACACAATAAAAAGTCATTCGCCTCTGGCTGGTGAAGAGAATAAATCACGAGCAACCTTTGATCTTCTAGGGGATGGAGACATGCATGTGGGTGGTCTATTACGAACCTGAGGGCTACTCCTCCTATTTAGTTCTTCCTGCACCTTTACCTGTTACAAAAAAAAGTATAGACATTAATATATAGAAATTACATGTTATAAAAAAATGAAACATTTAACAAAATAATCACTTACCGCTAACATATAATCTGTCTCCTTGCTTGCCTCAGTAGCAGGAATAGGCCCTGGTGATGTCATGTCCTATAGAAACCATCCAGATAGAAATTAAACTTCAAATCAATAATCTTTTGATTTTTCAAAAATAGACAACTATAACAATGAATGTAAATTGAAATTTACTAATCTGCCTCATACCCCTGTCAATGCCATGGAGCTATGAATCACAGAGGCCACACCCTGCTCCATTGCCCTATGAACATGGGGAGGTGTCTCCGCAGCCTGCATCATCTGGAAATAAAACAACATTATTCAATTACGAAAACTATAATAGTGATGCAAATCATGGCTCCTAACATACACACACGTTCATCTAAACATGGAAGTACGCATAATAAAACACACAAATCACATACAAAAATTTAGTAAGTACAATTCATTCATTAAACTATTTTTTTTATTACCTCTGTAAAGCTTTGAAGTCCACCACCGCTGGCAGGTGTTGCCATGAAATCTACAGTATTAACCTATTCAACATCCAAAATCAGAAATTAGAATACCATTCATATAATGATGCTATTCACATGTAATATTTATAATTGTTTACTAGTTACATACCTCGACAGTAGATGATCTAGTGAAAAATGTAGGTGGAAAACCACTGAAAACTGCATCGATGCTATGACCCTGAAATTTTATTAAAATCATCAATTTAAATTAGTTAATCTTGTCTTTCAAAAATGAAATTTAATAAATTAAATTCAATAAACTTGCTAATATTTACCTGAGTATTAAGGCCGAAAGTCTCACTCAGGAGGGTATCTGTCATCACCATCTGCTCAGCTACAGATGTAGCCTATGCACCTGCGTCCTGACTGTCCATAGGGTCATAACCACAGGCTGACCCGCAAGCCTGGCAAGTATGTGGTGGGACCCTACTCCTCGCACTATCTCCTAACCCACTCTGTGTTGCAGGATCAGCATGCTCTATGATGCTCTGGGTCAAGGCACTAATCGACCTCAGTGTATCGACCTCAACACTCTCCTTCACAATGGAAGGGATAGAAACATGCTCGTGGGCTGGTCTGTTGATTACTCGTCTCACTACCCGCTGTGGGTCAAGATGTGCCCCTGGTCTATCATGTGCTGAGCCCCCACCTCTACCCTGGAAGTCCCGCATATCAAAATAGTTTGGCACTTTATTGAGGACAAACTCGCAGTAGAGTTTCCTCAAAAAGTATTGCGGGACCTCATTATTATTGCATGGAGGATGGTCAAAAACCATCCACCACCTCTGCCTGAAATTGTCCCTTATCGCTTGGTTGTTGCACCAATGGATAGGGAACCTCTTGCATGTAATGGGTGGAGGTTGATTTGTTTGTGGGTTTGTGAAAATTGAACACAAGTCTAATTTTGTAATTTGTAATTTTTTAACATCTTGGTATGACAATTTATCTGCATAGTAATCTCTAAACTCTCTCTTTTTATCGGTCCAACTAGTTATTTGCTTGCTAATTGAATTTACATTTGATAACATAGACTCAAGAGATTCGGCAAGCGTGGACCTATGCAAGGTTGAAGTGGAAGGATCTTTCAACCTTGCAATTATATCTTCAATTTATTTTTTTTTGTTTTCAATTTGCCCCATTATATTATCTTGTGTTCCAAGGGCATGTCGAGGAATGAATTGAGGAGGTTGTTGTTCTGCAGGTATTTCCTCCTCAGGATTTTGTGGATTTTGAGGAGGAGGAGGAGGAGGTGCATTAACATTTCCTGACAATTAACGAAATATACATTAAAAATCAACAAAAACCTACCTATTTAGAAAGAAATTCAAACAAAAAAATAAAGATAACTCACCCCTTTGGCATGCTCGACATCGCGGCGGCATTTTGGCGATGAATTGATAAGCTTTTTGTGTTGATTGGCGTTTTGCAGAACGCGAGCGCATTTTTTAGGGTTTGGAAGCCGCAGGTAGAGGAGAAAATGAGAGTGAAATGTAATTCACTTGCTTTTTTTTTCATTTATACTCGGTCATAACGCAAGCGCGTTATAACGCGCTCATGTTATGACTTAAATTTTTTTTAAATTATTTTGGCCACTTTTTGGCCCCCCATCTTCTTGCACTTACCCTTAATGCTCTACGTGCAGCACTTAAATCAATAGCTCGACTCTTGCTTTGAATAGAATTCAATGCTTCTTGTAGGTTTTCAACTATTGTTTGCTTTAATGAACCTGATGAGTTTTTCTTATTATCAACCCCTAACAACTCCAAAACAGGGGCCATCTCTTTCTTCCTAAATAACTTTGCAAATAATTGTGCTCTTCTAATTATAGACTTATTTTCAAAAAATTCATCCCATATTTTTTTAGAGTGTAATTTTACTATGCTTTCAGGTACCATATCTTCAGATGAAATATTTTTGAAAAGAGAATCCTCATCCATCTCCATCAGATTTTCCATACCAAGGAAAAAATTTCTATCACCACCTTCAATTTCTTCTTGTACCTGTACTCCTTGGTCATCAACAATTTCCATGGGTTGTTCTTGAGTAGATGTTCCTTCATCGACATTTTAGTATCTCTTCTTCAATCATACAACCTTTTTCTTGTCTTTTTATTGCCCATCACAAATTGATCAAATTTGAATTCACCTGCATGCAAAAATAACACATGTACAAACACTTTAACCTCTATTTTTTGAAGATCTAGGTCTACATTCAATAAATCAATGGTTTTAATCAATTACATGTTTTAGAATACAACTCTGCCCCTGTTGAAATCAGTGGTTCTTTTTCTCTAAATTTCTATAATTTAATAATTTAAAAAAACCACCAAAGAGTTAAAAAAGCTAAAAAAGGCATTAAAAAAACACTTTCAGATCATTGTGTTTTTGAATATGAATTTGCTCTTGTTCAAATTAGTGGTTCTTTTTTTTTCCAAATTTTTATAATTTATTCATTTAAAAAAGCTAAAAAAAAAACTAAAAAAACTAAAAAAAGGCATTAAACAAACGCTTTCACATCATTGTGTTTTTCAAGATGACTCTTTCCTTCGAAATATTTTTTTTTAATTTTATTGTAATTCATTAATTAAAAAACAATAAAAAAGCCACAAATTTTTTCAAAAAAAAAACAAACAAATATATTCAACCGAATTGGATTCGGCCGAATACCATTAGGTCGAATCTCATTCGATCGAATACATCTATGTGGCATCCTACTAGACAGCAAAGTCACCATTTTCTCATACTTTCTAAAACTTCCAACTTCTGCTCAATATTTTTACAATCAAAATTATTTAAAAAAAAAAAAAAAGAAAAATACCCTTTTGTAGAGCTCGGAGTGCTGAATGTGGAAATATATATATTTTTATATTTTGAGTAATTTTATGATATAAATATTTGAAAATAATGCAAGCAAGTTGTTCAAGTTCAAAAAGAGGCTAATTTGAAACTAACATAAAAATAGTAAAACATCATTTTAAAATTTGACAAATATATCATGCCCTAAAGGAGAAAATCCTCTTCAAAAGGGTATAATTTGTTTTTTGGAAATGAAAAAAAATTAAACAATAGTTAACGTTAACTGAAAACTATCAAAATCGGGTAAGTTTGACTTTAAAACGTTATTACAAGAAAAATATAGATCAAAAATTCTTTTTTTTCCCATGCCCTAGATAATGAAGTCACCTATTTGGGGAAAAAAAATCAGGGGAAAATTCATTTTTTTTCTATTTGTTTATCAACGTGAACTGAACGTCACTTTTTCTTCAAATTTTTAGCATTTCAAAATCTGCTCTTAAATTGATAAAAATAAATAAAAATAATTTTTTTAAAAATCTAAAAAATTAGACTAATAAACTTCAACAAGAGATCTACATTTTCTTAGTTTACATCATTTTGAAATTCAAAACATAAAGACCACTTTTATGTCGTCAAAGTTGAGATGTTTTTTTGATGTTGGCCGATTCCTTTATAAAGTGTGACACAAGTTTGTGCTTTTACCTTTGTATGGCTTTTTCAAGGGTGCATAGGAGGGGACGTCGATGCTATATTAAGAAGTGATCTAAAAGCATGTTTACAGAGGAAGATGGTTGAGAATAGGGTAATGGGTGTAAGGTGCTCATGTGTGGAGGAGTGCAAAGAACAACAAGTGGGACAGTTATTTCACCTTCAAGAGGAACTAGCGCGAGGCCATTGTGAAGGTGATCAGGGGTGGGTCTTGGAGTGGAGACCACATTCATGATGGTAGAGTTGACCTGGTCTTTTTTGCCAATATAGTGTTGATAATGGTGGGCGACCACTGGGGAGTGTCATGGTGGGCTCGTCTTGTGGCTCAAGGAAACCACATGGCAGTAATGAGCGTGATCCCTGCTGCAGGCCCTGCCTACGTGGAGATTACTCTTAAGGATGCTTATGCGAAGAAGGTGTGATCAAATAAGGCAGAAAGAATGTTGGTTGCTTTCAAAGTTGGCATTGAATGCAGGAACATGGAGGTCTTCCACAAACAGATCCAAGAACAGTGGGATGTGTTTTTTGAGGGCCAAGTAGACTGGCTGCTCGAATCTACTGAAGGCATAATGTTTATTATGCACGAACTAATGTAATCTCAGGCTTCTCACAGCCATACTCTATCTATATCTATGGCATGCTCAGTAGAGCATTAGCCACTATGTAATTTTTTTCTTTATAATATAATATAATGGGAGTCATCCCCAAGATGGCATTTACCAAAAAATATATATATGTGAATGAGATAAATAATTAATAATTATATTATATTAATATTAATAATTAAATATTATTATATATTATTAACATAATTATTAATTATTATATATATGAATGTATATATGATATAATTTATCCCAACTGAGCTTGTAATTAATAATTATAATAATTATTAATTATTATATATATGAATGTATATATGATATAATTTATCCCGATCAAGCTTGTGAATAATAATTATAATTACGCCGAGAGGCGTCCTACAGTGGTAGCAAAGCGTTGAAAGATTCAGATTCCCGTAACCAGTAAACAAAAATCCAAAAAATTAAAAAAATAGCAAATAAAATATTCAAATTCTTCAATGCATGGTGGTAGTGGCATGGGAGAATAAATAAAATAATTAAAATAATTATATCTACCTATAATTAGAATTTACAAGAACTAATAATAAAAATAATAAAAACCTAACACCACTCTCTTTAAAAAATATTGATTTGGTGAAGGGGCAGAGGCATCTAGAAGGCATAGTTGGAGCAGTGCATCAGATTCTTACTTCCATGAACCAAGAGCTCTACAACCCTTCCCTTTGGATCCCCCCACTAGTAGAGATCACAACCCCCCCCTTGCTGCCAATGGAGGAGGTGGAAGCGGAGGTGGAAGCGGAGATGCATTGGACGACGCTAGGATCCACTACAAAAGGTCTGTCGATTCTCTTAGGGATGTCATTTCTCTCATCTCCTCATCTCAAGTGCTTCACTACTCTATGTTGCCTCATTCATTTATCATTAGAATTTCCACCTCAAAAATTTTCAGAAAGATGAATTTTTAGAGTGCAAAAGTTTGAAGGGTTTATCACTAACAACCTTTAGCATTATGCTTATATATTATAGCCATAAGTAGTGGGGCTACTGGGGTACCCAAAATAGTTTGAGATGAATATGATTCATCTGCTATAGATTGTAAATTGGGGTGTAAAACCCTATATTAAATAAGAAATGTAGGGGTGCACTTGAATCCTGAGTCAAGACAACACAAGATTGAGATAAATATATGGCCTTTAGGTAAATTTAGGTGTCATTCAAATAATTTTTATTACATCCATTTTGATGGTATATTCTCATAAATCTGATTTTAATGGATTTCTAATATTTAAACTTAGATAACCTAGCAGACCTCTACTGAATCGGAAGACTAAATTAGATCCGAATATGGTGGACAATAAACAAAATGACGCAGAAAATAAAGTAGTCACAGCCAACCATCAATCTTGTAGCACTTTCTAGAGGTCTGGAAAGAGGTTATATGTATCAATCATTTATTTATGTCACTCTTTCATTTATTGAGCATTTCAATTGCCCTCATTTTTTCTTTTTAGGTTGAATCACAAAATAGAATTTCTACTCACAATCTTCAGTTTCGAATAGAAGTTTTTTATTAGGAGTATTGTTTATAAATAAAACTATTGTTGTGTTTTTTGATGCAACACAAACCCAATTGGCATATATACCTAGAATAAACAATTGAAATTCTATCTTACCCACAATCTGCAAGTTGGAATAGAAGTTGTTATCATTACAAGTATTGTTTATAAATAAAGGTAATGTGTTTTTTTGGTCCAAGCCAATCTCAATTGGCATATGTGCCTAGTATCAACTACTGAAATTATCTCTTTCCCATAATCTATAGATTTGAATAGAAACTATTTTCATTGGATAGATTTGAATAGAAGTTATTTTCATTAGAAGTATTATTTGTAAATAAAAGTGATGTGTCTGTTTTTGGATGCAAGACAAACCCAATTGACACATATGCCCAAAAATCAACTACTATGGTTTGAAAACAATGTCTACCATGGGTATGTATGCTTTCTTTGAATATGATTCCAATGTCCAAATTCTAGTAGAAATTTTTTAAAAAATTGAACTTACACAACTCTTTTTTATAGTTAAACCGTTTGATTATATAAATGTTTTTGATTAGATAAGCGGCAAAAGAGGGTGTCGATCCCATAACAAAAAAGCGTAAAAAGGTGCACCAAAAACTATAACAATTTAACAACCATCAAAGTTTAAGCAAAGGCTAGAAGAACGAAACAAACAAAAACCACAGAACCAACAGTTCGACAGTAGACTATCAAAAGACACGAACAAGCTACCAGTGGCTAATTAAACATTTTGTCCCAATCATCAACCAGAAACTAGAAAACGTCCAAGTAGTCCTTCAGCTTCTTGCCTTTATTTCCTTTGTCATCCAACTCCGCCTCCTGAAGAACCGCCAGGGTCGTGGCAGATCTATGCATCACCTTAGCAAAGAATTTTGCCAGAGCGCTATGTTTCTACTCCAACTTGCTAACCCTCGCTGTTAGGTCTTCAATCTCTTTATTCTTACTAATTTTGGCACCTTTTTTCTGGTTACCTTTACCTTTCTTCCCTTTCTCGGAACTAACCAAGACCGAACCATGAACATTAAGTTTTAAGAAGTTGTTGGGCCCCTCATCTTCCAACACAATCTTATCACTTTTCATTTCTTTGTGAACAAAAATTTCACCACCCAAAAATTTAGTCTCTGCCACCTCAGTGTCAACCTTGTTATTTCCTTCAAAACTAGTGCCATGCTACTTAATCAACATCCTTTGGTTTTTTTTCCTTCGACTCTTCCTCACCCTGCTGACCCCCCGAGTCTTCCTTATTCACTTTCTCGGTCTATTCTTCCCCCTATTGCTCACTATACTCGATCTTCTGTATGTCCCTAGTCAACATAGCTTCAGTGGATTCCTTTTTCAAAGCCGACAACTATTGAGGTGAGGGGGCTAGCTTAGCAGCAAGTCTAGAGGATCTTCTAACTGACAGAATCCTAGGTTTGCTTTCAATAATTGTGTAGTCTTCATCCACACTATCAGTATTCTTACTTTCCTCCTCCGAACTCACTTCCTCCACCACCATGGGCTTAGAAACCCTAGTACCACTACCAGTGCCCCTTTCATCAACCATGTCGCTACGAATTTTCTTAAGAGCATAACTTGAGCAGGAGAAGCATGCAGAGTTTTCCTCTTAGTAGGGGTAGTCGCCGAGGATTTAGGGGTTAGGTCCTCAGTGGAGGGATCAGGGCTAGTAATCACAGAGGGTTTCTTTTTACCATTTTTAATATAAGAATCCAAGGTAATTTCAGTAATGATCACTAGATTGTAAATTTCCTTGGCAACTTTGGGTGATGGGGACGACTCAAGTCTGGCAAGGGTGAGAGTTTTGGGAGGACAAAGAGCAAGGTTGAATTTATATAGCCTCATTATGAGCCCCTGGTGAAGAGGGAGTTCAGGTTTACTAGGGTCTAGAGCGTGTTGTTCCTTAGCAGTGATTATGGATAACTTGAGGGAAGAGAGGAGGTAAAATGGGAAACTGATAATCGTACTGTGTCTAAAATGATTTAGGAGTTTGAAATGATAATAAAAAAACCTTCTAAACCTTCCTTCCAAAGTAAAGTATTTCATAATCATGAAACATACCTCGTCCCAAGGTTGAGGAAGCTTCTACCTATCGAAACCCCCTTGAAGATTGTAGAGGACCTCATCTTTCTTAAGAAAAGTCTTCATGCCCTCATTATTGGAGACTTTTCTTTTCCTAGGGTGCTTGGTACCATCAAAGGGCATGCCAATAGCCATACTAATCTCCTCCTTAGAGATGTCGATAGTCACATTGCCCACCTTAAACTTTTTGTTATCATAAGAATGCAGGAACTGAACAGAAAGGTTCTTGTCAAAGCCTTAAAGACACTCCAGATAGGAAGAAACACCCCCTTCTTGACAAATATGCCAAGCAATCTCATTTTGTTTAAACTCTTCGCAACACCACCTTCCTGACAAATATGCAGGAAGTGAGAAAAAACTTAGCAGTTAAGCCTCTACAGTTCCCATTCCCAACAATGTCGATAAAAATGGTAGTAATGATTTTCATAGCCTTCCCATCGGCTGAGGTGATGTACTTGCTATAATTCATCTTATACGGACTATCAAAACCTTTCTTCTCATAATGAGGGAATAATAAATGATCATCATTATTATTTGTGTTGTGCGGCGTCGAGCAGTCCCAGGACTTCACGTGCCTGCATAGGTGGAACATCTCCACGGGCCTCCAACTCAGCGTGTCTTTAGTGCAATCTTCAATCTGCAGGTGATAGCAAGTACAAAGAAGAAGCCACATCAGCACCTTTGTAATTCTACTAATAGTATCCAGCTAGCAAGGGGTTCTAGCTCTCCGTTGAATATTCCAGTTAACCATAGTGTAGTGAGGGTTTAGATACATGGGTAACTAGGGGTAGGACTAGAGTCTTTGACAATAAGATTTTGAATTTGCTACGGGAGGTTTTTCGCGCTTCTCCAACAACGCCAAGTGTCCAAACTCTTACCTAAGTTGGCCAGCGCATCAACCGCTTATTTCCCTCCCTATAAACACGACCAACCTCCTTGTGAGTGAACTTGAATAGAAGGTAGATGATATCTTCTATTATGCTTTTCATTTTCCATCCACTGGTAGACCTCCCCTGGGCCACGTCAATGATAATTTTGGAGTCTCCTTCTACTTGAAGCTTATCCATCCCCATAGCATGTGCTAATTGCAGACCTTTTAACAGTGCTAAACCCTCAACAAAATTATTGGATTGGATACCGATCACACACGCATAGGTAGCTAAGCAAGCTCCCTCACTATCTCTAAAGATCCCGCCACCACTAGCCAGACCCGTATTCTTTTTCTTTGCCCCATCGAAATTGAGTTTGGACCACCCTCTGGGAGGGCTTCCAATGAGTTTGAAGTTTGGACATATTTTTAGAATTGTCAACCTTGTTCATATCAGCTTCCAGCCACCAGTTCTTGGCAATCTAAGTTTCCACAAGGGTAGGGGGTTTCTCAGCCACCTGCAAGGTGCAGGAGGATGTGTTCTCAGCAACCACTCTGCAAAAGGAGTAAAAGACATTGTTAGTAGGTCAGGTTTTATCCTAAAAAATATGGTTATTTCTTTCCTTCCACACACTCCACCCAAGGCAGGGTGATATCTGTCTCCAAAGTTCCCTTATCCTAGGGTGAGAAAAGGGGAAGATCCAACTTAGGGCAAAGTCCATTAAGTTTTCTGGAAAAAACCCAATTAAGCTCAAGTTTCTAGAGGGTTTTTTACCAAATCTTCTTTAACAACTCGCAATGGAATAATATATCATGCACAGACTCTTGTTCCTTGAGGCACAAGACACATCTGTTGACCATTTGGAACCCCCTTTTGTTGAGATTATCAGTGGTCAGAACCTTATTGTGTGCCACAGCCCACCAATAAAAATTGATTTTGGGAATAAGTTTGTTATTCCAGACTTTCTTCCACAACTAGTTATCCTGTCCACTATTGGTCAGTAGCTAGTAAGCTGACTTAACCAAGAAGTTACCTTTCTGATCTTGTCCCCACAGCATTTCATCTTCTCTTTGAAAGACCAGGATTCTATGAATGTCAAGTTCCTTTTGAAGACTTTGGCACTCTATCCTCTCAATCAGGTTAAGGCCGCATTCATAAATGTTCTTCCAACTCCTCCAATTTTGGAGGAGACTCGTAATGTAGTTGCAGACTGAGTTACCAAAATGACTAACCGCTCTTTCTTTGATGCTACTATATCTTTTATCAGACAAGGGACCCTCCCTTAACCAGTTATCCTCCCAGAACCTAATTTTATCTCCTTTTCCCAGCCTCCACTTGATGCCTTGTGATAACATGTTTCTGGTTTTACTCATTTTGTTCCAAATGATAGAGCCTTTGGGAAGGGATTATCTTTCAAGGATTTTGCTATTGGGATCATTCTGAAGGTACTTGGCTTTCATTATTTGGATCCACTCTTTCTCCTCTTTAAGAAAAGTCCATCCAACTTTCACTAGTAAGGCCTTGTTCATTCCCTGAATTCTTCTGATTCCCAGACCCCCCTGCCACTTGGGCTGGCACACCCTGTCCCAACCAATGAGGGATATTCTTTTACTTTCCTCCATTCCAGTCCATAGAAAAGTTCTTTGAATCCTTAATAACTTGTCTACCATGTACTTAGGAATTTTAAATAAGGATAGAAAGTAGGTGGGAATACCTTGGAGCAAAGCTTTAAGAAGCTAGTATTTGCCTGCTTGACTTAGCAATTTTCCTTTCCAACCCTCCATCTTCTTCTACATATGTTCCAGAATCATATTCCAGAAAGTCGAGGTCACATCCTTCACAGTGAGAGACTGCTCAAGGTAGGTGGCTGGGAGAATAGCCTGATTGCATTGAAGAATGTTTCTAATCTTGGCTTGGAGGTCCTCCTTCGTATTGAAGAAAAACACATTACTCTTCTCGTAATTAATGTTTTGACCAGACACCTCCACATACAAGTTAAGCAAGTTCTTTCACCTATTTTCCTCCACCATCGAAGTTGCACCAAAAAGCATAGTATCGTCAACAACCTATTGGATTACCGACAGTCTCAGGGTGGACGCAGCTTTGACACCATTGAGGGAATCTCTCTCCAAGTGGGAAATGATGTTTCTTCCCAGCACTTCAACCATCATTATGAATAAGTAAGGAGAGAGGGGGTCATTATGGTGGATCCCTCTACCTACTTCGAAGAAACCCCTAGGGGTACCATTTACCAAGACCGAGTACTTGATCATGGTGATGCAAACCTTCATCAAGTTAATCATCTTGTCATTGAAGCCAAACTTTGTAAGGACTTTGAAAAGGAATTTCCAAGAGATTCTATCATAGGCTTTAGAAATATCCAGTTTGAGGGCCATGCTTGGGTTATTATTTTTTTCCATAGAATGAAAGATCTCATGGGTCAAGATAGCAGCATCTAGAATCTGTCTCCCACGAACAAAACATTTCTGACAATCCAAAATGAGGCTGTCCAGTAGTGGTTGGAGTCTGAGGACCAAGATTTTCGTGATAATTTTATAAATGGTGTTGTGACTAATGGGACAGAAATCCATCATACATTCAGTGTTGTTTTTCTTGGGGATTAGAGCAATAAAAGTTGCATTAATCTGTTTAAGGAACTTACCTGTCCTGAAGAAGTCTTTGATAGCAGAGGTAACATCAAATCCCACAATATCCCATAAATCTTGGAAGAAGGCCGGGGGGAACCCTTCTGGCCCGAGAGCTTTGAAGGCCCCCATAGAGAACACCACCGCTCTGACTTCCTCATCTGTTACAGGTTTGAGGGGCCCCTCATTATCTTCCTCTGAAAGGATTGAAGGAATACAGTCCAGGAGAGTGTTGTCATTACCACTATCAGCTCTACTATTTTGTTCCGCTAGGAAGTTGCAAAAGTAATTAGTGGAAATTCTTCCCAGTTCCCTGTCATCCTCCACTTGTTTGTTCTGTTCATCTAGCAATCTAGTGATTTTGTTTCTTTTTTTGTGTTTCATAGCCGACTCGTGGAAGAAAGTCAAGTTCTTGTCTCCCTCCTTCAACCATTGAATCCTAGACTTCTGTTTCCAGCAGATTTCTTCTCTTCTGATTATGTCCTTCAGGTTTTTGACAAGATCTTCTTCAGTTTTATAGTTATCTTCAGAACCATCCCCCTTAGCCATCTTATCTTGAACTTCCATGAGTCTTTCTGAGATGTATTTTTTCTTATTCATCACATTCCCAAAGCAGTATTTGTTCCATCCCTTGACCTTATTTTTGACAAATATGAGTTTTTGTGTGAGTCTAAACATAGGAGATCCATGAATAGGCACTCTCCACCAATCCTCAATACAATTTTTGAAGTCTGGGTGAGTATCCCACATCACTTCATATCTAAACGGGAAAGGGCCCTTAGGATTTCCCTCGGCCCAATCAAGAATGAGGGCGTTATGATTAGAGATAGTGCGAGGAAGAGCATATAGGTTAGAGTTTTGAATCACATTCCAGTTGGAAGAGACCAAGAATCTATCAACCTTGACTTGGATCAGCTGGTCCCCCCGTCTTCTGTTAGTCCAGGAAAAAAGTTGGTTTTTGACTTCCAGGTCCATAAGCCCAGTCTGACTCAGGAAGTCCACTAGGTCCACCATGCTATCAGAGTAGTCCATTATTCCCCTAGTTTTTTCTGAGGGGTAAATTGGGGTGTTGAAATCTCCCCCCACCATCCATAAAGTTCTTCTCTCATCATTGATTTTAATGCTTAGTTCTTCCCAAAGTTATTTTCTGTCATTTTTGGTGTTGGGGGCATAGATATTGATCAACTTCCAGGTTTTATCATTCATCATGCATATGACTTCCACGCTATTCTTACTATGAGAACAATACCTCCCCACTGCATTATGTTTGTTCCACATGGTAACAAGCCCCCCAGATGCTCCCATAGTAGGACTGATAACATAGTCTGCCAAGGGCCAGATATTGCTAGCTATCTTCTTAAAATTTTCCTCAAACATTTTAACTTCCTGAAGCAGTATAAAATCCACCTTATTGTCATAGATAGAACTCCTTATCATGAGTTGTTTCTAAGGGCTATTAAGACCCCTCACATTCCAAATGATAATCTTCATTTACATTTTTTTCTAGAGAGAGCCTCCAGGGTGCTTTACCTTCCATTGGTGATTTCTTTGGTTGCTTCCCTTGATTTGGTTTCCCTCTAGGAGGGTCCTCCTGCTCTACCCTCAATGCCCACATTAACCAATTTCTTGTTAGTTCCTTTCCCTTTCCTCTTGGGTGTGATCCACCCTCCCTGGTTACTGGTACTGGCTCCAGGGGAAAGAACTTTGATGGGAGATATAATGGCTATCTCTGAACTTCCTTGGACCTCAAGTTGTGGATCCACCGACTTCTGTGCCCCAACATCTGCAAACTGGTTTTCGACGAAACTCTCATCCCTAGTGGCCAAAATCCTATGGGACACTTCTTCTAGAGTTCGTAACTCTCCTTCTTCTGTTTCTTCCGAGTCTAGGGGGTTACTTCTTGGACCTCTACCAGATCTAACTACAGCTTGTGAGGGGCCTCGACTAGACCTTCTTTAGCCAAGTTTTCATTTCGGGTAGGAGTTTTGTTTAGGGTTTTGAGAATTTCTAGAAAACCCTCCTTGAATGGATATTCTTCTCCCATCTTTCCTTTGTTGGGCCTTGTTTATCAAGAGACCTTGGTTTCTTGCATTCCATGATCAAGTGACCCTTTTTAGAGCAATTTTAGCAGAAGGAAGTAGATTTTTCATACATGAGTTGTTACTCCCAGTAACCATAGTTTGATTTCAGCTTAATAGTATTTGGAAGAGTCTTAAGAATATCAACACTTACACAAAACCTAGCAAAAAAAACTTGATTTTGTTTTTGGTGGTGTTGTCCAATGTAATGAATCTGCCGAAGGAGTTGCCGATCCAGGTGAAAATCTCCTCATCTCAGTATTCCAGCGGAAGACCAGGGAGTTGAACCCAGACCAGAGCCGATCTGTTGAGTTCCATAGCCGCGTCGAAACCTGGCTTCCAGCGTCCCAGACAAAGATGGTGTTTGTCGTACAACCAAGGACCTCCCGCCAAAAATGCAACCAAATCTTCTTTGGGTATGAACTTAAAGAGGAAAAGGCCTCCTGACATAGCACTAGTCAACACATTGCCTTTGAGGTGCCATCTAGTGGAAATCCAATGATGGACCATATCAATGCTGGGCCTTAAGGCTTGGAACTTACCAACTAGGGAGAGTTCCAAGGATGAAGTTATTTTGTCCATCATCTAGTCAGGGATCAAGAAATTCATTCCGTTCACAAGTTCTGGTTGCACAGGGGCTTCACAATCTTCTACAAACCTACTAGGCTCCCCTAGCAGGGCATGTTTCCAAGCCTTAGGGTCTAAACCTGAGGCTGGGGAAATGGGTTTGACAGTACTAACTGAGTCAGTATCGACGTCCATAGGGATCACCAATGGGCCCAGAGGGGGGCAGGGGGCCCCCTGGCCTGATGACCTCTATGATTGAAGCGCGTTCAAACACTGTTTCAAGCGGGAAAGTTGGAGAGCAGGAAATTTGCAGACATATCAACAAAGGTGGAGACAACAACTTCATGTTTGATTATATAAATGTTACTTATTAAAAAAGTAAGAGTATTCAGACAATAAAGAAATATTTGATAGGCTATTATGTATTTTGATAATTCTGAATTGGCTTTCTATGTAAAATATACTAGCATACCTATATTTAAAAAATATATCTAAAGTATGTTGAGAGATATCCTTCTCGAGGTGCCTATTTCCACCTATGTGTCGTAAATTGATTAAAAAAATAGGTGCCTCGAGAAGGATATCTCTCGGCGTACTTTAGATTATATTTTAAATATAGGTATGCTAGTAGCATCCAGAGCGGCAAAGCCTAATTCTACCTATATTATATAACTATATGAATTATTATAATTATATAATATAATATTATAATATAGATTAGATATATTATTATAATATATTATAATAATAATTAAATATAATTATATTATATATACATTAATTATAATTATAAAATATATAATAATTAAAATTATATATTATATTATATTATTATTATAATTATATTATATATTATATTTAGGATTAGAGTTAGGGTTTAAAATTAGGGTTAGGGTTAGTGTTTAGATTATAAATAGGGTTACAATTAGGGTTAGGGTTAGAATTATGGTTAGAATTAGAGTTAGGGTTAGCATTAGTGTTAAGATTAAGGTTAGGGTTAGCATTAGGGTTAGAATTAGGGTTAGGGTTAGAAATATAATCACTATTCAAATTACGGTTGGGATTATGGTTAGCATTAGGGTTAGTGTTATTATTAGAGTTACAGCCAAAATTATGGTTAGAATTATGTTAAATGGGGTTAGATTTAGAAATACGATTAGATTGAGGGTTTTGAGGCTTATAAAACAATGCTAAGTGTAATCTTATGGTTGTGGTAAAAATTAGGGTTAGATTTAGAATTAGGGTATCTATTTTTAAGGAATATTTTAATCTCAATGTTGAACCTTAACCCTAATTCTTACAATAACCCAAACCCTAATTCTAACCCTGATTATAATTCTAACCCTAATTAAATTCTAATCTTAACATGAAGCTTGACCCTAATTCTAACCCTAATCATAAGCCTATATAAACCCTAGTTCTAACCCTATCTGTAATTCTAACCATAATTGTATCCCTAACTCTAATTTTAACCCTAATCCTAACCCTAACTCTAACCCTAAGTCTAACTATAATTCAAACCCTAACCATAACCTTAATACTAACCTTTACCCTAATTGAACTCTAACCCTAACTCTAATTTGAACTCTAACCCTAACTGTAACTCTAATTCTTACCCTAATTCTAATAGTAACCCACCTTAATTGTAACTCTAATTCTAATATGAACCCTAATCCTAAATCTAACCCTAACTCTAATTCTAATCATAACCCTAATTCTACCCTAACTATAACCCTAATTTTAAATCTAATAATAACACTAATTCTAACCCTTAACGCAATCCTAATTCTAACTATGATTTTAATGCTAACCCTAACTTGAATTCTAACCCTAACTCTAGCCCTAACCCTAGCCCTAACTATAACTCTGATGCTTACCCTAATTTAGTAACCCTAATTCTATTTCTAACTCTAACCCTAAACCCAACTCTAATTTTAACCCTAATCAAACCTAATCGAAACCCTAACCCTAACATTAATTCTAATCATAACCCTAAATCTCACCCTAACCCTTATTATAACCCTAACCCTAGTTTTAACCCTAATTCTCATTCTAATTGCCACCCTTCTTTAAACTATAACCTAAATTCTAATTATAATTCTAACCCAATCCTAACCCTAATTCTATCTACAATTCCAACCCTAACCCTAATCATAACCCTAACCCTAACTCTAATTGTAACCCTAACTCTAGCCCTAACCCTAACCCTAATTGTAACTCTAATGCTTACCCTAATTTAGTAACCTTGATTCTAATTCTAACCCTAACCTCAATTCTAACCCTAAGCATGATCCTAATTGAAACCCTAACCCTAACCTTAATACTAAACTTAACCCTAATTGTAACCCTAATCCTAACTCTAATTCTAACACTAACCCTAATTATAGTCATAGCCCTAATTCTAATCCTAACCCAAACCCCAACCCTAATTATAATCCTAACCCTAACCCTAATCATAATTTTAACCCTAACTGTAATTCTAACACTCATTCTTACTCAAACCCTAACCCTAATTCTAAATGTCACCCTAACCCTAGCATTTAGACCAATACTAACCCTAATTTTACCCTGATCCTAACCCTAATTCTAATCATAGTTCTAACCGTACTCCTAACCTAAACCCTATTTCTAAACCCTAATTGTAATAATTTGTAACCCTAATTCTAATCTAAACCTTAATTGTAACCTGAACTCTATTGCTATCCATAATTGTAACCCTATCCCTAAATGTAATTGTAACCCTAACCCTAATTGTATCCCTAATTCTAACCATAATTCTAATTCTAATCGTAACCTTAACTCTAACCCTAAAGTGTAAAATAATCGAATTGCATAGTTAAACAAAAAATAAGGATGAACTCTTTGCTTAAAGGTTGTTTATGTTCACTATCCTTAGTATAGACGTCTCCACCAAATTGGCTTGATTCTAATATGTTGAATGGAGAGGATTCAGCTATTGCTAGCATGAATGCTTTGATCACAAGGCCTCTAAGTAGCCTCTTTGAAAATAGTATGAAGTATGCAGCTTCAAGCCTCTATGAATCTATGATCATCCTCAAATAATTACTTTATGGACCTTCTTTTGATCTTTAGAATAATAATACATTTTGAATACATAATACATTTTCAATACATTTATAAATCTAGTTACATTTAATATTTTGTTCATGTACCAAATTATGATTAGGGTTAGGGTTTCGTGTATGGTTCTAGGGTTATAGTAAGGATTTAAATTAGTGTTAAGGTTAGCATATTTATCTTTATAGAAATATATGCTAATTCAACCTTAATTTTAAAACTAACCATAACCCTAATTGTAATTCTAACCCAATTGTAACCCTAATCCTAATTATAATTTTAATCAAAATTATAATTCCATCATAATAATATCAACACCCATCATTAAAGACCTCATCAACCACTCCAAAATAAAAAATCAATTCAAAATGTCATCCCCCACATCTCCAAAATCAAATCATTCATCCTCTAGTGCACCTATGTAATGCCCACCCATACACACATGCACATATGGGCGTAAACACAATGCAACTATTTTTTTTATGCTATGATACTAAGAGTTAAATTACTCACATTCCTAAGTGAAAATGGTAACTCCATGACACCTTGGAGTGATTAAACAAAAAATTAAACTCAAATGTAATTATAAGTTTTAACTAAGCATCTAGATTTAATTTAATTAATAATTAATTATCTCATTTCATAATAATAACATAATAAAATCAACCATATATAAGCTTGCATAGAAAAACAAATATTAAATTAAATATCATCCAAGAATATATATTTTTGTTATATTAAATAACTAATAATTTTAAATAAAATTAAATAACAATAAATTTATTACATCAACTAGAAAAAAGAATTTAGACGTGCTCATTTCATTTGTTTTCAATGGTGACTTACCCCTAATAGTGTTTTCATTAAATAAAAATAATTTAAATTTATTATAAAAAGCACATCATAATAATTCATCCTCTAATTAAGGAATCCATAAACTAAAATTTAGGGATATGATTGCATATTGAATTTTTTTTAAAATCATTTTTAAATATAAATTTAAATGTTTTTGACAAAGGTAAGCAACTTTACAAGGGGTTGAACCCTTTACAAACAAGGCCCCAAGGTCAGAACAATAGGACAGACAAACAGCGCAATCACAGCCAAGTTGCAAGGAACCAACAGCCAAAAGGTTCTGAACCAAAAAGTAGGTCCAAATCGACCAGGAACAACAGAACAATAGCATAGGCCTAACAACCCAACTAGAAAACCCAACAACTACACAACACCAGAACCCGACCTAGAAAATCTAACTCCCTTGAACCTAGGGTCCAAAGCAGCCACAGAACGAGGAAGACATTTCATCTTACGCTAAACCACTGCCCAGGAGGGTTCAAAATCCAAATCAATAGAATGCAGAGAGAGGGGATCCTCCCTCGAAACCACAACCACTGAGGACACACGGTGACCCTCAATAGTCACCAAAGCCAAAGAATCTGCATGCAGAGAAGCAAAGTCCAATGAAGGCAAAATTGAAGAGGAAGAAGTCAGAACAGAAAAAGAAGTAATCCTACTCGGAGCTGGAGGAGCCAACAAGTGATCAGAGAAATTATCATAAGAGTCTAGAGGAAGCGAGGGAATCGAAGCAGTAGTCATCGCTGCCCCCTCAAGAATAGTCCCTCACCCTCCTCAGAGGACACATCCTCCTAAGATGAATAGTCCTCCTGGGAAGCGTTGATAGTCAAGTGATCTAGGAGAGCATCTTTCCACCAAGTTATAGTGCCCTTGCAGCGCGTGAGAGCATTTAAATGTTATTACTCTCTTAAATTAATTTTAAAAACATGTTATAATAACTAAAATTTAGGGATATGATTACATATTGAGAATTTTTTTTTTAAATCATTTTCAAATACAAATTTAAATGTTTTTGATTAAAATGGTCAAATAGGTTTTGAAGGGGCCCCAAAACCCTTTACAAACAAATTTCAACCTCAACAGAGGTTGACCATCAGCATAACAATAGCCCAGCTGCCAAGAGAACAAGTGTCAAACTAAAATAGAGCATCCAAAACATAGCACTCCACAAAACAGAGAATCAACCTAGGCTATGCCAACAACAGATCTAGCCTTTCGCACACCCTTAATCTGAGTGTGGGAAAGAAAGACAGACTTCGACAAGCCCTTCTTCCTACGATGCACTAATGTCCAAGAGACATCATCATCTAGGTCCATCAAGCAAGGGGAGGGGGGAGGGGAAACCTCCAAAGAAACCCTACCCACAAGAGAGGCCCGAGAGGGAGACCCAACCAAAGAGGAAGACTGCTAAGGAACCACAACATGAGCCTCAACAAAAGAAGTCACTCTGGCAAGAATAGAGGAAACAGCCAAGCCGTCCCCACCACCACAAGCCATACTGTCGCCTTCAGAAGAGACACCAACAGCAATAGCCTAACCACCACAAGAGGGAACAGCAGAGCTGATGTCAATATCATCAGCCACACAGCCACCAAAAAGCGACAAAGTTGGAGTGAGCACAGAATAGGGGACCATGGATGTTGCAGGATCAGAAATCTTTGCAGCCTCAGAAGAAGACTTGGAAGACTCGGAAGAACAGTCTTCAACATCTACAGTAAAATGATCAGGAGCAACATCCTTCCACCAAGAAGATCTTACAAGCTTAAGGTGAGGGCAATTTGATGCAATATGTCATGTAGCAAAACATCTACGACATAGAAAGGGAATACCTTCATAATCAAGAGACTGAGTCCACGGTAGATCTGCTACCTGTAAAATAATCTCAGCAGGAAGGGGCTTGGACATATCCATATCAACTAACATTCGTGCATAGGTGGTATGAGTGAAAGAAGAAGTAGCTGAATCCACCATCTGAAAACAACCCAGAGAGTTTCCAATAGCTAAAAAACTTGAATCACACCAGAAGTGAAGGGGAAGATTTGGGAGGCGGATACAAATTTAAATGTTATACTCACTCTTAAATTAATTAAAAAGGCGTGTTATAATAAATCAATCCATAGCTACTTTTAAGGAGTAGATTTATGCATTAGAAAGAAATGATTTTTTCTTTGTCTTTTCTCTATTCTCTATTGCAGGTTTGAGGGAAGAAGCTCTGAAGAGATTAAAAAAGATTTGAATATGTCATTCTCTCCCATCTTCAAAGTACTATCTTAAATATATTGATTTATCTAACTTAAAATATATTTATTTATTTAATTTTTTTTGCATGTTGAGATGCATTCTTCTATAAGAACTTAAGGATTTTCCAAGCATACAACCCTATGCATGCAGGATTTCTAGAGCTAGCAAATAGATTTATCCTTTTGGAAGAGCTAGGGTTTCCTTTCAGAAACAAAAAGGGGAAGGATCATTAATTCCCTACAATTGTTTTTAGATTCAAAATACCCTATATTGGTTAAAATAGTGTAGGTTGTATCCAAACATATTTTAATTTTAATGGGGTTTTGTATTTTCTATTTTAATTTTTGCAAGAATATATTTTAATTTTTATTCTTTTTTTTTAACTAACCACATCAATTTTAAACACTCTCCATTACATTTTAAATATAGGTAGGTATTATAACCTATTTTGATTTTTTTTTAAGATTGAAACCTTATTTTTTTTGTTTTTTAGATTAATTTTTTTTGTTTTTAGATTGGAATCTTTTTTTTTTGTTTTTTAGATTAAATTCTTATAAAATTATACGGAATCTTGAATCTTTGAGCTCTATAACTCCACCCCCTATAACCCCCTTGATTGTAGAACACCTTACTAAAAATATTGAAAAATATAAAACTAAAAAAACATGTAAAATTAGAAACCATGCAAACTACAGCAAAATATTAAAATAACATATTAAAATATTTTTAAATTTAAACCTAATATATTTTTACTATAAAACTAATATTATTACCATTTAATATTAAAATATGAAATATTATGATAATATTATATGTTACCATTTAATTTTACCATAGTATATTATAATTGTGTATTTTAGATATATCATATAATGTATTATTACCATTTAACATTATCATATAGTAAAAAGACCTAAAAAAAATTAAAATATTTTTAAATTTAAACCTAATATATTTTTACTATAAAACTAATATTATTACCATTTAATATTAAAATATGAAATATTATGATAATATTATATATTACCATTTAATTTTACCATAGTATATTATAATTGTGTATTTTAGATATATCATATAATGTATTATTACCATTTAACATTATCATATAGTAAAAAGACCTAATAAAAAAATTAAATAATAACATGCATATTGCATTCAGTTACTTTGATAAGAAACATGAAAATTAGAAACAGCTATGTTAACTACTAACTACATAAAAATATTAAAATAATATATTAAAATATTTTTAAATTTAAACCTAATATTTTAACATTTAATATAAACCTAATATATTTTTAATATAAACCTAATTTATTAAAAATATATTAGGATTAATATGGGAAAAATATGAAATGTTATGGTAATATTATAATACCATTTAATTTTACCATAATATATTATAGTAATGCATTTTAGATATATTATAAAATGTATTATTACCACTTAATATTTTTTAATATTTTTAATAAACTCTAATACACTATTCCACTGCCTACTTTAGACTTAATATTTTTTAGTATTTTTAATAAACTCTAATACACTATTCCACTGCCTACTTTAGATATATTTTTTAAATATAGGTATGCTAGTTAACCATTAAACCATCTATTAACAATACAATTGAATGTTATGATTTTGTATTTTTAAAAATTTTTATTAGTTACTTTTAATTCAAACAATAAATTTAAAGTGAAGTTTTTAACTTTTTAAATACTACACATTTTTAATAGAAACCAGTCAATTATAAACTTTTTATTAATAGAAATTATTAATCTTTAATCTTTTAAAATAATATTATACCTCATCACATCAAAAAACAGTAAATAGTTATCTTATTTTTATTAAAAAAAACGTAATTGTCTTATTTTTATTAACCGAAAACTATCTTTAATTATTAAACTAAATAATATTTTTAAAATAACCCACACCATGTTTTTCTACCAAATTGATCGACTTTGTATCCATTTTTACATAATTTTGTGTGGGATGAAAGGAAAACTATATATTATTATAAGAAAACGTGTTAATCTTGTGAGAATTGTGAGATTTGACTAAGCTTGGCAAACAAATAGAAAAAATATTATTCAGTTTCGTTCTTTTAATGATATTTGCATCACAAGGAGACAATATTGTGTTAGTGGTAATAATGGAAATCCAAGGTATTTATAGATTTTTTTAATGGTTTGACTAAGCTTGGCAAACAAATAGAAAAATTATTCAGTTTCTTTCTTTTAATAGAATTTGCATTTGCATCACAAGGAGACAATATTGTGTAAGTGGTAATAATTGAAATCCAGGGTATTAATAGATTTTTTTTATTTAAATTATTTTGTTTAAATAGGGCAAAATTAATACCATGGTAATTAAGTAAAATTTTACTGCAACATTTCTATTAAGATTTTGATTTGTGTAAATAGAATTTGCACAAGGAGACAATATTGTGTTAGTGATAATAATTAAATCCAAGGTATTTATAGTTTTTTTAATTTAAATTATTTTGTTTAATAAGAGCAAATTAGTATGATAGTAATTGCTTTGAATGTTGTATGGTCCAAGTAAAATTTTATTGGAACATTTCTATTAAGATTTTGATTTGTGCAATACAAACACCAGATTTTTTAAATAATATACAAGGTAAATGACAAATATTTTGCTTGTATAAAGGGCATCTCATACACTAAATTGGTATCTGGCATGTTGTCTACTTTAAAAACCACTTCTAACTTTTACCACTAAAATGCAACATTTTCATTGAGATGGAACGATTATTTAAAATTTATTAGAAAAAACACTCCCAAACAATCAAAGAATCACTTGCATGGAGAATGTTACCCATAAAAGATATCTGAAAATAGTCACTTGTTCAAGTGCTACAATTTGCAAATGCTTGGGAAAGAAATTATGAAAGACAGCCTGAGAATTATCTTTGTTCTTGTCAGACGTGGAAGGCTTTTTAGAAATTGTGTTAATCAGCAAACCTTTTGTTAATCAGCAGACTAGATTTGGTAAAGAAAATACTAAGCAAAAGCAAATGCACAAGCCAACGAAGTATGCTCGATCAACTGCAGGCTGCAGTGAATTAAATTGTATGTGATTTCCAACAGGCATTAAGCCAATTGAAATTAAACGTTAGTTTCAAATAAAAACAGGTTAATACTTATTACAAACACTGACTAAATTCAATCTAGTAGCCTGTTCATCATAACTTTCCAAGCTTTTCTGGATTAAGAACAGATATGGAGAAACAAAAACAAATCAATACAAGTTCTCCAAACAGAAGACTTGCCCTTTGTCGGATTACTGGAGAAAAGTAGTTCTCTCAGAAAAATCAAAATAAACGCCCAATTGAGATAAAGAGATTTGCAACTTGCCATAATATATTGAGGGAAAATACACTTTGCCACTAAGCAGCAGCTAGCTCTGTCCAGATTATTAGGAAAATGGATCTTAAATGAAATATGGCAAAACCTGGAGCACAGATTATACAACTCAACTCTGCAACCATGATTACACTTCGAGCTTTGTATAATTACATAGCCATCTTTTTGCCCGTGCACCAGAATCTAAAATTTTGATTCAACTGGTCACACTAAAGCAAGAAGAATCTCCTCCAAATAAAGGATCTCCATTTTTTGCCAATAATAATCAAAGAGAATTACTTGAAATATGCATACAAATGACCTCATACAGGTGTTCTAAAGGAATCTGGCCGACGAAGTGGTATATCCTCAGATATGAATCCACCATCCTCAGGGCGCTTAGAAATGCGTGAAGAGTGTGATGTTGGAATGCCTGTATATCCAACTTAAGGATTCCAATATCAGAAATGAGGCTGAGTAAGAACAATATGTGAAAACAAAAAAAAATGTACTGCTCATAGAAGAAAAAAGAAACAATTAGATAAATACCTATTGCTGAAGATAAATTGTCACCAAGATCCTTGGTTTTATGGAGTAAAAATGTGCCAGAGAGGATTGTTACAAAACCACACATTTCTGTTACAATCTGAGATGGGTTCTGTCTATCCCAGTCCTGAATTGGAAACCAAGTATTAGCCTAAATCAATACGTACATTTGGAACTTGACAGAAACAGAAGACCTAAATGCATAAGTTCATAAACACATTACCCAGAATTATCCCCAGGCAAGTCCATTTGTAGAATGTCAGGAAAAATAATACAATCATCTATCTACTGATAATAATCTGAAATACCATAATAATGAAAATAGAAGAGTGATACATGTAATACAGTAAGAGTGGAGAAGAGACTTTGACAGGAAATAACCCTGAAGATTAAAATACACCATTCAGTACTCGTAAGTAAAGAGTCGACTCCACAAAAAGAGAAAAGACTTAAAAGCATTATCAGAGACATGTCTCTATTAGGGAGGATAAGAACTATTTATACTCTCAAGTAACTTCCTTTTACAGTATCATGGTCAGGAATAGTTTTCAAGAGGACCAACATAAAGAGCCCACTGCACATTACAATGATAATAAAGAAGTATGTAAGAAAAATATGCCCCCCTCCATAATACTCCGCCTTCAGAGCACATCATGCAACCAAATAATATATCTTCTTCACTTCGCAACCAGCTGTTGAATTGCATGATCATCCATCCACTCATATGCTCCACTCAAAATTCAGTTGCACACAGGTGTCGGGGTGCATCTCTTATCTCTCACATACATGGGCCCATATACACACATACATACATATATATTCATGCATATACACATAAATATGTGTTCATATGGATGTGTATATACAATGCACACATCATAGTCATAAGACAGACCTAATCCAAAATAATTATGGAATTCCACAATTAATTCTTGATATCAAGCTCATGATTATCTTAAAATTTGCTACAACTCATCAAAGAGTTGACTCTGCTCATTTTCAACAAAGGAGACTGAAGCTCAGGGAATATTTGGTAAGTTTAAAAAGGTCAAATTAAATTGAGTTTAGACCATTGCCTTGAAATTGAAGAAAATATAATGAAATGGACAAACACCTGTTGGACTTCCTAAAGCGGTAACTACATTAATAATGCACACATAAAATACACATTATAACACATGCACAGATATATACTATTAGCAAGCTTTTGAGAAGCATGCCACTTAAACAGGTGCATGAATGTATTTCATTTTGGATCAGATGCCAAGGTCCAAGGGAATTGAATAGTTACACCTGGCCTCATAAATTTTAACAGATATTGAGGTCTAGATTAATATTTCCTGAGGAGTTCAAGAAACAAGCCCACTTGAATTATCCAAGCTTAAATTATTGGCATCCTTGGATTATTTATTTCTCAATTCACTTCCTCGACTTCTCTATTGAAATCAACTTTTTTTTCTGAGTTAATTTTTGTTCAAAAGTCACACGAAATCAGGGACGTTAATAACCATAGATCTGAATTTTGACAGACATGTTGCATAGCACTCATACCAGTCCAAGGGCATCAATCTGTGATAACCAAAAAGATCTTTAAACACTTGTACCCAATTAACAGAAAAGTCAAGATCTTGCGGTGATCTAACCCTGCTTGCACCAACC
Source organism: Cunninghamia lanceolata (assembly GCA_027924645.1). Classification (NCBI taxonomy): domain Eukaryota; kingdom Viridiplantae; phylum Streptophyta; class Pinopsida; order Cupressales; family Cupressaceae; genus Cunninghamia; species Cunninghamia lanceolata. Next base: position 3,627,472 of record BSBN01001182.1, on the reverse strand, counting down.
GCTCAAGCCTGCTAAGTTCCTACTGTCACTAGGAACCTGGAACTTAAAATCAGGCATGCAAGGAACAACGAAAGCCTTGGAAAGAAATTTAGCCAGAATTCACAATAGACAGGTGCTGCAGACATGAAAATTTCTAGTATCATTCGGACATATCTGCACCATGCACATTTTAGAGCACTTCTTAAGTCAGAGAAAGGCTTTCTGAAGGGTCCTACCCACCTTTGGCAGCTTATACAGCTCTCTCAATGACCTTAAAATTGCCTTTGTCATATCAGTCAACCTTTTGCTTTTAATGGATGACTTCCGGCCAGGAATCTTTTGTTGGTTCTAGTTTCTCATCAAATATTGCAAACTCAAGAAACACAATTGGTCAACTCTAACTACCTGTTATGTCGGAAAAATGAAGCACACTTTCTTAGGGAAAATGTCTTTACAATCAAACCCACTGAAACTTCCAAGCTTGATACTTTTATATGACTAATTCCAAAAACTTCAAAAGCAAATCTCTAAAATTTAGGGAATAGACTGTTCAGCCATTAAGGATTTTTAAAATCAATTGTCTGGTGATTTATTCCTCATGAAGTGGGCACATATGCTCTACAATAGAAACCGAGGGTAGAAAATGAAGATGACAACCCAAGGTTAGAAAATGAAAACTCGCTTGAGTGCCAAGAGACAATTCAAGAGTTGAAGATGAAGATGTAAACATCGGTGCTTGGAAATTCGTCACCTGTTAAGTCCTTTTAATAACCATTTGTACTGTTTGAGAATTGCTAGCCATTTTTTAATTATTTTTATCCTATATGGAAAAGAACAGTTATAGAACATCTAACTCCTTAAGATTTCAATAATTGTAGACTTTCCGAGTGTGATTGTGCTAGAACTATTACCCTACATCTACACAACCTTCAAGGTTGGAAATTTCATGGCATTGAAAAGAAGAATACAGGTCATAAGATAATACAAAGAATGCCACTTTTGATCTCACCTTCATCGCTATATAGTAATATACCAATTTGTTCATTCAACAGCCACATTGACCTTATATCGCCTCATAGTATCTAGTATATTTTTTTATATAAAATCATTTATGATGTAATATGCTGAATAAATATCCCCTATAAGGGGTAATCGAAAGTAAGAACAAGAGGTTTAAGAGTAAGTGGAATCCTTCAAAGGAAGGGTTTTAAAACTCAAATTTTGATGGTGCAGCTAAAGGTAAACCAGGGCTTGCAGAAGGTGCAGGGGTGGTTTTAGTCCCATAATGGATCATTTGTCAAAGGCAGTTCTTTTTTCATGGGTTCTAAGACCAATAATGAAGCTAAAGCACTTGTGCTTCTGGAAGGTATTAAATTAGCTAAACTGAACATTGTCAGCTTCTAAAGGTTGAGGGAGATTCTCAAGTTATTATTAATGGGTGCATTAATGATAGTCTTAAAGATTGGAAACTTAAAAGCATCGTTGAAGAAGTTAAGCTTTTAGGGGGAAGTTTTCAAGATATAAATTTTAAGCATTGCTTCAGAGAGAGCACTGGGATAGCAGATAGATTGGCAAATGTCGGTGTTGCTCAATTTCCATTCTTGTAAGCTTTGATCCTAAAGAGTGGCAGATTGATGATGATATTGAACATGAAAAGCTTCTTAGCTTTCCATCAACTCCCCTCAATTTCCAATCCCCATCACATCAATGGAGGTGATTTAGCATGCTTGAACATTATAATATAGTGACTGCCATTTTGTATTGTTCATGAGTCCTTGTGTGGGATCTAAACGTCTACAAGTGATTTATTACCAAATCTTGTGCAAAAGATGCACTCGGCTATTTATATCTTAGGTGTTGTGAAGTTTTCTTTTTTGGGAGGGCTTGTTATTCTGTTTCGTCTGCAGTGCTGTTCACGGGAATTTTGTTCCATCTGCGATGCTGTTCATGGGAACTTTATTTTGTCTGCGGTGCTGTTCATGGGAATTTTGTTTGGTCTGCAGTGTTGTTAGATATGCCGAGAGGTATCATGGGTGAGATGCTATGTTTAGGGGTGTTGTTTCAAACCAGCATCTGAAACACATCTTCAACATCAAGGATTATGTTTTGTTGACCTTTGTGAAGGATATTTTGGGTGCTGACAGGCTAGAGAACACACGGGTTTTGCAGTGCAGAGCTTCCATTGCTGTGGAATTTGAGCCCAAACTTGAAGTTAGGGTGGCAGATTCGGTGGTTTCAAGGTTGTGAGTGGACCGTCCCCTCTTTATCTCCTTCCTCTATAGACTTATAGTGTATTTTCAATTTTGTATATGACAGCTTGGACAATGATGTGCAGTCGTCTGTTCAAAGCATTCGGTTTCTTTTGATGGCTTAAGAAGAATTCTATGGATCCTTATGTCAATCATCTGGAGGATGTTGAAAGATCATTCTGCCTTGATTTGGCTCTTTATGTTGGCAACCTTAGGGTAATACTTAGAAATGGAAATCTAGAGGTATCATGCTTGTTCACACTCCCCTTGATTCCCAAGGATGGTGTTATAAGGGCTGTCCAAAAGAATTTTATAGAACCAGGTGTGATGATGGTAGATAGGGTTGATGGTGCTGAGGCAGTCCCTGCTCCTTTCTAGTTAGTAATCCTTCCTTTTGGCTGGTTTTTGCTTGTCAGATTTCTATATAAAAATTGCATTTCCAGACTTTTGGGAAGTCTCAACACTGAGAATGTTCTATAATACATTTCATTCAAGCTTTACATTTTCAAATGCTAGGTAGGATGGATCCATGTTGGGGATAACTTGGGAGGCATTGTGCATGTGTCCCCACACATGTATGTGCTAGTGGCTGCACCACATGTATTCAATGGCCAAGAGCCATCGACATTATTCCACACCGCAGGGACATGTACACGTAAGCATAAGCTATCTTTTCTAGGCATCAATGGCATAATTCTCCAAATTTTAATATTTGATGACAATTAAAGTAAGTGAAGCTCTAACAACACTGAACTTAGGATGTTGAATGAAATGAAAGTATCGAAAGCATATACTCTCATTGAACACTTGCATTTGGGGACAATTCTCAAATTAGTAAAGGTTCAACGATGTTCCTACCCCCAATGGGCCATTGATATCACAAGAAAGAAAACCCATGTAATATTGGTTCCAATAATAACGGATGCCCTTGGGTCACAAGATAGAAAAGTAGAAGCAGAGATTAGCATCTTTCCTCCCAACTAGTTATTCTAAATAGCAACCAAGTTCATTTGAATTACATCTTAAATCTCTTAGTTATTTAGTTACTCTGGAAACACGGCATGCTACAAGAAAATTAGCCATCTTTGCTAGAAATTCTAGTGCAGTAACCTTGTTAAGAACCAAATAAGTGAATAAGTAATATAAGAACAATGTTGAATAATAATAGTTCCTTAGTTACTCTTGAAACACGGCATGCTACAAGCAAATAGGCCATCTTTGCCAGAAGTTTTAGTGAAATAACCTTGTTAAGATCCAAATAACTAATATAAAGAATAATGTTGAATAATACTAGATACAAGACAACAGACGTATGATGAGCCAATGTGCCATTTTCAATATAGTCCAAATACAAGTAGAAATGCCCTTAAGGTAGGGTTATACCACACAATAATCCTTAAGGTACCCCTCCAAGATATTTCCCACTTTGAGATCTAAACCTACTAGACTACTCTACAACTAAATAGAACTAATCCATAGTCCATGATAATTACAAAACAGTATAACCCTCCTATATATAACCACTTATCTATTAATTCTAGAGGGGGAGGGTAACCTTTAGCCAACCCATTACACATTGGATAGGCTAATTAACAATTGCAAATTATTCACGAGTTATCTATTAGGCCCATCCTATCTAAACATGGGCTACTTGTGACACAAGTTGGCTATCCCATAACCTAATATATATCACAATACCATGCCTCTAACATTCCATCCCCTTAGTAGGTTTAAATGAAACATGAGAAGAACCCAAGTGGTAAGATCTTCACAAATCTACATACATTTGACATCATGCTCAATTATCTATCCATGGATGTTTGGTCTTGATATGTGATATTCCTCAATGATGTCATGCCCCCTCTATGCCACTTTGATTCCACACTTGTCCATAGTTGCACCTTTGTCATTATGCTTAACTTCTTTGTGTATTCATCACAATACATAACATTCTAGGTACCCCCTTAGTAGATTTGTAGTTGTACCCAAAACATGAGAAGAGTCCAGGTAGTAAGACTTTCACTAATCAATACACTTGGCATCATGCTAAATCATCTGCCCGTAGATGTCTGATCTTGATAGGTGATAGTCCTTGATGATGCCATACTCCCTCCATGCTACTTTGATTCCACACTTGTCCATGGTTGCTCCTCTAGCATTGTGCTTAACTTGCTTGTGCTCTTATTTAGATTATTCATGGTTATCTTCTTCATATTCTTCCATGTGACCTTCTTTAGATTCTTCTTCATGCTTTTGCTTAAATTTTTCATGTTCTTGCACGTGCTTCTTTTCTCTCACCTTCAAGCTTCTCATGCTCATCCTTGACATGATGTGCAGTTTCATGTAATGTCAGCATTTTTTCATGTACCAAAGCTTCATGAACCTCTTTTGCACATTAATGTTAAAAATTCCCACCAAAGTTTCTAATTGTTGTGTACTATGACAAGATACTGCTAACAGTGTGCTATGGCCTATTTTGTCCTTAGGCCCATGGTCTACATATTAGTTAGGATAACATAATATATAGTTAGGCCTTTTTCTTTCCCTTCTATGTTAGTTAATTTTATTGCAACATGCCTTTTGGGTTCCCTTAGTCCTCAAAAGACATCAGCCTAACTTTTATTTTGCAATTAGTCCTCTTCTATGTCTACAATTGGGTTTGCAAGTGTGAATCCACCTTGTGTGAGCAGGTGCCTCATTTACTTTTATTTTGCATTTAAAACTCTTTATCTTTTGCAAATAAACTTGTCCTTGTTCTTTTTAGAATGCAACAAAAAAAATTGGAGCATTTTCCTCCAAAATTCTTTTGGACTTGGTGGTGCAATCCTACGTTTTGGTCATGTAGGTGCCCCCATACTTTCATTTTTGCTTTCCACCTATGTTAACAGCAGTATTAAAGGTGGTCTTGGCTTGTAGAGCCAAATAAAGACCATGTATTTTAGAAATAACTTTCTGGTGGAGTGTCAAATTGAAACAATTTTTTTTGTTTGAAACTCAACTGAGAACCTTCCAAAAAATACAGATTTGTCATTTTTGGAGTAATATAAAAGGAGATGTTGCTAACATGATATATTGTTAGGAAACTATGCTCCCTAGGGATGCATCCCCTGCCAAAAATGACCCAATCCCCTATAGGGGATGTTTCGGAGACATAGGGGCAGGTAGGAAACGTCCCCAGTACACCATTTTTTTTAGGGGACACCTAGATACATCAGGGGAGAGCTAGCCTCCCCTACAGCCAGGACAAAATTCAGTCACTTTTTTTTTAAACACAATTTTGAAAAAAATAAAGGATGGGAGGGGCCACAAGGGCCCCCACACCCCTTTCAACCAAACCTAAACCTAAAATAGCCCCCAAAACAACTAAAAACAAAACACAAACTCATTTTGACATTTTCCAATTTGTCAAATAGAAGAGAAAGAGAGAGAAAGAGCAACACTGGGAAGAGGAGAACAGCAGTGGGAAGAAGGAAGAGAACATCAAATCCACATCATCTAAAGTAAATTTACCATCCATTATTCATTTTTTCAAGTTCCTTTGCATTTTTTTTTGTATTTTTTAAAGTTCCAAACACTTAGAGAGAGTTTTTTGTTTATTTTTTGTTCTATGTTTGCACTTGCAGCTGTGTTTTGAATTTTCAACAAAAAAAAAACAGTGAGCGGCAGTGAGGGTAGTGAGAGTGAAGAGGTTGAAATTCAATAAAGAACTAGAAGTCGTAGAAGTATTGTTGGGGATTCTTCTGGAAGTGGGAGTGTTGCAGGAATTGTGAGTTCAAATAACCCATTTGAATCCCCTTTTGAACTCCTCAAAAACTATGCAAAAGATCCATTTAATCCAAAACACCTCTTTTACAATTTGCAACACGCATAGACAAAGACAAGAAAAAAAAAATTGGGGGTAGTAGAGTATGGCTATGTCATTTGTGCAACAAGGACTATAGGGGCAGCTACGCAAGTTTACTCTCATCTTTTGTGCATAGGTGGACTAAGGATAAAAGGGTGTGAACAAATAACTCTAGCTGAGAAGGCCAAGGTGACTAGGTTGCACATGGAAGGTGAAGGAAAGAAATGTCAATAGAGTCTATGCAGCCTATAGTGTCATTGCTTACCCAGTCCATAGATGTTGGAAGTCAAAGGGGAGAGGGTGCTACTTCTACCAAGGGAAAGAAAAGAACTACTACTGTTGCAAGGTTGTTTAATGCACAATCACGAGATGTGGCTGAGTCTTCCATTGCTAAATTTTTCTATGCCCATGCAATACCATTTCATGTGACACGTTCTCCCTATTTCAAACAAATGTTCAAAGCTATGCTCCCCAAAGTTTCTAGGACAGGGACGGCGGGACAAGTTTCCAGGACGCCATTTTTTTGGGCCATTTTTTAGGGGACAGCAGGGGATGGCTACTAAAAAAATAAGAATTTTTTTAAAGGGAAATTTCAAGTACTTATATGATAACATTGATAAGGCATTCATTCTAGACATTACAGAACCTTAAAAAATGAATACATAACAATAACATTACAGTAATAACTTCTTGGATTTAAAGATATACCCTGCCCTGGATTTATCAAGTATAATGCACTTCCTTTGGCATTAGTATTGTTGATGGCTCCCACCTTCAATGTCATACATGCATTAAATGGCCCATCTTCTGCATGGGGACTTATTTTGTGAAATCTGATTTTCATATTGTGCCATTAGGTGGTGCTGATGTAATTTTAAGGATCCCATGGTTAAAACTTAAGACTACTTAGTGATATTAACATGAATTTTCAGGAGCTGTCTATGAAGTTTATGCAGGGTTCAGAACAACACCAAATTCATGGATTCAGACCTCCAGAAAGTAAGTAGGTTTCGGCAAATAAAATGAAGAAAGAGCTGAAAAGGAATGCCCCTGGTTCTGTGGTCCAATGCAGCACCCTTAAGGGTCTATACCAATCCAACAAATCAGAAAAAACTCAGTACACATAGCCTGTATGTGACTTATTGTAGCAGTTTTCAGGTGTATTTAGAGAACTTCCAAAAGGTCTTACCACCAGATAGGGATCATGAGCACTTCATAGAGTTTTAGGGCACCAACCCTACCAACACCCAAAGTACTCAAGAATAAAATTGAAAAAGAACACGTTGGGCTGTAGGGGACGGTTAGCCGTCCCCGGGACGGTCGGGGGATGTCCCGGCTGTCCCCGAGACGGCTAACCATCCCCTGCAGTCCCCTGTTTTTCCAAGGACATCCCCAGGACGTTTCCTAGGATTGCAAAAAAAGGGGGACGGGTAGGGGAAGTTTCCTACCCATCCCCACGTCCCCGGAACGTCCCCTATAGTGTACAAGGGGGTTTTGGGCAGGGGACACGTCCCCGTGGACCATAGGTTCAAAGATGTACTTGCTATTGTTCCCTCATTTGCCCCTTCTAGAGAACATAAGCTATGCACCACCCACCTTTTTAGAAAATATTCTAAGGTGAGTGTGTTGATAGAAGAAATAAGGCAAACTTGGATAAGGGATGGTTGCTCTATCATTATAGATGGGTGGACCAATATCAAAATTCGGCCACTCATCAATAGCATTGTCACATGTTCAATTGACTCTTATTTTCTTAAAGCTATTGATTGTTCAGGGAATTAGGAAGGATGCAAACTTCCAATTTCAGATTTTGAAGGATGCCATAAAAGAAGTTGGGGCCTCTAATGTTGTACAAGTGGTGACCAATTCCGCCAAGTATGCAAATTAGTTGGCTTGATGGTGGAGGGTGCTTACAAGCACATTTTCTGGACCGCATGTTGTGTTCATGCATTGAACAACACATTGAAAGACATTGGGAAGTTGAATTGGGTGAAGGCAATGGTGCTATAAGCTACACATACAGATGTTCATTTGCAACCATCACACCTCACTTGCTTTGTTCAAGTCTTTTTCATGGAAGGAATTTCTCAAGCCCGTGGATACTAGATATGTCAGCGACTTCATTTTGTTAGAGAGGGTGGTTGAGGTGCAGAAGCCTCAGCAATTAATGGTGGTTAATTCAGATGGGTAGATGGGTAGATGGCCAGAGGCAAGCACAACTAAAGGAAGAAGTGTGAAACAAAAGATCCCTAATGATGATTGGTGGTCCACAATGAGGTAAGAAATTGTTTGATTTTATTATGAAATTTTTAAAAAGTTAATTTATTAATGTTTCTAACTAAATTATGCACATTCTTTGTAATAGCATTCACTCTTTGTCATTTGAGTCTTAATCTTTTTTGAAATTTTAATTTTTGTAACTTGTTTGCACTTGCAGATACATTTGCTCCATCTCACCTATTGTGCAAGTCATAAGATATGTTGATATAGACAACCTTGGAGAGATTTATAAGACATTTGATAGCATGCTTGGACAGATGAAGCAAGCCATTCATAGCAAGGATCTTACTTTGGGATTTTATGAGCATATTAGGCCCATTGTGATGTAGTGGTGGCACACTATGAACACCTTGCTTCATATGGCAGCCTATACTCTAAATTCCAAATGGTATGCAGCTAGCCCTGGGAGAATGCCTCCATCTCATGATGAATAGGTGAAAAAAGGATTCTTGAAGGCCCTTCAAAAATGTATACTAATGAGGAGTCTTCTATACTTCACGCACAGTGACTAGGCTTTGTCAATCTCCATGGCCTAACCTTCAGCAAACCAGAGACAACAACGAATATAGCTACACTTGCTCAAATTGAACCTATTGGATGGTGGATGTGGCATGGCAAGGATGCACTAGAGTTGAGGATACTTGCGACTTGCCTCCTTTCACAGGTTACTAGTTCCTCTGTTGCAGAGAGGAATTGGTCCACATATAGCTTCATTCAGTCAAGCAAAAGGGACAAGCTTACCTCAAGACGATCAGAGAAGTTGGTGGTCGTGCATAGTGCCTTACGGCTACAAGATCAACAGACTACTAAGTATTGCCAAACTCTAGCCGCACGTTGGGATGTTGATCCCGAAGATGCTATACAAGTCGATGAGGACGAGGCACTAGAGTGATTGGTTGGGGTTCCATTGGATGACGCAGCCCCTCACAATGGCAGTGACTCAGACTCATACTCCAATTTCGATGCAGTGTTACTAGATACTGATTAGGGACAGCTGCATATTTTCTATGTTTTTATCATTTTGTAGTTGAAACTTGCGGCCTTTGAGCATTTTGTTGAAATTTTTATATAATATATATGCACATTGACAATGAAAGCAATCAAATTATGTTAATTTGTTTGTCAACTCTCATATGAAATCTCAATTCAAGTCTAATGTTATGTATTAAGGTTCTATAATGTCTATGATGAATGCCTTATCAATGTTATCATATGAATATTTGAAATTTCCTAATATTTTAAAATTTTCCCTTTTTATTTAATAGCCATCCCTGTCATACCCTAAAAAATGGCCTAAAAAAAACCTGTTCTAGAAATGCATCCCCCTGTCCCCATCCTAAAAAACTTATTTGAGCCTCTCTTTCATGAATCCTATTTTATTCATGAAGAAATTTATCTTGCATCTTTATTTGACGATTCTCCTCTATATGATGATATTAATGACTAAGATGAGGCACAAGAGGTGAATACAATCCCCCAATTTCTCTTTAATGGATCCCATCCTCTCCAAATTGAATATTTTAATAAGAACACACTTGAAGAAATTTTTAAGCTATCAATGGGGATGGTCACCAAAAAAAAACACCAAACGAGATTTCAAAACTTATATGCAAGATTTTATTTCAACATATAACAATAATGTTTTTGATACTTTCTCATTTGGACCTGGTCCACAAGTTGGTGCAAAGAAATCTCTTGTATAGTAATATTGGTTTATAATTTCTTGGACGAGCCATATATAGATCCAACGATACCCATGAGCATCTCCGTCAGAGTATAGTGATTCATCTCATCCAATTCATCACAGACCATTGTCAAAACTTCTACCCATTAAATTGGTTTCATATGATCATCTCCAAGCAAAGGACAACGATCTGAAAGAAGCAGCAGATGCATGGGAGAGATTACATGTGATCCACAAATTTTGAGGAAAATGCTTCCAAAGGGGGGGAATGTTGTGTTCTTAAACACAATATATGTTATGTATTTTAAACAATGAACTACAGTGACATGTCCCACCCTCCTCTCTATGATCTGTAAACTACAAAGGATACTCCTTAGGTTAGTCACCAAATTACGAAATTAGATAGAGTTAGAATTTGAGAACAAACAAATGACTGTATACTTGCATAAGATTAAATAGAACAAGGAACAAAAAATAGAAAGAGATAAAACACCATGAAAATGGAGACACAAAGGAATTAACGTGGAGAAACGCCTTGTGAGTAAAAACTCCACCAAAATGTGAGTCACACTCACTTAAGTACTCCAAATGGCAATTTAGAACTGATCTTCAGTCCGTAGACTTGCTTAAGAACACTCAACAACACTGAAATGCTCTCCCAAGACCAATTATAACTCTTTGTTACACTTCCCAGCCCTTTGCTACAACAGTCATGAATACGAGCACAAAAATTCTCACAGACAGCTCCAAATACTTGAGTACAAGACTCAATTCACTCCACTCATGCTCAATTTGGGCTTACAATGCTTATAAATAGAGTTTCAAAGCCTCAAAAAACCCCTAGAGGTTGAAAGGATTGAAAAAACAAAGAGAATCAAAAACTACGATGTCTCGGTACATTTTTTTGAACTAGGGGACAACCCCCAGTATCAGCGGAGAGGCAGTTTCGAGACCGCCACTAACACTTTCAAAACCACCCCTAAGGTTGCAAAACCACCCTGGCACTAACTCTTGCAAAATCGCCCCTATTGGCAATTTTTGCTCTTTACCCTTTTGAAAGCCATAATTTTTGCATACGAACTCGAAACAAGATGCTATTTTTTAAAAACCATACTTTATGAAAGGAATTAAAATATGTAAAACACATTTAAGTTTCGATGCCATATAATACCTATTTTGGGACCTGTAAAAAAAGGTGCTCTTGCTATTAAGTACAAACAAGATCCTTTTTGCATCACACCTCCCCAATTAGGGAGCTTTTGGTCCCCAAAACCTATAGGAAATCAAAACAAAAGGGATGATCCCTTGACAAATGACATGGTTGCCGTCTCATCTTGCACCACACCAACCAAGATCCAAAAAATTGTTTCTCCAACTGTCCAAATGAGTTTTTGATGAGAAGCTTGAATTTGGAAGAACTTAATCAACACCAGTTTTCTCATACACAAGAGGAATGATCTGAGAACAACCACTCAACAGTCTTCTTGCTCCTAAACGTATTGATTTGAGTATTGGCCTTCTGAACGTATATAGTATCTATGTCAAACATGTAGGGGCTGCTAAACACAACTCCACACTCAATCCATTGGCACAACATCTAAAACCAATTCATCAATAAACTGTAAAAATAGCAAACTTCACTCTACATCCATACTAACTGACAAACCAACACCATTTTGAATCCAACCCACGGCATCAGGTTTGGGATGTTGATAAGTTTGTGTTGAATCCAACACTACTCAACTTTTAAGTCCAACTTAGACTTCTTTTACTTGGGCACATGTACGTATGTGTCACAATTGAAAACTCTAAGATACCAAGGATAGTTTCTTGCCTATCCAAACCTCCTTAGGGTTTTTATCAAAAAGTGTCGATGTAGGAGATCTACTGATAAGATAACAAACAATACTAACTACTTCTACCTAAAACTTATTATCAAGCTCAACACCACTAAGCATACTCCTAGCCTTTTCCATTATTGTCTTGGTTATTCTTTCTACAACTCCATTTTGTTGAGGGGTGTATGGAGTTGCTATCTATCTAGTTGTACCATACTCCTTACAAAACTTCTCACACTCTACAAAGCAAAATTCTTCACCATTGTCCTGATCTTAGAACCTTGATCTTTTTCTCTATCTGGTTCTCCACAAGAGCCTTAAACTCTTTGAACCTCCTAAAGACCTCATATTTCTTTCTCAGAAAGAACTCCCATGTTTTCCTAGAGAAATCATCAATAAATGATACATACTACAAAAAAATTCCTAATGAAGGTACATTAACAATACCAAAAACATCATGAGTTGTAAAGGAAAGGTAGATATTAAGAAAAATTCAACTTAGCTAATAGATACATTTTTTGAATGGCTATTCCCGCCTCTAAAGAAATACCTAAGTCTTTGTTGATAATTGAGAGGGGGGGCGAATCAGTTATCTAAATTACTTTGACTTTCTGTTCTTCTTTAACACTAGTGCAGCATCAAATTATATAAGCATGCATAACCATGAAAGCAGAAATAAAATCAATACACATAACACAATGATTTTGACGTGGAAAACCCTGTTAAGGGAAAAACCACGGGGTGACTAACCCAAGATTGTATTCTCTGTTAAAAGAATAAGGTAGTACAAAATGGCACTTGCCAATTAGGGCTCACTACCCAAGCACACTGCTCACAAGAGACTCACTGCCTACAATAGTTTATAGAAAGAAAACCAAGTACTTGAACTGATGATGAGCATCCACATATGCTGAGGTTCAGTTCCGGTTAGGCTCAATATACTGATCTGCTGCACTTCATTCTTCCTCTATTTTAATGCTGTTGTTCTGTCACATTCCGGACCTAAAACTGCTTTCACACTACTCTCTGCTTTTCTTCACACAACATAACACACAACACACACCTTCATACCGAAATCAATCTGGTATATATATCCGCATCAATGATTTCAATCATCTTTCTAGTCGGCATCCGGAAAACTCAAGATATTTCCAAACTCTGGTCTGTCGGCTAAGTCCTTGCTTACTAAGTGATGTGTATCAAGGAGATACTTATAGAAGTCATCAATCATGTCGGCAAAACACGAATGATACCTCAAGAAACTTGATCACCATCAATATCTCATCCGGATTAAGGTATGATGCTCTGTCGATCAGTTCTTCCTCAGTCTACTCTGTAAAACAGGAACCCAACACTTAGGTGCTCATATCTTTTCACTCTTTCATCACCGGAGGCTCAATCTCTGGAATGTATCAATCATGGTACTCCTCTTGACTTCCCCAAGTCCGCACTTTGCTGAGATACTTCCTCTGAGAGATCCAGACCTGATTGTCAGACCTTGCTGCATGCTCTGTTCCTGGTCACCGAACCAAAATACTCTTCAATCTGACTTCCGATATAGACATACTATGTCCTGCGGATGTGTGGAATGGACTTTGTTGCCATCAATGACAACATTCATGAAGCCACACAGTGTCTCTTGCCAACAGTCTTATGTTATGGAAGATATAGCACACAGGGATTTTGCTCCTCTTGGTGGTTCTAAAGGTATAGGGGAGAAGATTCTTGCAAATCTAGCCCCAATGTTGTTGTTTATGTGGATCCTAGTGTTCTGGTTATTCCTTGCAAACAAGGTCAAGATGGTAGCACACGTATGGTATCAATGGTCATGGCGTCAGGAGAGGCTCATCCCCTGAGTTCTCATACTCTTTTGGTCTCTCAAGAGGCATCTAAATCCCCTCTAAAGCAAGATTTAAGGGGTTAGTAGCACAAATGAATTGCATGAATATTGCTTCGTGCTTGAGGATTCATCTGGAGCTCACACTAGGGCAGGATGTTCTAACAGAGGAAGCTAAATATTCCAACCTAGGTTTAATATGTATGTTTAACTCCTTCTGGCCAAGCCTATCGGATTTACATGCTTGGCTCACTAAAAACTACTCAAGCCTCCAAGACACCATTGAAATATTTCCTAGTGCTCAAGGTTTTTTTGTTTTGCTGTACAAATTGCATGTAGATTGGGCATTTGTATTGGAGAAAGGTCTTGGTTTTGGGACAAGTATGTCCTCATGGTGAAACCAGGGTTTCAACTTTCTAAATTTCAATCCAATGACAAAAACCTTTTCCATTATCCGTATTTGGGTCAAGCTACCATACCTCTGGCTACAATCTTGGGTTGATTCCCGTCTGCAAGTATAGGCAAGGCCCTCGAACAATTCTTGGCCTTGATCCAAAAAACGATGGTCTAATCCACTCTACTTCGGCTAGGATTCAAGTGGAGATTGATATCTCAAAAGGATTGTTGGATGTGATACGGTTGAAGGTGGTGGATTGTGTATGGAAACAAGTGCTTTCAAATGTAGGAAATGTTTCATTATTGGACATTGTATTGGCGAACTGCTAGGCAGGTAAACCAAAAATATCAAAAAAGCCACATGGTGAGAAGGAGCTTGCTTATCGCACCTAATAGTAAAGAGAAAGGAGCCTTGCCACTCTAATGATTTGGGTCCCCCTTCCCCTATTGCCACGCCTAAGCTTAATCCGGATGAGGACAGATAGATGGCTACTATTGTTCCATCTTCGATGAAGGTCCCTCCTCTTCCCCCCTCCCCTCCATCTCCCCTACCCTACCCCCTCCTCCGATATGTTGATATTATTCAGGCTTCTCCTAGGTAGGCAAGGGCGACTGTAGGCCATGCAAATGGAAGAGGGTAATATAGGCAACAGCATTGGGTAGAAGTTGTCTCAAATTTTTGGTCAAGTTGCTAGAGGCACGAAGTCAATTCCTCCTCAACTCCCTATCCCTTCCCCTTTCAAATCTAGGCATGATAGATGGCTATCGAGTTTGTCAATTGTGGAGGAATGGAGAATGGGTACCATTACCCCTAAATCCATCTTGGATACTTTTAATCAATCGCTATCTACTTCCTGTTGTGACCTAATCACACATCGCCCCATTGCAAATGGGGACCCCCCTGTTTTTTTTTTTTTGCAATTTTGAGCTTGTAGAAGTCCGTAGGAAGTGTCATGCAATCACATCTCCTCCACAAGTTGGACAATGACTCTTTCTCCCAAGTAGCTTGAGATGGATTAAGTGGGTGCGAATGAGGTCCTGCGATCAATCCTGACACATGTTTGAGGTCCTGAAATCGACTAAGTCTGATATCCTGAAAACCTGAATAAATGGCTAAGTCTGAAATCTAGTGGATCCTTAAAAATCTAGAATCTGCATGTCAAATCCTATGGATCTGAGACCTGTCTCAAACATCCTGAAAGTATATTTCAAAATATTTAAAATATATTTTGAAATATACTTGAATTTCAGAGACTGAAAAGTTGTCTAAGTGCGAAATTCCAAGCACACCTACCAAACCTGCCTAGTCTGGGCGGGAATAACATCTGGGCTTGGATTATGTCTTGTCCATGAGAGTATCTCCATGCACCTACTCCAAACCCGCCCAGGGAGAAAATCAAGAAAAGTTTGCCAATTGAAGAGAGTTAGGAAGTGATGATGGAGTCTAAAACTAAGTTTAACTTGCAAGTTTGGAACATGCATGAAAGATTTTAAGTGAAAGTCCAAGCCTCACCTCCAAACCCGCCCTACCTAGGCGGCCTAGACATGAGGTCTTGGATTCCTTGATCTTTACATAAACTTCTCCGCATTCAACCATCCAAACCATTCAAGAGAAAGATCTTAGGAAACTTGCAAGGAAAAGATGAAGATGATGATGATGATGAAGGCAAATTGCAACCATGGAAGATAAAGAGCTTGCTCAAAGACAAAGATAAGCATGTTTTAGTCAAAATCCACACCATACTCCCAAACCCGCCCTACCTGGGCAGCCTAGGGAGGTGAGCATGGAATCAAGTGTTTGAGCACTCATGCCACTCATCATTTGCCTACCAACTCCACCCATCTGCTTCCACACACATGCAAGTCCAATAAGGAGGTGAAAATCATTGAAAATCACAAGTATTGGAGTCAAATCCACACATCACCTTCAAGGCTGCTCATCATAGGCGGTCTCCACCATTGCACATGGAGAATACCTCAAATGCCATTCAAATCACTTCTTGACTTCACTCAAATGAAGGTAATTTACATCAAGAACATGAAGAGAACACTAAGTCATGCTAAGGAGGAAGGAAAAGATCATGAAAATGAAGCAAGAATTGCCTAAGTATAAAAATCCTCACACCCTCTTCCAGCTCACCCAACCTGGGCGGCCTAGACCATGACCCTTAGATTTTCATCACACATTCCTCACAGGCCCTTCAAACCTGCCTGGATAGGTCGGCCTAGGCACTGAGACAAGAAATTTCACACATATCAATCCATACTACCCCTCTAAACCCGCCTAGGCACTTAGGCATGGATTTCACGCAAAAGGGTATGTTTTGAAATGTCATTTTTTGATCCCACATGCATAAGATGAATGTAATTTGTTATTGAAAATCCTTTATATCAAGTCTTAATTTGATGTGTTTCTTTTTGTAGGTGATGGAGGATCCAAGGAGGTGAATGGAGAGAGCTCATACATGAGAAGTTTGGAAGGTAAAGGAAAGTTGCTCAAATTTGTCATCATCACCACACGGAGGAGCTCCTACATCAAGTTCATCTTACTTTGAAGACTTCGTATGTCTGGATGAGGAAGACATCAACGCCACACATGAGAGGGAGTCATCTTCCAGTGATTCATTCTACGCGCCAAAAGGACAATCATCATGTAATCTACTCCAAGGACTCCTGCATGACATATCTTCTACTTCATGCAACTATCCAAAGGTATAACCCTGCACAAGCACAAGGACGTCACAAGATGAGAGATGAGCATGATCATGAAAGTGATCCATGAGTTACATCAAGACAACAAGAAGAAAATATTCTAAGTGAACATGAGGTGAACCAAACTAGTTCGTTTAAAGATGTTGAGATGGCACGTACACATCATCAAGCCAATCACATTCTGCCATGTCATTCATTCAAGTCCAGGTCGTCTATAACAAACAAGTGGATAAAGAGGGCCCACCATAAAGATGCTTATCACATTGGCAAACGTGCCTTCATTGCTTCTTTCATGTTCTAAAAAATAGCAAATTTTGTAACAAACTACCTTGTTGTCTCAATCTCGGCCGTTGATTGCTAAATCAATCTTGGCCCTTCATGTAATTTATGGAGTCTATAAAAGGCTCATTCTTCTCATTTGTAAGATATACATTATACATTAGATTAGAAAGGAGTAGAGTAGAGGAGACTCTTCGAAGTCGTTGAAGAGATATTGAGAGATTGTTGTAAAGATACACTTCAAGATTAATGCAAGCTCATTGTTGAATGTTTCATGGTGATCTTGTGATTTTGGAATGTTAGCATGGTCTTCATTGTCTCCAAGATGGTTAAGAATTGTTTCCAAAGTAGTTTAGTTGATAGATTAGAAGTTCATTGATATAATGTTTCGTATGTGAAGATATTTGATGAATCCCTTTTGGTTCATACTTTTCGTGGATTGCCGAAGGTAACTCATTTTGCAAAGTTAGCTTGAACTTTGTTTGCATAAGTCCGGTTGTGGATGCTCATTCAAACTGCGCCAGCTGTGGGTGTTTGGAAGTTCACAACATGAAAATCATATGACTACCTTAGGAGATTGCACTTACTCCATGTAATTGTTGGTTCTCATGGTGAAGCGGAGCTAGGTTGTGGAAGGGAATTTGTCTATCATAGCATGTGCATTATATCATCGTCCTTAGATTAGCTCTCTTAACCCTTGCCTTTTGCCTTTTCTTTTTGTAGTTGATTAGAAGTTCTATTTCACAAGGAAAGAGTACATATTTGAATGGAGTGATGAATAAATTTTGCGTAAGTCCCTTTGTGTAAACAACATTATCACATCATACCACCGAGGCTATCCATTGCAAATCACGTACAAGGAACCTTGGAGCGTTCTTGTTTGATCACGTAGTTTAGCATTCGAGACGCTTTGTTCAAGAGAGGACAGAGCACTTTGTGTTTTATTCTAATGTTGTTGTTGTCAAGAAAACATCATCAACACTTCCCCTACATCTTCAAATTATGAGAAAGAAGACAATGTCGAATGGACTGAGATTAACAATCAAAAAATGGCATTGAAAAAATGGTCCCTTGGACATATGGGCCTTCAATCTCATAAGAAAAAGAATCTAGCCTAACATGGTTGTGTTTTTTGCTTGTGTTTTACAGGTTTTTAGAATCCTTTAGTTTGTATTTTCTTGCTTTTGGCTTGGGGCCCCTAAATAGAGCCCCAAATCTAAATCAAAAAAATAATACCAAAAACATCATTATGAACCAAAACCAAAATTTCATTTGCTCAAATAGAACTCAGATTAAACTTAACACAATTTCATTTCCCATATATGCAATGTTCACAAAAATCAAAATCCAAAGAATAGTCTTTAAGACCCTCAACCATATCCTAAGATTTCAAGGCCCTAAGACCTTTTCTCACCAATGTGGCCCATTCTTTCATGCCACAACTTTGAAGGTATTGCTGCAATAACAGCTTGAGATATTGCTTGGGCAATAGCTTCAAATTTGTCCTTCCCATCAACATGAGGTATTACCTCGACACTAGCTTGGGGTTTTCTCTAACCAACTACTAGAACTATCGCCTAAGCGACATCTTGAAGTGCCCCTTGCCCAACACCTTGAGGTCTAGTAGCATGAGGTGTCGCCTAGACGACACCTTATCCAGGTATCAAATCCCTTCTACTTCCAAAAACCATAAATTTGCATATAGACTCAAAATGATGTCCTATTTTTTGAAATTGCATAATATTTTGAAAACAATCCAAATATGCAACTATTTCAACTTCCTCGGGTATTGTCTAGGTGATAGCTCGAGATCTCTCTTGGGCAGTAGCATGAAGTGTTGCCTAGGTGACACCTTGAGATCTCCCTTGTTTAGTAGCATGAGGTGTCACCTCGATGACACCTTGAGACTTCTTGTCAACTTCAAAAGGTCACTTGAGCAATAGCTTATCTCCCTTATCCACAAAAATTGGAGTCCTTGCCCTTCAATGGATTGCTTGGGCAATAGCTTGAAGCCTTCATAGAGCACCAACTTTAACTCTCTAACCTCCAGGTATCACTTGGGCAATAGCTTAAGGCATTACTTGAGCAACTACCTTTCTCCTTGCCCAAGGTATTGTCAAGCTAGGAAATGGACTACAAAATAAAATGGAGTATACAAACCTAAAATTCTATCCATCAAAATGAGATGTAAAGTACATATTTATCAACACGGTATGTCCGTATTCAATTCATCTCTAAATAGACTATTCAATTCATCTTCAGGATGACTTGTTCAAATTCTACAAGAAAACAAATATTTGTAATAAATTTATAAAATATTATTATTACACTTATATACTATAACCTAAGATTATGAACATAATATTATACTCTCCCAAGACCAGGCATGCCTCTGAATTTTTTAAATTTCTCTCTTCTAAGCGCTTTTGTCAGGATATCAACTAGTTGCTCTGCAATTAGACAATATATCAATTTGACATTGCCATCTTTCACATAATGTCGAATCAAATGCAATTTAGTGTTGATGTGCTTGGTTCAATCATGAAATACTAGATTTCTTGCCATTTTGATTGTAGAAGTGTTGTCTACCATGAGTGGTGTTGATGAAACATGATTTTCTTGGAAATCCTCAAGAATCCTTCTGAGCCACAATATTTCCCTGGTTGCTTCTAAAGCCCCCATATATTATGCTTCTACTAAAGGAAGAGTTGACACTGACTGCTTCTTTGACTTCCAAGTGATGACTCTTGATCCTAAATCCATCAAGTAACCTAAAGTAGATTTCCAATCTTCAAAATCACCTCCATGTCTAAATCTAAATATCGAACTAGTTTGAAATCTATTGCCTTGTAGTATTTAGACCAAAATTCTAAGTTCCCTTCAGAATTCGAAGAACTCTCTTTGCAACAACCCAATGACTTTCTCTAGGTTGTTGCATGAATCTAGAGAGAACACCAACAACAAAACAAATGTCTAGTCTAGTTGTGGTTGCATAAATCAGACTTCCAATGAGTTGTCTATACTTAGCTGCATCTTCAAACTCTCAATATCATATGATTTCAACTTCATATTTTGTTTCATTGGCATGTTGAGTGATTTACAATCTGTCACTCCAAATTTGTCCAAAATTTCACCAACATACTTCTATTATGTGATGAAAAAATAGGATTTTTGAATCACTTCAATACCCAAAAAGTAATGAAGATAACCCAAATTTGTCATTTCAAAAACCTTTCATCACTTCTACCTTGACTTTTGCAATGTACCTTTCATTATTTCTTGTTATGAGTAGATCATTCACACATATAACTAGGTATACAACTGTTTTGTCAACTATCTTGACAAAAAGAGTTGCATCTTCAAATTCAAAATGCTTTAAGTTCATGCTCAAGAGGTGCTCGGTGAGTTTTTCATACCAAACTCGGGTCTTATTTCAAACCATACAACAATTTTACCAACTTGCACACATTTTGTTCTTGACCATCAAAGCTAAGTCACTGTTTCTTTGAGATCACTATTCAGAAAAAAAAAAAATCATGTCCATCTAAAGGACTTTCCATCTGTTTTGTGTTGCCAAAGACAACAAAACCCGAATGGTGGTCATTTCGTTGTTGGTGCAAAGGTCTCCTCATAGTTTGTCCCTTATTTTTGAGCATATCCCTTTACGACAAGCCTTGCTTTGCATTTGTCAAGTGAGCCATCTACTTTGTATTTGTTTCAAAAGACCCATTTGCAACCAATAGGTTTACAATTGAGTGGAGGATCAACCAATTCCCAAGTTCCAATTTTGAGCAAGTCACCATATTCAATTTTCATCAATTTTTTCCACGCATCAAGATTTTTCGCTTGTTTGAAGGAAGTTGGCTCTAAATCAAAAGCAATATTGATTTCTTTACCTAGATGCAATCCCAAGGTAAGCTTTTCTAGCTTATCTCAAATCTCTTCTAAGAACTTTTCTTCTTGTAGTCTAGCTTTGTATGCACTTCTAGTGCATGTTTTTCCAACTTCATCAAGTCTAACATCTTTCAATGTTTGTGTGGCCCATTTTGGCATATTTTTTTGTGTTTCTTGTGAAACAAGAGGTGCCTCATTTTGTGTGTCATGCAAAACAATTGGTGCCTAATTTTATTGATCTGAAACTCCTTCACCTTCTAGCTATTGATCAAAAAGCTTAGGAAACATGTTATCTTTTCATGAAGTTCCAATTTCTTCCTTAGGGGGAGTTTCTTTTTCAATTGCTGGAGGCAAAACAAATTCTAAACTATATGTCTTGCCCCCTTTAATGTTTGGAATCTCCTTGAAAACATCAAATCTTGCAAATTTCTTAAGTCGAACCAATTGTAGATCAATGTTGGTTGTGTCCCTTGTGGTTTCATAGAATACATCTCCTGCTATGAAAATTTTCTTGTTTTTCTCATCATACAATCTATAGGCCATTAAGGATTCTAAATATCCCAAAAAGATGCATTTTCGACTCTTGTTGTCCAACTTGTTCCTTTTCTCCTTGGGAATCAATGCATAGCAGGTGGATCCGAAAATCTGAAGATGTTACACTAATGGAAGATGACCGCACCAAATTTCATACAAAGTCTTCATTTGAAGAGTTGTTGAAGCTGATTTGTTGCGGAGATAGACTGTTGTTTGAGTTGCTTCTACCTAAAAATGCAGTTTCACTCCTTTAAAATACAACATTGCCTTAACCATATTCATCACAATGTTGTTCATCCTCTCAACTACTCCACAATTGTTTGAGTTGCTTTTACCTATAAATGCAACTTCACTCCTTTGAAATAGAACATTGCCTTAACTATATTCATCACAATTTTGTTCACCCTCTCAACTATTCCATTTTGTTGAGGAGTGTGTAGGGACTATGAGATGACGCTTTATCCCATTATTCTTGAGATAGTCTTCAAACACCTTTGACATGCATTCACCACCATTATCAGTCCTCATTGTCTCAATATGAGATTGTGCTTCATTTTTAGCCATTGTGTGAAACTTTTGAAAAATTTCAAAAACTTCTAGTTTTTGCTTCAAAAAATAGATCCAAGTAATTCTGCTATAGTCATCAATGAACAACATGAAGTAATTATTCCACCAGCAAAAGAGACTAGTAGTGGACCACACAAATCAAAGTGGATCAACTACAATTTCCTTTCAGCTCTCTAGTTTAGTTTTTGAAATGGCTCTCTTTGTTGTTAAGCCAAGATGCATGCTTCACATTTTCCAATTGTTTTGGGCAGAGTTCACAAACCTACAACACCATTCGTTTACATTGTCCGAATGCAATCATAATTAGTATGCCCAAATATTGCATACCATAAAAGACTTGTAGATATTCCTCCTCCAACAAGGTGAGCAAAGTTTCTTGAAATTGAAGGGTCGCCTTTGAGTTTCAACAACTTTCCTTCCTGAAATCCAATCAAGATAACTATATTATCACATTTTTTTTAAATTACCTCTCCATCATTTAGCAAATTGGAGTGGTTGTGTTGTCAAATGAGCACCAAAGAAAACAAGTTTCATGTCAGTTGAAGAAGGTATAAGACATTGTGGAGAATGAAATCTTAAAGTCTTGGTGACTTGAGTCGAATTGTCCCTTTTCCTTCAAGTTGCAAACTTGTTTTTTCTGCCAAATATACTAGACCACATCTTTCTTCATGAAACTCCTCAAAAAAGTCCCTTCGAAAAGTTATGTCTTGCATGGCACAAATATCTAGAACCCAAGCATCATACAGGTTGAATTCATTCAGGCATAATTGACATCATTTGATATGGAAAGCAAACATTCACTTGCAAACTAGGTCAAATCTGATTTTGAGATTTTCTTTCCCTTGTCTACATAGTTCCACGGGGACGCGTCCCCCCCTGGAAAACAACCGTCCCCAAGACAGGGACGTTTCTGGGACAGGGAGATGTCAGGGAAACGTCCCCCACCGTCCCCCATCGCCCCCCCGCCTTGCCGCCGCATTTCTTTGAGGCATTCTGTCAAACAGTTCAAGTGCCTTGTCTATGCTTCCACATTTTGCATACATGTCTAGCAGGGTAGTTGCAACTACAACATCTGACAAAATTCCTCTATCCTTTATGTTTTGATGGATGTCCATACTCCATACCCTATTCCAAAGCTCCCATTTTGACACAGCCAGGGAGAATGCTGGCAAAGGTTGTGGAATTTGGCTTTACACCAGCCAATTGCATTTGCTTTAAAATTTCTAAAGCCTTTTCAACAAATCCATTTTGTGCATATCCTGCAATCATTGCAGTCCATGAGACCACATTTCTCTAAGGCATTCTGTCAAATAGTTCACGTGCCTTGTCTATGCTTCCACATTTTGCATACATGTCTAATAGGGCAATTGCAACTACAACATCTGACAAAATTCCTCTATCCTTTATGTTTTAATCAGTGTTTCTCCAAGTTTCCGGGTCGGGGGGACGGGTTTCCGGGGACGGCAAATTTTTTCAAAAAATTGAGGGACGGCGAGGGGACGACTATATATATATAGATAATAATAAATATAAATAATAATATAATGTATTAAAATTTAGTATAGATAATAATAAATATAATAGTATTTATATATTAATATTTATTATTAATATTTACTATTAATATTATAAATAATAAATATAATATATTTATATATTAATAATATAATATATTAAAATTTAATATAAATAATAATAAATATAATAATATTTACATATTAATATTTAGAATTATTATAATATTATTAATAAGCCGATAGGCTTTTATATGTGTGCATTATAGTGCTTGGAAAATTGTCTCAACTGTAAAAAAACATTCGCGCTAGAAATTTTTCTAAACTCGTCGGTTGTTCCTATCAGCCCACGAACCCGATCCGGTCTCCCCCTCGCTTCCTCTCCAACCGGGAGAATTCAGATAAGAACTCAAAAAAGCTTTTGTTGATGTGAAAGACTGGCTAACAATAACGTTTAGCGCGCAGAGATAATGCAGAAAGGCCTTAGCGCATAGAAACTCTCCCATACCGATCGAAGGCCTCCCATAATGTGGAAGACGCGCAGAGATAATAATATGGGGGCGTTCGGGGACGTTGCCCATGTCGAGGGGGATGTCCCCCAAAAAACGAAAAAAAAAGGGGGTCTACGGGGGGCGTCCCGTCCCCGCCCCCGCGTCCCTGAGCCATTTTGGCCGATAGGAGCGGGGGAAAAACAGGGGGGACGTGTCCCCTTGTAACACTAGTTTTGATGGATGTCCATACTCTATTCCAAAGCTCCCATTTTGACACAGGCAAGGAGGATGCTGGCAAAGGTTGTATTTCAGCCCAATATGTTTAAACTCTAAACTTTACTTATTAAGTTATTCCTTAGGCTTCTTCAGTTATACATCTTTTTATAACTAATTTTTCAAGTACTATATGTATTTCAGTGCACTGCTCCCCCGCCGCCCCCAAACTTAGACCCCCCGTCCCCGAAACGCGTCCCCTGTCGTCCCCCCGTCCCCGTCCCCAAAACCCCATGGAACTATGCTTATTTGCTTCCTTTTGTTTTTGATAAACCTCAATCTTACCCCATGATGTTTTGCATTTGTGAGCCTCATGACTCCTTTTTCTACCACATTGTTTGCAAAGCATGTTTTGTCTATCATTTTGCTTCTCAAGATGTTGACCATTGTTTTTGCGAGTTCTGCTTCCTCGTCCTTTATTTCCTCCTTTGCCTCTTTTCATTTCCTTCATTCTTAGAAGATGAAACCTTATTGGAAGAATTGTCTTTTTGATGAGCATAACAAATATTCTCTACTATGGTTTCAGTCTTTCTTCCAAAGGCCTTTTCTCTTTCAGCCATCTTTTCAACAGTCAACCAACTAATCAAAAGTGAGTGACTTCAATTGATTGCTTGCTTGTAATGACTCAAATTACATTGAATATGTGGGAATAAGAACTTTTATGAAGGCAGTCTATTAAATACATCAATTTTACCACCAGCGGCTTCAAAATCATGTTTGATTGGCTCAAATTTCTGAAGCTAGACTCATTACATCACCATTTTTCAACTCGAGGTTGAACAACTTCAATTGCAATTGTATGAGTTCCAATTTTGAATAAGAATTATAAAAATCCTTCGTTTAACTTGTGTGATGCTTCCCATGGTGTGTTGCGCCCTTGTATGTGATGGAAAACTTCTCCATCAACTAAGGCCATTATCAAAGCCAATGCCATTGAATTTTTATGCCTTCAAATTTGTATTTCTGCCTTTGTTGTTGATTCAACTCTCCATCACAATGTCAAACCATAAATCATTAAATTGAGAGTATTCTCAACTTGCCTTGACCATTCTAACCAACTATTGATGTGATTTGAGTGCATTTTGTTGTCAAAGGGAGATGGATTGGTTCCTTAGCACTCCAATAGGTTTCCCTTTCTATATACTGCCAAACTGATATACCAAACATCTCGATATGTTTACTCTTCCTATATACCTATCAATACATGGAAGAAGCTAGCCCTTTCGATATACTTGTGGATATGTGAAACAGACCTTAAAACACGTGAGAGTAGAATGGTGGCACTTAAGCAATACATGAAAAGGATTTGAGTTGTCAATAACAACTTAACCACAGGGCCACTCCATATGTGGAAGTGCAAGCTTCCTATATACTTTGTGATGACCTGCTTTGGATGTTATAACTAAACAACAATTAAGATGGTTAACAAAGGGAAATGGGAAAATGAAAAATTGTGTCATTAATTGTCCCCAACAATTTATAGGGACGATGCCACAAAAGTCATTGTTGCAGCTACGTTAGGCATTGGATGCAGCAGTGCAACTCTAACAGCATTACTCATAAGCATTAGCCAGAGGCATTGCATATACTGAACATTGCATTTTTTTTAGCTTTGCAAGAAAAATTTGTTCAGCAATAACTTAGTTTGATACAAGGCCCCAATCTTATCCCACAATTTTTTCATTGTATCTCTCCAGAAACATTTAAAAGCACTAAATTTGAAAGGCAAAAAGAAATAGTAGATCTAGACTTTCTATCAAGTTTAGCATAGTCATCAAGATCCATACCTTGAATAAAACCAATTACTGCAATCCATTGATCATGATCCACCAATAGTTCTTCCATCTTAAGCTTCCAAAGCTCAATATGTCATTAGAATTTTTAATCTACATTCTTCCAAAAGTGACAGTCATTTCTCTGTACCTAAAAAAGATTCACCTATGCACAATACTCCCACTAAAACCAAGATTAATAGAGAAAAGAAATGCCCTTTCCTCCCATGGATTTAAACAAGCTAATCTAGCTTTGATACCAAAAATGAAAGGGAATAATACTAATTTAAAACAAAAGAGTACTTGCAAAAGTTACTGATCAAACAATTTCAGCAGAGAAATGATACAACACAAGATATACCCTCGGAAACCCTTTCAGGAAAAACCCAACAAACAATGAGAGAATTTAACTGTGCTATCAAGGAGATCTCCAACTCTTCTTAGGGCAACACTGGCAGCATGTACCTATCTTACAACACCATACTACATCCCATCCCAAGCACTCTATATATAGACTAGAGAACAACAAGAAAACTTACTATGGTTTCCTAAAATAATGCACCCAAGTTTGACTCTCCATCCAAGAGTCATTCAACCTTCCAATGCAATCCCTATGCTCTTCTTATTTAATCAAAGCACTCAAAATGGCATGTCTTCATGTGACCTTCAAAATTAAATGCATTTCCAATGTTACATACAACAAATATCTAGGAGAAATTTGCTCTACCTTAAGTATGGCATCCCACTTGGAATTGATGACCTCAATCCAAAGCTATAGGATGAGGATGATTGATTAATAATTTTGATTCCAGTATACTTCATAGAGTCATAGACTTCATGGAAATTGTAACCTTGTTTTACTTTTAACTATACAATGAACATTTGATGTTTATGGTTTCAATTTTTGAATTGTCATTACTCCTTATTGATTATTGCTTTGAATTTTATAGTTTATTAGTTTAAAGTTCTTAGTTTGATCGTTCATCTAGTCACTAATCACTAATCAGTAATTGTATGCCAATGGTTTTTGAATTTTTCTAATGACTAATTCATTGTTGAAAGTTTGAATCTTAATTATTCTATTCATATTTTAATTTTTATGCTTTAAAAATATACTTTAGATTGATTTTTTTTTCTAACGTTTTCCTATGTATTTAATGTTGTACCCTTGTCATCCCAAAAAATGGGGCCAAACCCCAAACATCCTGAAAACGTGTCTCCTTGTCCTATGTCCCAGAAACTTCACAAAACATAGTTTAAATTAATTATTTTGTTATAAAGCTCATATTTTGTCACATGATGTTATTTATCTAGGTGGTGGTAAGTAGTATTGGTAAAAAGATCATTAATAGGAGCAGGTGGCTTGTTTGAGAAGCTACTAGAAGGATAATTGAATCTATCATGGACATGATATTTCCACAGTTCATGTAAATAAATTAGAATGCTTCTAGTAGAAACTGTGTGAGAGTTTTTTGTGATACAAAAACTCACAATTTTTACCAAAAGCATTCTAATTTAATTGAATCTTGCCTAGAAAGCTACACATTTTTTAAATAAGGGTTTACTCCCTCTAAATTGTGATTCAATCTATTTTCATATATTAATACAAAACTTCATTTTCCTCCGTAATTGTT
The DNA here is from genome assembly GCA_027924645.1 of Cunninghamia lanceolata. NCBI lineage: Eukaryota > Viridiplantae > Streptophyta > Pinopsida > Cupressales > Cupressaceae > Cunninghamia > Cunninghamia lanceolata. Next base: position 3,599,695 of record BSBN01001182.1, on the reverse strand, counting down.
TTGGATTTGTAGCTGCAATCCAACTTTTTAGATGTACAAGTGCCCTCGTAATCTTATCCTTGTGTAGTTGTACTTGCTAAACTTCGTAGGTACACTACACTAACCAAGCACCATGTTTAAACCATGCACAAGAATAGCATATATCTATTTTGAGCATTAAATCTTCAAACTATTGAACCTTCTCACTTTGTACATGTTGCCTTGAAATTATTTGCTTAACCCTGCAGCCACTTTGCAAAGTCAATGTTGATAAGTTATACCTGCTTGTAGGGCTTATGGGACAATAAGCTTCTTTTGACTAATCCATCATCCTACAATATTGAAGCTTTTCTTGGTAAGAAACATAATGAAGGATTTCCTCCTTTTTCTTTTTTTGTGTTTCTTTGTGTGCTTCTCTCGTACTTTTCTTCTTTTTGTTCCTCTTCCTCACATTCTTGTTCTTGTTTTTATTCTTCTATTCATCACTCTAATAGCAACTGTCAAGAACCAAACATCCAATATAAAGAAAAACACTGCAAAATACAAGAAATGTGCCCTAATCTTCAATATACTCATAATAGAAATAGAAATACCCTTACAATACGGTTACACCATACAATAATCCTAAAGGGAGGATCCACTCCAAGGTATCCCTGCTATAAGATCCAAAACTACTAGACTACTCTATATTTACAACTCAAAAGAATTGACCCATAATCCATGATGATATGAAAACAATATAAGCCTCTTACATGTATCCACTCATACAATAAGAGAGGAGAATGGTAAACCCTTAGCCCACCCAATTGACCGACTATTTACCTATGGACCCCAACCTATCTAAACATGAGGTACTCCATAACCCTGTAAGTATCATAACCACGGCCCTCAGTGTATGACATTCCACACCTTTTATATTCTTACAGCCCTTTTAGCTGTTTTTTGTAGTGTGTAACTCAGTGTCTGCAGTGAATATACAGAATAGCATCTCCATGCTAAGATATCTTAGATCTCATATTTATTTCCAGACAATCGGGTTCTCGGTTTATATCTTCACAAAATCAATGACAACCTTGGTATCACTTTTATTGTTTTGTCTATCGATAGCATAATGCTCAGAAGGAAATAACATAATGATACTACAATAGCTGCAGAGCAAGAATCAAAGCAAGTTATTCAATATACATGTCTTGTTCATATGAGACAACTGAAAATGGAGATATGTATAGGCTTAACAAATAACGTACTATAAATGGTATTATTAAGAAACCCTAAATTTGATAAGATTTCCCAAATATCAGCTAAATGGCAAAGATCTAAGCAGATAAATAAATACACAAAGCCTCAAAAACATAAGCCAACATTCAAGTTTTATTTGCTCAGACTGTTATGATGCTTTTGGTTTTCCCTTCATTTATAAAAAAAATCTGCATGCTCAACAATCAAAACAACTGCAGATAAGGTTTTGCAATGTAAGCTACCTTGAACATGATTATGCTTGCAAGGATAGTGAGCGATGTGAACATTACATAGTAAATGGGTGACACAACTGCCGTATTAAATGTGTCTAGAGCCTGCACCACGTGGTAAGAAAAAAAGTCAAGAGGCTGCCATAAACTTTTGCTTAATATCAATGTCAGCAATAATTTAGAAATTAAACACATACTAAATAAAGCGATAATCATAAATATCTTATGAAGGTGTGACTACTAGTTCCTTCTCATATCATTTGAAAGGTATGGGGCTTCAGACATGGCTTAATAGGTACTTCCTTACTAATGGTATCTGCCAGATGGATGGAAGTTATTATCAAAGAATGGGATTTACAAAAGGGCATATCATTAGAACTCATAGCAAGATTCTTTTTCTCAGATAGACTTTTCCACTTATCTGAAATTGACTAGCATAATCGATGCAGTAAAACTAAGGTAGATCTACATAAGGTTGAAACTTGAACCCAGGAGGAAAGGCCCTACTTAGCCTTATGGAAAACCAATTATTTGCTATGAAAGCACTTCCTATGTACAGTAATGTTGAACACAAAATTCATGCCACTAAGAAATTGAATATTGGGCAAGACTCGGGATGAAGAGCTGAGAAGGATTCATGATATATGAAGTATGGCGTATGCCTTCAGCTAAGAGTTCATTATTGTAGCATACAAGAAAATTTTTCCATCTGCAAAGATTGATGGGTTTACGGGTATATATCTGCTCAATCCATATTGTTGCCATTCCCTACTAAGGAGGTAGATAGGCTACTAGTTCATTCTTTTCTTACTGTTCAAAAGGCCATCATTATTTATAAACCACTCGTGATTTACCAAAAGATAGGAAGGTTAATCCTCCAACATATTCAATAATTTCAAAATCTATCTTCTGTCTAATACCCGTGAGATCCACCTTGGCTATTAAAAAAAACACGTAATGAGGACCTCAGAGTCCTATATGCCAATGCAATATCATATGTTGCTTCATGCCATTGGTGTCTTCCTAACAGCTCCCATGTTTTCCTTCGCCATATGTTAATATCAACCCCCAAATCTAACAATCAACCCTCAATCTCTAGCCCATTTACAACCATAGTTATCAAAATGGCTTTCTTTTTCTGCTCTTTTGTGGTTTTGAATAATTGCTTTTTCCTAGATGTTTTTACTAGGGGTCCTGACGTCGTTGTTTGGCCCTCTATTCTTTCAATCTTTCTTGCACCCATAAATTTTGCTATATCTTGTTTGTTCCAGTATTTATTAAATTTTTCAACTCTTTGAAAATAATTATGTATATACAATATTCACCATCTTTATAAATATTTTTTAAGGTTCTCATTTGCTTTTGGTACAGAAAGTATTTCTTCATGTGTACATTTATATTGACCGACTCCTGTATCCCAATGTGTGCGTCTCATTTCTCTTCATGTTGTAAGTCCAGGTATACTTTTTGTGGTTAGACCCTCAACAGTTTGGTTCAGCATGATACATCTAGTGTGCCTTACTAATTGCTATTGGGGGATAGTCCTTTGTACTATGCAGGCCTCTCTTGCCTCCATTGATTGTTGCACAACCACCTGAAACTCTTGTTCTAACTTCCTCAACTCTGATGTTTGAGGTTGAGTGCTTGGCTCTGCATCAAACCTAAGATTCCTTCCCATGATTTCTGGCGACTTTGTCAGGTTCCTTCTCTGGTCAAAGTCAAACCCTGTCTTGTGGTGGACCTTGGGATCCTCAGTTGATTTGTGCATTATGTTGAAGATGGAAGCTGTGCTTCACATTTCTCTTTGTCATATTGTGCTGCCACCAAACAACTAAAGGAATTATGCATTCATTATACAAAATCTATATTGTGTCCTTGGTGCATTCTGGCAGTCTAGCAGTGTTTCTGGATTGCCACGCCTGAAACAATTTGGATCTGAAATAAATCCTCCTAATTTTCTATGCATATAAATTTCAGATGTTGTACTTGTTAAAATTTCACTCATGAATTGCAAGTAAAGTCAATTCATTGGCTAGTTCAGTGTTGGGCCAAAACTATCTAGATTGTTACCAACTTGCTGACATTTTAAACTTCTATATTCATTAAACAGATTAAAGTTTTCAAAGTCTCTCTTGTACTTGTCTTTGGTCTCCTCCTTCCAAACTGATTTAAAAGCATCAGACCTCTTATAACATTAAAAGCATCAAAAGCTCTAGTACTCTTGTTTGGCTCAAATATTTGAACACAATTTCACATCATACCAGACACATACACAGTAACCACTATTTATTGGGACGTAACAGAACATGCAGCAAGTTTCCTGACAGGAAGATGCCACTTGTATCAGAAACAATAATGATTCATGTAATTTAACCTAATTTCCATTATTGAAGTGCAAATGAAGAAACCACATAAGCAACAATGATTGAAAAGAAAATCACCTTATTTAAATAATTCATTTGTGTAAGAATGCACGTACTGACAACCAAGGTAAATAACCAAGTTTGTGGGTATATTAGTTGGTTCATCCCTGAAAAGGTAAGCTTCAAAGCAATTCCTAATGCTTTGACACTCATGACCTGTCAATCAAAAAAGGCATGTGAATAAGCAAAAGTAAAACATGAAAGGTGAACAACAAGATCAGGATAAGCTAGAAAGGTACAGACCTTAATACATTGGATAAAAAATATAAAATGAACTTACTAGAAATGTCAGCAGGACCTACCGAAAGGGATCCCATAAGCGAACAAATGCTGATGTAAACCAAAATATGTGTATGGCCATAAAGTGGCACAAAGTGGAAGACAAGAACAAGAACCACTGCTATGACTAAAGACGCATATAACAGGAAAGCTGTCCAAAGCAAATAACAATACTAGAAACCCATCAGAAAGAAAGTTTGTGTTCCAAGATTATATTTTTCTCAAATATTTCAATAAGTATTGCAGTGGCAACCAAATACAGGAACTTCCATGTATTCTTTCCATTTAAAAATGATTGGAATACTGATACATTAACAGAAAATGGATGCATGTCAAATAAGTAACTTATAAAATTGTGTTACCTGGCTCAGTAGCAAGGTTCCATACTTCCTTAACAGATTCTATTTCCCTCTCTTGAGGAGCATGCAGAACAATTGTCGTGGATCCAACAACACAGAGAACACAACCTAGAATGCCAAATACGTGCAGTTTCTCCCTTAAGATAATATGTGCAAGAACTGCGCTGTACAACACAAATATACAGAACATTCAGTTATCTCGATTTCCATTTACTAATTGTGGTTATATTATTTCGTCCACCATTCTCATACACAGAAATTTTCTAATTCAACTTCAGATGAAATTTTCAATTGCATACCTGACAATGATGCTCAATGCTCCTAAAGGAGTTACAAGAATAGCTGGAGCAAATGCATAAGCTGCAAAGTTGGCAACCTCTCCAACAATCACTGTAATAATCATCCATGTTCATGAAGAACAGGGGTTTAATTAGTCCTCAATGGCGCAAACTACAAGATTTTTCTTTGCATGGCATGGCAACTGAAATCACAATAAAACTGACCAGCTGATACCAAAAGCAATAATCTTATTTTCTTCACTAAAACTAATTTATCATTTCCTGACAAAGTGAATCGATGACATCAACACCCAACTAAGATAGATTTACTAGAAGGCTACCAGTAGGATCTTCCAAGGAAGAGGATAAACCAGCTCTAAGAAAACCTAAACCAAGGGACTAGGAGATGCAACCTGTTCTTCAAGAAAATGTAATTCCCAATCACAGTCAAAATGCCATCCTCAGTTTTGGATTCAAATAATTATAGTATTACTTTTTTTATCATACACAGTAACATTATTTCACTCTAGTATTTCTTGAAAATTTGAATTATTAACAATAATATCTGAGAATCTCTATGGCACTTCATTTTGAACATTAATGTCACATTCTGTGGTTGCCAAAATATGAATCCAGAACAGGAAACTGCTCATGTGGCAGATGCTATGGACCTTAAAGTCCTTGAACAAACCATAGGGGAAATAAGATCTGTACTACCAAGCCCAGGACATAAACTGGTCCCTGACCAACGAAATCCACAGCACAGAAAACTCGGATGATGAACTACAAATGGGGAAGGAATCATGCAAAATCTCCCAATCTAATTCTCAAAAATTAAAACCAGAGAGAAACAAATGAAGAGGTAGGAGAATGGAATTGGAGAAATTGCAAGAGGCGGCACAGAATGCAATTATAGCCGGAACTCTAAATATGTTCATGTGAAGGAAGGGAAGTACCCTCCACAAGAACAATCAAAATCTTATCCTAGAATGTAAGGGGCATGAATGTCCTTCTCAAAACAAGTCCTGTCAAGCGCCATCAACTACTTATGAGACCAGATATTGTGCTAATGCAAGAATCTGAGTAATCTACAATTTTGTCAAATAGTTAGCTAGGAAACTACAAATCACAAAGATACTTGCTGTTCTAGTTTTAACTATCTAAAAGCCCTTGAAAGCTAGTTAGAGTGTGCGTACAATTGCAAAAATGAACTCAACATCACACAAAATAATCATACTCAGCTTTTTATACCTAGAAAACCACCATTAATGGAGGAAAAGCAGGTGGTAGATGTCGACAGCATGTCTACCTTATCCATATTAATTAGAAAACAAGTACAAAGAGTGATTACAACTTCAAGGCTGCTCTATGCTCCCTAAGTTCTATAAATAAACTGGAACTGAATCTTCCCTACTCTGCTGAATGTATACATACATTTCCAACCTCCTAGAACTCGTCTACTGGCTTTCTAACACTCTATTACGCTTTTGGAAAGATCCTCCCATGCACTGGAAGCTTCCTATGTGAAGTTGGCACATCAAAATTCGTGACTGTTCACTTCCCCTATTGTTCTGTCGCACAACATATCAAAACCATTGCTTTCTCCAGTCAAATTTCCCACCTCGATTCCAAAGCTACCCTAGTGGTTTACTGACCACTGTTTCATCTTCAGTTCATCATAGTGGTAACTAATTCCCTCAGTGGTTGTAGATTTGTCACTGCCACTTTCAAAACTGCTGCCAATGACAAACAGCAGTTTTGACTGCAATAAAACAGTGAGTACTTGCATTTATCAAATTTTGAAAAAAACTAGTATTGCCAGCAGACTGGTACTAGTACTGGTAAGGGAGACAAGTACCAGTACCAGTATGCCATATTTTTTTAAATAGGAGACAGGTACTTGGAGATGCCAAAAAAATAATAAAATTTGCTAAAATTATAAATTTTGAACTTTAAAAATCTGCAATATATAAATAATAAATATTAAAATTTTGAATAGATGTCAAGTTTAACAAGAGGAAAAGAATAACTGTTTGATATTTCTTTGAGAATCAATATCATGACATAATGTCATACACAATTAAAATTCAAAACATTAAACTTTCAAGTTTACACTTAAAAAATTTATAAAACAATATAGAGAAGGACCTCTAACGGCTATTATTTTCCTAATTCTTTCACACAGAATTAATTTCTTCATAAACTTTTCACAAACATGGCTTGTCTGAATTTGCAAATTAGATTACCTCACAAATGGGCTGGATAAAGTCAACAATAAATTTAATATTGGCCCAAAAACAATCATAAAGGGCCATCCATCTCACCTCAACTGCACTATCTAATGTAGTTTGTCTCCAAGCTACCCATGCATCACTGACTACCGTGGAAAACAAAGCCACTTTGACCACATAAAGACAGTCAAGAAGTATGAAACAAGAAGCAAACCGTGTATCAGTAGGTTTGAGGAGTTCCACCGTAGCAAATTTTTGATAAATGGTTTGTGTGTGGTGATGATTACATATGAGCATTTGTATTTTCCTGCCCTTTTCAATGAGTTCTGAGCTCCACGGAAACCTGCCAAGATCTTTGAGTGCATTATTCAATGAATGCACACAACATGGTGTCCAAAATATATGTTCATACTTTCTTTTGTACCAACAAGCTTGCTACTTTACAAACAAGGGCAAAATATGTAATAATTTGGACTACATGCGATACTCCCACCTCTTTAATGGCATCACGTAGTTGTTTCTAAAGGAACTCTGCATTTTTCTATTACTCTAAACAATCTATTGCGTTCGAATAGCTTTGACCATCTCCTCATAGTAAGGTGAGCAAGCAACATTCAATGGTATTCCATTTGCATAAAAGAAGCGTGTTATTGCTGCATCAACTACACCTTGACTATGCACCTCAAATAAATTTCCAAAGGGATTCGAACTACCAATGTGCGGTCTCTTGCGAGAAGACCCTACATCTTGTGCCACTTGTGTCACATCTCTAGAAGACACATTTGTCTTTGACTCTCTGGTTTCTCTTCTTTGTTGACTCTAGATTGCCCCTGTTGCTGAACCGTGAGAGCTCAAATGAGGCACTTTCCCCTCAACTCTTTTTGATCCCTAATAGCTTCATACCATTCTTTCTCATTTCGGCAAGGTTGAACACCTTTTCCTTTTGTGTGAAAAAATGAGGCTTCACCCTCATTTATGTGTTCTGAAATGGCTTCCCACAAAGTTTACATGTGATGGTAGATATTCCACCAAACACTTTGGCCATTGAAACACAATCACAATACTTCCACAATGGAAACAAACCCTCTTTCCCCTCACCTAATATTCTAAACAAAAAAAATTAAAAATTAAAAAGTTGAAAAATAAAAATAAAATAATAAAATTGACTAAAATGTAAATGTTAAATTCAATAGATTACAATTTAAAATTTACTATTTCGATTAGAATTTTAGAATTAAATAAAAATTCAAAATAATAATTAAATATTACTAGTCTTTTATTTATTTGTTAAGAATATTTTAATAAAAATTAAAAATTAAAAGTTCATAAGTTAAATTTTAAATAATTTGAAAAAAAAATTATAAATATTAAATTTAAATTTGAAAATATAAAACTTAAAAACTATAATAATAAAAACTAGAAACTTAAAATAAAACAAGTTTTTAACTTTTAAATACTAAAGTCTATTTGTAAATAGTTGCTAAATTTACAAAATAAAAACTTTGGACTGGAGTCATTTTTTATCTTTTAGTTGTGGTTGTTCACACCATAGCAGAGGAAAATGGCAAACACACACAACAGGAAGAAGATCAGTTAGGGAGGGATATGGATGGACTTCATGGACAAGAATATTTACACCAATAAAGGCGACATTCAAAACCCTAGCTCTTGACCCCAAGTTAAAGGATGACATAATGCAAGACCTTGTTGGTGTTTTAATTTCACTTTCGTGACAACACAAAACAAAATAGTGGATGAGAAAATCCTCTCTGCAAATTCACAAGGGAAGCTCCCTGATTTAATCTACTCGAAAATCTAAAACAAAAACAAGCCTACTAATATGAACATTGTACAATCTTTTCTTTGGAGTTTTGCATAAGGATAAAATAAATAAGCAAACTTGACCTATCTGTATTTGATCTCAGAGGCTAGAGCACGAGACTTTGAAGAACTCCTATTCTCACCAATGAATTTTCTCAATTTATGACAGCTAAAACATAAACAAAAATGCTATCCAAAGATTAAAACAAAGATCTTTGGAGTTGCATCAACGATTAATTTGATCTTGAAGAAAACATAACACATGGAAATAACAACACCTGGAAGAATGGATGAAGACAATTAATTATTGCTTAGGCATTCAAAGTTGTTTTGTAACCATGAACACTGTAGATACACAAAGTTATCATAGATCTTCCTTATTTATTGACGTCTTTGAACGATTACAACATGGAGTTTTCTAACTTTGAATAGAAATATTGGTAGCATAAGCAAGCTTCAATTTCTTAGTCACTGCACACAAACACTTAAAACAATTTAATCTAACTTCGAACTTGAATGACAATTTCTGCAACATAAGTCTGGCATCAACTCTCATTACAAGTTGTGTAAATGACACATTTATAGCCTTTAGCTGTGGCTTCTTTAAGTTTAAAAAATAATAAAATAATTGCTTTGAAAGCAATTCTATCCTCATCTGCTGAAAATAATACAAAATATTTTTCTCCTTTATTTCACTTTATTTTCCTTCCAATCTTCACTTGAGTGCATCTACTAACTTGGGCAACCGCTTCTCCTTTGTTTCTATCTTCATTTTGGCAAGAAAAACATGCTATTTTGGTCCCTGATTGAGTTTAGCCATCCAATTTTTTTTATTTTATTTTTTCTAACTTGATCTTAGTATTATAAACATTCTAATCTGATTCTCATCAGGGATTTGCTTATGTGGACGCCAATTTTGAGTTACTTTGATTTTTGGCACTCATCAAGGATTTTCCCCGATGGATGCCAAATCGAGGATTTGGACCACTTAACGCTAAATTGGCCCTCACTAGGGATTTTTCCTGATGGATGTCAAATCGGGAATTTCGTGCCTCAAATACCAAAAACAAAAGTTGGCGCTCATTAGGAGTTTTCTCTGATGGAAGCCAAATCAAGAATTCCATGCCTCGAACACCAAATCAGAAATTCCATGCCTCAAATGCCAAAAACAAAAGTTGGCACTCATTAGGAGTTTTCCCCAATGGATGCCAATATTGAAGATTTTAAAATGTGATGCCAAAAATGAACGAGGGATGGGCACATGGAGAACGTTTTGATGAGTTTTCAAATGATTTTGCAGAAACTTTTAATCTTTCATTAAAACTGCTCTATTTTTCATTATCGAATGTTGCACCATAAAACCTCTAACTTCGACAAATTTTCCATCATTTTACTGCCTCCTAAAACCATTTTTGCCCGATGAAACTTGAATCTATACTATTGACCTTCTTCCATTGCCATCTACCGCTTTCCACTAAAAAAGTAGAAAAAAGTTAAAACGAAAAAAACAACTTTCTAAAAATTGGTAATTGTGATTTTCATGCTTATCTCCTCAATCCAAGACCGTGAAAAAAACAAAAAGCAAAAAGCAGCTTTTTCTAAAAAATAGAAAGTTTGATCTTGGGCATACTTGAATATTGGACCTTCAAACCTGGAAGACAATCCCCTTATATGATCCTGTCTCAGTGAACTGGAGAAGATTTGCCTTAGCCTCAATCCTTCCTGCCTCTATCTCACATCTGCCATCATAGTCTTTCTTTGAATTTCTCCCTTTCTTTCCTCCGTTGGTGTTGGAGCCTCCTTCAAGATTCATAACTTGATAATCTTTGTGACAAGCAACCTACATACATCGTTAGTAGACCAAGACAAGCCAACACCTAAGGACTTAACCATTTTGACAAGAAAGATAACATAGTTGACATTGATGTCACAAGAATGACCTGAAATTCGGCTACAGATATGATAAAGCCAAAGTTTTTTAGGGGTGGCAATTTTGGGTACCAACAAACCTCAAAAAGTTTTTGCAAAGGGAAGTGTATTATAAGAAGGCCAAGCATATGTGAGAACGGAGGTATTTCCAATTTTCTCAAGTATGATATTTATGACTTGGACTTAACCGAGTTTAAGAGCTTGGAAAGCTTCTCATTGCTTCATAAGGCAGAGAACAAACATGAAAACAATCAGAGGGTAAGGTAAGGGTGAGATTCAATGGCTAAACAATGGCCTCTTTGAGAAGAAAAAAGAAAAATCATTAGGTTAACAAATGCTTCTCTACTCCTTCCTTAATTCTTGTCGCTCCATCAAAGTTACAAACTATATGAATTGGATGTTGATTGTTGTCAATGATACAATTGCAGCACATGCTTCTAAAAGATTTTATTTCATTTTTTTTATGTTTAGGGTTTTTTATTTGGGAAACATTTTGAGTTAGAACTTTTCCCTTGGTAGATGCGCTAAGACAGAATAGGATGTCTCCAATTACAATGGATGTCTTTGTACCCATACTGAAGATATGTCTAAGAAGGGTGGGAAACGTGTCTCCTAGCAACAGTGGAAAAAATTCTCAATTCTCATTTTAGACGTCTTCTAGATCCTTTATGGAGCATAACTCTCTTCTTAGAGAGGCTTTTAGTCCCACAATTGATCACTAAATGGAATCTCGTAAATGGAGGTAGGTCTAATCTGAAAGCATTCTTGGCTTCCAAGACTTTGAGGTTTTGTCTTCTTGGTTTTGTCTAATCTGAATCTCACTAAATTGCCTCCAAGATGGTGAGTGGTCCATACCTTGATAGGTTTTGTCTTCTTGGCTTGTCCTTGTCTACATAACTTGACTTTGAGCTTGTGTTCCATATGATATTGGTCATGCCTGATTTTATATCTCAGCTGAGTTCTTTCTAATTGTCCTTTCATTTTGAGTTGGATTTGGTGAATTCTCTCAATGAATTTGCTTACTTTAGCCACCTCCATGTCTAATACTCGTTAATCCTCCTGCTCTAAAATGACATCATGTGGACTAGTAGGCAAATAGCCCAAACACACTTCAAATGGTGACACTAATTAGTCGAGGAATGAATTGCTCTACTATATGCATGTTTTATATACAGCAAAAACTCATCCCATTCCTTTGGAAACCTGCTGTTGTACACTCTTATGAGTTGCAATAGTGTTCTATTGACAACCTCTATTTGCCCATTTGTTTGGGGATGGAAGGCAATACTCTTTTGGAGTTTGGTGTCCATTTTCTCCCACAAAGTGGTCCAAAATCTGCCAATAAACCGAGCATTCATGTCTGAAACAATAGACCTAGGCAACCCATAATGTACCCAAACATTAGCAAAGAACAAACCAGTCATCTCTTTTCCAGTTATAGTCTTCTTACATGGGATCAAAACACACATCTTGCAAAAATCTATCAATAACAACAAAAAGATAATCATTCCCATGCTTGCTTATTGGCAACCCACCTACAAAATCCATAGAAATACTTTCCTTCCTTTCTAACTTTGGATTTTCAAGTACAACACAACCTACATCCTCTAATAAATCTTGCTTACTTCTCCTTGCATTCTAGGCAAATACACATACCTTTGCAAATGGGCAACTCCTTACCAACACTAAAATGACCTGCCACCTTGGAGGCATGTGTTTCCCTCGTGAGTAGAAATCAATGTGCCTTTGGCACAAATAATTTGCCCAACATATAGAGCAGCCCATCCTTGAGGAAACCTTCTTCATTCTTGGCAAATTCATGTAGTTGGAGTTGTTTGTACTTCTTCCCAAAATCTGAGCCTTGTTCACAATCTTCTCCATAGGCCTCCTTGGTGAAAGACACAAAAACTATTTCACCAGAATGCTGATAAAAAGAATTGAGATGATGAATAATGTACATATGCCTTGCTTATAAAGGCCAGGAGGGAGAGTCAGTAGATAACCGACAACAAATAATTAAATGCACTAACATTATTAAATGTTATGCACCTAGTAACTAATATTTAATAATGCATTATGTTGGATGCCCAAGTAAACTTTAAGCATAGGTAAATGGTAAAAACTCATTTACTCCAACACCCCCCCTAAAGTGCAACTTAGGGAGATTATTATGCAATATGGGTCCCGGCAACTAGGCCATGTTAGGTACCCATGTACAATGCAAAATACAATGCAATCTCTCACAAACCGGAGAAAAGGAGAAAACCCTGTGGGACAAAACTCCTCTCCAAAAGAGAGAAAGTAAAACAAGATGATGTATGGAGGACTCACTAATACCCCCCAAGGACTACATACTTCATGTATATACAATCAAGAATCCCCCCATAGGAAGCAAAAATAGAGACATGATATCCCCCCCATAATGAAGAAGCTCTAATGCCAATGAAGTATGCCTAGAAACAAAAGATGATCCAATGCCTACAAGCAACACATCTCCTCTTAGGAAGAAACAAGTCAACCGAACGATGTAGAAGCTACTCCACGTCCAACTGAAAGTAGGAAGGAAGTCTCCAAATAGAAATCTCTGAAGACTGAGGAGGAGTCTCTATGCTCGAATAAGCCACCATATAAGCATGATCAAACTCAACCAAGAAATGTGACAAATCAAGTGAAAGAGGAAACTCATCAATGTCAATCTCCAAAGACAATGTAGATGAATCAACAATTGTGTTGAAACTGTCATCAAAGAGGAGAGAAATCCCCTCAAGTATGTCTCCCAAATCTGCAAGATGAGACTCTACAAACAAGTCTGAAATACCTACCAAATACTCATCCCACAAAGCAAGATCTGGAACACTATGATCAACCTGCTCAAGAGAAGAACTCAAATCTGAAGAAGCAGGAAGTGAAGGAGGAGGAAGCTTAACACTAGTCTCAAGAACTCTAAGATTCAAGTGACCAAACTTCTCACAAACATGATTCTCCCTTGATGGAAGGGTGTGAACATCAGCGAAAGAAACATCATCATCAGGAATAAAATGAGAAAAAGAATACAAGCAAGATGCATGATCCACCACCCCTATAGCAATGATATCTCTAGTCTCTATGTCCCAAAAGTATACATGATCGAGAGTGAACTCAACTATCTTACCTTGTGCACCATGAGTAATTTGATAAACTGAAAGGAGATTAGTGGTCAAGGAGGGTACACAAAGAACATCATAAAAAGATCCCTCACCCATATCAATATAACCTTTCCCACATAACTTCATGTAAGTATTGTTATCCATCAAAATGTTAGGTGACCTACAAGGCTCAAAAGAAGAGAACATATCCATAGAAGATGCCATATGATGAGATGCACCTGAATCAAGAAGCCATCTCCCATTTTCAGGAATAGTGGAAGCCAAGAGTGCTTTACCTTTCATCCCATTAGCAAATCATGCATTCCTTGACTGTGTAGATGAAGATGCCACCGATTGTGATGCGGAAGAAGAAGGAGAAGAATAAGACACTAATGAGGGCAGCGGGATGTTCTTCTGAAGAACGTGAGTAAGCTCATCAATCTTCTTAGTATAACACCTATGCTCATCATGTCCAGATCTCTTGCAATAAGCACATTTGATCTTCTTCTTTTCTAATGGTTCCTCTTTAGAAGAGGTCTTGGTCTCAGGAGTAAGTTGTGAAGGAGAATCCTTAACTTTCTCTTGAGACTTAGAATCCTTATTCTGTTTCTTGTCCTTGTCACTTGAAGCCTTAGGATCTTTTGCAAGAAATGCTTGAGACCTCGTAGGCGTCAATGTGCCCATTTGTGTCAACTTTGCTTACATTCCCTTGTGAGTTGCACTGCAAAACCATCAAGAGAAGGCATTTTGTGTGCACTACCTAGAGCATCCATGGTAGCATAAAATGCAGAAACAAATACAGAATAATCAAGACATAACTTAGAGAGAGTAGATAGAATCAAATGCTCATCATCTTTTTTAACCCCACATTCAAACAACTGCAATCTGAGAGAAGTAAGCTTGGTGAAGAAGTCCTAGATATTGTCAAAATGTCTACGATCAAGATTCATTAGTTCATTCTCTAAATGAAATTTCCTCATCTTATTTGGCTTACCAAAAAGATTCTCTAAGGTAGTCCAAATATCATTAGGATGCTTACAAGATAACACATGATATCTCAAGTCAGGAGAAATGGACATAATGAGAGTACCAAGAGCTTCATCTCTTCGATCAAACCATTTCCTCTTTTCTACAGCACCTGTGGGTTCAAGATCTTGGTCATATGTAATCCTTTGCAACTTCAGCTTCAACAACAAAATCTTCATATTGGATTTCAACTTAAGATAATTTGTTGGAGTTAGAAGTTCTACTTTAGGCAAATCCATGATGAAACAAGAGAATGCAACAAATATCCCTCATAGTGTAAACAATCAACCTCTTATGTTCACAAGAAATGCAGCAAAACCAAGATCTGACTACAATGGCTAAAAAAGAGCATCAAACAGCAAAACAACTGAAAGATACTTGTATGTGCCACACAAACTCCAAATCACCAAGTCACCAAGCTGAGCACAAGGCACCAAGTCACAATCACAAAGCACCACTTCCAACTTACACCGTAACAGGTAAAGGCTGCCACATATAAAAAGCATGAAATGACTACCACAGACAATGTGGGATAATAATCCCCAACCAATGCTCAATCCTGCGAAGTGTGGAACCTATCAACAACTTTCTTCACGCTGAAGTCAATGGGGTCTTGGCCATAGACTAAATGGTAAGGAGAAGTACCTAGAGAAGACTTAACACAGGTTTTGTTTGCCCAAAGAGCAAACTTCAGTTGAGAGTGCCCATCTCTTGATTGCATTCAAATGATTCTTGTGTTATTCCATGTTCCAATGCCCAATTTGAAAATTTCAAAGATGAGAATGCAGGACCATTATCACAAACAAGGGCGTTAGGACAACCAAACTTGGTAATGATGTTCTCTTCCAAAAATTTGATTACCACATCAATAGTGCAAAGTTTCAGAGCATGAACTTCAGACCATCTAGTACAATAATCAGTTGCGGTTAGAATGTACCTGTGTTGCGCAGAGGAAGGTGGGTTGATCATACCAATAAAATCTAATCCCCATTTGGCAAAAGGTCTTACTTCAACAACAAGTTGAAGGGGCATTGCAGGATTCTTCTCCCTTGAAGCTGCTTCTTGACAAGTGTGGCAAGTCTTGACATGTTGATGAGCATCATGGAACAAGGTAGGCCAGTAGTATCTTGCCCTCAGGATTTGATGAGATGTTGCTAATCCACCTCCGTGACAGGTTCTGAATTTATCATGAAATTGCTCCATGATTTGCTTGGCTTCACTCTTTCTGACACATCTCAAATAAACTCCTTCATGGTTCTGTCGGAACAAGACCGCTCCTTGCAGTATGAAACGCTGACTCCTATACCTCAGGGCTCTTTTCTGCATTGAATTCATATGTGTCGGACATCTTTGAGTTAGCAAATAGTATACAATGTCGTTATACCATTCATCCGGTGATACATCTTCAAGCGCATACGTTTGTTGCACTAAACCTGGACCCTCAACTGCTATCGTTTGCGTGAGTGCTTGCCCTCGTACTAACTTCATTGGCTGGATTTCAATGTCATACTCTTGTATAATGGCGACCCACTTGCCTCTTCTTTCACCCAACTCATTTTGCATTAACAACATTTTGACAGCAGCATCTGGAACTATTGCATAAACCTTGCTCCTCAAGATATAGTGTCTGAATTTTTTAATTCCCTTTACCAAAGCATATTCTTGCTTCTCAACACATGGATACCTTAGTTCAGCATCTTTGAAAGGGGTACTCATAAATGCAATGGGATGTTCATCCCTTTCTTCTGTTCTCTGAGTTAGGATTCCTGCACAAGTATGATTTGATGCGAAGGAGTACAGATAAAAAGGCTTTGTGTAATAAGGACTAATGAGGGTCGAGGCACTAGCAATTGCTTGTTTTATCTCTCCAAATGCTCTCCTGGCTTGTGGAGTCCAATCCATCTTCGCATCTTTCTTAACATTTCATTCAATGGCTTGACAATTTCAAAAATCTTGTGATAAACTTTCTTACAAAATTGATTTTCGCGAAGAAAGACTTTAACTCCTTCTTGCTTGCAAGCATATTGACCTTTTTTATGGCTTCCATCCGATTAGGATCGATGGAAATCCCTTTCTCTGAAATCACATGGCCCAAAAGTTTCCCTTTTGTTACTCCAAAAATGCATTTCTTTGTATTAAGAGAAATACCGTATCTTCTGCACCTTTCGAAAACTTTCCTTAAATGTTCCACGTGGTCTTCTCTCCTCTTTGAAAATATCGTACGATCATCCATGTAAATTATTATGCATTTCCCTACTATATCCCTGAAAGCGATGTCCATGGCTCTCTGAAAGGTAGCTCCTGCATTAATTAAGCCAAAGGGCATTCTCCTATAAGCATAAGTTCCCCACTTGGTGGTAAAAGTTGTCTTCAATCGATCTTCTTCCTCAACCATGACTTGGTTATACCCTGAATATCCGTCCAAAAATGACATCATTTCAGATCCATTTACAATTTGCAATACTTCATCTAGTGAGGGCAATGGGTAATTGTCTTTCTCTGATGCTCGGTTGAGATTCCTGAAATCTACACAATCTTATCTCTCCGTACTTCTTCCTAATAGGGACTAGATTGGCGACCCACGTAGAGTGCCTGACTGGAAAAATTATTCTTGCCTGCAACAATTTTTTCACTTCCTAATAGATAAGGTGTTCTAATAGAGGATTTACTGGCCTTTGTTGTTGCTGAAAAGGCTTACTTCCGGATTTAAGGGGAATTGTATGTGTGATAATGGAAGTATCATAAGTTTTCAAAACTTCGTATCCCCATGCAATCACATCTTGAAACTCTTCATACTCTTGATTATGTTTTCTCTTTCTTCTGGTGTATAGACCTTCCCTATGGAGACATTTTTCACATCGTTTGTTCCTAAATTGACTGTGTCGCACTTATTTCCATCTTCACTGCGATACTGAAGAGTACTTAATTTGTTTGAGTCGAAAAGTCTCTCCAACTCTATCATTCCCCTTGGGATGGTATTATTCTTTAAATTCATTATCCCATCAGGATCAAATTCTGCTTCTTCAACTTCCCCTTCATCAATAATTTGAGTAGTGAATATCCTGGAATTTGTCAGAAAATCTAGTATATGCTTGTCATCTTCGAACACTTGGAAATTTGTGATGTTATCAAGGACTGAAGGCACTGATGTCAACTCAGCTGTGAACTTCTCCAATCCTTCCATCGCCAATGGCTCTAGAGAACCTGTTGCTTGGGCTAAAGCGTTTGCAACTTGATTCTTTATCCTGTAAATAGACTGAATATTGAAAGCATCAATACTCTTGATGAGGTCCCATACTCGATTCCTATATTTCTTCAATCTTTTGTCGTGGCACACATATTGTTTTCTAATTTGTCTTGTAACCACTTCTGAATCCCTAGATACAAGCAGGATTTTTACCTTCTTCCTGATGGCGAGTAATAATCCATGTATAAGTGCTTCATACTCTATTACATTATTGGTACATGGGAACTGTAATCTGAGAGCAGATAGGTAAGTTTCTCCGGATGGACTAATCAATTCAAAACCAGCTCCAGCTCCTTTCTTCGACTTAGATCCATCAAATCTCAACATCCAAACTTGATCAATTTCTTGCTTTGAACTCTGTCCATTATCGCCTTTCTTCTCTTCACATGCTTCTTGAATTATTTCTTCTAAAATTGATGAACTTTCATCATCTGTAGAGACTTCACTCGAAACAAGTTCTCCGTGCTTTGGCATTTCAAGAATTTCCAATCCCATTGCTTCCAGAATCCTCTTTCGTACTTGCTCTAGAGCTACTTTACACATTGCAAAAGAGAACTCTGAATGAAATGCATTATGGATTCTACACCAATTGGGAAGTAATAGATCTTGAATATTGGCATGGCTTCCCAGTTCTATACTTTGACGTTCTTCAACACGAAGTTCCTGAAACTCTCAAACATGCCTTCACTTTCTTCATCGGACGTAGAATCATGATCACTCTCTACAAGAACTTTCGTTGGGCTGTGCAACATTAGAACTTCTTCAACTTTCGGCTTATAGATACCAAGGTCGGTTTCCACGAAAAGAATTTCATTGTCTTCCCCGTATTCGGTGATCATCAGCTTCAATCGAGGAGTGCTATCTATCTGGATCTGATTTGGAAGTCCTTTCCATGACAACCACATGTGTGAGAAATCAATAGATATGTATCCATTCGGCTTCTCAACCAATCTCTACTTAGCAACATACCATATCCTTCAGGAATGTCTACTACTAAAATATCAATGTAATGTTGAATCCTTGGATCGGCTGCTAGTTGCATGTGTATGTTATGCACTTCTCCTACCACTGGAACTTCTGTTTTATCCAGCTGAGTAACTTTTTTGGAAGTCTGTTTTGGAATAAAACCTAATTTCTTGCAAATACCTAGTGGCATGACATTACTTGATGCTCCAGAATCCATTAGACTGTTGTGCAAAAGTTTTCTGAAAATTCTTATCGACATAAGAAACGGTGATGGCTTTCCCTTGATAAAAGACTATTGTTTTCTTCTTTGAAGCAATGAAACTCAAATTGTTCATGGATTTTAAATCTCCCTTGGGATCTTGACCTTTTACTGTATTGTTGTTTTCTGCAGGTTCTTTTTTCTTAGCTGGTGTATCTTCAGCTGTGCCAGATGAATTTTGTGCTACGTGAATTGCATTTGATTGTCCTTGTGGATAAGGGGGTACTGATTGAGCTACATTTGTATTCTGGACAACATTTGTTTGAGGTGCATTGGACATGGATGGGTTTGATGAACTTGAAACACTTTGCACATTCTGAGTTCCACTCTTTGCAGCAGTATCGTTGAAACTCCCCAAGAAAGTTTCTCTTATCTCAGGTACTCTCATCAACTCTGTCAATGGAAAACTTATTTTCACTTTCTTGAGCTCTTCTATCACACATTGACTTAATCTCTTCAATCCGTCCTTAGGGACCTCATTTCTTGGAGGATCGACCCTTGGTGTAGCATCTCGCGGCGGAACATCACGTGGTGGAGTGATTATCTGGGCAACATCCCTCTATCTGCATTCCAGCGAATCCTTTAGATAACTTGGGTTATTGCTTGCGTTTGGATTACGCGGAGTTTGGAAATTATTTGGAGGAATTGATGTAGTTATGGGATCTTGTGCTCGATAATTCCGTTGGTAGACCCTTGGAGGTGCATTTCCAGATGATTGTTAAAACGCTTGTACTTCACCTGTCTCCTCAATTTGATGATCATTATTGAACGGAGGATAGGAACATGAATCTTCAACTGGTCCATTCGCGGATGCTGGAGGAAACCTTCCATTGTACTCCATCATGTCATATTCCATCATAGGTGGAAATGTGAAATCTTCAATAATCAAGGCTTGATCATATCTTGTCGTTGGTACAATCTCATACCCAATGACAGGTGGATTCTCCGATGCTTGTGAACCATGCATTTCCTTTTGAAAGATATCGGTTGCTATCTTGAACTCAAGACATTATAGCTCAGAATGTTGATTTGTGTTATGTAGTCTGCACCATGTAGACAATGCTGCTTCAGCCAAGAATACTTTATTAGCTGGCTTGTTCTCAGAAGTTGTCGGATTATCCAAGGGTGAAGGCACACTTCCATTATTAGGCGTTGTGTTCCATGTTCGAGTTTGCCTTTGAAAACCTTGGTTATTCCCTCGGAAACCTTGATTAGGCCCTTGGTAATTGTTTCCTTGGTAGTTATTGTCTTAATAGCTATGTTGGAAATTCCCTGATTGCCCTTGGTATCCTCTTTGCATGCTTTGAATCTAATTATTCTAATTACGTAATTGAGATACCTCGGTCGACAACCTCTTGACTTGCTCAATTAATTCTTTCATTTCATTGTTATCTTCCTGTGCTTTTGCCGCTTGTGTGTTTTGCAGATATATCGACTGTGAAGATGATGCTTGAGAGAGTGGTACACCAGGGTGAAGCACTAGCTGGTTGCTCGGAGCAGGAATGGGATTCATTACTGGCGTGTGATGTGCCAATGCTTGATTAATTCCTTGGATTTGATTCGGCATAGCTGAGTATCCCATATGATTGAGTGGCCCTTGAGTGTTCATTCCTAAGTCGGTGTTCACTTTGACAGCTTCAGCATAAGCTTTTGTTAGAGTATTAGGCGGTGCAGTTGCCCTTTTCACGAACATGGAAGTGAGACGATCCAATGCTACGTAGTAAACTTCTCTAGCCATTGCATCTTGTGGAACCTGTTGTTGAAAGCAGCAATAGGTTCATGCTCTTGTCTTCTTACTTTGACAAACTGCTTGTATAGCTCTGTTGGAGTAATAGGAATCTTAAATTTGGCCAAGAAGGCGTCCTTCAATTGTTGCCAAGTGGTGATGGAATTGGCAGGTAGATTGACATACCAATAAAACGCATCTCCTTCAAGTGAGTAAGGAAATAGTCTGCAAGCTACATCTTGATGAACAATTCTCCTGTTTTGAAGAGTATCCTCAAAAATCTTGATATGTTCCTCCACTGTTCAATTTACATCATTGACATGGAACTTGGAACAAAACTGCTCAGGATTCTTAGGCATGTCATTGTAATTTGCAAAAGTAGCAAGAGGAGAAACATTTGCCAGGGGCCAAGCCATTGGGACGTTTACTTGTTGTAATGGGACCGCTTGAGTAGCTCCTTGTTGAAGTGGAATTGCTTAGATGACTCCTTGTGTACTACTTGATTAAGGAACTCTTGGATTTTGGGGTGGAGGAGTTTGGAATAAATTTGAAATATCTCCTCCACTTGGAGATCCTTGGCTTGATGAACTTGCCTTCTTCCCTTTCCTTGACTTGGAAGGGAATTCCAATTCCACCAAATCCTTGGATGCTCCTAGTGTAGACCTTAGAATTCTTTGATGCCTTTCCGGTGAAAAGGAAATGATTCGATCCAGCGTGTACTTCTTTCACCTAACCTTGAAATGAAACAACTTGTTGTGTGCCCTCCTAGCGCCAAAAATGTTGATGATGTTTTTGTGACAACAACAACAATAGAATAAAACACCAAGTATCCTATCCTCTCTTGAATAAAGTCTCTTGAATGCTAAACTATGTGATCAAACAAGAGCACTCCAAGGTTCCGTACACGTGATTTGCAACGAATAAACTCAATAGTTGGATGTGATATGTTGTTTACACAAAGGGACTTACACAATCGTTCAAATACAAATCTTGTTTCACTTTCAAAGGAGGACTTCTTAGAATTTCTAAGTACTACAACTTGAGGTGTATGATATTGCTACGAAGCTCTTGATCCTAATTCCTAACAATGATTGATAAAAAAAAGTGCAAAAGGATATAGGTTTTGGAGAAGCTATTCTAATCCTATATGCAAGAAACTGTTATTGACCAAGTGAAATCAATCGACTTTGCTTCGCCAAATCAAACAACTACACAAAGACAATGCAATCTTCTAAGGTAATGTATGATGTTCAAATCACTTGCATTCATGAAGGATCAACAAACACAAATAATTGAAGTTAAGCTCGTTTGAGTTCAGTCTAACCATGCACTGCAACTTGTAAGCCACAAATCACAAATGGTATGAACTTAGAGATTTCACCATGAAACAACAATAATCACTTCCATCAACTAACATAATGCTTGAAAATAAAACTTATTCTAACTTATTCTACGCTTGAGGAATTGAAAACCATGCAACACTTGAAACAAAACAATATCACCAAATCAATGAGTCTTGTATTATCTCAAAGAGCTCTTGCAACAATTCTCCAAAGTCTCCCTCTTCCAAATGAAAGAGGAGTGAGGCCTTTTATAGTCCTTAAAATACAATGAATGGCCAAGATTAATTTGAACAACCGATGGCCGAGATCTTGCCACATCATCAATTAGTTACAAGAACTTGCTATTTTTAGCAAAAGTAAAAGTTGACACAAGTTGTGTACATAAAAACCCATAGACAATGAAGGCACGATTTCCAAGATGATAGAGATGAAATGGAATCTATGAAGAATATTCATGTGGGACGCCCTTCTTGTTCTTGTCTTCTTACAAATGCAATGAACTTGGACAAATGACATGGCGAATTTTGATTGACTGATGATGTGTGCATGCCACTTCAGCGTTGAGCTAACCAGTTTGATCTTCTCTGTTTTCACACTGCTTGAAATATTTTCTCAAATTATGGATTTTTGGAGTAGTCTTTGTACTTGGATTTTCACCTCTGAAACTTAGCTTTTGGAACTTGAAAATTTGGGAATTTTGGATTTCTTCAAGTTGTCTTTCATGCCTTAGTGTAATTTATGGATTTCTTGACGTCCATGCTCATTCTCATTTTTGTGAAATTCTTGTTCTCGTGCAGGATTCTGGCTCTAGACTCTTGAAGTGGAGGATATCCTTGACGTGTGTATTCCTGGAGTAGACTAGACTTCACAATGTTTGCACTTGACCTTTCTGATAGATGAAGTGAAAACTCTTGAAAGTGAAAGTGATCTTCCGGAGGCTTGGATGATGGAGCTTGCAAGGTGATGATAACATTCCTTTCACTCTGGCAATGAAGTTCTCCTCTGGAAGTAGGATGATGGTGAAATTGATGAAGTGCAGTAGAACTTTCTTCGTTCCGGTGATGTAGCCTTCTTTGGATGCAAGGTGAATGAGCTTGATGATGCCCTTATCCTCTGAACACTCCTCTAGATAACTCGCCTCCGAATTCTTTGATCTTCCTCTTGATTTCGTTCATATTACTATGTCCCAAGTTGGTGTCACTCTCGATCAATACTTGGCATTTATTATCAGCCTACAAGTGACAATACTCAAATTAGCATGTTGATGTGATATTCAATATAAAGGGTAAATGATGATACATTTCTCCTACCTTGTCAATGTGGGATAAACAAATCATGATTTTACGGGAATCTTTCACACATATTTATCCAAAACTAATCACACTTGATGCAAGGAAGAGAATAATACAATAAAACCTTAGTTATTTTTCTCTCCTTCACTCTTCTTATGGAAAATTTCTACTAAGTCTGCTGTTCTGCTCTGAATTTTCTGATTTTTTCAGTTTTAAATTTGATGTAGAATGAAGAAATAAGTCTATCCTTTTGGAGCACTCCCACTTTTCCTTTAGCTTTTATAAATTTGCCTTCCTTCTTGGATAAAATCTGCTTTCTTTGGTGGAATTCTGCTCTTATTCACTGCTGATCTGCTTATTTTGTTTTGAAATGAATGTGAAAAATGAAGACCTAAACCTCTTTATATAGCGTTCCCACTACCTATCTTACTAGGTTGGCCTGGTGCAGGTCAGCCTGCAATTTATCAATGATTTTTTATTTTAAAACTCAGTTTTCTTTCCCTTCTTTTGGTCTTGAGCGAATTTCCTTTGACGAAAACAGGAATAATGTGAAGCGGATTCTCCTTGGACAGCTGGAATATGCGCCTAGCTTGAGAGCATTCTCCCTTTGTGAAGGGATTTTCCACTTTTTAACCTTTGACATTTTACATTCTAACTCCCAAACTTACTTCTCTATGTCGAATTTTCAAGATCTTCAATGGATCTGCTCTTAGATCTTCAATGGATCTGCTCTTAGATCTTCAATGGATCTGCTCTTAGATCTTCATGGAATTGAAATTACTTCAAGGGTGGTTGATTATTGAGCGAGATGGAAGAGGATTAGGAGAGCGCATTCTCCTCATAGACAAGGATTTTGCGCTCTACCTTAGGCATTTTTATTTCTAAACTCTCAACTCCTCTCACTCCCTTGG
The DNA here is from genome assembly GCA_027924645.1 of Cunninghamia lanceolata. Taxonomy (NCBI): domain Eukaryota; kingdom Viridiplantae; phylum Streptophyta; class Pinopsida; order Cupressales; family Cupressaceae; genus Cunninghamia; species Cunninghamia lanceolata. The sequence continues at coordinate 3,575,032 of BSBN01001182.1, read as the reverse complement.
CATCAACTCTTAGTGATTTCAAATAGGTTTCAATGAATTTTGATGAATTTCAAGTAAATTTTAGAAAGTTTGATCTTGGAGCCTTCATCTCAAGAGAGCGCATTTTCCTCAAGAGCATGGATTTTGCGAACTTGCCATAGTGTGGATTTCTCAATTCAAACTCTCTTATGTCCTTGGCGAGTGCTTTCAATGAGCTTTGCAAATTTCAAGTGATTTTAGAGTTTTCATTTTGAACAAAACCCTGAACCTAGATTTGGCGCACTTTCCTTGTCTCTAAGGATTCATCTCTTGTGGAGCGCATATTCCTCATACATAAGGAATTTCCAACTTTCTATGATGTGATCTTCCACTAAGGATTTGTCAAATGATTTTGTCTCATGCCTCTCAATAATCTTTCAATGCATTTTCTAAGTTTCCATTTGAGGATTTACAAGATTTGTCCACAAGTGCAATCTCACATGTCTAGATGAGTAATTTCCTAGGGCGCAAATTCCTCATGGGTGAGGATTTTCCTTCCTTTTGGGTGCATATTCCTCATGAGTGAGGAATTTGCAACTTGTCTAATAGTGAATCTTCTAAGTGTTAAGAGGACCTTTACAAGGGAGTTTCCAATGATTTTCAATTACCAAACTTTCATTGCATTGCAATCTTCATTTCCAGAGGTATCTTCTCTCATGGCGCATTCTCCCTATGCCGGAGGATTTTCCCTCATCTTCAAGCACATCCTCCTCTTATGTGAGGAATTTCTGCCTTTCTCCTTAGCCTGGATCCTTTCTCTTCACTTTCAACTTTAACCTTCTTATGCAATTTCTCAAGGTTTTCACATGGATTTTCATGAATTCGACTAAGGAGAGTAACATTTCATTGTTTTGACTCCAAAATGGGACCTTTATTAGGGCGCATTTTCCTCATGGGCAAGGATTTTGCGCTCCCTTAATCATGAATTTTCTAAGTGTGATCATCTTTGCAAGGGAATTTCCAATGATTTTCAATGATCAAACTTGATTATTATGCAATGTTCATGCTTAGATGACTCTACTCCTAGGGCGCATTCTCCATAGGGTCAAGGAATTTCCACTATTTACTTGGATTCTTCATTTCAACCTCCGAACTTGGCAAATACTTTGACAAATTGTTTACAAGTTTCGAATGCATCTTCCATGGGTTTTGTTGGTTTTTCTTCTGAATCAGCATTAGGGTTTGCCAGTTCTAATGCATAGGCAGATTCAGCCAACTGAATACAGGAGGTTGCGTGAGCTCCTCCCCTTCACTTCTCGTTCTGCCGCACCAAGGGGAGTGTCCCTATTTGATAAAAGTATGACCTTGACTAGCTCAATGACAGAAAGATATAACTTGACAGCAACAGGCAGAATACTCTCACGTAAGGACCAAGATTTGTATAACAAATCATAAGGTTGGCAACATTCTTGGACATATATGTCTGGTTGGGTATGAGAGTACGCAGGGATCCTAATCCTACTCCTACAACTAACAGGTGGAAGGATGAAATGGTTTGATTTGATTTTTGGATGCAAAGCTGGACATGGTATATAACCTCAACATAGAGCTAGATTGGTGCCTATCCAGGGCTTGGAGTCGGTAGACATACACCTGTGAATGATCAGCATGAACAACTAAAACTGGATTTCAGGGGGATATACATGATATCTGCCTTACAGATATCTCCCAATACAGAGTGTTAAGCTGTCTATACTTATGGCATCCCTATTGCAGTATACCCTTCCCAATATTCAATCTGAAAACAGTTTAATCTACCCCTTGAGCAGAAGTTAAAAGATTAAACATTCAACACAGGAATTCTATGTTCTAGAATCTCAAACATTCCTTGAATGCCTGGACTCAGAAGAAAGATACATGCAAAACTGGAGACAGAATCAGCATAACACATGCAAACATAGCATTATTCATATAAAATTGACCATGAAATCAGTGGATTCATGCACAAACGTACAATAAGAGATACATAAACTCGCAAGTTTTGCTGCACAGAGCAACCAAAACCAGTTGTATCTTATTACAGAGCCAAAATGTCCAGTTTTCAACAACCTAAACAATGGTAACACAGTCTGCATATATCAGCCAGAAAGTGTACCACAGCAATTAATTACAAGGCTTTTACAAAAATCTGCCAGATACAGATCCTTCAAAGGAATGGCGCTCAAAATTTATTGCTGCAGAGACAGAAAGTAGACAATGGTGGCCTCGAGCCCTGTGCCATCATCTGGAAGTCCTCATGCCAAAAATCGGGTACATGACTGTTCAACAACTTGCCCATGCCCCTGCTACAGTCGCCATTGATGGCTCAACCACCCGCAGCCATCGAGAAATCAGTCGCAACAATCAAAATGAAGTTCCCGCCAAAATGCGTTTACCACAGGTTCAAAATAATACATGGAGATTAATCCCACATGCACGGTGAGGAGACTACCTTAGTAGTTTAAAAGCATAGTCACTTGCATAATAGGTGTCGAGCGCTTTTGCCACGCTCGACACACGCTCCTCCACCCAAAGCCCATCGGCCAAATCTACACCATCGGCTTGCCCCAAAAACCTCTCGCCGATCTCAATCGTCTCACCGACGACACCTCCGCAAGCCTACAACTTCCATATCGGCCAGAGAAGAACCATCGGCCAACTCCACAAAACTCATCCCAACATCAATAGTCTGGCCGATGACCACAAACTACACTCTGCACCCCCGTCGACATGACTCCCTCCATCGGAGCATCCAAAAATCCTCTGGCCGACCTCAACAGTCTCACCGACCGTTTCACTACATTCCCCTCATCGGCCAGAGACTGACCATCAGGCTAACTCTCCAGACTCCCACCGACAATACGAGTCTCCCCGATGGCCACCAAAACATACTTCGTCGACCAGACAACAACCGTCGGGCTAGCCCAAAATTCCCTCGCCGACATACTAAGTCATCCCGATGGTTCACTCCAAACACGCCCGTCGCCAAGACATGGACCATCTACGTAACAGAAAAGATGCTCACCGACAACACAACTCACGTCGATGGACCCTGGCCTCCTCCTTCCGTCGGTGTGACATACACCATCGGGCAAGTCAAAAACTCTTCGGCCAATCGCACAAAGTCACACCGATGCTCATTCCAAATCCCTCCATCGGCGATATCAACACTATCGGCCAAACCCAAAGCTCCCCAGCCAATGGACCAAACTCTCACCGATGAAGTCTCCACATTCCTCGCCTGTCGGTATGACCAAAGCCATCAGCGAACAACAAAATGCCTACACCGATAGAACTTGTCACCTCGATAGACACATCCTCCTTGGTCCCATCGGCCAAGCCCCCCATCGTCGGCACAACTCAAAACACTCACGCCGACAATACAACACACGCCGATAACATCCATCGGCCAAACACAAATGAAGCCTGCCGACGATGAATATCACACCGATGGCATTTCCATCGGCCAAACCAAACACATCGGAGGGAACAAAAAATAGCTCGCCAATGATGCCGATCACTCCGATGAACCAAAAACATAAAGCTCCGAACCTTTGAACCATGAACTGGTTCAAACGGATGGTTCAACCGAGAAGTTCAACGCTGAACGGAGCACTTCAAAAAGAACATTTGCCGAACACAAACACAAAGCCTTGAACCGTTGAACCATGAACCAAAAGGGTTCAACGCAGTGGTTCAAAATGATGGTTCAATCATAATCTGAGCACTCAAAAAGAAGTTTCGCCGATAGAGAAAGTCACAGCGATGAACAAGGAAACTTAGGGCCCAAAAAGAAAAAACCCTCCAACATCTGCGCTCAGATCCAGACCAAAATTAGTGCCAACAGGTTTGAAGTGTCTTGAGGATTCCTTTCATGCAACTTGGAATGCAACTTCAAGTTCCTAAGTCGGTGAACTCTCCTCCTCCTAGGGATCATTCTCCCTCTGTGGAGGGAATTTCCACTTCCCTGGGCGGAAATTCCATGGGTGCATGGAAAATGCGACCTTGACACTTAGTCATTTTCACTAACTCAAACTTCTCATTCTACTGTTTTCCGATTTTGACAGGGTTTCTTCATCACCCCCTCGAAGATTGATCTTGAAATACTCCGTTATACCTTGTTTGATAGATGACTTCCATTTGCACGGAGATTGAACAAGATTCATGATCAAGACTCTCTAGACTACTAAAACCAAAAGCGAAAATTTGGGGAGCCCCATTTGCAATGGGGCGAGTTGTGATTAGGTCACAACAAGACGCAGGAAGACTGCTCTGATACCATGTTGGTGTAAACCACCTCCCAGGAGCACAATCTGTAGAACAAACCTTCACAATATGAAAGAAGCAAAAACTATTTCACCAGAATGTTGATAAAAAGAATTGAGATGATGAATAATGTACATATGCCTTGCTTATAAAGGCAAGGAGGGAGAGCCGGTAGATAACCGACAACAACAAATAATTAAATGTACTAACATTATTAAATGTTATGCACCTAGTAACTAATATTTAATAATGCATTATGTTGGATGCCTAAATAAACTTAAGCATAGGTAAATGGTAAAAAACTCATTTACTCCAACACAATCCATTTTAGAAAAGGCTGAAAAGCTTAGATTGCTGCCCAAGCTCCTTAACAATAGAAGATAAACTACACCATTGCATGGTGTCTCACAAAAACATTTCAAGGGCAATGTTTATGTGAATCCTAGTTAGTCACACTGTAGCCCAACAGGGGTATTATAAGATTCTGTACAAAAAATAGGAAATTAAAATTAATTTATGAAAAGGCACATCTTAAGACATAAAGAAAAATTTAACGACAGATGATACATCTTTATGCATATACTATAGAAAACTAACAACAATTATATACAGATACTTGCAAAGCCATGTATAGGGCAGACTCATAAAAGGTCCGTAAAGGACCAACTTGAACAAGGTTAATTAAACTTTCAAGAACAGCTGAAAATAGAAGTTCGATATTGTCAATTAGAAAAGAATTCAGAAATTATCAAATTTAAGCATTATATTCCCTGGATTGCATTAGTTACAGTCAGACATCATAAATCTTTTTCCTCTTTCAACCCTACAGCAAGTTCATTACAGGCCTGTAATCCAAGGTTGCCATTTTCCAGAGGTAAGCAAGCTAAAGATTTCAACTTTCCTTCAGAATTTAGATACTGTGGATTTATAATGGCATCAAATAGAATTTATAACACCAACTGCAGTTTTTGAATGATTAAGAGCTCAAATTCTAAATGTATCTTGTACATGTCATATGAAAATTGATGGGCCTTGAGATTTTTAGGGTTGAAAAAAATATTTTACTACTAACATGCTATTTATCTATGTTTTGAACACCTTCATTGATCTCAATTCTGCATATTCATTTGAGAAATCCTAGTAGTTTATATATAGCCTTTTCAACACTGGGAATAAACATGATATGCTAAAAAACATTCAAAATTATATTGTGCATATGGGCAAATCTGTATTTAAAACTTACTCGTAATCATGCCTACCCACCAGAGCGGCTCGTACAAATAAGAGTAGCCTCCCACACCTGTAACAATCTCCAATTGCTTATAACCAGGATAACATAACTAATTACTTTCAATGCACTATAGATATCTAAAGTTCATTAATGCAATGCTCAGCATGCAAATCTAAATTAGAAACATTTTGTATACAAGTGATACCACAGTTACCAGAGTCAAAAGTTCAGTAGGTATTAGAGGGGAGAGTCTGAAAGTTCAAGACTTTGAAAAAATTTGGAAATAGTTCATAATAAATAAAAACATATTAAAATTGCAGACCACCAAGGAGAATCACAGCATAATATCATATGAAACAAAATAATGACCAAAAATAGTTAACTGACATATTGCATATTGTTCACAAGTTCACCAATCATAACATTTCAAAATATGTTAGAATTTTTGCAGTGGCATTAAACCTTCACTCGCTTATCTTCAACATCAAAAGCTGTGTTTTGTTTGTGATCATACTATTCAGCAGCAGCAGTAAAACTAGCTTTAAATGGTCTATGTTTCTGTTTTATTTTTTTTAATTATTAATTAATAAAAAGATGTGGGCAGCATCAGATCTCCAAGTAACTTTTCTTTTCATTTTTTCTTTTTGAAAAACTAAATTAGGTTCAGAGTTTGGTGTACACAAGGCTGATCCAAATAATTGGGCACTGACCAAACCTCTGCCTAATCTAGAACAGGCTTCTAACCATGAATAATAGAATAATTCTAGATTCACAAAAACACGGGAATAGAGCTCTAAATATTGAATAAAACCATAAACCCAAGTATTAAATTCAAGTAAAAAAATGCAGGAATAGAAAACAATAATGTTAATTTTGAAGATGTGGTAAGGATCGAGCATATGGAGAGCTAAGGTACAGAAAACAGCATAGGGAAATGCATGTTAATCTTCTATTGAACTTGAATTTTATTTTCACCAGGAACTCCTTCTCTTTACATGGGTTTGTAAATCTTTGACATAACTACTGGTTTAAGATTGCTCATCTTCTAGAGTCATATTAATACATATAGAATTGCATAATTCCATATGTACAAAGAGGATTTAAAGGGCTTTATATGAGCACTACTGCTGCTCTCGGTTACTATCTATCCCCAGCACCAGCAGTCATCTAAAGATTGCTCCAATCCAGCCGTAGCCATCAAGGATGATTATAATGTAATAGAGAAGTACTTTGGAGTTTTTAATTGTATTTATTCAAATTTCATAGAAATAAATTATAATTTATCAATGACAACTCAAAATATGTAAGAAAACCATTTTTTTTAAAAACCATTTTTTTTAAATCCACCATGCTCTGCTCCAAGAACCAGAAGATTAATAACAAATAAAGCACTAGGACGTGTAAACTTACAAGGAACACGACAGTAGACACTTTTAATAATTATAGGCATGATGCATCCAATGCAACAGGTCAGATTACCCTGGGTGAGACAAAACATAATGGCATTCTACATAACCATCACATTAATTGTGCGAGGAGCCTGCTTTAAAGAGATGAACAAGCAAAGAACAGCAAACTGCTATGACTATTTCTAAATGCTTATTTACATAAAAGTAACATGTATTTATAGATCATAAATCTTATAAAATGTTACGCGTTCCTAACAGTTTGCAACTACCTACCTTTTTCTTAATTAATTACAATAAACTATCTCCCCTTGGAATAAATCCACTGAAGTACTTCCATGTGGATTTGAATGATATATAACTATAGTTAACTTTCTAGTTACTAGCTATAACAGATGTCTTTATCATTTCTTCCTAATTAGATGAAATTGTGCCCAATTTCTTCATGAGTTTTTTAAAATTCTCCAAGAAAGCTAACTTGGAGAACCACTTAGCTTGAGTCAATAGAATTTCTTTGCAACCAACAAGGTATGTAGTGGTTTTCCCCCTGTCTTGGTGTGAGTTTGAACATCAAGCAAAGCACCCTTGGCCTTAGGATGATCAATAGAAACCTCCTCCTCCAAGTGAGATGGTACGATGAATGATAGGAACCTCTTCCTCCAAGGGAGATGGTTCATACAACTTGAGCTTGCTCACATTGATAACACCATCAAAACCAATCTGAGCTAGAAGAACAAGTCAATAGGCATTAAGCCCAACTGCTCATAGATTTATGTAAGCTCCATATTTGATGGGATTCAACTTGTAATATCATTTGTTGTGGAACTTCTGTTTATCCAAGGAAAGACAAACACCATCCATCAACTTGGGAATGAGGAACTCGATATCAATGATGAAGTGCCTTGAATTTGGCTTGATTTTGTTGCAGAATGTACTTAATTTTTGTGTCAAATGACCAAATTTTGCACAAATAACAAAGCTTCATCTTGTTCCTGCAACTGGTAGGACATATCTAGAGCTGGAGGAGTAACCAAATTCTCATAAGGTGCCAAAGGCCATGGGTTGCCCAGTTGTAGTTATGTTGAATGAAATGCAAATAGGTGTCATGTTGTCTGCTCTTTTGATGATAAATGCAGAGAGCATGGACTAAAGTGCAATTAGAAACCTCAATCTCGACATCAATCTATGGAGGAAACGAAATGGAGAAGTGCAACTAGAAACCCAAAAGCTTCCACAAAAATTGCCAAAAGTGAATCAAAAAAACTTGAGTTATAATCTAAAATGATTGTGAGCAATGGCCCAAATTGCTCCAAATGTGCTTGAAGAACAAGCCTGCAGCTTGTGAAGCACAACATAAGGATAACCATTTTGGAAAATCTTTAGGCAACCACAAAAATGTAGTTGTGTTGGCAATGAGCATCGGGCAGAAAACTAATGAAGTCTAAGGTAACAGAATCCCATGGTTGAGAACTTATATGTGATGGTTGATAGAATCCAAGCTTTTGATTGGAAGACTTAGACGGATTGTAAAGAGAGCACCAACAGAAGTAATTCCCCACTTGCTTCTGCATAGAAGGGCCAAGGCCAATAAAAGTACCATCGAAGGTATTGCAAGGTCTTCGCTACACCAAAATGTCGATCGTAAGAGGAAAGTGAGCATCTTCAGCAAAACTTGGAAATAAGGCCCCATAGGAATGCATGGCTGTGAACTTATACAAAAACCCATCCTGTACGCCATAGTCAAGGAAAGGTGTCCTGTTCACTACTCTTGATTCCACAAAGCTTCACAAATCAGACCAAACTGAGATTCCATGGAGTAGAAACCTTTCCACTCATCACAGGCTACACACCAAGTATCCAAGCTTCAGTTTCTAAGATAATCATTCCCAGATGCTTCAACCCTTCTCATTTAACATTTAGATTATATCCTACTAGGAACTTCATCATCAATGTTTATGGTTGGTGTGAATTCCAAATTCCATCAACTTCCATTTTCTCATGGCTCATCTTGGCAGCTACAAGGTGGCTTTGATTCATCTGTAGAAATTGAGAAAAGAAAAATATTCCAATAAAAATATTACACTGAAAGAAATCTAGAAACAAAAACCTGGAGCAGATCTGTATGGTAGAGAAGAAAATCTCAGTGGAATACATAAATCACTTTCAGTATGCAACGGCTCAAAAAGCATCAAATGTGTAGGAACTCCAGGTAAGAGATAAAAGACAGATGCCAAAGAGTGATGCCAGATGCGAACGGTAAAATTCGGTACAAACTAACAGACATTATATTTTTTATAAGAATAATGTTTTAATGTTTTTTGTTTTTCTGTCAGCTGCCCTTTTTGAGTATTTCTAAACGCACTCACAAATGTTGCACTCCACCATCCCCTTGCCCCACCTGCCACTGTATGTAACAATTTATAGAAGGAAAAATAGCATTCTACAGTGAAGACATCTCCACTGAGACACAGATGTCAAGCTGCAGGGGCAGAGATGTGCCAGATATACTCTAAGTATATCAAAGGCTAAAGAGAGGAAAAGCCATAATTGTCAGGCTCTAATAACAACTGCTATGACTATTTCTGAATACTTATTTGCATACAAGGAGCATGTATTTACAGGTTAAGAATCTTAATACATTTAAGATTTCCAACCCCCACCTACCAACTTCCAACCATTCATTTCCTTCTTAATTTATTTCTATTTACCATTTAAATAATTCCACTAACCCACTTGCATATGGATGACTGATAAATAGCTATAGTTAACTTACAAACTACAATAGTTGTTCTCATTACAAAGATTGCAAGAATCAAAAGGAAAGGCAAACATTATACTAATGTCTATAACCAGAGTTTATGAATGGGATTCAAAAGTACAGTGAGTTACAGTAGTTAATCAGGAATGCTACAGGACTCCAACAACCAATCTAGATCTAAATCTAGGAAGCAACAGAGCCTAATATGAGGAGGCTAAGCTCAAACAGATAAATTCTAGACAAATTGTTATATATAAAGCCATGAAATACAAAATAATACTGTAAAAGGAAGGCCCCACAACAAAAAGAGAACCACCAATAGAACTAGGCAAAGGACAGAATTAAAATTAGAGATATAGTCCTTTTTTTCACATGGTAGAATATTGCCAATGTCACACAAGGTAAAATTGCACATCAAATTGGATACCTAAAGGTCTCTGAGTTTCCATCAGACTTTAAGAATTGATTTTATTCAACATCTCCTCCAACCAAGCAGGTTGAAACATAGAACACAATTATAATCCAGATTCAGTTGACAGCTAATGCCTGTGTTGTAGGACCTCCAAAATTATGATCCACTTACTGAAGAAGATTTTGGAGTTCCCTTGCCACTAAGGAGACACGAGATTTATACATCATTAACTTTTTAATAAGCTGTATAACTCAGTGATTTAATGCTTATCTTATACTCAACCAGACTAATTTAGTGGAAGCTTTCCTTTTACCATATGAATTTCACCAGCTATATTTCCAATTCCTTGTTTGATAAGCACTATAATTCAGCAACATCAATGTTCATATGAAACTCCATCAGAATAAAGTCTAGTGAGGGGTTTATATTTAGCCTGTGAAATTCATTAGCTTGGTGATAGTTCAAATTCCTTGTTTGTTAGGCAGTTTAATTCAGTAACATCAATGTTCATATGAAACTAGAACAGATTAAAATTTATTGCCAGTTTCCATTGACCCAAAAAAATCGGTCAGCTTAGCAATAGTTCAAATTCCTTGCCACTAAGCAGTAATTTTCAGTGGCATCATCATTCATTTGCGATCCATAATCAGTTTTACAATTTTTTAGCACAATTCATTAATTGATGAAACAGAATTTTTTTTCATAAATAAAGAAACATCACAGCTTGCCTCTCCTAACTCTCTGTGCAGGAATACAACTGAATAAAATAAAAAACAGAAGCATAGGTATAAAACACCCACATATGAGACACAATCATTTACATGAAGAAAATCACCATTTGATTACCACCAGTATAATCAGAGACCACCTATATTCCTTCTGGATCTCTTTGGTGCAGATGTACAGAGATAAGCATTCACCATGGAACAACCTGCACTATGATTTCATACTACATAAAGGCTACAATGACTTCCTATACTACTGACTACTTTCCCCCATGTCCTCGTAAATACTTGTGAGAATCTTTTAGGTTTATTCTCCTTTAGTTCTTTGGAAGGTGAACTATTGTTTCCCACATACATAGACTTCTTGTCCTCCCTGATGTTGTGTGAAAGGGATGTAGCAACTGGTAGTTTGGATATTTTTTTCCTAAATGAAGAACTACATCAGTTTCCTTGTAATTTGGCTTGTTTCCGCTTGTTTTCCCCTAGGGCACCTCCACATTGCCTAGATTCTTGTTTTTCTTTGCCCATGGCATGCAAATCTATGATGTGCTGCTGAAAGAGTTGTACAAGGCTCAAAATTGGTTGGGACGCTATCAAATTAATCTTATAATACATCAAAATAACCATCTTATAGCAAGCTTCCCAACAAGAGTGCTATACCACCACTCTACCTTTTTTCCAGTCTCTGTCAAAGATTGAAAATTCCACTTCTAAGTCCCTAAAAAATGGAAAACATTTGTCATACATTGATTTTTTTCTACCCTTTGTTACTTGTTTTTGGCCCTGTTATCTTCTTTTTTTAAGTGATCCATTTCATATCAATATGAAACTATGCCAGTAAAGATTTTCTATTTACCCAGATAACCTCAACAGCTTGGCAATAGTTCAACTTCCTTGTTTGATAAAGAATACAACTTAATAATGCCAATGTCCACATGCAACTACACCAGATTAAAGTTAGTGGAGGTTTTCTGTACCAGAGAATCTCACAAGGTTGTCAGTAGTCAAACACCTTGGGTAAAACAGGTTGTACTCAGAGCAATTGCATGTCATCCTGACTCTCCCCCGTCTCTCCTTGCCCACCGAAGAAACCAGAAAATAATTTGGGGAAGCAATCCTGCTGAAACAGTAGAATGGAGTTTGACTGCCAGGGGTGGGTTTCTAGGTGTGAGTAAACTGTATCACGTATATAGACCATATCGTATTGGTCTGTCAACATCTCTGGCTCTGTTATACTGCAGCTTGTCCTCAGCCCCCTTATAGAGAGTTTATATATATACAAACAGAGGTGCTAGGTGTTTTTGGGGTTGCATATCAGACAGCACACTAATTTAGGGTTTATGAGACTCTCCTTGTTTTTCACTTTACCTTGTTATTCAAATTGTGTACTTTGTGGGTTTGGATCTCATTACCAAGGTCTGGTGTAATCACTATAAACTAAGCCTAGCCAATCCACTTCCACCAGGAGTATGAAATTTCATTAATATGTTATGACTGCTGCAAATATCTGTGCAATTTACAGCAAAATGGCCTTTAGGAGCTATAAAAGTGTGAACCAGTTTAGAAAATTGTTTCACGAGTATGTGGTTTTAAAATAAATTCCCCAAGCATTAGTGGACTGTCTTGATTTAATATTTCATGTATTGAGTTATAATTGCTGCACATATTTGTGAAATTATGTCTAGTGATAAGGAAAAAATCCTGCGGGCCAAAAAGATATTAAGGAGCTATAAAAATAAGTTTACATTGTTCAGCAGATTGTTTTGATGAGAATGTAGTTTTAAAACAGATTCCCGGAGCTTCATATGATTATCCTGATATGATATTTCAGGAACCAAGTTATGAATAGTACAAATATCTCTGTAATTCTGTGTGTGCACACATATTTCAGGAAAAAAAAAAAAGGAAACCAATGATATATAGGAAATGGGCATACATAAGCTTATTATGGGTTTGTACCATTAGAGGATGGGCACAGAAAATTAATGCAAAGTTTAAGTAAGAATTTTTTTTTAAAATAGAGATTGTACCTGCCCTAACCCCTGAAGCTCCTGCTCGCTTAAGACCCTTTTTCTTGATAATGAAACTGGCACCAATAAAAAGACTGGAGGAGAGGGCAAGTACAAGTCCATTTATATTATCAGAAGACAAAGCCGTTGCAGCAGACGAGCCACCTGAGGACTCTGCCATTCTAAGCCGATCCATTACCCAAAAAACAGTACTGCCTGTAATCTTCAATCAAAAGAAACCACCCATCTACCCAATTGAATGATTCTGCGAACAAGCTACTGCCCACCAAAAAATAATAGTCCCTTTCCACCTATCTGTAAGAACAGTTTCAGATCTCAAAGAGCTTTCTGTGTTCTCAAATCTGACTGTTGTTTAATCAACTACCCATTTGATAGTGAGTGCAGGAAAAGCTAGGAATGAGAAAACCCACAAACCTTCGATAGTCTCCGAAGTTTTCGAATTCAGCCAACGTGACAATTTTTATTATCGATTTTACATTGACAGGCAACGTTTTTGTCTCTGTTGTTATTTGCCTAAACAAACTCTAGAACAAAACTCAGAAAAAAAAATAATTTCTTCTTACTGTGCTTAAAATTAGATCTAAAGTTGATGTCTTAAAAATGTTTTTTTTTTCTTTGAGATGGTGTTGCCTAGATGTTATTAATAATAATAATAATAATAATAACATTTTAAAAACTTTGTGTGTCGATCTTCCTTTAGGTTTTGTGGGGTGAAAGGCAAAATTTCTGTGTCGTATCTATTTCTTTAAGATTGTTGAAAGGTATTTAATATTGTTCAAGGTATTTATGTGGTTGTTGGGATATTTTAGTTTTATGTGGATTATTTGTTTTAGGACAATATTGAAGTTATAATAAGAAAATAAATGAGAAGTTAAGCCTTAAAATATTATAGAGCAAGTTTTCCCTCACTCAATCTAATAAAATGCATAGTCATAAGTACAACTAATTTATACCAATTAATTTATGGTTAATTAGTATTGGATTTTGGAACAAGTAAATATTAAGTTAGGAAATTAAATGTGTTGGATAGGAGTATTTAGTTATGTGACTGAAGAATGAATGAGTATTTAGCTATGTGACCAAAGAATGAATGGTCTGTATGAAAATTATAGAATATGTGATGTCTCAAAGTCAAGATTAAATGGTAACAATCTATAACTTGCCTTGGAATTAGATTATTATATTTGTGTTGTGAATGTTGATCTAGGTTAGATCCGTGCTCATAGAAATGTCCAACATATGCGAAAATTATATGGTAATCTACAAAACTCTACTTTTTTCTTCACCTCTACTTATTTTGTTTTTTCTAATGTCTGAAGGGTTTGTGGTTGTTAGAGATAGCTTGAAAGGGTTGTCATTGTGTCGCTAAGGGACATGCTCTCTTAGGTCAACCCATGGAAATGTGTAAATAAGATCGAAGATGGCAAGAAAGCCTCCTAAAATGATGTATATAGATTTATTACTCCTTTTTAGGACACCAAATCCAAATGTTTTACTATTGATTGATCCTTTAATGCTCTAGAACAAGGGAGGGCTTGTGAATTATGATGTGTCAAATGAATAATAATAAATGCATTTAAATACTAGCACATAGAATCAAATTTCACAAAATGTCTACTTAGTCAGCTCGAGGTAGAAAAATAAAGGGTGACTAAATTTTGAATTCAAATTTTAAAAAGGCAATGATCAAGTCCATAATGATCAAGTCCATAATGATCAAGTCCATAATGATAGGGTCAACCCCATGACCATAGAAGTGACCCAAGGAAGACAAATGCCCAGATCAAGGTGGATAATAACTATGTGGAAGTAAGTGTACGGATAAGTGTGATAAATGCAAGATTTGTGTGAATGTATCGGGCTATGTGCATATAGGTATAAGGCCAGGGGTAGGAGAATGAGTCCAACTTTGCACAAGATCCATTTGTCGATATGTAGATGTATCAAGACATTTCTTCAAAATGGGCACAAAACTAAAGGGGAAATGGCATGGATATGCAAATTTCACCATTACAAATAATAAGACTACATTTTTTCTATATAATAAAATAAGGACTACCCTAAAATCTACTAAAGGTTAGTTTGAACCAAATAAAAGAATGAAGCTTCTTGTATTGAAAGTTTGTGTAGGGTTCCTTCGCATTATGGAAGAAGAGATAAGTACTAGCACTTGCATTGTTTAAAGGGGTGATGGATGAGCCAATAAAGAAATTTAGGACCTTTGGTCCTATCTGCTTCTTCCTAATCAATTACTTTTGTATGAATATTTATTAATAAAAACATTGTACGCATATGTTTTGTACTTGTCATCCCTTTTGCTAAGTATGTTTATCCCACGTGCTTGGGGAGTAGCAGTTCTTTTGGGTAGTATTAGTCTAAATAGAGGGTTCTGGTAGAAGAATGGGTTATCCATGAATTATGTTGTATTGAGTGTTGCTCTAGGAGGTTGCCCCCTCAAGTAGACTAGTGAAATATTGTAATGTGAATATGTCATTTAATTATAATATTATTCTTGTGTTTTTATCTGTAGCATATATTTTTTGTATTTTGATTATTTGACCAATCTTTTGTAGGAAGGATCATATCATCATATTTTTTTTTATTGAGATTTAATTATATTTTTATATTTACATTTTTTTTTGCATATGTATTAATGTTTTTTCTTCGTTAATGTTTTTCTCTTTATGAAAGCTTTGGATTTCAAGCTAAACATTGCAAGTAAATTATAATAACAATTTATGATGAAATTATTAGTGCTTACATACTTGAGATTTAAGTAGATCAATTTCCCCGTGTGGATTTGGAAAGAAAAAAAGGATTTTTGAGGTTAAATTCTAAATTGGTTTATTAGTAGAAATTATGCATTTGATGTTAACTAGTTGTTCATGAAAATATTTGTATTGATATTGTACTGCAAAAAATTGCACTCCAATTCAAAAATAAAAAATTCTTATTTTGAGGATGAATGAAATCCTTGAAACCTACTATGCAGTAGATGTGAACGCGTGATCAGAGGTTGGAGTGGTAGTTATTTTATAGTATTAATCTGCATATATGTATATATCTATTTTTATATCCTGTTGATAGCTATGGCAATAGGGTTTAGGTGTATCATAGGGTGAGTTTATCCCTTGTTCTTATTAGTTCTGCTGGTGGTTTTCAAAGACTTTGTTAAATTTTGTTAAATATTTTAATATAAAGGGAGCAGGCCCCAAGCCTGCAATTCACTGATAAAAAAAAATCTTATTTTGTGCTCTCCCTCACCCTATGCTTGGATTTTTGGCTAATCTTCTACAAAAATGCCTTTTCTATTAGATCAAGGATATGGCTAGTGAAAGCAACAAGGAAATGAGCAAAACCCACCATTTTAGTGCAAATTTTTATTGATGAATTAGGAACATGCATTGGGCAAATGATGATGGCATAATATCGATGACCATAGCCATTCTTAGATAGTAAAGAATGCAACCAGCTTGTCAAGTTTGACACAAAAAAATTGGAGTATCCATTTGTGGTCAAGGATTCACTCGATAGGGAACATGCTAAAGAGATAAACATTGTTGCAAGTATGTGTAATCTGTGTTGTCATTGATGTCAACAAGCTTGTGTTGTCATTGGTGTCAACTGTGTCATTTGTGTGAGTTGCCTATGGTGAAAGAATATGAGTAGTTAGCATTGAGTGGATACTATCTCTAAGATGAGGTTGTTGCAATGGTGTCAGCCATTTGGTTGAATTGCTTTGTTGAAGATGATGTGTTTACCTTGAAGAGATGTTGAAGTTGTTGGGAATATGTTTCTATTGGATAGCTTCCAAGTGCTTTTGAGAAAATTTGATTAATAAAGGAAATAGTGTGTTGAAGTAGCATTATGGCTTACAGAGTAGTGTTATTCTTTTGCTCCACATTTCCTCTATGTTGAAGATCTGTCTTTGCAATTTGGATATGTTATTCAGAGGTGTTAAGAGTTGTTAGATTCCAAATTTGGTGCTTTGGTTCGTTGTGCAGAGAAAATTGTGTTCACCAATGTGTGAACTGTGTTTCTGAGTGGTGCAGAGGTGTCTAGGAGAAATGTCTTTGCTCTGCATTTCTTCGCAGAGAATTTTTAGATCTTGTGGTTCTTGAATTGTGCTTATAAGGTTTATATTTTTCTTCTGTTGAAGTTGTTCATGGTTTGGTGCTCTAGAAGTTGATTTCTAGAAATACAATGTATGATAGAGATAGTTGAACATACTGGATAAACAGAATAAGGTTGTGTGGCAGTGAAAGTTGTTGCGAAGGAATTTGTTAGATTTTAGGATGTTTCAAGATGTTTGTGGAATACTCTATATTGTGGTAAAGCCTTGCATGTGGTCCTCAAGTCATTTTTGGGTTTGAGAAAAGAGTTCATTGTGTTAACATAGGTTTGGCCAACCTTGGGTGTTTACACTAATTGCAAAGTTGCTTTGGTGATTGTGAAAGTGTGGAGTAGTGTGCTTGGATGAATTTAGGTCCAAGCTAAGATGTGTTGTGGTCTGCCTTCATTCCTTTTCCACCGCATGAATGTTTAGGTCCAGACCTAATTTGAATCTTCTAGGTTGAGGTGATTTGCTGACCTTGGAGAATGCTCTCAAGGTTGAAGATAGTATAAATAAGTGTCAAGGGATCATGATCAAGTGTGCACGTAATGGATGTGATGTGAGTAACAGTGTGGTTGAGTGTGTGGAGTAGTATAAGCCTTCATGTGTTAGATTATTGGATGCAATGAGTAGGTGGTGTCTACTATCTTTCAGTGATGTTGTGAATGTGATGTTCCAATATTGTGGTGTATATTTTGAGCTTCATTGGAACTGTACTCCATGCATAAGTCAAATGCAATTATAACAGTTCAAATCTTGGCAGTGAGCCACTTCTTCTTTCTCTTTCTCTTTGGGTAGTGAGCCCTTTGGCAGCAAGCCTTTTGTAATTCGGTGTTGTTACTACTTTATATTGTGAGCTAATCATCACCGTGGTTTTTCCCTTCTTGGGTTTTCCACATAAATCAGGTGTTCTCTTGTGTTTGATGTTGATTTGATTCAGTTTCTGTTATTTGCTTTTCATGCTTTTAATCATCATAATAGTTTAAAGGTTAATTGAATATGTGTGAATCTAAATGTGTGTGAGTGTTTTGAAATTTTAAGCTACAATTGATTCACCCCCCTCTTAGTTGTCTTGTGCATTCAACAATCTCATCTCACAATGAAGTGGTACCTACTAGCATGAAGAAGGAAGTGGCCTTTCAATCTTGGAGATCATCTTGTATTCCAAGTTTCCTACTTATAGGACTTCCCATTGTTGATCTCTTTATACAACACTATTATTGAGCACATCTGAAACACCAACAGATGTGGTTGTAATATCTAAGTACCAATAGTTTTTGGCATGTCCAATAGGATACGATTCCAAGGCTTTGGTCTTTACTTTTGCTCCATAAATTTTAGTTCTATATTTTATGATTATGGTAGAGAATCATAAGAAAAATTGCTATGAGCATACACCATCCACCTAATAACTACACTAGTTACAAAACCTTGCTTCTCTATTTTAGTAGACCAAATGAATTACCTTTTAGTCAAAAATTTCTTGCCTAGAATGTGATGGTCAACCCCTAGGTATCAACCCTTTGTAGCTTCAAATTTTAGTGGACCTTTATAATTGTAACAAGGGAATCCTATTTTGAAATCAACATTAAGAGCATTGCTTGATTTTAATGGGGATGGCTTTTTGTCTCCCACTAACCACATTCAACATGTGGTAGATTTGTGTGCAATAAATAATGTTCCAACCCCAAATGTTACTCTCAAATTGTTGGCTTTAACTCTCAAAGGAAGATCATTAGATTGGATCTCTCAAAGGAAGAGCATTAGATTGGTTCAAAGGCTTGGCACCTTCTTTTGTTGCAAATTAGGATTAGCTTGGAACTTTATTACATAGTTCAGGGAGAGGATAGATCACTTGTCATTATTTCAGTATCTCACCATGGTAAAGAGAGATTCCATGGAGCCCATTCTAGATTTCAACCTCATGTTCAAGAAGGCATGATAGAGAATACCTATCGAGGCTCATTCTTTACCAGGTTTAGCCTATCTTTATTATATAGAATTTTTTGATTTGAAAATTGCTTTAATGATTCAATCATTAGATGGTAAAATGCTTTCAAAAGATTATAGTGTAGTTTTATGTAAGTTGAGAGAAACCTTATATAGGTTGGAAAAACTTCCCTTGTATCTACAATCTCTTTGTTTCCTCAAACTAGTAGACCTCAAGTTATTTAGATCAATCCAATGCAAGTATTGAGCCCAAGTTCCCTTCACCACCCATTGAGTCCTTTGACTCTTGTGAGATAACACAAATGAAGAGTTTGATGGATGAGTTATCCCATAAATTTATGTCATTTAAAAAGACAACTTACAGTCTAAAATAGTCAAGAACATGTTATTTTTCAAGATGCTCAAAGGAAACTTGTCACCCCAAGTGTTCCCAAGCCCAACTAAGATAAAAAAAAAAATCAGTCTTGAACATAAAAAATGTAGCAGTCTCTTGCATATCAACCCAATAAAGTTTTATCTCCCCACATCTAGCATGTAGAAATGTTTGATTTCAACTATTTGAATACATTTTCTTCCCAAATTCCAACAATGCAAGCCAAGTGTGAGCAACGGGTGGTAGATGATTGTATTTTCTATCAACCTAAGGCAATAGAATTTATGTAGCTACAGATCTAAATATTTTTTTTAAATGGGATCAATAGTCTTAGATGACTAAAGGTCTACTATCCAAATGGAATATTCACAAACAAATCAAAAGTTGAACACCAAGAACTCATAGAGGCTAAGGATATTTTGAGTATTTATCCTAAGAAGATGATGCTCTATATCTTCTTAAGGAGCAAACTTAGTAAGGTATTCTTGAAGGACCTTTGGAGAATGACATTTGTGATTCATCTGAAGAGTTTCCTTGTTTTGTAGAGGATGATTATGGTAGCATAAGTCAATATGACACGCTTCTTTGGGGAAAAGAAGACTTGTGTGTGGGACTAAAAGAAGAGGATGTTGAGGAAGAAGATATTGGACCCAAATTAAAGTCTCTTTTTTAATATTTTAATGAAGATCAATGATCTATTCCAAAATATGGAAACCTCATATATAGTGATGCTTACGAATATGAAGATTTTTTTTCTAGGGAATTCTTTAATGCATAAGAGCTTGAACTTTGGGCTAAATCCCTTGTCTAATACAATAGAAGTGGCCAATCTTTGAGGTTCAAAACTATTTTAGGGAGTGCAATACACAAGAAGCCAAAGATTGGTATTTTCTCAAGCAATGAGTGTAAAAAATAGCAGGGAGAAAATGCAATTCAAGTCATCAAACAGGTTCAATTTGGAGCATGAGAAAGAGCTTCAACTCTTAAAAAAATTTACTGCCCCTGCCCAGTGCAAATCAATGTTTAAATCATGGTGAATGGCAAAGTGGGTCAAGAATTTAGTCAACAAAGCATAAAGAAGCAAAAAGGTACAAATTTCTACTATTCTTTTTTCCTACTATTTATTTGGTTAATTATTCTCTCGAAGTTGACATCACAGAGAATTCTATTTAAAAGGGGCGGTTACTTTCCATTCATGTGAATGGATTTGTTCACTTAATCTCAAGTTTTACATATTAATATATAATGCAAGAGTATCCTTTGGGGGCAAGAGCAATCTTGAATCGCCCAAAATATTTTCTTTTGCTTTGTTTGTTTGTTTACAGGTTTTCATTTACCGATCAATTATAGAAGAAGTCATTGCACTTTAATGCATTTTGCATTTTGGTCTTGCAATTTTGGGATAATGTTTTATAGAGGTATTTAGATGTCATATCCACATTTGGGGATAATTGGATGCATAGAGAAACATAATTTGGTTGGAAGACTTGCACTAGACTGACAGACTATTGTAGTTATAAATTTACCATTGGTGTCGAAGCATTTAAAGTTTGCGACAATTAAGGAACACATGAAGATTCATTGGACCCAGGGGAGTGATGGATGGATTAGAAACATATACTAGGTGAAATATAGGAGCGCAATGTCCATGATCAGAGTCACTAAAAGAGTGAATAATGCAACTAGTTTTCTGATGAAACTAGAAATGTCTCATCTAAATTCATCTTTGTTTTTTCCTAAAATTAGCATTAAAAGTGGATTTAAATATAGTTTTAAGAACTAGTAACTTATTTAAAATAGAATATAGGATATATATTGGTTTATTTCTTAGAAGTATATTACAATCCAATTGCTACGTTTTCTAATACTTATTGAAAAATAGAATGCAATATGTTTAAAAATGATGTAAAATTACTTTTGAAGTGTTTCAACCTTTTTCAGCCAACTTTGAAGTATTCTAAATTATTGCAAAATCACTTCCAAAGCCAACTCTGGAAATATTCCAACTTCATTTCAACCAACTATATAAGATGTTCCAACTTCATAATTTGGCTTAATCCATGGATTTAATATCATCTCTGTTGAACACACAAGACAACTGAGAGGGGGTGAATCAGTTGTATCAAAAACTTCAACCTTACTTAACCAAATTCACAATCACATTCACTTGCATTAATCACTTAGTCTGTTATGAAGATTAAACTTGAAAGGCAGAAACAATACTTAAACACATCTACACTATGCACACATGAACACCAGATTTTTACGTGGAAAACCCTTAGAAAGGAAAAAACCACGGTGAGTGTTAGCTCACAATATAATGTAGTAACAATACTGAATATTAAAGACGTCCACTGCCAAGAGGGCTCACTACCCAAAAGGAATGCTCATTACAAGAGGGACTCACTATCGGTGGGTGACTCATTGCTAAGGGTTGAACTGATAGAGTAGCATCTACAACATGCTTGAGTTCAATTTCATTGAAGCACAATATATCTCTCCTGCTCTGTCTTTTCAATCACACACTTTATATTTGCATCTTCACACACACACACACACACTCTTTCATGACTTCATTACATGTATTTATAACTATCATCAACCTTGGAATGCACATCAAGGTTGGCATTACAATCTTCAACTATTGGAACTTTCTCCAAGGTCAACATACATACAAAATTTTAAAATGGGATTGGACCTAAACAAACTTGCAAAGGAAAAGAATAAAGGATGAACACATCACAGCTTAGCTTGGACCAAATACATCTTCACACGCTTGGACATGCTTCTACAATCCATGAATCATCTCCGCAACAATTGTGATTAACCAGGTCAGCCGAAACAAGTGCACAGCATCAAGAACACTTAGTCACACGCTTCCAAGAACTTAATTAAAGCTTGTGGATCAATTACATGCCTTCACAACATTATAGAAACATCATTGAATCATCTGGAGACCAACAGATCCAACCGCAGTAGATCTCACTTGAAGATTACAATCATCTTTTGAAGAACAAATCACAGTCTGCTCACCACAATCTCTGTCTAACTCTGCTAATTAGAAACTTGCCTTCCGGAGCACCAGATCACAAATTCTTTGGAATGAAGATGGTTGAGGACCTTAGAAACACATATCTAGAACCGCAAGACTAACAACCAAATTGTGGAGAAATGAGAAGCAATATACTTTCTCTCTATCATACTGCAAACACTACCATGCACAGTCTTCAAATTGGTTAATAGAACTTTTTCTTGCATAGCGATCCGGACCACCAAATTCAGGATTCAACATCTTCAAGCACTTCTTTAAATTATATCAAGATCTCATACTCTTATCATCAACATAGAGGAAATGTAGAGCAAAACTCAGGCAGTTATCCTACAAACTAGAATACTCTGCAACACATTGTTTCCACTTGGAGAGCAAATTTTCTCAAAAGCACTTGGAAACTCAATATTAGGAACATCTTTTCATCATCTTCAACACTTATATAAGACAATACAAAGAAACTAACTTATCACAAACAAGCATCAAAACAAGAGCACAGTTGACACTAATGACAACACAAATATGTTGACATCAATGACAACACCGGCTAGCACATACTTGCAACAATCTCCCCCTTTGTCAATGATGGCAATATATGATGTGAAAAACCATCAAGACAAGAATCTGCATTAATCACCATCTCCCCCTTTCTCTTTACATATTTGAACTCTTTCTCCCCCTGAGTTTTTCACATGATTTCTCTCCCCCTTTGACATCAATGGCAAAGGGCATCATATCTCCTCCATTGCACATACTTGCACGCTTCTGCTCTAATCATATTGGAATCATTCTTTACTCCCCCTGACTGCAACAATCATCTCAGATCACTACCTACTCCCCCTGAAGGGTAGCCCCCTAAATCAGTCTAGAAAAAAATATTCTTTGGGACACACTGGACTGATGCATCTTCTTATGCACTTAGTTCAATGAAGGAGGGGCAATAACCCCTAACTTTTCCTGGAGATACTCAAAAGTGTCCTTTGGAAGAGCATTGGTGAATATATCATCAACTTCATCCTTTGTAGGCACATACCCAAGTTTTACTACATTCTCTGCAACTTTCTCTCTCAAAAAGTGATAATTAAAATGTGTTTTATCTTTGAATGCATCACTGGATTCTTTGAAATGTTTATGGCACTCGCGTTATCACAAAGAATAGGGATTGGCTCCTAATACTCAACTTTGATATCCTTCAAGGTTTGTTTCATCCACAACACTGAGTACAACATGTTACTGCAGCAATATATTTTGCCTCTGCAGTAGACAAGGAGACTAATTCTTGTTTCTTTCTATGCCAAGACATTGCCCTATCTCCAATGAAGAATACACCTCCACTTGTGCTTTTCCTTTCATCAACACAACCGACCCAATCTGCATCTATATAGGCACTTAGGGAGAAGTCATTATTCTTTGGATACCATAGACCATGATCTGGAGTACCTTTCAAGTACTTGAAAATCCTTTTCACTGCCACACCATGTGATTCTCTAGGATCTAATTGAAATCTAGCCATAAGAGAAATTGCATGCATGGTATCCAGTTTGATGGCAGTTCGATAAAGCAGTCCTCCAATCATTGACTTGTACTTACTCTGATCAGCCTTAGGAGATTCATCATTTTTGCTCAACTTACATCCATTAATCATAGGAGTGCTCACCAGTTTGGAATCTTCCATTCCAAACTTCCTCAACAATTATCTGACATACTTTGATTGAGAAATAAAAATACCTTCATCAATCTGATTGATTTGCAGTCCAAGAAAGAAATTCATCTCACCACACATAAACATTTCAAACTCCTTTTGCATCTCATCTACAAAATTCTTACACATTCCTTCATTTCCACCAAATATAATATCATCCACATAGACTTCAACAATCAAGATTTGATCTGTGCTTGCCTTGATATACAAATTGCTATATGCGAACCCTTTACCGAAAACCTGTTATAGCAAATACTTGTCCAATCTTGCATACTAGGCTCTAGGAGCTTGCTTTAATCCATACAAATCCTTTTTCAACCTGCATACCATATTTGGTTGGTCTGATAATTGAAATCCATCTGGTTGCTCAATGTAGACTTCTTCTAACTCACCATTCAGAAAGGCAGATTTCACATCCATCTGATATACCTTGGAATCTTTATGTGCTGCAAAAGCCAAAAATAGTCTAATTGCTTCCAATCTAGCCACCGGAGAAAAAGTCTCCTCATAGTCTATCCCTTCCACTTGTGAGTAGCCTTTGCATACAAGTCTTGCCTTGTTCCCCACAACTTCTCCAACCTCATTCAGTTTGTTCCAGAAAACCCACTTTGTTCCAATCACATTCTTGTTTGTAGGTCCAGGGACAAGTTCCTAATGAGGAGCATGAAGTGAAAGTGCACAACTAATCAAAATTGACTTTTGGAACCCTCGGTGAGAGTCCTTCTATCTCGATGATCTGCCCTTTATCTTTTGTATCAGCCAAACGAGGACGAGGGTTCCACCGATAACATTGAGTTATGCCGAAAACAAATAAGAAAGACTGATCGCTGAGACATAAGAAGGACTCTCACAGAGGGTCCTGGAAGTCAATTTTGATCAGTTGTGCACTTTCACTGCGTGCTCCTCATCAGTTCCCAAGTCTTGTTTTTCTCAATCTGCATTAATTCTTCTTCCATTGCCTTGACCAAATGTTCATCATTGCAAGCTTCATTTATTGTCTTAAGTTACATATTTGAAAATAAACAAAGATTTACTTGTTCCTCTACAGCTCTTCTTGTCAATACTCCTTTCTTTTTGTCACTAATAATCTGATCTTCATAATGATCTCTTTGCACATACTTGGGGTTTTTTGGAATTATATCAAGAGCATCTTCTAGAACTTCTTCTTCTTCAAGAGTAACTTGTATTTCAGTCTAAACTTCTTTTTCTTTGCCTTTTTCTACCTTCTCTGTGACAACTGGTTCATCTGATTCATATTCATCCAATTGAAGATCTACATCTACCTTCACATTTGCACTTTCAATGATCTTTTTCAGTCTTTTATTATAGCATCGGTAAGCCTTGCTTTTGGTTGAGTAACCTAGGAATATGCCTTCATCACATCTAACATCAAATTTCCCTAATTCTTCATCTCTTCTGATATAACATTTGCCTCCAGAAAACTTTGAAATATTTGATTGTAGGAGTCTTACCATACCACATTTCATAACATGTCTTGGTCTCTTTTACTCTGACCTGCACTCTGTTCTGAATATAAACAGCAGCATGTATTGCTTCTTTCCAGTACACTTCTGGTAGGTCTACTTCCTTGATCATTGTTCTAGCAGCTTCTTAAATAGTTCTATTCTTCCTTTCAACCACTCCATTTTGCTGAGGAGTCCGGGGGGTAGACAAATGTCTCTTTATTCCATGTTCTTCATAGAAAGCATTGAACTCATTTGAAGTAAATTCACCTCCTTTATCAGACCTTAAGCACTTGATTTTTAAATCCAATTCATTTTCAACCATAGCTTTGAAAGTTTTGAACTTGTATAGGGCTTCTAATTTTTCTCTGAGGAAAGTAACCCAAGTCTTCTTGAATAATCATCAATAAGAAGCATGAAATACATGTTACCTTGCTGACTTCTTACTCTTGTAGGACCACAAAGGTCTGTGTGCACCAACTCCAGTAGACCGACAGAGAATTGTTCTTTTCTTTTTAAGGTGGTCTTTGTCATCTTCCCCAATTGACAATATTTGCATGTAACATTGGCAGGCTTCACAATCATAGGTAGATCTCTTACAATCTGAGAAATACTTATTTTCACTAGATTATCAAAGTTGATGTGAACCATTCTCCTATGCCATAGCCAACTTTCATCTATCTTAGCCAACAAACAATAGTTGTTAGTACCTTTCAAGTGATAGACATTGCCATGAGTCTTTTTACGAGCAACAATTATAGTTCCAGAGCTTTTTCTTATCTCACATCCTTTTTCTTTGAACACAAGATTATATCCTTTGTTACACGTTTTTCCAACACTTAGAAGGTTATGCTTCAAGCCCTTGACATAAAGAACATCATCTATATTATGCTTGCCATCAAAAGTAATTGATCCTTTTCCACAAATCTTACTAGTTGCATCAGCACCAAATCTAACCAGTCCTCCATCATACTTTTCAAACTTGACAAACTTACTTTTGTCTCCAGTCATGTGGTTTGAACATCCACTGTCAATGATCCATTCATCTTCCTTTTCAGCATGAAATGTAGACAACTCTCCTGAACTTCCATCCTTCACACAACTAGTAAGGTTAGCAAAAATAGGTTCTTCTCTAGGTGCAATAAACAAGCATTCACTACTATTGCCATCATCAAAATTAGATTCATCATTAGTTGCACCATCATCATCTCTAACATAGTAACTCTTTCTTACCATCTTTCCTTTACTTTCATTGAATTTCAAAGCTTTGTCAGGACATCTTGAAGCATAGTCACTGATTTTTCCACAATTAGAACATTTGAAGGATAACTTACCTTTGAACTTTCCTCTGCTGCCTCTTTTTATTCTTCTTGCAAATTTTGCCTCAAGTTCTACAAAATCTTCTTCATCTGATTCCACGGCACACTTCTCTGATCTAGAAGTCTTTTCTTCCTTGGCCTTGAAGGCAATCTTAGTTTTCACAACACCATCAGTAGTACCAAATTCCCTTATTTCAAAGGAAATTAGTTTACCAAGCAATTGATCTTTTGTAAGTTTACCTGACTCAAGAAATTCTTCAATGGCAGATACCTTGTGACTATAGGACTTTGAAAGAGTTCTGATTATTTTATCAATAACATCTCCATCTTCTAACTTTCCACCAAGGGCCTTGATGCTGCTGACAACTTCAATCTTCTGTATGTAATTTGTTATATTATCATCTTCAGACATTCGCATGGTTTCATATGTGGTATTTAAATTATGCAACTTAGCTTTCCCAACAGATGCATCACCTTCATAAACATTCTTCAATTTCTTCCATATTTCATGAGCAATTGCAAGATCCGCAACTTTTACCATTTCAACATTTGAAAAAGCATTCAATAAAGCATTTTTAGCTCTGTGATTCAACTCAAACTCCTTGATTTCTTCTTTAGTCTTTGGACCATCTTTAGGTATTTCATATTTACTTTTGACTATCATCCAAACATTGTAACTTATATAAATAAGATAACTTTCCATTTGTACCTTCCAATATGTGTAGTCAGTTCCATCAAACTGAGGTGTGTCTTTCTTGTGTGCCATCCCAGATCTTCCTCAAGTTGTTAGGCTTCTCACAAGGAACCTTGATCTGATACCAATTGTTGAACACATAAGGCAACTGAGAGGGGGGAGGGATGAATCAATTGTATCAAAAACTTTAACCTTACTTAACCAAATTCACAATCACATTCACTTGCATTAATTACTTAGTCTGTTATGAAGATTAAACTTGAAAGGTAGAAACAATACTTAAACACATCTACACTATGCACACATGAACACTAGATTTTTATGTGGAAAACCCTTAGATAGGGAAAAACCATGGTGAGTGTTAGCTCACAATATAATGTAGTAACAATACCGAATATCAAAGAGGCTCACTGCCAAGAGGGCTCACTGCCCAAAAGGAATGCTCACTGCAAGACGGGCTCACTTCCGGTGGGTGGCTCACTGCCAAGAGTTGAACTGATATAGTACCATCTACATTATGCTTGAGTTCAATTCCATTGAAGCGCAATATATCTCTCCTACTTTGTCTTTTCAATCATGAACACACTTTATCTTCGCATCTTCACTCTCTCTCTCTCTCTCATGACTTCATTACATGTATTTATACCTATCATCAACCTTGGAATGTACATCAAGTTCGGCATTACAATCTTCAACCGTTGGAATTTTCTCCAAGGTCGACATACATACAAAATTTCAAAATAGGACTAGACCTAAACAAACTTGTGGAGGAAAAGAATGAAGGATGAACACATCACAACTTATCTTGGACCTAAATACATCTTCACACGCTTGGACACGCTTCTACGATCCATGAATTGTCTTTGCAACAATTGTGATTAACCAGGTCAACCAGAACAAGTGCACAACATCAAGAACACTTAGTCACATGCTTCCAAGAACTTCATTATAGCTTGCAGATCAATTACACACGTTCACAACATTCTAGAAACATCACTGAATCATCTGGAGACCAACAGATCCAACTGTAGTAGATCTCACTTGAAGATTACAATCATCTTTTGAAAAACAAATCACAGTCTGCTCACCGCAATCTCTGTCTAACTCTGTTAATTAGAAACTGGCCTTCTAGAGCACTAGATCACAAATGCTTTGGAATGAAGATGGATGAGGACCTTAGAAACACATATCCAGAACCGCAAGAGCAACAACCAAACTACAGAGAAATGCAGAGTAATATACTTTCTCTCTGTCATACTGCAAACACTGCTAGGCACATTCTCCAAACTGGTTAATAGAACTTTTTTTGCATAGTGATACAGACCACCAAACTTAGAATTTAGCATTTTCAAACACTTCTTTAAATTATATCCAGATCTCATACTCTGATCATCAACACAGAGGAAATGCGGAGCAAAACTCAAGCAGTTATCCTACAAGCCAAAATACTCTGCAACATACTGTTTCCACTTGGAGAGCAAATTTTCTCAAAAGCACTTAGAAACTTAATATTAGGAACATCTTCTCATCATCTTCAATACTTATATAAAACAATACAAAGTAACTAACTTATCACAAACAAGCATCATAACAAGAGCACAGTTGACATTAATGACAACACAGATATGTTGACATCAAAAACAACACCGGTTAGCCTATATTTGCAGCAATCTCAACATTTTCTCCTAAAAAGTTGATGAATTGTTATTGTATTTAAAATAGAGAAAAATAATAAAAGTAACAAAAAAAATCTATCAAACTTTTCTTTTAAAAGGATGTGGATGAGTTGTCAATTTGTAACGAGAGAATAAAGGATGTTCCTTTAGCATAAGAATAGTAAAGAGAATAAAAGAATTTGTTTCTTTTAGCACAAGAGCAAGAGAGATAGGTATACAGAATAAAGGGAGTTGTTATTTTATCATATGAATGTGAAAGACAAGTGTACTTATGTTTTCCACTAATTTAGAGAGTTGGGTGAAGATCATCAATGTATAAATAAATCTCCCAACTCTAAAGAAATGAGTTTTTTAGAAAGTTTTAGAATAGAAAAACTACAACAGTTTTTAAAAGAAAATTTGTAATATTTTGTTGAAGCAAATAAAAATATAGAGCATTGAGCACAAAGTTTGGTGAATGATCTTGGTCCAATTTCAAGGAAGGAGCATGCTGCTCATCCTGAGGAAGATGATATCATTTGGTATTTATATGTTTTTTATATTATTTTAGTTTTATGTATTTCTATTTATTTTAAATGTGTTAAATTAAATTTGTAGTGCAACAACTGTTTAGTTTTGTTTCTGCATTTTAAATTCATGGAAACATGTTTTAATTATGTAGTTTTAATTTATACGAGTGTGTTTCAATTTTGCATTTGTGATTTCATTCCATAAGTATGCAAATTCAATTTCAATCATTAGAATAACTCATTTTTTCTACTTTCATTAGAGAGAATTGTTTGCCAAAAATATTTAGGTTACTTAAGTAGACAACCTTTGGACACCACCCTAGATTGATAAATTAAATGGAGAGGATTACAACGACCCTCGTCATTTTTTGCATCATTGTTGAGTATCATGGTGTTATTAGGAACTTTATTCTTAAATGTATTTCTTAGATTTAATTTCCTTCTCTCCCTAAAAGCATAAAACATAAATTATTTGACAATAGATAATTTATTTATTTTTGTATAAAGAATAATAGATTGTTTTTCAATTTAACGTGCAATAGTTTAACTTTCCTTTTTCTGTAATTTTAATTTAGCATAAACATTTCAATTCATAGATTAGATTCAATTTAGCACAAGCATTTCAATTTAACATAAGCATTTCAATTCATAGATTAATTTCAATTTTAGTAAATTTTAATTCAATTTATATTTGTAATTTTGAAAGAAATTATTTGGTGACAACAAGTAATCTTTCTTTTATTCCATAAAGAGTAGAAGGAATCCTTATGGGATCTATTATATTAGAGAGCTTTGATCTAAAAATGATAGGCAAACAATTCTTTAGGTGTATGTCAAAAATCTTTAAAATATTGTATGAACAAGTATAGGGAATCTAAAAGAGTTTTATCTACTAGCATATCTATATTTAAAAAAATATATCTAAAGTACAATGAGAGATATCTTTTTTCGAGGCGCCTATTCCACCTGTGTGTGGTAAATTGATTAAATATATATATGTTAGTAGCATCCGGAGTGGCAAGCTTAATTTTAACTATATTATATATCTTAAGAAATATTATAATTATATAATATAATATTATAATATAGGTTAGATATATTATTATAATATACTATATATTAATTATATATATATAACCCTAACCCTAACCCTAACTTAGTCCTGACAGTATTTCTAACCTTAACCTTAATTCTACCCTTAGATCTACTTAAACCTATTTCTATTCCTAATTCAAACCCTTTTCCCAACCCTAATTCTAACCATAGTTATATATATGTATATATATGTATGTATATATACATATGTATATATATGTATATGTATATATATGTATATATATGTACATATATATATGTATCTATATATATGTACATATATATATGTATATATATGTATCTATGTATATACATATATATGTATATGTATATATATATGTATATATACATATACATATGTATATATATGTACATATATATACATGTATATATATGTACATATATGTATATATATATATTTTGGTGTTTTACTATAATAATAACCCTAACCCTAACATTCAGGCCAATATTAACCCTAATTCTAACCTAAACCCTAACCCTAACCCTAACCCTAATTCTAACACTAATTCCAACCGTAATTCTAACCATAATTTTAACCCTAACCCTAAATCCAATTATAATTCTAATATTGATTTTATCCCTAACCCTAATCCTTAACCCAATACTAATTCTATTACTAATTCAAACCCTAATTATAACTATAACCCTAGCCTTAACCTTAATCCCGATATTAATTTGCTAACCTTAACTCTAATTCTAACCCTAACTCTAATTATAACCCTAACCCTAATTCTACCCTTATATCTATCCCTATATAATATAACAGGTATGTTAGAATTATATAAAATATAACCTTAACCCTAATGTTAATTCTGATAGTAATTCTAACCCCAACCCTAATTCTATCCCCAACCCTAACAGTAACCATATTTCCAACCCTAATTATAACTTGAACCTGAACCCTAACCCTAACCCTAATTGTAGGATAACTTATAATTTGAACCCAAATTGTAACTATAACCCTAACCCTAACATTAATCCTAACAATAATTCTACCCTAATTCTACCCCTAGATCTACTTAACCCTAATTCTATTCCTAATTATAGCCCTAATCCCAACCCTAATTCTAATCATATTTCTATATAGACATATAAATGTAAATGACCTTTGTTGTTTAATTGTAACTATAACCCTAACCCTAACGTTCACCGTAATTCTAACCCCAACCCTAACCTTGATTCTAATCATAGTTTTTACCCTAATTCTAACCTAAACCCTAACCCTAACCCTAACCCTAACCCTAAATCTAATTATAATTATAATCTTAATTTTATCCCTAACCCTAATTCTTACCTGAATATTACTTACATTACTAATTCAAACCCAAATTATAACTATAACCCTAACCCTAACCTTGATTCTGATAGTAATTTCAACCCTAACTCTAATTCTAACCCTAACCCTAATTCTAACCCTAACCCTAATTCTAACCAAATTCTAACCCTAACGATAACCCCAATTTTATCCCTATCCCTAATTCTAACCTTAACCTGCATTCTATCACTAAGCTTAATTATATCCTTAACTCTAACCCTAATTCTAACTCTAACCCATGTCATAAAACTCATTCCAAACCTCAATATTAGTGTTCCATTGTCCCCTTTCAATATTTAAAAGTTAGATTGCATCACATGGAATTGACCCCTGAATTTCAAAATTTAAAACTTATAATTTTCTTGACTCTTGCCCATTTCTTTCCACCATGAGTTGCTTTGTACACATTTTGTATGATATATCACTTTTAGGGTCTAAGATATGTGATTTCTGATGGAATTATCATTTTTTAGATCTTTTAAGGGATTGTATTCTTACTTATCATTATTCCATTATTATATCTTTTCTTTTAGAGTTTTGTGCTATGTTGAGATCTATCCTTTACCCACCCTAGCCACCCTTGCCAATCCCATTAGGTTTCCATTTTTATATCTAATATACCACTAATTCTGACCCTAACCCTAATTCTAACATTGGAGTTAGTGTTAGGGTTAGGGTTGGGTCAATTCAAATGATTTCATTAGTGCAATATTAATTTCCAAATTTATATTAATAGATAAAAACATTTGGTATGGAATAATTGTTTAAAGACATCATTTGACATCATAAGCCAAACATATAATATGAAGTATTCCAACAGATGTACATTGTCACCCTAGTACTTGTACACATAAGAATAGTATTTGTCAACATAATATTCTTATCTATTTCTTTGCAAATACTCGTACCTTTCAAAATTACATCAAATCATTCATATCATGGTTGTTTGATTTGAGTTCCACAAATCACTCATGTTTTGTTTGGATCTCTTAGCCTTGTTCTAGGATCTTACATTTTTAATACCAAAATTACACTCTTTTGGTTCAAACTTTGCTAATTTAAAAGCCAAAAAAAATTCATATATTAAAATTTTTAGCAACTATTCTAATAAGCTTGTAATCTAAATATTTACATAATCTGGGTTTTTTTTTCCAATTTGTAATCTATTTTATATTTTGTTAGGTGAATTTTTCACAATACAATTGAATTGCATACCAAAACCCAATTTATTAATAGTTATATTTTCAATGCAACCTTTGAAATGTTAGTTCTTGTTGAAACAATTTGGTATGTAACTTGTTAAACACTTTTTAATGGTGTTTATTCTTCATATTTGTTCACTTTGATAAGTTTTCATGCAACCATGAGAGATAGAATGTCAACAATTGACATAATTATAATATTGGAGAATTGTATGATTCATAAAATAATTCAACTAATGTTTTATATGTATATAGAGTTGATACCTAAATATAATAAATATAATAATATTGTAGTTAAAAAAATTACTTTTTGGAGGATCATGCATTTAATATGTTCCAAAGATGGAGTTCCCAATGTAACCCTTATTCTAACCCTAATTACTAATATAGATTATATAATACTATATATACATTGCTTATATTTAGTTTTTTTTTCAAAAGTGGTTGTAGTAGTTATTATAAAGGCCCGTGAATAATGTAATTAATTAGTTTATATATTTAGTTTTTACTTCATCACCAAAAACTCCAAGATAACTAATGAATACTATTTTTAACTTTTAATATAACACTTAGCAAATGTATGAAAGAAAATAAAATAGACATTTTGTGGGCTTGCATAAAATATTTTTAAAAGTAAATGGGGATTTTATGGGTGTGGGAATATATATTAAGATTTTTGTAAATTGTAAAAAGTAAATAAAATAACTTAGGTAATGCTAAGTTCCATATTATGAAAAATAATTTAATTTAAATTTTTTAATATTCCAACAATATGAAATGATTTATGCATACACCATTAACACCAAGGTAAAACATACAAATTAACAACAAGCCAAAATACCTTTTAGAGATGATTATTTAAATTTTTATCAATAGTTATTTGATTTTGATTTTTTTGCCGCTTCTTGATTTTTATTTTGTCCTTCTAAAATTCATATTTTATTTTCGGCTTCTTTCTTGTTCTGCTCTAAATTGCTTCTTCCTTCTGTAATTCATGATTATATTTTCTGATTTTATTTTTGGCTTCTTCCTTGTTCTTCTCTAAATTATCTAAATTTTGTTTTCGGTATTAGAGAGTTGTTACACATTTATGTTATACATATATATGTTTTAATTATTAATTTGCATTTGTCGGCTATATTTTTGTAATGTTTATGATTATTATTTTAATATGTTGGCTATATAATTATTTTTTAAATTTGTTTTTGTTAACACACTCACTCCATTACACTCCACCCCATCCTACCATTGTAGGTTACGCCTCTCGGTGTAACAAAACCCCCCATCTCCAAAAAAATAAAAATGATGAAACTTCATTGTAAATTCTTTCATCTTTTCAAATTTGAAAAATTAGTCAAAAAGCTCAAATGTTTTTACTACATTTAAAAACAAATGTCAAGTTTAGAAGAAAAACCGTCTGTTTGATTGAGTTTTTGAAAGAGAAAATATTTAAATTTTTAAAACATGTTGATATGGGAGATAGCTCTCTAAGTCTAGATTCAAATCCAAGTGAAATCATGTCATTTCAATATCAAACGAAAAAATTATTCTCAAAACAGTGACTGCTAGTCAAAAATGTAAAAACTGGTGTAAATCTAACTCTTTTCTACCAAATTTGACATAGTAAATAAAATTTTATGAAAAATTGTTTATAGTGATGATAGGTCTCTGAATCTAGTTTCTAAAACACTTTAAAATATTTGATTCTAATACTATATGGAGAAGCTAGAGCAAGAATAATGTCTACTGGTCTATCTTGTTAAAAAAAAATAACATGTAGTCATTAGTTGAAAAATAGGCAAACCAATGATTATTGTTTTTTAAATTTATAGTTATTGCATGTTACATTAAGAATTTCTAATAAAAAATTCCTTCTTGCATGTGTCTTGTTGGTTTTCATTTCTATCCAATACATTTATTCATTGTAACAGGTTACTATTATGATATTGGATGGTGCAAAATTACTAATATTTTGTAGGATCAACAAAAAAGAATCAAATTCAAATTCATGCATACTAATAGAGATGTAATCAACACTCTAGAGCTCTCTTTGAGTATTCCAAAGGCTACTTCTAACATTTTTAGAGCTCACATTCTATTTTGCATCTCCAAAGTGCAAATTATGTTCTATAGTTTTTGAAGCTCCTTTTTGTAGTTGTCTTTTGGAGCTACCTTTCCATAGTTTTCGGAGCTGCTTTCTATAGTTACCTTCTAGAGTTGTCTTTTCATAGTTTTTGAAGTTGATTTCTGTAGTTGTCTTCTGAAACTGTCTCTCTGTAGTTCCCATAGCTAATTTTTGTAGTTGCCTTCTAGAGCTACATTTCCATAGTTTTTAGAGCTACATTTTTGGAGTTGCCTTCGAGAACTACCTTTATGTAGTTTACAGAGCTGCCTTCTATAGCTAATTTTTGGAATTGCCTTCTGTGACTAATTTTTGAAGCTACTCTCTAGAGTTTCTTTCCAGAGCTCTTCTGAAGTTGCCTTCAAAGCTACACTCAAAGCTATCTTTTGAGCATTTAAAAAAAATCAAATGTTTTAGTATTTCTCTGCAAGCATCCTTGTAACAATTGCTTTGGAAGTTGTTTATATTGTTGCATTTTTCTCCAGAAGCATCATTTTAACAATATTTTGGAAGTTGTTTGTATTGTTACAATTTTTCTCTGGAAACATCCTTTCAATGATGTTTCAAAACTTTGTTCATTTTTCTAGAAGCATCCTTTCAACGATGCTCCAGAACTTCATTTTTGTTTCTTCGAAAGCATCCTTGAAACAATGCTTTGGAACTTTGTTCATGTTTCTCCAAAAGCATCTTTTCAACGATACTCAAAAATATCATTCTTGTTTCTCTTTCCATCTTTTAGTGTTGTTTGTGTTCCATCTCTCTAAAATATCCTTGCAGTGATGCTTCTACAGTCCCTTTGTTCAACTTCTACGTAGTACATTTTTAGTGCCACTGCAAGTACCACCAGTATTGAAGGAATTAGAATCATGTGGCATGAAGAAAGCAAGGATAACTTCAAAATATGGTCAAAGTATATTCTACTATTTTATTCTTAAATATAACCACTAGTTTTTTAATTACAGGTAAATCTACTTTTAGGAAAGCTAATTAAATTACATAAACTACCTGCACTAATTCACTTGTTACAAATGAGAGCTTTTAGTGATAGTGTTTTCTAAAAAAATAAATAAAAAATATTGATCGACAAAAAATTGAAGTGAGAATTTGATAGTATGGAAAAAATCTCAATGCACGTAAAAAGGTGATGGAAAAAAAACAGAGTTCTCATACCCATGTCTATGCTACAATCTTTGTTGTTGTCATGATTGTACAAGTTATTTGCAAAAAAAATTACTCACACATCTTAAATAATCCCATCAAATGGTTTATGGGTTTATTCTCCTCCATCTCAACTTTCCAAAACATATTAAAGTTCAAAATTTTATTAAAAAACGTGAAAGTTATGGCCATTTATTACTAATGGATTTAAAAAAAAAAAGCTAAAAAAAACTAAATATGAAAATGAGAGAAGAATTTTAAGTACAACTAATTGATAAGCTTCATGAATCTAATCGTGGATCAATGCCATAGAACAATAAATGAATACTTTCAAAGATGGAAAAAAAGGAAAGAATTTGAAAAATACAAGGGACATCTGTTATAGTTAGAGCAGTAATAATAAAAAGAGGAGCAGTAGCTTGCAGGAGAACCTGCAAGAATTTAGGTGTGGGGGAGATGATGAGACCATAAATGTTTCATTTGCATTCATCTTTGTTTTCTCTTAAAATTATCATTAAAAGTAGATTTAAATATAATTTTAAGAATTAGTATTTTATTTAAAATAAAATATATGATATATATTGGTTTATTTCTTGGAAGTCTATTGCAATCTAATGGCTAATATTTTCTAATTTTTGTTGAAAAATAGAATGCAATGTGTCTGAAAATGATGCAAAATTACTTTTGAAATGTTTCATCCTTTTTCAGCTAACTTTGAAGTAATCTAAATTATTGCAAAATCACTTTTTGAGCCAACTTTGGAAGTATTCTAACTTCATTTCAACCAACTCTAAAATGTTCCAACTTCATAATTTGGCTTATTCCATGGATTTAATATTCTCTCAACATTTTCTCCTAAAAAGTCAAAAATTAATTATTATTGTATTTAAAGCAGAGAAGAATAATAAAAAGTAACAAAACAAATCTATCCAACTTTTTTTCTTAAAAGGATGTGGATGAGTTGTTAATTTGTAATGAGAGAATAAAGGATGTTGTTCCTTTAACATAAGAATAGTAGAGAAAATAAAGAAATTTGTTTCTTTTAGCATAGGAGTAGGAGAGATAGGTGTAAAGAATAAAGAGAGTTGTTCTTTTATCATATGAATGTGAAAGACAAGTGCACTTATGTTTTCCACTAATTTAGGGAGTTGGGTGAAGATCTTCAATGTACAAATAAACCTCCCAACTCTAAAGAAATGAGGTTTTTTAGCAAGTTTTAGAATAGAAAAACTACAACGATTTTTAGACAAAATTTGTAATATTTTATTGAAGCAAAAAAAAGAAGCATTGAGCACAAAGTTTGGTGAATAATCTTGATCCAATTTTAAGGAAGGAGTGGGCTGCTCATCTCGAGGAAGAGGATAACATTTGGTATTTATTTGTTTGTTTATATTATATTATTTTTATGGATTTCTTTTTTTTTTTTGGTAAGAGGAGCTATTTCTAGCCCCAAGACGGAGGTCACAAGGGGGACCTCCCCCATCAACATACTCAACTTAAAAACCACTTATTCAACTTATTCCACTTAGAAACCACATAGATGTTACCTAGGGGATTTGAACTTGGATCTCCGTCTTGAGAACCTTATGGCCTTGCCATTTAAGCACAACCCCTTTCACAGTTTTATTTATTTTTATTTATTTTAAATGTGTTAAATTAAATTTGTAGTGCAACAACTGTTTAGTTTTGTTTCGGCATTTTAATTCATGGAAACATGTTTTAATTTTGTAGTTTTAATTTATACAAGTGTGTTTCAATTCTACATGTGTGATTTCACTTCTAATAAGTATTTAAATTCAATTTCAGTCATTAGAATAATTTAATTTTTCTACTTTCATTATAGAGAAATGTTTGCAAAAAATCTTTAGATTCTAAATGCAAATAGCCTTTGAACACCACCCCATATTGATAAAGTAAATGGAGAGAATTACAATGAGCCTTGTCACTTTCCAAGTTTGTCACGACAAGTTTCAAAGAATCCATTTGTGGCAAATAATTCACTTGGTGAGGAACATGTTGAAGACACAAACATTGCATCTTACAATGAAGCATGCCTTGCTAGAATGAAGAAGTAACTAACCTTTTAATCTTAAAGGTTATTTGTATTATGGGTTCCCCACATATAGGACTTCCCATTGCTAATCTATCTACATGGTGCTAGTATTGAGCAATCTGAAACACCAACAAATATGGCTGCAATATATGAGTATCAACAAGCATTATTATACACATCTTATATTTGTAATGTTTTCACATGTCTCCCCACCATTCTTGCTCCTTCGAGAGTGCTCTATTGTGTGCTTTTATTTATTATTGGTGTTCCTCTTCCTCTAATATTATTGTTGCTATATGTCAATGTTGGGCGTCCTCTCAATTTTTAAAGATAAATACTCTCAAATTATCCATTATACATGATTGATAAGATTGAATCTAGTTGAGATCTAGTTGGAATATTGAAGGTCCTTGTTTGTAATTCATGTTTTCTTGCATATTTAATTAGAAAGTTGTTTTACAAGAAGGTGAAGTGCATACATTTTAGTACTCTAAGGATATAGCATAAATGCAAATAAATAGAGTATGGCATCATGTTCCTAGTCATGTTTAATCATTGTAATTACAAGAACAATAGGTTATGTTGTTATTAGTTCTTTAATCAATCTTGAGTAATAGTATTGTGTGGTGTAATAATAAATGGTTGATTTTATATGGGAAATGCTTTACTTATGTTTATACTGTAGGATATTTGGTTGAAAGATAACACAAACAAATGAGATCATACTCACAAGAAGTATTATGTGGACTCAATTTTATCAAGTGTTGCTCTAATTTTATAAGTGTAAATTAATCAAGTTGTGTGTACATGTACTTGTTTATTTACCTTTTCGAAATGCTAAAGTAACTAAGAAAATGGAAGAGTAATAAAAATATAAAATCATTTGACCCTTAAAGCAAACATTTGGTATATGTGTGATTTTAAATATGAATGTATAGTCATATTACCAAAAATTGGGCATAATTTCCAATCAAGCATCTATAGCCCCAATGGAAATACCTTTGGCCCCATTCTAGGTATTGCTCTACTAGAAACTAAGCATCCATAGCTATTGGAATAGAGAGTAACTATATAATGAGATAGGTTGATCTTTCATGCAACCAAATTCAACGACAATGATAGATCACAAATTAAAATGGAAATCAACCATAAATAAGATGTAAATTGTAACAAGAGATTTACATGGAGAAACCCTTTCGGAAAAAATATACCCAAAGAGACCCAAGCTTATATTATTGATAAAATAATTTACAACACATTAATTTATCCCTCTAAATTCTAGAAGCATAACGATACCTACAAAACAACCTATGCATCCTCCTACTCCAAGCTCTAATTTATAGAAGAATTACAAAGCGAAGCCATGGAATAGTTTTGGTAAACCATTTACAACTTGAAAGGAGGTATGGTGCTCAAATTGGTTGGAATCAAATCCTAATCTCTCCTTGGTCTATGATGCCTCTAGCTATTATTAGCAAATTCCTTAAAAGTTGTATTGTCATAACCAAGAATATTTGACTACCCAAACCTGGGCCTCCAATTTTTCTTCATTATCCTATGCATTAGATGCTTCATGATAAGTATCCAAATCTATCATAAGGCTGGTCAAGATTCTAATGTAACCTCCCTCTCATATGCTCTTATGCATCGGCATAAGTAACTCTCATGAAGACTGGTCAAGATGCTCTCACAAACCTTCCAAGATGTTGACACATGGAAAAACATGCTAACTCAAATGTGGGACACCTACCTCCTCATGTGAGGATGAAATCCATGTCATTTCCAAATGAAACTCCAACTCCCCATGTGAATACAAAATACACAAAAGATGAAATAGTGAATGCATACAAAGTATTTAAATTTGAACATTAGGAATGCAAGGTTGATATACCTCCCAACATTATCTCACTTGGTGAACACCTTGCAAGAGAAAAAGTGAACTTTCAACACTAAAATCTAACAACATGGAATGGGATTGTGCATGCTCCAACATTTCCTAAAGCTCCAATAAAGTTCAGATGTTCTAAAATCTGCCCACCCACCACCTTCCTCAAAGCCTAATGACATCTAACCCAATCTTCAAATGACTTCTAATAGGTGTTGCTTACTCCCTCGCTTTTACCTCTACCCCTACTGGATCCATCTCTTCGATGGTTGCTCCTATGCCTCTAATGCTTCCACTCGGCCATCAATAGGATCTAGGGTGAGATGAATTGTGAAGAGTAAACTATTTATGAAGGTAGCTTGAAGGGATCAAGTGACAGAGAAGCACCCAACCCGATTCACTTCTAAACCATCCAACTAACCAGTATTAGTTGAATAGCTCAAACTCTCTCCCCTAACTATCAATTCTTGTCCTTCATGATTGAAGCCTCTCTCTACACTAATAGAATTTCTCTGTGCTCACTAACTTAGCGAGAGAATCTATAATATTCTTTGAAGTGTCCACCTTTTATAACATGACTCTGCCGCCCCTCAACCATTTTTTGAACAAATTGATAGTAAACATCAATGTACTTCATGCAAGCATGATACCTTAGGTTTTTAGCCAAACAAATGGCACTCTAACTATTGCATTTCTAACTTGTTTACACTGAAAACTAATACCTAGACACAATCTCTCTAACCATACCACCTCCTTACAAGCATGTGTCGTAGCCATGTACTATGATTCTATAGTGGACAATGTGATTGTATGTTGTCATTTACTCATACAACTAACTACACCTCCAAACAAAGTAAAGACATTGCCACTTGCAGACCTCCTACAATCTAGATCACTAGCCCAATCAAAATCTACAAAGCCTTATAAATCAACCACCACATCATTAGTCCCATGATAACAAGTGCAATGGTTAGATGTTCCTCATAAATATCTAAAAAACCTTTTAACATAAGCCCGGTGTTCTTTACTAGGGTTTGACATAAACCTACTTAGAACTCCTAATGGTTTTCAATCATGCATGGCAAAATGTTGAAAAATAGTGTCAACATACTTCTTTTGATTTAACCATAATTTTTTGTTAACCTAATCCCTACATATTTCCATACCCAAAATGTATTTTTCAACCCCTAAATATTTCATATCAAATATATCGTATATTTGAACCTTAAGTTTCCTAATCATTCCCTAATCATTTCCAATAAATAACATATCATCAACATATAGGACAATGATTATTAGTTGATCATCAATTAATTTAAAATAAACACAATGATCTACCTCACTTCTAATAAAGTCATGATCCATTGTGAAAGCATCAAATTTCTAATACCACATTATCAATGATTGCTTCAAATCATACAGAGATTGCTTTAATTGGCAAACCAAGTGCTCTTGCCCCTTCACCACAAAATTCTTAAGATATTTCATAAATATTTCCTTTTCAAGATCCCCATGTAGAAAAGTTTTTCTTTACATCCATTTGGTCTACCTCTAAATCAAATGCAGTGGCAATATATAAAAGGGATTAAATAGATGTTAATTTAGCCATAGCATAAAAAAGCTCACCAAAATCCACTCCTTCAAGTTAGGAGTAACCCCTTGCCACTAATTGGGCCTTATACCACTTGAACTTACCATCTACTATGAATTTCTTTTTAAATACCCATTTGTAACCAATGGCTTTCCTCCCCTTAGGCGACTCATTTAGATCCCATGTGTCATATTTATCCAAATCCTTTATTTCATCTTTCATGGCCTCTAACAATGATTTATGCTCATTTAAAGATAAAACCTCCTTAAGTATGTGCATGGAAATGGGGGACCAAAAGGGGGGTCAAAAGTGACCACTTTTTTTTTTCTAAAATAAGTAAAAATTGATTTTGGATGAGAAATTGAAGACATCCACGCTCAAAATTAGAAGATGTGATAAGAACAAGATTTGTAGTGTTCGAAATAGTTTCTAAACTATTATTTTTTCTAAAAATGGTAGAGATTAAGAGGTTCAAATAGGGGGAGCACACAAAATGCTCTTATTTTTGTCAAAAAATATAATATAACGTCTGGTGTGCTCCCCCTAAAATGTTGACTTTTTAAAAGTATTTCACAAATCGCTTGAGTGGAAAATTAGCTAACATTATGTAGTTTATGCCTAATTTTTTTGTTAATTTTTTAATGAATATATGATTTTTTATGAATTTTCAAAGTGGACACTTCCTAAAACATGAAAATTTGAGCGTGCTCCCCTTTAATTTTTTTGAAAACTATTCAAAAATCATTTTTTTTCAATGTGTAATAGAGTCTAGAATCTAAAAATTTAATTTATTTCAAATTTCAATGAACATGTAAAAAATGACACCAGAAATACTACACATAGATTTTCTGCAAAAAAAGAACACATTAGCAAAAGAAATTGAAGATGGAAACCTTGATGTTATCAGATTTTAGAAAAAATTACATGCTTAGAAAGCTACTAAAAAACTTGAAGTCATCTTGACATTTTTTCATATTAACATTGAAAAACGTGTAAGCCTAATAGAGAGCATGCTCAAGATTTAGTTGATTTTCTATGTTTTGTTAAAAACACATCTTTGGCATCCAAAAGGCATGTCTAACCCTTTGGGTTGCATGCCCAAGGCAAATCCAACCCTTAGGGTTGGAACTTCCCAAAGTAGTCAAACACGCTCATGTTATAATGTGAGCGTGCTTTAGATCAGTTAAAACTTGGATAATAAGTGGGACAAATTATATGAGGACTCATGTAACCCCTCCATCTTCTTTCACTCTAGAGTAGTCTCATGTCTATGAAGAGACAACCATTATATCATTGAGTGATGATGAGGAGGAAGATTCAATGCCTATGTACTTTCAAATTAAAGAGGGAGTATTGGAACAAGTAGCATTTGTTAGATAGAAAAGAGACATTAGCCCATGAGATTAAACTAGGTCAAACCCTCTTCCATCCAACATTGAGACACAAACTGAGCTTGGCTTCTACCCAAAAACGAGAGCCAAACTACAAGGGTTTTGTCCCTTTTTTGTATAGATGAGAATCAACCAAATCCAACCAATTGAGCTAGGGCAAAGTAGAAACCTAGTTAAGCAAGATCTGTGAAAATATGACTATCGAAAGCATTTATCAGAAATATAACACCGTAGCGGGGATCAGAATGTAGAGTAGAACTTGGATCTGGATTTGGGAGCCCAAAGGACAAGGGTGGTTGGGCGCCCTAGACCCTGATTAGGATTTTGCAAAATGTTAAGTTTCCTGTGTCTTTGCCCTTCTGTGTTCCTGCTTCCTATAACTTGTTACCTATAGATTCTTCTAGATGTTATCTGCACACACACAAGAAGGAAAATGGTTTGGTGCTATTTAGGAGCTTGCCTATTTGAAGCTCTGTGAATGGTGTTTCCACATCCACAATATCAATGATGAGATCTCAAAGAGTGTGTTC
Organism: Cunninghamia lanceolata; assembly: GCA_027924645.1. Lineage (NCBI taxonomy): Eukaryota > Viridiplantae > Streptophyta > Pinopsida > Cupressales > Cupressaceae > Cunninghamia > Cunninghamia lanceolata. Next base: position 3,530,995 of record BSBN01001182.1, on the reverse strand, counting down.
CCTAGGAGGGCAGAGGCAAATTTGACTTGTATAATGAAATGCTAGAACAAAGCATGAAGGAAAGAAGTCACCATGAGCATGGAAACCCTAGCATGCTTGATACAACATTACAACTTGACTCAAGAAGTTGGTGTAGCCCAAAGAAGTAGAGAGATCTTCACAAGACCTACAAAAGTTAGCATAACAACAATAATCCATCATAGAGAAGCATAGAGAGCATGAGAGAGAAGAATAGAGAGTGCAAGTATGCCTAGATTGCTTAGAGAACTTAGAGATGTTCAAATGAATAAACTAACTTGCTTTTATATGCATTCCCACTTACTAGAAGTGAATAAAACCAAATGGGACCGACATGTTAAAGTCAAGGAGGTGTTCTAAGCCGACACCACAAGAGAGGGGCTAAAGGTCCCATCTGGGACCAGAGCGCTTGGGCGCCCTGGTCCTTTAGCCCCAGAACTCTAGGGAGTGTCCCTTTAAGTGGGCTTAGACCAGTCCTAACTTTATTTTGTTGGGTTTATTCATCAGGATCGAGATTTAATCGTTTAATGTTTAAAAAGGTGTTAAAATAGGTCCTAATTAACAAGTCTAAGCATTTTAGGTCCACCTAGGTGCTAAACTAGGTGTAAAATGCTAGGGTACACATTTTACTCCAAAACATTTAGCCCCCACTTTAGCATGGGTACGAACTTACGTTCGAACTCACACTAAAGTATGGAGAAGACAAATTTCAATCACAACAAACATAGAAATCATAGAATGTCACCAAAATTGAGGTGATCAAGCCCCCAATTTTAGGATTCTAGGAGTCTATGAAGAATTGCATACACATAAGACACGTGACATAATTCACTCATATATGAAGCACTTAGAAAACATGAGATAAGACAAGGCATACACTTGAGAAATCACAATGCATACATGCAACACACAAAGTATACACGCTTTAAACGAAGCATACACATAAAGCATAAAGTATAAACATGGAATACACGTGAAGCACTCAAGAGACGTACATAAGGAACACATAAAGAGAATAGATGTGAGGCGTGAAGAACATATACATAATAAGAATATGTGACGAGAGTACATGCATCATACATCAATCACAAAAAGCACATAACAAAAGACCTTGATTCAGCATGACAAAAGACACCTCAATCTAAAAGGTTGTCTCAATCACCATGCATCATTCCCCAAGATGCAATAAGAAGAATGCTAAGAGGTTAGATAGAAATAAGAAGCACAAGAGGATACAAACACATCATACACGTAATATATCTAAAGAGAAGTGTTTCCACGTAAGGGAATACACAATCCACCTCCCACAAGAGGAATCACACGAAGCCTTGTAGAATAAGAAGGTGAAGCAACCTTAACACCAAACTCCAGTTGGTGGCACAATCCTTCTTCCAAACATGCAAGGAGCTTCAACAAGATAGACTCAAGGTCTTGTTTCTAAGTGTACCACAATCCGTTTCAAAAGTAATCAACAAGTTTTTTGATAGAAAAATGAGAGTAAGGCTCATAGCATGATGTATGCCCCCACCTTAAAGTGATTGCTAACTCCATCAAGGAGCAATTTCCTTTAAGGTAAAGTGAGGAAGAAATATAAAATAGGCACGATAGCTTTCCAAAATCACATGCCCAAATGATATGTGTTTTCAAAAGCTACATTGCGACAAGGGGTTTCCCCCAGGATGAGCAAACGAAGGTGATGCTTATAGGCATGATATACAATGGCTTGTGTAGTCATGGTATGACATTGAGCATTGCAACAAGGAGCCACATACATAAAACATCAAAACTAATGAAGATGGTGGAGGAAAGATCACATGAAAGTAGAGTACACATAAATTGAATCATGAAAGGATGCTAGATCATCCAAGAAAATTATACAATTGTATATCATGACATATAGAAGAATGAAGATACATATAGAGGAATGACACAACACGTTCTTACTCCTTGTACCTTTGTGCTAACAAGAGTGTCAAGGGAGGACCATGACATCACAATACAGGGATAAAAGTACATAAAAGCATAACAAAAAATGAGGAGGGACCACACTTGCGAGCCAGTCTATAATAAATCATCCTTCCCCAACTTGCTTATGATAAAATAGACGAAGGACAAGCTTCTCTATTGACTACATCAAGTATGGTGAAGAGTGCTAGAGCCATAGCTTGTTCGAAGTTGTTGAATTTTGTCACCCAAGTCTCAACATTCCTTAGTGGAATGGCCCAATACTCAATGATATGCACAATAATGAGGTGTTGAATGATTATTGTGTTGAATATTTTTGTGTGTTGGAGGAGGAAGAGTGATTAAGTGGTCTTTGAGTAGACTTGACAACATACACTCTTGTTGAGATATAAGAGAAGATATAGGTGGAGTAGGAAGCAATCTTTTTTTTTTGTGAACATGGTGGAGAGAATGTAGGAGGTCAGAAACCTAAACCTACTTTAGACAAGTGCAGTGTTGGTTCCACAGGTTCCTTAATTCCTTGTCCTTTACATCCTAACCCATTTCCATTGTATCCTTGTTTTGAAAGAATTTTGAATCCATGCCCATAACGCATCTGCAAGTCCGAAGGAAGAGAAGAGGTCATATGACTATCTTTGTTGAAATGAGAAGTGTGATCATTTTTTGACGAATTAGAAGGATCATTCTTTTTATCTTGGTGAGGAGGGTCAATCTTTGTTTCAACAAGCCCATGGGGGTTGAAATCTAAAGGAACCTTGTCACTACCAAGACATACATTAGAAGAAGATGATTTGTTAGATTGAGATGATACTTTATCACAAATGGCCATCATTTACTTAGAAGAAAGCAGATCTTCATCAATATCAAAAGTTCCATCATTATTACTTTTGAGTTTAAGTTTTTTAGGAGTAAGTGATTGTGTTGAAGAAATTTCATTTACCTTCAAGGTTTTTGGGTGTGATGGTGAGATTTTATATTCACTCACAAAGGAGAGTGTAAAATCTAACGAACCCCAATCATCACTAAAAAACGCATTTGAAAAACCAACACTATCTTAACCAACACTGTTGTTAGTAGCGAGGATAGTGGTTTGGATTTTGTTAAAGAAGGATCAAATTTCTAAAATAAATTTGATGTCTCACTTCCATTTGTAATCAACTTTGCAAAATTGAATCATCTTGAATCATAGGGATCTTGTTTCCAAAAATGAACTTTATTAAATGAAGAAGGGTAAACGAGACTGTCCCCATGGCATGAATCCATGGTCTACCAAGAAGAAGATTATATTAAAGAGCATTAGCCATGACATGGATAAGGGTAGGCAATGTCACAGGTCCAGCCTTAACATTTAAGGTGATTGTACCTAGTGATTGTTTGCCAACATTATCAAAGCTATGGATGATGAGTTTATTCGGTTTATTGAGAGACGTATCAACATTGATTTTATGTGACAATTCTATGCTACAAACATTAAGACTTGATCCACCATCAATCATAGTGCATCTCACCTCATTCTATTAATAATGACAGATATCATAAGAGGCTCATGTTGGTTTTGCACCTCTATGGGAGGTAATTCATGTTATTGAAATGAAATATCTGATGTTGTCACATGCATACAACTAAACAGAGATGTTACATCATTCGGTCTAACAGAAGATGGAACAACTACCTTTTGTAGAGCCTCTTGGAGCATTATGTGGTATGTAGGTGATGTTTGTATTAAATCCCATAAAGAAATCTTAGCCGGACTAGTGCAGAGCTACATGAAAAAGATTGTATTCTTTACCAATATGTTGAGAAAGACGAGGAGGTGGGGGAAGAAATGGCTGAGAAGGTGGAAGAGAAGTGGGCACACTTGATGCTTGCTTGCTTTGTTTGTTATTATGAGTGTTTTATGTTTGAGCAACCGCATAATAATGTGGTTGTTGTGACACATTTTGAACACCTTGATTCCTTTTAGTAATTTGCTTTGCAATATTGAGAAAGTAACCAAGAGGTCGAGATGGTTTGGAACACCTTGAACTATAGTCATAGGTTTAGAGAAAGGAGGTGAATTAGGTGCCTCATGTAACATCATATTAGGAATATTTTGAACATTAATGCACTTATTCACTATCCACTTAGCAGGCGGAATAAGTCTATTAATGATGATAGAATTTATATTGATATCTTTTTGAGATGAATGCCTAATGTCTTCCCACGGGGAATCCATTATAATAGAAGAATCTTCATCCACTATTGCCTCATCTTTTGATGGGAGAGCATTGGAATGAAGAGAGGGTAGAGTGATGTTAAGAAATTTGTTGATGATTGTATCTTTAGTGATGTCCAAGGGGCTTGAACATGCAACCAAAGGAAGAATACCAAGTGTCTTCACATCCTTAGTGATATCCAAGGTATTTTAACATTCAAACAAAGGAGGAAGATCAAGGGTATTCGCATCCTTAGTGATATCCAAGGTACTTGAACATTCAACAAAAGGAGGAAGATTAATCCGATGATTCATGGAATCATCATGTGCTATGGTAGAAGTAGAAATAATGTTCTCAACATCCTCTAGTGCCACATCTCTAGAAGAGAGATCATTCGAATGAAGAGAAGGTAAAGTAATATTAATGATTGTGTCAATGATTTCATCCTCTTGTGCCAAACTTTTGTCACTTTTGGGAGAGGGATCCAAAGCATAGGGTGATGTAGGCAAAGCTAGGTCACCATCATATACCTTAGAGGTGATGTCAATGATATTATCATGAATTGTAGTAGAAGAAGAACTATACTATCACCATCATCTTTCTCATGACTATTCATGGAGATGAATATGGTAAACCCTCTAATATTGATAGAAGAACTATGAAGAAGCCAATAAAACATGTAAGTGTGACATGGAACAACAATGTACAATTGAATTTAGACATGATTTGAGTATCTAAAATAAGATTACAATCAATGACCTACAAATGCAAGATAAGCGGGGCTTTCCAAAAATGTGATGTTTTTGGTAACCACAACAACTAAGTCTTGCAAATGTAAGATGTGTAGTATGTGCAAATGATTAATGAAAATGCATAAGTGTCAAATGAAGCTAGATAGTTTTGTTTGTGTTATTGCTTTACAGTTTTAAAGAGAAGATGAATGCATGAATGTTATTGCTTTCTAAATTAAACAAATATGATGAGTTAAAACAACTTAAAATCATATTTAGCAATCCTTCAACATGACAAAGATCTGAAAATAAGATTTCAAAGACAACAACTAAATGCAAGACTAGCTAGGGTTTTACTATTAAACCCTAGATCTTAAATGCTTATTCCCTAAACTAGAATTATTTGATGCAAGAATTTGAACACAATTATATTTATGAAATGCTACAGCAATGCAACATCAGATTTGAACATTAATTATCATCAGCAAAATATGGAACAAGAGTTTAATCAACACACACTAGGTGCGAGACTAGCTAGGTTTTCCAAAAATGCAATTTTTTTGAAATCCCTAACAATGAATAAGTGAAAATACCAAATACATCACTAGGAAAATAATTAAATGTTGTGATACCAATCAGATCTGATGCAAAAATTAGAAATTTATATCATTCTATGATGATCTAAACTTATGAAATATAGACCATGAGACAAATATGCTTTTTTCTACCTCTTCATCAAATGCTTAATTTTATAATTTCAAATGCAAAGATGCAAGAATGTTCTAAACAACAGCAAATGAAATCAATTTAATCAACCTAACAATGCAACAAGATTTGAAAATACTCACTAATCTACAAACCCTAGGTTGAAGATTAGCTAGATTTTCTAGAAATGCGAGGTTTTTGTAAACACTAACGACAAAATAATGTTAAAATAAACTATGTAACTATGTAAATGATGAATGAATGTAGCCTAATCAGATCTAGGGCAAAAAATAGCTCAGATCTGAAGCAATAAAGATGTAAAAGTGCAAGCTACGATAGGTTCACCAAAATGTTAAATAGAAAAGAGAGAGTAGCCCAAGAGATTAAGCTAGGTCAAACCCTCTTCCATCCAACATTGAGACACAAACCAAGCTTGACTTCTACCCAAGAAGGTAAGCCAAACTACGAGGGTTTTGTCCCTTTGTTGTAGAGATGAGAACCAACCAAATCTAAACAATCAAGCTAGGGCAAAGTAGAAACCCTAGTTAAGCAAGATCTGTGAAAATACAACTATCAGAAATAGATATAAAAAATCTTACACCATAGTGGGGATTAAAGGGCAGAGTAGAACCTAGATCTAGATTTGGGAGCCCAAAGGACTAGGGCACTTGGGTGACCTAGACTCTGATTATGGTTTTGGAGAATGTTAAGTTTCCTATGTCTTCGCCCTTTTGTGTTCCTGCTTCCTATAACTTGTTTTCTGTAGATTCTTTCGGATGCTATTTGCACACACACAATAAGGAAAATGGTTGGGTGCTATTTAGGGGCTTGCCTAAGTCAAGATCCATGAATGGTGTTTCCACATCCACAATAACAATGATGAGATATCAAAGAGTGCGTGCCCTAAGAGGGCAGAGGCAAATCTGAAGTAGAATGGAATGATAGAACAAAGCATGAAGGAAAGAAGTCACCATGAGCATGGAAACCCTAGCATGCTTGATGCAACATCGCAACTTGACTCAAGAAGCTGGTGTAGCACAAATAAGTAGAGAGATCTTCACAAGACCTGCAAGAAGTTAGCATAACATCAATAATCCATCATAGAGAAGCATGGAGAGCATGAGAGAGAAGAAGAGAGAGTGCAACTATGCCTAGATTGCTTAGAGAACTTAGAGATGTTCAAATGAATAAACTGACTTGCTTTTATATGCATTTCTGCTTACCAACAGTGAATAAAACCAAATGAGGCCGACATGTTAAAGTCAAGGAGATGTTCTAAGCTGACACCACAAGAGAGGGGCTAAAGGTCCCATATGGGACCAGGGCGCTTGGGCACTGTAACATCACATTCCATAATGCTCAATAATTAACACAAGTAATCATCTTAACCAAGAATTATATTACATCATGATTACCCAAATCAGAGTTAAACAAGAATGATTCATTATCATTTCAATAATTAAGCATGTTATTCTAAACCAGAATAAAATAAAACTTACAATTACAATATCCAATTACATCTCATTAGTGAATAACCTTCACTATGCATGTACAAAGCTATGCTCAATGCATCAAATATTAAATTATACATAATAAATGACTATTAAGTCATGTAATGAAAAGCACTGCATCTGGATCTCTTGACATCTATCTTCATAAGTCTCAGCTTGTCTCATGCTTGGGAAGGAGAGCATCATCCGAGTGCTTTTCCTCCAACCACAAACCAGCGGTCCCCCGCACAACTTCCTTCTTGGAAGCGGCCCTACCCTTCAAGGAAGGTATAGATATTAGGAAACATTAGGTTTTCCATTTGAGTATCTGGTGTTGTGTCCTTCATAATGCCTCTTGATCACGCAACTATAATCCACTGTAACTATGCATGACACTACTAGAGACATTATGCCATTTGGAGCACTGTGGACCGATAATGCATGTAGAGATGGATGCATTACTTTGGCCAAAGATTTACATACATGTACATTACGCAATGAATGTCGTCGTATGTCCACCACCCTAACTCGACTTAGAAGCTGTCTCATCCTACAATATGCTTATATTGACCTCTCTCTCTAGGTCTAGTATGAGTGGGTTCAATTCAATTCATAGTCCTATACCAAGATAGTCAACTCCCAACTTAGGAGTATACCAAACATAATGGATTACTTTCATAATGAATAACCTATGACTCATCGTCACCCTGTTCCATTACCGGTCTCTATATTCTAAAGTCCCCAAAAAATAACAATAAGCTTATGCATATTCTAAAGTCCCAAAAAAATGACAAATCAATAGTTCTACCACTCTCTATCACATTTGTTAAAGGTTTTACCATACATAGTGATGAGAACTTCATTCTACATGGTCTAAAGAGACAGAAGTGTGTCTATGTGTGTATGTATATATATAGTTGTTTAGAGTGAAAATGTGGAAGCAAGATAGAAGGTTTCAAGTCCCACACTTTCACGAGCACTAAAACATTAGAGAAGCAAAGGATAGGTTTAGGGATAAACTACTAATTTCCAATGTTCTCTTTTCATGTATATTGTGACTATGTGACTATTTGAATTGGGTTTTACAAGCTAGTGTCTCTGTCTAACCTTAAAACCCTAATTCTAAATCAAACTGCAATAACTAAATTTCTGATACATATAGAACTAAAATGATTACAGAAATGCAAAGTAAATAGATCATGAACTGTGTACCCAAAAATTGAGGATCAGTTGGACTAGGGCGCTAGTCCCAATGTCCTGAAGATTTCTGAATGTCAAGATTTTTTGCACCAACTGTCTCTCACTCTTCGGAGGTTTCCAGATCCTAAAAAAATCACCCAATTGGACTAGGGAGTTAGTCCATGTGTCCTGAATGTCTCAGAATCACAAAATCCAAATTTCGTGACAGTTATGTCTGCAATATCAGTCTTCCTGTCACTCCTTTCCATCAGATCTCGACAAATGTAACCTGCACATGCAAAAGGAGGAGAAAGATGGTTGTGGCTATATAGGAGCTTGCCTCAGTCAAGCCCCATTTTTGGTATTCCTACCTCAACAATAGCCAGAGATAAAGATTTGCCGAAGTGTGGTCAAACCTAACAAAATGTATGCAGAAATATCAAACCCTAGATGTCACAATCAAGGGAAGATCAATGATTTGCATTAACTTAATGAACAAATACAACTTAACCTCAAGGGGATGAAAATAATGAAGACTCGCATGAACAAGAAGGTGAATCAGTAATGTCCGTGGAGGATCTCCAAGCTTGATGTTGTAGGCTTCAACCCTTCTCTTGATCATGCAAAAGGTGTACAAACCCTAGGAAGAGCAAGACAGTCTCGAGATCTTGATTCCTAATCTCCATCGATCGTCTCCATGAAAGCAAACTCAAATAACTTCAAGAGGTTCAACAATTCACTAATCTTCAATGGCAAATTCGATAGAGTTTTGGCATAAAGCTTGCATAAAGATTGTGTGTGATAAAATGATTTTCAAATGTCTTTTTATATCTAACCTTAGGAATTTCAAATTTTGAAATAAGATGCCGACATCGCGTGAAAACGAAAATTTGAAAACGAAATCCCAGAATGCACGACAATAGCCGACATCCCTCTGAAATTTAGGACCCTAGGAAATAGGGCAGGACAAGGGTGAAATAAGATGTCGACATCACATGAAAACAAAAATTTGAAAATGAAATCCTAGAATGCACGACAATAGCTGACATCCCTCTAAAAGTCAGGACCCGAGAAATAGGACAGGACAAGGGCGCTAGTGCCCAAGTCCAAGCCCTGATTTCCCGCTCAGGACTACCTCAAGGAGGTTAGGGGACCCCAAATTCAAGTTTACTTTTCACCTTTAGTTATTCCAAAATGTTACATTCTTCCAATTAGACCTAGGTCAGTCAGGGTTTGGGAAGGTCTGTAATAAACTAGGTTAAAAGGTCACCAAAGGAGAGGAGCTAAACCATGGGAAATTGTACCATTCCATATAGGAGGACAATTTTTGACATAACATTTATCCTCCACTTTAGTGGCCATATGACACTACCTGCATATGCAACTAAAGGAAAGTAAAATACATCAATCATGGAAAGGATACCCAAAAGGATATTGTATAGGATGCCGAAGTGTTGTTGCAAGAGAGGAAGAAGCCCCCAAGTCTGTAATCCTGCAAGACCACAAAGTTAAGAACTGTAACTTGCAAAGGAACACTTGTCAGAAAATCAAAATCAAATCAACATGCAACCACCACCAACAAGTCAATTCAAAAATGATAAGGGGGTTTGAGTGATGAGACATGATGAGGAAGGAAATCGAGGGAGATATATGCCCCCCTTATTTCTGTTTGCTTAGTCTGAAAAGGAAATCGAGGGAGATATATGCCCCCCTTATTTCTGTTTGCTTAGTCTGAAAAGGAAATCGAGGGAGATATATGCCCCCCTTATTTCTACTTGCTTAGTCTGAAAAGGAGAAACAAGGAGATATCTACATGCATCGATTTCAGGGGAACTTGATGAGAAATGCGTTGTGAGGGTTATTTAGAGAAATAACACCCAAACTCAGCACATTAGGTAAGATAGAGAGCATAACCAAGATTCCAACGTAACAAACGACGCAAAATCTAAGTTTGACAGCTCAAGATATAGGCTTAAGAGTAAAACAGGTCAATTTTGCACCTAGATAGTGATAGGAATTCTCATCCACTTACTATATGTAAAGGGAGTTTTCACCTCTCACTATTCATTATTACTTATCATTGTGTAGAGGAGAGAAGGAGGAGAGAGAGATCGACAATGCCGACTCGATGTCCATACCAGCTTTCGCGATTAGAGATGCTCCGAGCCCGAGTGGTAGAGAGACATTTCGAGGCCGAGGTAGGGTCTCAACCCTTACTTGTGCTATCCTTCATTCTGCTTTCTTTTAGATTTTATCATTTTTCGTGCTAACTAGGACAATCGTGGACAAGGGTCCTCAACAGGGGCGCCCAAGTCCACCCAGGGCATCTGGGTCCTTCTGGGGCACCCTAGTCCATCTGGGGTGCCCAAGTTCAGAAAGGACAAGGGCCCCAGGGGCAGGGCACTGACTATTGTAGCAGATGCTTAGCTTTGTTTCCATGTGGTTTACTGATTTGTTCTTTCATTGTTTGTCACACAAGTTATTCTGATGATGCAAGAGCATACAGGTGGTCGCCTGATGTTGCTACTTTGTGATCACATCAGTACCATGTCTGATGCAGAGAGAGAGCACTTATAAGCAGTGGGTCTCTAGTGGGTATTTGACATGCCCACAATCAGATTTCACGCTAGTATGTTGATGGCACTGATGGAGAGGTGGAATGTAGATACTTCTACATTCCATCTACCTATAGGGGAGATGACCATTACACTGGAGGATGTCTACAGGATCCTAGGTCTGCCTATACGTGGAGAGACAATGAGGGTTGTAAAGCGTCGCTCAATGGCGTATACACAGGAAAATTAGATGTACTATTTGAGCTACACAGTCACTCGGGCAAAGTGAGGGCACATGCAACTTCAGCTACTAGAGCAGGGATGCACTAACATCCCTATAATTCGGAAGATTATGATTGTCACTATAGCATTAGCAGCAGCACCAGATGGATGAGGCATCCACCTTCATGGGGGCCTTGTTCATACCATTAGGGCTATGGAGGAGTATTGGACCGTCTACGTGTGGGGGTGCAGTATGCTTGTGCACCTCTACTGCGACTTGGGATGGCATGTTCATTACGAGGCACATAGCTTGATGTGTTGCACATTACTATAGGTCTGGGACTTTGAGCATATCAGATGCACGTGGCCTACAAGCTTTCCTATAGAGCCAATATTCACCTATCCATGGGTCCACACCTATCCTCTTATTAGATGCTAGAGATATGGTCATCTACTGTACTGGAGGATTGTGTTTGATAGATTGCAGTCAAACGATGTCATCTGGAGACCATATCGCGACTATATAGTGTGGCCGGGTCAACGGAGATAATTAGCGAGGATGTAGAGGGATCAGCTTATGGTCAATCACCTCGATCACATAGTCTCATGGTTATACTTTGATCGAGTAGCACAATAGTTCAGATGTCGATAAGATGTACCTATGATGCTTTGAGCTATGCGCGTTCCGTGTGTAGTGCAATCAAGGTGAACAGCACCCGACGACTGACACTAGCAGATGTGGTAGTGAGTGATGATGATGGTCCAGAGGATGCATATATGATATCTTATGTAGACGATGTCAAAGTTACCCGAGCGTATCAGGTCTAGTGGCAGACAACGCAACCCGCTCCTATCTATCCACCTGGTCACCCTACAGGCGATCCTCGACCTTGGGCCAGTCATAGGAGTGGCACAGGGATAGAAGATGATACGAGTGACTTTGTACAATACTATGATCTGGATGATGATGATAGTGAGGAGGAGGTCCCATTACGGTATGTCTTCAAGGCGAGACTGGGGCGGAGCAGCAGGATGTAGGCAATGATGAGGAGGCTGAGTCTTAGTCATAGTCAACAGCTCGTGGTCCAACTCCTATGGATGTGAGGAGATCGAGCTTGTATGAGTGAGGGGAGACTAGTAGTTGTATGCCCCTAGCTACAGAAGTGGTTGTAGAGCTAATCACACCATTAGCTATCCGAGATCCATCTTGGCAAGATGGAGATCTAGGTAGGATGCTTGCTATGTTTAGATGCAGTTATTTGTGATTATTTGCTTATGTTATCTATATGAGGTACTGATATTCATTTTATTCTCTTTTTGCAGTTGGGACAGATGCCTGGAGCAACATGGTGAGTCGTGTCATAGCAAAGATAGTTCTAGCCGATGCGGCTGAGTAGCGGGTGCGATCGGGATACTCACCATAGCCATCCGCGAGGTGGCATGCAGAGATCTTTATGCGTTTTGTGAGGTATCAGCTATCAATAGAGTCTATTCAGGATCAGGCTATCCAAAGAGCCGAGCGTGCAGAGGCGGAGCTCCAGATGCTACGAGATCAGGTAGCAGCTGCACCTGCACCTGAGAGAGATCTTGTCGCTAGTGAGATCTTACTTCCTGAGTTACGTCAAGCAAGAGCTAATAGAGACATGGCTCAGACAGAGAGAGACCAGTATTAATGGATGTATCAGGAGGCACATGACAAGGTGATAGGGCTGAGAGGAGAGATCAGGGGGTTACGATCGCAGAGTGTCTCTAGGAGTCGTTCGCGATCCATAGCCACACATGGTCAGGCCTTTGTCATGTGCATACCACGAGGTCCCGAGGGCACAAGTGACAAAGGTTCGACTATGTGATGTATATGATTTACTACAACCTCCCATTTTGATATAGGGGATAGTTGACTCAGATGTATATGCAAACTAATGATGGTATATATATGAGATGTTTTCTTATTGCTATGTCTAGTGTTGTCTAATCTATCACATGTGATTTATGTAAAATGTAACTAGTGATAACTGTTAAATGCTCATGATGAAATGTAGTTAATACAAATGGATACTAAACAATTCTTTACTGAACATATAGTAAAAGCACAATGATTAATAAATTTCACACATAACTAATATTCTATGCTATACCAAAGTTAATACAAAAGTGATCTTTATAAAGCATGTTTAACAAGATACCACAATGATTAGCTAAAAGAGATGTCTATGTTAAATGAATTAAGACAAAATAATCATACCTTGACGAAATTGAATCTAAACTAATTAATACATTTTGCTTTTTAAAGTATCATCTAACATATAATCTTAAGCATAAAATTTCTTGAGGTGCACAACATTAATAGGTTCTTTAAGTGGCATACCTTGTTCATAAGCTAACTTATATGCTCTTGATCCAAAGGCTTTAGTAACGATATACAGTCCGAGCCAATTAGGGTTGAACTTTCCTTTTTCACCAAGAGGTGCATTCACATTGCGTTGATTCTCGTAAAGTACCAAGTCTCCAATGTCGAATGAATGGTGTATGACACACTCATTGTATACTCTTTTGATATGCCTTAAGATGCTCAAGAGCATTGATACGTTGTTCATCCAGCATCTCAATTTGTTGTAATCTCTTTTCTCTTTTCATATCATCGTCAATAACATCTTGCAAGAAGACTCTTAGGGAGGAAATTTTGAGTTCCAAGGGCATTAGCACGTTGGTGCCATAAACAATATTATACGGGGTAGTTCCAGTAGTCGTATGAATTCTTGTTCTATAAGCCCATAACGCGTAAGACAATTGAATATACCAGTCTTTCTAATGTTTGTTAACGGTTTCACTTAAAATCTGTCCTATAACCTTGTTTGAAGCTTCTGCTTGGCCATTTGACTGAGGATAATAAGGCATAGAGAAGTGATGTTGAATATGATATTTTTCTAGAAATTTCTTCGCTTCCTTATTCTTGAATGGCGTGCCATTGTCAGAGACCAAAGAGGAAGGTATACCAAAGCGAGAGATTATGTTATCTTGTATAAAATGACAAATTACATCAACAGTCATGGATTGCAAAGGGACGACTTTGACCCACTTTGTGAAGTAATCCATCGCAACGATAATAAATGTATGTCCTTTAAAGGAGGGTGGAGATATTTTACCGATTAGGTCCAAGCCCCAAACAAAAAATGACCAAGGTGACACTTGGGTATGAAGTTCCTGGGCAGGTGCACGAATTAAATGTTGATGTTGTTGACATTGTGAACACTTCTTGACATAAGCAAAGGAATCTTGTTTCATGCGTTGCCAATAATATCCCATACAGATTAATTTTTGTACCTATGATTTTCCTCCAAAATGCCCTCCACAAGCACTGCAGTGAGCTCCTTCTAAAGCTATCAGAATTTCTGAATTACTAAGACATCAGAGAAGGATACCATTATAATTTCATTTGTATAAGACATTAGATAATATGATATAGCGCACTACAAGTTTGCTTAGGCAAACTTGGGCATTTTTAGATGTTGAATTAGGGATGGTTCCATCACACAAGTAGTTGTATATATGGGAGAACCATTCATCAGAGTTTATATCATAGCAAAAGTCAAGACTTGCAACTACATATTCTATGATTGGAGTTTTAAGATTATGAATAAGAAAAGTGAATGCATCAGGAGAATCATCAGGGGATATAAGGAATGTTGCACTTGCCATTGCATCCACATGTTGATTGTCTTTTCTTGGAATAGTATCAATTGAAAACGATTGAAAATACTTTAGTTAAGACAAGGCAAAATCACGATATTGAGATAATATGTGTTGTTTAGCTTGATATGATCCATTTATTTGTCTTACAATGAGTTGTGAATCGCCATATATAGTGAGGTTTTTTATGTTTAAAGCCAAGGCGGCACGAAGTCCTACAATAAGAGCTTCATACTCAACAATGTTGTTTACGTATGAGAAGCTTAGGCAGTAAGACATAGGAATTGACTTACCTACAGGGGGTACCAGTACAACACCAACACCAGAGCTAGTTTGACATCTTGATCCGTCAAAATACAATTCCCATTTATCTTTTGTATCAATAGCTAAGATTTGATCATCAAGGAATGTCTACTGATTAGAACTGTGTAGCAAAAGGAGAGGGTGCCTCAGCTAAATGGTCGGTTAATGCTTGGCCTTTTATCACTTTCTAGGATATAAATTTGAGATCAAATTCTGTTACCAACATAACCCATTTAGCAAAGTGACCTGAAAGATCTATCTGGCATTCTTAAGTCCAAACGGCATGACTAGCCAATAAAATGTACCCCAAGGTGTTATAAAAGCAATTTTATATTGATCATGAGGGTTTATGAAAATTTGATTATATCCTAAAAATTCATCCATGAAGGAAAGTAATTCATGGTCGGCTATTGAATCGACAATCATATCAATGTTAAGAAGTGGGAAATCATCTTTCAAGGATGCAAGGTTCAAATCTCTAAAATCGGTACACATGCGAATACGACCATCGGGTTTAGCGACAGCCACTATATTTGAGATCCACGATGAATAATCAATAGGGAAAATGAAGCCAACTTGTAAAAGATTTTCTATTTCAACTTTAACAAGTAATGCTATCTTAGGATTAATCTTATGAATCTTTTGTTTAAACGACTTAGCATCTAGTTTCAATACAATATTATGTGTTACAATCTAAGAATCAATACCAGGCATATCCAAATAGTTCCAAGCAAACAATTCAGAGAATTTATGTAACAATTTTTTCATATCTTCTTTTTCTTCTCCACTTAAGCAATCACCTATAGGGATAACTTTTTCAGTGTTATCTTTCTCCATGAAAACATCAACAGTCTTTCCATTAAGTAGAGTACTGTGGTCTAAGAGATCAGGTGATTGTAGTAATTCTTCTGATTCTCCTTCAGGTTTCAGAGTAGTATTTATCATGCCAGTAGACTTTCCAAAATATGCAGCACTATTCAAACGATAGGGCAATCCATGTTTATGATGGTAACAGGGAATACTATTGTAAGCACCCAAGAATTCAATTATCGCTTCATTTGATGAAAATATGTCTAAGGGGATCTCTCCTGGAGGACAATTAGTGTTAATCATCTCAGGGAATATCAAGTTAAGCTTGGATATTATATTCACATTAAGAGTAGGATGTTTATGAGCTTTAGATTCCCTAAAAGGGTTATATCCAATACCACTTGAGTAATGTCACGAAGCGGATTCTATAGGTACATGAATCTCTTGTTGATTAATACTACAACCATTACCTACATAATCACAATTCTTATAAAGTATCTGAAATCCTCGACCATAGAGCGAAGCCATTTCTCTGGAAGAAGGTGGGGCTTCATAAGTCTCATAGTTTGTAGTGTAAGTAAGAGTATTATGTGTATTTGTTAGAAAAGAGACTTTAGTATTTGAACAATGAGATGAGATCGATGCAACACTTGATATCTCAGGAGCGGAGTTGTTAATTTTATACTCGCCTGTAGAGGGAGATGAAAAATCTAACAAACCCCAATCGTCACCAAGAAATGTATTCGATTGTTTTGATTCTTGCACAACATTATCTATAACAGGAGTGGTTGATAAGTTAACCTTGAGATTGTTTAAGATCTTATATTGAACAATTTGCTTTTGTTATTCAATTTGTAAACAAAGATCTGGTTCCAGACCAACATGAATAGTATGAAGTTTATCTTTATGAACAAACTTAATTGAACGATGAAGGGTAGAAGGAATTGCCCCTAGTGCATGAATCCACGGTCTACAAAGAATCATGTTGTAAGATAGAGAACAAGGCATGGCATGAATCAGGGTAGGTAGAGTTATAGGCCCAACTTGCACAAGTAAAGTTTAGTGCCTACAGATTATCTTCCCACATTATCAAAGCCATAGATACTTATCCTATCCGGTTTGATCAAAGATGTATCAATTTTAATCTTATGCAATAGATTGATGCTATAAACATTAAGAGCTAATCCATTATCAATCATAACTCATTTAATCAGTTTCTTATTTATTGTAATGAATATAATCAAAGGATCATACTGATTTTGAACTTCTAAAGATGGCAACTCATGTTGTTGAAACAAAATGTCTGTTTTTGTCACATGCATACAATTGAGAAGAGCTACTACATCATTAGGTTTAACAGCAGGTGCTACAATCACCTTTTGTAAAGCTTCTTGGAGCATTCCATGGTATGTATGTGAAGTTTGTATAAGTTCCCAAAGAGATATCTTTCCAGGAGTAGCACGAAGTTGCTCAACAAGATCATAATCTTGACCAACCTTACGTGTTAAACGAGGTGCTTGAGGAAGCATAGGCTGAGAAGCTGGTAAAGATATTAGAATGTTTGATTGTTGTTTGCTTTGTTTGTTATTCTGAGTATTGTAAGTATGAGCAACCACAGTATGACTAGGTTGTTGTGAATTTTGATGTGTAATCTATTTAGCATAGTTATAAATGTAATCAGGAGGATGAGAAGAAGGTAAAAGACCTCTAATAGTGAGCACTGGTTTAGAAGGAGGTTGGACGGCATATGAACACAAAGTGACCACTATTTTCGGTTTCACTAGTTCTTCTTTAGTTTTAGGAACATAGATTGCATTTACAAATCTTTGAAACAACGATGATTTAAGAGTTGTAGTGGAATGTTCAATTGAGATAAAGTCCTCAAGGGCTTCATCTAACATATTGAAATCATCACAACTAAACTACTCATCATACACATGAAAGTCTTGCAAAAAATAATCAGACATTTTAACATGCTCAAATTAACCCAAGACTTAAATGTAAAGTGATTAAGCATAAACTTTGAGAAAATATAGTAAAATAGCACTACACTACACACAAAGTTCTAATTTTAAACTCTTTTAATGAAAGGATTAAGAGAAATCACTAAATTTCAATGCATGTACTTTCACAAAAGAGGGTTTGCAATCTAAATATGTTTTAGGACAACAAACTAATTCAGATATGAGTTTGTAAAGGATGCAAATTCTTTAGAGCACAGGTTCACCAAAATGTTTAGAGTGAAAACGTGGAAGCAAGATAGAAGGTTTCAAGTCGCACATTTTCATGGGCACTAAAACATTAGAGAAGCAAAGGATAGGTTTAGGGATAAACTATTGATTTCCAATGTTCTCTTTTGATGTATATTGTGACTATGTGACTGTTTGAATCAAGTTTTACAAGCTAGTGTCTCTGTCTAACCTTAAAACCCTAATTTCTAAATCAAATTGCAATAATTGAATTTCTAATACATATAGAACTTAAATGATTACAGAAATGCAAAGTAAACAGATTAGGAACTCTGTACCTAGAAACTGAGGAGCAGTTGGACTAGGGCGCTAGTCCCAATGTCCTGAAGATTTCTGAATGTCAAGATTTTTTGCACCAGTTGTCTCTCATTCTCTAGAGGTTTCCAAATCCCAGAAAAATCACCGAGTTGGACTAGGGCATTAGTCCCTATGTCCCAAAAGTCTCAAAATCACAAAATCCAAATTTCGTGACGACTATGTCTGCAATATCAGTCTTCATGTCGCTCCTTTCTGCCAAATCTCAAAAAATACAACCTGCACATGCAAAAGGAGGAGAAATATGGTTGTGGCTATATAGGAGCTTGCCTCAGTCAAGGCCCGTTTTAGTATTCCTACCTCAACAATAGTTAGAGATAAAGAATTACAAAAGTGTGTGCAAACCTAACAAAGTGTATGCAAAAATGTCAAACCCTAGATGTCACAATCAAGTGAAGATCAATAACTTGCATTAACTTAATGAACAAATACAACTTCACCTCAAGGAGATGAAAATAATGAAGACTTGCATGAACAAGAAGGTGAATTAGCAATGTCTGTGGGGATCTCCAAGCTCGATGTTGGAGGCTTCAACCCTTCTCGCGATCATGAAAAAGGTGTCAAACCCTAGGAAGAGCAAGATAGTCTCAAGATCTTGATCCCTAATCTCCATCCATTGTCTCCATGAAAGCAAACTCAAATAACTTCAAGAGATTCAACAATTCACTGATCTTTAATGGCAATTTTTGTAGAGTTTTGGCATAAAGCTTGCATAAAGATTGTGTGTGATAAAATTATTTTCAAATGTCTTTTTATACCTAACCTTAGGGGCCGATAAGGGCATCGTTTGGTGGTTAAGTTGCTCGGTTGTAGTGGCAACCACCAGAGTTCAAACCCCCACTGGGCCAACTAGCTCGTAGGCTTTGTGCCTTCATTGGGCCAATGAGCTTGCGGGTTTGAAGTGTTCTTGCTAAGGGATGAGGTCCCTCGTGTTGTGGCCTCATCGATTCATGGCTCTGGGAAAAAGCGTTACCGTGGAGCTGGAGGGCGTGTCGTACCAGCATCGTCGATCACGTTAAAAAGTTTATCAGATGCATTATCTTTAAAACATATATATGTCTAACCTTAGGAATTCCAAATTTTGAAATAAGATGTCAACATTGTGCGAAAACAAAAAGGCATATCACATGATTTTGGCCCACATGCTCTGTTTTATTCCCTTGTTCTATGCTTTTTCCAACATGTAGACACTTTCGATGCTTTTGAAGATCTACAATGATTGGTTGATAAAATTAGTTCACTTTTTATTCTTGTACCAATATAGAAGATTCCAATTACATGTTTTAAAGTCAAATTTGATATTAAAAATCATTCTTTTCATGTTTTGAGGAATTGCAACACCTGATTGAACAAATTAACTAGTTTTTTGTCTTACATTGACAAAAGACATTCTAATTGTGCATGTTTTGTATTATAGTTTGATAAATTATGAGATATTTTTTGTGTTATTTTGACCATTGTTTTAGATTGATATATAATTCAATATCATGCCAAGGAAATGACCAAAAACTCAAACACTAGAGGAGCGTCAAGCTGAGAACGCAAAGAAAAGAGAATGAATGAGACAACTTCATGAAAATAAGAAATTGAACTCCATAATTGAAGATCAAACATCTTTGCCAATTGAATTGAATCATGAAGCATCCAAGAGAGAAAATGATTTGAAGAAACAAAGGGAATAAATGCATAAACTACATGCAAGTAATAAATTGAATGTGGGAATTGAAGGTATGCCATCTTTGTCATCTCAATTTGATATTGTAGAAAATATTAAATCACCGATTGAAAATGATGATGCATGTTCAAATGTGAATATAGATGTTACACCAATTGATCAAGTGTTGAATGAGCAAAAATTATCTAATGATTCAAGTTTTCCATTGAGAACACCTCCTAGAATTTGATGAAAAAAACTTAAGTTTTTGATTGAAATCGATGAGAATATTCTAAAGCCAATTTCTAATGAGATTCTTGAACATACTTGTAGAAAAAAATGTGAATAAGATATGGAACATGTTTTTTGAAATCAAAAGTGAAATTTGAAGATGTCAATTGTTTGTTGAAATGATGAAAAATCTTAAGTTTAGGCCAATCATGAAGATTCTTGGTCTAAGAACATCAAATAACAATAGGGAAAAACTATTGTAAAAATGTAATCAATGCATATCAAAGCAATCATTCAACCGCATGCACTAAAGATAGTAATGCTACATGACATGTCATTACATCAACTATAGTGGGCAATCAAACAAAGAAATCTTGCTTGATAAGAAAAACAAGTCAAGCATTAAAGATAAGTAGAAAAACATTGATGAAAGTTGTTGGGAGGCGTGAAAGAGTTGAGGACCCAGATAGCAATGAACTACGGGCATTTTCTAATAGACTCCCATGGAAAGATAAAGTCATAGTTGAAGCCTTGAAATCCCTAATTGAAATTTTTTAAAGAAATAACACAAGAGTGTCTCCTAATCAAAGGGATGTTGTAAAAAGGAGAATTGGTTGTCAAAGTCATGAGCCACATCCAAATCACTTTTTAGATATGACTCAAATACATTTTTTCTCCAAATTTGTAGAGAGTTATTGAAAGGAAGCAAGGTATGCAGAAACACTTCCTACACTGATCTACTGAGGAAAGATTTATGCAAATTTTAACTTTTACAGTTACATATTAAGATGCACAATAACAAAAAGATAATAAAAACTTCCAAATGCAAAACTCACAACACAAGATATACGCGAGGAAAACCCTTTCAGGTAAAAAACCCCACACTCCAAAGTCACCCAATATATTATTCAGGAATAAAAATGATTACAATATACTTGCAGAGTAAGCTTTCACAGGAGTACAACAAGCCAGAGATCCAGGAGGTAACTCAACATCTATAAGACTCTTACACAACCTCCATCTCAAGCTCCTGATATATAGGAGATACAATAGAGTAAACCGTCGACGATAATTACAAAACCATGAGCCAAAACCACCCAAAAGTGGCCCCCAAATTATCTCTAATCAAAGATGCCTTGTGGTGTGCCAAATCACACACCAACATGTGTAATTCTCCCCTTTACAACTCTTTTGAGTGTCCAACACATTTTGACATTTCCTAAAAATAGGAAGTCAAACTTTTGAAGGTCATAACTTTTGATCCGGGTGTTCAATTGACAAACCGTTTAATGTGTTGGAAAGCTCGTGAAGAGATATATCAAGATATAACCCAATTCATTGGTTATGACAACTTTTGGGGCATTTGGGGACCTCTGAGTGCCTCAAAACTAAGTTTAAAACTTTTTTCGATAGTTTCAAAAAACACAAAATTTAATATCTCATAATCCAGATATGATCTTGAGTCAAAACTCACTCGAGATGTTTACTTAGTAGTTCCGTACCTTTTGGAAAATTTTTAGGTCAATTCAAGTTCAAATGTATAGTTACTAAAAATAGTAAGTCCCGCCATTTTTATCCCTTTTGGAAACTTTGAAAGTTCTAGACCATTCTTCAAGATAAAGGGTATTCAAAAAGACCAAACTTGGAAGAACAATAACCTTTCGTAGTTGCAAGGTTGAGACACTTTTCCTAACATTCTCCCACTTGTCAAACACCTTGCAAGAGCAAAGGGAGTATAAACACCATGATTTAATTGCTAGGGGCCGAGAGGCCCATAGACTATGAACACCATCTAAACTTCTCTGTGCTCACAGGTTTTGTCAAGGAATCTGCAACATTCGTCAAAGTGTTAACTTTCTCCAAGTTTAACTTCCCATCCTCTACCATGTCATGAACAAAATGGTACTAGACATCAATATGCTTAGTCCTCGCATGGAAAGTAGGATTCTTCACTAAACATGCGACACTCTAACTATCACAACAAATAGTAATCTTCCCTACATCAAACCCAACATCAGAACACAATCTATTAAGCCAAATGGCTTCTTTTCAAGCATGAGTTGCTTCCATGTACTCAGCTTCAATAGTGGACAAAGATACCATGGGTTACTGCTTACTCATCCAACTAATAGCACCACCAAACATAGTGAACACATAAGCACTGGTGGATCTTCTGCTGTCAATGTCACCTGCCCAATTTGAATTCACAAATCCAAGAATATAAAGTGAATGTCAAGGTCCTCTAAGATAACCATGATAACAAAAGGAATACTTAGAAGTACCCATAAATATCTGAACACTCTCTTCACTGCATCCCAATGTACCCATCCAGGATTAGCCATAAATCGTCTAAGGACTCCCATTGCTTGGGCAATGTTTGGTCTTGTACAAACCATCGCATACATCAAATTGCCAACCACACTAGCATAAGGAACTTTGCTCATATCCTCCATCTTAGAAGGAGACTTTGGACAATCTGCAACATATAACTTTGTCCCCATTGTAATAGGAACAATCAAAGGTCTGCAATCTACCATGTTGAATCTCTCCAACACAGTGTTAACATACTTACTTTGACCTAACCAAAGTTTTTTGTTTGCTATGTCTCTTTTGATCTCCATCCCCATAATGTACCAATATGCCCCTAGATTTTTCATCTCAAATTGTGCTGACAACTAAGACTTCAAATCAGAAATCAAACTTTTACCGTTCCCAATGAGTAACATATCATTGACATACAATGCAATAATGAGAATGCGATCATTGTCAAACTTGTAATAAACACATTGATATGATTTTGATCTCTAAAATCTAATACTCAACACAAAGGCATCAAACTTCTGGTACCTCATCCTAGGAGATTGTTTCAAACCATATAAAGACTTTTTCAACATGCAAACCAGACTTTCTTTACCTTTCACGACGTAGTGCTCTAGTTGTGACATATAGATTTCCTCCTCCAAGTCACCATGAAGGAATGATGTCTTCACATCCATCTGTTCCACTTCTAGATCATATGCTCTATAAGAGATAATAGTAACTGAATAGATGAAGGCTTTGCAATAAGAGAGAAAATCTCACCATAGTTAATTCCCTCCACCTGAGAATACCCCTTTGCAACCAATCTAGCCTTATATTTCTCAACATTGCCATCTACACCAAATTTCTTTTTGAACACCCATTTGCATCCAACAGGTTTTCATCCTTCAAGAAAAGGCACCAAGTCCCGAATATTATTCTTTTCCAAAGAAGCCATCTCCTATTCCATGGCCTCCTTCCAAGATCCTGCATCTTTCATACCCATAACCTCTTTCACAGTTCTAGGCTCATCAGTGTTAGAAATCAAAGCAAAAATACAATTGGAATCATGCAATGAATAACCAAACCTATAAGGTTGTTGCCTTATCTATGTGGACCTCCTCAAAGATTAAGGTTGAGGTTCTTCATCTTCTTTAAAACTTTCAAAGCTACTAGAGTTATCCTCATTATTAGGTCTAATAGATGTTTTTTGTTCAAATTTCTCAGGGGTGGAAGGAAGCTGAACCACATCCTCTTTCTTCTCTTCTTTCTTTGGCTACAAGACAACAGAAGAAGTACTGATCTCTCTAAACATCACACTTCTGCTATACAGAACTCTTTCAGTCGCCAGATCCCAAAGCTTGTACCCTTTCACATCAATGCCATAACCGATGAAGATACACTGCATAGCCTTGTTCTCCAACTTAGACCTCTTCTCCTTAAAAACATGTGTATATGCCTCACAAATAAATACTTGAATGTGTCTCAATGAAGGCTTTTTACTAGACCACACCTCCATAGGTGTCTTATCAATGAGCATTGATGTAGGAGACCTATTAACCAGGTAACAAGTGGTAGTGTTGTCCTCGAAATCAACTGCACTCATTTTGTAGGATGACCCCTACAAAACTTGTCTGTTTCATAGCCTACACTCTAAGTACGCATTTCAAGGCAAGTCTCTTTGACCTCGCACGTAGTCCTCTGACACCTAAGAATAGCTTGTAACATTCCTCTAAGATGATTCCTCAAAATTCGTGAAAATCAGCTAAGTTATAAGCTTGTCAAAATATTAATTTTGACCTTTTTGGGAGTTCAAGAATTTTCATTCTTCACATGCTAGAGTGGCTAAATTCACCTCTTATTCATGTTTTTAAAAGTTTTCCCTTTTACATGCAAGGGCGGCGAATTTCACTGCCCTAGCATGTTGTTCTCGCTTTTATATGCGACGTTGGTAAAATTTATCGCCACTACATTTTTATTTCCTTTTATGTGTTTGAGCGGTAAAAATGACCACTGCGACACTTAATAAATGTCACAATGAGTTAACTTGTGTGACATTTATTACAAACTTTTAGTTTTGTTTTAGGTTTTTAAATGTCTTTTAAATCATTTTTGTTTTGTTTTCTTTCTACCCTGCCTTCATTTCTTACTCTAAGCGTGTCAAGTCACCAGTTCGAATTGATTCAGCGAATCATGGAAGCATTTTTTGTCAAATTTTGACTGTGTCATTTCCATTCGTCAGTATCAGGTTAGTTTCTTTTGTCTTATCCCCCTCCTAGTCGTTTCATGCTTAGGGTTTTATAAATGTAAATGTGTGATTAGATTTCACCACTGTTGTTCGTCATTCTACAATTTCCATGTCTCGAAACCCTAGACTTTCTAAATTTTCTTTATCGGTTTACTAGGTTTTTGTTTTCATTTTTCTTTTTGAAGGTTTTTATTTTTCTTATATCTTTCTTATATCGTGGTTCTACATTTTCTTTTGTTTGTTTAGATCTAGGTTTTTGTTTTCATTTTTAGGTCCTATGCCATAGCAGTAAATATTACCACTCAAGCATCAAAACTTAGAACTTCCTTCACATGTTGAGTCAGTAAAATTTACCACTCAAGCATGTGAACCATTAGGTTTTGTTGTGTTATGTCAGCAAAATTCACCGCTTGGGCACATATTCCCTTACAACAATATCAAAAGTGCACAAGCGGTCAATATTTCTGCTTAGCATTGTTTAAAATTTCCATCCAAAGGTGTATGGGCGGTGAAATTCACCACCCTTACACAAAGCAAACTAATAAACCTCCAATATGTAGAGTCGGTAAAATTTTCTGCTCTTACATAAACCTTGCAAATTTTTCCCAACGTGCTAAGGTGGCAAATTTCGCCGCTTAGACATGAATAAAAGTTTTCCCTACATGCAAGGGCGGCAAATTTTGCTGCCCATGCATTCACTCTCCTGAATTTTTCTAACTCTAGAGAATCTTCTGAATTACTATCCTGAGCCTGCTTTTATCCATTTTTTTGACTCTCTTGCACTTTAGCCCTTACGAGCTCATCCCTCTAGTCATGATCAACAATATGCAGTTTCCCAAAATTGCCAGTATTTCCCCTAACTGCTAGATCATGACTTTTTTATTACAGTTTCTTCTACAAGTAGCTGTCGAGGTCTTCATCCGAAGGAGTCTTCTTCCCAAATGATTGATTCGTCTCCATCAAAGGCAAAAGCAATGAGGTATAAATACCAAGGTGTTTTTCATGTAACATCAGTAACATCAAATGTTGATGAGATACGGGATACAGAGATCGGCCATGTGGACATGGTTGAATTCTTGGAGAGAACAAAGTCTGATAAGCCTAGTTCCTCTATGCAGAAGATTGTCAAGAGTAACATTCATCTAGTGTCTTCATTTCCAGTAGCTACACACAATACAGAGTTTGTTCTCCAGGTGGCTCATTTCTATAACAGAGATACCAGAGCAGTGGTTGATGCTCATGGGAATGTGATTATAAGGATTGATCCAGAGTTCATAGATAAGGTGTTCATATGTCCAGCAGTTGAAAATGTTGCAGAACTGGATTTTGGTATTGCTCAGCGTGAGTATAACAAAGATGTGGAAAAGGTGAAAAAGGTAATGAACAATAAGTGTCTCAAGACTGCTAGACCTAATTTGTCTAGATGGCCTAGGTGTTTCACTAGAAGTGAATTTGTAGAAGAAGTGGGTGACTTGATAACTCTTCTCAGTAGAATTAGGGGTCTTTCTTCTTCATCAACTTTTCATGAATGGATGTATCCATACATCAAGGTCATTCTTTAGGGTAAGCAGACTATCTTATGGGGAGAACAGATAAGTAATGCTCTTCATGAGCAGTTAACCAAACTATTAACTACTTCGAAGTTCTACATGACTTCTTACCTTGTGTACATAGTTGCTTTTATGAGAAGTTTTCCAGGCTTAACATCTGATGGAGACATGAGAGTTGTACTTGTTTATCAGTACTATCCCCAGCTCACTTTGAAGGGTTCAATTCATCGTTTCAAAAGGGTGAATGATGCCTTTTTTGTTATTTTCTTGTGTCTTTTTGACCCTCAGTTAGAGCAAAGAAGAGTTTCAGATGAAGCCTGGTCAATGGTAAATGGTTATGGCTATTTGTTTCTTCAATATTCAACTTTCACATAGCTCAGAGTTGGTTTTTATCAAGGTTATCCCTATATGCTTCCCAAATTTCCCTTTGATAAACTTATTCTAATGGAGTTGTGTTGACAAATGATTGTTGTCCATAACAAATAGATGGAATTGAAAAAGCCTAGATTTAGGTTTCCAATTGAGATTGGTAGATATTCTGTGGCAACTGTTGCTAAGGCCAAGGTAATGGAGACTGAAATGCAGATGGTCACAATGAAAATGTTCAAGAAGAGACTCAAATTTGATTACAGGGGAGTGAAAGACAGGATAAAGAGAAAGACTCAATTTCATGAGCCAATGGTCAAAGATATCTGGGCTGATTTGAGAACAGAAGAGGAAATCAGAAAGTTGGATTATAGCAGGTTAACTCTAAATCAAATTGAATATTTGTGTCTAGCTGATATTCCAAAAGATATGATGGATGATGAAGAGGTTCTCAATTCAAGCTATGTCAATCAGAATATTGTTAATTCTCCCTTGCTTGTTGTTCTGGCTAATACCAATCTGTGGCTTCAGAGCAAAGGTATTCCTTTGAAAGATTTCATAACTCAATCAGAAGAGGAAGTCTTGGAGAAAACAGGTAAGAAGGTTGAATTGAGGACAAAGAATAAAAGCAATACTCCAGGCACATCCAAGGTTGAAAAACCAAGGATCAAATTTATGTCCAAAGGGAAAAAGACCAAAGTTGCAGAGGAAGAGTCTGATGCTAAAGACATGGAAGTGGAAGAACAAGGTGTCGGTGAACAAGCCTCTGAGGAGATGGATATTGAGGATAAGTCTTCAGAAGAGAAAAGGGATAAACATGAGAAAGAAGAAGGAGAAGGCCAGGAAGGTTTACAAGATGCAACCTTGTCTCCACAGAAGGATGTACCACAAGACCTGGAAGCCCCTTCCCCTCTGCCTAATGTGTCTATTTCAACTGCTGTGTCTGTTCTCCCTACTACCCCAATGTCACCCATCAATATTCCATCTTCTGAGTCACCATCATCATCAAGAACATTTTTTTAATAATCCTCAAGTTGCCTTTGATAATGTTCTTCATTCTTCTAGATCAATTCCTAGTTTGTCCTCGCCTTCCAATGACATTGGTGATTCTACAATCTTTGATCATTTTGTTTTGGGTACTGAGCAAGTTTCAAATGTGGATATGCCAGGTGTTGTGTTTACCAATACTCCTCCTATCATTACTACCACAAGTGTGGGTACAATTCCTCCTACACCAACAATGGGTTCTGACCCAAATGTTAGTACATCTGTGCTTCCTCCATGGCTTTCAACATATACACCTAAGAGGAAGAAATAAGCCATCTCTTCGGATGACTTTGATTTTGGCAAATTGGTACTGGTGAAGGCTAAAACACAAAAGAAGCCTAAAACTCTTTCTTGGTTGGAGGATAAAGGCCACAAATATGTGGAGATTGCTCGACCACCACAGGATGCCACTGTTGAGAATTTCAGTATGAATGACTACACCATTTCTATAATTGAACTTGGAAAGATAACGCATGAAATTGCAAAAGATGATATGCAATCTACAATGGATTCTCTGATCCAAAAGTTTGATCGAGAAAAAGAAATGAAGGACCACTATAAGGCATTGGCAGAACAACTGGCTGTGGTGTTAAGAAAAATTACTCTGGCATCTAAGCTAATAATGCCTGAAGTTAATTTTGTAGAAGATCCTGTTATTCGGAAGGCTGAGAAGACTCACCTAAAGGGAAAAGTGGTTGGAGAGTATTTGGAAAAGATGCAGGCACAAGGAGTGTCTCTTCTCATAGAAACAACTGAGAAGACAAGTAAGATGGAGAAGATTAGAGCAGAGCTTGATGATCTAGTTGATACTATTTCTCAAGAAATTGAATATTTGGATGGGAGCTACGAGAAGTGGAGTGAAATGAAGAAGCTAAAGATAAATACTTTGGTATCAATTGGTGTTATTCCAAATCATGATTCATATGTGGAAACTAAAGAGGCAGTGGGCTATCAGAGTAATGTTTTGAAAGACTTGATCAAGGATTTGGAAAGTGCCAAGGAGCTAAGTGAACAAAGTGATGTTAGTTTCTTGCATAAATTAGAGGAGCTTCCATGTAATTTGGTATTAGAGGATCATCATTTCCTTCCTGCAGATGAGATGATCCAAGAATTCAAAAATATGTTCCAGAAAGAATTTGAAGATAAAGCTTTCTCAATTTCTTCTATGGATAACATCTTGGATAATCAGTTAACATTAGATAACCTGAAGACTAAGTTAACTAGTCATGCAAAGGCCATCACCATAGTGAAGGATGCACTGATCAGGGCTCAGATGATCTTTAGGAACACTGTCAATCCAGATAGGTTGGGGATGCAAGCAGTGTTTACCATGTATGAAAGATGGCAATACAAGTTGACACAGCTTTCCATAACTTAGTTTATTTTATGTTTTCTCAAGGCCTCTCCCTATAAATAAAGAGGGCCTCTATTGTAATATGGATCTTTTGACTATTGAAGTGAAACATTGCCATTTTGAAGAGCAATTTGAGACTTTGAGCTTATTTTGTAAATCAATTTTCAAGTAATATAAATAAGCAATTAAGTTGGCGTCCAATCTTTGTCTTGAAGCAAGTTTGTGAATGTTATAGAATTGTTCGTATGTCCTTTCTATCGCATGATCTTATATGAATGTTTGAATTGTGAGCGTGAATATCAAGTATTTGGGAGGTGATTCAAATAAGAATTTGTAGACTTTGTGCTGCTATTTCATAGTTGAGATTAGAGTTTAAGTTTGTGAATGAAAAGTAATTTGAAGACTTTGGGTGGCAAATTATTGTTTGTGATTGTGTTATTTTACATTGGTATATAGTGAAGACTTTGAGCTGACTCTATTATGAAATCTTTCATTTTCAATCAGCATAAGAAGTAATAAGAAACTCTATGTTTTCGTGGGTTTCTTGGTTATCAACACAAGTAGGTACTTCACAGATAGTAAAATTGTTTTGAGTTTTGTATTGAATATTGTAAACATCATTTCTGAAAAAAGAGAAATGGATGATGTGAAACCACCCCAAAGTTAGTTTTAGTGTAAATAAGTTTGAAATGGTTAGGAAAGGGAACCTCCCTTTGATGAGAGGAGAGAAATTTCTCATCATAGCTATGGTGATATAATCATTTTGCCATTAGTTAACAACAAAATATTCACCCAACAGGTAGCAATAGCTTCAGCCCAAAACTTTTGTTCAAGGTCAACTCCATTTAGCATACTCCTTGCCCTCTCCACCAACATTATATTCATCCTCTCTACAACTCCATTCTATTGAGGGGTATACAGAGTTGTCTTGTGCCTCTCAATCCTCTGTTCTTTACATAACTTGTCAAAATTTGCTGAACAAAACTCACCACCATTGTCAGTTCTCAAACACTTAATCTTTCTATCCTTCTGATTCTCTACAAGAGCTTTGAACTCTTTGAATCTACTAAAGACTTCATATTTGCTTCTAAGGAAATACACCCATGTCCTACTGTAATCATCAATGAATGAAACAAAGTAAATAGATTTTGAAATTGAAGGAACATTAATATGACCAAACACATCAGAATGAATCAAGTCCAACACCTCAGAAAATTTTTGAGAACTGGAATAAAACTGAACATGATTTTGTTTTCCATAAATGCAATATCTGCATAAATCAAACTCAAGATTACATTCCTTCATACCCTCAACAAGTTTTTTATTTTTTAGGGTCCTCAAACCCTTTTCACCAATGTGACCAAGCCTTTGGTGCCATAACATTGTATTCTCAGCTGGAAGTTTCATCTCCATAGAATGAGCACCCTTAGGTACCTAGAAAGCACGACCATCAGAAGTAGATGCAATAGTCCTCTTCGCTATTGGTTCCAATGGTGAGGATGAAGACTCTGAAGCTCTCTTCCTCAAAACAGAGGCACTATTGCACTAAACCATGCATGCATCAAGCTGAAATAGAGTGCCAATCTGAACACCCTTGGCCAACACCATAGATCCTCTAGTCATCTTGCATCCTCCATTCGAGAAAACAACCTGCACACCCACATCATTCAACTTATTTACATAAAGGAGGTTCCGTACCAAACCAAGGATATGTAGAACACCATTGATCCCCTTCACTCATCCATCAAGGAATCGAATCAAGACTCTTCCATGGCCAACAATGTTTAGGTGAGAATCATCACCTAAGTACACCTTTCCACCATCGTATTCTTCATACTTTGAAAATCAACCCTGACGTGAGGTCATGTGAAAAGATGCACTAGAGTCAATAAGCCACACATCCTCAGATGCATGTGTTGCTAAGGTAGTGACAAATGCTTTTGCTTCATCCTGAGAGGACTTGTCAGAATCTGAATCATAGTTCTTCTTTTTCTTTTTCTCCTCCTTGCACTCTTTGCGAAAGTGACCAGGTTTGCCACAATTCCAACACAGGGACTTGGACTTTTCGGGAGACTTAGATCTCTCACAGGATTTGAATCTTCCTTTTTCTTCCTTCTTATCCTTTTTCTTTCCCTTGTCTTTAGATCTACCATGAACTGCAAGAGCCTCCTTAGTCGATTTGGAAGACTTTCTCTGCATTTGTTTAGACAACAACAAAGAAACCACTTCATCCTTCTTGAAGGTGGTAGTGGTACTCCCAATGGCCATAACAAGGTGATTCCACGAATCTAGTAAGGAACACAATAATGCCATACATCAATCTTCCTCCTTCGTCTTCACACCAACATAGGTCAACTAGGCAATAAGAATATTGAATGTATTCAGGTGATCAACGACAGATCCTCCATCTTGCATCCTCAGAGAATACAATTTCTTTCATAGGAATAACTTGTTCACCAGGGATTTAGCCTTATAAACATCTCCAAGCTTCTTCCAAAGATGCTATGTAGTCTTCTCTTCATGGATATTTAGGAGCATTGAATCAACCAAACAAAGTTTTATCAGACCCTTAGCCTTTCGATCCATTAGATCTCAATCTTCTTGTTTCATGCCCGATGGTGTGGTTTTAGATACTGCAAGCCATAGATCTCTATCCACCAATAAGTCCTCCATCTTGTGTTTACACAACTCAAAGTTGCCTCTATTGAACTTCTCTATATCAAACCTCCTAGATGTGATTTTCATCTCTTTCCTGCAAAAAAGATTTCAAAATCATCTGCACAAGCTCCCACTCAAACGAAGATCAGCTCAAAAAACCCTCTACCCAACAACTAGAACCAAAGGTGATCAAGCTTTGATACCAACGGAAAGGAAGCAATGTATGTGGAAATGTTTCCTAAACTGATCTACTAATGAAAGATTTATGCAAATTTTAACTTTTATAGTTACAAATTAAGATGCACATTAATAGAAAGATAATAAAAACTTCCAAATGTAAAACTCACAACACAAGATATACGTGGGGAAAACCCTTTCAGGTAAAAAATCCCACACTCCAAAGTCGCCCAATATATTATTTAGGAATCAAAAAGATTACAATATACTTGCAGAGCAATCTTTCACAGAAGTATAACAAGCCATAGATCCAGGAGGTAATGCAACATCTATAAGACTCTTACACACAACCTCCATCTCAAGCTCTTGATATATAGGAGATACAATATAGTAAATCGTCAACAGTAATTACAAAACCATGAGCCAAAACCACCCATAAGTGGTGCCCAAATTATCTCCAATAAAAGATCCCTTGTGATGCACCAAATGACACACCAACACATGTAACTCTCCCCTTTACATCTCTTTTGAGTGTCCAACACGTTTTCACATTTCCCAAAATAGGAGGTCTAACTTTCGGAGGTCATAACTTTTGATTCGGGTCTCAAATTGACGAACTGTTTAATGCGTCAAAAAGATCATGAAGAGATATGTCAAGCTCTAACCCACTTTGTTAGTTATGACAACTTTTGGGGAATTTAGGGACATTTAAGTGCCTCAAAACTAAGTTCAAAACTTTTTTCAGCAGTTTCAAAAAACATAAACTTTAATATCTCACAATCCATATATGAGCTTAAGTCAAAACTCACCTGAGATGTTTACTTGGCAGTTCCACACCTTTTGGGGAAAATATTGGGTCAATTTGAGGTAAAATGTAGAGTTACTAAAAATAGTAAGCCCCACCATTTTTAGCCCTTTTGGAAACTTTGAAAGTTCTAGACCATTCTTCAAGATAAAGGGTATTCGATAAGACCAAAACTGGGAAGAATAGTGATGGGTTTAAATATTGGCCTCTTTTGTGTTGTTTTTATATGCTTTCAGACCTTTTGCACATGATCTTCCGGATACTTTTCAAACATTACCATCATGATATACTATCTTTTTATATATTTTGCAAAACCTTGAATCTATTTTGTTAATATAAAATATAGTGATGATATTTATCAATTAAATGATTTGAACATGAGTATGTATGCAATATAGATGAGATTCTATGGTTTAATTATGAAGGTTATTTGTGCGCATATGTTTTGTGGATTAACCCCTGTGCAGCAACAAGCACGTGGCATCAAGGAGAGGAGAATTTGTAGCAAGTTATAGAACAGGGGAATTGAAGGAAGTTGAAATCAAGCTGCCAAAAGTGCAGGTAGTTGGACGCTGAACGTGAATCATTATGGGAAGAAATAAATGCAGAAGTAGACTTGTTCCAAGATTCTAAATGCCACTTATGTGTTTCTCATATGAACCATTGCATAGGAATTCTTATTTGAATGGGATTCTCCTTCCTCTGTTCAGTTAGAATTAATAAATCAATCTTAACTCTGTATCCTAATAACTAGGAATGGATTAATGATTGTAGTTAGTTGGTAGTTGAATAAGACTCTCCTGTTTTGTATAAGTTAGGGGATGAGCTCAAAGTCAAGGAGTTACTCAGTTGTTAGTTGTTTTATTCACTATTAGAAGATACAACAGTTAGTTATTTCTCTAGACATGAATTGTTGAAATGCAATTATTGAATAAAATCTGCAAAGAGGATTCTGTTTGAAGTATTTTTGTGATATGGAATGAATGGAACTGTGTTATGTGGATGCATGAGTATCTAAGTTAGATTTGATTTCCATCTAAGTGAGTCAGTCCCCTGAGCTGGCCACTCAAGGTACTGATCTTCACTTCATTTATTTTCTTATTCATTTATGCATTCTTATTAAAGTTGTTTTCTGTTATTTTATAAATGCATGGTGAAGTTAAGTAGACTACTCTTGTTGTTAATTACAGTAGTTGTGGTTCATGAACAAATGTATAATTGATCCATCTTAGTCCTCCAGAGGTTAGCATTAGCTTTCTCATAATTTTGAATGGTTTTGGATTAGTTATGTACTTTTCTGTTGTTAGCAGTTATCTATAGCTTATGCTGCAGGTACCCGTAGCCACTAGGTTCTGTAATTGTTTTTATTATTCTTGCATTTTTGTGAATTCTAGCAAAGTAGAATAACCTAAGTAGGTTTGAATAGGATACTTTAGGAGAATATGAGCCCCTGAAGGTACATATAGTGTAGTACCATCATAAGCTTACGCTCATTGGTTGATAATTTAATGTAGGTGTATAATGTTAAGTGAACTATTCAGATTGGTTTACCCCTCAAGTCTACAATGCATTAGTTAGCCTCTACATTTTTGGCGTCATTTATGGGGATGGTGCTACCTTCATAGGCTCATTTTACATGTTTTCATAGCTTAAATTTTGATTCCAACATTAGGGTTGATAGATTCACTCTTCAAGGAACACCAGAAATTGTACTAACATTGTGTAGGACCGCTGATATACAAAAGCTAAATCCACCGTATGCAGAGTCTAAGAGACAACCAAGGCAGATTCCTCCCTTCAAATTATCAGGACAGAGAAGATACCGCTGACTTTATCAATATACAGTAGGAATTCTTGAAGGAGAAGAACCTGTTCTTCCATCTTCATCAATACCTTCTACATCTTCATTAGCTTCTTCCACAAGTACATAAGGGGCCTTTAGAGCCATGTCAGATGTGGCGGTGGATGATCCACCAGAGCAAGCAACATTTGAGTTTCCTATCACTGATCAGGAGAGGGCTACAGTGCTGAAGAACATTCCACCTTTAGCATTACCAGTCTTCTATGGCCTAGTGACAAAGGACCCATATACGTTTCTATTTGAGTTTGATAGCCTATGTAGGAGCTATGTGTTGTATAGGGCAAGACAACTGAGAGGGGGGTGAATCAGTTGTAACCATTATTTCAAAACCATTAAGATATCATCCACTTAATTGTTGTTATTGAGTTTAATCATGAAAGCATAAAATCATAAACTTATGCTCACTACAAATTGAGAGGCTCATTGCCAAAATGAATGCTCACTGCCAAAATGAATGCTCACTACAAGAAGGGTGGCTCACTGCCAAAGGGTTGAACTAAGATAACGTCATCTACTTCATGCCAAGGTTCAGTTCCATTGAAGCATACACACCTTTGCTTTGCTCTGCTACTTCACTTCACTCTTATCTTTTCATTTTTGCTCACACACCCATTTCCATGACTCAATTACAAGTATTTATACAATTCATCAACCTTGGAATGATCATCAAGGTCGGCATTACAATCATCAACCGTTGGAACAATCTCCAAGGTCAGCATTACAAACATTACAATCATACATTAGAATAGGTCTGGACCTAAATAGATTAATGAAAGAGAAAGAATGAATGCAGACCAAACCAAGCCTTGGCTTGGACTCAAACACAATCTTCCACTCTACAACACGCTGTCACAATCTCCAAAGTATAACTGCAACAAGTGAAAACAACCAAGTTAGCTAAAACTGGTGTTAACACTTAAGTATTTGAGAACACACTTCATGCATGATCCAGATTACACTTTGTGAACCAATAAAAAAGTAGGAACACAATCTAGAGACATCCACAAGCATCTTATGACTACCAAGAACATCCGCACAACCTCCAAACACTTTACCCACAAGATTCTTCAAACTAGAGCACTTGAACATTACTATCAGCCACTGTCATAAAAGAAAGATTACTTGCGGACCACCATATCATGAACCATTAACACTGAAGGCACATATCCTCATTATAAACTTAATTTTAGAACCACAGACTATAATACTTAATTGCAGAGAAATGCGGAGCAGAATACATTCTCCCTGTCACCACTAAAAGCACAGAAAAATAATTTTTACTTTGGTGAACATAACTCACTCAAATCTTCATACTGGAGGCTCAAACTTGGAACAAAGCAACTATAGACAACCTTCATCTTAACTTCCAAACTGCAGACAAAGATTTTCAATCTACAAGAAATGCGGAGCAAAATACTTTACTATCTTTCTACAAACCAAGATACTCTGCAATACACTGTTTCCACCGGTAGAGCAAATTTTCTCAAAAGCACTTGGAAACACAATAACAAGAACATTTTCTCATTATCTTCAACACTTATCTAAGCCATTACAAACCAGTTATCTCAACACAAGCAATCAACAAAACAAAAGCACAATTGTCACCAATGACAATACAGATATGTTGACATCAATGACAACACCGGTAAGTACATACTTGCAACACTATGACTACACTTCAGATGCTCACAGACTTAAACTCTTTCCTAGAACTCTCAAGGATGCAGCCTTGAGATGGTTTATGGGGCTAGGAAAAGATGTCATTCCATACTGGGATACAATGAAGGAGAGATTCTTGGAGAAATACCAAGATTATTGCAGAGGACAGGATAGGAGGAGAGATGACATCTTCAGGATGTCAAAAAAAGAGGAGGAGCCACTGGAAGATTATGTTGAAAGATTCCAATTTGCCTTGAAGAAAAACTCCCAAAACAGATTGTTTGAAGAATCACTGAAGCTGATCTTTTTGAGAGGGGTTAATGATGATTGCATGGATGCTCTGAATCTCATTGAGCAAGGTGATGTTTCTCAATTACCTTTTGAAACAATATGCAAAGTTTGTAGAAATTATTCAAGAAATTTAACTAGACGACCAAGAGGAGAAAGGACATCCATCACAAACAAAGCAACCAATGGGGTTTCAAGAATGGAAATCAGTAACTTGTTGTCCAACATGAAGGAGGATATTATCAGCCATATGGCTACAAAGCTAGACACTCTTCACATCAAGAAGAAATAAGAAGAGGCGCAAGCAATGCTTATTGAGTACTGCTCCAGTTATAGACAAAGGAAGGCCAATTGTAAATGCCAGAGGATGGCCGGTATCCAACAAGAGAGGGTTGAAAGGCCACAATTTCAACCATTTGAAGGAGAGGACGAGTAGTTGTTCTACATAGCTCAAAGGAGACCTTGGCAGCAAAGACAAGGTATGCCCTCCGATCCACTTAATTTTAATTAACCCTTTCCTGCTGCAAACCAAAATTTCTCTGCTTGGAATACTCAACCATGGCCTAGCAATCAAAATCTATGGCAAAACCCACAATGGCCTACTCCACAACCTAGTTGGAACCAACAACAACCAAACCCATGGCCCCAACAAAGTTTCCAAGGTTCCAACTATAACCCTCAGTGGCCTACATAGCAGCATCAGTGGCAGCCCCAATGGAACAAGGGTTAGCATTGGCAGCAAAATGAAAATTATCAGCAACATATGCTTCCATCTCAGCCCCAGCAGCCAGCAATCATGCCTCCGTCTACTCCTCAAACTCAACCTCCTAGACCTACCCAACTCCCTTCCCAACCTGTACCTAACCCTAACAACAAGCCTGTTCAATAGGCTTATACTAACGAGGTGATGTAATACCCCACCTATGGGGTAGAGGTGAGTGATGTTCACCTTAGATCAGTGAAGCAACTTGCGAGCCCTTCATCTCCCCAAATTACAGAACTTGAAGATGAACCCACAGAGAAAGCCTCAAATAAGACACCTTTAGAACGTGAATAAAATCAAGACCCTCAGACCACTTCACATCCAAAGCCTCCTTTCCTTAAATGCTTGGCTATCAAGAAGCAACCAACACAAGCTGAAATTGACCTTCTAGGCCAATTAAAAGAAATAAGCACAAAGATTCCCTTAATCCAAGCTATCAAAGATATTTCTATCTATACTAAGACTATTAGAGATCTCTACATAAAGAAACTAGGAAGGAAGAGAACGAACCCAAAGATAGTCCAAGTTTTAGGTAACCTTGCTAACATAATGTTGGGGAATATAATTGTCCCCAAATATACCTTGTAGATCCAGGTAGTCCAGTAGTGGACGTAAAAATCAATGGGACTCTAATCAAGAATACTTTGATAGAGTTGGGTGCTACAATTAATGTAATGACCAAGGAGACAATGCAGATGCTACAATTAAACAATCTTAGGCTTACTCAGATGATTTTAGAATTAGCTAATAGGTCTACAGTTAAGCTTGAAGGAGTCATTGAGGACTTGGTAACTACATTAGATTCTTGGGAATGGCCTGCTAATTTTATAGTACTACAGCCTGAGGTCAATCTTGTTGGTTATCCTCTTATACTAGGCAGACCATGGATTGCCACAGCAAATGCATTTATAGGTTGTAGGTCAGGAAATATGATCATATCCAATGGGACTGTGACCAAGAAATTGGTCTTATATCCACCAGCCCAACCATACCATGAACTTGAGCAGGCCATCTGGCCTACCTTGGATGATGAGGACAACTATTCAATGCAAACCTTGATGACCATTGAATGCAGCCCCTTGCTGGATATTTGAGATGAAGATGCGCTGATAGATCTCATTATACAAAATGACTGCGGGAGGTACCTGTAATAAAAGGACTGCCTATCTTGCTTACAAGACCCCTTGAGAAGCATAATACGCATCAGTTCCTCAGAAGAGGTATCCCAAATATTTCATACTTTATTACCCCAACAATACTTACTAGTAATACCTAGCCTTGATTTGTCCTCTGTACAAGAAATGTCTAAACAATTAGAAATCAAGTCAGGAAAGATGCTGACTGTTAATAATGCATTGACTGATAAACAACAACAATCCTTGCACGCAGTGTTGTAGGCACACGCAGCAGTGTTTGCATGGGATTACAGTGACATGAAAGGTATTGATCTTGCCTTATGCATGCATAAAATTTACATTGATGACGACAACATACCTATAAGGCAGCAATAGAGATGCATGAACCCTACTCTAAGAGAGATAGTGAAATCTGAACTTCAAAAGCTTTTGGATGCAGGATTTATATACCCCATTTTAGATAGTGAATGGGTTTCACCATTGGTAATAGTTCCCAAGAAAGGTGGCAAATGATGAGTTTGTGTTGACTACAGGGAACTAAATGCTGCCACAAGGAAGGATCACTTCCCATTGTTGTTTATTGACCAAGTTCTTGACTCTTTGGAATGGAAGAAATATTTATCATTTCTTGATGGCTTCAATGGCTATAACCAAATCAAGATTGCACTTGAGGATCAAGATAAGACAACGTTTACTTGCCCTTGGGGGACCTATGCATATTTTGTCTTGCCTTTTGGTCTGTGTAATGCTCCAGCCACATTTCAAAGAGCAGTACTCAGTATTTTCTCTGATTTTGCCCATGATAGCATGGAGATTTACATGGATGAATTCACCACATATGGTGAAACATATGATGAAGCCTTACACAATTTTGAGAAAGTTTTAAAGAGATGCACAGAGCACAATCTATCTTCGAACAATGAAAAATACTTTATGATGATGACACAGGGCACTGTCTTGGGACATTTTATCTCAAGTGCAGGAATACAAGTTGACCCAAAGAAGATTGAAATCATATCTACCCTGCCTATTCCATAGAGATAGAAGGATGTAAGGAGCTTCCTTAGACATGCAGGTTATTACAGGCAGTTCATTCAAGATTTTAGCAAAATTGTTGCCCCTTTGTTTACTCTATTGACAAAAGACATTGAATTTGAATGGACTTCAGACTGTTAGAATTCATTTGAGAAGCTAAAAGCAGCCTTGACACAAGCTCCAGTTCTAAGAGGTCCAAATTGGACACTGCCCTTTCATATCCACACTGGTGCATCCGACTTTGCCATTGGAGTAGTCTTAGGCCAACAAGAAGGAAATAAAGAGTATGCAATATACTGTATCAACAAAAACCTACAGGGAGCTGAGTTGAACTACACTATGATAGAAAAGGAAATGTTAGTTCTTTATGCCATTAAAAAATATAGACACTACATTATTGGCTATAAAATGTTCATACATATAGATCATACATCAATCAGACATTTGATGAATAAGCCAATAATGGGCGGAAGACTTGTAAGGTGGTTGTTGTTATTGCAATAATTTGACATAAAAATAGTTGACAAACTGGGAAAGGCTAATGTGGTTGCTGATTTTCTATCTGGACTGCCTACACAATTAGTAGGGGTGGTTGATGGTTCTTTTCCTAATGAGCATCTATTTTCTCTAAACATACACACTCCATGGTATGTAGATATAGCTAATTATTTGGTGACAAGGCAAATTCTAGGTTACTTTTCTCCAAGGGAGAAAAGACAGTTAGTTCACAAATGCTTCCCTTATTCTTGGATTTCTGGATTCCTATTCTACACTGGCCCAGATAACATTATGAGAAGATGTATTAGGGAGGATAAAGTGTTTGACATATTGAAGGCATGTCATGATGAACCCTGCGGTGGACATTTTGCAGCCAAAAGGACAGCCTTCAAGATCTTGACAACATGGTATTATTGGCCAACACTACATAAAGACTCTATCAAGTATACTAGAAGCTGTGATCGGTACCAGAGAATGGGGAAACCTACAAGAAGTGATGAAATGCCTTTGTAGCCCCAAAAAACATTAGCTCCTTTTGATAAGTGGGGGTTGGATTTTGTTGGACCTATCTCTCCCACTTCAAACAACAAGGAATATATACTGGTATGCACTGATTACTTAACCAAATGGGTAGAAGTTAAAGCTTTGCAGTTTGCCAGAGATGACAATGTGGCAAAATTCTTATATGAGGAAATCTTCACTAGGTATGGTGTAGCTAGGGAGATAGTGAATGATCAAGGACCACAATTCACACCATACTTAATTAGCAAACTGGTGGAGGAGTATCAGATCAGACACAAGAATCTACCCCATATCATCCTCAGGCTAATGGTCAAGTTGAGGTTACAAATAGGGAGATTGAGAATATATTGACGAAAACAATATAGCTCCACATAAGAGATTGGGTTTCTAAATTACCAGAAGTTGTTTGAGCATACAGAACCACATGGAAGACAACTACAAGATTCACTCCTTATGAATTGGTTTATGGCAAGACAATAGTACTACCTATAGAGTTTGAACACAAAACTCTGAGGACAATAGTGGAATTGGGGGTGGACTTGACAGAGGCTCAAAAGGA
Source organism: Cunninghamia lanceolata (assembly GCA_027924645.1). Taxonomy (NCBI): domain Eukaryota; kingdom Viridiplantae; phylum Streptophyta; class Pinopsida; order Cupressales; family Cupressaceae; genus Cunninghamia; species Cunninghamia lanceolata. Next base: position 3,489,862 of record BSBN01001182.1, on the reverse strand, counting down.
AAGGTTACAACATTTGAATGTTCTTGATGAAATCAGATTAGAGGCTATACACCACACAGAGGTTATTTAGAAATAAAGAATTAAATGACATGATCAGTATATAAAGACTAAAGAGTTCAATGTTGGTGATTGGGCCCTTCTATTTGATTCCAGATACAAAGATTTCAAAGCCAAGCTTCAATCTCGATGGCTGGGATTATATGAGATTCAGCAGGTATTCCCTAATGGTGTAGTCCAACTACAAACCATTAATGAGGTCAGATTTTCATTACTGGTAAATGGACATAGGCTAAAACTTTATAAGAAATCGCTTCAAAAAGATGATTTTATTGTCTCTCTAACAAACAAGTATGGCGCTCACAGTGATATTGATGAAGGCTTTAAAACACACAATGATGTACCAATAGAAAGTGATCCACCCATCATGTCTAGTGATGCAGAGGTTGAGTTGCCTGACTCAACCCCTGTCACTGAGACTTAATTTTTACTACTTTGCACTTCACATGCACACACAACACACTAACCATGGTGAACATAGTTAGCAGTTGGGACCTATTACAGTCGGGACCTGAAATAATGAATATGTAAACATTCAGTCGGGACCTGTACTGAAGGTACTCGTAGCAACACCTGTCTGCAGAAGTCTTCAACACTTTGCCAAAAAGTAAACTTTTTTTCTGCGCATTCCATTTCTTCCACACATGTTTTATTCATTTTGAATAAATCAAACGCCCATAGCAAAAATGTTCAACTCACACTCACGAGTTGTTACATCAAGTATTACGAGCTGTCACATCACATCATTTCTGACGTACCCACCACCTTACCATTCACTCTTATGCATTTCATCCTGCTCACATCAAATAAATGCCAAGTACATGTTCTCCAGTTCCAAGGTGCGCTGATCACTTACCTCCATAACACATGTACAAAAGATAACCTTACATGATTAATTTAGATTTCATTTTATATTCATTATTGCTCTTCATTTAATTCATGTATGCGAAAATATATATCACCATTAAATTTCATAATTACTCTCTCGACCCTATTAATTCACGCATGAAGTGAGGTCGCTTCACCCATTAGTTGGGGGAGGGGTATAATGGTTAGTTAATTTTCACCACCCAAGTCTTTAGAGTTATCAAATAGAATTTTATGTCATTTTTCCAAAGATAGTAGACCTACCCTGTTTCATCCAAATTATGAACTTATTACCCTATGAGTGAGCTGAGATACAAAATTTTGCATACAAGAGAGATCCAAAAGTTACAGTTGGGGGGAATCGAAGAGGGCACAAGAAAAGGAAACAAATTATAGGTTCTTTTGAAGGTGGTGGAATCGAAGTTGAGCATAAATTGAAACCTTTTAAGGTTGCAGAGTATAAAGATAATGGGAGGTGATGTTATAAGATGAGAACCATCTGCGCATAAGGAAATATTAGAGGATATGATGGTTCTACCACTCTTCACTAGAGTGGGATGGCTAGATTACTTCTTGAAGCTAATAGAATATGACAATGAAATGGCAAAATAATTTGTAGCTACATTGCGATATGATGAGGCTACAGTTAGGGGATTGGTTGTAGATGCTTTTGAAATGGCCATTGCCCAAGTTACAAGATTGCTGCATACAGGGTCTAAATATCCAGCTTGTGTTGATGCAGCTGCAACAAGAGAAGAATTTTTTGAGTGTGGAGAGAACTTGGACTCATCATTGCAAGGTACAAAGAGACTGTCCCTTCCATTCTTTTGGGGGAAATGTGCTTCTTATATCATTAAATACTTTACTTGTGATGGTCGACACAATTTGTTATATATTGTGCACTTTAAGTTGCTAAATCACTTACGCCATGATAAGTTAGTCAATGTTTCTAATTTCCTCTATAACATATTGAATAGGATGGCATCTGACTATCAGAGAAAACAAACGGACACCACGTTGTCCCATCACTTCTTAATAGCCCTATTGGTTAAGAGAAGCCTGAGAATTCAACATCCATAGGTTGATTGGAATGCCTTTAAAAAATGCACAGATATCACAAAACTACTAGAAGTACCTGAAGCAGAGGATGAACCTCAACATTAATCAAAACCTGAAATTAAACCTAAAATTGAATCGGAGCAAGAAGAGCCATAGGAGGAAAATACTCCAGAAAATAGGTCAGTGGCAACAAAGAAACCCTCATCTTCTACAAACCCTAAAGCTATGAGAGGCGTTGCTTCAACATCTTCTAAGAAAAAGAATAATAAGAAAGGTGTTGATAAACATAAAAGCACTGTAAAAGAAGAGGATATAGGGGAGAAGAAGAAGGAGAGTAACAAGAAGAGGAAAAGTGAAGTTAAACAAGAAACTATTACTCCCAGGCGCTCATGAAGGTTGAAAAGGTAGAATGTTGAAGAAAGAATTGTTGAGGAATAGGGGCAGGAAGAAAAGGGTGAAGGACAGCAGCACCATGATTCAACACTGCTGGACACAAACTCAGACAAAGAAGGGGACACCCCTGAGAATGTTCCTACTGATGTTCATAAAAATATTAATGTGCTTGCTAAGAGAAGAAGGTATGTTTCTTCATCTTCTGACTCTGATTTGGAAGATATTTTTATTGCAAAGAAGATGGGGAAGTCAGTTCCCAATAGCTCTACTAGGGAAATTTTTGATATCACTGGGGATGATGATGAAGGTTTAAATTTTGAAGAGGAAAAAGAATTATTAGAGGATAGGAATATAAGGAAAGAGCTTCAAGAAGCTCTTGTCAGGATAAAGCAATTGGAAAAGCAAATAAAGCAATATGAGGAAAAGGACAAAGAGAAGGAGATAAGAATACAAGAATTGGAGGAGAAAATCCAAACCTACAGCCATGGAACCAACTTGGATCTGTTAGCACAAATGACCAAGAATAAAACAAAAACTAAAGAGAATAAAGCACTAAATCCACAACCTCATGTAGCAAGGTCTCCAACATATCTCACCACTTTGTATTTGGGATTTGAATTGATGAAACTCACTAACAAATTCAAACAGGAAAAAGAAAGTTGGGATGAAGAAAAACAAACTCTGAATGCATCACTGGAAGGTAAGAATTTGGAGTTGAAAAGGTTAGAAGGTAAATTGAAAAAGGTAATAAACAGAGCCATTCAAATTATTGAGTGTAGACCTCCACCTAGGGTGTATGCATTGTTTCTAAAAGAAAAATTTCTCAGTTTTTAGTTCAATAAGTCCATTAATGATCAACCCGTTTCTTTAAACTTGAGGCATAATTTTCTCAGCTATTTCAAAGAAGTCAGCCTAGAGGAGCAAGATCAGTTGTGTGAGTATTGTTTACACAACTATCTAATGGTAGAGGATACAGAATGGAACCCTTTAATTTATGTTGGGGATTTACAAGTTAGAGCACTGTCATCCTATTTCAAGAATGAGCAACTTAGAGGTGAATTAATGGACATATATGAAGAACAAGAGAAAACAGTGGCACTGTGGATTAGAAAAGAATTAATGAATACTAATGTAATAATTACTCAATGGTTGACACTCCTTTCTCACAGGGGTCTAGGAAAGATAATCATGGATTTGAGACTCTGAGATTACAAAAGGATACAGCAGCTGGCAGTGCCTATCCTTCCAAACTGCCTAAGGTATGTACAAAGCAGATGGAATAATCTGACCCCATAGTTGCAAAGGAAAGAGCCTCACCTTTTCCATAATTTTATAAATATGTTTGAAAGATTGCACAAGTACATCCAAGTTTCAAGACAAAAAGGAGTGGGATGGCTACCACTTACTTATCATCCTCCTATTCTCCTCCATCCAGTACCACACTGGACAAGAGAAAAGAATGATGAATGTACGAGTGCAGAATCAGTTAAGATGGATAGGCTTGCATGTTATAATGGTTTCTATCTTAAGCAGGGGGTGGGGGTCAGAGAAGTGATGGACCTTAGGCAGGTCACCTTGCATTGCATTCATTTTCCCTAGATGTTTAATTAAGTGTTTTGCTTGAGGATAATCAAAAGGATAGTTGGGGGAATGATGGGTTTATATATTGGCCTCTTTTGTGTTGTTTTTATATGATTTCAGACCTTTTGCACATGATCTTCTAGATACTTTTCAAACATTACCATCATGATATACTATCTTTTTATATATTTTGCAAAACCTTGAACCTATTTTGTTAATATGAAATATGGTGATGATATTTATCAATTGAATGATTTGAACATGAGTATGTCTGCAATATAAATGAGATTCTATGGTTTAATTATTAAGGTTATTTGCACACATACGTTTTGTGGATTAACCCCTGTGCAGCAACAAGCACGTGGCATCAAGGAGAGGAGAATTTGTAGCAAGTCGTAGAACAGGGGAATTGAAGGAAGTTGAAATCAAGCCGCCAAAAGTGCAGGCAGCTGGAAGCTGAACATGAATCATTATGGGAAGAAATAAATGCAGAAGAAGTAGACTTGTTCCAAGATTCTAAATACAGCTTACGTGTTTCTCACATGAGTCGTTGCATAGGAATTCTTATTTGAATGGGATTCTCCTTCCTCTGTTCAGTTAGAATTAATAAATCAATCTTAACTCTGTATCCTAATATCTAGGAATGGATTAATGATTGTAGTTAGTTGGTAGTTGAATAAGGCTCTCCCATTTTGTATAAGTTAGAGGATGAGCTCAGAGTCAAGGAGTTACTTAGTTGTTAGTTTTTTATTCACTATTAGAAGATACAACAGTTAGTTATATCTCTAGACATGAATTGTTGAAATGCAATTATTGAATAAAATCTGCAAAGAGGATTCTATTTGAAGTATTTTTGTGATATGGAATGAATGAAACTATGTGTTATTTGGATGCATGAGTGTCTGAGTTAGATTTAATTTCTAGCTAAGTGAGTCAATCCCCTGAGCCGGCCACTCAAGGTACTGATCTTCACTTCATTTATTTTCTTATTCATTTATTCATTCTTGTTAAAGTTATTTTCTGTTATTTTATAAATGCATTGTGAAGTTAAGTAGAATACTCTTGTTGTTAACTATAGTAGTTGTGGTTCATGAACAAATGTATAATTGATCCATCTTAGTCCTCTGGAGGTTAGCATTAGCTTTCTCATCATTTTGAATGGTTTTGGATTAATTTTGTACTTTTATGTTGTTAGCAGTTATCTACAGCTTATGCTGCAAGTACCCGTAGCCACTAGGTTCTGTAACTATTTTTAGTGTTCTTGAATTTATGTGAATTCTAGCAAAGTAGAATAATTTGAGTAGGTTTGAATAAGATAGTTTAGGAGAATATGAGCCCCTGAAGGCACATATAGTGTAGTGCCATCATAAACTTATGCTCCTTGGTTGATAATTTAATGTAGGTGTATAATGTCAAGTGAACTATTCAAATAGGTTTACCCTTGAGTTGTGTCAAGTCTACAACACATTAGTTAGCCTCTACAAATAGCAACCTTTCGTAGTTGCAAGGTTGAGACACTTTTCCTGACATTTATCCTCAAATTTAAATTATTCAAAGGTATTTTGAAATGGCATAACTTTTTTACGTCAAGATAAATCACACGTCACAACTTGTTGTAAAGTTCACAAGGAATTTTTTATGCATTATGATGTTTTTCGACAAATATGTGTATCTTTGCATACTAATGATATTTTACAGGAATATATGATAGAAGTTTCACCTAAATCTGCAAGAGATTTCATTTCAAGCATTTTTTTAAAGAGTAGATGGATAGTTGTTTTATAAGAAATCATGTTTGGATGGAACATGTGATCGTTGCGGTGGTTTGCAACATTTGAGAACTTGTGTACACATGGAGAATACATAAGAAATTGGAAATGAACTAGTACCTTTGGGAAATATAATTTAGTGGCATACACTTTAAAAGATGGTAAAGAGGCAAAAACGTATGAATTATGAGTGAAGAAATACCAGTATCTACATTTATACATATTTTTTGAGAAAAACATAGTGTATGAGTATGCAAGGCATACACATAGAGCTCGATGGTTGGGCTTGCAATTCAAGTTATGCAAGGACACATTTCCTCTTCATACGATCATGTCAATTCTAGACTTTGTAGAGAATTATACACTACAACCACAAAATGAGGGTCAGTCACAATATTACAACTCCACTCAGGTTGTTATATTTGTGCGTATAACATTCATTAATGCACTCGACAACACAAAGATAGAAATATCTTGAGGGAGTATCATTGTTATATTAGTGATGATCGCACACATTTTATAGTGCTTGTGCAAGGTTGCTTCAGATGTTCTATGGTAATTTGAGTAGCAAGAACATCATGTTTGGTTAGCATATCATATGGTCAGATAATTGTGCATCACAATGTAAGAATTCACGGATATTATATTGGTTGAGTAGGATGCATATAATGAGTGGTGTTCAACCTATATGGAATTTCTTTGGGGATGGGCATGGAAAAGGGGAGCATGATGGTGTTGGAGCATGTATTAAAAGAGCATTAGTATGAGAAGAGTTGAAGTACAAAGATAGTGGAAAGTTGATAGAAGCAGAATCCATTGTCGAATGGTGTAACTCTACAATGGGCCTTGGTAATGAAGGTAAGTCTACAGTTCATAGCTTTTTTGGTTGATAGAAGAATCTAACATTGCAAAATAGGAAGATTATTGTACAGTGACAAGATCAAGTGAGTTCCACCCTTTTGGAAGCTCAAATGCAGCTTCATGGACTATTCATTTGAGGTAGATGGCGTGTTTTTGTTCATCATGTACAAAGTTTTCTTGGAATGAGTGAGTCAAAAGAATGGGTCGATGAATGGTCTGCTAGAACTTTAAGCCCACTTTAGACATATCAACTTATAGGAGCACTACAACTCATGCAAATGGAATCATCAATTGACTTATATTAGATCTAGTTGAACCATGTATTATAGATGCATTACTTAATGAAAACTAATATGTTTTAGATTATGATGTAGTATTTTTGTATCATATATTGAATTAATTTTTTTGTGTAATTTAATGTAGGGCATGCTTATGCAATTATTGTGGATGGAAAGAACGATGAAGGATGAATTATTATTTATGTCATTATGTTGAGGTAAAAAATAAATTGATAGACCTTGTCATAAATGGAGAAAACATTGAGTATCCTTCAGGATCGGTGGTTGTTACTAGAACATGGCTTAGAAGGTATCCAATTAAGAAGTCCAATGTGTGGTTCTTCGAGGACTTTGACACACATAGGAAAATTCTTCATTATTCTAACCTTGTTGTGGCATCAAATGTTCAATTGATAAAATATGGAGGTAGACCATTGAATAAAAACTTGTGGAAGTTCATGAGTCTAACCATGAATCAATACTTGACACCATAAAGAGTAGAGCGGATCCACATGGTTCATAAGATTGAATTAGTGGAATGACACAAAGGTATGTTATTTACACTTCTTAAGTTTTGTGATTTGATTACACTTTTCTTTTCTTTTATTTATTTATTTCTAGTAGTGTTATTAATGTAGGTTAGTAATGCCAAAGAAGCTTCCACCTTCTCATGGTTGGTATTGTTAGTAGAGAATTTTATATTTTTGAAGTAAAGAGAAGCTTTAAAAATTAACAATAAAGTAGTATATTCTCATTTCACCTTCTGTATTTTTGACATTTTTTCTTACCTTAATTTCACCTTCTATATGTTTGACATTATATATTTAGCTCGAGGGAGAGACAAATATATATATATATATATAGAGAGAGAGAGAGAGAGGAAGTTAGGGAAAGAGCAAAAATGAGGATGAGAGAGACATATACTTTTAATGCCTTCACTTTTCCTTGTTAGTTCATTGTTAATTTTACTTGCCTTCACCTTTCCTTCCATCCCATTCTTAGGTTTTCTCATCCTATGCCATGCCTTCACCCATTTCCCTTGCCTCCCTTGTTGCATCCTTTCTTGATTCTTACTTTTTCTACTAGTAGTTTTCTACCCATCTCCTTGTCCTTGATAAAATTTTAGTCTTCATATCTTGCATTCAACATAACCTTGTAAGAAGCCATATTTTTTGTTTTGCACCTCGTGGGGCTAAAATGATTGTGCCTTTGTCAAAAGTCTGTAGTATAAAACAATTGGGACACTTGGGGTATTAAACGAGACCTCCCCTAACATTCACCCAATCGCCCTGACGTGTTGGCATAGTTGGTTCGATCCCATAAGGTGCATAATAGAAATTATTGACTTTGGTGGAAGCCTATATTCCAGAATAATTGGGACATTTATGGTATGAAATGAAATCTCCTCTAGCATTCACCTACCCATTTTGATGTGTTGGACTAGTCAGTTCATCCCCACGAGGTGTAGAACGAAAAATATGGCTCCTTGCAAGGTTATATTGAATGTTAGTAACACATTTCGCAAGAATGCATGCATTATCGTCGCGGTCAAACGACTTGGAGTTGACAAAAAATAAGAGATGTTATTGTGGATGGATCCCATGTGCAGTTACAGGTCTAAAAGGAACATTCCCAAGTGTCACAGACTTCACAAACTACTCCATCAAAGATTGGTAGTTTTTGACTTTTAGAACTCTTAAGAGACTTTACCATAATCCTGTAGTCCAAAATGATTGGGACACTTGGGGTATGAAACAAGACCTCCCATAGTATTCACCTATCCACCCCAACATGTTGGCATGGTCAGTTCAAACCCATGAGGTCTAAAACAAAAAATATGGCTCCTTGCAAGGTTATGCTGAATGTCACTGACACATTTTGCAAGAATGCATTTATTGTCATCGTGTTCAAAGAGTTTAAAGTTGAAAAAGACTAAGATAGGTTACTGTGGATGGACCCCACATGCAACTATAGGTCTAAATAGAACATTCATAGGTGTCATAGACTTCAAGAACTGTTATGTCAAAGATTGGTAGTTTTTGGCTCTTAGGGCTCTTAAGAGACTTTGTTGAAAGCTTGTAGTTGAGAATGATTGGGACACTTGGGATACAAAATGAGATATACCCTAGGATTCACCCACCTTGATGCGCTGGTACAGTAGATTTGGCCATATGAGGTGTAGAATGAAAAATATGGCTCCTTACAAAGTTATGTTCAATGCCACTGACACATTTTGCAAGAATGCATTCATTATTGTCGCATTCAAATGATTTGTAGTTAAAAAAACTAAGAGAGGTTATTGCGGATGGACTCCACATGTAGTTGTAGGTCCAAATAGAACATTCTTAGGTGTCACGAACTCTGAGAACTGCTCCATCAAAGATTGACAATTTTTGGCTTTTAGGGCTCTTAAGAGACTTTATCGGAAGTCTGTAGCCCGGAATGATTAGGACACTTGGGGTATGAAATGAGACCACCCCTATCATTAACCTACCCACCCTGACATGTTGGAGTTGTCAGTTCAGCCCCACGAGGTGTGGAATGCAAAATTTCAATCCTAGCACCTTTCCATTGCATGAAACCGAAGCATTTTAGAACATTATGTTCCTTACCACCACATGAAAATGCAACTGGTTTAAAAAAATCAAGGTAGGTATTTGTAGGTAGACCTGACATCCACCTATAAATGCAAACAAGACATTCTTAGATGCCATGGTTTGAGAGAATAGTTGGTCCAAAGTTTGGCACCTTTTTTCTCTTAGGGCTCTTAAGAGATTGTCTCTGTCCAATGTAGTTGAGAACAACTAGGAGGCTTGGCCACCAAAAGGACACCTCCCTTAACATTAAACCACCAACCCTGATATTTTAGCACTATCATTTTGGTCCTAGGAGGTGTAGAATGCAAAATTACACTCCTAGCACCTTTCTAGTGGATGAAACTAAATTGAAAGCTATGTTGTAATCTCCATTTTTAGGTCTTTCCTCTACTCTCCTTAGGTTGACCTACTTCCATTTATGAGCATGGACTACCATTTTTGCATATTGTATAAATATATTTATGTTTCAGTTGAAATCTTCAAGCTATGACAACCTTGAATGAGCTAAGATAACCTATTTCCATTTAATTTAAACATGTTCATTTATCCCCCCCCCACACATATAACTAAACACAATAAATGAAGTACTATGCTAACTGAAAAACAAAAGAGATGAGAATGAAAAGTGTTATAAGTTAAAATACTAAAATAAAAAGACATGAGAAATAGAATCCCTAATTCATTGATTGATGTAGGTGAATTTTAGAAGAAGATGGAAGAAGAGTTCTAAAAACTAGTTTTTGGCACTTAAACAAAGGTGACCTAGAATCATGATAGTAAGTGGTTAATAGTACACTTTAAGGGTTTATTGGAGTGCTTTACATTTCAAGCCCAAAATTGAATCAAGGAAGTGGTTAAGGACAATGAAAATGGTGAGAGAAGATAATGGAAAACTAGATTCTAAATGTTTGAACAAGATGTGGCCAAAATATACATCGTGGAAGGAAAGCTTGATAGGCTAGATAGCATGATCCATTCCTTGATAGCAAGAATAGACATTTCAAGGATTGCCAAGAAGAAGGTGAATCTGAAAAGGTAGGTGTAGAGCAAGGGGAGTCTTATTGTATCCATCAAAACATAAAGGATATTGGAATTTTTTTAGATTTTGTAGTTGCCATCTCATGGAATACAATGATTGAAAGATATGCACAAAATGGATTTGTTGACAAGGTTTTAGAAACTTTCAAGCAAATGCAATTGGCAGGTGTAAAGATAAATTCCACAACCTTTTCCATCATCCTCCTTTCTTGTGACAAAATTGGATCTTTGGAACAGGGTACATGGACATCCATCAAAACATTAAGGAAGGGGAATTTTTGTCAGATATTGTAGTTGCAATTTCCCTGGTAGACATGTATGCAAAATGTGGAAGCATAGACAAGGCACGTGAACTATTTGGCAGAACACCTTGAAAAGAGATGCCATCTCATGGAATGCAATGATTACAAGATATGCACAAAATGGATTTGTTGATAAGGCTTTAGAAACTTTCAAGCAAATGCAATTGGTAGGTGTAAATCTAAATTCCACAGCCTTTTCTAGCATCCTATCTGCCTGTGCTAAAATTGGATCTTTGGAACAAGGTACATTGACATCCATCAAAACATAAAGGAAGGGGGATTTTTGTCTGATATTATAGTTGCAACCTCCTTGGTAGGCATGTATGCAAAATGTGGAGGCATAGACAAGGCATGTGAACTGTTTGATAGAACACCTCAAAGAGATGTCATCTTGTTAAATGCAATTATTGCAAGATATGCACAAAATGGATTTGTTGATAAGGCTTTAGAAACTTTCAAGCAAATGCAATTGGCGGGTGTAAAGCCAAATTCCACAACCTTTGCTAGCATCCTCCCTACCTATGCCAAAATGGGATCTTTGGAATAGGGTATGAACATCCATCAAAGCATAAAGGATATGGGAATTTTGTTAGATGTTGTACTTGCAACTACCCTAGTATACATCTATGCAAAATGTGGAAGCATAGACAAGGCACGTGAATTGTTTGATAGAACATCTCAAAGAGAGGCCATCTCATGGAATGCAATGATTGAAAGATATGCACAAAATGGATTTGTTGATAAGGATTTAGAAATTTTCAAGCAAATGCAATTGTCAGGTGTAACTTGGAAAATTCCACAACCTCTACCAACATCCTCCTTGCTTGTGCCAAAATGGGATCTTTGGAACAAGGTATGAGCATCCATCAAAGCATAAAAGATATGGGAATTTTGTTAGATGGCGTAGTTGCAACTATCATGGTAGACATGTATGCAAAATGTGGAAGCATAGAAAGGGCATGTGAACTGTTTGATAGAACACCTCAAAGAGATGCCATCTCATGGAATGCAATGGTTGCAAGATATGCACAAAATGGTTTTGTTGATAAGGCTTTAGAAAATTTCAAGAAAATACAATTGGCAAGTGTAAATCCAAATTCCACAACCTTTGCCAGCATCCTCTTTGCCCGTGCCAAAATGGGATCTTTGGAATAGGGTACATGGACATCCATCAAAACATAAAGGAAGGGGGATTTTTGTTAGATATTATAGAACTGCAACTTCCCTAGTAGACATGTATGCAAAATGTGGAAGCATAGACAAGGCATGTGAACTGTTTGAAAGAACACCTCAAAGAGATGCAATCTCATGGAATGCAATGATTGTAAGATATGCACAAAATAGATTTGTTGATAAGGATTTAGAAACTTTCAAGCAAAAGCAATTAGCAGGTGTAAAGCCAAATTCCAAAACCTTTGCCAACATCCTTCCTGCTTGTACCAAAATGGGATCATTGGAACAAGGTATGGACATCCATCAAAGCATAAAGGATATGGGAATTTTGTCAGATGTAGTTGCAACTGGCATGGGAGACATGTATGCAAAATGTGGAAGCATAGACAAGGTGCGTGAACTGTTTGACATAACGCCTCAAAGAAATGTGGTCTCATGGAATGCCATGATTACACGATATGCACAAAATGTATTTTGCAAGGATGCTCTCAAGATCATTGAATTAATCAAGAACTCTATAACATATCCTAACATTGTAATCTTTGCTTATGTTCTATTTGCACACAACCATGCAACTTTAGTGGACAAGGGGTATACATACTTCAATCACATATGTAACTCCTATTGTAACTATTATTGTAAATTAATGTTTAGATTTCTCCATGACTATTAGGAATTTCTTAAGGGACCTTGTGATAAAATTTTAATCATGTCACATTTATTGATGTGTATGCTTCAAGAATTAGTTAGTTTTCTAGAACTATAAAATGTTGTAAATGCTTCACAATAATATATTTCTTAATGCACGTGAGACATTCTTGACTAGAAAGGTTCATGGAAACATTGAAGAACAGTACGCAATACAAAAAATTGTAAGCATGATACATTATATATCCTGTAACCATATAATTGATCATCATTTATAATGCAAAATATCATATACATAATGTTAGGAAAATTTCATATAGTGTATATATAATGTCATATATGTATGTACAAACAAAGCCATACAGGCATGTACAACAATATACATCAGTAAAATAGAAATGTATGTTTACAAATCCATATAGGCATACAATAAAATGTTCCAACGTCAAAAGTCTTATGGAGTGCTATCAATTAATTGGCGGCCCTTGCTTAGTTGCGAGGGTGGAGAAGCAATCGACCACTCATGCTCTCTCATTCATAGACTAGACGTCCTCTCATAAGTTTTTTGAACCTCCACTTAGTAATACAATTAAACAATATCCACATTAATATAAAAAACATGAAATATACAACATGACATAAGTAATCAATCACTTACCGCAAAACGATAATCCATCTCAATAATCCATTGCCTCTCTTCATCTATAGATGGATGGGTTGGGGTTGTGACCTCCTGTGAGAAGAATGAAGAAGCAAATTAGTGTAAAGATAAATAGCATTTATGTACATTAAATGACATGAGATAAAACAAGAAATACATAATGGCATTTACATGTTACTGATCATACCTTTGTCAAAGGCATTATAGACAAAACAACTGTAGCAATGCCCACCTCCATTGTGTCACAAATATCAAGAGTCTAAATTGTTGTCATCAATTGATAATAGAAAAACATTATTTGACAAAAATCTACAGAACATTATTTAAGTGCATAATGATTAAAAATAGTAAAATTTACCTCAGTGAAACTGGATCTATGACCGAGCCCACCAACTCCTCCTGATGTTGGAGGTTCAACATCCACCTGTTCATCATCAAATTGTAATTAAATAAGATTACCATTGATAAATGACAAAAAGTTTACATATACTATATTTACTATCTTGTTACAAATTACATACTTGTCGACTCGACGTCACCTCATAAGTTCGCATTAGATAGATGACAGACTTTGACCCTAGAATTTCATAATGCATACAATTACCTACATTAATTTTGACTTATAATTGATTAATATAGTTAATTAGAGATTTTAAATACAAATATAATAAATTATAGAACCATATAAAAAATTATATGTGTGCCAATACCAAAGGTCCTATCCAACAACTCATATGTTATTACATGTCCCTGCTCCTGTCCCTATGTGGCATAGTCCTGAAAGTGTGCAACATCCTCTCCAATGTCTGTCTTGGGAGCATCCTTGAACCCATAATCACATAAAGCTCCACGTGAATGACTAATATGTGGAGACTGATGTTGTCTACTAGTCCCACCCTCACCAGCCTGTGAAAGATGGCTATTGTGTTGTAGTAAAGATTGAGTGAGATAACTAATAGAATGTAGCGTCTCCACCTCAACACTCTCCGTCAAAGTAGAAGGGAGTGTGATATGTTGAAAGTATAGCCTCACTAAGGGTCTCATTGGATGGTCCTAGGCACGATGCGACCCCTCCCTATCCTATGCAGAGCCACTACCTTTGCCATAGAAATCTCGCATGTCAAAATAGTTTGAAATCTCCTTAAGGATAAACTCACAATAGATTTTCCTCAAAAAATATTGTGGAACCTCATTGTTATTGCATGGTGGATGGTCAAAATCCATCCACCACCTATTCCAAAAGTTTTGAGATATTCCTTCGTGTACACACTAGTGAATAGGGAATCTTTTGCAACTCTCGTGCAACGACTCATTGCTTCTAGGATAAAAAAAATAGGCAACATAGATTAGATTTCAACTTTTTTTGTCTTTCACCTATTTGTATGATAATTTAGTCACATAGTATTGCCGATAACTCTCCCTATAATCTGCCCATTTGTTGATTTGGCTTGTCATGAAATCTATGTGAGAAATAATCAACTCTAGGGATGTAGCTAGGGATCTCCTATGAGGATTGATTGCATTTGGATTTTTTAATGTTTCAATTAAGATTTCAAGTTGTCTTTTGTTCTCCTTGATTTGCCCTAAATAGTTTTCTTGTGTCTTGCGAGGATGTCGAGGAATTGAAGGAGGTGTTTGAGGAAGGTTATTTTGTGCCCCCTCCTTAATTGGAATATCATCATCCCCTCTATTTGGTGGATTAGGGTTTGGGGGTGTTTCATGGGGTTCACTAGCTGAAAATTGAAAACAAAAATTGAATCAAACATTAAAAAATAAATGATTTATTTTTTAATTTAGAAAAAACATGGAAACCTTACCTTGTTCAACTTGTTGACCCCGTTGAGCTCATGCACGATGTCCTGGAGTGCGTGAATGTCATGAAAACATTGTCTTTAAGCAGGTTCTCCTCTAATTTTTTCAAAACATGGTCGCACAATAACCCTGCTCGTGTTTTCTTCTCTTCAAGGAATGTTGGCTTGAAATGAAAATGTGGGCCTTTTTTAATTTTATGTCTAGAAAGAAAAAATGCGAGCATGTTATAACGTGCTTGCATTTTATCTTGTTTGGACCAAAAAAGTGGTTTTGGTGACTTTTTGGTCCCCCATATTTTTGCACACACCCCCTTCACAAATCTAGGTTTGTTGTTAGTACACAATAAATCAAATACACAACTGTAATAAGGACTATACCTTTCAATCATATTCAACTATCTAGTGGACATTCTAAGAGGTGTAATAGGAGGCTCCTATTCTTTCTCATTGGAACTCAAATATGAACCTTCTTCCTGAACCTATCCATCTTATCGTTGTTGTCTATGTGCATGTTCATGTGAATCAGTATTAGTATCAAAATGCTCTCTTTTGTTATGCTTCAGATGATATTCATCATATTTAGATTCACTAAGCTCCTTGAAAATAGCATCCTTAGAATATAACATTTTCATTGCTACAAGGTCCCAATGCTTATAACCCTTAATGTTATCATCATAACCCATAAAAACACACTTGTTAGCCCTAAAATCAAGCTTAGAACATTTGCCTTTTGGAACATGAACATATGCCTCACTACTAGAAACTTTAAAATAAGAAACCAATGGTCTTTTACCCATCCACACTTTGTAGGGTGTTTTGTTGAGTAGAGTAGAAGTGGGAGACCTATTAATTAGGTAACAAGTAGTTTGTACAACTTCAACTCAAAAATGTTGATCAACATTTTAGTGTAGGGGCATCCTCATGCACATGTTAATCAATTTTGGGTTTTGTCTTGTTTTGATAATTATTGATGTAAATAAGGTCATTTAAGACCATGTTACGTGTGTTGGAGTCCATATTAGGTCGTTAGGTGTGTGGAAGTGTTTAGTTGCACAAGTTGTCAAAAGTTACAAAAACATGGAATATGAAGAGTCATAAGTTGTAAATGAGGGAAGTTGAATAGTTAGAACTTGAAAAATCAGTCGTGAACCATTGGGAAAAATTGTGAAAGGTTTAAAAATGCCTTGGGAGGTCGAGGCAAGGGGGAGAAGCTGTAATTTTAAAGTTTGAGCAATAAAGTTCCTTTGATTTCCTGTAAATCTGAATGTTGCATCATTGTTTCTTGATGTAGTACAGTACTGGACGGCCATATATTGACTCAAAATCAATTGTGTTTGGTAAAGCTGTGAATCTAGTTTCTTTTGGCATTGGTTTCATGTAATTTCATTAAGTTTCAAGTAATTTGTGTTCATTTTACTAAAACATGTCTAAAACCTTGGTAGGCCTAATTTGAATGAGAATAGTCCACATTTGAGCATCTCCGTACAAAATAATCTACCCTAATTTTGAGATAAGTTAAATAAGGGCCAAATGGGTATTTGAATCAAGTTTGCTTTCTCAGAGATCAATTTTGGTTTGGAAGTTATGACCAAAAAACACAAATTGCTGCACCACCTTAAGTCTAGTCAAAAAGTAGGACAATCCATTTTTTAAGGGTTCTGTACAAAGAGACCACCCCTAAGATTTTGATATGTTGTTAAATATCCAAATGGGTATTTGTAACTGTGTTCATAATTTGTGTATCATGTCTTCCTTAAGAATTGTGTTGGAAAAACCTCTTTCAAAGTACTACTAAGGGAATAAGAAGATTGTGAGGGAAACCCTCCAGGTTAGGGTTCTAAGTTTGTAGTTTGGTTTGTTGAATCAATTTTGAGTTGATTTGAGATCATCCACCCCTACTCTGCATCAAATTAGTATCAGAGCTAGAAGATTTTGGGAAGTGATTTGACTAATTTGGATAACGTGGTTCAATAGATTCGATGTTTAAGGATGGCTCTTAATAAGAAGAAAGATGGGAAAAGGGCATCATCATTGTTAAACACATTGTTCAAGTTGGCTAAGAAACTAGAGGAGAAAGAAATGGTGGAGGAAGAAATGGCAGCCAAGAAATCAAGCAAGATGGCAAAAGAAAGATTATTCAGGACTGCCTGCAAATCCAAAGGTAAATGTTGTAAAGTTGTCATTTCATATATTTGCATGGATAATATTGTTTCTGAGTATATGGTAGATAAATTGGGTTTGAAAAGAATATGACACCCCACACCCTATTTAGTGACTTGGCTTCAAACAGGTACCCGGGTAACCGTAAGTGAACAATGTAAAGTTGAGTTTCAAATAGGCCCTTATAAGGATAAAATAGTTTGTGAATTATGCATTTGGATGTATGTCATATTGTGTTTGGAAGGTTGTGGCATTATAACAGGGCAGCGAAATATAACAAGAAAAACAACACATGAATTGGACAAAGATGGGATGAATTTTTTTGCATTAACTGCCTTGAAGGATGAGTGCATAGGAATTGAAAGCTTATTGTTAAGTGAGAAGACAATAGTACAACAATATGAAGCAAAGCCAAATGAGGTAATGGTTGAGGTAACAAAATTTGAAAACATGTTGTTTGAAAAATCAATTGAACGAGAAATGGAAGAGTTTTCTTTTGAATTTGCTCAAACTTATGAAAGTAATAGTGACATTGATGTTGAAGTGGGTGATGTTCAGGAAGAAGAAGAAGAAGAGACAACAAAAGAAGCCATAGAAAACTCAAGGATAGTCTAAAGAGAGAAGATAGTTATGGAGGATAAGGAGATAACATGGTTCTCAAGAGAAGAACCGAGAGTTGAGAATGTTGATGTCAAGAAGAATGGAAGAATGGAAGAATGGATGACCAATTTAAAAATGAAAATGAATGGTTGAGTATGGTTGAGGTGTAGCCAAAGAATTTGGAGAATAATGAAGAGAAAAGAATGTGTGGCAAACAACATGAGGTGGATGAAGAAGTGAAGTATGAAGAAGAAAAATATGATTTCTTTAATATGTTTGTTTCATGTGTAGGTAAAGAAGACAAAGTGGATGAAAGAGAAAATAAATTTACAATTGCAGTCCAAGGTCAAGTTAGAACAAGAAAACAAACAAAATCACATGGCTACATTATACCAAGTTGGCCTTGGCTCAAGAAGCATGTTGTTGGACCAAAAAGCACAAGTGCACCAATAGATACAAATGTACTTGAGATCTAGCAAAATGAAAACAATGCACGCATGCAAAGGAACTGGAAGATAAGAAAGAAGATCCATATTTGAGGTGGAACTCAAATTTTTTTTTTGGGGGGAGGATGGTGCAGGGGCACCCTCATGCACATGTTAATCAATTTTGGGTTTTATCTTTTTTTGATAATGATTGATATAAATAAGGTCATTTAAAACCATGTTATGTGTGTTGGAGTCCATATTAGGTCACTGGGTGTGTGGAAGTGTTTAGCTGCACAAGTTGTCAAAAGTTGCAAAAACATGGAATATGAAGAGTCATAAGTTGTAAATGAGGGAAGTTGAACAGTTAGAACTTGAAAAATCAATTGTGAACCATTGGGAAATATTGTGAAAGGTTCAAAAATGCCTTGGGAGGTCGAGGCAAGGGAGAGAAGTTGTAATTTTGAAGTTTGAGCAATAAAGTTCATTTGATTTCTTGCAAATATGAACGTTGCATCACTATTTCTTGATGAAGTATGGTACTGTACGGCCATATCTTGACTCCAAATCAATTGTGTTTGGTAAATCTATGAATCTAGTTTCTTTTGGCATTGGTTTCATGTAATTTCATCAAGTTTCAAATAAGTTGTGTTCATTTTACTAAAATAGGTCTAAAACCCTAGTAAGCCTAATTTGAGTGAGAACAGTCCAAATTTGAGCATCTCCATACAAAATAACCTACCCTAATTTTGCAGTAAGTTAAATAAGGGCCAAATGGGTATTTGAATCAAGTTTGCTTTCTTAGATATCAGTTTTGGTTTGAAAGTTATGACCAAAAAATACGAATTGCTGTACCACCTTAAGTCTAGTCAAGAAGTAGGACAATCCATTTTTGAAGGGTTCCGTACAAAGGGACCACCCCTGAGATATTGTATGTTGTTAAATGTCCAAATGGGTATCTATAACTATGTTCATAATTTATGTATCATGTCTTCCCTGATAATTGTGTTGGAAAAACCTCTTTTGAAGTACTACTAGGGGAATAGGAAGATTGTGAGAGAAACCCTCCAAGTTATGGTTCTAAGTTTGTAAAGTTTGGTTTGTTGAATCAGTTTTGAATTAATTTGAGATCATCCACCCCTGCTCTACATCATATTTACACTACTTAACATGCTTCTAGATGTGTCCATCAAAGTCATGTTAATCCATTCTGCCACTTCATTTTTTGACGAAGTGTATGGAGTTGTTTTCTATCGAATAATCCCTACATGCCTACAATAATCATCAAATTATCTAGAGAAAAACTCACCACCATTATCTATTCTCAAAATGTTTACTACAAATAATATGAACTTGATAGATGTCAACTTAGCAACTAGGGATAAAATCTCACCAAGACTATCCCCTAAACTTGGGAATAGCCTTTCATAGTCAACCTTTCCTTTTACTTTTCAATATCCCTTTTAGAACTAGTCTTCCTTTTGAACACCCATTTACATTCAATTGGATTTCTTTCTTCTGGAAACACTACCAAGTCCCATGTGTCATTCTTCCTCAACCCAAACATCTCCTCACCCATAGCCACTCTCCAAGACACAAAATCACTCATATACACCACTTTATTTATAATATTCTATAAAAGATACATAATACAAAGACTTGGAAATGGAAGAAATATTTGTAGGGACAAATACATTATAATGAATCAAATCCAACACTAGAAGATTTGTGAGAAATCAAGTAAAACTAAACATAGTTTTGTTTACTATATATGTAATGTTCATAAAAATCAAACTTAAGAGCACAGTCATTTAAACCCTCTATAATTTTTATTTTATTTTTCAGAGTGCTAAGACCCTTCTCACTTATATAGTCCATTCTCTGGTGCCATAATATTGTCTTCTCTATAGGTAACTTGCTTTCAAAAGTAAGACCTTGCTTAGGTACCCAAAATGCACAACCATAAGAAGTGGAAACAACACTTCTTTTTGTTGTTGGTGTTGATGTCATGAGTGTAGATTTTATAGATATTTTCACTATAGGAACATAAGAACTATTAAATTGAGAAATGCTTACATCCAACTGAAATAGAGTGCCCACACAAACACCCTTAGTGAGCACCATAGCTCCTTGCACCATCTTACATCCTCCATTGGAGAAAATAACTTGCACCGACATTATTTAATTTTCTCATCGATAACAAGTTCCATGTTAAACCATGCATATGTAGCACACTATTCATCCCCTTCACATGTCCATTTAGGAATCAAATCATAGCTATTCCATGGCCAATAATCTTTATGTGAGAGTCATCTCCAAGGTACACCTTCCCATCCCAAGGTACACCTTCCGTGCTAAACTTATAGAACCACTCATGATAGGAGATCACATGGAAGGAAGTAACTAAGTAAATCAACCATGCACCTTTTGATGCATGAGTTATCAAGGATATGACAAAGGTATCTACATCATCTTGAGAAGACTTTTCAGACTCATCATTTAAATCATTTTTCTTTCTTCATCCCCTCTTTGTAGTCTCTACGATAGTCTTATCTGCAATTCCAACACTTAGCATTGGACTTTCTAGGAGATTTAGAACTTCCACATGATTTGTATCTTAACTTTTCTCTCATGTTGTCTTTCTTCTTGCCTTTCTCCTTTAGTCTTCCACAAACTAACAGGTCCTCCTTATTTGATTCAAAATCATTTATCTACATCTCCTTTAAGAGTAACATTGCCACTACCTCATCCATCTTAATCTTAGAGACAGTGCTCTCAATAACCATCACAAGGCGATCCCACGAGTATGGAAAGGAACAAAGAAGTGTCATTTAATGATCCTCTTCCATTTTCACTCCAATAGAGTGCACCCAGGTCACGATCATATTGAATGTGTTCATGTGCTTAGCTACAGAACCACCATCCTCCATCTTAAGGGTATACAATTTCTTTCTCAAGGAAAAGCATAATTACCTGGGATTTAGCCTAATAAGTTTCTCCTAATTTTTTTCAATGGGCTTGTGTGGTGGCTTCTTCATGTGCATTCTATTGCAAGTATGGGCCTAACCAGTGTTGTCATTGATGTCAACATACTCATGTTGCATTAATGAGAAGGATTAGATGAGCTGTGTGCTGAGGATATTGAGAAAATAAGTCTTAATTAGGAACAGTGAAGAACAGTGATGACAAGAAGGTAAAAGTCCTCAATAGGTTGAGGATCAGAGGATGCGGTTTAAAGGGTTTGTAGATATAAGTCTTGAGATGCTCCATTCAAGATTTCAGAGGTCCACATTAAGATATGAAGAAGTTATGGTCGCTCAAGTAGAACCAGTTCTGGCAGGTGTTCAGAGGTGACAGAGGGCCACATAAAGGTCCGATGAGATCCGATCTTTCATTATCCCATTCTGCAGATCTGAGGGAGTGTTAAGGACATCCCTGTGAAGTATCAACTAGATTAGTTCGTGGGTTGAAGATCCGGAAGTGCCTATTCATTTGTGATAGTGATGACAGATTGTGTTCTTGTAGCTCCGGATGAAGGAAAGAAGAATTCCAGTAGGATGATGAAGTGTGGATGTTTTTGGTGATTCAGGGAAGGTTATGATGATCGTTGGATCATGTCCAGTTAATGTTGGTGGTCCGCATTGAAGTTAGAGTTTGCATTTGAAGAATAACCATAGATATTGGTGTTCTTCTTGAGACTGGCCGACCGGATGTATTACACGTCTTGCGGATGATCTTGTAGGTGTTTGCTGACTTAGATGATTGTTCCTAAGTCGATGCCTTGTATAAATAAGGGATTGTGAATTCATTTTGAAGTGTGTCTTGGGATGATGTGTGTGTGGTAGCGAAGAAAAGAGTGAAAGGCAGAGCAGAAGGTCTGGGCTTAAATGGAATTGACTCAAGCATGGTGAAGATGCTTTTTACCAGTTCAAGTATGTGATACTTACTCTTTTGTAGATAGTGTGTCTCTTGTAGGCAGTGAGCCTCTTGTGAGCAGTGTGCTCGGGCAATGGGCCCTAATTGGCATGTGCCATCTTGTTCTTTCTATTCTTCTAACAGAGAATATTATCTTGGGTTAATCACCCCGTGGTTTTTCCCTTAACCGGGTTTTCCACGTCAAAAATCTAGGTGTCTCATGTGTTGATGTGTTTCTGTTCTTGATTTGTTGCATTGTGCTTTCATGATTGATCTTCTATTATGCTGCTGATTAACAATATAGAGTTAAGTATATAAAAGAGAGAAAGTTTTACACAACTGATTCACCCCCCCTCTCAGTTGTGTGCCCTAAATCTAACACATTCAACAACATGAAATCTACTAAGTAGTGTCTAATGAGGCCCTTCACTTTTTTATCTAATATGTTATTGTCAGCTTGTTGCATTGTAGTGGGTTTGGATATGCTTATCATTTTTCTTGCAGTAAGATTTCCTTTTGTGCAAACTCCCACTCAATCCAAGATTAGTACAAAAAGCTTTGTCGCTAACACCTAGAATCGGAGGTCATTAAACTTTGATACCAAATGAAAGGAAGCAATGGTGTAGAATATCATTCCTACACTAAACTTTGAAGGGAGGTGTGTGCAAAAACAATAATCTTATAGTTACAAGAAAGAATACACAAGAAAATTATACCATGACAATAGGTTTACATGGGGAAAACCTTTTCAAGAGAAAAACCTCACACTCCAAAGCATGAAACAATTATATTATTAGCATTAAAGGTTACAATACAATACCTAATGACATGCCCTTACATAAGTATCACCAACATGTACCACTAGGGCAATTTCGACAGCATAACAATACTAGAAAAACATACATACCTCCAACCCAAGTACCCAATTCATAGAAGATACAATACAAGAAACTATCAAATGGGACCAAATACCATGAGAAAATACCACCCACAATGTGGTGCCAAAATTAGTCAAATTCTAATGCACCGTACCCATGAAGAGTCCACCATGCTAAAAATAGTAGATTCCTTACACCAGTCAAGCTATCATAACTCATAATTGATTCCTCAAATAGGGCACTCTATTTTTGGCTCTATAATCTCCATTTAAAGATGCTCTTTTGACTTGTAATAATGCTAGTTAAGATTCCAATGTAACTCCCCTATAATCATTCTCTCACATGTCATAAGAATCTATCATAAGTAACTCCCATCTTATAATGTCATAATGACATTAGATGCTCTTACAACCTCTTACACACTTCTCAGAGTACATGTCACATGGAAAATAATGCCAACACAAAATAGGATGCTCCATTTCCCATACAAGGCCAAAAAAATGAATAAATACAAATAATTAATAAATATGAATAGTAGGATGCAAGGTTGAGACAACTTTCCCAACATACACATGCCTATACAAAGGTAGTTTGGTTATAAAGATTGTGCCTTGAAGTTGGTTTTGATTGTAGGGTGATTTAGATTGGATATGATAGAGTGCTATTCATTTGGCTAAAAATCCCACGTACCATGCTTGTACAAAGCATGTTGATGTATGGTATCACTTTGTTTGCAAGATTGTGGAGAATGGTAAGGTCATGTTACAAAAGGTTGACATTGGAGAGACTGTTGTAAATTCACTCAAGAAACTAGTGAGCATGGATATGTTCTATTGGTGTAGGGAGAACGTGGGCCTTGGATCGTATACTCTATTCCTTCTTGTGTTTCTCTTATGTCTTTGCAATGTAGATATCAAGTGGGAGAATGATGGAATTAGGTGATATCTACCTTGCCAATCCCTATGTCTAGTGTATTTAATTTTATGCATAGACATAAAATTAATGTATTTGCTTCATAGTATGTGGAATGGGTGATCATGGATGCCCATGTGTGGTGGGGACAACAATATTAATTATAGTTGTCCAATTATTTAAGACTAATATTGCAAGAAGACATGGAAAGAGGAAAATGAAAATGAAAGGTCACCTTGGAATATGAAGAGTCGTGCTTTGTAAATAGTTGCTTAATGGGGCACTTGGGAATTACAATTGTGGTAGAGGTTACATACTTGGGAGTTATTTTTTGTTCTTTGAAAATGCTCTCTAAGAATAGAAGGTCGTTATAATTTATACCATGGTATTTTGGGATCTTGTTTGAGCCCATGGTATTAATGTTTAGTGATTTTTTGGGACTCCTTAAGTCTATATATTGGAGGCATGAGATAGAGGTATTGTATGGCTTATTTGCAGGTAATTCTAGGTTTCTAGAATACTGTGAGATTGAAGAAGATAGAGTGGATTGTATTGTTGTAGAGATTTATTCTGGATTAATACAAGCTTGGTATTTCTTTGGAAGTGGAGTTTTTCCTAAAAGGGTTTCTCCACATACATCTAGTGTCATATGTGTTTGTTGATCTTAATTTGTTGTTATAAGCATATGTGTTTGTTGATCTTAATTTGTTGTTATAAGTGTTTATCCATGTTACATTTTAGATTTGATGGTTAATCACATGTATATCATTTTATGATAATAAAATTTGTACACTTTATTTTATATTCTCCCTATAATTGTTCATCATTTTTTCTCAATAGAAACCTGTTATGTGTCAGTAAAATGAATAATGTAGGTTTCCATGTGGTCTTCAAAAATGGATATTGTAAGATAGTTTGAGGAGCTATGGTGCTCATGAAGGGGGTTAAAGTTGGCACTCTCTTTTGGATTCATGCATTCACTTACATACAATGTAATATTTCTTTAGTACATGTAGTGAAGAGATTTGCAGAGTCTACTCATCGAAACTTGCAATAGAGAGATCTATTGTATAGGTAGTTTTGATGGCCATGCAATCTAGGTACCTAAGGATGCTCTTACCTCGTAGAGCAATGTAATGTCCCCTTTTTTATAGCCTTTCCAACATCTTTGGAAGTTCCAAATTTCTTGGAGAGCGCTAGCATTTTCAAAATAGATTTCAATTAATGGCATGTTCAAAGGATCAAGATGAGTCTGTTGGTTCTTTCTGAGTGTAGTTTCGACATTCTAGGTGTTGTCCACACTTCTTGGAGAAGTATTCTATTTTTGGAAAGTATCAATTTTCATTAAGTTGGATCTCTAATGAGCTTTAGAGTATGTTGGCATTTTTAGAATTCACTTTCAGGGTATTTTTGTATTTTTTGCAACTTTGGGCGGATATGGGGAAAATAATAAAAATATTAAATAATTAGTATATAAGTTGTCAAAAGGTGAATTAAAAGACAACTTATATTAATTATTTATAAAGGTGAATTTTGAGTAACTTAAGAACTTGAAAAGTAAAGAATAAAATAAGTCACTTATTTGGAATTGAAGGATTATTATTAAAAGTGAATTTAAAATATAACTTATCGAAAGTTCCACTAGGGTTATAAAAGGAGGTTGAGAGGAGTCATTTGATTCATGTTGAATACTTTTATGAAACCTTGTTTTCTTTGTGAGGTTGAACGTTGTTCATCTCTTCCGCCTTTGATGAAATCCTAAGGTAAGATTGGTTTCAATGGTGAAAGATTCCTCCCTAGCCAATACTATGTGATTCATTCAGAGTCATAGTTTGTGCAGAAGGATTGGAGATTCGAAGGAATTAGTGCTAAGAGTCAAATCATTTAGCAGGTTTAATATTTGCTTTTCCAAAAATTACCAGGTAGAAATTTATTGAGATTTGTAGAAGAAAATAATAAATTTGTTAGTGTTGTGCGTGAGGTGAAAATCCAAATTAGATTTATACAGTGCAATGTGTGAGGAGTTAATTTTGCAAATAAATCTAAAATATATTTAGTTGGGGTTCAAACCCAAACCGTACCATTGGAGGCACATATTATTTGATCGTACCCCCTTTACAAAAGGAAGCGCTCACATCATAGGGGAGCGAATACATATTTTTAAGGCTTCAAAGCCTTCTCCAAAACTGTTGTGCAACTTATTCCTAGGTTGATGCAACCCCTTGAAGATTGATGAGGCTGATATGCAAGGTAGTGGGACCCTCATCTTCCCTACCGCCATCTTTTGAAGTCTTCATTAATGCGTGGAAAGAATACATGAAGCTCTAGACAAAAGACATGGATATTAGAGAGTGAGGCGCAACCTCAAACTTGATTTGCTAATCCCATTTTGCTAGTCACTTCTTTTCTAGGAAGTATTTTGGTGCTAAATGGCGAGTCACTGTCTTTTGGGAGTCATAAGGTATTTGTTGTTGATATTACAGGGGACACAAAAATTTAGATGTTTGTATTATTCACTATTGTTCAAAATTTCAGAGCTATAACGAGTCATTTCAAGCTATATCTACCACTCAGGAAGTTGTCCATTCTTCTACAACAGATTAGCATTCATTATTAAGTGTGTTTGATATCATTTTGGGAGTTTAGAATCAAACATTCTTCATCTTTGTACTTCTAATTTTTGAAACAACAGTATATGTTATTCATTATATGCATTTTCAACTATATAGAGTGTTTGCAAACTATTTGATCAAATGTCTTTGTGAAACCCTTGAACATTGGCGTGGTTTAATGATGAATATATTATTCAAAATTTTAGTTGCAACTATTATAATTGTTAGTATTCAAAAAATCTTCATATTGGTTTGTATGCAAAGTGTTTGACGAAATGCTTGCAAGCCAAAGATCAGAAATATTACAAGTTTGAAACAAAAATTTATGTTAGGAAATAGTGGTATCAAAGCTAGTGATCTTGCCAACCTGTTTGAAGTCAACACCTTGTGCAGATTTTCAGTTACAAATCAGAATTTTAGCAGTTGTATGACATTGTTCAATGAAAGTATATGGAAGATAGAGAAAAGAAAATTGACAATTCAAGTCAAAAATAAAGGAGGGAATTTGGAAACAGGCTTTATGCAGTGGGAAAGCTTCTTGAGCGTCAACATATGTCAAAAGATGATTTACTCTTGAAAATGTGGAGGTAGTAGAAATTTGTTTATCTATGGTTGATTAATCAGCTTATAAATTTCTGAAATGGGCTTTGAAACCATCAATGGATGCTTTGATCCAACCCAAGTTCATAAGACACTCTAATGAAGATATGAAACTTGCAGTCACCTCTTGTTTTTGTGAAATCACAAGAATCACAACTCCTAAAGTTTTGTACAATGATGACATAATGAGGGAGGCATTTCAATTGATTATGGGAAGTTTCCAAGGTCTAGATGATACAAGAAAGCCTTCTTTTGCTAAGAGGGTAAATAGTATAAAACTTGTGGCAAGAGTCAAATCAAGTGTTCTTATGATAGATTTAGATTGTGAAGATCTTATTCTTAGAATATTTCAAGATTTCTTGGCTATTGTTAGCGAGTGTCATGAAGAAACTATTATAGCTTATATGCAGTCCATTATGTCCCTGATTATTCATGAGAGTGATGATAACTCTCAACAACTCTTATCTTCTATATTGGTTGTTTTAAGGCAAAAACATGTTACTTCTTCAGCTGCACATGAGTTGGTTAACAATGTTGTCAAACAATGTGAGTAGAAACCGAGGCCATACTTATTAGTTGATAAGATAGAGGAATAAGAATCACGCGATGCATCTGTGAGTGTACATGAAGATGAGAAGTTAGCATTGAAAATTCTAGAAGATGTTAGAAGACCTAAATTTGAGGAAGAACTTTCATATGAAGAAGAAAATGCTTGATTTCAAGAGGCATGTATGGCAGAGTTTCGGAATGACTTCATAGAAGTACATACAACTACAAATGATGGGATTGAGCTTGATGGAAATGTCAAAACAACAACCATGGTTACAAATTCAGATCAATCCAATGAAGTTTATGAGACTTACGGCTACCTTGATGACACTAATGGAAGGTATGCAAATGATAATAATTTTGAAGTCACTAATGATGAAATAGAGTTGGCTGAATATTCCAGATTAGCAGGTAATATTGAGCACTCAGATAAATCTAGTGAAGCATTTTCAGAAAAAAGAGCAAGATGAATTTGATGATGTTGAAGATTTCATATTAGCATATAGTGATGAGTACATACATCACTTCAGTGATGATAGTTCAATTGTTGAGAGAGAATTTCCAATGCCAAATGTGTACCAAATTGATTTCCAAACATAACCCACGGAGAACAATGTTCCTGATAGTTCAAGTTTGTTTGTTTCAAATTAGTTTGAAAGTTATTTGATAAAGAAATCAACCATTCATGGAGAACACAATGAGCCTACTTTTCTAGATCAAAGCCATCAATTCATAAGACGATGGGATCTAGGTGTTTTGACACCGAATTACAATGAAGAGCAAGCAAATTATGATTCACTATTTGAGCATAGTGTTGTCCTAACTTCAAATCAAAAAACATATAAAGAGCATGTTAGAGAGGTATCTAATTTTAAAAATCATTCTCTCGAATACAAATCAAAAAAATTATTGTGTGAAGCTAATTTTGTTCAAAGGCCTAAAGAGTTATAAGTGTTAAAGAACCAATTGATAGTCACTGAATAAAAGGTTGTGCAAACCTTAACACATTTTGATAGCACACACAAATTCATTGAAGACCTCCTATGGAAAGCTCAAGTTGAAGAAAGACAGAAAGGTTTAAAGGATAGAGCCTCTTTATCAAATCTGCAAACTAGTATAGGTGCTTTGGAAATAATGAAATCAAATTACTTGCATTTTCTTATAAACAGAGGCCATGCCATCAAGTTTGTAGAAGGGACTTATGATGCTTACCAAGAAAAGAAGAAAGAATTTGATGAGATTAACCTTGAGTTAAGTCTAGCTCACTATTCACTTCACGAAGCATAAAATCAACCACTTATTGCAACCATACCCTACCGCCATCTATTGAAGTCTTCATTAATGCGTGGAAAGAATACATGAAGCTCTAGACAAAAGACATGTCTATTAGAGAGTGAGGTGCAAACTCAAATTTGATTTTTTAATCCCATTTTGCTAGTCACTTCTTTTGTGGGAATTCTTTTGGTGCTAAAGGGTGAGTCGCTATTTTTGGGAGTCATAATGTATTTGTTGCTGATATTACAGGAGATACAAAAATTTAGATGTCTGTATTATTCACTGTTGTTCACAATTTCAGAGCTATAACGAGTCATTTCAAGCTATATCTACCACTCAGGAAGTTGTCCATTCTTCTACAACAGATTAGCATTCATTCTTAAGTGTGTTTGATATCATTTTGGGAGTTTAGAATCAAACATTCTTCATCTTTGTACTCCTAATTTTTGAAACAACAATATATATTATTCATTATATGCATTTTCAGCTATATGGAGAGTTTGCAAACTATTTGATCAAATGTCTTTGTGAAACCATTAAACATTGACATGGTTTAATGATGAATATATTATTTAGAATGTTAGTTGCATCTATTATAATTTATAGTATTTAGAAATTCTTCATATTGGTTTGACGAAATGCTTGCAAGCCAAATATCAGAAATATTACAAGTTTGAAACAAAAATTTATGTTAGGAAATAGTGGTATCAAAGCTGGTGATCTTGCCAACCTGTTGGAAGTCAACACCTTGTGCAAATTTTCAGTTGCAAATTAGAATTTTAGTAGTTGTATGACATTGTTCAATGAAAGGATATGGAAGATAGAGAAGAGAAAATTGACAATTCAAGTCAAAAAGAAAGGAGGGAATTTGGAAATAGGCTTTATGTAGTGGGAAAGCTTCTTGAGTGTCAACATGTGTCAAAAGATTATTTACTCTTGAAAATGTGGAGGTAGTAGAAATTTGTTTATCTATGGTTGATTAATTAGATTCTAAATTTATGAAATGGGATTTCAAACCATCAATGGATGCTTTGATCCAACCCAAGTTCATAAGACACTCTGATGAAGATGTGAAACTTGTTGTCACCTCTTATTTTTGTGAAATCACAAGAATCACAGCTCCTAAAGTTTATTACAATGATGACATAATGAGGGAGGCATTTCAATTGACTGTGGGATGTTTCCAAGGTTTGGATGATACAAGAAATCCTTCTTTTGCTAAGAGGGTAAATAGTATAAAACTTGTGACAAGAGTCAAGTCATGTGTTCTTATGATAGATTTAGATTGTGAAGATCTTATTCTTAGAATATTTCAACATTTCTTGGCTACTGTTAGTGAGTGTCATGAAGAAACTGTTATAGCTTATATGTAGTCCATTATGTCCCTGATTATTAATGAGAGTGATGATAACTCTCAACCACTCTTATCTTCTATATTGGTTGTTTTAAGGCAAGAACATGTTACTTCTTCAGCTGCACATGAGTTGGTTAACAATGTTTTCAAACAATGTGAGTAGAAACTGAGACCATACTTATCAGTTGACAAGATAGAAGAAGAAGAATCACGCGATGCATCCATGAGTGTACATGAAGATGAGAAGTTAGCATTGAAAATTCTAGAAGAAGATGTTAGAAGACCTAAATTTGAGGAAGAACTTTCCTATGAAGAAGAAAATGCCTTATTTCAAGAGGCACGTATGACAGAGCTTTATAATGACTTCATAGAAGTACATACAACTACAAATGATGGGATTGAGCTTGATGGAAATGTCAGAACAACAACCATGGTTACAAATTCATATCAATCCAATGAAGTTTATGAGACCTACGGCTACCTTGATGACATTAATGGAAGGTATGCAAATGATAATAATTTTGAAGTTACTAATGATGAAATAGAGTTGGTCAAAAATTCTAGATTAGCAGGTAATATTGAGCACTTAGATAAATCTAGTGAAGCATTTTCAGAAAAAAGAGCAAGATGAATTTGATGATGTTGAATATTTCATATTGGAATATAGTGATGAGTACATACATCACTTCATTGATGATAGTTCAGTTGTTGAGAGAGAACTCCCAATGCCAAATGTGTACCAAATTGACTTCCAAACATAACCCATGGAGAACAATGTTCCTCATAGTTCAAGTTTTTTTGATTCAAATTAGTTTGAAAGTGATTTGATGAAGAAATCAACCATTCATGGAGAACACAATGAGCCTACTTTTCCAGATCAAAGCCATCAATTCATAAGACAATGGGATCCAAGTGTTTTGACACAAAATTACAATGAAGAGAAAGTAAATGATGATTCTCTATTTGAGTATAGTGTCGTCCTAACTTCAAATCATTCTCTCAAATACAAATCAAAAAAATTATTGTGTGAAGCTAATTTTGTTCAAAGGCCTAAAGAGTTACAAGTGTTGAAGAACCAATTGATGGTCACTGAACAAAAGGTTGTGCAAACCTTAACACATTTTGATAGCACACACAAATTCATTGAAGACCTCCTCTAGAAATCTCAATTTGAAGAAAGACAGAAAGGTTTAAAGGATGGAGTCTCTTTATCAAATCTGCAAACTAGTATAGGTGCTTTGGAAATAATGAAATTGGATTACTTGCATTTACTTATAGACATAGGCCATGCCATCAAGTTTGTAGAAGGGACTTATGATGCTTACCAAGAAAAGAAGAAAGAAGTTGATGAGCTTAAACTTGAGTTAAGTCCAACTCACTATTCACTTCACAAAGCATAAAATCAACCACTTATTGCAACTATACTAAAGGAACAAATTTGTGACATAAGGACTATGGAGGTCAAACAAATAATTGAAGGAATTAATGAGCTCCATAAGGACTAAGATTTCGCTCCAAGCTACCTTTGGAGACACGAAGAAGGATTTAGGAGTGATAAAGAATCGCACAGTGATTTCAATAGTCCTAGTATCATGGATATTCAACATAATGATAGCACTTGGGAAAAACATCATGAGTACAATCTCTTTGGGCTAGAAAAATAAATTTTGCATGATGGTACATATGAACTATTTTGGATGCAAAATTATCTTTTGATAATCTGATTTGTGAGACACTTCTTGATTCAAGAGACACAAATGGTGACAATAACAAGGTATGGGATCTTGGTGATTGTTTGTTCACTAAAGCTAAATTCAAAATGGGAAGCTCACATTTGTAGCTTGTTGAGGTATGCTCATCTTTTTGCTTTCAGCCCACATGAAAATAATTTGGTCATGTTTCTAATGACTCATAAGAGTGG
The DNA here is from genome assembly GCA_027924645.1 of Cunninghamia lanceolata. Taxonomy (NCBI): domain Eukaryota; kingdom Viridiplantae; phylum Streptophyta; class Pinopsida; order Cupressales; family Cupressaceae; genus Cunninghamia; species Cunninghamia lanceolata. The sequence goes on along the minus strand of BSBN01001182.1, from coordinate 3,457,566 downwards.
GATAGATAAAAGATTTCATAGAATCCTCTAGTATGAGGTACTTCCTTCTACACAAGAAGAATCTAAAATTTGTGAGTGTTTCGGCTTGGTTCATTATCTTGGGATACAGGAAATGAAAATAGAAGACATTTACATTGATACCACTTAATTAATTAGAGTAGCACAACATAATCATTATGGAGCTACTTCATTGTTGAGTTTTTATGAAGAAGTTCACCAGCTAAGTATATTGGAGATTTATGGTGACAAAAAGAATGTTCCATGGAGGATCATGAGTCAAAATTTCAGACTTGGTGTGGCTGTAAACATTCATATTAGCTATCACATGATTTTAGTTACTTACATATAGATGGTTTGGCAAGTAATTTCTATCAAGGGACAGAGCATTTTTCAATTAATGATTTCGGGGAAGGAATTTTTGGCCTTAGCAAAGGAATTCTATGTCACTATAATGCTCATATTTCTTGTCAGTGCAAGGAGATTATTCTTTTGCAACTGTTGTTCCATTTTCAAGTTAAAATCAAATTTTAAGTTGATAAATTTAGTCTTGAACAATAGCAAGTTTAATTCCTTGAGGTCATGGAACCTTTAGAGAATGTTGGAAAATATTATCAGCTAAAGAGAATGTATACTCTAGCTACTACAAATCTGATTTTGGTGATTTGTGACAGTCATAATTTGCTTTCAACCAACACCCATGTTGATTTTTAGGACAATAGACTTCTGCATGTTTATGACCATCATTCAGAGACTCCTGGAATATAAATAGTGAATGTTTACACAAATCTTCTAGTTTATATCAAAATAGTGCAATGGAAACATGGTAAAGCCAAGCAAATTTTTGAAGAGTTTGTTAAATTCTTGCAAAAGATTGTTTTTTTCTTTTAGCAAGAAGAGTGAAGGAGGCTTCATTTGCAAGTGTGATGTAGCATAACACATCAAACAAGAGGACTCACAAATCTCCTATACTAATTTGGGATCCTAGAATTTCATTTGGTTTATCTAAGATCAAATAGAGATTAAGTTGTTATTGCTTGAGGACAAACAATCTTGGGGAGGGAAGACTATAATGTCCTCTTTTTTATATCCTTTCCAACATCTTTGGAAGTTCCAATTTTTTTGGAGAGTGCCAACCTTTTCGAAATGGATTTTAGTTAATGGCACTGTGTTAAGAGGATCAAGATGAGTCCGCTAGTTCTTTTCAGGTGCAGTTTTGACATTATGGGTGCTTTCCACACTTCTCAGAGAAGTATTCTATTTTTGGAAAGTGTCACTTTTCATTAAGTTGGATCTCCAGTGAGCTTCGGAGTATGTTGGCATTTTTAGAATTCACTTTTGGGCTATTTTTTGTATTTTTTGCAACTTTGGGCAGATATGCAGAAAATAATTAAAATATTAAATAATTAATATTTAAGTTGTCAAAAGGTGAATTAAAAGACAACTCTTATTAATTATTTATAAAGGTGAATTTTAAGTGACTTAAGGACTCAAAAAGTAATTAACAAAATAAGTCACTTATTTGGAGCTGAAGGATTATTATTAAAAGTGAATTTAAAATATAACTTCTCGAAAGTTCCACTAGGGTTATAAAAGGAGGTTGAGAGGAGTCATTTGATTCATGCTAAATACTTTTATGAAACCTTGTTTTCTCTATGAGGTTGAATGTTGTTCATCTCTTCTGCCTTAAACGAAACTCTAAGGTAAGATTGGTTTTGGTGGTGAAAGATTCCTCCCTAACCAATACTGCATGATTCATTTAGAGTCACAATTTGTGCAGATAGATTGGAGATTTGAAGGAATTAGTGTTGAGAGTCAAATCATTTACCAGGTTTTATATTTGCTTTTCTATAAATTACTAGGTAGAAATTTATTGAGATTTGTAGAAGTAAATAATAAATTTGTTAGTGTTGTGTGTGAGGTGAAAATCCAAATCAGATTTATACAATGCAGTGTGTGAGGAGTTAATATTGCAAACAAATCTAAAATATATTTAGTTGGGGTTCAAACCCAAAATGTACCATTGGAGGTACATATTATTTGACTGTACCCCCTTTACAAAAGGAAGCACTCACATCATAAGGGAGCGAATACATATTTTTAAGGTTCGAAAGCCTTCTCCCAAATTGTCGCAACTTATCCCTAGGTTGATGCAACCCCTTGAAGATTGATAAGGATGATGTGTAGGAGTTATGGGACCCTCATCTTCCCTACTGCGATCTTTTGGAGTCTTCATTAATGTGTGGAAAGAATATGCGAAGCTCTAGACAAAAGACATGGATATTAGAGAGTGAGGTGCAACCTCAAACTTGATTTGCTAATCCAATTTTGCTAGTCACTTCTTTTATGGGAAGCATTTTGGTGCTAAAAGGTGAGTCGCTATCTCTAAGAGTCATAAGGTATTTGTTGTTGATATTACAGGAGACACAGGAATTTAGAAGTCTGTATTATTCACCGTTGTTTAGAATTTCAAATCTATAAGGAGTCATTTCAATCTATATCTACCACTCAGAAAGTTGTCCATTATTATACAATAGATTAGCATTCATTCCTAAGTGTGTTTGATACCATTTTGGGAAGTGAGAATCAAACATTCTTCATCTCCGTACTTCTAATTTTTGAAACAACAATATATTAATCATTGTATGCATTTTCAACTATATGGAGAGTTTGCAAACTATTTGATCAAATGTCTTTGTGAAATCCTTGAACATTGGCATGGTTTAATGATGAATAAATGATTCAAAATTTTAGTTACAACTATTATAATTGTTAGTATTCAGAAATTCTTCATATTGGTTTGTATGCAAAGTGTATGACGAAATGCCTGCAAGCCAAAGATCGAACATATTACAAGTTTGAATCAAAAATTTGTGTTAGGAACATTACAAGCAAGTTACTTGCCTAGAAGACAATGTTCTGGAACCAATGCATAGGCCATATTGGTGATAAAGGCCAACAGACCAAAAAACAATCTTGTAAAGGGGCTTATTGATTGTTCTCTTGAGTTTATTTTTTGTGAGTTATATTTAAGGAAAACAAAACTATGTTTAGTTTTATTGTAGTTCTCATAAATCTCATGGGTTTTTGGATCTCATTCATTCTAATGTATCTGGTCTTGTAGATGTTCCTTATCAAAATATTTGTATTATGTATCATTTATTAATGATTATTCTAGGAAGACATGGGTATTTTTTCCCTAAAGTAAATTTGAGGTCTTTATTCAAGTTAAGATATGCAAAACTCTCTTGGAAAACTAGACTAGTAGAAAGATTAAGGTGTTGAGAATTGACAACAATGTTGAGTATTATTATATAGAGTTTGATAGGTTTTGTAAGGAGAACAACATAGAAAATTATAAGACAACTCCACACACACCTTGGCAAAATGGAGTTGTAGAACACGTGAACAAGACATTGATGGAGAGGGCGAGGATTATGTTTAGTGGATCCAGCCTAGAACAAAATATATGGGCAGAAGCCGTTGCTATTGCATGTTATTTGATCAATAGGTCTCCTACATCAGTGCTTGTGGATAAAACTGCAATGGAGGTTTAGATGAGCAAAAAGTATTCACGTTAGCATTTTCATGTATTTGGTTGCAAGACATATGCTCATGTGCTTAGTTAGATAATAAGGTTGTAAAATGTATTTTCATTGGCTATGGCATCAGAGTGAAAGCGTATAAGCCTTGAGATCCCATGGCTAAAAAAGTTATCTCCATTCAAAACGTGATTTTTAGAGAGGTCAAACCTTTCACTACAATTGAGCAACCAAAGGAGGATGAAAAGTTAATAATGCAACTATAAACCAAAGACTGATAATGTTGCATTAAATGTGAAACCAAATTTTTAGGTTGGGTTAGATGAGGAAAATATGGAGAGCTCAGAGATTTTAAAATAAGAATTAAAACCTCCACCTCTGCTTTTGAGGAGGTCCATTGGTAGAATAGGCAAAAAAAAGGTATAGCCTGCCTAACTTTAGATATGTTTTACTTTGTCGACTAACACAAAAGAACCCATAACAATTAAAAAGACAATGGAAATGGATGATTGTGAGTCCTAAAAATTGGGCATGGATAAGGAGATGGTTGCACTAAGGAAGAATGATACATTGGAGTTGGAATGGTTGTCAAATGGATGAAAACATGTTGTTTGTAAATGGGTGTTGATGCAAGAGCATCCCAAGGTGTAAGAGAAATATCACATCACCCAAAAATATTTTCTTTTACTTTGTTTATTTGTTTGTAGGTTTTAATAGCATTCTAGTCATCATTCAGTCATTACAAATCCTATTGTAGTTCATTACAGTTGCTCATTTCATCATGTGGTTGGGAACAATAATCTACTAAGAGCTATCAACATCTCATCTAATTTCTAGGAAGTTCTTATCACTACAAAAGCATATCTTAGTTTTAGAATTAATATTGTGCATGACAAGTTCACAACTAGTTTCATTGTTCAAATCTTGTGGCACCTTTCTAAAGTGTGTGGCAACAAAGGAACATGTTTCTAGATTCATTAGACCCAGGAGAGCTTATGGTATGAACCACATCAAAATTCATTGATCCATCATTGTTGCATGAAAGGAAAAATACAACAATAAACAACATTTTCCATATAACCCCATGAGAGACAAAAATGCTAACAAATAATAGCCACGGTAATCAAAATCCAACATACAAAAGAATAGGCAAAACATACCACAAGGTGACGCAACATAAATCCTAAGAAAACCCTCGAGAGGGAAAAATCTAGCCTCCAAAAGCATCCACACTCAATATATTATTCAACAATAAAAACTTCCTATACACTTACAAAGTATCATGAATACTTCTAAAGCATCAAGCTCCTCCAATGCATCCTCCATGTGTCCAAGCATGTAACTACACATCCCATGCCATGCTTAACATATGCACTCACAAGAGAAACTCAATACAATGACAACCCACTCAACCAACCAACCCAAACCACTAACCATGTACTTGATTTTATAGACTTGAGCTCACAAAAATACAACTTGTGGTATTGGGTAAACCATGTGACTCAAAACCATGAGTACACATAACCATTGACCCCTCATTTAATTCTTGCAACTAAGTTTTCACTTTATACTCCAATTAATTAATTATTCTGTCTCCCACACATAAAATAACTAACCCAATGTTACATGCAACTTTACACGTGGATCCAAATAAATATTTAATGAATACATCCCTTAGGATGCACCACAAATAAATATTTATTTTACATACTTCAATAATTCATTTTATGCAAGGTGTACAACACACCTTTTTCCTAACATTCTCCCACTTTTGTATACATTGCATAAGGGCCAATCTATGAAATACATCATCATAGCCATACATGAAACCACATGAATCTCTAACATGCTCTCGTGCTCCATCAAGATACCTACAATAAAACTAGAGTGACCACCATCTCAAGCAAAAACTCCTCTCATCCTCCAACATGCCACCCATGGAAGAAAAGGAACATGCCAAGGTGAAGATGCACATATCCAAAGAACACAAGCATAAAATCTAAGTGATAACAAAGGCTCCGAGCTGCTATCAAAGGTAGAAATCCACATGACTGGAAATAGCACCCACAACATATGTTAATACATCCAACCATCTATACCTCTTAGGTATCAACAACATTAGTAAACTCATGCCAGCAACATGTCCAACCCATAAATCATCATCACAAGCTCCTTTATAAAACATGTCAATGAAGGACATACATATCCAGGAACTCCCACTACATGGGTAACGTCAAATCTAAAAATAGATCAAGGCATACCAAGTCTACCAATCAACACTCAAACCAAGGTGTGGTTAATGAAAACCACGTAGTACCAAGAATAATCGTGATGATCCACACATGTAACACAAATAGTTGCATACTCCCTCACAACATGTCACCATAACTCTCCAAAGTCATATGAACATGAACCTCTAGGAAGTAGCCATAAGACAAAGAGAGAAAACCTATAAATCATATCATAACATGTCCTTCTACGAACACCTCAAAGTGCTAAGTTGTGTCAAGTATGATCTCCTTTACAACCCCAAATGAAAAGCCTTAACAACACCCAACCATTCAATCTGGTAGATCAAATGAAACATATGTCTCATGTATAACCAACATGGATGTAAGCCTCTCTAACCAAGGAAGATCAAACTCAAATATCTATTCCCAAAAATTAGGAATAAGCCCAATCACATCTCCTAAAATCCTCATAAATGACATCATAAATCAAACTCATATGCACAAGGAGATAACCATGCCAAATATCCCCCAAATGAACCCTCTAGAACCAATAAGCATAGCTCAATATCCATAACCATGAGAAGATAAAACACAAGACAAAATGTATCTAGAAATAGGATGGGCAACACCTATTAGAAGATAATTTACTGAGTAGATCAATAGTGGGGAATGAGAATGCTCCTCTGAGATACACCAAGTCATAATGACCCTCTCCAAGAAAAATCTCCTCTAGGTCCATGAACTCACATCCATATCCAGGTGAAAGGTTCCTCAGTCTTCTTGTTGAAACCTCCAATGAGTAACCATCTCAACAAATGTCCAATCCCAAGAGAACTCTAGCCTCACCCAAGTCTCCAAGTATCCACGAGCACCTCCATGATCAATCCATGCTAAACTCCAAATGCAACACTGCACTATCATGAAGCTCCCAAGCACATGACCAATGTACTCAATACCAAGAGAATGAACAAGACCACTGTTAATGCTCCAAATGCATAATCAGGATCCCAACATGGCATCATGATCTGACATATCCTTTTAGGAGACCACATGCACCAATGCACACATCTTGGTCTCAAGAGAACTCGTGTGATGCCAACACTCTAACGCGTGATCAAGAGTACACCATGGCACAATAACAACTCTAAACCAAGGATCAACATCTCCAATCACATGAAGATAACCATCTCCTAACAATAGAATCAAGATGTCAAAGCACTTATATTGCATAAGAATCATGATCCAAGAGTTTGTCCATGACACCTACCACTGTAGAAGATCATCCATCACTAGGTAATGAATCCACATCATTGCCAAAGCTCCCATTGAACTGTGATACCGAGCTACACATGGCATTATGATAACCATCTCCTAAATGAAGATCACCATGGTCTACACACACTCAACTGCAATACCAACAAAACAAAAATAGAACCAAGATCTCCAAGCTAAGAAGATAAACCATCATTACTGTCAAAAGCTCACACAAAACTGTGTATCCAATCTATCCATGACATTTGTGATAAACATGTTACAAATCCCAATAATCAATTATCCAAGCACTCTAATTATCCATCCTCTCATCCCAATATAACATATCAAATACACAGATGCCCACAAATAAGGCCAACTAGCCAAGTTTGCATCAACATTGAATCAATCTCGTGGATGTAGACAATCCACATCCAAGTCATCCCATAGCAATCAAATAGGTGATCAGCCCACAAAACTGTGTAACTCGTAAATCCCAAACATGTAACATGCTAACTCATCATCACATCAGTAACCTACAAACTAAGATATCAAAGCATATAACCCTATAGACCTCAATAATCAAACACCAAATCAACTCCAGATCTGATTTACCAAACAAGTCCACAAACAAGTAACCATAGTCAAGGAACCGATCAAGCATCTAGGAGATAAGAAAAACCTCATAAAAGTGAACCACACCACCACTTATAAACATGAAACAAACATCACAACCCATCACTAGCAATCACACACATGATCATGTCATGTCAATGCTCAAATTCATTTACATATCCATGACACCATAATCATCAGGATTGTTGTACCTGCACTCAACTCCCATTGAAACAAGAATTCTAGTATTTCATGTGTATCAAACCATGTCCTCAAACTAGAAGAAAACTTGTGTACCTGTCTCCATCAAAGTCCAAACTCTGAAAATGCCTATAAACTTCTATTAGGAAGCACCAAATCTAATAACGTGTTGTACCATCATACTGGTCTAATAAAAACACATACTCCCCCAAGTTTGTTCCCAAATAATCATTTGAATGCTCTCACAATCACACCATGAATCTCAGGATCCCACAAGTGCTCAAACAAGTACAAACCTCTCTCTTTACCCCAAACTAGATATATACCTGATCCACTGTATAGTACACTGCAATAGCTCTCTAACACCTATTCAAAATCTAAAATCTAATTTTGTATGCGAAAGTTATGACCGTTTTACCATTTCATAGCAATGATGGCTTTAGATACCAAATTTTGACACAAACAACAAAATCTAATCACCAAACCTGTACCACTGCATAGTGCTTGGAGATACATTTTTTATGCTTATAAGAAGTCAAAAATCTAATACTGTATGTGAAAGTTTTGGCCCCTCGAAAAAAGGTTCCTCTATTAGGCTTAAAAATCAACTTCTGGTGGCAAGTGAGCGGCTCAGCCGGTGGCTGATCGACGATGGTGACGGACGGGTGGTTGGGGCAAGTGGTTCTATCAGCAGCATGGCTCATCTACCACCCATAGGGGTCTAGCCCCTCAGGCTAGGCATGACTACCCACCTAAGCCCGAGGGCATTGGCACCTTGGGCCTTGGGCGGCTACCAACTTAATTTAAAAAAAAAATCAAACTTTAATTTTTTTGATTTAAAAAAAAAATTTCCTATTTTCAAACCTCACATAGACGCTAATGTAGGCATGTGCCATCGTGCAGTACAGAACCGTATAGAATATTCTCTGAAGATTCCCCACAAGATTCCTTTAGGGCAAAATAGGGCAAATTTTTTTTTTCACCAAAATATATTGCGTTTTATATGAAAATATAGGTTTTTGGGCCTTCTGGACTCAATGGTGAAGTCTATTTTTGCCCATGAGGCCTCCTACAAAAGCTCATTGTAACATGCCACTTGCTCTACCAAGTAAAAACAACTAAGTTTTAACTCAAGAGTAAATAAATCATGAATCCAATACATGAGTAATAAAAATTTTCCTTTCTTTTATTTGAAAAATGCACATTTGAAATACATTCCAAACTTCCATTGCATAAATCAAAATTCCTTTTCTCAATTAAAGAATGGAATATTTCTCATTATACTTTTCTTGACATAGATACATACAAGCTTCAAGAGCTAACTGAAAAATAGAGATACATATGATTTTATACTTGTTTGTCTTCAATCTTCCCGGCCACCAACTGCATGAGGGGAAGCATCACTCAAGTGATTTACCTCCAACCATGGACTAACTACGGTCCCCCGCACATTTACCAAACTAGTAAATGGCCCTACCCTTCGATGAAGGGATTGGTATGGTAACCCCAAATAAAATAGGCCTAATTTGAGCAAGGTGTTGTGTCCTACATTAACTAGTACTATCATACTATGGCTACAACCATCAAAATATGATATCCCTACTAGAAATGCAAACCTAGATCACAGTGAACCTAGACAGTGTAAACGTTGGCAATTTACACCACTTTGGCCAAAGTTTTCTTGTCTCATATTCACCCACCCTTCTATCTCAATTGAGAAAGACATTAATCTCTATACTAGGTTATCTACCTCTTCCATGGATCACATATCCCAAGGTTAACCTATTACATGCTTTACTAGGATACATATATAGAAGTAATACCACTTGAAACCTATTTTCACTATCTTTCCCCTTATACAGTTTTCCTATACAAACATCAATCAATGATTGATTCACAATTCTATCTAGGTAAAATCCCAACCATAGAAATTATCTCATATTCACAATACAAATTTGCTTTCTATATATATATATACACACACAATTATACAATCAATAGACATTCACATCAATAATTCAACAATGCAATCACTTAAAACAATACAACACATAATGTTTTGAAAACAAGAAAATATAGAGAAGGAGAAAAACCCCGTGCCTGAGAACATAGCTCCAAATGAATCAAAGACTCTTTTGCTTAAGTCCTTCCAACACTCTAGATCGCTCCTCCAAAAAAAACAACTTACAAAAGGAAAAAGACAAACTCTCGACACTAACACAAAACTCAAAATTTGGAAAGAGAAGGCTCTTGATTTGAAAAATGTGCGTGTAAAAGTGAGGAAGAGCACCCCCTTTTATACAAAAAACTAAGGAGTGGTCTAGCTAAAAATAAGCAAAGAAATCTTCCACCTTTCCTTTTATTTTGCAACCAACTCAAAAATGTTGACACAATGATGACATGCTTAACAAAAAAAATCTAAAATTAGTTTCATTTCCTATAGGCTCTAACTTTCCAAAAATAAAAGAGTTTGTTATAAATTATAAAATAAAAACATTAACAGTCCATATCCTAAGTGCTTGCATTAGCTTAAGGATAAGGCACAATCACCAAACACTTTGGCCTCCTAACGACCTTACCACATGCTCCCATGGCATGCGCTTTATGCACTGCCACCAATGTCTTAAGGGCCTGCGTGCCATATAAGCATATTCAACTTTTACATATGAAACTTAAAAGGCTTAAGGAGGGGCCGCGTGCTTAGTAAGAAATGCCCATCGTGCATCGTGGGTGGCGATTCCCACGTAAAGGTCGCTTCTTCTAAGGAGCACTTATCCCACTTTAAACATGCCTTCTTTTAAAACTTTATAAGCTTTAATAAATTTCTTCCCCTTTTTATGGGCTATGTGTCTTTTTAACTTTTTCACCTTTATATATATAATATTCAATATATCAAATATATGATATTTAGTAAAACAATATCATTTTTCCAAAAGAATTATAATTGCTTATTTTAAAAACATAAGAATATAATATATATATATATATCGTAAATAAAAATTACTTATAACATATTATTCTTAAACTCATTTATCACCATGAAATCCACATAGACATTATTACGTTCTCACCAATTCATCAGTATCTCACAAATCATAAATAACTATATATACACACACACATATATATCTATATATTTATAATAGCAATAACTATCATTTATATATGCACAAATAGGTATATCGACTTCATTCAAAACCAAATAAACTTATGACCCACATATTGATGACACAAATGAATGGAAACCACACATACATTAGTGACATGATCGACAACCACATAAACACATGCATAACATAAAATCATTTCACGGTAAAACTTTGCCTGTGCAATCGAAAACTTATCAACATACAGATTAAATCGTTGTTCACACACGATCATCCAAACATGCAATCAAGATTCATAACATAGATTACTTACCACTACCCATTCTGACTCAACATAACCTAGGTCAAGATAGGGTTGTGAGTGTGTGATTTCTCAATATAGGTTTTACTAAGGTTACCAGACCAAGTTCTTGTCTTGAGTGATACTTCCCCTCCCTTCTGGAGGAGCAACCCGTTCCTGCATCCACTTAGATCATAGTAGTTAGCTGATCAAAATATCGTCATTAATTAACAATAACCACATTTAATACAAGACATTGCATTATTCTTTTTTTCATCATATTGCATTCAAGACAGATAACACACATAGATGCAAAGATTCATAATTACTTCAATTTTCACAAAATATCCAATCTATAGTAAATGGATAAAAACACATATATAGATGCAGAAATCCATAATCACTCACTTTCCAAACAAATTAACCAATCTAGGTAAATAGTAAGTAGATAGAAACACATGGGGTGTAAAACTCACCTCCAAAACCCCCACACAAAGAGCCCTAACAAAAAACCCACTTGTCAAAACTCCATCAAAGATCTACAATAACCTGAGTCTGTGCACAAACTTATGACCTTGAAAATGCCTTCATTCTCAACCTGCAAGTCCATGGATTCATTATGCACAACAATCTCATCATTGCAAGGGTTATAAAACCAAGGATATCTCCTCCCACAACCTGACAACTAGGCTCTAATACCACTTGAAAGGAAAAATACAACAATAAAGAACATTTTCCACATAACCTAATGTGGGATAAAAATGCAAACAAATCATAGTCATGATAACCAAAATCCAACATACAAAAGAATAGGCAAAACATACCACAAGGTGACACAAGATATATCTTGGGATAACCCTCAAGAGAAAAAACCTAGCCTCCAAAAGCATCCACTCTCAATGTATTATTCAACAATAAAACATTACAACACTTACAGAGTCTTGTGAACACTTCTGAAACATCATGCTCCTCTAATGCATCCTCCACGTGTCCAAGCATGTAATCACACATCCCATGCCATGCTTCACATATGCACTAACAAGAGAAACTTAATACAATGACAACCCACTCAGCCAACCAACCCAAACCACTGACCATGTGCTTGCTTTTATAGACTCAAGTTCACACACATACAACTTGTGGTATTGGGTAAACCATGTCACTCAAAACCATGAATACACAAAACCATTAACCCCTCATTTAATTCTTGCAACTAAGTTTTCACTTTATGGTCCAATTAATTAATTAATCATTCTATGTCTTCGACGCATAAAATAACTAACCCAATGTTACATACAACTTTACAAGTGGCCCCAAATAAATATTTAATGTGGATAAACACATCCCCTAGGATGCACCACAAATAAATATTTATTTTACATAGTTAAATAATTCATTTTATGCAAGGTGTACAACACACCTTTTTCCTAACACCACATTCCAAAAGATTCTTTCTACATGTTTGGTTGACTACACGTTTCACTTGGCATCAAGTTTTGCACTATCTTGCACCTGACTGAAACCACTCATAAGGCTAATACTAATTACATAAACATCATTAATAATCATTTAAAGGTAGTCAAGTTTAAGTTCTAAGCTTGGAGTGAAGTTTGATTCTTTGAAGAGCATTGTAGTGTGATATCATTTGAATTCTATAATTCACATAGAGTTGTGCCCATATGTATCTTGAAGGCTACAATCTCATATTTGAAACCCTCACAATAGATTGTAATTCATTTTAAAAGTGGTCAAGTTTTAAGTTACGAGATTGGAGTGAAGTTTGATTCTTTTGAGAGCATTAAAATGTAATATTATTTGAATTCTATAATTTGCATAGAGTTGTGCCCATATGTATACTGAAGGCCACAATCTCGTGTTTTAAGCCCTTACAACAGACTCTGAAGGCCACTATAATTATTATTTCATTGAATTTTGTCATGTGATTGTTCATTAATTTGCATGGTTAGATAATCCTTCATTGGATCCTTCACCCATGTCTGCATCAACTAGTATAAAATAATGGTTTTGAATCCTTAGGGAGAGGGAAGTTTTTGTTTATAAACAAATCACCAAAGTTTAGGTAGTTTGTGAGACGCGTGTAAACAAAGCACCCACTGTGAGGTAGTTTACACGAGTGATTATGGACAGACCGCAAACTTGAGGCAATTTGTATTGGATTCAAGATGCATTGCAAAGAGTTCAAAGTGTTGCTAATATTGTTGCGAGAATGAAATAAATGTTTGAAATGATGAGGGTGATGAAGGTTCAATTAGATGTTGTGAAAGAGGACAAAAAAAGAGGTTTAAACCCTAGCAACAATGATAATGATAGTGAAGAGGTTGAAAGAGGAGAAAATTCACAAGGTATTGAGTAAAATGTGAAAGACCTAGAAGAGGAAGAAACAAAACTGGTGGAGATGTTGAAGGCTATTTCAAAAATTGGTAAGAGACCTAGAATTGAAATTTCTAATTATTTTGGTAATATGAATCTTGAGTAGTTGATAGACTGGATAAATGATTTAGAATAATATTTTGAGTATGAGGATACTATAGATCTTAAAAGGGTCAGATTTGCTAAAACTAAACTAAAGGGACATGTTGTTGTTTGGTGAAAATAAGCGTAATTAGAAAGAAATAGAAGGGGAAAATAAAAGATATAACAAGATGGGATATGATGGTAGTAAAATTGAAAAATCAATTTATACCTATTGATTGTGAGTTAGAATTATTGAAGAAGTTACAAAATCTGAAGCATAAGTAAAGATTGTGAAGGAATATACTAAAGAATTTTACAAGATTGTCATTGGGACTAGACATAGCAAAGCAAAGAAAGAAAAGGTTGCAAGATATGTTAATGGACTAAGAGGGAGTATTAAAGAAGAACTAAGCTTGGTGAGATTAAGAACAATAGAAGAAGAATTTCAATTCACAATGAAGATAGAAGAGAAATTGAACAAGAGACTTGATAGCAAGCAGAGCTAATAAATAGGAAGAGGAGGAAGATTCCTGTCACGTCTCGAACTTTTTGGATTGATTTTATTTACGTTTAATTCATGGAAAACTATTGAATTCTACTTAATGCTTGATTTTAGATAAAACATAATGATGATACACTATTGAGCTTATGATTCGATTATCTTATGTTTACTTCAGCTATGTTTTAATGGAACTAACCTATTGACCATGGAAAATGAGTGAGATTGGTTGTAGGTATTATCAAAGGCAAGAACATGTTTCAGGTAGAGGGGAGACCTAGCCGTTTGTCAACAATTGGTTGGGTTTTATCTAGTGCCCTATCACACACTCGCGTAGAAATCATATTGCTTTGCATTGTTGACTATCTGTTTGTCTTTCTTGATCGAAGATATATGTATGCATGTGACTGTTATCTTTCCTGCTAATGTTATATGTGTGGCTGTCCGATGACTGAATCCAGATTGGTTATAGGAGTCTTTGTTTTCAATTAACAGTATTCAAAATCTCTTGAGATCATGGTGTCTCTGTGAAAAAGTTACTTCCTTCCTTGTATGAACATGATAGATCGTTGAATTAAATATGCTTATATTTATATATATATATATATATATATAATTTGTGAAATAATAAATGAAGAATCCTTGCAAATATTAAAACAATATATATATATATATATATATATAACATGTGTGGGTTATGAACTTTAAAAAAGAAATATATTAAACTTTGTATGGATTGTGGGAGGCTAACAAATAGTTAACGGGAGAGAAAAAAACAAGCTCGCCCTAAATTTGGGAGACAAAAATAGAGCTGAAGAAAAAATATAAACGTAGGAAGTAGGGCAAAGAAAGCAAGCACGCAGAAATTGGACGAAATACAGAGAGGGAGCAAGGAAAAACACTGGAGTTGGAAGGCATTCAAGCTTGGAATGAAATTCCTCAGTTTTTCACAGAGTTCTCTTCATTTTTGTGTTTGTTTGCAACACAAATCTGGGCAATATGTGGATGAACCGAAGGATCTATGCTTCTTTTCTTGTTTTTGAGATTGTAAACCCTTTTATCACTATATTTATATATTCAATGAGGAAGAATATGATGAAGGAGAAACATAGTAGCAATTTAGCAAGTCATTTTGGAATAGATTAGTGGCATTGGTGAGTGAGAACTATTTTTTATCATAGATGTATAAGGATGTAAGGAGATATGTTCAAGGTTGTAGTATTTGTTAAGTAGCAAAATGGAGCAACTAAAATACTGGGTTGTATCAACCATTACTAGATTTAAAGAAACCTTGGGAGGACAAAAGTATGGATCTTGTATATGCGTTTCCTAGGACATAGAGAGGACATGATTCTATTTTTGTGGTAGCTAACACATTTTTTAAGATGACACATTTCATTCATGTAGGAAGACAAATCATGTGGTACAATAGAAGGTCTACCAGTGGCTATGTGTTTAGCTTATTTGGTGGTGCGGTGAGTTGGATGAGTAAGTGATAAATTGTGGTCACTTTATCCACAACAAAGGTAGAGTATATGGTATCTACTCATTCATATAAGGAGTCCATTTGACTTTTGAGATTATGTTTAGATTTTGGGTTGTGTTAGAGAGTAGTTAGAATTTGTTGTGATAGTCATAGTGCCATTAACTTGGCATATAACTCGACCTTTTATGAGCAAATAAAACACATTGATGTACACCATCATTTCGTTTGTGACATGGTAGAAGATGGGAAGGTATTGCTAGAGAAAATTGATACTTTAGAGAATGTTGCAGATGCTTTGACAAATCTAGTTAGCATAAATAATTTTAGGTGGTGCAGTAAGTCTATGAATCTCTTGACCCCTAGTAGATAATCGACAATGTGGCATTCCCTTTGCTCTTGCAAGTTGTTTGAAAAGTGGAAGACTATTAGGAAAGTTGTCTCTATGTTGCATCTTAATGTTGAGAATACTAAAATGTAATTTCTGGGCTATAAAGTTATTTTTAGTTTTGAAAATGAACAAAATAGACTTTAATTTGCTAAAACTAGTTATGATAACTTGGACCTCTCTAAGATCTTTAATTTCAAAAAAATAGACTTAATCAATTTTCTTGATCAAAAGTTATGGGCTTCACAAGTTAGGTCCCTCACATTAGAAATGCAAGAACATCTATGACATATAAGAGAGCTATAAGAGAGAGTTGCACATGTTGACCAAGAACAATCACCAACCTATGACATGCCATTATGACCATCATAAAACATCTTTGAAGGGTTTCAATAAGTCAAATTTGAGTGTCAAAGTTGAATCCAATACATATTCTTATTATGATAAATTATGATAGGTGTAAGGAATATGCTTTATTTAGCATGAGGACTCTTCTTGGGATTTGGGTGGTCATTTCATGTATTGGATTCTCTATTTATTGGGTGTTTGGGATGGAGTTTTCATAGTGTATATTTTAGGTATTTTTATGCTGTTAGTATTACTCCATATTAGAGTGTTGATGTTTCCTATAAAGGCTTCTTGCCTAGATTGTGTTGTAACCAATATTGTTGTTGATTATGACATTGGTTAGAGTTTGGAGGCTAGAGTTTTTCTCAAAATGGTATTTCTAGAATATATCATTGTGTTACGATGAATGATCTTATTGTGTTGTTTCTTACTATTCTTACTATATTTTTTATTCATCTTTCCTCTTAGATTAGTGAAGGAAGCGTCTTTGCACCTTAGCTTCCTTTCATGATTGTCTTCAGTACCCTTTGAGGGACCATCAAAATTTATTTTGATCCTACCATTGTGAGCTGGAATTATTTGATTTGACCCTTGCATAGGAGAGGTTGGTTCAACCCAGAGATCCCATGATCAAGGGAGTTGTAATATTTATTTTGTTACTATGAAAACAAAAAAAAACTCTTTGAAGTAAAAGTTATAAGTAATAATTTGTTTTCATTTTTTTGAAAACTATTAAAAGTAAAATAACATAAAATAGCTCATCAATTAAAAATAAAGTAAATAATATCTAAAATAAAATAATAGTTTTAAGTCCTACCTCAAAGTGTCTATCTTTTTTTTTTTGATTCGTAATACAGATATTATATTGATCTAAAAATAAGAGATTACATAATTCTGTGCCAAGATATGGCTCTTCCGAGATTGCTACAACTGTTCTATAATTGCCTTCAAACTATCTATCTCCCTGAAAATTCCAAAAAGACCTGCAGGGTTGAATAAAACTATAGACCACGCAGGGTCAACCATGACTGTCATTTGTTTACATAATCTTCAGATTTCCATGAACAAGAGGAGCCATAAAACTATAAACAGAAGACTACAAAACTAAAGGAGAACAATACTAAGTTTAGACAGCGTCCACCTTATCAAATTCCAATAGTTACAATTTGAAATCTACCACCTTCCACTATTCGGATACTCAGCACCTTCTTGATGAAGACTACATTGGTCTGAGCAATGTCCTTTATCATCCGCAATTCAAAACATGACACCGGCTATACAAAAAAGGAGCCACTGAAGTAGACTAAGCTAAGTTTCAACGGATGCAAGTAGCTTACGAAAATCCTCCACCCAGTCAAGTCCGTCGACCACCTCCAGGCCCAGAGCCTTTTTGATATAGCTGACGGCCAATGTCGCTTGGTCCTTAAGTAGAATGAGGTCAAATCCCCGGACATCCAAGATGAAGGGGTAAAACTTGATGACTGCTCCAGGATCATCAAACAAGTGCCAATCCTTCGGACGCGGGGCACCAGACCCCAATCTCGCCATCTGCAACGAGACCTCCATATCCCCCAAATGCTCGGCATTAAAAACACCCTGCATGATATTCTTCACCAGCTATTTATCCAGTCCCAATTCAAGCAGCATCGCCATAACCGTGGAAGTGATATCGGTGTCCACTCTATACCGCTCGCCATTCTCCAGAAACATCTTACCCAGTAGCATCTTCATCGCCCCCAACATCAAGGCGTCAGACCTGCACAACATTCTCACTAACCGAAGGTCGGTGATGGCTCTGAGGAAGGCCATCTGCCGCTTTCGATTGGTGAGGCACACTGGTGTGTCCATGCCACCACACCGAACAACATCCGCTGAGAAGATAACAGCGAAGTAAGTCGGCATCAACCTGAATCCAATGGAGAAACAACTGTAGAGAGCTAATGCTGGCCGGTTTAAAACACTACTGCCAGAACCTTCTCGAAATCCTCCGAAATGGAGGAAGCCAGCTGCCAACATGCGAAGCCACTGCAAGGAATGAATGCTTCGGTCAAATCTACTCGTGCCGTTACCCACCCTATCAGGGTATTATTATTCCTACCCCTAGACCCCTAGCATGACCTTGCCACCTCCTGCTGAGGTGGCAAGTCAAAGTGTCTATCTTTTATTATCTATCCACTTACCTATTTATATGTCAATGCATCTATTTAGTAGGTTAGATAGATACCAAAAATAAAATAATTTGTATTCATTTAACTTTTTGAAAAACTTGTGCTTGATTTTTATAATTTGTTGCATTACTAAAATAATTTTTTTAAGTAAAATTAAAATAAATAGTGTTTATATGTCTTTTCTTATCTACGTGTTTACTTATTTATGTGTCCATGCATGTATGTAGTAATTTAGATAGATATTAAAAAATGATAAATCTAATTTAACTAAAGGAATACACACAACTATATAAATACCAACTTAAATTAATTGTACAAATAAATAAAGTAATTATCTATCTAACTAGAACAGCATTATTTTATTTTATTTTATTTATATTATTTACTTTATTTTTATTTAAATAAATTATTTTTTTTTGGGTCAAAATAAATTATTTTTATAATCATTCATTTTAGTTAAAAATATTTAAAAATTATTTTATTTTTATTTACGTAGAGTTACACTTCCACCAAACCAGTCGACTCACACCAAACGTAACGCTTATTCCTCATAATTAGTAAATACGTTAATTATTATTTAAAAAAAATTCTTTGGCGTGAGATTATTTTAGACTATCTCATATTTATTTGAACCTACTAATCACATATTTGTTAGAGACGAATTTATTTGGAAATCGAAAGCGAAACATGATCTACTACGAAGTTTGGTAGAATACCAAAATCTTTTACGTTGTTTGCGAGCTTTTAGATTCCGTGTGTTCGCCTCCTCTCGCCCAACAACCTGATCAGCGCAAGGTATGCAAGATTTTAATAATTAATCTTACGTAATTTTTTACAGACAAGGAATCGTTATATGAGTTTTGGGTCGTTATGTGATGAAGTGCCCAAATTGTAGTTTTTTAAATGGAAGCAATTTTATGCATTTGGATTCGCTGTGAGAGTGGACATCTGGGATTTGTTTTTGGTTTGTTTGTTATTTATGGTTTTATCCTCTTAAAAATTTTCGAGGCGGGCAAAAACACATATAATTTGCCGACTGATGATAGCACGGAATGCAGTATCAATAGAATCCCTACCTACAACCAAATTGCCATCATTCATCAACGAGATCTTGAGTAAGGGGAGTAAAAAGCCCTAAAATTAAAAACAAAAATCGTCTTCAATGAGTGATATATGATGAAACCCTCTCCAAAATTTACAGATATTGTTCTTTGTTGTTTTCGGAAAAAAACATTCATTTTGGAATCAAAGTGACATTTTTTTAACCATTCATGTGTGGTTGAAATTCGCTCATCAGGTTAGAATCCATTTAACAGTATTCAGTCTTGAATTGGTGGAGCTTGTCCTTAGCTTGATCTTCTAGAGCAATTAGGAGTTCTGTCCATTCTTGTTCACAACTTTTTTTTTTTTCATGAAATTAATCCATTCTTTCCCGTCAGGATCAGTAGTTTAGTCCACATTTTATTTCCTTGATTCCATTGCTACGGAACAACATGGTAATGTTGGGTAGTTTGGATTTTGTTCTTACAATCTCTACTGGCACTAATAAGCTTTTCAATTTTAATTCCATTGCTTTCCTCTATATGTTTGCTCACTCTGCCATTACCGCCAAGAAAATCAAACAAACAAGAGGGAGACAGAAAACTAAAATAACGGAGTGATTAAAATCTCCCAAAGAGAGAGAAATCACCCTCAATCCGCATGAATAAAATACTTGTAACCAGAAATGGAGTGGCTACAGTGTGGGTTTGAGCGGAAAAGTCAAGTCTATCTCAACTGGAGCCACGAAGGCTCTGAGTACTTTGAAGTGACAATCCCTTCCCTGATCAGGTCTAATATTGACACTATATTTATTAACCCATGTGGAATATAAACAGACGAAGACTGAAATGATAAGTCCCTTTGAACATATAGGAATTCAACATGAGTAGCAAATCACAAAGAGAAGGCCAAGAACAAACATAACAAGGCTAGTCCAATCTTTTGAACCAGATGCACAAGACCGTTGAAAAATCCATCTGTAGGGAAAAGACTGATTAATCTTTCCATTGAGCATTCCTTTCCCGATTCCTTTATTTGCTAAAGAATGACTAGCCTTATATATCGCAGCTTTCCATGGGGTTGCATCCCTGGAGTCCGGGTGACATTGCTGGTGTTCTGAATGCCTTGGCGCTTGGGAACTTGGAGGAAACGTCCCCTTTTTTCAGTACTGAACAGCTTGCTCCTTTTGGTGAATAAAATAATGCTAAAAACCTCAAATGCTAAAAGGGGGAGGATTATCATTGCTAATTCAATACATTGTATTTGCTATTTACTTTTTAAAATTTCAGCCGCTTTTAGTTTGTTAACAGCCATCCTTTCTCACTCCCTAAATTCAAGAAATTTTTTGTGGTCCCCAAAACTGCATCACCGAGTCTCCCCATCCCAGAAACTTGGAGAGACACTGGTATTTCTCCAACAATGATGAAATGTGATCCGAATGAAACTTTTAGTGAGGCAGATTGCTTTTTCTAAAAGAACATAGAACTGCCAATTATTACATCACTTACCGTTTATTGCATTTGTTATCATGTCCAAATTCCCCTGCCTTTCCAGGAAAGTAATGTTAAGGCCTGAGAAAACCTGTAATATAAGCATTAAGGCTCTCAACTCTGCCACATTATCAACATTGACAATTTGGTTTCATGCAATTTTTAATTTGTCCATCCCACCAGCTGGTCTAGGGTTTCTGTTGGAAGCTTCAGAAGATTTAATCTTGAAAGAATCTGAGGGGTTCTTTAATTGCCAGGGGTACCTACCCTTAAGGAATTCTTGTTTGCTTTTGTGGATCAGAGCAGTCATCCTGCCATCCTGACTAATAGTTTTTGGAGTATTGATCTGCATCTGTGACAGGTTGCTGATCTGATTTGTTTTCAGCTGATTAGTTCCATTTCAGCGTGTTCTAGCAGCTGCAAGTATGACTAGTTTCAGTCTTAGAGAGTGTGTTTGCCTAGAGGGTGTTTCAAATTTTACTCCTTGGAAGTGCAAGTTGCAGATGCTGTTGGAAGAAGTTGATCTTTGGGTCTATGTAGAAACCATGTTGATACCTCCAATTGATCCTATTCAGTTAGGTAAACATAACAAGAAGATAGCCAAGGCAAAGTGTATCATCTTGGATTTTGTGAAGGATCATTTGATTCCTCACATTATTGAAAAGAAATCGGCAAAAGAGATGTATGATGCCTTGACTGCTCTTTATCAGAGTGTGAACATCTCCTGTAGATGCTGTTCAGCAACCATCTCATGTGTTTCTGTTATATCTAACCTTGATTGTTCAATTATGGCAATGCTTGATGATCTATATTCAACACAAATTCTTTTGACAATAAGTTGTGTCTCCATTTCTTCAAAGACTAGATTATGGCATAAAATTCTTGATCATAAACGGAGTGCGCATCATTCAACTTTTCATTGAAATAAGCTACCGGTCTACCTTCTTGGCTCAATACTATTCCTATTGCATTTCCACTTGCGTCACAATCAACCTGAAATACCTTGTTAAAATATAGTAATGCTAATATTGGTTGTCTTGTTACCTTCTTCGTCAGCAACAAGAGAGAGAGAAGAAGATTGAGATTAATGTAGAGGATGAAAAGTTGGTATTTGTAGCCTTAAATGGGATCTCTCCATTTTGGAAATTGTATGTTTGGGGTGTTTGTGCATGTGAGAAGCTTCCCACCTTTGAGAAGCTTTGGGATGATTTTATTCAAGAAGAAATCAAATTTGAAGCTAATATAGTTAGATCGGAAAGTAGTTAGATCTAAGCCCTCATTGGGAAGATGAAGAAAAGTGGTAAGGACTTGGCGAGGGTTAGAAAGGAAAGCACAAGGATACAAATTCTTTTCAACAAGAGAAGAAAGATTAGAGCCATATCATGTGTTTCAAGTGTCAAAAGTTTGGCCACTATTCTTCTTAGTGTCTTGAGAAGAAGGGGAAGGGCAAGCAACAACAACAATAGAAGCTATTTCTAGGGAGTGCAAAAGCTTCAGTAGTGGATGAGCTTTCATTTAGACTTGAGACTGTCTTTGCCATGGTTTCATGTTTATCCACTAACACTATTTCTAGTGTAGGGTGGTATGTGGACAGCGGGGTATTTAGACACATGACCTTCAACAAGAAGACTTTCAGTAGACTTTAGGAGTAGAAGGCTGGTATATAGGTAGAATTTGGTGATGATGCTACATATCTTGGTAGTGGGACATGAACTATTTTTTTGCACATGCTTTCTGGTAATATTATTGACCTTCATGATGCTCTTTATGTTTTCGGATTAACAAAGAATTTGCTTTCAGTTTCAGCCATGACAATTTTGAAGTGTGTGGTTGAATTTAATGATCAACGAGTTATCATCAAAAGTTACAAACAAGATCTTGGTCAAGTATTGGCTAGAGGTGTTCATGAATGAGATTTTTATAGGCTGATTGCTGATTCAATCAAGAAAGCAACCTCGATACATGATAGTGACAAATTGTGTGAGCTTTGGCAAAAGAGATATGGCCACTTGCTCTATGGAGCTCTCCCTCTTTTGAAGGATATGGTGCATGGATTACTTAACTTTAAGGTAGAAAAGATTGGTATATGCAAGTGATGTGCACTTAGCAAGCACATCAAGATTAATTTTCCAAGTAGTGAGCATAGATCAAAAGGAATTCTAGATCTGATTCATTTAGATGTTTGTGGACCTATGTCACTAGTTTCATTGGTTGTGTAATATCCCAAATGGATATTGCCCTGGAATTCTGATTTTCAATTTCTGAATTCTGCCCTAATTTTCTGATTTTTAGTTTTCTGCTCAAAACCCTAGATTCTGATCCGATTTTCTGCTCCTAATCAATTAATTATAGCGAGCATAAACACATCCGAAACATGACAAAAATGATAGCAAATGATACTACAAACTGACATTTATCCCAAGCATGAATTACACCATGAAATACACATTGTAGGGCATTCAAATTACTCAAACAAGACTGATTTTTCTGAGTTAATCTCTGCTGCTACAAACTGAATATATGGAAATGGAAATTGCATCAAGTTTTAGGGCTCAAACATGCCCAACCATTGCTGCCATTACAATTCCAACCCAACAAGAGTTTTTAACTTACCCAAACAATGACAAGTGATATTCCACAAACCTCCAAATGCTGGTGCTCCTATTTAGGATGAAACCCTAATGTCATATTCCATGAAATACTGCTCCCAAAGGCGCTCACATCTGCTGCTACGAATTAGGGTTTTAGAAACCCTAGGCGATGAAGATTGTGCCTCACAACACCAAAAATGATCCCAAAAGAGTGCACACAGGTCTGCTTCAAAAGCTGCTCCAAAGGATGTCAAATTTTGCTCAATGATGATGATCTAGTGCTGCTCCAAGATGGCGATCAGGTCTGCTCCGAACTGCTGTAGACTTCAAACCCTAAGACTCCTCAAATTGCCCAAATTCATTCTTCAATGCAAGTCGCCCTTCTCCTAGGATGAGGCACTCCAATCTAGGGTAAAACCCTAGCTTCAATGTGGCATAAACATCTCCAATCTGCTGTCCCAAACTGATCTGAAAATCTGATTTGCAAATCTGCTCTTCCGTTCCTTGAATCTCCAATGAAGTGCAATTGTGAATTCCGTATGAATCCACCTCCAAGATGAGATTGGTTTTTTGTCCAATCCACCTTATTTTCACAAGGGTTTTTCGTCCTTGGAAAAAAGATGCAAACAAGTTGCAAATCCACAAAGGAAATAAAATGATATGCTGATTGATGATTTGAAATGCCTCCAAACAAGTTGCTTTTATACATGATTTACCTTCTTTTTTCTAGTTGGCCAACCTCCTTCTAAAGTCAACTTTTATTTCACTTGTTCTCCTCAAACTAGGCCGACTCACCTCAAAAGGCATATTTTATTTTATTTATTAGCCTTCAACTTGGCCGACCCTTCTTTAGGCTAGTTTTGGTGCTCAAGTAAAACAAAATTACTCCTTCCTTCTAGGCCGACCCAATAAGGACACTCCTTATATTTTATTCTTTTCTCTCTCCTCTTCTTGGGCGTTCACATCAAAAGGGAAACACTTGTTTATTTTTAATATTATTTTCTTCCTCCAATCAAGTTGTCTTCCTTAGAAAAATATTATGAATTATCCTTTGTTTATTCCAAAGACGATTTCCATGTTTTTCTTCCTTTTTTCCTTCATCTCTTATTCTCCAATTGGGTCGCTCTCTCTAGGGCAAATTATTTGACCCAAGTTGACTTCGCCAAAATTACCACAAAAATATGTTAACTCAATTCCCACATTCAAATTATCTTGCAAAATTAGCAAAATGTGAAAATTGGCTCATCATGACATCATTAGGTGATCACTCTGAAAAAAGGGGACATTACAAGTTGGAACTTGGAAATATTTACTATGTTTCTTACATTGATGATTTTTCAAGAAAAGCCCTAATTTATTTCATGAAGATCAAAGATGAGGTCTTTGGAAAATTTTAAGAGTTCAAAGTGTTAAGGTTTGACAATGGAGGAGAGTATATCTCTAAGGACTCTGATGCTTTTTGTAAAGATGCAGGGATCAAGAGGGAGTTGACTGTGCCTTGACCGTGCCTTACAACACTGTAGAATGGGGTTGCAAAAAGGAAGAATAGGTCCATCATATATATTGCTAAGTCTATCATTCATGACTTAGATTTGCCATGCTTCTTTGGGTTGAAGCATGCGGTGTGTAATGTCCCTTTTTGAATTTTTATGAAATATACTTTTTTTTGTATTTTTTGAATTTATACAAACTGGAATAGATATAGATTGCAGACCAAATACTGAGTAGCAATAGTAAAACTATAAATAAATTTGTAAACCCTTAACACCAAATGTTATTCAGATATTGCAGATTTCTGAATATTGATAGAATTTAACACCAAGTACAACAATACCCTTAATGTAAATTATCAGCTAAAACCCAAATAATAATTATCAAAGTTAGCAATTCCAAACTTACAAGAGCAGTGATTGAAGTTGAAGCATATTGTACGGCATAAAACAATTTGTACGAAACCTTTGAAGAAGGTACAACAACTGAGTAGGATGTTACGACATCCTAAAAAGACGCACAACTCCTTAATGTGGTACGACTGACCAATGTATTATATACCACATATGGTAGTCTGGGTAGATTAAAATATGTACGATAGATTAAAAGATACCTTTCCCTTCATACGACTGACTCAACAGTCAATAGTCTGAAGTGGCATACATAGCATATTCAAACTGTTGCGATATGAAAGAAATATGGTATGACACCCCTTCCAAATGATGTATGGTCTACAATCATGTACGACAACCACCACCAACAATTTCGTTTGCTGTGAACAACAAATACCCATATTCAATTAAATATCAACCACTAAACTTGAATCTGCACTCCTTACACAACTGGAAAGATCTTTAATGCAAACTGAAACTGGGAAATCTTCAATCCTTTCAGCACAAATATAATCCCCGGATGGAATCACCTCAGACAGACAAGAGGGTTTTCGTCCTCCAATCCAGCAATGGAATGTGAGGGTTTTCGTCCTCCAGATTCCCTACACCAAAGGGTTTTGTAATGTCCCGTTCTAGAATCTCCTTATTTTTGCTTACATAAATAACCCTAACTCACAGTAATAGTTGCATCATTAATTATAAATATAAATTTATCTAAAAATTGTAATTTTGATTATAATATTCAGATTAAAGATTATGGTGTATATCTGAAAATATAAAACTTATCCTTTCAGTTCTGCTGTAATTCTTCTTCTAATATGCAACTATCTCTCATTTTATGAATGTTTCTAATTTCTGCCTAAGTTAGGGGTTTTCGTCCACTAACTTTGATAGGAGAAGTTAAGGGTTTCTGTTCTTAATTTGTGATCCATAGCTTGTATTCCACAAGGAAATAAATATTATGTTTTCATAATTGATATTCCATGCTTCTTCCCCCTTTATTGATTTCTCTTATATATCTTGTCTCCTCATGAGACACAACCCTTCATATGTCCCTTGACCCATCGGTTAAGACTAATCTTTATTTAATTTGTAGTTATTAATTATCTTTTCATAGTTATAGTGTAATCTAGATTAAGAATGTCATATACTTAGAATTGTAATGATAGTTCTCCAAAGTCTGTGAAATCACACTTGATGCATAGGTTGCTAAAACTCACAGCTCTCAGATGATAACAAGTTCCTTTGCCCCAATATTATATTCAAGCCATGACAGGTTACATTCATAACAATATTGCAGACCATTCAACTCCCTTACATAGCGATGAAGCATAGATATAAATACGATTTGCAGGGCTACAGTATACACAATTATCTCGGTCCAGTCCCACGATCCAGTGGCCCCCGACCTTCAGCGATTACAGTTATTGCAAAGACACACCTGCATCTTCAACGACTTTCTCGGAGTATGTGATCTCTTGAATTGATTGTGTCAGGGACACCAAATCAATTCAAGGGAGATGGATGCAGCCGCCAGACTCCCATTTCCCAGTGCTGGCGCCTAGATATTAATACCTTGCATGCTTAGATGACTGCTACTCTCGACCTGTTGATGTTAAGATATGCTCGCGTCCTTGAATCTCAACATTCAGGATGTTGTCCAAACTCGCATCCGCCTTTTGGGACTTCAAGGAATATTCTGGATCTACCTGTCGCTTGTTAGTCTTCGCTAAGTTGGCGTCCAGATTAGAAATTGAGTTGGATTATATTTTGAAAACGGGACATTACAATTTTCATCCTTAGGCGTGGAGATGAACATAAATGCTCAAACATAGAGAAAAGGGTTTGTAAACAATAACAATGGATGATTCTATTTGTAACCAACTCTTCCTTTTATAATCACCTTTTTAGTTTGAATTTCCTTTTCTTGCCTAAAATTCCCTCTAGAAGTGTTTAGAAACACTTTTTAATAAAATATTATATTAGGCCCACTATATTAAAATAATAATACATAAGTCGTCTTTTTATAATGTTATAAAAATAAAGTTATTAGGATAACTTAAAATATTTGTATTAAATTAAATTATTTAGAAAAAGGGGACATGACAGTCCGCCCTTCCCAAAATTGCTTGTTCTCAAGCAATGCAAATTCAACCGCTTTGACTCTCCCCAAGTGACCATCTCTATAATACCTGTATCCCAATTCATCCTTGAGAACTTGCAATTCCATGTTCTAAATCCCTCATGTGATGCAATATGTTCCTTTGATTGCATAACTTTTGCTAAGGCTTGCTTATGTAGCTCCCTTGAAGCCTTCTCCATTTCTTTGTTTGATGCACGTATTTTGTCTTTCTCATTCTCAAGTTGCTTTGCTTGTTGATCCATCCTACACAAAGCTCCTGTAGACTCGTGATATATACTCAACTCGGTTGTTCGCCTTGTTTCTGCAATTGCTAGTTTTCTTGGGGCTTGCCTTATGTGAAAAATGAGCTCATCGCAATGCTTTTGTTGCACTACTCTGATAGAACTGGGAGCTGAAAATTTGGCACCAAAAAACACTTTTGCAACTATGAAATTTTTTGCCAATCTTGTTCTTTCATAAGGTGTCATGTCCCCTTTTAATTAATTTCATTTGGAGCACCTAATAGTCCAATTCCATATTTTCCGTGGCTCAAGGTAAGAGATAAGGGAAGTAATCAATTTAATATTTAATTTTGGTCCCATAATATTTTATATTTTTGAAGCTATTTTAGTGGGCCAATTAAATATTAATATATTTTCTCCAATTTGGGGTGTGGGATATGAAAAGATGCTCTTGCAACATCCAAGGCTTAAATTTAGGAGATTCTATGTCAATGGTGGAGTTATTTAAGAAAAGGAATTACAAGCTAATTTTTAGCCGACGGTTATGGAAGTGGAAGAGGTGATAATTAATATTATTTAATTTTTGTCTTTTCCCACCAAAGAGGGGCTTTTGGATTTGTTCCTCTATTTATTTGGATGCAAATACACATTTCAAACATCTCATTTTATCATATAGAAACTCCGTCGAAATTTGTTTGGACATTTGTGTTCATACAAAAATCTTTTGTGGACGAAAACCCATTGGAGATTGGAATCAGAGGATGAAACCCCTTTGGTTCAAAGAGCAATTTCATTTAGGGATTGCATTGGAGCTTCAAAGATTTGCAGGATTGTTCAGTTGTTCAATGTGTGCTTGTATTTTTTGCAGGTTGCAGGTGAAGAAGTGTGTAGTTTTGGGTGCAGTTTTGGATTGCATATTTGTTTGAATGTGTGCTGCTGTAGCACATCATTTTGGCTGTTAATATTTATTGTTCTACATGTTCAAATCAGATTCAAATTTTGTGGTTATTAATTCCCAGTTTGAAGTCTTTCATTATTGCCAGTGTGTGAGTTCTGCAGTGTTGTGAGGGATTTTGGAGAGATAGTTTCAGTTTATTGTTGCTGCTGTTGCTACTATTATTTTGGCTGTCGTAACAGGCCCATATAAGTGTCGCAACGGTATTTCATATACAAAAGGTTCCTTGGAGTTTTAATGCAAAGAATTGTCATTTTGATGAAATTGGGTGTAGAGATTTGTGAGTAGTTTTCAATATAACTATTCCAGATTTGTTCCAGATGATATTGTTGTTATTGAGGCTATGAAACATTACTTTTCTATACATGAGGGTCTCCAACATGCCACTTTCAGTTTGTAGTTCATTTGTATGCAATTTGGTGCCAAAACTATTGAATCTAGGGCATTGGAAGTATTCCATTTGCAGTAGCTTTTTCTGTTCTTGTTGTTGCTGGAGTATTTGCTATTGTAACAACATATTTAATCAATACAAGAAGATCCAGAAGTTTCTATGCAAAATTGTCAAATTCGGGAGCATAGATTGCAAAGAATTTGTTAAAACTTTGTGGGTATTTCTTAATATCTTTTGGAATGATTTGAGGAGAGTTTGGAACAAAATATTTTGTCTCAGATCTGTTGTGTATTTCTGTATTTAAATAAATTTGCAAAATATTTTAATTTGGGACATTATATAAGGCTCAGAATTGTCTGTAGATTTTGTCTTTGACATTGAATAAAGAGTAATGGCAAAAACAATTTCTGCCCCATCTTTTAGTATGTTATGTACTATGGCCACAATCATGTTTGATGCATGGCTAAACATAAGCTGCAAATTTCCATGCTTCTTTGTTTTCATTGCAAGTGAAAATATTTTCCCTGAAACCTCCAAATGAGTAGTAGGGAAAGCATTACCATAACCTTCTTGGATTCTCCTTACAATAGGTAGAAAGTTACTGTAGTTTCTATCAGCAAGTTTTGTCATATTCAGAGCTTGATCTGTTATTATCAGCAATTCTGAAATGTAAAGATGTGGCCACTATTGATTGGTAGTTATGGGAACATTCATAACTTCTGCGACACTTTCTTGGGCAGCAATGTCTTAAGAAACTTTTATGAGAAAATCATCTACTTTGTTCTTTGCCTTGAAAACATCTTTATTTTCTATCAACTTATTCTGAAATAGCTGAAATCTTGTTCCATTAGCCATCAACTAAAATTGTAATCGTGAAATTTGATCAATACACAACTGTACCTTGGCTGCAAACTTCATGCTGCTGCTGAAATTTGACTTCTACAAGTTGGGATTCCAGTGTTTTTATCTACTGCATAAATTGCTGTTTGCAAATTGCACACTGTTCTAAGAATTTCTTGGACCTGTTCTTTAGCCTCTCATTTTCTTTGAGCTGGAAAAATTGTTTCCTTTGTTTCTCAAGTTTGTTTGTTTACCTCATTTGGAAATTTATTGGAAAGCTCCAATCTTTCTTGCTGTCCTTCTGTTATGCTCCTCCTTAGTGCTCCTCCTTACTTGAGCAACATAGATTACATTTGCTCAGGTTTCCACCTCTTCAATGGGATGTGCACCTTTTGTTTTTGCAACATATTCTTCATGTACTTTACTCACTTGATCAGCTATAGCAGCATTCTTGTTGCTAGTTTTATCTCTGATGTGAACCTTAGAAACTCTATTGTATTCTCCAAGGAGTGTAAAAGTTGCATAGTTTTTATATTGCCCAATAGTATCTGTACTTCCAACAATTTTCTGATATGTGTTAGTAATAATAAAATCAGCTTGATTCTTTGCAAAAATGTTTGTTGTCAATTAACATGAGAATTGCAAAAATGTTTATTGTCAATTAACATGAGAAACCAAACCTTTTCCAGCATATGTTCAAATCTGCATATTTTGTCTTCTCCCAAGTATGTGCAATGCTGTAATGAATGAATTCCAATTTCTTTGTAATCAAAGAAGCCACGAGATTCCCATCAATGTTATTCTCAACTTTTGCAAATTCTCCTCTGTGCATCCAAGGGTGGTGAACATGCTTGGAACTTGGTTTCAAATTTGTGACATGCTGATTTCCTCTATCTATCTGTGATCTTGGGGGCAAATTACTAAGCACCACACTATGATTATTCAAAAAATTTTGAATGTCAAAATGATGTCTATCTTGCTTACCACAAAATGAGAAGGTATGAATGCCTTCCAAGCATCTTGCTGCCCTTGTTACCTTCGTTTTTCTAAGCAACACCACTTTCCTTTCAAATGTAAAAGTTTATCTCCCTGGATTGAGGATTCTACAAGACTTGTCCCATGAACTGCACCAACTGAACTTTCATAACCCTGTTAGCATTCATAAAATATATATCAATAAGAATGATCTTAAACTCATCACAAATCTCATCCTTCCTGTGTCTCAAAATATCATCCGGATCCCATATCAGAATGCATAAGTAGTGTTGAGCAAAATTATTTATGTGCCCTTTCACATTTTCACCGTTCTTAGACTGCTTCCCATGATGAGAAGAGTTTTGGCACTCATAGGCATGTGCTGTATCATAGGTTTACACCAAGAAGCATGTAGTGAATTACCTTCTTGACTGCTTACCACAAATGGTGGATCATGAGGATGCAAATATAGCAAGTTACCAATACCTTCTTCTTCCTTAACGTGGTTAAGCAAAGTCTTCCTTAATGTGACATTACTTCCACATAAATATAGTCCATTACATATGGAAAATGTTATGCCAATGTTGAGTGGTAAATCAACAATACTAGCAAATGAATCAAAATCAACATGAGAAAGTAAAACTGTTCTGCCCTATCAAGCATACCATTGACTCTATACGGAAGATAGGCATTTGCCAACTTATTGCCAACCACAGTGACAATTATCATGACACATACATGTGCAAATGCAACAATAGTTTGCATAATTGCACTCTCTATCGAGACATCAGATTTGAGTCCAACTATATATATATATATATATATGAATCTGCTTACCTTGTTTTTGAACTGCTCCATTGATACTTGCCTTAAGAACACCATCAGATGTGAGGTGACATGCCTTCGTCCCTTGCATTTGACCAAGAGCTACAACCATTGAACTTTCACAACCCTGTTAGCATTCATAACATATTCCTTATGTTTATCCATGGTTGAGTTTAGTTTTCTTTTTTTCCAGGTGCATAGGATGACGAATCTATTAGCAATAATGATTTTGAACTTGAAAACTTTACTCTTTATGTGTCTCATCATATCACTCGGATCCCATACCATTCTGCTAAAACAATTTTGAATTTGAACAAAAGAATCTATGTGCCCTTTACTAAGACTAAGTGGTTGAATTTTGAATTTGAATAATGCAAAGACTAAGTGGTTGAATAGTTGTGAAGAAGCCATTGGCTATTTGTGTTTAAATGTCTCTCCTGAATTGTTGTTTCTCATTGAGCACCTTGCTATAGCTATGGCTATGTGGACTACATTTTCAAAATTGTTTGGGCAAACAAATGAAATCCAGGGACATTTGTTGGAAAATAAACTAATAAGTTTCAATCCATGCAATTTTGACAACATACAAGACTTCATCGCCAAGTTCAAGTCACTAAGAGCACAATTGAAGGATATTAAAATTGAAAAATCAGCTATATAGTTGATATTAAGTGTTCTCTCTAAGCTAGGACCTGACTATTTAGTGTTTGTGTCTACCTTCTATGCTACAAAGAGTGCCTTGGGGAGTGAGTTTAAAATGTCGAACTTTGAGGATTTTGCCCATGTCTCACACTAGGGAGCAAGATAAGCTTATTCAAATGGGTACCTTTAAGTTTTCGGAATCACATGTTTTGCTTACAAAACATGAGAAGGCGTGGCAAAGAGAAAAAAAATAACAAGCTTCAAAAGAACACAACAATCATCCACATCCACATCCATAGAAGAACATCAAAACTACTCTTACAAAGGGGAATCATTAAAGAAGGAGAAGCCCAAATTTGCATATTGCGATAAACCTAGGCATGATGAACATCAATGTTATGCAAAATAGTTTGATGAGTTCAAGGATCTTCTAATGAAGAACCAAATCAAATTGCCTTCAACTATGTGAGGAGGTTCATCATCTTCTTATACATAGTCAAAGAAACAAAAGGGCAATGGACTTGTCGCAGTTGTAGATTTTGAGTTGAGATGGATCCCTAATTCTAGAGCTTCGCATGATATGGCTTCATCACAAAGTATGTTCTCTTCATTTTAGTCTTATTCATCATCACATATCCTAATGGGTAACAACACATATATGTATGTTTGTGGGAGAGGCTCTATTGACATGGGTGAAGGATCATTCAATGATGTCCTTTGCATTCCTTCATTGTCAACTAATTTCCATTCTATCTATCAAATCACTCATAGTGGGATAGGGAACAGTGATGAGTTTACACCAGATTCTATGGTCATTTGGGATTTGCAAAGCAGAGACATTGTTGCACTTGGGAAGGTAGATGATTGGTCTAGATTGTACACCTTCTCACATTTTGCTCATGATGTTCCTTCAACTAATGCTCACACTTAAGCATCTAGTGTGGACACTTCTGAGGAGATATAGTATGGTCATTAGAACTCTCAAGTCCTTTCATTGACTGAGGTTCTAGAGACGTATTGACATTCCATCTCCTTCATCTCCTAAAATTCAATGTTGCTTCCGGTGGGGCTACTAGTGATTCAACATAGCAAGATCATATTCATCGTCTTCCAAATATGGCTTCTTGGAATGAGTACTTGACAAATATATTAGGTTTGTTTTGTGAGTCTCTTCTTGCAAATTTGGAGGACACCCTTGAGGACATTCATATCCTCTTTGATGATAATTTCATCACAGTTGTTGTCACTTTGTCTTTGGTCACTGTTCTTCATTTGTCTCCATTGTGTTTTGAGAGGTCACTTTTTTTAGTTAGGCCTAAGATTCCTAATTTGTTTGTGATACTGTTGGACATTAGCATGGCAAAATTCAAGCAGCTTCTAGAGACATCATACATTTTGAGTTTTCTTCCCTCATATTCCTTTTAGGAATGGGAAGATATCTGACAGATTTCTTTGTGTTTTTTCTTGCTAAGGGTAGAAATGTTATTCGGCTATCATGGGTTCTTTTCAGCATTTAGTGTCGAGCATAGAAGCAGAAATCGCCAAAAAATTGCGAATCGCCAAGTTTGGCGATTTTAACCCAAAAATCCGGCGTCTAGGGTTTCGTGCATTTCCTTTTGCCTGATGTATTCATCTTTCTGCGTTATTCATCTTTCTGCATTTGGTTTCGCTGCTAATCGTGAGAACAAGCAACGAGTTTAGAATTTTTTCCGGCGTGAATTTATTTATAGGCGTGAGACAATTTTTTCCCCGTGTGAGAACAACCGACGAGTTTAGAAATTTTTCCGGCGTGAATTTATTTACTGGCGTGAGACAATTTTTTCCCCGCGTGAGAACCCATGAGTTTAGAAAATTTTCCGGTGTGAATTTTTTTAGGGCGTGAGACAATTTTCGGATAAAAGCCTATCAGAAAGCTTTCATATTAATTTAGCTTTTTTATATAATTAGAGGTGGGGTATGCTGGGGAGGACGAAGATGAATTTTCTTCTACCACTGTTAGTGGAATACCCATACCGATTACAGAAGTCCAATGATCTCAATTAGTGCCAGAACATGAACCCAAGAACAGATTGTAGAGTAATGTTTCTCGGGGCAAGATATACAAATCCTTTGGTATATTTTCATTGTTTGGTTTGGTTAAATGGATTCGTTTTCAGAGTGTATTGTATATATTAATTAATCACTATTAATACTTTTTCGTTCCGGCTTATTATATTTATGTCATTAATCTATAAAATATAATATTATAAATTATATTATTAATAGATCTATATTATAATATTAATATTTTTAATATATAATATATTATTTGTATTTATTATTCTATTTTAATATTTATATCATTAATTTATATTTTGCTACATTAATATATTATTAATATTTATTAAATATAATAATATTATAAATATTATTATATTATATTATTAATAATTATATATTATAATATTAAAATATAATACTTATGATTGTATTATAATATTTATATCATTAATTTATATTTTTCTACACTAATATATTATAATAATAATATTAATATGTATTATATATTATTATATTTATAATTTTTTTTTTATAATGCACCTGGTAAACTTTTTATCTAATTGGCGAGCTGGTGGACACACCCTCCGGCTCCACGTGAGTGACTTAACCACCGAACCATGCCCTTATCGGCATTTATATATTATATTATTAATAGTTATATATTATAATATTAAAATATAATATTTATTATTCTATTATAAAATTTCTTTTTTGTATTTTTCTACATTTTTTTGGAGATCCGATTTTTTCACGATTTTTTCACGATTTTTTGAAAAAATCTTGTACTTTTAGTTTGCCGATTTTATCTTCAAACAATTTTTGCTTCATTGGTGTCGAGCATCTACCATTGGCACATGAGACTACACTTTTGAGGAGGTGGGAAGTGGGAGCAGGGGCTGCATGGCATCTCTTCTTTTCCTCTCTTTGGGGGGGAGTTTTGTCCTACGGGTTTTCTCCTTCTCATCTTTGGAGGGACATCATCTTGTACATGGGTACCTAACATAGCCACACATTTGCCAGGACCCATCTATCTTTCCTACCCACCTAAGCTATGCTTATGGGGGGTGTTGGTGCATATTTATTTTCTGGTATTTAGTTATTTACTTTATTGCATATTTTCACCTAGGATAGGATAACTTTGCTAAGGTAGGTATCTACTTAGGTAGGTTGCAATTGCACATGTGACTTGTACTTTCCTTGTTTGATGGAGTTATACTGCAAACATGTGAGTACATCTCCTTTATCCCACATTGGTTGTACACTCACATCTCTTGGTGGTGTATCCTATATATACCCATCTCATGTACTTTTGTATATTCAATCTTGTTTTGCATATTTGCATCCTTTGATAGAATATAATTATTCTCTCATTTTGGGTCCTTTTTGTGCTTTCATTGAAGCTTCTTGTTTTGGGGTGGTTATCTCTATAGCCATATTTTATATGGTATCAGAGCATTCTATACTAGCTCTTACAATAGTGAGCAGAGGTGTTAAGTTTCATGAGGATGCTTGGTCCTCTAAAGCTTTCGGAGCCTCCCATGGAGGTCGAGGATAGCAAACAGCCTGCTGTTCCAAGTTCTGATCAGCAAAATACAATAGGCCCTACTATTGAAAACCAAGTTTTAGTAAGGCTGAAAATATCTCAACGTCATCTAATACAACCAAGAAGCCTAAATGGCTTCCCCAAACTTTGTAGGAGGCACAAAACCAAGTAGGAGCACCAAAAACTTTTTTTAGAGTGAGCCAGTCACCTCAGAAGTTTCCAAGTTATGTTGCTTTATTGTTTTACATCATTAATGCCGAGCCTTCTACTTTTGAGGAGGCAAACTCAAAGCAGGTAAGACTAGAGGAGTATAATTTCATTATTTAGAATGATGTTTAGGAGATTGTGCCTAGATTTAGTGGGAAGTCAATGATTGATTCAAAGTGGCTGTACAAAGTGAAGCATACAGTAGATGGGAACATAGAGAAATTCAAGGCCAAATTTATTGCATGCGGGTTCTCTCAAAAATAGGGAGTTGATTATGATGAGACTTTTCCTCTAGTTGCAAGTTATACTTCTATTTGAGTAATTATTTCTCTTGCTTCTCATTTTGGTTGGCCTTTATATTAGATGGATGTAAAAACAACCTTTTTTAATGGCAACATTTAGGAAAAGGTTTATATAAATCAACCTAGAAGATTTGAGGTGCATCGGTAGGATACTCATGTATGTAGGCTGAAAAAAGCCTCTTATGGGCAGAAGCAAGCATGCCATGCTTGGTACTCTCCAATTGATTAATACTTTGGGCTTTACTAAAACTACTACATATCTTAATCTTTATTATTTACTTGATAAATCTAATCTATTGGTTTTAGTCTTGTATGTGGATGAATTTATTCTTACACGAAGTAGTGAGAAGTTCATTGTATTATGCAAGAGGGAGTTGACATCTAAATTTGACATGAAAGATATCGGACTTACGCACTATTTCTAGGGTCTTGAAGTATGGCAAGGTACAAGAAAAGTCTTACTAAGTCAAGGGAAGTACACAGTAGAAATTCTAAAAAGATTTTAGATGTTGAATTATAAACTCTTTGTTACTCCAATGATTCCAAAATTGAAGTTCATAGCAGATTTATCAGTAGAGTTGGTAGATCCATTTGTATACGGATAGCTGATAAGTTCTCTAATGTATTTCATAAATTCTAGACTTGATATTTGTTTTGCAGTGAATACATTAAGTTAGTTTATGGTTGAGCCAAGGTGGGGTTGTTGGATTGTTGCAAAACATGTGCTCCAATACTTGAAGGGCACAATTCGTTATGGGTTGAAGTATGTTGGAGACCCAGAGTTAATGTTGCATTGATTCAGATTAGGCAGGCGATTTTTGTGCTAGAAAGATCACTTCAAGGTTTTGTTTCAGGTTGGGGCTAGGAATGATATCTTGGTTCAATAGGTTACAAGCAGTTGCAACATTAAGTTGATAGCTTCTTCTACTAGTTGTGAGGTTATTTGGCTTTGCAAGTTGATAGCAAAACTTACTAATTAGATGTTGAAGCCTACAATAGTATATTGTGATAATCAAAGTTGCATCAAACTATCTGAGAATCTAGTGTTTCATGATTGCTCCAAGCTCATAGATATTTTTTATTGTTTTTTGAGAGACAATGTTCAGAAGGAAGTAGTCATTTGCAATATACATACCCAATTTTTTTTTAATTTTTACAACAATATGTAAATGCATACAGTATAATCTCCTCAACACTTTCTGATCACCTAGATCCCGAGATGGGCAAGGTGAGAGCATACGATATGTTGGAATTACACAACTACCCAATGCAACTACCAATGCTCATAGAACCACTAGGCGGCCATGCCGTCCACAATCTACGCTTCTTCAGCGGAGTGGTTATTTTTACACAATATGATCGCACGAGGCGGCAAGCCGTCCACAGCTACACTTAGTTAGTGGAGTGCAAATGCAATTACAGAGTGAACACACGAGGTGGCAAGCCAATCTTATCGATGCTTCTTCAACAGACGTGTGTTTAACATGCAATGCCACTGGCAGAATGTCTAACTTGCTCAAACCAAAATGGTTGATATAGCAAGTTGTTCATGCCAAACTGGGTTGAGACATGAATGCTATAAAATATTGGCGGTGAACCGTTCAATTTACAATATGAAATGCATCATGAAATGACCCATGGCGGTACTACTATCCAGGGTTATCAAACACAAGATATTGCAATGATGTAAAGTAAATACATTGAAATATAGAGGCTGCAATATCAACTAATTATTCTGATTTTCAACATGATATCACTGCTGCAATCAAAATGGCAAGATTATGAACACTGTAAACCATTCAAACCAACAACAAGTCATACCCACAATCTATTGATGAAGTTGATGGAGATAGAAGCCATAAACACTATAGAAACACTGGAAGACTCTGGAATAACCGAAATTTAGGTCTGATATAACTCTGCAGCACTGCTAAAACCCTAACCAGCAACACAGAATCACACAAAACCCTTCTGAAAGATGAAAGTTCAACTCACAAATGATTGATGATAGCTGAAGATGTCTAGACGCCTCCCAACTATCATTTAAACTCAGAAAGTAGAGGGTGATTCACCCTAGAACTGCCACGCCCTTCACTCTAACTAGTATGGCCTGCACCAGGATGGTACGGCCAGCCACAAAGTAATTTTAAATCTCTGTAAAACAGGTTAAACAGTCAATAAACCTTGCCAAAGCAGGCACCTTGGTCTTAGGACTGATTTCCAATCACCTTGAAGGTTCTCTGCCTTGTAAACTTCACTATGTATAATGAGATAGGCGGCAGACCCGGAGGAAAAAGTACGGCTCAGTAGGATCACAGCAATCTTCACAACAACCAAAATTACTATCAAAATCTCAACTTCCGTCACTACTAAAAAGACGTCA
Source organism: Cunninghamia lanceolata (assembly GCA_027924645.1). Taxonomy (NCBI): domain Eukaryota; kingdom Viridiplantae; phylum Streptophyta; class Pinopsida; order Cupressales; family Cupressaceae; genus Cunninghamia; species Cunninghamia lanceolata. The sequence continues at coordinate 3,418,509 of BSBN01001182.1, read as the reverse complement.
CTTCCCACATCAAAACACATCAAAATCCTCACTATTAACACTCATCATAAAAAATCCATTGAAGCTCTGTGTGATTCTTGTAGTGAAACCACCATAACCAGCCAGGGAGGATTTTTCACCATCGAAATTAGTAATCTCAAAAGAGTTTACGCTCTCAAGAAATTCAAGAAGAACTGAGGTTCTTGTTGATGAGGTTTTTGTGACTACAACAACATTAGAATAAAACATAGAGTATCCTATCCTCTCTTGAATAAAGCTTCTCAGATGCTGAACTACGTGATCGAATGAGACTGCTCCAAGGTTCCTTTTGTGTCAGGTCTTGACGTGCGCAGGGATAGATTCAGTGGAATGATGTGATTTGCTGGTAATCACGAGGGGGACTTACGTGGGCTTACTCCTTCGTAGACATGGAACTCACTCCTAGGACTCGGACTTGTGGGCGAATGGAATTCCTTCACAAATGGAAATATTGGAATTCCTAGGTTCCACTCTTGAAGAGGAAGATGATTTGGCAATGAGGCTCTGGAAAACTAATCCTAGTGAAAATCTAAAAGAAAATGCAAAAGATAAGGTAAGGGTTTAGGAATCTAATCAATGGAAATGACTGTTGTTGAAGATGAAACTGGAACCAATCCTCTGCTTCGTCATGAGACAACAGCTAGGCAGGGGCAGTGCTATCTTCTAAGGGGGAATAAGGATTTTCAGACTGCTTCAGTAAGAGACATAGATTTGGTCATACGGAACAGTCGAAGTTAGGTTCGAATTAAGTTCAGACTAACCATGCACGATGATTTGCAAGCCACAGATCACCAATGGTATGAACAAACAAATTCAATCATACAACAGTAATAATCTCCATCTTTCTAACTAATAAAAATATGAAAATACAAGAAAGAACTTCAATATTTTCAGATTTGCTCCAAGAAATCAATAAGACCATGCCAAAAATCCAAAGGAATATATGAACACCATTCTTCAATGCATATATAATTACTTCAGAAGTTTATATCACAACAATCCAACTGATTTTGGAGTTCCAGCTCATAAGAAACTATGCAGAAATGAAAACTAGCTACTAAGGAGCTCTAGGAGCTTCAGAATGGTAAATATCAGAAAAGGAGAGAGAGATAAAATGAAGCATCCCTCAGCCTTTATATAGGCTCTCAAAAATATCTTAGGGCAAAAGGAAATCAGATTTCCTTGAAACATGTGCCCTAGGTTACAAATCCTGGAAAAAGCAGATGGGGTCGTCAGAATATGCATGCAGGAGACTGCCACCTGCCTAGGTCGTCAGAATGTGTAAGGAAACTTTCCAGCTGTCTTGGTCGCTATCTGTCTAGGACTTCTGGATAGGACTGTCCTGTCTGTCCGGAACTTCCTTGGTCGCAAATTCCATGATGTCCTGGAGTCCTTTATCCTGAGCGCAGATTCCAGGGTGAACGGGATTTTCATGTGGAGGAATCCTTCCTTGAGCAGGGGCGCACTTTCCTTAGGGTCCTGGAATGGAATTCCTTCCTGAGTTGGAATTCCCTGTCATGGAATAGGATTCCCTGTACTGGATTCCTGGGTTGGATTTCCTCATCCTTGGCGTGGATTCTCATTCTTCTTGATGGATGGTGAACTTGAAGTGTATCCTCTTGGTTTTCCAAGGATTGATCCTCCTGTTCGGAACTGGAATCCCTGATACTGGACTTGGAGTGATTTCTCCCATTCCGCCATCCTTGATGCAGGATTCTCTGTCATTTGAAATCTTTGGAAGGACATCTTGATCTTCCTTATCCCTTTGTGCGAAGTCTCCCTGTCGCCGAACTAGAATCTTTGATGTTGCCTTCCCTTCCCTCGGTATGCATGGGTAGTCTTCTTATTGTCAGAACTCCTGGATCCTTGAAATGGTCATCATTCCCGGCACTTGAACTCTCTGCATCCATCCTGCTTGCCTCGGATCATCTTTGTTCATCCTCCTCATGGGACTTATCCTCGTCTTGGATTCCTGCAAAACATGGGAAACCTCGAATAGTCATGATGCACAAAATCCATAAATGCAATGCAATATGAAATGAAACATGAATGATTTTGCAAGTTTTGATCAATTTCACTTATAAATTCCTGAACAAACAAAGGATTTCCCTCATTCTCCAGCATTCTTCATATTCGACTGACTTTTCCTTCATTACAGGGTTACCAGGCATGGACAGGAGGAATTTCCAGGTCAGGGAGCAATTTCCAGGTGGTCAGGGATTCCTGCTCATCTTGGAATTCCACTTGTCCTGGAGGATGAATTTCTGCCCTCCTTGCTTTGGAATTGAATTAGAATGATTGAAAGTGACTTGAGCGCTGCCTTATATAGGCATTTAAACCTTCTTTGCCACTTGGCCGACTTGGGTTAGAGGAGAAGAAATTTAGCCGCCCAACTTTATCACTGGCCGACTTAGTTTTTTGTCCTTTTCTGTTTTGTCAGTGGTCGGGGTCGGGGATTTATGAATGTCGGGGAATTTGGCATGTCGGGGAATTTGGCATGTCGGGGATTTTGCAATGTCGGGGAATTTGGCATGTCGGGGAATTTGCAATGTCGGGGATTCCCTGAGGTTTTGGATTTTCTTCCCTAGCATAACTCTTGAACTTTTGCTAAAATCCAGCTAAGTCTTGGAATATTGCCCCTTGGGATCTTACTCAGATGGAAGGTTGCAATTTTGCTTTCTGTGGACAGGAATTCATTCAAGCTGAAACTCCCGGAAGGAGTTGGAATCTGCCTGGCACGTCCTCCTACAGGTCCTGGATCAAGTTGTTCAGTTGCATTCATGATTGGGTGAGGAGGATTGTTCCGCAGGAATTTCTGAGTTCTGACGTCCTCTGAAGGACAGAAATTCACCTGTGGAGGAACTGGCGGGATGTGTCCTTGGACTTTTATGTTCAGTCTTTTGGATATTTGCTAAGGTTTTCATCACTCTGTTTTGGCAGGGATAGATTTTCTTATGCTGGGATCAGAGACTCCATCATTTTAAAACCAGAAGTACCCTCCATCATGTTTAGGGATTCCGGACTCCGAGGTACAACAGGCGAGGAATTCTTCCATGCAAGAGATGGCAAACTGGGTTCCGAAATTTCACCCCGCAGGTCTCCCATCCCAGACTGGATCAGGAATGTCCAAGGGCGCAGAATCCAGAAGGTCAAGGATTTTGCGCCCAGGACAAAATTTGTCCTAGAGCGCAGAATCCAGAAGGTTAAGGAATTTGCGCCCAGGACAAAATTTGTCCTGGAGCGCAGAATCCAGAAGGTTAAGGAATTTGCGCCACTTGCCTTTGGAGTTCAGTTTCAGGGAATCTAAGTCAAGGATTTGCATTTTCCTGAGTTTCGAAGTGGGATTCTAGTTTTGCAGTAGGTTCATTCTCCTAGCTACTCCATGGAGGTTCAGATGTTGATACAGGATCAGAAAACGGAGTTTATTTCTTCCATCCTCGTTCCTTCCATCCTCGCGGAATCTGTTACTTCCAAGGCGGGATGAGAGGTTCGTTTCTTCCATCCTCGTTTGTTCCATCCTCCGGGAGTCTCTTTTCGATGGCGAGACATGAGGTTCATTTCTTCCATCTTTCGTTTCTTTCATCCTTCATTCCTTCCATCCTCCGGGAATCTAATGGCGAGACGCAAGGTTCGTTTCTTCCATCTTTCGTTAGTTCCATCCTTCGGGAGTCTCTTTTCGATGGCGAGACATGAGGTTCATTTCTTCCATCTTTCGTTTCTTCCATCCTTCGTTCCTTCCATCCTCCGGGAATCTGATGGCGAGACACAAGGTTCGTTTCTTCCATCTTTCATTTCTTCCATCCTCCGGAAATCTGCTGTCTCTACAACTGAAGGATAGATGTTCATTTGTTCCATCTTTCAACTTACCTGTTTGGAATTGGCTAAGTCTGGTAGCCTGAAATCCTGAAATCCTGAAAAAATGACTAAGTCTGAAATCTGGTGGATCTTCCAAATTCTAGATTCTGCATGTTAAATCCGGTGGATTCGAGACCTATCTCAAACATCCTGAAAGGTATATTGAAAAATATTTAAAGTATAAGAAATTATACTTAAATATATTTTTTAATATACCTTTACCCCAAAGACGCTGAAAAATGACAAAAAGTGTCCTTGAGCGCAAAATCCAGTAGGTACTGGATTTTGCGACCAAGACAAAAAGTGTCCTTGAGCGCAAAATCCAGTAGGTACTGGATTTTTGTCCTTGAGCGCAAAATCCAGTAGGTACTGGATTTTGCGACCAAGACAAAAAGTGTCCTTGAGCGCAAAATCCAGTAGGTAAGGGATTTTGCGACCAGGACAAAAGTCTCCTGTCGCAATTCCAGCCTACTAGAGGGATATTCAGTAAATGCTGATTGTCTCCTGAAATTGCCTTAAGTCTTCGATCTGCGAGTCTTCCGAGCTATGAAATGAAGTTGAGTGTCGGACTGAGATTTAAAGAGATATCCCTTGGTTTTGACCTTCCAGACTAGAGTTGTCAGGCCGGGACTAAGTTCCATGACTGAAGGATGATCATGCCAAGGAGTGACAGTCTCTGTTGAACTCCGCAATCTTGGTTGGAAGAAGAATCTAGATAAATTTTGAAACGGAATTCCAGGCCGGAATTCCTTGAACGAGACTCCGAGATAGGTACTTCCGAACAAGACTCCGGACTAGACCTCCGGGCTGGATTCCTGGGCTGGAGTCCAGGAATGACTTCCTGAGTGGGACATGGAGTCTTGGAACAAGATTAGAATTGAGTTCCATGCCGGGAATGGAGAGGGTTTTAAGGTGGAAAGATGGATTTTGACATGGAAATGACAAGCCTTATTGAATTCAGGACCCTGGATTGGAACTTCGGGACAAGAATCCAGACAGGAACTTTGGAATAGGATTCCTAGATAGGACCTTTGGGACAGGATTCCCGGACAGGAACTTTGGAATAGGAGTCTTGGAATAGGAACTTCCGGACTGGAGTCTTGGAACAGGATTCCTTACTCATCACGGAGTCTTATGCTGAGAGCGACGGATTTGGATTTCTTATGGAATGATGGACTTATGCCATGGATTGGTCAGTTTTGATCGAGGAATGATAGTCAGGGTTTCACTTATCCTCAGGAAAACTCACTACTTCAAGCATTCCTAATGTTCCCTGTGAGCTAACTGCTCGGATATTCTTTCCTAGCTTCATGGGTCAGGACAAGAAACTGCAAGATCAAAGCAAAAAATGACGGCGAAAGTGATCAAAAAGAGGGGGTCCCCATTTGCAATGGGGCGATGTGTGAAAACGTCACAACAGTTCTCTCCATAAACAAAATGCAAATTCATATCATGGCTAACCCTCCAAATGAGCTCCAATTCTTTTTTTATAACATTCTGGAGGGAAATAACCAATTTTAAAATATCTTAATTTCTTTTTCCCTCACAAAGACCTTTTAAAAAAAATAATAATAACTTATCATGTGCAAAGGCCCCTTCCAACTTGTAACTCATTATTTCAACACCTTTAAAACAAGCTATTACACTAAGTTGTCTTTTTTAATATTTTCAACATTAGACAAGTGAAGTGCTTAGTGAATAATTGATTTAATAACTCAATAACTTACCCAAGTTGCGGAAAGTACCAACATGATATAACTATGCAATTCTGATCATACCAACATGATATTGAAGACTTGGGATGATGATCAGAGACAACTGGGTGATTTACTAAAAATAGTTTGTTCCTCCAAGAAGTTTGGAGAACTCACCAAAGGTCGGAATCATAAACTAAAAGCATCATAGGGCTCTACAAAGTCTCCTGAACTCAATGCCATGAATCAAACTCTCACCCGAATAAACTTGTGCTCTCCAAGAACATTGGAGTTCTCCCTTGCACACCAATTAGCCTACGGGAAAACTCGGAAATAGGCTAATCGTTCACAAATTGGCTATGTGCCAAAAGGGGACATTACATCATTCTTCACTATGTTCCTTTAGATGAGCAAGTTGGGGACATTTTGACAAAGCCCTTGTCAAAAGGGAAGTTTGAAATACTAAGAAAGAAGTTGGGGAGAACACCTTCCTCGCAAAGAAGAAGTGCTAGATTTTTGTCGCTTGGTTGGTGTTCCTAGGCAATACACACCAGAAAATTTGAACCTTTTTTCAAGTGATTTTTTTCTCCTCAGCTTGGTGCTTTTAGGAGTTCAATTTAGGTGCAGATTTGAGGACTATTTTTAGTCAAAGCTGTTGATGTTAGATGTGGAATTAGATTATATTTAGGTGCTAATAGTAGTTTCTTTTAGGCACTGCTTTTGGGTTATATTTAGGCATAGCTTTTATTGTCTTTATTCTAGGTGGTTGGCATATTTTTAGAAGTGTTTTTTTTGTGATGAGAGGCAATCAAAAGATGAAGTGCTTTGTTTTGACTTGGAGTGCCAATTTTATGGGTTATTTATGACCTTGAGGCATCTATCTTTTGTATTCAAAATTTTTCCTATTAATTGTTTTTTAGCAACTGCAGAGTTTTGATTTCAGTTTTACTGTTATATATTGCTTGTACTTTCAGAAGTTTGTGTATGCAGGTTAGTGCACTTAGAATTGCAGGTATAGTTGAAGATTAAATTAGACAATTTGTTTCAAACCTTGGAGTGTAGAGTTTGCATACCATGTGCTGAATTTTAACAACTAAAAGGCTGCTTGTTATGTCCCTCTTTCCTGACTCCATGTAATATTATTATTGATATAAAATAAAAGTGTTTTTTAACACTAATCTAATATAATATATTATAATATATTAAAAAATAAAAATAATAAAAAAAATAGAATTCAAATTTTAAACTTGGGTGCCCAACTTTTAGGACCCATGCGTCCTAAACAACAGGTACAAATGAAGATTTTGGATTCATTTTGGAGGCCTCGAATTGGCATCACATTTTGTTGATTTTTCCAATTGAGATTATCTGCATTCTGGAATAAAAACCATAGTTTGCAGCATTGAGGTAGGACGAAACCCCTACACTCAATTTGGCAATTTCATCCAGAAATTGCAGTAGTGCTGAATTGGTGAAATTGTTGGCATTTCAGGTTTATGCATTGTAGACACAACAACATCACACTCCTTGGGAGTTTCAAGGCTGGTGAATTAAATCCAAATTGTCTCGCCCTCTTATCAGATCGAACCTTGGACAGGGAACAAGTTTGGATCACACAGATCAACCCATTTGATGCAGTTCCTAGCCAGGTTGAAGATAGGGAAATCATGCTAGGGCATTTTAGGTTGAGGGTCTCCATTTAGTAGTTGCTAGCGTCAGATTTAACTCATTTGTTGAAGAAAATTAACATTACATCACCTGATTCAGGGATACTCTTGCGTGTGACCTCCCTGAAATCACTTTTTTCCAGGCGGCAACAGATTAAGGTGCCTGGGTTAAATTTGTGACGGGATCACAATGCAGATCATGTCCATCGATTGACGCTAGCGAACACACTATTATATTTTGGAACTGCCCATTCCTCCATTAAAATCACTTTGATCTACTTTTCTGGGTACAACATATGAGGTATATGTAGTAATTTGAATGCTGTAAATTACTAGTGACAAACTAGGATGGGATTATTATTGTGATAACATGAATATTTCATTGTGACCAATCTTAAACTCAATAAACAATTTTAGATTTGTTCTTTTCCTAACCACTACTCCAGTTTAGATTAAACAATGATTAATGTAAGTCGCTGCACCTATGGATTTTGCATGAATGGAAATCAGTAGTCATTGAATAAACAGGATCTGTATGGTTTTACATGTTCTGAGATTTGTGTTTAATCAACAGTATCGGTAGACAGAAGTTAGTTTGAATTTACCTTAAAGACATCTCACTGCTACAGTAGTATTCACCACCAAAACAACTTTGTGATAAACTAGTAAAATTATTGGGAAATGCTGACCAAGTTATCTAAAAATATCTTCTAGCAAATTGTATGTTGCACCGAGTTGACATTTGAATTGTGTGAAGCCGTTCACACTCCTTCTGACACCTCTTGTAATGTTCCCAGTTAATACCATCAATTCATAAGATATCATGCTTTCCCAATGGGAAAACTTCAGAGATTTAATCTTCCAAGCTAGACCATCATTCATAATGAGTTGATTTAAATCTCTATTGAAAGTGGGGTAAAGGACCTCATCCATTGATTTGAATTCCCTAGAAAGGGTGATCTCCGTACTAGCTGTATCTGCAAACCTGTTATTAGTCCTCTTGGTGTATTGAAAATCAATATACTTAAAAGCTTGGGAGATTGAAATGATGTCCACGTTTATGGAGTTGATTTGCCACGAGTGACAAGTCCCTTGTTTAATTTGCACGAAATATTATGATGTCTAGGTTTATGGAGTAGATGACTGCTTACGCACCACGACTGCTACTACATTATTGTTGGTTCAGTGTGACCAAAATGCACACACCAGGTAGATTTGACTAGTATAATATCTAATTGTGATCCCTCCTGCAGCGAAACCTGGTTTTCTTCAGATGCCCTCTCAAAATTGAGTTTGAGTGAGCCAATTGGAGGCAGCATCTGTTTTGTCTTAGGCTTCAGAGGTCTATTCTTATTTTCCCCATTGGCAGGGGGCAATGGATTTAAAGGCTAGTTACTCAATGGCCTTTTCATTGCTGATTTCTTCTGCACTTGTTTGCAGGTGTTGTCCAACTCAGATAAAAAATGCCTTTATCTTATCGTATTTTCATAAATCTGATCTGCACTTCTCTTTGGAATTTGTTGTCCCTTTTCAGCCATAATTCCAGAATTTGAGATCTGTTCTTTTCCTAACCACTACTCCAGTTTAGATTAAACAATTATTAATGTAAGTCGTTGGACCTGTGGATTTTGCATGAATGGAAATCAGTAGTCATTGAATAAACAAGATCTGTATGGTTTTACATGTTCTGAGATTTGTGTTTAATTAATGGTATCGACAGATAGAAGTTAGTTTGAATTTGCCCTAGGGACATCTCATTGCTATCAAAGCCTGCAGTCCTGCCAGCCTGCGGGTTTGATTGTTGAATGTATGCAGTTGCGTCAAAGAGGCCAAAGAGCGTTAGAGAGAGAGAAGATTGGAAGCAACATCACAAGAAGACAGTGTTGGAATAGGAGGTAGGGGTAAGAAAAATATGGTAGATCAAGGAGATAAGCTGGATGCCTTCATTCAGAGACAAGAACAAATGACCCAGTCGATCATTCAAATGATGCAAAATATGAATGGTACTATAAATTCCAACAGGCCCACACAAAATTTCATGGGTGAAGGGAGTAATTTAAATCAAAATGGTCCTGCAAATCATACAAATAAGAACCGGACTCCAATTGGATCACACCTAGGCCATTTTAGCCTACTTTTTTGCCTAGAATAGGGTCACCACTGGAAGAAGAGGAGCCAAAGCCAGATCAAGGAATGGATCAAGAACGAGAAGAAGACCTCCTACGCAACAACCCCATAGAGATTTGCAACAGGTGTTGAGTAAGTTGACTCTCCCTTCGTTTGATGGTTCAAGGAAGGGTATTGCACAGGCTTGGGTCCAGAAGTTGGATACATATCTTTCACTCAGCCCTATGATGGAAGATGAAGCCATCAAATTTGCAATTCTTCATTTGGAGGGCACAACTCATGAATGGTGGCATCACCGGTTAATCACATAGGGGCATAACCATATTGTGACATATGTTGATTTCACATAGAGCTTCATAGATAGATTTGACAGGAGGGACCCTGACATTCATTTCAGGGAATTAGCACGTTTGAGACAGCATGGTTAGGTGGATGATTATGTAACAGAATTTCAACGAGTATCAGTCCAGAGAGGAACCCATGGTTTTGTTTATCGAGGGACTAACCGAACCACTCTGGGGTTTGGTTAGGGCTTTTGACCCAACATCTCTATAGGATGCCATTAGGAGGGCTTTGAATTTGGAGGATTCAGTGACTAAGAATAAGTTCTTCTCCAAGGGTGCACCATCGAGTTAGCATAAGAAACCTTTCCACAAGGGTTTCCTTCAACCTAAGGCATTACCTCCTAAACCAATCAAGATGGAAGAATCCAGGAATGAGCTTCGGAGGAAGAAATTGTGCTTTACTTGTAGAGAGCCATGGGAGCTAGGACACATGCTTGGGAAAGGGGTAGGTACACTACATAGAGGTAGTCTTCGATGAGGATTCAGAGGTAGAGGAGTGCGAGCCCGGGGCTGTTTTTGATGAGATGAAGCGTGAGGACAAGGAGGGAGGAGAGTCTCTAGGAGGCACACTTGCTACTCTTTCAAAAGCACCTGGGTATTATCCCTTTCGAGTTCGAGGAGTATTACATGGTGATAGAGTGACAACATTGATTGATAGTGGGGCCACCCACAATTTCATTCATGAGGGTTTGGTGACTAGGATGGGTTTGAAGACATGATTTTGAGAGATTTAATGTGATGGTGGCCGATGGATTTACTATTCCATGCATCAGGAGGATTTGACAACTTGACATCACCTTGGGTAGGCATAGAGTATGTGATGATTTTTATGTGGTTGGTATAGGAGAGACAAATGTTTTAGGCGTGCAATGGTTACATTTGCTTGGCGAGTTTACACAGAACTATTAGACCATGGAGTTGAAATTCAAATTAGAAGGTAAGGAGGTGGTTCTTCAAGGCTTATCTAACGGAGCTCTGAGAGTTGTTTCAGCTAAGAGAATGGAGAGAGCTTTTCGCAGAGGACAGGTAGCTTGGGCAGCATAGTGTTTGATCACGAATGCAGTGTCACCCACGAGTGAGAAGACTATTCATGTTGATATACAATCCATCCTAGATAAGCATTTTGTGGTGTTTAGCTATATTCCTCTAGGGTTACCACCAAGTAGAGGGTTTCAACATGTCATTGAGTTGAAGGAGGGGTCGAAGCCAATTATCACTACACTGTATTGTTATTCGAGGAGGTACAAGGAAGAGATTGAGAAGGTGATTAAGGAGTTGTTGGACGTAGGACACATACGACCGAGCTTTAGCCCATTTGCTTCTTCCATGGTGTTGGTTAAATACGGTACCGTGGGGATGTGCATTGACTATAGGGCACTCAACAAAAAGACAATCAAGAACCACTACTCTATTCCCATGATCGATGAGTTGATAGATGAGCTTCATGACGCAATGTACTTTTCCAAGATTGATTTGTGGTTAGGGTACCATCAAATAAGGGTGAGAGATGAGGGTTTGCACAAGATAGCTTTCAAGTGTCACTACAGGCACTACAAGTTTCTAGTCATGCCATTTGGATTGGCTAATGCACTTGCCACATTCCAGTCTTGCCTGAACCAAGTATTTATCAAGTAGTTGAGGAAATTTGTGTTGGTTTTCTTTGATGACATATTGATCTATAACAAGACTTGGGAGGATCATTTGAGGCACATAGATGAGGGTATCCTAGAGTAGCAGTCATTTTTTGCCAAGGCATCAAAATGTGAGTTCGGATTGACAGAGATATTATATCTAGGGCATACAATTAGTGCCCAAGGGGTTAGAGTGGACGATGAGAAGATTAAGGCAATCTTGGATTGGCCTTCGCCAAAGAACATATTGTTGATAACTGAGAGGGGGGGTGAATCAGTTATCTAAGTTAATTTAACTTTCTGTTCTTCTTTAATAACTTAGTGCAGTATCAAAACAAATAAGCATCCATAATCATGAAAGCAGAAACAAAGTTAATGCACATAACACAATGATTTTGACGTGGAAAACCCTGTTAAGGGAAAAACCACGGGGTGACTAACCCAAGAATGTATTATCTGTTAGAAGAATAGAAATACAAAAATGGCACTTGCCAATTAGGGCTCGCTGCTTGAGCTCACTGCTCACTAGAGGCTCACTGCCTACAAGAGACTCACTGTCTACAAGTTACAATGAAAGATACTTGAACTAATGAGAAGCATCCACATATGCCGAGGTTCAGTTCCGGTTAGGCTCAATACATTGATCTACTGCACTTCATTCTTCCTCTTCTTTGGTGCTGCTATCCTGTCACATACCGGACTTGTATTACTGCTTCCACACTTGTCTCTGCTTTTCTTCTCACAATATACTACACCACACACCCCTTCTCATCGAAATCCATCTGGACCGCACAAAGGATTTCAACATCTTTCTAGTCGGCATCCGGAATACTCAATATTTTCCCAGACTCTGGTCTGTCGGCTGAATCCTTGCTTACCAAGTGATGCGTATCAAAGAGATGCTTATAGAAGTCATCAATCATGTCGGCCAATCATGAATGATCCCTTAAGAAACTTTATTACCATCAATATCTCATTCGGAAAAAGTCTGATGCTCTGTCGGTCAGTTCTTCCTCAGTCTACTTTGCCAAACAAGAACCCAACACTTAGGTGTTCATATCTTCTCACTCTTACATCATCGGAGGCTCAATCTCTGGAATATATTAGTCATGGTACTCCTCTTGACTTCCCCAAGTCCACACTTTACTGAGATACTTTCTTTGAGAGATCCGGACCTGACTGTCGGACCTTGTTACATGCTCTGTTCTTGCTTACCAGACCAAGATACACTTCAGTCTGTCTTCCGGTATGGTTATACCATGTCCTGCGGATGTGTGGGATGGACTTTGTTGCCATCAACGACAACACTCATGAAGCCACAACATGTCTCTTGCCAACACATATCACACTTGAGAGGATTTTTTGGCCTTTGCAACTATTACAGGAGGTTCATTAAAGGGTTTTCACAGCTAGCTGCCACATTGACAAATTTGACGAAGAAGGGAGCATTCTCTTGGAGTGATTCAACACAAAGAGCTTTTAACAAGCTCAAGGAGGTAATGAGTTCATGTCCCGTTTTAGCCATCCCAGATTTTTCACTTCCTTTTGTTTTGGAGTGCGATTGTTCAAAAAAAGGGATTGGAGCAGTTTTGATGCAAAACATACACCCTATAGCATTTGAGAGTCAGAAGCTCAAGGAGTTGGAGAGGAGTTTCTCTATTTATGACAAGGAGATGTTAGCCATCATGCATGCATTGGCTAACTTCAGGTAGTATTTGGTTTGTGGGAGATTTGTAGTGAAGATGGATCATAACATTTTGAAGTTCTTCCTTAATCAGAAAGATTTGAATTATAGACAACAGAAGTGGGTAAGTAAGTTGCAAGCCTATGATTTTGATATTGAGTATGTGAAATGGATCCTTTTATAGTCTACAATGTCGGGCGACTTGAAAGGAAAGAAGAATGTTGTGGCTGATGCATTATCTATGAAACCTTATTTGTGCTCATTGACTTATGTGTCTACTAATTGGAGGGTTTCTATCATACCCGCGTATGCCAAGAACACCTTTGCTACTGACATTTTGGATGGTAAGCTACATAATGATAGGTACAGGGTGGTGGATGAACTCATACTCTACAAGGATCGGGTGTACTTTGTCCTTGAATCGAGGATGAAGTTGAAGATTTTGAGAGCATGTCATGACACACCGTTGGCTGGTTATCAAGGGATCAAGGGTATTACAAGACATATAGGGGAATGTCATGACACACCATTCGCTGGTCATCAAGGGTGCACCAGTGGCAGCTGTGAACAGTGCATGATAGCAACAGATTAGGGGCTCAATAAATTGCCTTTGGAGCTCAGCATATCTTGATTGTTTGATGTTTCAATTTTTTAGAGCTTTTGATTACACATTTTTATGTGAACAATGAGGTTAACTTATGTCATGCCCCCATATTTACCCATAAATCGATTATGCATTTAAATCAAAGATATGAATATTGTAATCGATTTAAGTAATATAGATTTAATATAATATTGTTATTATTATTATATAATAATTATATTTATAAATAAATAATAAATATTATTATCATTGTTATATAATAATAGATATATTATAAATACCAATAATACATAATACATAAATATGAATATAAATTAATTAGTATATATATTATTATAATATTATATACTGATATATATATATAAAGTAACTACAAATGGTATGGGCCGATACTCATATGAGGTGACGGACACTTTATAAAAGAAAAAGCTTTTAAATAAGCAGCGAATATCATAACTATGCGCTGCCTTAAGACAAGATGTGAAGTGACGGCTTCCTTAGGAAAAGACATAAACTTTGACCAGCGGTCATACTAGTTGGAAAATATAAAAGGAATGGAGGAACAGCAATCATCGGATCTCATGGACTCATGAATATACATTACTCAATCACAGCAAAGAGAAAAACAAGAACAGAACTCAGTCAAAAGCCTCGGTTTAACCTCATGAACAGGAATACAATTTAAAGTCCATTTCATATCATCATTCAACAATCAAGTAATCAATCTAAGCATGGAAAAGGAATAATATCATCATTGTTGGCTGTTCATAATATATCTGTGACAGATCTGCATTCATGATAGCAATCGCTACCTAGGTATTTGTCATTGTGAGCCGAGATTGCATCCTTAGAGTTGGCGATTCCATTCTAGAGGGAGCTTGCATGCAGTTGAGGTGTGATCTGTTTTAGAATGGGAGCAAGCAGCATCTAGTATCCATCAATCATCATCTACAGGCAGCATACAACGATCAGCCTACATAGGTTCAGCGTCACCTTACAAGGGCCAGCGATCAGACATCCATCAAAGTCCAGGACAGCGATCACTGTAGAAGTGTTTGTAGCAGCGATTTCCATCTCATTGGACTTCTATCACACAACAGATCGGATTGTAGAGCCCATCCAATTTGTTTTACAAATCCATTCAAATTGCAGCGAACATCATATCATCCCATAGTTATTACACAGGAATTCAGAATTAAGTTCATTGACAGCCAAGAAGTAGAATTCCAATTCAATCTTACCAAGAAATGATCGGATCTCATCAAGGATAATCCCAGCATTGGCAATTAGACAATTACTTCAACAACCATTTAAAGGTATGCAATAATGCTCTTTCTACTTATAATGCCAAAATCTGATATATGTTATGCTTTGTCTTTATAAATATCATATGCCGAGTACTAATAATAATAAGGATAGGAAATATATCTTGCTGACTGCATTATCAATTTATATATGCATTGGAAGTAATGTTCACACATTTCCGATTCTTCATATTATAAACATAAATAGCCTTACAAAGATAAATGATTGCGTTTATGATTAATGATTGATGATAGAATAATAGATTGATCTTAGATATATGATCATGAATATGCATAGAAAGAATAGATTAATATGATAAATGAATACGGTTATGCATAAGGAATCAATGATGATGATAATGGAATATGATCATGTGGATATATGATTGGCCAATTATGATACAAGGCCAAGATGTCCTCATTATAAGGCATCATGTGCAAAATGTTAATAAGGAATTAGAAATCATAGGATTGTGCCATATCCGAAAGGAGGATTAGCCTCATTATTAATCATCTCGCCATCCTAGGTGTATGGGTAAGTTAGGAGAATGTTATTGGACCTAGGTAACCCCAAGTAGATGAAGTACCTCTGGGTGTGAGGTGAAGTCTCTTGGGCCAAGTGTCGAAGTACCTCCGGGTGTGAGGTGAAGCCTTGGGCCTATGGTATGATGAGCTCATCAATGTGATTTGTGCCCTACGGTAGGTGGCTCTCCAATAGATGAGGTGGGAAGTCTTTGGAGCCGATTGGTGAGGTGGGAAGCCATCGGGCCTCTGTATGGGATGGTTAGTGTCTCCTTAATGAACCATGTCTATGGAGTTAGAGATGGATTAATGATAGGGCGACACATGATCCTCTCGAGGATAGAACATAAGGCCTATGAATATGAATATGAACATGAACATGAACATGAACATGAGTCTGAATATGAATTATGTGATTATGGGATTATAAGTTCAAGGATAAATGTGGAAAGAATATGGATCTATATTAATTATGATATGGAAAGAAAAAAATTGTAATACTAATGTTTCCTTTTTGTGAGTTGAAATTGTTTGCAAGGTTGCGAAAATTTTGGCTTGCTAGAAGGGGACATTACCACTTATGTGTGTTATTGTCTCGAGATTTCTTTTTGGTCAGTAGGTATTTAATAAGTTCTGACCATTGCTTTTTTCTTTACTGCAATCTCACAATTGTACTCAGTTGCTGTGGCTGCATCAAATTAAACAACGTAGGAGCTGAGCTTTCCATGGTTCCTTTTCAGAATGAACAAAAGAACAAAAGCACATTCTTGCATATTTTGACCTCTCACTGCTGTATGTTTGCAATGGTGAATCAGTGGATTCTTATTTTTTCAATGCTAGGCAGCAGTCATATTGTTACTACCAATTCCTACTTCACCGCTACTCATGGAATTGTACTAAAATACAACAAATCTCAGTGGAAACTTAAATCAACAACATACTTCACGAAATTAAGCTCAGCTCCAAGGGATTAAGCAGTTTTAAATTTAACATTCAAATACTAGACAAAATTTCATAGATTATTTTGCCTTATGATCTCCAAAATTTGCAGCAAGTTCAATCTTTAAAGTTTAAAGATTGTGATTTTTAAATCTTGCTGATATGCCTTACAAATGGGAAACATTTGATTTCAACCAGCCAAACTCTCAGTGAATTTACCTCAATAGTCTCCAAATCTTGCCAAAAAGATGATTATAAAGTGATTACTTAAAAATAATCCAAAGTGCTTGAGACTTTCAAGTAGGTCCAACTAAGATGTTGAATTATTCACACTTGCTTTCAGAACCTGAAACACCTTAAAGAATGAGTATTAGACACAATGGGACCGCTCTTTAATGTTACAGCAATACAGAACACACCAAAATAGTTCATAAAACAGCAATTGGGTGAAAATATGTTGCACCCAGCAATTTTGAAACTTGGTAAGTCACAAGTTTAATGCAGGAAATAAAGAACACACCATTTGTTCACAACAATTTAATTTAGAAATCACTTTAGTGGCTCACATCCTAATTATCAGAATTTAAAATGACAACATGAAGAGGCACACCTAACAATTTTGTGAGAGCCGACCTATATAGACTACAGAGTGAGAATCTCTCTAAGAGTCTAAAGTGCTGCTCTTCCCACTTAAAAGAAGAATATTATGGACTAAAACAAAAAGATACTGGCTTTAGTATCTATGATATACTATATTCGTGTAATGTCCCCTTTTTCTCAGTGTTAGAAAAACTGAAAATAAGTTAGCTTTTAATAATTTCCCGAAAGCTAATTTTTTTGTGGTAAGGGAGATAAGACTATTAAAAGACCAAATGTTTCTTTAAAAACTTAATTCTTTTAATAGTGGTCGGTTTTCTTCCTCAGTGGGCGCTGTAGTGGGTGGGCCCCTTTGTCAGTAGACTCCTATTCTTGGCTGGGCAGTTGCCTTGTGGCACTAGTATGTGGTCATTAATCACCATTTGCTATTCTTGCTGGGCAGTGTGGGGGAGCGCTCCTTTGTGGAGCATTTATTGTGACTCTTTGCATGAGTGTAGGAGAAGGGAGGTTATAATGGAAGAATCGCTCATTCTTGAGTCCTCTCTTATGCATATTCAGATTTGGAGACTAATCTTCATGAGCACCTGAGCTGTTCAGCTGGGTTGTGGTGTTAACCGTATCAATCTGCCCGTTTCGACTGTGCAAGATCAGTCCTAGCTGGGTTATAGTCGATTTCACTCAGAAATTGAATTTGAGCATTATGGAGTTTGATGTGAATTGAACAGTTTTGAGTATTGAAGGCTTGGATAGAATTAGTGCTTTTTAGTGATAATTTTGGTGATTGATCTTGGTAGTTTTCAGTGTTTTTGTGGAGTCCTGGGTTCTTGTGTGTCTTCCAACCGTACCGTGCAAGGTAGCCATACAAACAAATTCATGAAACTTTTCAATATTGAACATATGTTTTGGAAAGGTCTTTTGTTGAATATTGGTGGTCAGAATAAGACAAAACTAAGCTGAGTGAGTAGGATAGGTGTTAGCTTGTGTTGGCTGTACTCCTTTTCATGCTGCCGTACTACTCCAAGGTACGTGAGAGTCTGGAAATTCAAGCACCGCATTTTGGATGAGACTTTGACATCTATTGGGGTCACCTAGGGTAGGAACTCCTGTTGCTAAGATCTTAGGAGGGAATCTTAAGTATGTTTGGAGTTAGGAATGTTTTGGTGGTACTAGGGCTGCCGTACCAGCATGGGTTTTGGTGAAATTACTTCAGAAACACCACAGATTAATACTGCTTGTCACTGCAATCTGGATGCTTGTCCCAGTAGAGTCCTTTGACAACCTTTGTAATACAAGAATTGCAATTTGAAAGCATTCTGGGCAATTTGCATGTATTTCTGGGCAATTTCAGCAGCTTGAAATTACCAGCAGAGCCAAAACAGACAGTTCTGAGGCATCATAAAGGCTCATTGTTGTAAGAGGCAACATTTCTACAACTGCAGCATCTTATTGGTTGAATCATGGGACTCCTGAGGTAATATTTTGTTTTTACTACCTTTCAATATTTCAGGTACTTTACTCCAGCAGTGTTATTCAAGAAAGTGATCAAAATAACAAGTTTGCATCAGCTTCAAGTGAATTGCATTGAGTGTATTGTGCCATATCATAGGGTGACCATTTCAATTCGTAAGAATGGCTATATTCAACCAATGTTACCTTTGACAATGTAATTGGCATCAATTTGTTCAAATCAATCTGCTAATGGAGATAATGATTGCTTAATGTTGCTAGCATTTTTGACCAATGCAAGTGCTACACACACATTGCCTGCATATGCTTGTGTTTTGAAGACATGAAGAGGTAAGTGCATGGCATAATGTAATCACTTTACTGAAGTCATTCTGACTCTTATATGATATGTTACCCACCTAGGTGTTTGCTGGTTTACACTTTGTACAGTAGAGCAAGGGAGATGTTCTTTGGACCGCTGTTCTTTATCTAGTAGGTTTTAGCTGTATAGTGCTTTTGAGCAATTCTTTTTGTTGTTTCTGATATGGTGTTTATGTTTTCTTTCTATTGTGACTCAATGCATTAGCTTTTTAAAATGAACAGTTTGAAACATAGTCACCAGGGTATGGGGACTTGTACTGGTACAAGAGATATGCATGGGTAACGGTATGCCATTTTCAAAATAAAGTGGAGACAGGTACTTGGGGACTATATATATATATATATATATAATATCCCAAAATGAAATATTTTGGACAATTTTGGATTTACGGACTTTCCAAAATATCTAAATTAATTTTCTGCTCAAACCCTAATTTCTGAAGTAAAAATCAGACTTGAACAATCAACTAAGGCAGCCCATAAAACACCTCAAAACATCATAATTCCATCAGAAACATGATCAACCATGATATACTTGCATTTCACCATCAAATGAGCGTCAAATCCACTTCATTTATCCAACACAAATGACTGAAAATAAAATCAGAAGTCTGCTGCTACAAAATCTGAGTTTTACAAGTCTTCAAGTACAACAAAATAGGGCAAACATGACAAACATGCCCAGCAATGTTCTGCCCTAACCCTAAGGGTTATACATACCAAAATAATAACAAAATGACTTTCAGAATGATAGGAAAAGATCTCCTATGTGTGCTGCTCCAATTAGGGCATGAAACCCTAGGTATTCAATATTCAAACACAATGGAAATCTGCTCCAACAAGTGCGCCCAGGTCTGATATGTTTGCTGCTCCAAAGGATGATGCAAATGTCACCCTGGGATGCCAACAAACCTCCACAAAGATCCTCCAAAGGTGGCGCTCAAAGATTAGGGTCAAACCCTAAGCAAGCTAGCTCCAATCCACCAATGTATTCACTCCAACCTAGGGCAAATCAGGTCTGCTCCTCTGCTGCTTCAAATCAGAAATAAAATCATGCACAAGAACTACCTAAATACCTCCAAAGTCAAATCGCTCCTCCAATGAAGGGCGCTCAAACTAAGGCAAATCTTCTCCACAAAAGATGATCAATTCACACCAAGAAAGTGCCACCAACAATGATCTCCAATCTGATTTAGAATTCTGCTCTTCTTCTCCACAAAATATCAATGAAGCACAAGTGAACCCCTGTCACAGAATCCTCTAAAGGAAAGAGCTAGAGTTTCGTCCAACGCCTCCTAGGAACTCAAGGTTTTTGTCTCAGGCTCCTACTCCAAGAGATAACTCCAAGTATGAATGAATGAATGCTGAATGATGATTTGAATGCCACAATCGACCTTGTATTTATACATGATCCAACTTACTTTTCCCTCTTGGCCAACCTAGAGGAATATTTCCTTGTTTTATTATTGTTTTTTCCCTCCAAGAGGGCCAACCAGCATTAGTGACTTTTGGCACCCAAGAAATTCAAATTAAAGATATGGATTTCACTATTCTTTTATTCTTTTCCACGGCATCTCCAAGCGCCAAGGTAAGGTATTAGTTTATTATTTATTCATCCATCACAAGTCGTCTCAAATCAACAAGGTATAAAAAAAATCTTCATAAGGTTGGCACACACATACATAGGATCCAACAATGTCTCATTATCAAGGTGGCATAAAACATAGAATTTGCTACAACTTCATCTCTTGGCAAAAACATGACAAGTCTCCACACTGACAATCCCTCAAGATGACAAATCTCCATACTGGCAACTCCTCCAAGTGATTCGCTCCCATGGCAAGAATATAATATTAAATGAAAGAGTCATATCAACGTCATTAGGAAAATACCTTCAAACCTCAATTTGCCTTCCAAAATCCCCTTGAGTGTGAAAACAAGTCCTCATGTCCTCCAATGGTGATCACTCTGAAAATGGAGATACAATATATAATTAATTTAAATTTATGATAAAATAATCATCAATAGATATGCAACTTTAAAGAATGTTAAATGCCGAAAAGCTTAAAAATAAAAAAATTAACATTTTAAAATATTGAAATAAATGTCAACAAAAGCAAAGATTAATCATATTGATATTTGATAATCATTATCATGATATTACAAATTACTTTAAACCATAATCACCTGGAGATGGCAGACAAAGACTGAGGGTAATGCCATTATTTTAAAAATGTTGTTGGGTTTCCTTGGAGATGATTATATTTTCAATCAATTGATAAAACTTAAATGCATGTACACATTTTAAGCCTTATTATTGTTTATCTTCATAGTATTGCCCCTTTGGATTTTGATAAAATAAATTTCTGCTACTAAAAAGCTTGTAAATTTTTATGAAAAAATAGAAAATTACAAGTCTATTAGTGTGCTTCTTTAGTTCTTCTAGCTTTTGTCAACCACATATTTGAGAAACCTCTAAGGGAAGTTCTCCCATGTTCAAGGGATGCTTCTAGGAGATGTATAGAGATGCAAAGAAACTTCATCTAAAGTCTCTTAATGTCTGGAGATGCCCCCATAAGAGTCTCCAAGACAGGGATGTGTTTTTGGTATAGGAGATGACTACCAAGGGTCAAGGCACAAGTCTCTTGGTAACTACGGTTTTAAATGATACAAGTAATAATGTTTCCTTATAGCAGTGTATTCTTGAGGGATTTTGTTTCTCATGGATTGCCTTTATTTTTAATAATATATATAGGGGATCTATATATGGGGCCCCTTCCCAACTACCACATACCATCCAACTATTACAAAAGCAAGAGAAAAGCAAAACTGCATTAACAACCCTTACCAAGGCATAGCAATAGCAACTACAAGGACCATGACAAACTACTATTCAACATATCAAAAACATAACCCCAGCACAATATAAACATATCAACAAACAAATTTATTATCACTAGACCCTGCTCCACCTCCCATATGACCAAAGTTCCGGTGCTCATATGCCCTGGTGTAGACACCCAAACTTGATAATAGAATCAACTCCAACTTTGCTTCAACTAGATTCTCCGCCATCTTCGACATGCCGTGAAATTTGAGACCATGCACTATGGAATCCCTGTGAACAGCCCGAGTCAGCAGACCCTGATCTAGATATGGCATAGAATACCTATGAGTTATTTCCACAACACTCTTATGCACTGACACTACCAAATTCTACGTTACAATACTCATATCCTGCATGAAGTGTTCTAGAACATCTACATGTATACACATCTCCTTCATGCCTGCCCTCAACCTTCGTAACCAACACTCCACTCTTGCACTGTTTGGATTTTTCTTTTCCTAGTTCAACTTTGTATCCCAATCCAGTTCTTGTAGATCTTCTTCCATATCCATTGCAGCTGGAAGTGGAACCAACAGTGCTAAAATATATCACAAAGCTCATGTAATTTTTCTCTAAAATCCACCATTATTATGGCACGTGACTGAAGCAGACCATAATCCGCCATCCCCAATATGGCCTTCATCATCCTCATATTACATGAGGTGTCGCAATTGAAAATATTATGCAGTCTCCCATCTGTTACCGGACCCCACCTCAAAGGGTCATGTGATTTGGAACCACCTGCCATAACAACACATATACCAGCACCAAAGCACCAAAGGCACACAAACCCTAGACTCTCCAGCTGGCACCATTTGATCATACCCAATAACACAGCTGTCAATATATAATACATTGAGCTCATATTGAAGTAAACAAAAACACCTCCAAACATAAATGCACAATGTTCAAAGAGTACACCATACACAAAGCCATCGACAGCCACCACCACTCTCAATCCACAAAACAAGACATGTTCCTTGTAATTATTCCCTATATCTGATTATAATATCACTTAGAGTTGCCAATTGTACTTGTCTATACTTTCTAAGAGAGAAATAAGATTGATTTGCACCAATATTGGCTAAAAGGTCAGTCGCCCTACTTTGCTCCCAATAGCAATGAGAAATTTTATAGGATATTAATTTCTCTTTCCATATCAGAATTTCTTCCAGTAATGATTTAAGCTGCCAGATTGGACAGGAGCTTTTGATGACTGCATTTATAAATATTTGCAAATCTCCTGCTATTTTTATGTCGCTATATCCTGCTGTCACAGAGGCTTGGATCCCTAATAGAAGTGCTGACCACTCCGCAAAGTTGTTAGTTTTATTACCCAAATATTGAAAACCTCCTAAAAGAAATTTCCCTTTTGTCTCTTACCACAATGCTTGCCCCTGCATTGCCTGGATTGCCTTTTGCAGCACCATTGAAGCCTAAAATTTTGCTTTACTTCTCCCAACCCTTCAACAGAAATTATGGATAGCCTTTGTCGTTTGGCATTTAGATTTTAATTCTTTGTAGTGTTGCTGCTGCCTTGGGTGGTTACTGTTTACCATAGTTGTTTTTTTCCTTTAAAATGCAGTTTTGTGCTTCAAGAATAATCAATCCCTCAATAAAATTTTCAATGCAGGTGATTCATTCATGGTCAGATCATATGTTGTGCTACTTAATCTACGAGGCTGGGGCAGGCCTGTGATGACAGATTGGTTGTAATGGCAGAGATCAGCACTGGAGATGTGAAGGGAACGGCTGCTGATGAAAGCTCTAATGAATATGAAATCAATGTAAATACTTTCAGTAAAAGGTTAGAGGCATTCTATTCAAGTTGGAGAGGTCGCAAGCAAGAGTCCTGGGGAGGTGCAGAAGCGATTGCAGTGGCCACTCCTCCTACATCTGAAGACTTGCGCTACTTGAAATCATCTGCTCTACAGACATGGCTTCTTGGATGTGAATTTCCAGAGACTATCATGATATTTTTAGAAACACGGATCCATGTTCTATGTAATCAGAAAAAACCATCCTTGATTGAATCTATACAAAAGATCTCCACAGAGTGTTTGGGTATTGATATCTTCTTACATGCCAAATCAAAAGATGACGATGGAAGTTCTCAGATGCAGGAGATATTCCAATCAATTAAGAGTCAATGCTCTATGTATCCCCCAGTCATTGGCTGGATTGCAAAAGAGGACCCAGAAGGACCACTTTTGATAAGGTGGGGAGAAGCATTAAAAGATACAGGATTTCAGCTTGTTGATGTAAGTATCAGTCTTTCAGAGCTATTTGCTCAGAAGGATGAGACAGAGATAACAAATGTAAAAAAAGCATCATTTTTGTCTGCTTCAGTTCTCAAGAATTATGTTGTGCCCAAACTTGAGGAGATTATAGAAGGGGAAAAGAAGGTAACCCATTACACTCTTATGGAGGATACAGAAAATGCCATTCTTGATCCTGGCAAAGCAAACGTGGAACTGGAAGAAGAAAATGTGGAACTGGAAGTAGAAAATGTGGACATTTGCTATCCTCCAATTTTTCAGAGTGGGGGAGTATTTGACTTGAGGCCTGATGCAGAATCCAATGATGATGACCTTTATTATGATGCCAAAGGAGTCATTATCTGTTCTATTGGGTCACGTTACAACAGTTACTGCTCAAATGTTGCAAGGACATATCTAATAAATGCTGATAAGTTGCAGGCGAAAGCTTACAAGGTGTTACTAAGAGCTCATGAAGCAGCAATAATGTCACTACGACCAGGAAACACTGCAGCTGCTTCTTATAAGGCAGCAGTTGAAGTTGTTCAGAGAGATGGTCCTGAATTCCTTCCTCATATGACCAAGAATGTAGGAACTGGGATTGGCATCGAGTTAAGGGAAACCAGATTGAATTTAAATGCGAGGAATGAAAGGGTTCTGAATGTTGGGATGGTCTTCAGTGTCAGCCTTGGGTTTCACAATCTACGGATAGAATCAGATAATCCAAAAATACAGTTCTTCTCTCTGTTGCTTTCTGATACAGTTATTATTAGGGATAAAGGGCCAGAAAATGCAACTGCTATGAGCTCTAAATCTGTTGCGGATGTGCTCTACTCCTTTAATGACGAAGAAGAAGAATCTGAAATGAAACCAAACCCCAAAGTTGATGCAAATGGAATGGAGTCTATCATTTCAAACCTAAAGGTGATTCCGAGTTCTGATAAACAGGAGGCTACCAAAGAGGAGGTACAAAGACAAAATCAGGCCGAAGTATCTCAACAAAAGAGTGACGAGACTGCAAGAAGGTTCACTGCAGGGGGTTCTGATTCAAGTGATTGCCAAGTTTCTCTAAAATCTACATGTGAATTGGATGCCTACAAAAATGTAGATGACATTCCTTCGTCGAGGGAATTGATGATTCAGGTTGATCACAAGAATGAGGCTGTTCTGTTACCAATAAATGGCTTAATGGTACCGTTTCACATTGACACCATAAGGAGTGCTTCAAGTCAACAAGATGGTGATACTTCTTATATACATATCCTTCTCAATGTACCAGTCACCGGGTTCAATGCTAATGATGTTTTGCCTCATAAATTTCAAGGCTATGTGTATTTGAAAGAATTATCTTTCCGTTCAAAAGATACAAGGCACGTTAACCAGGTAGTCCAGCTAATTAAAACTTTGAGGCGTAAAGTAGCTTCAAGAGAATCTGAGAAAGCTGAAAGAGCCACCCTGATAACTCAAGAAAAGATGCCACTTTCAAAAACAAAGTCTATCATGTTATCAGATTTATGTATTCGACCTTCATTTGGTGGCAGAGAAAGAAAAATTATTGGAACATTAGAAGGTCACTCAAATGGTTTTTGTTACTCAACCATGAGGCAAGAAGAGAGAGTAGAGGTTGCATATAAGAACATCAAGCATGCATTATTTCAGCCAGCAGAAAAGGAGACGATTACCTTGATACATCTCCATCTTCATAAATATATTAGGGTAGGGAGCAA
The DNA here is from genome assembly GCA_027924645.1 of Cunninghamia lanceolata. Taxonomy (NCBI): domain Eukaryota; kingdom Viridiplantae; phylum Streptophyta; class Pinopsida; order Cupressales; family Cupressaceae; genus Cunninghamia; species Cunninghamia lanceolata. The sequence goes on along the minus strand of BSBN01001182.1, from coordinate 3,392,824 downwards.
GAAAACGAAGGATATCCAGTTTTATGTTGTAGTGATGGATGTTGGTGGTACATTAGGTGCTGGAAGGAAATCAATCTATGATCCTGATGATCTGGAGGCAGAACAGCAAGGGAGGGATAGGAAAAGCAAAATAAATGCGGAGTTTGATACATTTGTTAAGAGAATATCAGAGTTGTGGGAACAACCTCACTTGAAAGCCCTTAAATTAAATTTTGATATACCACATAAAGAGTTTGGATTCCATGGTGTTCCCTTCAAGGATTCTGTTTTTATTGTTCCTACAGGCAACTGCTTGGTAGAGTTGATAGAATTTCCATTCTTAGTAATTACTCTCAGTAATATTGAAATTGTGAACTTAGAGAGGGTAGGTCTTGGGCAAAATACTTTTGATATGACCATTATTTTCAAGGATTTCAAGCAGGAAGCTTTCCGTATTGATGCCATTCCCTCTGCATCACTTGATCGTATCAAGGATTGGCTGAATTCTAAGAACATAAAGTATTATGAAAGTAGAATGAATTTGCACTGGCGACTAATTTTAAAGACCATTTTGGAGGACCCCAAGGAGTTTATTCAAGATGGTGGTTGGGAGTTTTTGAACCTTCAGTTTAGTGATTCAGATTTGGATAATTCGGAGTGTGAAGAAGGATATCATCCATCAGAATTGGACGAGTCAGAAATGGACAAGGATGACTCTGACAATGCATCTGTTGTAGGGTTTGATGATAATGAGAAAGAGGATGAATTAGCAGAAGCCGAAGGGAAAAGATGGGATGAAGTAGAGGCTGAAAAAAGAAGTGCAGACAGGGAACATGGGAATGAGTCAGGCAATGAAGACACAAGACAGAGCCACAAAGTAAAATCTTCCTCTAAGGCTCAACTGCCTAACATCAAATATTCAAAAGGAACACCTGCAAAGAAACAAAAAATCAGATGAGCCCAACTGGACATCTGTTATATCCAGATTTTAGTACATTTTACCTCTGCCCTCTTAATGAAGGTCTGTATACTAGCTTCAAACATTGTTAAAGAACTGCATCACTTCTGCCTGATAATACGGAAAATTGCATATGAAGATTGACTCTCAATTGTACACATCTTTGCTGATATGTGGTCTTCCATTTTATGTCTGTTTTTCAGGAATTCAGATTGAACTCCTTTAGGAAAATGCTTTTCTAAAGGGTGCAGTTTACCTATCCTTCGTAAATACTGCTCTAGCATTTATTGTTTATTTCTTTTATTTGTTCATTTGTCTTTGGTGGTCAATGTAATTATGTAATGTTTTTTATGGAGCAGTTTAATTTTTCATTTATCAAATCATCTCGAGTTAATTAAATGATTTTCAGGAACAAGGAACCTTTTTTTATGATAGCAGTGACTAACAGTAACATTTGGAGGAATTCTTGTGTTTCTTCAAGTTGATAGGAAGAAAGAAATTTGATTTGGACTAGAAATGTCAGAACAAGACAATACATTGCTTCATTCCTTATGCATGGTGATGAGCAGTGTTACAGGACTCGCCTGTACTCGCCCAGTCTCGGCGAGTCCCAAGGCGGGCAGACCCAAATGACCCCCAGGGACTCGTGACCTGGGTACTTGCCGAGTTTGCCAGACTCACTGGATTGGTGAGCCCTGCTGGGAAGACTTGGCAAAGTCGATGAAATTCAGAAAAAAAAAAGAGCAAACAATAGAAAATGATTAAATGTAAAAACGTGAAATCAAGTGTTTTTGAAATGTTTGGAGGAATTTTGGAGGACGGTTAAAAGTGATAAGTTATGGAAAATGACATGCACTATGAAGGTCTGTGTGGTCTCAAAGGCTTTAATTTGGGCTTGGTGGCAGGGGTCTGCCACTTGACCCCACCCTACATTGCGAGTCCCTGGACCTCGCGAGGGCACTGCCCCTCGACCTCGTTGGGGGCACTACGCCCAGACCCCTGCAAGGGGCACTGCCCCTTGACCCTGCTGGGGGCACTGCTCCCAAACCCCCGCCCTAGTTTTAAAAAGCAAAAAATAAAAATAATTATGGGCCATGCTGGATGGAAAAGCAACATTTTTTTATTTTTTTGACTTTTTCCCAATTAAATCACAAATTTATATTTCTGGTTTGCTAAGTCAAACCCAATCCTAAGTAATACTCGTATGGCTGTAACAGCATTTGCAGACATGTCTGAGATACAAACATGACTCCACATAGAGCTAGCAATGCTGGGCTTAGTGATACAAGCTCCTTTCCACCATAGTTTACGACTCCATATTGTGATTTTTGTTTTTAATGCCATTGATAGCATAATCCATGAGTTTTGTACATCTAAAAAACTTGACAATATTTATATATTTAAAATGGTGGTTTTCTTTAGCTAAATTCCGCTTTTATACTCGTGATCGATGTACACTTTGGTATGTGATAAAAGTAGCTTCTATTTGATTAGTTTATTGTGTTTTTAAAGTGTATTTATTGAAGGGTGTATGATAAAAATTATAAATCCTTAAAAATCTCTATATTTCATGATTGTTTCAATTTGCTGAGTCTGAGTCTGGGTCAAAATCAGCTTGCTGAGTCTGAGCTGAGTGCGAGTCTGGTAACACTGGTGATGAGAGATAATCAGGCTAACAATAATTTTTTTTTGAGCATTATAATACCGTGAACTGCTATTTCTCTTTTTATTTGTAATGTTCTTTATTATCTATAAAATGCTGGCCTTTGAAAAAATTGTTGCTAATGGAAGACATGATTGTTTTTCTTAAATCGAAAAAGTAAAAATGTGTGCAGTTATAATTCTTATACATCCAATATTTTCTCTGAACCCCTATCCTTTTCCCCCTTTTTAGGTAGGTAAACAATAGGGACAAGCTGGCAGGTTTGAACCTTTTGTCTCTCTTCAGCACAGTTCCCCACTTTGCCACTCAAGAATACCAATAAGCACCAGTGAACTTATGCGAAGATGTATCCAAGGCTTGATTGAGGTAAGCATCTTTCCCAACTGAAGAAGTTGGTATATATGTTTTATGGGCGATGCTTTAACCATTCCATTTAAAGCAAGTGGAAACATATGTTTGTATGGTCCATGCTTTAACCATTCCATCCTTTTTGTGAAACAAAGGGCTTAGGTCATTTGATTTGAATTACTTTTTTTTCTTAAATCAATTTTATTTGTTCTCATGAACCTGCGATCAATCTGGCAACATAACCTTGCTTTGAAATCTGGGTACCTGTCACAACACTTTGCAACTTTTAACTCAAAATATATGAACAAGGTTTGCCAAACTCCATCCATGCATCCCAGAAAAGCATGCAAGTTGCCAAACTCCATCCACGCAACTCAAGTTCACAATTCATGCAAGAACAAAAAAACATGCAGAGTGCTATATTTCAAGAACAGAAAAAGCAGCAACACAGCAAGCAAGCCAAAAAAAACAAAGCAAGCTTGTAAAGCAAGGAAGTTAAAAACAAAGCAGACTTTCAAAGCGTGCTTGCAAAGCAAGCAAGGAGATACAATCCTTATCAAGGGATTAATATATTGAAACAAGGAGATATAATCCTTATCATCCCTACATTGCTTTTTTCAAGCACACCCTATTTATACATCCATTAGGTTCATGTAATTCCAATATATCAACCGAAGAATAATAAGAATTAAACAGCTTAAGCCAAAAGAATTAACGCGGGCCTTTGGCAAGTTTTCTTTTAAAATATAAATAATTAATTTAACTATTCTGTGATTAGTTGGTTTAATAACAAGAGTCTTATTGTTCAGTCATTAATTATTTAGAAGTTTGTTTAAAAGCTATCATATTTATTATTTAGTTAAAAATAATATATTTAAGTGTTTTTTAATTGGCTGTTGTGCTACTTTTTTATATGTTATTTGTAAATTTTTTTTAGGTCAATAATCAAAATTTCTAAATTTTTAATATAGATAGGTGACAAATATATATGATAATGATTATTTGTTAAAGTGGATGCATTAGGGTACACATCACAAAACTTTCACAAAAATAATAAAAATGTAAGTTTTTAAATTTGTAAAAAATGAAAGCATAGAACAATCTAATATTATAACCACCTAATATTATTTTAATATTTTTTTGGACAAGCAGATAAAAAAAAATATAAAGCAAAAACAATATATCTGTATGTGAAGAATATGAAGACATTAATAGAAGTAAATGACTATATATATTAATCAAATTCAAAACATAATTATACCATCATTAATCTTATGATAATAAAATAGTATAGTGATCAACAGTTATAAGAAACTATTTTAATTAATATATATGATATCAAATTCAAAACATCATAATTATATATTTAATTCTTGTAATCATAAAATAATATAATGATTAATATTTACAATTGATTATTTTAACTAATTCATTCGATAATGGGCTGGACTGACGAGGCAAGTACTGAATAATTATGAGAGTGGTGTGTGGGAAGCAATTATGTAAGGAGATGGCTTTGCATTTGTATTCATTGAAGGAGAGAACATCAAGGGCAATCATTTCTTGCGTTGGTTCTTGAGTTTTTTTGGCTCTTGGTAATGGAGTTTGCTGCGGGTGCGAGACATTTGGGTGGGAGGATGCAAGGTGGCGCTCGGGGGAAGGAGAAAGTGGACCTCAAGGCTCCTAAGTAGCGAAAACGCCGTGTCACCAGTGAGGAGGCTATGGTGGTTTTTATGGCATTTGTTGTAAGATTTGGCTATGGAGATAGCCACCCAAGATCTAGAAGCCTAATGGAAAGCACAAATAAAAGAGAAGATCAATATGACAAGAATGAATTGTATTCCTATCAATGAATGCAAATACAAGATTACACTCCTATTATCTACCATACAATATGATATGGCATAACTTGCTTATAAAGGCAAGGGTGAGAGCTAAGATGTTGTAGTCATGTGACAAGTGTCTTAATCTTATGACATGTGACAACTATAGGATAAGACAACTATATGACAACTAACAAAAATTCAAGACAACTCTCAACATCTAGAAACAATTAGAATGCTTCCTAAGTCAACTTAACATGTGAATATGTGTGTGAATATTGTTTAACTAATAAATAGTTAAATAATATGAATTATTCACACAACAAGGGATAAATAGCTAGTAAATAATGAAACTAGATATGAAATACCCCTATTCACACTAACACCCCCCTTAAGTGCAACTTAGGGAGAAGCTGACAAATGCAAGGATGCAATGATGGATGGGTCTCGGCTACTACGCCATGTTAGGTACCCATGTACAAACAAGTCTCAAGTGGAGTAAAGGAGAAAACCACATGGGGAAAAACTCCTCCCCAAAAGTGAGAATGCAAGAAGTGTGGAAAGGTAGAGTCAACATGAATCATATGCTACCAATTCCAACATATATACAATGAATAATCCCCCCCAAAAGAGAGGAAAAGAAGAGAGACCAAGTAGCCCCCCCTCAATGTAGAGTCTCTTGCACTAATGGTAGATGCTCGACAATGAATGTTGAAGATGATCCACGATCGCAGAACAATGTTCCTCCCCTTAGGAAGAAACAAGACCAAGAATGTATGCAAGAAGTCTCCCCATTCCCAAAAGGAATATGAAGGAAGAAAACTCAAAATGTATGAAGTCTCTGAACTCTGCTCAGGTGTCGCCATGTTGATGCCAAAAGAAGCCACAATCCAATCAGGAGTCTCATGCCAAATTGAAGAATGTGACAATCCAGGATCTAGTGGAAACTGATGTAGAACATAATCCAAAGACAAAGATGTCTTCTTTGAAGACAAAGGTGCCTCCTCCAAATGTTGCTCAATAGTAGCCACAGTCATGTCAAACTGTAAGGAGTGATCGTGTGGGTAAAGAACAAGAGGGTCAAAAGGTTCCCCCTCAACATCTAAAGAAGATGAAGCAACTTCATCAATGAGAAGATGAATGTCATCAATAGTGTCCTCCAAGTCTGCAAGATAGGACTCACAAAACAAGTCTGCAATACCTGCCAAGTACTCATCCCAAGTAGCTGAATCTGCAATACCTGTCAAGTACTCATCCCAAGTAGCTAAATCTGGAAGACTATGAATGTCTTGCTGCACTGAATCACTGGAAACCATGGATGTAGCAACATTGAATTCTATTGATGCAACAAGAGATGTAGAAGGAGATGGAATGTCAGCACGTCTCTAGAACCTCAAGTGATGAAAGAACACCAAGATGCAAATGACCATACTGAATCTCCTCAAAAATGTCCACATGAGTGTGAATCTCAGCTGAAGGAACAATAGGAGCAAAATGTGAGAAGGTGTACACTCGAGATTGGTGATTTACCTCCCCAACTGCAACTATATCTCTGCTATGCAAATCCCGAATAATCACCGAATCAGGTGTGAACTCAACACTCTTTCCTGCTCCACCATGTGTAATCTGATAGCTAGAAAGGATATTGGTAGACAATGAGGGTACACAAAGGACATCATTGAATGATCCTTCATCAATGTCAATTGATTCTTTCCCACAAACACTCATAGATGTGTTGTTGGCCATCAGAATGGGTGGTGATGAACAAGTCTCATATGAAGAGAACATACTCTGTGATGAAGCCATACGATGTGAAGCTCTAGAATCAAGGACCCATTTCCCTGACTCAGAATCTGCAACTGCAAAAAGTGCTTTCCCCCTTTGTTTCTCGTACTTTGACTTTGAAGATGATGAAGAAGAAGATGAACCCCCTAAAGATGAATTCATTTGAACCTTCTTTAGTTGATGTTGCAACTCATCAATTTTCTTTATGTAACATTGGTGTTCATCATGCCCCAATTTCTTGCAATATGCACACTGAGGCTTCTCCTTCTTAGATGATTCTCCTTTGGAGAGAGAGGACTCAGATTCTTTTTGTGGCTTGTTCTTTTTCTTCTTTTGTTTCTTTTCAAGATTCCCCGATTCTTTCTGTACCTTAGGTTCACTAGCCACCAATGCTTGTGGCTTGGAAGTCTTGAGGATTACCATTTGAATTAACTTCGCTTCTTCTTGGATTAGAAGTTTTGAAAAGTCATCAAAAGTAGGCTCAACATATGCAGCTCCCATGGAAACCCGTTGAGTGTGAAAGCTAGAAACAAATACTGAATACTTAGGACCAAGCTTGGATAACACATTGAGAATCAATTGTAAATCCTCCTTAGTAATCTTGCAATCCTTTAATTGTGTTCTTAATTGCTTAATCTTGGAGATATAGTCTTGGATTTTGTCAAACACCTTAGGATCAAGACTCGTCAAATCATTATCAATCTGATAACCCCTAATCTTATCAGTTTTACCATACAATTTTTCAAAACTCTCCCAAGCCTGTTTAGGTGTTGTGCATGATTCAACATGGAATTGCAAATCAAAAGAGACAAATTAACAAATGCACACAAGAGTTTTTTCACGATTGATCTCCTATATTGCCTTTGCATTCACATCAGTAGGTTCAGGAATATATTCTTTTACATATCCAGTGAAACCTTTTCCCATTAGATAATTCCATATTGATGTTTTTCATGATGCATAATTATATGGAGTTAGAAGTTCAATTTGAGATTTCCCCATTACAAAAACACATAACCAAGAACTGAAAGCAATCAACCACTGCAAGATCACCCCCCCAAATTCACTCAATCAATGATCCCCCCTAGGAAAATATTATTTTGGCATTTTATAATTAGTGCGATTACAGTCGCCATAAGCTAAAATAGCTAAGTGGTCTTTTGATTTTGGTACATGCAAATGCCAAAATTTAAGCTAGAACTGAAAGTACCATTTTTGAGCAAAATTAGACCAAATTGATTACAGATCTGAAAAGTACTCAAAAAATCATGTATTTTAAAAAAAAAATCCCCTGAAAATATTACCGTATGACCCCAAACGGAGCCTTTGAAGTTCTGAAAATGAGGACTGCTCATCAACAACGACAAAAATCTGTAATTTCTGGAAAATCCAGACACCAAAATCAAAATCCGTTTGCACCACTATGAAGCCTGAAAATTTTTGATCCAAATAAAAAAAAATTGCTTGAAAAACAAAGCAAATATGAGCAAGATATAGGGGTTTGAAGTTGGACTGTCAAACTGAAAAGCTCAAGGTCTTGTAGAAACTTTCTGATTAAAATTGCGGACGATCTGTTTCATGCAAGCAAAATCTAAAAGATACCTAGATGGTTTTTTGATGTGGCGAACAAAACCAAGAAAACATTTTTTGATCCGACGTGCAGAAGATGTGGAATTAGTGCAAAAAATGTCTCCATCAACAAAAAAAAGGGCATGTAGAAGTTGAATCAGCCACCTAAGTCAATAAAATATATGCTGCAACCTGCAATACAATGCCACAAAGAGGAAAAGCCTCCAAATATGGTATTTCTATCAAAATTTTTTGATTCTCAAGATCATCATACGATGCAAGAGAAGAGCATACTCAAATTTTCAAAATCCACCATGATTTGCACTCAAGATCTCCCAATAGACTAACCAAAGGCAATCTACAAGCTCTGATATCATGTAAGATTTGGCTATGGAGATAACCACCCAAGATCTAGAAGCTTAATGGAAAGCACAAATAAATTAGAAGATCAATATGACAATAATGAATTGTATTCCTATCAATGAATGCAAATACAAGATTACACTCCCATTATCTACCATACAATATGCTATGGCATAACTTGCTTATAAAGGCAAGGGTGAGAGCTAAGATGTTGTAGTCATGTGACAAGTGTCTTAATCTTATGACATGTAACAACTATAGGATAAGACAACTATATGACAACTAACAACAACTAGAGACAACTCTCAACATCTAAAAACAACTAGAATGCTTTCTAGGTCAACTTAACATGTGAATATGTGTGTGAATATTATTTAACTAATAAATAGTAAAATAATATGAATTATTCACACAACAAGGGATAAATAGCTAGTAAATAATGAAACTAGATATGAAATACCCTATTCACAATAACATTTGTAGGTAAAGAAATCTCCAACCTAGCTCTCCGCTCGTGGATGGTTAGAATTTGGGAATTGACAAAAAACATGGAAGGGTCTCTTGGCATCTGCATTTGTTCAACGATGGCTAAGCTTTTTTAGATCTTGGGTACACGCAAGGAAGGTGGAATACCTTTGATGTTGCACAATCCCTCTTGTGCTTCAATGTTGTCGATGGTTGCTAGTTCTTATTTACTTCACGATGACATAGGTGATGTGGTGCATTAGGTAGAGGTTCATTTCAATTGCTTCTTAGAACATCTCAACAATATAAAGTGACACCAGATATGTCTCCAATGGGTAGTGGAGGAGATTGCTCTTCAACTAAAGGCGACGCTGTCAGAGGATGCTATCCAAGCCTTTTGGAACTGCTATGATGATGACGAGGTAGAGCAGGAAAGTGTGGAAAAGAAGGCTACAGGTAGAGCCAAGCCCTTTCACCTTTTACTAGTAGAACAAGCAAATTGGTTATGCCCCAATTCATTGTAGCAAAAGCACTTGAACATGAACCTTTCAATATCCACATATTATAGCTATGAACCTACTAGAGAAGAAATTTGAATAGAACGAGAGACTGGTTTTGAGAGGTCCAAAAGCACATAGACTCTTGTATAGTTCCCATGAGAGCCATCATAGATAGGGTCCAATTTAATAAATGTCTCAATTCGATTAAGAATTAAATGGATCCCTCCCCTCAATCTATAGACTATGGGGAGATGGTAAAGGTGTACCCAAAAGGGGACCTTAGAGATCACATCAAATAGAGACTAAAAGAGTCTTAGCTCAAGTATAAGAAGCATCATGATCAACATAGGATAGAACATAGATTTTATGTTGGTGACATGGTTTGGGTCTACTTGGGCAAAGAGAGACAACAAGTACTTTCATGAAAGTTGTAACCTTTGCAGTATGGTTTGTTTCAAATCATAGAGTAGATAGGGCATTATGCTTTTCGTTTGGAATTGTCAGAGCATATGAAGATATTTTTAGTGATACATGTTGACCAATTATGCTTGTTCAAGCCTAATATGTTGGATGAAGAGCTAGAGGATGTAGTTCTTCCTTCATTTGATAATTTTGCACTATAAGAGATGGATGAATCAGATGAGGATGCCATTCTTGATAAGAAGGTGAGACAAACCAAGTGAGGAGAACGAGAGAGATGGCTAATTGGTGAAAAATTATGGTTCTTGAATAAAGCAAATTGGTTGTCTTGTGAAGACATTGAGAAGGAGTTCTTTCATTTAGTTGTGTCCTAAGGCTTTTGGGGACCAAAAGCCCCTTGGTAAAGGACGTGTAATCTAGAAATTGGTATGGATGTTGAAATTGGGTTGGTTCTACAATCAAGCACATGTAGTAAGTGCACTTGCAACAAAGAGGAGGTCACTTGTGATGACTTGAAGAGTATTTTGTATTGTTGTAAGTCCACTTACAACAAAGGAGAATCTCTTTAACATTGCTGCAAGTCATTTGGAATTAATGTTCAACTAAGGTCATTTATTTAAGTGATCTATATTGCTTTTATCAATGCTCTAAATGCTACAAAGGTGGATAATGAATATGAGGTTGGAGTTTGGGTCTTATGGTGTCTTGGTGGTGGGCTGAAACAACACTATGGAGACTTGGAGTTGATTATCTACTCATATGTTTGCTGCATGTCAATTCTGGTCGATGTTGGAGAATATTGAGGTAGAAGGTTTTGTCTTTGATCTTGAGGCTAAGTTTTCTAGGGGTTGACCTAGGAGAACATGTCCCCTTCTTACACAATGACAATCCCTTAAAGGTATTTCTAAATACTGTCAGTCTTAGATATCAAAAAGTGTAGAGCAGATGGAAACTAATTAGGCAAGTGGTAAAGTAGAGGTGCACACTAAGTACAATCAAATTTGAGCATATATGACAAATTTGTGGTCACAAACCAAATCTAGACCTATGGACTTGATCCCAAACAAAGCACACATTCAGCGTAGGACCTAACACACTTTACTGGTAGAGAGATCACATTTCTAGGGGCCAACAATAGTAAAAAATAAAATCTTCATTCAACAACAATTATTCCTCGATCAACGAGCTAAGTATCTTATCCTCCTTGCAATAATTTCCACCCTTTAGCATCTGATATCAAAATGCACTAGCCCATAGTCTTATCATTAATTAAAACTAGGTTAATTGTTCTTAGGTGTATGCATTTCATTGGATTAGCCTAGACGACCCTTAAAGAGAGTTTATTTTCCTTTATAGTTTGATTTCCCTACATAATGACTTTCTCTGTCTTTAATGTTGACAATTATAATAAGTTAAAAAGTTAAAGCAGAAAAGAGGAATTTTAAATTAAAAAACTATAGAATCTACAACAAATAGAAATCAAAATTAAAAAAAATGTTATGCAAGCTGTCACATGGACACAAAAGTTATTAATGGAGAAAACTTTTAACCTTCCTCCTCAACATTGGCTTAAATGTTTTAACCACATATATGAGGCTCCTATTTTATTGCAGAAAGATTCATTTTAATTTTGTAGTTCTACATTTTTAAAATTCCATGGACTTTACTCAAGAGTTAAAAAAAAGAGTCCAAGCCCTTTCTGCCTACCGTAAACAGCCGACACGTTGTCGTGACTGTTTATGGTTTTTTGGACCTTGATTCTTGTCGACTTTTGCAATCGACCCGCTCATTGCAAACTGTTTGACCTGTTTGACAATGTTAACAGCCAGTCGAATTGTTAAAAACTGTTGAGTCGAAAGATTTTCGACCAGTCGGCTGTTTACAACGTGCCAGCTGGTTAAGCTTTACCAGCCCTTTCTGTGGAACCACATGCTAAGCTCCAAAATAATTAGAGCCCAAGTCTACATAAGGAAAATGCAAAATAGAGGCATACTGTTTTTTAATGGAGCAGTGTCAAAGATTCAAACCTTGGAACAAGAAATTTAGTGCCCTGATGCTCTACAACTGCCACACCCCAAATTTTGTCCACAAAATCCTCGATACGGTCAGCTCCATATACACTACAATCTAGCTGCTTTCCATACCGCTGTTTGTAGCAATCTAAAAGATGAGGCACTGGAATTTCACAACCCTTGCTTACTAAAAGTTCCTGCAGTTCAACTGCTATCCTTTCTCTTTCTGTTTGTTCTTTACTGTTTTCTTCTGTCTCATAATTGCCTTGTCTTTCTTGTTCAGTGGATGTGTCATCACTAGTCTCTTCTTTTTCTTCTTCCTCTGAATATAAAACATCATTAATTCCATAAAGAGATGTGTACACAGTACTGCTTTCCTCTTGAGGGTAAATGTAGTATTCTTCAGCCCTCTCTAAACAACACCGGATACAATAACAAGGGAGAGCTTGACCATGTGGATGTTGTTCTCTCAAACAAACATATCTCATGTGTGCCCTTCCCACCACATACACAACATCAGACATCCTCTGAATCAAATCAAGTAAATTATAGCAGTCATATAAAGGCCTTCCAAACTCTCTCTGATACAGGGCTGCAACTCGACTCAGCAACAAACTTCCTCCACTCATATGTATGAGCTGCACAATCTGCTCCTTCAAACCTTCAATATCAGCATGCTGAACCCACAAAGCTGAATTAGCAGCCTTGAAATCCATTTCTGCTATATTATCATTTGGAGTAGGAACCCATAAAGCTGAAGTAGCATCCTTAAAACCTGTTTCCACCATATTATCATTTGAACTTGGATGATAATGATAAGGTGCACTTGCAGGAACAGGGCTGCTGCCTGTAGCAACACTAGGCCAGTCCCACACAAATCTACCAGCATTCTGAACCCACAAAGCTGAATTAGCCTCTTTATAATCTGTTTCCACCCTATTATCATTTGAACCTAGATGATAATGATGAACCCACAGAGCTGAACTAACATCCCCGTAACCTGTTTCCACACTCTTATCATTTGAAGTCAGATGGTGATGATGAGGTGCATTTGCAGGAACAAGGCCATGGCCTCTAGCAAGACTAGGCCAGTCCCATACAAATCTACCAGCATTCAGAAGTCTAGAAGAAACCCCCACACCATAGTTGGGCATAGCAACAACAGTCACATAACCCAGTTCCCCAAGACTAATCAAACTATCTGCAAAATCAGTATCCCCAGAAATCAACATAATGGTGAAGGGCGGAGGATTGTGGAAAGCAAACAACAACATTTGCAGTATAATAGCCTTATCTGCTGCCTCTTTTTTTCTGTTGGGAACATGCTCAAGCTTTACCCCGCTGCTCTGGCAGCCCTCTATGATCCTCCGAGGAAATTTATTCAAGTCTCCGTATGCTGAAAACAATTTGATCTTTCCATTTAATTGAGGATGATCTCTGAGTGCAGATTTTATATTGCCTGCTACTTCCTCTGGAATCACATCTCGAGGGACACAACAGTTCTCAATGTCCCAAAATATGGCTACTGGTAGTTTCATCAATTTTTTGCTTCTATGTTGATCTGAAGAATCCATAGCTTTTGGGGGTGTTTCAATTCAAAGTCACACTAAATTGCTAATGTTTTCAGACTAAATTTACTGTTTGCAACTAGACTTAAATGTAATTAGACAGATTTGCATATTGAATTTGTTTGATTGTCTGACAATTAAAAAACCCTAAACGTCCTTACATAAAATTTTTCAAAAAAATTCACACAGAGAAATGCAACTTGCTATGTCTTTTGGTTTATAAGTAAATGAAATTGCTATTTACCCCCGCCCCCAAGAAGTCGGTCCGTAGCTTCTTCCAAATTTTTATTATTATAAAAAACTGAAACTAGAACATTCTTTTATCTCCTTGAAGGAGATGGATCCACCTAAGAAATTTAAAAAAATATAAATTATCAAAAAAATTATTTAATTTATGAATTTTAAATGAAATATTTTATATTAAAATATTTTTATGTGTCTTATTAATTATATATATAAAATAATTTCTATCTTTAATTCAGTATTGTAAATGATTTATTTACTAGTAAAAGCACCAAAGGTGCTATCAAATGGGGGATAGGCACAAATATTTATAGGCCTATCACTAAATAGTTTATATTTTTATTTTTATGGAAAGTCATTACATGTAGTTGTTGGTAGACAAGGCTATAAATATTATAAGAAATTCAATTATATTTTTGCAAATAAAAATAATGGAGTGGTATTAAATGAATAAGCACATGAAGTAAATTATGAATGAACTAAATAAATTCTAAGCAATCAAGAGATTAGGTGAACCGTGAAGTACTTAAATAATGTAGGATAATAAAAATCGATGTTACTAATTTCTTATTGACCAAGCATTGTACAAAATAACTTTTAAAAAACACATATCTATGAAGTGTGTCTTTGAATCAACTATGTGTGAAGTGATTGATCTTACTTTTTATTTTTTCGAATATCTTTTTGGTTATTATTTTTATTTCTAATTTCTTTTTTAGTTTTTATTTTTTTTCCAATTTCTTTTTTGGTTCCATAGTTTTTTTAAATTATTTTTATAATTTAAATTAATATAAATATTTTTAATAGAAATCATAATTTTTAAAAATACCTAATAAACAATAAAAATATTTAATATTTAATATAAATTTTCAAGATATAATTTATTTTTATTTAAATTTAAAACTAACTTTGAAAAGAATGGAAGTGTTTCCTCTGATTATTTTTTAAAGGTCAACAACTCTTCTTGACTTTGTATCATTTTTTGATTTATATTATTTGCTTCAAGTTCATTTCAAGATACTCTTAATGATGCATCTAATACTAACATAACTCGCCATAACTTCATCATACAGGGATTGTGAAAACTTTCCATGCATCTTTCATTTTGAAACCTTATAACTCAAATGCAGTAAATCAACAAACAAGTTTAATTCCTTTTTACAACCTCTCTATTCATCTTTCATCTTGAAACCCTCATAACTAAAGTGAAATAAATCAACAAAACAAGTTTAATTTCTTTTTGCAAACTGTAACATGAAATATAGTTACAAATTCATTGATATTATTTAAAACATATAAATTTATTAAAAAACATTAGATTTTTAGAAATTTATTTGTATACATGAATATTTCTATAAACAAAATAATTAAATAAATAAATACATAAATATTTCTATACACAAAATAATTAAATAAATAAAAATTATGAACCTTTAAATTAAAATAAAATCAATGTGGAGTTCACAACATTCTATAAAAACAAGAAATGATATGTTCAACCATGAAAATATTACTTACAAGTTATAGTCCAAGCCTTGTTGATTCCAACCCTTCTTGATTATCTCTCTAATTGTTGATTATCCCTTATTGTAAATTTATAATTTTACAATGTACATATAAAAAATGAAAGTAGATACATATAAAAAAAAAATGAAAGTAGAATTGTTAAAAAAAAATGAAGAACACTGATTTATCATTAAAACTTGCAATAAAACAAAAACCCTAAATTTACTATTACAATTAAAAGTAACTTTCGAAATAAAAAAATTAAGATAAAAGAACATTAAAATAGTTTATATTCTATTTTGAAAATATTTTAAATCTATAAAATATATTATAACTAAAAGATATTTTTATAATTAATTTTCTTTATAAAATAATATATTATAAATTAGAATATATTTATAATAGATTTTTTTAATAACTAATAATTTAAAATGAAAGTAGAATTGTTAAAAAGTGAAAAACAATAATTTATATATAAAATTTGCAATAAAACAAATACCCTAAATTTACTATTATAATGAAAAATAAGTTTCTAAATTAAAAAAAATTCCACATTATCTTATTAAAAACATTCTAAAAAGAAAAAAAATTTAATTTTATCTTTGAAAATATTCTAAATTAATTTATATTTCTATAAAAAATATTACAACTTAAATATTTTTTTTTGAGTTTTTAAATTTATAAAATAATATATTATAAATTAGAATATATATTATATTTTTTTAATAATTATAGATTTTTGTAGTCTATTAATAATTTAAAGTGTCATATATACAATTATATAAAAATAATAAGGTCTAATAAATTTTAAAATTGTAATGGTCCACAATCAAATTCTACAATTAGATTTTTACTTGTGTGGTATTTTTTTTGGGATGGAATATGTGTGTAAACTTATTGGTAATTAATTAAGGAATTAACAATTATCGAAATTAACTAGTATTTGTTAAATTCAAATTTGAATAAAAATGTTCATCTATCTCAATTCATTATTTAGTTATTTTTAACTTTTCAATGTTAGCATATGAACTGGAGCTTTATTTTATCCCATATATACACTCATTTTCAAATTTGGTTTCAATCCAACCCAAAACTTTCAAATTCAAAATTTAAATTTAGGCCCATGTTCCCCCTTTCCCACTAGTCCTTATGTGCTGGCTTGAAACATGAAATGTTTTACTTGCAACTTTACCATTGTAT
The DNA here is from genome assembly GCA_027924645.1 of Cunninghamia lanceolata. Lineage (NCBI taxonomy): Eukaryota > Viridiplantae > Streptophyta > Pinopsida > Cupressales > Cupressaceae > Cunninghamia > Cunninghamia lanceolata. Next base: position 3,376,422 of record BSBN01001182.1, on the reverse strand, counting down.
TTAAAGACTTACCCTAATTCATTTAGAATCTAGAATCAAGAGCACATTAAGAACCTCTTTCCCACATCAAAGAGCATCAAAGTATTATTTATTGCAACATCAACACTACATTAACATCCTAGGGCCCCTGATGCATTGTCGGCCCCCTTGTTGGTCCCTTCTGTTGTTAGCTCGCTGTTAGTCCTTGATTCTTCTTCTGTGCTACTGTCTACAGTGTGTCATTGCCCTCTGGTTGTGGGGGCAGCTGAGGGGCCCCTTATCTCACCACGCTCTAAGGATTTTGACTCAAAGTTTTGTTGGACTGTTGTCCAAAGAAAGCAGAAAGGACTCCCTAAGTCTGTTGCTTTTGCGCGACAGAGAGTCAAGGGTGTTAGATTTTTGCCTTCGGGACCTGGTGTTGTTTAGGTTCCCTTGTTTTGGTTGCCGTTCGACCGCTGTTCCTCTATTGTTTCTGTTCTTTTTCTGGCTTGGTTGGTTTGGGTGCAGCCCCTATTGCTGCTTGCTTTGCTTTGCCCATGGGGCTGCCTTGTAAAAGGCTCTGGACCCTCTTTTCCAGTTGAATTAATCAAAAACATCCTAGGGCATTCATGACTACTTGTTATTTTTGATCTTTGTACAAATTAGTTAAATTAATACCTTAGGAGTTTGACAAAAGGGAGAAATATTCCTGATCATTTAGAAAATACTTTTGATCTAAATTATAAAAGAGTTTAGATCCCTAGATAAATCTCAAATCTACACAAAAAGGTTAGATTTGTAATTACATGATGAATTCCATAGTTATAAGAATTGTTAGGACTAGGTATTATACACCTTGCAAATCCTAGTGTTGCAAATATTTAATATTTATAAAATATTGTAAATAATGTGACTACATGGAAAATAATGCTCCACTTGGAAGGAATCTTAAGATTAGTTTGTTGCACTCTTTGCCACATGTCATTAGTCTTATGAGGTCATTCAATGGGGGATTACTAGGTGGACTATGACTTGCATCTTTGAATAACAAAAAATAGTTGTGTATAAGAGGGCATGAGATGTAATTAGTTCTTCAAATAAGAGCAACTACGCCTTGGTCATGGGGGTCAAATAGTTAAATCGGGAGTTAAATTCTGTGTTGAGAAGAGTTTCTCTTTGAGAATTAAATATGCTAACAAAATATAAACATAAATAGAGTCCAATAATATTCTAATAAAATCTAAACTCAACTGACATCAATAAGTCACTAGAGATAAAATAGGCAAGCCTTAAATTTGCTCTTCTTAGCTATGTTGGCACCCTTCTTCTGTCCTCTACGATGGTTTCAAATCTAGGTGTAGTTTCTAACATTTCTCTTCCTCATGCCCTTCTTTTCTATAATGGGCACATTGTGCTTTACCTTTACTCTTGCCTTTTTCCTTCTAGATTGTATTATTAGTATTCGTTTTCTTTTTTCCCTTGCCTATCTCCCCATTCTTCTAACCTTCTTGTTACTATCCCTTTTCTTTGTTCTTATTCTTGAAAGAAGACACATTCTTATCCAACTCCACATAATGGGCTTGAGAATACACCTCATCAATATCTTTATGCTTTTCCATGAGTACTGGTGTCCTTAGGTGATCGAATATCCCATCTATGTACTTCATTAGCACATCCTTTTCCATGACATCTCTACTCAATTATATTTCCCTCTTCAAGAACTCACATGTATACTCCTATACACTTCATCCTCGTCATTTATGAAAGTAGTGCCATTGAATAACCTTGTCCTCTTCATAAAAATACGATGAAAATATTTCTTCAACGACATCTTGAAGCCTTTCCACTTAGAAATTGGGGAACTTTGGAACATTCTAGGGATAATGAATAACTCTCATACTATGTGAGAGTATGGCCTAACAACCCGAGGTTGACAAAGTAGATTTGTTGATGAGGGGTAAGTTTATGAAAGCTATAATACACCCCTATTTGAGATATCCATTGATCTAATTTTTTGGCACTAATCTCTCCATCATACATCTAAATGTTAATCTTCACTTTAGCCTTAAAAACATTATGTGTGGATGATTCTCCTTCCTCAAGTTTAGTTTTCAATAGTTGTTCCTCTTCTTCCTCATGCTTAAGCATTAAACCCATTTTCTTAGCCAATAATTGAATAAAACTCTCTATCTAGTCTATCTTACCCACTAAACTAGAAATCCTAGCCACATCTTTGATTCTTTTGAAATACACTCCTCTATCCTTCTCTCCTTCTCTAATGATTTTTATAATAGACCTATTTAGTTCCAATCTTAGGTTCATATGGAAAAAAATTTCCATTGCCTCTAGACCTTGCAGATGGCATAAACTATCCTAACCCTAACTAGCAATCAAGAAATTAAGGCTCTAATATGATTTGATCCATAACTCATTAGATTTATAACCCTAATGATTCACCAATTATTTATTATCATGTTAACTCACTCTTCACTCAGCAAAATACTATACAATAATGAATAATAAGAAAATAGTAACAATAACAAAGTACATGCAAGGAAACAACACACACGACATATACAAAGGTGACTTTGAACTTGTCTAATATTACTATTGTGGGTTTGACTTATGTATAATGCGTACTGTGTTTCCAAGTGACAACTGAATGTATGGAATGACCCTTGATATTACTTTGTGTTTGTATATGTTTATGCATATGTGACCAGATAGAATCCAACTCATGTGGGTCCAATATGTGTATTGAGTGTTGACTTGTAATTTAGACCCTTAGACCTAAAAAGACCGTGTGTATTGGGTTATGGACCTCTATCTGGCATGTAACCAAGTCAACCTCATCATTGTTGGTGAATTCTTATGACATTTTGATTGTGTTTCCCTTGGCTATAAGATGACCCACATGTCAGATCTGAGTCTGATACATGTGCAAATAGCTGACTGTCACCAGTATCGTGTAGGTGACAGATGTCAGGTGCTATTTGCCGTATCTTAGGATGAGCTGGTTGTCGCCAGTAGCACGAAGGTGGCATGGAGGTGATAGATGTCAAGATCCACCGACTCGATGGTTCAACGGGCTGTGGAAATCTTCTTAATAGCCACATGTGATGTATGTTGTTACACCAACTCCTTAGCCAGTGATGACAACAAGTAGTATGGGATGCTTGCTTGTCATCATAGTTGGTTGTGAATGTGTATGTTGTTACACCTAGTCCTTCACCAATGTTGACAATAAGTAGTATGGGATGCTTGCTTGTCATCACGGTTGGCTGTGAACTGGGAAAATGATGGAAGCTTATGTGTTAGTGAACTGGGTAATGGAAGGTGTATGTAGTAGGTTACATCCACTTTCTATTACTAGTTGGTCACTATGTATGTGTGAGTCAATTCTGATGTGCATCTGTATTAAGGACCTTATGTGTTGTGCGTTGTCACACTTGAGCCCTTGCCAGTGATGACCGCAAGTAGTATGGGATACTTGCTTGTCATCATAGTTGGTTATAATCAGGAAAAATGATGGAACCCATGGTGTACCATTAGATATACCGACATTCATTTTTTAGGTTGGGATATATTTGAGGACTCATGGGCTAGTGAATCAGACAAATGGGAAGATGCTTGCAATATGGTCGCAACCATTCCTTTTTCTACCTGGTCACAATGTAAACCTATGATGTGCATACGATGCCTGCACAAGCTATTCACATTGTGTATATGTGTTTCCTGCATGAGTTATTCACATTGTGTATATGTGATATAGGTGTGAACTAAGCACTTTGTGTATATGTGTTGTATTCATGAGCTAGTCACTATGTGTGTATGTGATACATGCATGAATTATTCTCCTTGTGTATATGTGTCACTCTGTGTGTATGTGACCCATGCATGAATTATTCTCCCTGTGTATATGTGTTGTATGTATGAGATAGTCACTCTCGGTGTATGTGACACATGCACGTGTTATTTGCTCTATATATGTGATTTACAAGAGCTAGTCACATAGTGTATATGTGACAGATAGATGAGTTATTCACTTTGTGTATATGGGTTGTACCCATGAGATAGTCACACTTGTATGTGTGTCCCATGTGAGTGACAGTATACAATATTTATTGCATGCAAGGATTTTTACTACTAACAGATTTATTGTATACAATATATAGATGTTAAAAAGAATTCATGAAACCATCGTGTATGGAAGATGGAAAAGGAAAACGATGAAGAAGGAAAACAACGAACACTCTTCATAGGAAGAAGCGCACAATTGTCGAGAAAATGAGCTTGAGAGTAAATGTCAGCATTCATTCCATCCTGCCATCAATTCCAAGATAAATTATGATTATTAAAAAATTGAGCGATGCTGGTCACTTGAACTAGGGGAGAGGGGCCAGTAGCCGCCCACCCTAACTTCGCGCACGTCAAGCTCATAGCTATACATATCGGATTTCGACGATTTTTTTTGGGTTTCTCCATATGCCACCGTAGAGCTTAAAGCTATTCTTTCAGTGTCTAGGCACTTATACATTTCACTATACGATGCGTTATGTGCACATGGGTCGAAAAAGTGTCATTTCAACATGTCGCCCCATACATGCGCAACGATGTGCCAATAACCGCTCGCCATCACATTTGTGCACTTGTCTTCATTTCATTGGTTAATTTATTGGAGTTGTGAACATGTACAAATGTTGTAAACATGTATTGGTGCATTTGTGTTAAGTTATTAGGTTAGTATTTTACATGTATTGGTTCTTTTTAAAAATTTAATTAGGGGTTCAAGTGATTTAAAACATAGTGGTTATTGGGGCATGGGTGACAGCTGGCCCCCTTTCCCCTACAATTTAATCTCAAACCCGACGGAAAAAAATACTACCGGCGTTTGACAATTTACCGGGAGAAATCTCCCACATATAAGTCTATCGGCTAATAAATGATTTTTTCTAGCATTCCCCACTATTACAAGTAATGAGGGTGGTGAGCTCATTTATGGCTAGAGTGAAGAATAGCTCAACTTTTATCCATAAAATTTTATTGACACATCCTTTCAATTGTTTTAATGACTTTCAGGCTTTTTGTGCATGGAGAAGCCGTGTTACAACTATTGCCCCTGACCTAGCTTATCCACAGCTTAAAATAGTGTGCTAAGCAAGTTATTTGAAAAAAAAAAAGTGTGCTTATATCTTTTGTGGGGACATATATTTAGGCATGGCTGAGTATTCAGATGTCACGCTCTTTTAATATGAACTTACAAAGTATTCCATAGTGCCTATTTTTTAAAGAGTTTAAAGAGGATTTCTTTCCACAATCACAAATAATATGATTTACATTTTAAGAAAACATAATTTTATTAGTTCTAAGATTTATTACCTTCTAACTTAACCCACATAAATGAAATGACACACAACAGATATCCAAAAACTAAAATATATCAACCCATGAGATATCCAAAAACTAAAATATATTTAAAATATTACGCTCAACCAAACCAAGATAATATGAAGTGATTATTGTGTTAAGGGAGACTATTGTTCTTAGAATGACTCCTATGATTTATAGCGTTAATATTAGGCTTATTTCCGGTATTTTATTACTGCTACCGTGCAGTCTTTGGCTTATTTCAATCAAATGGAAAAAAATACCTTCAAGGATTACATGGAACAGAATATTGTAAGAAAATACCTTATGAATGCAATATAGAAAGAAAAGATTGTCCTTATATTTCTTTTCTATGGACCAAACGGAACAGTGAATCTTACTTTCAACGCCCAAGCATCACGCTGAATTGTCAAGGCTGTTTGATATGAAAAATGATAATGATAATAATTAGAATGTAAACTAGATCAAACTTTTTTCCATATAATATTCAAGGACAAGATCAAGCCAAATCACTACCAAATGAAGGTGGACTCAACTGCTGATCTTGTGCTTAAGTATATGGATCAGATTTAATTTAGTCTTTTTCTCAAACCCTAGGGTAACAATGTATGAAATAAAATGGCTAGAAGTTGTCCTTGATCAAATCATCTTTTTTCCAATCTTGATCTTCATATGAAATAGGTGGTACATAAGGCACCATAGCCCAACTTGAAACTTCTTTTTTAGTTCTTCTTTTGATTCTATTTCTTTCCGTGGGATATTTTCTTCTTGCCAACATTTTTAGAGCGAAGGCTCGCCGCTTTTTTCTTCTTTCCCTTGTACTTCTATTTCTTCTCGTCTTGTTAATTCTATTTCCCAAGGGAGTTTCTTTGTCCATTTCTTTTGGTGGGATATTTTCTTCTTGCCGTGACACTTTTAGAGCGAAGGCTCGGCGCTTTTTTCTTCTTTCCCTTGCACTTCTATTTCTTCTAGTCTTGTCAGTTATATTTCCCAAAGGAGTTTCTTTGTCCACCATCGAAGGTTCATGATTTTCTGCATTCTTCTGCATTTGTGAAGAGGAAGCTAGTACAAAAGTGATTTTATGATTTTGTGATGTAGAATAACAAGGGGGAGCTTGACGATGTGGATGTTGTTCTCGCAAACAAACATATGTCGTGTGCTCTTTCCACCACATACACAACATCAGACATCTTCTCAATCAAATCAAGTAAATTATAGCAGTCATATAAAGGCCTTCCAAATTCTCTCTGATACAGGGTTGCAACTCCACTCAGCAACAAACTTCCTCCACACATATGTATGAGCTGCACAATCTGCTCCTTCAAACCTTCAATATCAGCATGCTGAACCCACAAAGCTGAATTAGCAGCCTTGAAATCCATTTCTGCTATATTATCATTTGAAGTAGCATCCTTAAAACCTGTTTCCACCATATTATCATTTGAACTCGGATGATAATGATGAGGTGCACTTGCAGGAACAAGGTTACAACCTGTAGCAACACTAGGCCAGTCCCACACAAATCTACCAGCATTCTGAACCCACAAACCTGTACTAGCCTCTTTGCAATCTGATTCCACCCTATTATCATTTGAACCTAGATGATAATGATGAACCCCCAGAGCTGAACTAACATCCCTGTAACCTGTTTCCACACTCTTATCATTTGAAGTCATATGGTGATGATGAGATGCATTTGCAGGAACAAGGCCATTGCCTCTAGCAAGACTAGGCCAGTCCCATACAAATCTACCAGCATTCAGAGTCTAGAAGAAACCCCCACACCATAGTTGGGCATTGCAACAACAGTAACATAACCCAATTCCCCAAGACTAATCAAACTATCTGCGAAATCAGTATCTCCAGAAATCAACATAATGGTGAAGGGAGGAGGATTGTTGAAAGTAAACAACAACATTTGCAGTATAATAGCCTTATCTGCTGCCTCTTTTTTTCTGCTGGGAACATGCTCAAGCTTTACCCCACTGCTCTGGCAGCCCTCTATGATCCTCCGAGGAAATCTATTCAAGTCTCCGTAAGCTGAAAACAATCTGATCCTTCCATTTAATTGAGGGTGATCTCTGAGTGCAGATTTTATATTGCCTGCTACTTCCTCTGGAATCACATCTCGAGGGAGACAACAGTTTTCAATGTCCCAAAATATGGCTACTTGTAGTTTCATCAATTCTTTGCTTCTATGTTGATCTGAAGAATCCATAGCTTTTTTTGGAGTGTTTCAATTCAAAGTCACACTAAATTACTAAATTTAGTGTTTGCAACTAGATTTAAATGTAATTAGACCCGGAACGTCCTTACATAATTTTTTTCAAAAAAAATTCACAATGAGAGAAATACAACTTGCTATGTTTGGTTTGCTTATTAATATATGAAAATACGATTTAACCCCCACAGAAGTCGGGCCGTTGCTTCTTCCAAATTTTTATTATTATAGAAAACTGAAATTAATTCGTTTATCTCGAAGGAGATGGATCCGCATAAGAAATTTAAAAATATATATATATATATAAAAATGTTTAATTTATGAATTTTAAATGAAATATTTTTAAAATATTTCTCTGTGTCTTATTAATTAATTACATCGAGAGGCATAACTACAGTGGCAACAAGGGTGGAGTGTAATGGCCTCAGCGTGTTAACACAAACTATTAAAGCACTGACATATATTAATAATTACACGAGAGGAGTTACCCAATGGCATTAAGAGGATGATTGTGACTGTGTACATAAAAACAAAATAGAGTTGACATAGTTTTTTTGAATAACTAGACATAGTTTTTTAAATAATTATAAATATATAGCCGACATAGTTTATTAAATCAATGAACATATAAATATTTAAGCCAATAAAATAATGTGTATAAATATAAGTAGTACTCAAAAATAAATTTGAGAGAAATCAAATGAAACAAGTGCGATGTAGTGGCCAGCCTTGTAGTGTTGTTATTATTATTATAGTATTTGTTTAGTTGTAATTTTTTTTGTTGATTAGCTATTGGTTGTATAGACAAATTGCATTCCAATAATTGAAAATTGAAAATTTAATTTTTGAAGAGTGTTGAAATGTCTTTAAATAAAATTGAAATCTCAAAAATATTTTAAAATATTTTAATTTGGTAAAAATAAAATAAACTAAAATATAAATATTTCCTTAACTATAAAACTAAATTTTACAAGAGCCTCCATATTTATTTATATTTTATGTGGAGAGCCCTGCCCTAATTGAGTGTATAGAGATTTGAAATGTCCCCTTAAGATATTATTAAAATGTAATAATACTAATACTTTTACAATTTAAAATGCATTAAAATATTGTAAGTTTGAAGAATAAAATAAAAAATGTAATAACATATGAAATATTTTTGTAGATTTTTAACTTTTGACTAGATAAAATTGAAATCCTAAATTTTTAATTCTTGAATAAACAAGTGCCATGTAATGGCCTGCCTTGTAGTGTTGTTATTATAGTATTTGTTTAGTTGTAATTTTTTTTGTAGATTTTTTAACTTTTGACCAAATAAAATTGAAATCCTAGATTTTTAACTCTTACTAAATAAAATTGAAATCCCAAAAATAATTTAATTTCATAAAATAATTACATCACTAAGTATATCTTAGTCACTTAATTTTTTGTTTAAGTATAGTTATAAAACAAATTTAAACCCTAATAATTTTTTTATAAAATAGATGAAAATAAATCAATAAATAAAAATATGCATGCTTTGTAAAGGAAAATTTTAGTGTTATTTTATTTTACGAAATTAGGTTATTTTTGGGATTTTAATTTCTTTTACTCAAGAGTTAAAAATCTAAAGTGTCATGAAAAATACTTTTATTTTGGGGATTTCAATTTTATTTATTCTAACAGTTAAAAATCTAGTGTGATAGAAAATATTTAAATGAAGTGATGCCATGTTCCTAAATATAGTTAGTAAAATTTTTAAAATATAATGCACTTGCTTATACTTTTTCTTTTTTTTATTTGATTTGATAAAACCCTAATAAATGGATGTGCATTAATCTAAAGAAAAATAATTTTTCAATTTGCTATAATATTTGCATCTATACAATGTTAAGATTAAAAACAAAAACCAAGGCCATCAAATATTAAAGTTTGATATTTTAAAATAAACAGCACAAAATAACAACCTATGAATTGAAGATTTAATGATCAAGAAACTGTTGAGCCAATGAAGTAAATAACAACCATCGCACCAACCCAAAAATAATTTTAAAAAAATTCAATTTTTTTTGCAACACCTGCATAACTTGGTAGATTGTCTTCATCATAATTTTGGAAATGTAGGGTTTTGCAACACCTGCATAACTTGGTAGATTGTCTTCATCATAATTTTGGAAATGTAGGGTATTTATAAAATTTTGGGGTAAAAGCGGTTTGGATAGTTGAACGGTAATATTCAATGTTCATATTTTCACTTAAAATTTAAATATAAATTTTCAAAATTAAATATTAAATATTTAAATAATATAATAATGATTATAATGATTAAAGAATTAATTAATGTAATAATACTAATACTTTTATAATTTAAAATGCATTAAAATATTGTAAGTTTGAAGAATAAAATAAAAAATGTAATAAATTTCATGATAGTGTAGATTTTAAAGTTTTGATTAAATAAAATTGAAATCCCTAAAATAATCTAATTACATAAAATAAAATGTGTAGAACTCTAAAGTTTTGACTAAATAAAATTGAAAGCCAAGATTTTTAATTTTGAGTAAATAAAATTGAAATCCCTAAAATAATCTAATTACATAAAATAAAATGTGTAGAACCCTAAAAACTAAATTAAAATTAAATTACTTTTAGCTAATGAAGCAAAAAATTAATCAGCATCCATTTTTAGGCATGACTTAACTAGTGGGAAACAAAATTTGTGTTCATAATTTATTTACTTGCCACGTGTTTTTAATTTTGAGTAAATAAAATTGAAATCCATAAAATAATCTAATTTCATAAAATAAAATGTGTAGAATCCTAACCCTAGTTGAGTGTGCAGAGATTTGAAATGTCTCCCTAAGATATTAAAATGTAATAATATTGAATACTATTACAATTTAAAATGCATTAAAATATTTTATCTTACTACTTTTAGAAAACATGATATTAATTATTTTAATTAATCTAATATTGTGGTTTAGTAATAATTTTTTTCCAAAGATAAAGAATTGTTTATTATTTCAAATTTGTAACTATTATATTTCCACAACTAAAATTAAAATCTCAAAAATAATTTAATTTGGTAAAAATAAAATAGCACTAAAATATTTCCTTAACTATAAAATTAAATTTTACAAAGCCTGCATATTTGTATTTATGTGGAGAGTCTGGTCCTAGTTGAGTGTATAGAGATTTGAAACTATAAAATTAAACTTTACAAGCCTACATATTTGTATTTATGTGGAGAGCCCTAGTCCTAGTTGAGTGTATAGAGATTTGAAATGTCTGATTAAGATATTAAAATGTAATAATATTAATACTATGATAGTTTAAAATGATTTAAATGAGTAAATAAAATTGAAATACTAGATTTTTAACTCTTGAGTAAATAGATACCAAAAATAATCTAATTTCATAAAATAAAATGTGTAGAACCCTATATTTTTAATAGTATTATTAATATTATAACTTTGTCCGTTTGACAAAAAGTAATTTTTACGTTTAGTTAATGAAGCAAAAAACTTAAATTCATAAAAACTGATGATTCTTCCCTCTCATCCATTTAGGCATGACTTAACTAGTAGGAGACAAAATTTGTGTTCATAATTTGTTTATTTGCCACATCCTCCCCTCAAACCAAAATTTCACATTTATAGCTTTTTGTTGCACTCTCCGACAATTCGGAGAGAAGAGGTCATTTTTTTTAGCCAATGACAATACAGATAAATCATTTTTCAATAATTTTTTGTTAAAAATTTATCATGTTGACATAGGAAAAGTACAAATTTAAATCAAATTTGCCTAACAAGTAAAATAAACTTGTCTTTTGATTTGTAATTTATGAAGTGATGCAATACTTTGCAATGCTCTCCTTTAGAAGGTTAGATTAGGCATTGCGTATTATTTACTCCTATTCTATTTACATGCTACTCATTAAAATAAAAAGAAAATTGCAGTTAAAGTGGAGCTTAAATTATGGAACCTATAAGAAAACAAAGTTCTATATCTTTGTTGGATGGAGCGTGTGCGCGGGAGCTCTATGCAGTCCCGCGACTTGTAGTAGGTCGCGGTCTGCATATGTTTGTTTTCTGTTGCATGCATTTTTTCTTTGTAGATTGGGCTCTGTGGGGTTGTTTTCAGCAAGGGGTGAGGTTTTTTAGCTTTCCGGGGGGGGGGGGGTTTGAGTGTGTGCGTTGTTCGGTGCAGGTGTGGGATGCAAGGGCTTGAAGGGTTTTTCTAATGGCAGGGTCTGTACCTTTGGGTGAGACATCGAGGGATGTTTCTATGGCAGGGGTTGGTGATGGGTTTCCTCATCCATCCCCGCCTGATGTTGGGGTTTTTAGCACTGGTGCTTTGAAATTGCACAAGATAAATGGATGCTTGGAAAGAGCTCAAGTTCGTCTGAAGCTGGTGACTCAAACAGAGGTGGTAGCCGAGGACCTGGAGTATTATAGCAAACATGTTTTAATCTGCAAATTTATGAGATTGAGGGTTTCGATGCCTTTTCTAGAACCCTAGTTTTGCAAGTCATGGAATCCGGAAGGTAATTTTGAAATCTTGCTAGTTGTGAATAACTTCTTTCTGGTGGTCTTTTCGTGTATCTCTGATCGTAACAAGGTTTTTGAGGGAGGGCCCTACTTTTATAATCAAGTTGGCCTTTTCATGAAGCCTTGGCATGCAAGCTTTAATTCGGCAGAGGAGCTGCCCTCAAAGGTGCCGGTGTGGGTTTGTTTTCCTCAGTTGCCGTTGGAATGTTGGAGACAGAATATTCTGCAATCAATTGCATTGCTGCTAGGGAAGCCTATTGGCCCGTCTCAGCAAACTTTGGAGAAGCAATTTTTTTCCTATGCCCGAGTTTGTGTGGAGATTGATCTGAGCCAGCCTCTGCCAGATTCTATTGATCTGTCTGTTGGGTCTAGCTCTTGGACTCAATAGTTAGACTATGAGACTTTAACTTTTAGGTGCCGGCTGTGCCATGAGTATGGCCATCTTCAAAGGAGGTGCCCTCGTGCCTTAGGTGCTGGTGGTTTAGATAATGTGAAGGCTCCATCTAATCTAAGGGAAGAAAAGGGTAAAGCAACCATGTAGGGGGTGGTATCGGATAAAGATGGCTTTGTGCCAGTTAAGGCACGAAACAAGAATCAGGGTCAAAAGAGGACTCTTAAGGATCGTCAAGAGGAGGAGACTATTAACAAGTTTGAGGCTTTAGATGAATTAGTCCATGAGGAGGGGGTTTCTTCTGACATGCATGTTGAAGCTTCTCCTTAAGTTGATCATAATTCTGAGTCTTTTCCTATCACTACCTCGGTCCTAGTTCCTATGGTGGCTTTCGGGGTGGTGATGGATTCAGTTGCTTCTCCCCCCGATGCTGGGTTTGGGGACTCTTGTGGTTTGGTGGAAACCCTTATGGCCTCTTTGGATGAAAGGGTGAGTTCAGCTAGTGGACCGGGTTTGGAAGACTCTGATAAGAAAAAAGCCCTCTCTTCTTCTCCTATTCTGGGTCTACAACAAACATCCTTGAAAAAGTGTGCTCCTAATAAGCCTCAGAAGGTGGGGAGGAAGAAGGATCAGGAGAAAGTTAAGATGGCTGGAGAGACATTGGTGGAATCTGGGTCGGTGAAGACATTGGATACTCACTTCTCTCACCCTTCATGATGATTGTGTTATCATGGAATGTAAGGGGTATGAATAGCATCCCTAGACAAAAGACTATTCGGGACTTGGTTAGTGCTCATTCTCTGGATGTGGTTTTCCTCCAGGAGATGAAGTTATCTGTGGATGGTATGATGCAGTGTGTTTCTAAGATTTGGAATAGAGGGTTTTGCTAGTGTGTGGGTGCGCAAGGTAGCTCAGGGGGTCTTGCTTGCCTCTAGGATCCTCGGTGAATTTCTCCTATTTGGTGGATCTCTAGTAGATTCTCCATCTCTCTGGTTGCAATTAGTTTGGAGATGGGGGAAAGAATTCTTCTTTCTAACATTTATGCTCCAATGGATCTCCTTGGTAAGACTCTCCTGTGGTCTCATATCAATCTTCTGAGATTGTTGGATTCCTCCCCTAGATTATGGCAGGTGACTTTAATACAATTGCCTCCCTCAAGGAGAAAAGGGGGGTGTGCCTCGTTTGGACCCCTCTTCTGATCTTCTAAGGGATAATTTGGCTCGGCTCCGACTTGTGGATATCAAACCTTCAAATGGCATGTTTACTTGGAATAATAGGAGACTTGGGGATGATGCCATTTTTGAACGGTTAGACAGGTTTCTTATTTCCTATTTTAGGGTGGGTGACAAGTGGCTGTCAAGTTCTGAAATTTTAGATTGGCAAGGATCAGACCATTGGCTGATCAAATTTTCTGCCCGTTTGACTGATGGTCCTAAGAAATAAACTTTTAGATTTTAGCTTATGTGGCTCAGGGAGGAGAGTCTTCTTGACTTGGTTTCTAGATGGTGGACTAAAGAACGACCTGCTTTTGGTACAGCTATGTAATCATTTGTGAAGAGGCTTCAATATGTGAAGTATAAATTGAAACATTGGAATAAGTATCCGTTTGGCAACGTGTTTCAGTGGAAAAGGGTTGCCCATGAGCGCTTGGATTCTATTACCAGGTAGATTCGGGACCAGGGTCTTGATGCGAATTTAAGCAGGCTTGAGGTTAGTGCGGTTAAAGACCTCGAGGAATGGGAGCTTCGTGAGGAATTTTTTTGGAAACAAAAGGCCCGTGTTGATTGGCTTCAGGAAGGGGACAAGAATACTTCCTTCTTTCATAAATCGGTGAAGGTTCGAAGACAAGGTAACTTTATCTCTTGTCTCCACTCTCCTGAGGGTTCTGTTCTTTCTTCCTCTTTGGGGATCTCTAGTGAGGCGGTTCATTTTTTCTCTGCTCTCTTTTCTGAAGATACCCCTCCTGCTAGTGAGGAGGAAGCTTCTACCCTGGCTTGTATTCCCTCTCTGGTGATTACGGATATGAATGCTTCTCTTCTTAAACCTATTTCTTTGAAGGAGTTGGAGGATGTGTTGTTTTTTGTTGAAAAAAGGGAAGGCTCCTAGTCCTGATGGGTTCCTGACTGAGTTCTTTCAGGAATTTTGAGAAGTCATCAACCTTGATCTATTGGAGGTGGTGCAGGAGTCTTTTAGGAATAAGCAAATGTTGCGAGCCATAAATGCCACGTTTCTTGCTCTTATCCCAAAACGCGAGGGTGCTGATTCTCTGGATTTTTTTCGATCAATTGCTTTGTGCAATGTGGTGTATAAAATCATTACAAAGCTAATTGCTAAACATTTGAAGCCATGTTTGGATAAGTTGATCTCGGAGGAACAAGGGGGCTTTGTTGTGGGTAGACAGATTTTGGACGAAGTAGTTATTGCGGCTGAGACTATTCACTCTATGGCCTCTTCTAAGGAAAAGGCTATATTTATAAAGTTGGACATGGCTAAAGCTTATGATAGAGTTAACTGGGGCTTTTTGATCAAAATTCTTAGAGCCTTCGGGTTCAGTTGTGAGTGGATTGATTGGGTCATGAGCTGTGTGAGGACTTCCTCATTTTCTGTTCTCATAAATGGGGAGTCTTCGGATTTGTTTGGTGCTTCTAGAGGTCTTCGACAAGGGGATCCCTTATCCCAATATTTGTTCATCTTGATGCTGAAGACTTGGGGAGATTCATTAAGTCTCGTGTTATGGATGGGCTCTTTCAGGGTTGGAAATGGAGCAATTCTTTTCCTCCTCAAACTCATCTTCAGTTTGTGGATGATACGGCTTTGATGGGTGTTGCTAAGGTGGTTGAAGCAGTTGCTTTGTGTCAAATTTTGGATTGTTACCTGGCTGCCTCAGGTTAAAGCATTAATGAAAGTAAGTCTTGCATTTATTTCTTTAATACCCCCAGGCTTATTCAATAGCGTATTGCTAGGATCTTAAGGTTTCAGGTGGGGAAACTTCCCTTTATATACCTTGGCATCCCTCTGGATGTGCGCCCACTTCCTAGGTGTTTTTGGTAGGATGTGATGGATAAATTTCATGGGCTGGTTTGTCACTGGACCTATAGATGGTTATCTACGGCTGGAAGAGTTACTCTGTTGAAGTCCGTGGTACAGGCCCTTCCTATATACAGGTGCTTTGTGTTGACGGCTCCCTCAAGTTTCATCAAAGATTTTGAGGGCCTCTGTCGGTAGTTTCTTTGGTCGGGTAATCTCCTTTCGAAGAAGTGGAGCTTAATTAAGTGGGAAGTTGTTTGCCGGCCCAAGCAGGATGGTGGTCTGGGTTTGCGTAGGATAGATTGGAATGGACAGGGTTTGGCTGCTAAGCTATACTGGAGATGGTGTTCATAACAGCATCAGTATTAGGCCAGGATCCTTACCTTCAAGTACCTTGGGGAGGTGGAGGGCGCTGAGGTGCCTCATTTTAGTCTTTCAGGGAGAGGTTCTATGATCTGGGATACTCTCAAGAGGGGGGCTGCCTTGGTTAAACAAGGTCTATTTTGGATCTGCAATAGAGGCTCTAATGCTCTTTTTTAGCATGACTCCTGGGATGGCTTCCTGCCTATCCTCTCCTCGCACCCTCACTTGGGGGACTTATGTAGGATTTTTGTCCAGGCTGGTTGGAGTAGAGTGATGGATTTCAAAGCCCCTCAGGCTTTGGGGTAGACTATTGTTTACCAGTGGAAGGATATGCATGAATGGCTCATGGGTGGATCTTTGGAGGATAGGAGGGAGTTGTCCTCCATTTTGGCTGATAGAGTCTGTTGTTCGTTCCCAGAGTGGGATGTGATGGCTTGGGGTCCGGATCTAAAAGGGAAGTTCACTATTGCTTCTGGGTATCGTGTTTTGGATAAATAGGCCTAGGGTAGTGCTGAGGTTCCTTGGTGGAAAAATATTTGGAATAAATTCTCTTGGCCAAAATGCAATTTCTTTTCTTGGCTAGTGGTTTATGGCAGGGGTTTGACTTGGGATAACCTCTGTAAGCGTGGCTTCCAAGTTCCTTCCTTATGCTTCTTATGTCTAAAAGATGTTGAGACTGTTTCACATCTTTTCTTCCAGTGCCCTTTTGCTAGGACTATTTGGCATTTTTGGTGGGGGGCCTAGAGTTTGCAGTGCAGGCACCCTTCTTCTCTGGAGGAGTTTTGGTGGAACTTTGGGCCCATTCCAGTGAGGACTTTGTTTCTGCACATAGCATGGCCAATTGGCCCTATTCTGATTATATGGAACATTTGGTTGGAGCGCAACCGCGGGGTCTTTCTGGATAAGAAGTTGCTGGTGGGTCAAGTTTGGTCTCGCATTCTTGGGGATTTGCAGGAGACCTTGTATGCTAAATGTGATCTATCAGCCTCGGTGGATCCTGGCGATACTAGAGTGATTCGTAATCTGGGGATTCTTGTTAGGGGTCCTAGAAGGCCCAAGATTGGGCGGAGTAGGTGTTCTAGAAGGAAGGTTTCTAGGGAAGGGCATTGACTACCCCCTCCCACTGGAGTCTTAAAAATCAATACTGATGGGTCTGCAAGGGGTAACCCTGGGCACACTGGCATTGGTGGGGTCGGTAGAGATAGTTTTGGGGTGGTTGTGTTTTTCTTCTCGAAATATAGGGGGTTGCACTCTAATAATCTTATGGAGGCCTTGGCTACTCTTTTGGCTTTGAAGAAGGCATATGCCCTTGGCTGGAATAAGATTATCTGCGAGTCAAATTCTCAGGTGGTGATAGACTTGATAAATAGAAGGTAGTTTGATGATGTTAGTTGGCAACTTGCGGTGGTGGCTAAGCAAATCACCAGTCTTGGAGATTTATTTGATTCTATCACCTTCTCTCATATCCCTCAGGAATGGAATAAGGTGGCTGATGGGTTGGCCAAATGGGCTTCTGAGAAGAATGGGACCTGGCTGGTGGATGATTGGGACAATTTACTTGGGGATCTTGCTCATGATTTGGTGGATTTGGTCACAGAGGATGTGAGATGTTGCATGACCACTTCTTGACTTCTTATTTGTTGTCTTTGGGCCCATTTGAGCCTCTTGCTGCTTTTATGCTTTGTATTGCTCTCTTTGATTAATAAAGTTTTTACCCTCTTTTATTAAAAAAATAAAAATAAAAATAAATTATTATTACTTTAGTTTAATGAAGGCTAGCAAAGAAAAATAAAAGGTAAATTACTTTATTTTAGTTTAATGAAGGCATGCCTCTTTTAGATAGATGTATTTCATATATATATATATATATATATATATATATATATATATATATATATATATATCTTTAATTCAATATTGTAAATGATTTATTTACTAGTATATTTATGTTTAGAACAATCTATATCATTGGAGGCCTCTATTCCAACTATTAATTTCGATGGGGTGAGCAAACTATTAAAGAGCGGACATAAAAAAAACTAAAACTATTAAATAACTAAATAAAAATAACTTTTAAGTAAATAAAATAATTTTAAAAATAACTCTTCTAAGTAAACAAAATAACTCTTTTAAGTAAATAGAAAGACCTCTTGGAATAAAATAAACAATATTGTTATACTATAGTATATTATTTAAGTTAGATGAAAAAAATGTTGGATGAGATTTCAAAATTTTATTTTAAATTAACACTTAGGGTAACTAAAATAAACTCATATTATTATAACAACTCACTACACACAAATCTCTCTCTATATTATAAATATATAAACCTCTATATGTATGTATATAAAACCCTCTTTATAATATATATACAAACCCTTCTCTCTATAAATAAACTCTCTCTCTCTCTCTCTCTCTCTCTATATATATATATATATATATATATATATATATATATAAAACAAGCTATATAATATAATAAGATAAAATAAAATAAAATAACTCTTAATTAAATTAAATAAATTAATCTTAATATTCTATATTCTCTTCTAATATTGTATAGCATTATATAATAATATGATTTATTTTAACTCCTCTTTATATATATTTATTATTACTTACACATATTTATACTTAAATGTATACATTTATACTTTTATGTAAGTATATATAATGAGTTATTACTTACCTATACATATGCATATACATATACATATATACTAGCATACCTATCTTTAGAAAATCTATGTAAAAGACGTTGAAAATATCATTCTCAAATCTATGTAAAAGACATGATTCTGGAGGCACCTATTTTTTTAGGGGATTTGTGATTGAAGTGGAAGAGATGCCTAAGAATGATATCTCTGGGCTTTTTTTACATAGATTTTCTAAAGATAGGTATGCTAGTTTTATTAGTACCTGCCTTTGGCTGGTACGATTGCAATGAGTTCACACTTATTTAGTTATTAATCTATTGATTGCAAACCAATCAAAAGATAGGATTATTTTTCTTGTCGGACAAATTTGATTTAAATTTGTACTTTTCCTATGTCGACATGATAAATTTTTAACAAAACATTATTTAGAAATGATTTATCAGTATTGTAATTGGTTGAAAAAAAATGACTTCTTTTCTGTGGATTGTCGGATTGTTGATGAGAAGTAAACAAATTATGAACACAAATTTTGTCTCCCACTAATTAAGTTATGCCTAAATGGATGGCGATTAATTTTTTACTTCATTAGCTCAAATAATTTAATTTTAATTTAATTTAGTTTTTAGGGTTCTACACATTTTATTTTATGTAATTAGATTATTTTAGGGATTTCAATTTTATTTAGTCAAAACTTTAAAATCTACAGTATCATGAATTTAATTACATTTTTAATTTTATTATTCAAACTTACAATATTTTAATGCATTTTAAATTATAAAAGTATTAGTATTATTACATTAATTAATTCTTTAATCATTATAATCAATATTATTATATTATTTAAATATTTAATATTTAAATTTTAAGTGAAAATATGAACATTGAATATTTAATACATAGGAAACAACTTATTATATTAAATATACACCCTAATAATTTTTTTATAAAACAATAGTGACAAGAGTTTAAGACTATTTTGTTACTTTGCTTGTATTTAATTAAAAACCTATTCATAACAAATTGAAAATATTAAAAACCCGTGCAGTTCACCTAACTATTACCGTTCAACTACCCAAACTGCTTTTACTCCAAAATTTTATAAATACCCTACATTTCCCAAATCACTATCGAGTTATGCAGGTTTTGGTACATTTATGGAGATATCTGGTGTTGCAAAAAAAAATGAATTTTTTTTTTAAAATTTAGTTTATGGGCCTTTTAGCCCCTTTATCCAGCAGTATCATTGTCTTTGCTATAACTCTTTTACAGTTCATAGTATATTAAATTAGATTTTATCTATTCCCTTGTGCTCATGCCAGTTTTTCAATTGATTTGGGTTGGTGTAGTGGTTGTTATTTACTTCATTGGCTCAACAGTTTCTTGGTGTAGTGGTTGTTATTTACTTCATTGGCTCAACAGTTTCTTGATCATTAGTTTTTGTTTTTAATCTTGACATTTAAATCTTTAGGGTTTTTAATGTTTCAAATAACAAATCCTAAGCTGATAGTCTTTTGTATGTGAACATTATAGTGCTTTGAAAAGTATAAGTTCTTAACTAGTTATTAATAATTCTTTTTACAACCAATAAGAACTGAACTAGTTTTTCTATTTATAAAATATTTAGCTATTGCTATTGTATAGATGCAAATATTATAACAAATTAAAAAAATATTTTTCTTTAATCTAATTGGTAGAAAACGTTTACATGATAAGGGTGATTAATGCGCATCCATTACAATAATGGTGGCAATATTGCCTTATGGAATAATTAAAATCATGTTCTCTAAAAGTACTTACTATTATTGTTATGTAAATATGAATATGTTATTGTTATTATATTATGTAATTATTCTTCAAACTTACAATATTTTAATGCATTTTAAATTGTAATAGTATTCAATATTATTACATTTTAATATCTTAGGCAGACATATCAAATCTATCAACACTATTATTATATTATGTAATTATTCTTCAAACTTATAATATTTTAATGCATTTTAAATTGTAATAGTATTCAATATTATTACATTTTAATATTTTAGGTAGACATTTCAAATCTATCCACACCCAGCTAGGGTTAGGGTTCTACACATTTTATTCAATATTATTACATTTTAATATCTTAGGCAGACATTTCAAATCTATCCACACTATTATTATATTATGTAATTATTTTTCAAACTTACAATATTTTAATGCATTTTAAATTGTAATAGTATTCAATATTATTACATTTTAATATTTTAGGCAGACATTTCAAATCTATCCACACCCAACTAGGGTTAGGGTTCTACACATTTTATTTTATGAAATTAGATTATTTTTGGGATTCCAATTTTATTTAGTCAAGAGTTTAAAATCTAATATTTCAATTTTATTTAGTCAAAAGTTAAAAATATATAGTATCACAAAAAATATTTCGCATGTTATTACATTTTTTATTTTATTCTTCAAACTTACAATATTTTAATGCATTTTAAATTATAAAAGTATTAGTATTAATACATTTTAAGGAAATATTTGTGTTATTTAATAGACTTTGTAAAAGTTTAGTTTTATAGTTAGGAATTATTTTAGTCCTATTTTATTTTTACCAAATTAGATTATTTTTGAGATTTCAATTTTATTTACCCAAGACATTTCAACACTCTTCAAAAATTAATTTTTCAATTATTGGAATGCAATTTGTTTATACAACTGATACCTAATCAACAAGAGTTATATTTTTAATACTTTTATGTGTAAATGGTTGTCAAATTTAAGGTAAAAGGTAAGAGTTTTTGTTAACACACTCACCCATTACACTCCACCCACACTCCACTCCTTGTTGCCATTATATATGCCGCTGCAATAAGGCCTTTGAGGGGGCTCGTACTTCCATAATCAGATTGGGCCTTTTTTAAGCCTTAGCATGTAGGATTTAATTCGACGGAGGAGCTACCTTCCAGGATCCCTGTGTGGGGGTTTGGCTTCCTTGGTTCCTGCTGGAATTCTAGAGGAATGATATTCTTCATATGGTTGCGATGCTGTTGGGCAAGCTGGTGGGCCCTTCGCAATGGACATTGGATAAAAAGGTAATTTCTTTTGCTCACATTTGTGTTGAAATTGATTTAAACAATCCTTTGCCAGATCTTCCTCCTGGACTCAATAGTTGGATTATGAGGCTCTCCCTTTTTGGTGCCATATCCGTCATGAGTATGGACATTTACAAAAGAAGTGTCCTAGAATTAACCATGCAGGGATTCAGTCTGATAAGCCCTCTCGGCTGACTCAGAGGTTGGATAAGGGGAAAGACCCTGCTTCAGCAAGTGAGACAGATAAGGAGGGGTTTATTTTTGTAAAGCCACAAAATAATGGCAAAGGTCAAATGAGGACTCTCAAAGATAGGTAGCCGGATGGATTGTTCAACCATTTTGATGCCTTAGGTCTGAAATATCAGCAGGAGATGATCACAGAGGAGCCATGGGGTTGGCTTAGGAAGGCTTAAGAGGTTGATTTTTATGATAACATTTAGGAAGTGGTTGCAGGTTCACAGATGGAAACAAATCAAGGTCTGGAGGTGCAGCTGAGGTAGTAGTGGTTGATGCTGGTTTGTGTCAGGAACCCTCAAGAAAGCCTTTGGCAAAGCCAACTCAATCTACTCAGGTAGTTAGCAGTGCCTAACCCTCCCTTGGGATCCAACAAAAGAACCTCAAAAAGGTTGCTCGGGATATGGCCCCTAAGATGGATCAGAAGAAAGATCAAGAGAAAGTTAAGTTGACATGAGAGAATTTGGTGGAATCAGGATTAGTTAAAACCATTGATTCCCACTTTACTACTTCTCACAAATGATAGTGCTTTCATGGAATGTGAAGGGGTTGGACATCATCCCTAGACAAAAGGTTGTTCGTGAGTTGATTCGTGTTCATTCTCCTGATCTGGTCTTCATTCAGGAATCAAAGTTGTCTATGGAAGGTATGTCCAACATAACTTCTAGTTTATGGGTTAGAGGTCAATGATAATGTGTTGGGGCCCAAGGCAGTTCTGGTGGAGTTGTTTGCTTATGGGACTCGCATAAGGTCTCTCTTTTCTGGTGGATCTCTAGTAGATTCTCTATGTCGGTAGTTGTGACTAGTTATGAATCAGGGGAAGCTATTCTTCTCACCAATGTGTATGCTCCAGTTGATACTCAGGGAAAGTCTTCTCTCTGGTCTCATATTTGGTATGTTAGGTCCTTAGCCCCTTTCTTTCATTGGATTATGGCTAGGGATTTTAATGCAATTGTTAGTTTGGATGGGAAGGGGGGTTTAGACAGATTGGATTCTTCTTCTATGACATTTAGAGATAATATTTTTAGCCTTAATCTTGTGGATGTTAAGCCCTACAATGACTTATTTACATAGAGTAACAGAAGATGTGGGGCATATTGTATCTCAGAAAGGCTGGACAGGTTTTTGGTTTCTAGTTTCTGGATTGGCAGCAATTAGGCTACGAGTTCGGAGATTCTGGATTGGCGGGGATCAGACCATTGGCCTATTAAACTTTCAACATCCTTGTTTAGATCAGCTAAGAATCCGTCCTTTAAGTTTTAGCTGATGTGGCTCAAGGACCCTTCCCTTCAAGATTTTATGGTTGGTTGGTGGAATGAAGGTAATCTGGCTTATGGTATTGCTATGTATTCTTTTGTTAAAAGGTTACAATATGTGAAGTTTCAGCTGAAGAAGCAGAATAGACAATATTTTGGTAATATATTTTAGGCTAAGGCAGCTTCTCAAGCCCAGGTGGATCTTATTATCCGCCAGATTAGGGATTTGGGTATCGCTAGGGAGAATCTCAGGGAGGAAACAAAAGCCTTGAAGGAGTTGGTGGAATGGGAATTGTGTGAGGAATTTTTTTAGAAGTAAAAGGTGGGTATTGACTGGCTCCAGGAAGGAGATAGAAACACCTCCTTCTTCCATAATACCGTCAAAGACATGAGACATGGGAATGTGATTTCTTCCTTGGTGTCTTCCTAAGGGGTTCTGCTATCCTCTGGCCAGGAGATTTCTGCAGAGGCTTTTCAGTTCTTCTTGGATCTGTTCACGGAGGATTCTCCCTCAACTGTTATTGAGGAGAATAAGGTTTTGGAGTGTATCCCTTCTTTAGTGACTAATGAGATGAATGAGGCTATCTTCAATCCCATATCTAGGATTGAGTTAGAGAGGATTGTGTTTCAGATGAAAAAAGGGAAGACCCTTGGGCCGAATGGATTTTCGATTGAGTTCTTTTAGGAATTTTCAGAGATTGTCAAATTTGATCTTATGGAGGTGGTTAGAGAGTCATAGAGGAGCAAGCAAATGCTGAAAGTGTTGAATGCTACTTTCCTAGTTCTTATTCCTAAGACTGTTGGAGCTAACTTGTTGAATCTATTTAGACCAATAGCCCTGTGTAACGTGGTTTATAAGATTATCTCAAAGTTGATTGTAAAAATCCTTAAACCTTGGCTCAATAGGCTGATCTCAGAGGAGCAGGGTGGATTTGTAGCTGTAAGGCAAATTCTTGATGGGGTTGTTGTGGCGATGGAGGTTATTCATTCCATGGCAATTTCCAAGGAGAAAGCAATGTTCATTAAGATGGATATGGCCAAAGCTTATGATAGAGTCAAATGGACTTTCCTTCATAAAGTCCTATTGGTGTTTGGTTTTGGGAATGATTGGGTTGATTGGGTTATGAGTTGTGTTACTTCAACTTATTTCTTTGTTCTTATCAACAGTGAGCCTACTGCGTCGTTTGGTGCTACTAGGGGCCTTAGGCAGGGGGACCCTTTGTCATCGTACTTGTTTATCCTATTGGCTGAGGGATTGGGAAGACTGATAAAATCTTATGTGGATCAGGGGTTGATTCATGGCTAGACTTGGGACAACAATTTGCCTTCTCACTCTCATTTACAATTTGTTGATGACACAACTTTGATGGGTTTAGCTAAGGTCAATGAGGTGGTTAACTTTAGGAAAGCTCTGGATACTTATATGGTTGCTTTAGGTCAGAGGATTAATGAAGACAAGTCCTCCATCTTCTTTAATACTCCTCATCTTATTTAGAACATGATTGCAAGGATTCTTAGATTCCATATTGAGGCCCTTCCTCTTGTTTATCTTGGTATCTCCATCAATGTTGGCTCCTTGTCTAGAGGATTTTGGCAGGATATTTTAGACAAGTTTCGGAAGTGGGTTACACATTGGACTTGCAGATGGCTATCCTCAGCCAGGAGAGCAAGTTTATTAAAATCTGTGATTTAATCTCTTCCCATTTATTAGTGCTTTGTCCAGGGGGCTCCCTCTAGCTTTATTAACAAATTTGAATAGCTTTCTAGATAATTCTTATGGGCCGATAATTTGGAGTATTCTAAGTGGAGTCTTGTCAAGTGGGATTCTGTTTGTAGGCCGAAACAAGAAGAGGGTACTGCTAAGTTGTATTGGAGGCGGTGTACTTTTTAGGATTAGGATTGGGCCAGGATTATTAACTATAAATATTTGGGGGGGTGGAAAATGTTGACATTCCAAGAATCTATCTCTCTGGTAAGGGATCTATGATATGGAGTACTCTTAAAAAGGGAGCCAATTTAATTAAGTAGGGGCTCTTTTGGATTTGTAATAGGGGGTCTGAGGCCCTGTTTTGGTATGATTGTTGGGATGGGCACACGCTTATCTTGTCTATGTACCCACACTTACAATACTTGTGCGATATCTTTCTTGATGTGGGGTGGTGCCATGCGGAGCATTTCAAATTGCTTCAGTGTGTGGGTCAAGTGGAGGTTTGCAGATGGAAAGATTTGTCTGAGTGGCCACAGGGGGCTTACTGGTGGTTATGGAGGAGTTATTTAAGATTCTTGATGGTAGAGTTTACAGTTCTTTGGGGGAGAGAGATTCCCTTGCCTGAAGTCCTAATCCAAAGGGTGTGTATTCAGTTGCCTTTAGATATCATGTGTTTGATAAGTAAAAGTTTGGTGTGATGAACTCTCCTTGGTGGAAGTTTGTGTGGAATAAATTTGGATGACCAAAATGTAATTACTTCCTTTGGTTGGTTGCTCAGAATCATTGTCTCACCTAGGATAACCTACAGAAAAGGGGTTTTTAGGGTCCTTCTATTTGTTTCCTTTGCAATGGTGGGGAGGAGTGTTAGGCCCATTTGTTCTTTTAGTATTTTCTAGCTCGCAAGATTTTGCATCTTTGGTGGGGTGCATGGAAGTAGGCCTGTGTTCACGCTTCTTCTTTGGTTGATTTTTGGAGAAGTTTGGGCAGGCCCTCGGCTAGGGCTTCTTTTTTACAAATGGCTTAGAATATCAGTCCTTTTATTCTGTTGCAGCTTTGGCTGGAAAGGAATCAGAGGATTTTTCAGGGGAGGAAGTTGGAGGTTTAGTAGGTGTGGCCAAGGATTCTTCGTATGCTTCGAGAGACCTTAATAGCTAAGTGTGATCTCTCTACTAAGTTAGACATTGGGGAGTTGCAGGTGGCACAAAATTTGAGTTTAGATGTTGGAGGCTCATGCTCTTCCTGGCCCAGGAAAAGGAACCAATCTAAGAGTAAGGTTCAGAGAGATGGAAGGTGGTCCCCTCCACCTCCAAGTATTTTTAAGATTAATACAGATGGCTTGGTGCAGGAGCACCCCTTCATCAAGTTAATTAGAAGCCTAAAGTCTTAATAGGTTGTTATGCATTTACTATGTAATAAGGTTTGTTTGACCAATGCTTGCTATTTTTAGTTTGTTTCTGTTGTTAGGACACCTGTCGATCTGTAATGACAGGCTGTTAGTTAGTTATGAGTTTGTTAGTTAGTTATGTCTCCCAGCCGCCTGGAATTGTCTCCCAGCCACTGGGAATCCTATCAGTACTACTCTTTATGGGTTATTAAATAGCCTAAGTTCTGATCGATTGACATATAGAGATACAGATACAAAGAGAGATATAGATCAGAAAGGAGAAATTAGACAAAGTAGAGATTGTGAATTTGAGTTGTATTGTGAAAACAGACATTTGTATTCATCCTCAGAGAAATAAAGAAGATCCTATTTTGCATTTGGATTGCATCTGTGTAGTCAATTTTTGATTTATGGTCGATATGGAATTTTTCCATTCCACCGGTTGATTACTTTGTAATCGGTGGAATGGCTGTACATATTAGATTAGATTTTGTTTTTACATTTTCTGTTTGTGCGAGTTTTGTAGTTACAGGATCGATCGACAACATGCTGGGATGAACCCTAGCATCCTCATGTGCTAGGCTGACGAAGTGTAAAAGTTTGTTTGTTTATGAGAGTAGTTCTGTGAAATCGTGAGGGTTTTGGCAGATTCCACTGGTGAAGTTTGAAGTGTTAAGTCTCTATGATTGAACCATTTTAATGGTTCAACTGTTCGCTAGTTTAGCAGAAGCTGAGTGTGGCATCGATGTGAAGGTCACCATTAGGCGAAGAGTATCGGTTCCGTCAATGACTTAAATTGGGCCATAGTCTTTTGTTTGAACCGACTTCGAAAGTTCAAGAGTTCACTACTTCAACGGCGTTTTGAAGCTAAGTGATCAACATGATAAGTTTGACGGAGAAAACCTTTTGGTTGAACCCTTGAACCGATTCAACGGTTCAAAGGGTTCAATAGTTCAACCATGTGTTGATTCAGAGATCTAGTGGAACGACGAAGGTGGTAAAGATTAATAGTGATCGTTGAACCACCCATTGAACCGGTTCAATGGTTCAACGAACCCGGCAGGTTCAACGACGGGTGCTGGTTCAGCGGTTCAACAGTTCACCAAGGTTCAACGGTTTAGTAGATCAGGATTCAGAAGTTCAATGGAGGTTGCGGGTTCAACAACCTGCAATGCGTGTTGATAGCATTTGACACAATAAAGTATATGGTGCAGGGGTATAGTGACTCAACTATAGTCACAACTACATTTTAGATTGGTTCCACCATATTCTGCCGTGCGCTCTGTGTCATAGTGGTATCAGAGAGAAGGAGCATCTTCTGGGAAGATAAGAAGACATAATGTCAGACGGAGGGGGATCATCAGAGCTCTCAGCAAGGATGACCAACGCTGAGTTGGCTGTCCTGGTAAAGAAGCAGATTGCAAAGATCAAAGCAGTGAAAGCTCAGAATCAGGCTTTGAAAGATGAGTTGGAGAAATTGAGGGACATAGTAAGTTCTGGTAAAGAAGATGATAGGGAGGAAGAGGAAATCCCTAGGTGGGAAGAGATAGAGGTTCCTGCAGACCAGAGACCCTTATTGAATGCCCTCAAATCCATGGAGAGGAGAACCATGGATGTGAAACTGGATCTACCAGTGTTTACAGGAAAGATGGATCTTGATTTGGTGATGGAGTGGATAGACTCCTTGAATAATTTCTTTGAAACAGAAGAAATACCAGAGCATCAAAAGATAAAGATGGCACAATCCAAAATGAAAGAGGCTGCATTGACTTGGTGGAATTTCATCCAAGATGATAGAGTGAAGGAAGGAAAGAACAGAGTTGCTACTTGGAAAAAAATGGTGGCTTTAGTGAAGGAAGCCTATGTTCCATTGGATTACAATATCCAATTACATAAAAGGAGACAGAATCTGAAATAGAAAGAGTTAGATGTCAGTTCATACACTGAAGAATTCATGAAACTATGTGTCAAGACAAAGGTAAAGGAAAACGAGGAAGAAAGGGTAGAAAGATATCTCAATGGGTTGAGACTTGCCATCCAAGAAGATTTAAATCTGTATAGTCCGGATATAGTTCATAAGTGCTATCAATTGGCACTGAAGGTGGAAGAGAAGTTAAAGAGAAGACAAGAGCAGAATAGCAGAGGAAGAGGAAGACAACAAAGAGGTGGAAGAAGTCCTTTCAGAGGCAGAGGCAATGGATTTGGATATCACAGCGAATCCAATCAGGAAAGTAGCAAAGGAGACAATAGTCAAATTCAAAAAGGAAGTTATAATTAGCAAGGAAACTTTAGGGGCAGAAGACCGCCATTCAGAGGAAGATCTCAAGGCAGAAGATCTATCAAATGTTACAATTGCAATCAAGAAGGTCATATAGCTAGCAGATGTCCAGAAGAAGCATCGAGTTCAACAGGAGAAAGAGGAACAAATCTGATACAAGAATCTGACTGTCAAAGTGTGACAAGCTCAAACACTGGTCAAAGTGTAAGAGCTTCTGATAGTTATGGATATCCTGAGATAGGAGAATCTTTAGTGATTAGAAAAGCAATGACCACCATGAAGGTGCCTTACAGGGAACCCCCACAAAGAAAATCTCTTTTCAAAACTACTTGCAAGGCAGGAGGAAAGGTATGTAGAGTTCTGATTGACTCTGGATCTACTGAAAATTTTGTGTCTGCTGAAATGGTAGAAAAGCTGAAGCTTAGAAGGCTGCCACATCCTTACCCATATAAGATTTCATGGCTCACTCAAGGTCAGCAAATAGTTGTAGAAGAGCAGGCTTGGGTAGAATTTCAAATTGGAACATATAAGGACAGATTATTGTTTGACATAGCTCAGATGGATGCTTGTCATCTCCTATTTGGCAGACCATGGCAATATGATTTAGGAGCACAACATGATGAAGTTAGAAATACATATTCAATCACCAAGGATGGTAAGGTGATAGAGTTGCTACCATTGATGGAGAAGGAGGTAGAGTCAAAGGGGAAAGAAGCCAAGGTAATGCTGGTAGAAGGTAAACAGTTCGTGAAAGAAATAGTAGAAGAGGGTATAGTTGCATATGCCCTAATTCCATGCCTGAAAGTAAATCAGGAACAACAGCAAGAAATCAAGGGAGAGAAGCGACAGAGGTTCATAGATCCTACTATCCAAGAGTTGTTGGATAAATACAAAGGCATCATCTCTGATGGAATGCCAAGATCCCTACCACTTGTAAGGGATATCAGCCATTGCATAGATCTGATCCCAGGATCTACACTTCCAAACAAAGCAGCATACAAGCTTACTCCAGAACATAATGCAGAAGTAGCAAGACAGATTGAAGAGTTGTTGGACACAGGCCTAATTGGCAAGAGTTTAAGTCCATGTGCAGTACCAGCTATACTAGCACCGAAGAAGGAGGGCACTTGGAGGCTTTGCACTGATTCAAGGGCTATTAACAAGATCACAATCAGGTATAGGTTCCCAATACGTAGGATAGAAGATTTGCTTGATTGTTTAGGAGGTGCTAAGTATTTCACAAAAATAGATTTGAAGAGTGGTTATCATCAGATCAGGGTTAGGCTAGGAGATGAGTGGAAAACAACATTTAAAACAAATGAGGGGTTGTATGAGTGGAAGATCATGCCTTTTGGTTTGTCCAATGCCCCCAGTACTTTTATGAGACTGATGAATGAGGTCTTGAGAGAATTCATAGGCAAGTTTGTCATAGTATATCTAGATGACATTCTGATTTTCAGTAATACAAGGGAAGAGCATCTCAGACATAGAGACTTGGTCCTCAAAAGGTTACATGAAGAACAACTCATGATCAACTTGGAAAAGTGTTTGTTTATGCAGGAAGAGATCACCTATTTGGGTTTTGTCATTTCACAGGGTAAATTGAAAATGGATAAGGAGAAGGTAAGTGCCATATTATCTTGGCCAACTCCTAGAACAATGAATGATGTTAGAAGTTTCCATGGGCTAGAAACCTTCTATAGGAAGTTTATAAGAGGGTTTAGTCATGTCTGTGCACCCATGCTTGACACCATAAAAGGAGGTCAGAAATGTAGATTCGCTTGGACAACAGAAGCAGATGATTTGTTCGAGATATTGAAGAAGAAGGTGGCACAGCAGCCAGTCCTTACACTTCTTGATTTCAACAAAATTTTTCAAGTAGAATGTGATGCAAGTCACATGGCAATTGGAGAAGTATCAGTCAAGAAGGTAGGCCTATTGCATTTTTCAGTGAGAAGTTAAATGATGCAAAGAAGAGGTATTCATCATATGATTTGGAGATGTATACTCTAGTCCGGTCACTCAAGAAGTGGAGGCATTACTTGATGCCAAAGGAATTCATAGTATTCACAAATAATTAGGCTCTTAGTTTCATTAACAGTCAAGAGAAGCTGAATCACAGACATATGAAATGGGTAGAAACTTTGCAAGCTTTTACTTTCACACTTAAACACAAGAAAGGGGTAAAGAACAAGGTAGCAGATGCTTTGAGCAGGAGAGCTCTAACCATAAATCAGATTCAACTAGAAAGTGTTGGTATTGATTCCTTGAAGACTATGTATGATGCTGATGAAGACTTTGGAGAGATATATCAAGTATGTATTTCTTTTGGAGACAAATATCATACTGAATTTTTTGAATTTCTGATCCAGGATGGATTGCTGTTCAAAGGTGTACAATTGTGTATTCCAAGGTGTTCTATGAGGCTGAACATCATTAGGGAAAAGCATTGTAGAGCTATGGCAGGATATTTTGGTTTAGATAAGACTCTGGAACTGGTAAAAAGACATTACTATTGGCCTAAAATGCAATCAGATGTAAGAAAATTTGTGGAGACATGTGTGATATGTCAAAAAGCAAAAGGCAGATCAACTAATGCAGGTTTATATCAGCCACTGCCCATTCCTTCTAGGCCATGGGAAGGCATAAGCATGGATTTTGTATTGGGTTTACCCAAAAGAAGAAAAGGTTATGACAGTGTTTTTGTTGTAGTAGACAGATTCAGTAAAATGGCACATTTCTTGCCATGCAAAACTACGTGTGATGCTTCATATGTTGCAGATTTGTTTTCAAGGAAATAGTGCGGATACATGGATTGCCATTGAATATAGTGTCAGATAAAGATGTGAAATTCATTGGTCATTTCTGGAGGACTCTTTGGAAGAAGCTTGGCACAAATTTATCTTTCTCATCAGCATATCATCCTCAGACAGATGGACAGACTGAGGTGGTTAACCATTCATTAGGAAATCTGCTCAGATGTTTGACAAAACAACATGGAGAGAAGTGGGATAGCATCCTACCACAGGCAGAATTTTCTTATAATGATACCATCAATCGGAGTACAGGGAAATAACCTTTTCAAGTGGTGTATGGTATGCATCCAAGAGGTATTTTGGAATTAAGAAATCTACCTACAGGAGACTCAATTAGTGCAGATGGAGAAGCTTTTGCAGCAGCAATAAAAGAGGTGCATGATCAAGTCAAGAACCAACTCCAGCAAACTACTTTAAAGTATAAAGAATATGCTGACAAGAAAAAGAGGGATGTACAGTTTGATGTTAGAGATTTGGTATGGGTTTATCTGAAAAAGGAAAGACTCCCAAAAGGAAAACATACTAAGCTAATGCAGAGGAAGATTGGACCATGTCAGATTTTGAAGAAATGTGGACAGAATACTTATGAAATCCAACTTCCTTCTGACCTTGGATTGTCACCTATTTTTAATGTATGTGATTTGACTCCATACAAACATACTGCAGATATGGAACAGACAACATTACAGGATACAATAGATGATGAAATCCCTAAACACGATCCACCAAAATTATAGAAGATTTTAGACTCCTGAATAGTAATGAAGACCAGGAATCAAAAATATATAGAATATTTGGTGGCTTGGCAGGGGAAACTTGATTCAGAGGCAGTTTGGATGACTGACGACCAGATCACGACACATGGAGCAGACTTACACACTCTGATCTCATGTGGACTTGAGATCTCTTCTCTCAGGGAGTATGGTGCAGGAACACCCCTTCATCAAGTTAATTAGAAGCCTAAAGTCTTAATAGGTTGTTATGCATTTACTATGTAATAAGGTCTGTTTGACCAACGCTTGCTATTTTTAGTTTGTTTCTGTTGTTAGGACACTTGTCGATCTGTAATGACAGGCTGTTAGTTAGTTATGAGTTAGTTAGTTAGTTATGTCTCCTAGCCGCTGAGAATCCTGTCAGTACTACTCTCTATGGGTTATTAAATAGCCTAAGTTCTGATCGATTGACATATAGAGATACAGATACAAAGAGAGAGATATAGATTAGAAAGGAGAAATTAGACAGAGCAGAGATTGTGAATTTGAGTTGTACTGTGAAAACAGACATTTGTATTCATCCTCAGAGAAATAAAGAAGATTCTATTTTGCATTTGAATTGCATCTGTGTAGTCAATTTTTGATTTACGGTCGCTATGGAATTTTTCCATTCCACCGGTTGATTACTCTATAATCGGTGGAATGGCTGTACATATTAGATTAGATTTTGTTTTTGCATTTTTTGTTTGTGCGAGTTTTGCAGTTACATGATTGATCAACATCATGCTGGAATGAACCCTAGCATCCTCATGTGCTAGGCTGATGAAGTGTAAAAGTTTATTTGTTTATGAGAGAAGTAGTTCTGCGAAATCGTGAGGGTTTCGACAAATTCCACTGGTGAAGTTCGAAGTGTTAAGTCTTTGTGATTGAACCATTTTAATGGTTCAACGATTCGCTAGTTTAGCAAAAGTTGAGTGTGGCATCGGTGTGAAGGTCACCATCAGGTGAAGAGTATCGGTTCCGTCAATGACTTAAATCGGGCCATAGTCTTTTGTTTGAACTGACTTCAAAAGTTCAAGAGTTCACTACTTCAACGATGTTTTGAAGCTAAGTGATCAACATGATAAGTTTGACGGAGAAAATCTTTTGGTTGAACCCTTGAACCGATTCAACGGCTCAAAGGGTTCAATGGTTCAACTGTGTGTTGATTCAGAGATCCAGCAGAATGACGAAGGTGGTAAAGATTAATAGTGATCGTTGAACCACCCATTGAACCGGTTCAACAGTTCAATGGTTCAACGAGCCTGGCGGGTTCAATGACGGGTGCTGGTTCAGCGGTTCAACGGTTCACCAAGGTTCGATGGTTCAACAGATCAGGATTCAGAAGTTCAATGGAGGTTGTGGGTTCAACAGCCTGCAATGCGTGCTGATAGCATTTGACACAATAAAGTATATGGTCTAGGGGTATAGTGACTCAACTACAGTCACAGCCGCATTTTAGACTAGTTCCACCATATTCCGCCGCGCGCTCTGCGTCATGGCTCTTCTAGGGGGAATCTTGGTCTTGCTAGGATTAGGGGATTAGGAAGGGATAGCTCTGGTGCAGTCCTTTTTTTCTTCTCTATTTATAAGGGGCAACAAACTAATAATTTTATGGATGCTCTATCTATTATATGTGCTTTGGAAAAAGGGTGTACTTTGGAATGGCATAGGGTTATCTATGAGTCTGATTCCCATATTGTGATTAATCTGTTGAATGATTGGGTGGTGGTTGGTGTGTAATGACAATTGGCATTAGTGGTTTGATAGATTTTTCAGTTGAGTCACTCGATGGACTTTGTTTCTTTTGTCCATGTCCCTAGGGAATGGAACCGTGTGGTTGATTGCTTGGCTAAGTGGGCTTCAGAGTAGGTGAGGGATTGGAATATTAGTGGTTGGGACTGGTTGTCCCAAGATGGTGTTTAAAATTTGGAAAGGTTGATTTTAGAGAATATGGATGGATAACTGAGGTCCCTGTCACAATCTTTTTTCTTAGGATATTTCCATGGATCCATGTTATCATGTTGAGGGTTGGGACATAGTTATTATCAAGATTTAGGCATCCAGGGTCATAATGGCAATTTCTAAGATTGTTGTCTAGTAATTCATGTTTGTCAAGATAGTGAAGGTTAGGATTAGTCACCTTACACTTTGTTTTATCAGAAGTGGCCCACTTGATCATAATGTTGTATGAACTTGTCACTTAGGCTTGGGAGGTTATTATCATTGCATGAAAAGAACTTGTCAAATAGGATCTTTGGAATAGCATATGGACAACCATCAAAGCATAAAAGGATATAGGAATTTTGTCACATGTTGTATTTGTAGATGCCCTTGTAGACATGTATGCAAAGTGTAGAAGCATAGACAAAGCACGTGGACTGTTTGATAGAATACCACAAAGAGATGTCCTCTCATGGGATGCAATGATTGCAAGATATGCAAAAAATGGATTTGTTGAAAAAACTTTAGAAACTTCCAAGCAAATGCAATTGGCACGTGTAAAGCCAAATTCACAACCTTTGCCAGCATCATCCCTATCTGTACCAAAATAGGATCTTTGGAACAACGTATGGAAAACCATCAAAGCATAAAGGATATAGGAATTTTGTCACATGTTGTAATTGCAGTTGCCCTTGTAGACATGTATGCATAGTGTGGAAGCATAGACAAGGCACGTGGGCTATTTGATACAACACCACAAAGAGATGTCCTCTCATGGGATGCAATGATTGCAAGATATACAAAAAATGGATTTGTTCAAAAGACTTTAGAAACTTTCAAGTAAATGCAATTGGCACATGTAAAGACAAATTCCACAACCTTTACCAACATCCTCCCTATCTCTACCAAAATAGGATCTTTGGAATAGTGTATGGACAACCATCAAAGCATAAAGGATATAGGAATTTTGTCAGATGTTGTAATTGTAGCTGCCCTTGTAGACATGTATGCAAAGTGTGGAAGCATAGACAATGCACGTGGAT
The DNA here is from genome assembly GCA_027924645.1 of Cunninghamia lanceolata. NCBI lineage: Eukaryota > Viridiplantae > Streptophyta > Pinopsida > Cupressales > Cupressaceae > Cunninghamia > Cunninghamia lanceolata. Next base: position 3,341,396 of record BSBN01001182.1, on the reverse strand, counting down.
TGTTCGACCTAAGACTCAACCATGAAAATTGGAAGCATAGACAAGGCAGGTGGATTATTGAAAAGGCTTTAGAAAATTTCAAGCAAATGCAAATGGCACGTGTAAATCCAAATTCCACAACCTTTGCTAGCATCCTCCCTATCTGTACCAAAATAGGATCTTTGGAACAATGTATGGACAACCATCAAAGCATAAAGATATAGAATTTTTGTCACATGTTGTAATTGCAGCTTCCCTTGTAGACATGTATGCAAAGTGTAGAAGCATAGACAAGGAACGTAGATTGTTTGATAGAATACCATAAAGAGATGTCCTCTCATGGGATGCAATGATTGCAATATATGCAAAAAATGGATTTGTTGAAAAGACTTTAAAAACTTCCAAGCAAATGCAATTGGCATGTGTAAAGCCAAATTCCACAACCTTTGCTAAGACTTTATAAACTTTCAAGAAAATACAATTGGCGGGTGTAAAGCCAAATTGCACAACCATATCCAGTATCCTCCTTGACCATGCCAAAATGGACAGCCATCAAAGGATAAAAGATATGGGAATTTTGTTAGATGTTGTAGTTGCAACTGCCCTCGAAGACATGTATGTGAAGTGTGGAAGCATAGACAAGGCACGTGAACAGTTTGGCATGACGCCTCAAAGAAATGTCACCTTATGGAATTCAATGATTGCAAGATATGAACAAAATGGATTTTTTGATAAGGCTTTAGAAACTTTCAAGAAAATGCAATTGGTGGGTGTAAAGCCAAATTCCAAAACCTTAGAAATGGTATCTTTGGAACACGGTATAGACATCCATCAAAGCATTAAGGATATAGGAATTTTGTTAAATGTTGTAGTTGCAACTACCATGTGAGACATGTATGCAAAGTGTCAAAGCATATATAAGGAATGTGAACTGTTTGACACAATGCCTCAAAGAAATGTTGTCTCATGGAATGTAATGATTGCAAGATATGCATGAAATGGAGTTTTCATAAGGCTATAAAAACTTTCACAAATGCACAAAAGAAAATTTCAACCAAATGCAATTGGCAAGTCTAAAACCAAATTGGACAACCTTATCCAACATCCTTCTTGCCTATGCCAAAATGGGATCTGGGGAACATGGTGTGGACAACCATCAAAGCATAAAGGATATAGGAATTTTGTCACATATTGTATTTGCAGCTACCCTTGTAGACATGTATGGAAAGTGTGGAAGCATAGACAAGGCACGTGAACTATTTGACATGATGCCTCAAAGAAATGCACAATCTCACAGAATGCAATGATTGCAAGATATGCACAAAATGGATTATTTGAAAATGATTTATTAACTTTCAAGCAAATGCAATTGGCATGTGTAAAACCAAATTCCTGTAACAATAATTAATCATCATATTAGCTATTTAATATAAACTATCATCTACATAATGTCATGAACATAACATCTAGTTTATATACAAAGCCATAAAGGTATATACAAAAATATACGTCGGTAAAATACAAAAGTATGTATACAAAGCCATCTAGGCATACAAAAAATGTCCCAAAAACTAGTTTCCTATGGACTTTTATGAAATAATCGGCAGCCCTTGCTTGACCGTGAAGATGAAGAGCTAATCAGTGACTGATCCTCTCTCTATCGTCGAGTAGACCTCCTCGACATACGTTCATCTAGGTCCACCTGTTAATACAATCAAACAATATGCACATTAATATAGAAAATGTATGAAATATATAACATCACATATATAATCAATCACTTACCGCCATTCGATGATCACTCTCCATCATCTTTTCTCTCTCTTCGTCTGTAGTTGGACGGGTTGGAGTTATGACCTCCTGTGAGAAGCATCAAGAAGCAAAATTGACTTAACATAAAAATCATTTATGTACATAAAATGACATGAGATAAAATAAGAAATGCAAAATTATGACCTTTTCATGTTATTGGCTCATACCTCGGTCAAAGGATTTGAAGACATCATGGCTGCAGCAATGCCTACTTATGCTGACTCACGAAGATGAGGAGGAGTCTCCATATTCAACATCTGAAAATAGAGTTCAAGATTATTCGACCAAAATAAATACATAACATTATTTAAATGCATAATGATTAGAAATGGTTAAATTTACCTCCGTATAAGTGGTGGATTTGCATCCAGGGGACCAAGGAAACTGTGGAGGTGCTGGTGAAGCTCCCTGTTGAAATCATCAAATTGTCACAAAATGATATTACCATTGATATATGTACAATGATCATGTGATAAATTACATACCTGCTGACTTGACCTCCTCTCATAACCCACCAATGGATGGATAACAGAGGCAGGATGAAGACTCTGACCTTGGAATTTCATTGCGCAGACAATTACATACATTATTTTTGACTTATAATATAGATAGTCATATAAAATTAATTACAAATTTCAAATAAAAATATATTAAATCAAGATGAAACTTGTAAAAATTTACCTGAGAGTCAATACCAAATGTATGTTGTAAGAGATCATCAGTGAGAACAATCTCATCCAATATGGATATCTCCATCATTGGATGTTGCCCCTGCATTGTAGTAACCTGCCAAGAGTCCTGTCGTGCGTCCTGTGTCCCATAATCACACAGGTTCCCACATGAACTGCACAAATATGGGGACAAATGATGCCTACTGCTCTCACCCTCATCGGCCTAGGTAAGATCATCGACATGTTATGCTAGAGACTACGTGAGAGTAGTTAATGAATGTAATGTCTCCACCTCAACACTCTCTTTCAAAGTCGAAGGGAGTGACCTACGTTCTGGCCTCAACAAGGGCCTAGGTACACAATTTTCATCTCACTGAGCCCCCTCTCTATCTTGGGCAGAGCCACCACCTCTACCCAGGAACTCTCGAATGTCAAAATAATTGGGAATCTTCTTGAGGAAGAACTCGCAATGGAGTTTCCTCAAGAAATATTGTGGCACCTCATCACTGTTGCATAGGTGCTCATCGAAGACCATGTACCATCTATCCCAAAAGTTTTGGGATATTTCTTTATTCCTACACTAATGAATAGGGAACCGTTTGCAAGTTTCTTCTAATCTTTGGCCAGTTTTAGGATTAATATAGTGTGCACATAATTGAGATTTTGTAATTTTTTCATTCTTCACATGTTCATATGACAATTTGTTGGCATAGTATTTCCGACACCTCTCCCTATAGTCTTGAAATTCGGTGATTTGTTTTGTCACCGATTCGATGTGGGAAACAATCTCCTCTAATGACTTCGCAAGCGCTCTCCTACGATCGGTGCTTGCACTTGGATTGTTTAGCATTTGAATAAGAGTTTTAAGATGTCTTTTGTTTTCTTCTATTTTCCCTAGGTAGTTTTCTTGAGTATCCCTTACATTGTGAGGATGTGAAGGTGGGTTTTGAGGGTTTGGAGGGTTTTGGGGGTTGTTTTGACCCTCCTCAGCTGGATTTGGGTTTTCTCTTGCCTCATTAACTATAAATGCAATATAAAAAACTAATCAAACATTGCAAAAGTCAAAAATTCTTCTCAAACTAACAAAATTTAATCAAACCCTACCTTCTTTGGTTGCTAGACCCTCCAAATTTGCTTCATGACGTCTTTGGCGGCAAGGTGGCATCATGAAAATGTCGATTTCTCTCTTGCACTTGCTTGGAGAGACTTTCCTTGAATGCATTCATGCTTTCTTCTTTGTTTTTTCTGCATACAAACTCCTTTGGCTGTGGGTAACGGCAGAAATGAGAGTTTTTTGCACTTTTAAGACAAAGTAAAATGTGAGCGCGTTATAACGTGCTCACGTTTTTTCTTGTTTTGGACCAAAAAGTCCCATGGTGGCGACTTTTTGATCCCCCATCTTTGTGCATACACCCTAATTTTAGAAGTGGATGGGGAAAGGTCCTACACTTTTTCTTTTACTTTATCTTGGAGGGGTGTTAGAGGGGAGATAGAAGTAAATGAGGAAGGTGAAGTAGTAATAGGTGGATATATGGTGGGGAAGATAGGGGTATAGCTAGTGGAGTAGGTGAAGTAATAGAAAGAGGTTGTGGGGTGGGGGGAGCAATGCATTTAGAGGCATAAGATAGGTAAAGGTGAAAGAGGGAATTGGTATGAGGTTGAGGTGGACCAAAAGGGGTTGACAAAAAATAATTTAAGGAGAAGTGTCTTAAGGTAACAACTAGTTGGTATGGGCTATGAGAAATGGTGAAGACATGACCATCATGGGGAATTTAAGGCACTAGTGGATGACAGTTCAGGGACAACCCACATTGCAATGAGTCAAGGATGACCTAAGAGAATAGATAGTGGTCTGAGGTGGGGATGATATGACATGAGACATCTAGGCATTTAGGTCCTACCTAGATTAGTAGGGTGAGGGAGCCAAAAGTAGGTATAGAAGTGTCATTATGTGTACACTAGGAGATATCTGAGGGGATAAGAATCTCTTTGCAACCTAGTGGTGTATAAGTGTTCCTCTGTAACTACATTAATAAGGATCAAAAGATCCACCTTGATTCAACTATCATTTTATAGTGTACTTGTGCCTCAGTCTATAGAGGATTGTTATAATCATCAGTAGGCACATTGTCAAGCAAGAAGGTGATGGCAGGTGTAGGAGTGGGTTCAACAATGAAATTATAAGGTTGAATGTCTAATGTGCCTATCATCTCAAAGAATATAGTAGTATTAAAGGAAGGGTCCTCATTAGACTTAGGTGGGTTAGATGTAGGATCAAAAGCAGGGATGGAAGAAATTCAGGCAATAGGATTGACATAGTTTGTATGGGAATGGGTTAGTGTAGATTTGAAGATTTTGGTTAGGGGTGACTTGTTGCCCCCATAATTAATACCTAAAACCTAGATGATGTTGGAGTCAATCATATGCTATATAAGATGTCATAGGCTTGTGCCCCTCTCCGGTGTCATGTCCTAGGGCATGGTGATACTAGAAAAAACCTCTGGGATCATATATCTTTAAAAGGGGAAGATTTGTTTCAAGTGGTCTAATTGGTGGTAATTGGATGAGTTTATTAGAGAGAATTTGTCAAAGAATAGTGTGGAGGGGATCAACAAGCTTTCATAGACATGTATGGAAAATGTGTAACATAGACAAGGTAGTGAACTGTTTGAAAAGATGCCTCAAAGAAATGTGGTCTCATGGTGATGTCCTTGTCTATGCATTTGCTTGTCATGGCATTCCATGAGACCACATTTCTTTGAGGCATTTTTTCAAAAAACTATATTGTAATTGAAATTTTGTCATTTATCAACATCTAGTTATTAGTTATGCAATGTGTAGTAATGATTTGAGTTTGAAAGATGTGCAATGCAATGTAATCAACGATATGAATATAAACTACAAAAATCTAGTAACTACAATTCATTAGTTAAACTCTTTATTTTATTACTTGAGTGAAGCTTTGAACTCCACCTCCACTGGGAGGTGTTGTCATGAAATCTCCAAGATTAACCTATTCAACATTCAAAATTAGATATTAGAATACCATTCATATAACAATGCTATTCACATGTAATATTTATAATTTTTTACTAGTTACATACCTCAACAATACTTGTTGTAGTGTAATACGGAGGTGGAGAACCGTTGAAAATTAAATGAACGATATGACCCAGAAATTTCATTACAATCATTAAACTAAATTAGTTAATCTTGCATTTCAAAAATGAAATTTAATAAATTAAATTCAATGAATTTGCTAACATTTACCTAATTATTAAGGTTGAAAGTCTCACTCAGAAGGGCATCTGCCATCACCATCTGCTCAGCTGTAGATGTAGCCTGTTCACTTGCATCCTGACTATGCATGGGGTCATAACCACAAGCTGACCCGCAAGCCTGACAAGTATGGGGTGGAACCCTACTCCTTGAAGTCTCCCCCGGCCCACGCTATGCTGCAGGACTGGCATGCTCTATGATGCTCTGGGTCAAGGAACTAATGGACTGTAGTGTCTTGACCTCAGCACTCTCCTTCACAACAGAAGGGATATACACGTGCTCATGGGCTGGTTTGGCGAGTGCTCATCTTGCTGGCCGCTGTGGGTCAACACGTACCCTTGGTCTATCCTATGTTGACCCCCACCTCTACCTTGGAAGTCCTGCATATCAAAATAGTTTGGCACTTTATTGAGGACAAACTTGCAGTAGAGTTTCCTTAAAAAGTATTGCGGGACCTCATTATTGTTGCATGGAGGATAGTAAAAAAACATCCACCACCTCTGCTTAAAATGGTCCTTTATTGCTTGGTTGTTGCACCAATGGATAGGGAACCTCTTGCATGTAAGGGGTAGAGGTTGATTTGTTCGTGTCTGTGAAAAGGGAACACAAGTCAAATTTTGTAATTTTTTCATTTTTGACTTGTTCATAGGATAACTTATCTGCATAGAACTCTCTAAACTCTCTCCTCTTATCTAACCAACTAGAGATTTGCTTGCTAATTGAATCTACATTTGATAACATAGATTCAAGAGATTGAGCAAGTGCAGCTCTATGTGAGGTTGAAGTTGCAGGATCTTCCAACCTTGCAATTATGTCCTCAATTTATTTTTTATTATTTTCAATTTGCCCCATTAAGTTTTCTTATGTTCCAAGGGCATATTGAGGAATGAATGGAGGTGTTTGTTGTTGGGGTTGTTCTTCAGCAGGTATTTATTGTTCAGGTGATGGAGGATTTTGAGGATTTTCAGGAGGAGGAGGAGGTGCATTATCAATTCTTGTAAATTAAACAAATTTACATTAAAAAACCACTTAAATCTACCTATTTAGTAACAAATTCACACAAAAAAACAAAAAGAACTTACTCCTTTGGCCTCCCTGATATCATGGTGGCATTTTGATGATAAATCAACGAAGAATTGGTGACAATATAGCCTCCAATAACGTGAGCGCGCTCTCCCCTGTTTGCAGGCCACAGGTTTGTAGGAAAATAGTTCGCAAGAATGATAAAAACCTTGCTTTTTTTAATACGAAAACATAATGTGTTACATTATAACGTGAGCACGTTATAACGCACTCACGTTATTGCTTATAATTTAAAAAAAAAATGGTAACTTTTTGCATCCACCCTTTTCACAACCAAGACTATTTCATATCATGACACAACTCATAACTAACACATAACATACATTATCTTGGGACAAAGGTATCAAATAAGACATATGTTTAAGGATTTGCATTGAACATCACATAAACATACATCTATATTCATTCATACACAATGAAACAAGAGTAGAGAAGGTAAACTATTTGAAGATTTATTGAATAGAGGTGCTCTTACAACTGAATATGCCAAAAAAAGTATCTTTCTTGAAAAATGTTACAAAAGGAAGGTTTTTTAGTGCTGGACTGTAAAACCTGAGTTACAATATGTTGCCTTTTTGGTTCTACAGCTCAAAAACATGAAAGAACTAACTAGAAAAGTTATCCTAAGCCTTTCCTATACTCATCCCAACATGGGGAGACAATAAGAGTGAAAATAGGAAAGAAAATGATGACCAAAACTAGGTCAAACCTCCTTTACGCGCCTAAGAAGTCTCATGATTTGATCTTGACTCTTGCATGTCATGGTTGACCTTTTCCATCTCCTACAATCATGGTTCAGCTGCTCCAAAAGCTCCTTGATGCTTGGGAAGTCTCCAAACTACCCCTAGATACCCAGAAAGTGTTCTTAGCTATCCATTATGCCTTTAAAACACACCAAACAACCCAAACTACCTCATAACCTCCTTAACCTCCATCTTGCAAAGCAATAGGACATGTGACTAATGTTGTTTGATGTCACTAAACTCTTGTGGGCATATGGTAAGAGTTGTGCCTCTTTAGGAGTCTTCTAACTGCTTAAAACTGCCTATTTAATGCTTAGAAACACCCTTGACTTCATTTATGACCCCTGTAGGATCTTCTTTAGGGTTAAAGTTGCCTCCTTGTGCCCTCAAACTAAGTTTGTAGCCTCTAAAAGGTGATTAGAAACTCCATTTTCATCTCTTCCCTCTGGTTGAAATACACAGTGTGTATTTCAACCTACTACCTTTTGATCATTTCTTAGGTTTGCCATCTCTATTACAGGGTTGCATGCATGTTGATGACCATTTTAACCCTACTTTTGACATTTCCATCTTGCATTTGTTTTAGTGGTGCTTTATCAATGTCTTGTCAATGTGTAAACAATGTTTGGCAATGTCATGTCCATGGTCTTGTACAACTTGTGCTCACCGTGTTATCTTCTTACCTTTGCTTCTCTGCTTTTTTATTGTTATTGTAGTCATTCTATTGATTGCTTCCTTGATAGTATTGACTATTTTAAGTCCTCTTTGACACTGTGACAATATTGACTGTCCCTTCATATCTTTGTAAGACTTGAAAAAAAACCTTCAAAGTTCATCGATTCCATTCACTGTCCTTGTATCATAATTGTTGTATCTTAACTTCAATAAAACCTTGCCAAGATTTGTGACAATGTTTCAAGGTCATCGTTCACTGAGTAAGTTCCTTGTTCATGATTTTGGTCAAGTTCTTCATTGTTATTCTCTTGACTGTCATGGTGCTGATTGTCCACTCTTCTTCTCACTATCCACAAATTAGTCTAGAAACTTTAACCATCCTTCAAAACCCTTGCAGAATTCTCATCAGTCTTTTCATCATATTGCTCTTAGACCTCTTCATTATCAATGTTTACATATCTTCTATACCCTGCATCTTTCCATGCACTTGCTTTGTCTCTTGGACTGACAAACCTCTTAAATTTAAAACACGTGATAGACTAGAAGTATATGTAGGTGTTAGGAAAAGTGTCTCAACCTTGCAACCTCGAAAGGTTACTATCTTCCTAGTTTTGGTCTTTTTAAATACCATTTATCTTGGAGAATGGTCTGGAACTTTCAAAGTTTCCAAAAGAGCTAAAAATAGCGAGACTTACTATTTTTAACTTAAGTCCTTCGATTGAGCTTGGATTGACGTAAAAATTTTCCCAGAAGGTGCGAAATAGCTAAGTGAACATCTCAGGTGAGTTTCATCTCAAGATCATTTCTGGATCACGAGATATTAAAGTTTTTATTTTTTGAAACTGCCAGAAAAATGTTTTAAACTCAATTACCAAAATTGGAACTTCTCTAAACATCTCAAAAAATGTCATAACCGGCATAGCAGGTTATAGGGTGATAGATCTCTTCACGAGCTTTCTGATGCATCAAATGGTTCATCAATCGGACACCTCGATCAAAAGTTATGGCCTCCGGAAGTTGGACCTTCTATTTTTGGAAAATGTAAAAATGTGTTGGACACATAAAAGAGTTGTAAAGGGGAGAGTTACACATGTTGGTGTGTGGTTTGGCACATCACAAGGCATATTTGACTAGAGATAATTTGGGCACCACTTTATAGGTGGTTTTGGTTCATGATTTTGTAATTACTGGTAACGGTTTACTGTATTGCATCTTTTATATATTAGGAGCTGGAGATGGAGGTTGTGTGTAAGAAGCTTATAGATGTCGAATTACCTCTTGGATCTCTAGTTGGATATACTCATGTAAAAGCTTGCTCTACAAGTATATTGTAATCTTTGTGATTCCTGAATAATATATTGAGTGACTTTGGAGTGTGGGGTTTTTTACATGAAAGGGTTTTCCCCACGTATATCTTGTGTTGTGAGTTTTGTGTTTGCATTTGGAAGTTGTTATTATCTTTCTGTTAATGTGCATCTTAATCTGTAACTGTTAAAGTAAAAATTTGCATAAGTCTTTCCTCAGTAGATCAATGTAGGAAGCGTTTCCACATACCTTGCTTCCTTTTAGTTGGTATCAGAGCCTGATCACCTTTGGTTCTAGTTGTTGGGTAGAGGGTTTTTTGAGCTGATCTTCATTTGAGTGGGAGCTTATGCAGAGGATTTTGAAATCTTTGTTGCAGGTAAGAGATGGCAAGCACATCTGGGAGGTTTGAGATAGGGAATTTTAATGGAAGTAATTTTGAGTTGTGGAAACTCAAAAATGGAGGACATGCTTGTAGATCAGGATTTATGGGAAGCCATATCTGGTACAAAACCAACGACAATGTCTCAAGAAGATTGGGATATCAAAGATCAAAAAGGTAAGGGTTTAATAAGACTCTGTTTGGCTGATTTAGTGCTTCTGAATATCCATGAAGAGAAGACTGCAAAGGAACTTTGGAAGAAGCTTGGAGATGTTTATCAGGATAAATCCCTGGTGAACAAGTTATTCCTGCGAAAGAAATTGTATTCTCTGAGGATGAAAGATGGAGGATCTATTGCTGATCACCTGAATACATTCAATACGCTTATTGCCCAGTTGACTTTTGTTGGTGTGAAGATGGAGGAGGATCGATGTATGATATTACTATGTTCTTTACCAAATTCATGGGACCACCTTGTTATGGCCATTGGGAGTACCACTACCACCTTCAAGATGGATGAAGTGGTTTCTTCGTTGTTGTCTGAAGAGATGCAGAGAAAGTCTTCCGAATCAGCTAAGGAGGCTCTTGTGGTTCATGGTAGATCTAAAGAGAAGGGAAAGAAAAAGGATAAGAAGGAACAAAAAGGAAGATCAAAATCATGTGGGAGATCTAAGTCTCCCAGAAAGTCTAAGGCCCTGTGTTGGAACTGCGGAAAACCTGGTCACTTCCGCAAGAAGTGCAAGGAGGAGGAAAATAAAAAGAAGAAGAATTATGATTCAGATTCTGACAAGTCCTCTCAGGATGAAGGAGAAGCATTTGTTGCTGCCTTAGCAATGCATGCATCTAAGGATGTGTGGCTTATTGACTCTGGTGCATCTTTTCACATGACCTTGCATCAGGGTTGGTTTTTGAAGTATGAAGAATATGATGGTGGAAAGGTGTACTTAGGTGATGATTCTCACCTAGATATTGTTGACTGTGGAAGAGTCTTGATTTGATTCCCTAATGGACGAGTAAATGGAATCAATGGTGTTCTACATATCCCTAGTTTGACAAGGAACCTTCTTTCTGTAAGTAAATTGAATGATGTGGGTGTGCAGGTTGTTTTCTCGAATGGAGGATGCAAAATGACTAGAGGATCTATGGTTTTGGCTAAGGGTGTTCAGATTGGCACTTTATTTCAGCTTGACACATGAGCAATTTAGTGCAATAGTGCATCTGTTTCGAAGAAGAGAGCTTCAGAGTCTTCATCCTCACCATTGGAACCACTAGCGAAGAAGACTGTTGCATCTACTTCTGATGGTCGTGCTTTCTGGGTACCTAAGGGTGCTCATTCTATGGAGATGAAACTTCTAGTTGAGAAGACAATGTTATGGCACCAAAGGCTTGGTCATATTGGTGAAAAGGGTTTGAGGACCCTAAAGAATAAAAATCTTGTTAAGGGTATGAATGATTGTAACCTTGAGTTCGATTTCTGTGAACATTGCATTTATGGAAAATAAAACTATGTTTAGTTTTATTCCAGTTCTCACAAATCTTCTAAGGTGTTGGACTTGATTCATTCTGATGTGTTTGGTCCTGTTAATGTTCCTTCGATTTCAAAATCTATTTACTTTGTTTCATTCATTGACGATTACAGTAGAAGGACATGGGTGTATTTCCTTAGAAGTAAATCTGAAGTCTTTAATAGATTCAAAGAGTTCAAAGCTCTTGTAGAGAATCAAAAGGATAGAAAGATTAAGTGTTTGAGGACTGACAATGGTGGTGAGTTCTGTTTAGCAAATTTCGACAAGTTTTGTAAAGAATAGGGGATTGAGAGGCACAAGGCAATTTCATATACCCCTAAGCAAAATGGAGTTGTAGAGAGGATGAATAGAATGTTGATGGAGAGGGAAAGGAGTATGCTAAGTGGAGCTGGTCTTGAACAAAAGTTCTAGGCTGAAGCTATTGCTACCACTTGTTACCTGGTTAACAGGTCTCCTATATCAGCTCTCATTGATAAGACACCTATGGAGGTATGTGTTGGATCTAGGGCATACAACTGAGAGGGGGGGGGTGAATCAGTTGTATAAAACTTCTTGTTCTTTCAAACACTTGATTCTTTGTTGTTAGTTAGCAGCATATCAAATAATCATCCATGGAAGCATAATACATAAACACAAGAGCAGATAAGCATCAACACATTGAACACCAAGATTTTGACGTGGAAAACCCGGTTAAGGGAAAAACCACGGGGTGATTAACCCAAGAATTATTCTCTGTTAGAAGAATAAAGAAAAATAAATGGCACATGCCAATAAGGGCTCACTGCCCGAGCACACTGCTCACAAAGAGGCCCACTGCCTACAAGGAGACACACTGTCTACAAAGTGATAAAAATCACAGTCTTGAACTGGAGAATGACATCTCTACCATGTCCGGATCAGTTCCAATTAAGCCCAAAAATCTCTGCTCTGCCTTTCGCACGTTTCTTCGCTATGCCACACTCATCCACACACCACACTTTGAAATGAACTCACAAACCGTTATTTATACAAGACATCGACTTAGGAACAAACATCTAAGTCGGCAAACAACTATAGGAGTATCCGCAAGATGAATAACACATCCGGTCGGCCATCACAAGAACATTCGCAGGATGAACAACTCATCCGGTCGGCTAAACAGAGCAAGAACTTCATCCGGAAGAATAACTTCAATTCCGGGCTCTACCATCAATGCGGACCAACAACACAACCTAAACATGATCCAAGAACCTTCACAAGCCTGTCTGAATGTCCGGATACATCCGCACTTCCTCTACTTACTGGGATCTCTTGTCTTCCTCATCCGGAACTTCAAGAACACAGTCTGTCGCCACTGTCATAATGCAAGAGGTACTTCCGGACCTCCAAATCATACACAAATCAGGATGACACATCACAAGGACATCCCAAACACTCCGTCCAATCCGCAGATTAGGATAATACAATTCCGGACCTCACCGGACCTTTTTGTGATCCTCTGTCACCTCTGGATACTTGCCGGAACCGGTTCTATACCGACAGCCACAACTCCTTCAGATCTTCATGCGGACCTCTGAAATCTTAACTGAAGCATCTCAAGACTCATATCTACTAACCCTTTAATCCGCATCCTCCGGTTCTCATCCTATACAGTACATTTGCCTTCTTCTCATCACTGTTCTTCACTGTTCCTGACTGAGGCTAATTTTCTCAATATCCTCAGCACACAGCTCATCAAATCCTTCTTGTCAATGCAATATGAGTATGTTGACATCAATGACAACACTGGCTCACCTCATACTTGCAACAGTATGGTCAGGTAAAAAGCCTTCATTAAGACACATTCGAGTATTTGGTTGTGAGGCATATGCACATGTGCCTAAGGAGAAGAGGTCTAAGTTGGAGAACAAGGCTGTAAAGTGTATCTTCATCGGTTATGGCATCGGTGTGAAAGGGTACAAGCTTTGGGATCCAGTAGCTAATAGAGTTTTGTATAGCAGAAGCATGATATTTAGAGAGCTCAATCCTTCTTCTGTTGTCTTGCAACCAGAGAAAGAAGAGAAGAAAGATGATATGGTTTAGCTTCCTTCCACCCCTAAGAAAGTTGAACCAAAAACATCTATTGGACCCGATAATGAGGAGAGCTCTAGTAGCTCTGAAAGTTCAGAAGAAGATGAAGAACCTCAACCTCAACCTTTGAGGAGATCCATGTGGATAAGGCAGCAACATGATAGGTTTGGTTATTAATTGCATGATTCCAGTTGTATTTTTGCTTTGATTTCTAACACTGATGAGCCTAGAATTGTGAAAGAGGCTATGGGTATGAAAGATGCAGGTTCCTGGAAGGAGGCCACGGAAAAGAATACTTGGGACTTGGTGCCTTTGCCTGAAGGACGAAAACCTATTGGATGCAAATGGATGTTCAAAAAGAAATTCGGTGTAGATAGCAGTGTTGAGAAATATATGGTTAGATTGGTTGCGAAGGGGTATTCTCAGGTGGAGGAAATTGACTATGGTGAGATTTTCTCTCACATTGCAAAAATGACATCTATTCGATTCCTATTATCTCTTGTAGCAGCGTATGATCTAGAAGTGGAACAGATGGATGTGAAGACAACATTCCTTCATGGTGACTTGGAGGAGGAAATCTCTGTCACAGCCAGAGCACTACGTGGTGAAAGGTAAAAAAAATCTGGTTTGCAAGTTGAAAAAGTCTTTGTATGGTTTGAAACAGTCTCCTAGGATGTGGTACCAGAAGTTTGATACCATTGTGTTGAGTATTGGATTTCAGAGATCAAAATTAGATCATTGTGTTTACTACAAGTTTGACAATGGTCGCATTCTCATTATTGCATTGTATGTCGATGATATGTTACTCATTGGAAATGGTAAAAGTTTGATTTCTGATTTGAAGTCTCAGTTGTCAGCACAGTTTGAGATGAAAAATCTAGGGGCAACTCGGTACATTCTGGGAATGGAAATCAGAAGAGATAGAGCAAACATAAAACTTTGGTTAGGCAAGAGTAAGTATGTTAACAGTGTGTTGGAGAGATTCAACATGATGGATTACAGACCTTTGACAAAGTTATCTGTTGAAGATTGTCCAAAGTCTCCTTCTGAGATAGAGGATATGAGCAAAGTTCCTTATGCTAGTGCGGTTGCTAGTTTGATGTATATGATGGTCTGCACAAGACCAAACATTACCCAAGCAGTGGGAGTCCTTAGTCAATTTATGGCTAATCCTGGACGGGTACATTGGGATGCAACGAAGAGAGTGTTTGGATATTTGCGGGGTACTTCTGAGTATTTCTTATGTTATCATGGTTATCCTACAGAACCTCGGCATTCACTTTGTATTCGTGGATTTGTGGATTCAGATTGGGCAGGTGACATTGACAGCAGGAGATCCACCAGTGCTTATGTGTTCACTATGTTTGGTGGTGCTATTAGTTGGATGAGTAAGCGGCAACCTGTGGTCACTTTGTCCACTACTGAAGCTGAGTACATGGCAGCAACTCATGCTTGTAAAGAAGCCATTTGGCTTAAGAGATTGTGTTATGATGTTGGGTTTGATGCAGAGAGGATTACTATTTGTTGTGACAGTCAGAGTGCCATATGTTTGGCGAAGAACCCTACTTTCCATGCAAGGACTAAGCATATTGATGTCCAGTACCATTTTGCTCGTAACATGGTAGAGGATGAGAAGGTAAACATGGAAAAAGTTGAAACTTTGACGAATGTTATAGATTCCTTGACAAAACCTGTGAGCACAAAGAAGTTCAGATGGTGTTCAGAGTCTATGGGCCTCACGACCCCTAGCAATTAAATCATGGTGTTGATAGTCCCTTTTCTCTTGCAAGGTGTTCGACAAGTGGGAGAATGTTAGGAAATGTGTCTCAACCTTGCAACCTTGAAAGGTTACTATTCTTCCCAGTTTTGGTCTTTTTGAATACCCTTTATCTTGGAGAATGGTCTAGAACTTTAAAAGTTTCTAAAAGAGCTAAAAATAGCGAGACTTACTATTTTTAGTAAGTACTTCGATTGAGCTCAGATTAACCTAAAATTTTTCCCAGAAGGTGTGGAATAGCTAAGTGAGCATCTTGGGTGAGTTTCATCTCAAGGTCACATCTGGATCATGAGATATTAAAGTTTCTATTTTTTAAAACTGCCGGAAAAAAGATTTGAACTTAATTACCAGAATCGAAACTTCTCTAAATGTCCTAAAAATTGTCATAATCGGTGTAGTGGGTTATAGGGTGATAGATCGCTTCACAAGATTTCTGACACATCAAATGGTTCGTCAATCAGACACCCAGATCAAAAGTTATGGATCACTTCACAAGATTTCTGACACATCAAACAGTTCGTCAATCAGACACCCGGATCAAGAGTTATGGCCTCTGGAAGTTGGACCTTCTATTTTTGGGAAATGTAAAAATGTGTTGGACACATAAAAGCGCTGTAAAGGGAAGAGTTACATGTGTTGGTGTGTGGTTTGGCACATCACAAGGCATCTTTGATTGGAGATAATTTGGGCGCCACTTTATGGGTGGTTTTGGCTCATGGTTTTGTAATTATCGGTAACGTTTTACTGTATTGCATCTCCTATATATCAGGAGTTGGAGATGGAGGTTGTGTGTAAGAATCTTATAGATGTCAAATTACCTCCTGGATCTCTGGTTGGATATACTCCTGTAAAAGCTTGCTCTGCAAGTATATTGTAATCTTCGTGATTCCTGAATAATATATTGGGCAACTTTGGAGTGTGGGGTTTTTTACCTGAAAGGGTTTTCCCCACGTATATCTTGTGTTGTGAGTTTTGTGTTTGCATTTGGAAGTTGTTATTATCTTTCTGTTAATGTGCATCTTAATCTGTAACTGTAAAAGTAAAAATTTGCATAAGTCTTTCCTTAGTACATCAGTGTAGGAAGCATTTCCACATACCTTGCTTCCTTTCAGTAGGGACTGATGATAAAATGCAGGTCTGGTATAAGGTTTGAAAAGCATGGTGATCTCAAAATCAAAGGATTTCAATATAGAAACTTCATATCATGATTCCATAGCACTGTCCACACCTATTTCAACAACAACCTCATTCCACAGAGCATGCAGGATCTTTCAATTGTTGGAAAGTCACTCTAAGCATTTGATAGGGTCCCTTAATATGTGATAAACCTCTAAGTCCATTTTCATGGTACTATACACTCGTTGACAGACCTGTTACAATCTTTACACCCTTTCAAGGTTTTTTTAATGACCTATTACTCCTTCCACTGTCATACCCTTCACCATCTTCAATTTGTATCCCTCACTGCTCATACATGATCATATAGAGTAAGTGCAAGCTTAGAAGACCTATGTAGATCTATTTGTCTCTTGAGAGTCCCATGAAAACTTATATACCCTACATTCTACGTTTTTAGAACCTTTAGATACTCTTCAACGTCTTCAAGGGTTTTGTAAATCTCCTCCCTTTGACTATCTATAATCATTGCTTTCAGACCACTGATGACTATTTTTAAGGCCTCAAACTGTGTTTGTAAAGCATGTTGATTGTTCTTTGGCACATTACAGTCATCTAGTGACTATTCTTACTCTGTTTAGTATTGTTGCTTCTTTAGGACTCCTGTTGCTCTTTAGGACTGCTTTAGTTGTCTTTGAAATTTGATAGTTCTTTGTGAGCAAGTTTGGGGTCAACTATTCCTTTGTGTTTTGTGACTACTTACTACTCCTTCATCCTCTTCAGGACTGTCCTGAGACTGCTTGTCTTGAATAATGTTTTTGACTTCAACATGCTGCTAACATGACTGAGTTTCTCATGACTAATCTTCATGTTACTATTATCACACCTCATGTGACCTGCTATCCTTTGTTGTCTTCATGTTCTGGTAACTCTCTTATGTATACTGCTATCCCCTATCACTATATACCATGCTTCTCACAATCCTCGGTGACAGATATAACCCTATAAGCAATTAATTAGACTACAATAATGACTGAGTAGATCTCTTCATTGTTTTAGACTAACCCAAGTTCAAACATGATACAAGGTTTTAAGATGATCTCCTATGATCACAATAGACTTGCAACCTCTTTAATCATTTTTGAGTGAACACCCTCATGACCTGTGCTTGGGTTTTGGCTCACAATAGGTTCATATTGTTTAGGGTAAAATATGAAGAGGATTTGTTTGTGTTGATCCTGCTTTCACCACTAAACATTCAGGGACATTCAGTCGAGTAAGAAGTCTACTACAGGCTTCTTGTCACTTGGAACATAGGGGAAGATTGGAATTGTTTAGATTTGTTATACAATTAAGTCCAATTATGCTCAAAACCCTAATTATGCAAATTCATGAACAAATGAACAAATTACGGAAAATAATTGCACACAGAGCTATCAAATGATAATCAAATGCATACCAGATTTTGAAGTTCAAAAAGCAGAAAAGTAGAGGACTAATGAGGGGCGCCTTAGTACAGTGCCATAGTTTCTGTCGAGATTAGGGAATCTTGTTTGCAACTTGTTCCTGTTGTTCCAGAGATTTTCCTGTTGCGGGATCTAGAGGACTAATGAGTGGGTGTCCAAGTCCAGGTCCCTATTTTCTTCTCTGATCTGCAATTCTGAGAGTTTGCACTACCCTTCTGCAACTCCACTTTTTCTGCTTTTGCAACCTGTAACCTGCAATCACATAAAAATGGGTTGGGGGTTGTGGTGTTTAGAGGCTTGCCTCAGTCAAGCCCCGGAGAAATTCAAGTCTTCTGAACACCGTTGTCAGAAAAAGAGTGTGTATCCCTGCGGGATAGAGGCAAAATCCAAATGATAAATGATAGAAAACACAATTGATATCACCTTGTAGTGAAGATCTCATGGATTGAAGATGTTCTTCATGCCATGAGGAGATGGATGCCAAATCTACAAATACAAACACAAGAACAACACAAATTCTGCTCTGCAACACAATGAATGCCTTGATTCACTTTCATATAAGCTTGAGAATCAAAATTGCCATCTAATTTCCATCTAGTTTTACAAATAAATCACTAATCATGCTTATATATGCAACTACAAACATTCCCACTAAGAATTTTGTAATTCAAACTTACTGTGTTGGCATAGGACCTAAATAACAGTCATAAACTGACACTTTGAAATTGGTCCTAACCTAAAATAGGGTAGGACTAGGGTGCAGACGCCCAAGTCCTCCCCCCTATTTCAGGCAGGATTTAACATAAATGTACCCCCTAGGCCCATTTGCCATGAAACTTCAGTGTTTTCTCATCGGGATGTCAAATTAACACACAAGATGTCCTAAATGCATCCTAAAGACCTGGGAGTTAAACCTTAAGAGGGAAAAGCCCCCAAGGGGACATTTTCTGACATAACATTTAGCCCCCACTTTAATGTATGTATAAATGCAAGGCTAATACATGCATTAAAGTACGATCAACAAGCACAACAACCACGCCAAGTACATAGAAGACACACTAATCGCAATGAAGACAGTGACATGCACACAAAACACGGAGAAGATAGTTACAGTCATGCAAGACATGGAGATTACAACATTGAAGACATGCAAAACACAGTGAATACAGAGAATGCAGTGAAGACGGTGATGATTTTTTTTCTTTTCTTTTTCTCATATATATGAAATGCAGATGCAAGTACAAGGAAAGTAAACACACCACCCATAATGCAGGAGGGACTCATCACCACTAGTCTTTAAGATTGCATATGGGACAATAGACACACCAAACAAATCAAGCATGCCATACAAATCCCAACGCATAGGAGGGACTCATTGCCACCTGTCTTTAAGACTATGCTTGGGAACAAACACGCAATACACACACATAGAAGACATGGAGAAAACATGGCAGATAAGCGATGGAGTGTTCCTATTTCTAGGTTCATCACCATCTTAGGCACATTACAGGCACACACCGATGATTGGGCTTCGCCACAACAATCACCGAAGACACGCTTAAGGCTTGAGTTAGTCACAGAACCGCTCCCTACCTCTTCAGAGGACTTTTGAAAATGACAGGATGTGCACTCTCCATGAGAAATACACCATCCCCACCTCCGCAGATGGCTTAAGATAAAAAGGATATGTGCGATATCCCACCTCCGCAGAGGGATTAAATGATTGCAATAGATTTCAAACAAATGTCAGAGTGCAGGAGGGACTCATCGCCACCAATCTTTAAGACTGCACCTAAGAACACACACTTTACTAGCATCTAAAATAGACAGCTAACCTTATATATGCCCCCACCTTAAGCTGGTTGATATCATGTACCGATATCAAGCACGTTAAGGTAGGAAGAAAACACACAAGGGAACATGAGCTCTCGCAAAGCCCATGCCCCCCAGAGGTAACATGTATTTTACGATCGCCAAATGTTCCCACAAACACATTCCTGCAAGAAAAGTGTTAGTGTCCATATAATCATGATAAACAACAATGCATATGATCATTCACACAAAGAGTCAAGGTTATACTACAAATTCAGAGATCGAGTATAACCGTGGGGCTATACTGCGGAAATCTCAAAATCGAGTGTAACCAAGGCGAGATTCAAAGATAAACAAAGTGCACGGAGCAACAATATTGTTATGGTTTGTAAGTATGATAAGACAACATCAAGATCACACGGAGTGATTCTATTAGCCAAGCGTCAGATAATATATCAACCCCGTCGTCATGTATGGACTAGATCCATTTTTTGATTTCTCGTTGAAGGGACACTAGGTCCGCATCAGTATAAAATATTTTTCATCATCCACTCGCTAGATAGAAACACTAGAGGAAGGGAAACAATAAATCAAGAGAGGAGAAACAAGTGTCTTAGGGACAATCACATAGGAGGGTGCCCCCAAGTCACCAACCACAATGCTATGTCCGTAGAACACAACACACAACAGCGAAAAATAGAGGAGACACAATATAGAAGAATGATCATACAAATAGAAGAAGGGTCACAACAAAGGCAGTCTCCTAGTATCCTGGACCTTACAAGAGAATCAAGGGTCATCCTAGGAGGCATAAATAACACATAACACATCACGAGAGAAACACAACACAGAGGTAAAGGGTTAGAAATACTTACCTGTAGGGACAACCAAACTAAGGGTTGTCATCGAGTAAATCATCATCATCTTCCCACTCCTGAATGTTGGTGGAAAGTGGGACATAAAGTACCATAGCCCAAATCTTATTCTTGTCTTCAAGTTGTCCATTCTTAAGATCTTCTTTGTTTGGTTCAATGTTAGGTGAAATTTTTTCTTGTTGAGATGCAATTCATTGGGCATAAGCTTGTCATCTCCTCCTCCTTTCTTTTGCTCGTTGATTTATTTTTGTCTTACCACTTATCTCTTGTAAGATAGTGTTTTTCTCTTCCATAGGTTTTTGTGTTTTAGAGGAAGCACCAGGATCAAATCTCATTTGTCTAGGTGAAATGTTTTGCTATCGACAACTACCTCCCGATCCTTGTAAGGATGGAAGGGGAGGAACCTCAGCATAGGGTCCATTTCCTTTCGGTCTAGGATTCTCTTCAAATGCGGGTTGTTCGTCTCTTGTTGTTTCTTGAATAGAAGGACTGGCCACTTGATGTAATAGTTTTTTTTTGTAGTTTCTATAGCTCAAGAAGTTAAAACCTGTCCATGGCTTCGGTTCCATTTCAGATCATTCCCAAAAGTAATCCAGTGTAAAGTGTTGTCTTGTAACTAAAGGTTTATACTTATTGTGAGGGATAGTAAGCACTTGTCCATTCAAAGGAAATTTTACACAGTTATGAATTGTTGAAGGGACAACTTTCATAGTCTTTAAACATGGATGTCCCAATTTTATGTGAAAGAGGTCAGAAACAGGGACAACATCAAACCATTGTTCTACAGATTTCTCAAATACAGTGACCAATAAAGATATTTTTCCAGAAGTATTTATAAATGTTCCCTTATGTGTCTTAATCATCATATCCGAAGGGTCATAAAAGCCTTACATCAATCCATGTGAATAGAGGAACTCTTTCGTTGCCACATTAGTCATGCAATTAGGATCAATAAGGGTTCCATCCACAAGATTTCCCATTATCTTCATAGCGATATACAGAGGTCCATCAGTGTCTCCAATTGTTCTATCATGAGGTGTAAACACAATTTCAGGTTCATGGACCTTTCTTTTCATGTATGGCCTAGGAGGGAAACTATTGTTATTGTTGCGATTATAAGCCATGTGTATATGTATTCAAATCAATGTGAAATAAGATTTTAAAATCTTTTCAAAAGTTATGCAAGAGACAAATGCAAAATTATGTATAAAAATGACCTAAAATGCTTGATTTTTTCAACTTTTTTCAATGCAAATAAGTGAAAGAAAAGGTGTTGTAAGAAATTTGATCAAATGAAACAAGTAATATGTCTGATATCAGTCCAATAAAGCAATATTATCCTTCACAACACACTTTTGATGCAAATCTAGAGTGATGACAAGTCAAAACCTAGTGAAAATACACCAAAATATGCAACTTTTCACAACTTTTCAATGCAAAAACCCAATAAAAGGGGTGTTGTAAAGAATTTTACGAGGTGTAGCAGTTATAGCAGTAATATTAGTCACCTAAAGAAATAAAATATATCACAACAAGCTTGGAGTGCAAATCTAGGTCAAACCCTAGTGAAAATATAGCCAAAATATGTAATTTTTTTACCAAATTTTCAATGTAAAGGCCCAATAAAAAGGTGTTGTAAAGAATTTTAGGAGGGGTAGCAGATAATAACCTTGATAAAAGACAATTAGTGTAGAAAAATCCTTTACAACTTGCCTATGGTGCAAATCTAGAGAGATGATAAGGTCAAAATCTAGTGAAAAAGTAAGGTTTCCAAACCCTAGGTATGAAATTTTGCAAGCAAACCACTTATGATGAAACACTACAGCTAGAAATCAGTCCTAATAAGTTTTTTAAAAGGGTAGTGAAATCTAAAACAAGATTTTGACTACAAACCCTAGCTAATGCAAAGCTAGGTTATATGAAAAAATGCACAATTTTAAGCAATTTTCAACAATTTAAGCATGAAAATGCAATCTAAATGAATGATGAATTTTTGTATTTTAAATCAAATCTTATGATAAAAAAAGAAATTAATTAAAATTAAATGCCAACTAATTCAAATTATTTGAAAATGCAAGCTAAAAATACTATTTTTTTTCAATTTTTTAAATTTTTTTTAATTGTTTTGTAATTTTTCAAATGCAATAAGATGAACAATGATATGAATGAATGAAATTAATGCAAATCTAAAGCACAACACTCAAACAAGGTGCCAAAAATTCCAAAAACACAAGTTCACCAAAATGTTTAGGGTAAAATATGAAGAGGGTTTGTTTGTGTTGATCCTCCTTTCACCACTAAACATTTAAGGACATTCAACCAAGTAGGAAGTCTATTGCAAGCTTCTTGTCACTTGGAACATAGGGGAAAATTGGAATTGTGTAGATTTGTTATTCAATTAAGTCCAATTATGCTCAAAACCCTAATTATGCAAATTCGTGAACAAACAAACAAATTACGGAAAATGAATGCACACAGAGATATCAAATGCATACGAGATTTTAAAGTTTAGAAAGCAAAAAAGTTGGGGACTAATGAGTGGGTGCCCTAGTCTAGTACCACAATTTCTGTCAAGATCTAGGAATCTTGTCTGCAACCTGTTCCTACTGTTCTAGAGATTTTCATGTTGCGGGATCCGGAGGACTAATGAGTGGGCACCCGAGTCTAGGTCCCTATTTTCTTCTCTAATTTGCAATTCTGACAGTCTGCACTACTCTCTTGCAACTCCATGTTTTCTACTTTCACAACCTATAACCTGCAATCATGGAAAAATGGGTTGGGGGTTGTGGTGTTTAGAGTCTTGCCTCAGTCAAGCCCTGGAGAGACATTCAAGTCTTTCGAACATTGCTGTTAGATAAAGAGTGCATATCCCTGCGGGATAGAGGCAAAATCCAAATGATAAATGATAGAAAACACAATTGATATCACCTTGTAGTGAAGATCTCATGGAAGGAAGATGTTCTTCATGCCATGAGGAGATGGATGCTAAATTTGCAAATACAAACACAAGAACAACACAAATTCTACTCTGCAACACAATGAATGCCTTGAATCATTTTCACATAAGCTTGAGAATCAAAATTACCATCTAATTTCCATCTAGTTTACAAATGAATCACTAATCATGCTTATATATGCAACTACAAACATTCCCGCTAAGAATTTCGTAATTCAAATTTACCGTGTTGGCATAAGACCTAAATAACGGTCATAAATTGACACTTTGAAATTGGTCCTGACCTAAAATAGGGTAGGACTAGGGCGCGTGCGCCCAAGTCTTCCCCCTCTATTTCAGGTAGGATTTAACATAAATGTACTCTCTAGGTCCCATTTGCCATGATACTTTAGGGTTTTCTCATTGGGATGTCAAATTAACTTGCAAGATGTCCTAAATGCATCCTAAAGACCCGGGAGCTAACCTTAAGAGGGAAGAGTCTCCAAGGGGACATTTTCCAACATAACACATACACCCTCAGATTGGAGAATGCCTCGATCATAGAGATCCTTCCTTATGCATCTCAAGACAACTACACAAAACTTAAACCTTTGGCAAACCCCTTGAATCAATATATGAAGGTTGTGAAGATTTGTTACCTCAATCTGTATTCTTTGTAGCTTGTCCCATTGTCATGGTTTGTCAAGGTCTCCTTGATGAATGCTTCATGACTGGTCTTGTCAAGATTTGTCAAGGTCTTCTAGTTGTCTTCACGTTATTGACTGCTCTGTATCTAGCATTGTCCTCATACTATATCCCTACCCTCTCCAAGGGCTTATAAAAGAAAGCTAGGAGTATCTATGATGATTTGAAAACCCCTAATCACCTTATGACTGTAGCAAACTCTTCTTGACAGTAAGCCTTGATTCCTTGTTGCTTAGTGATCTTGCATGAATGAGAGGCTCTTTCAAGGACTCCATTTGAATCATTATGAGGTTTTTACCATGCAGAGGTGCCTTCACCACATCAAAACTTACCGCTGTCATGAGAAAAACTCACAGAAGGCATGAACCATGGAGAGAAGAGACTTGAGACAACAAAAACCTAACCCTAATTGACTCAAAACCCAAAACCTAACCTCACAATTGATCCAGGTTGACATCTAACTCAGAGTAAAGGGATGTCACATGATTTTCTTCAAATGAAATTTCCCTCCAAGTATGTACATGGTATCTTTGACAAAAATGAGGTTTTGGGACGTGGATAAAAGCTTTTGTTTTTTACCCTTGACATATTAACATTGGCATGCAACAAGGAAAATCTACTAAAAGGACAAAGTGAAAGAACTTTGACAAGTTTAAAGTGAAATTAACATTTTAAAACCTTTTCTATGAATATTTCTAACAATATTGAAGCAACATGACAAGCTAGGGCTCTATAAGGTCTTCTAAAAACCCCTCAACCATATTAACACCTAAATGACAAACTATGACACTTTCATGCTTTGAAAAAAAAAATAAGACAAACCTCAAAATGATAAAACTTAAAACTTTGAACATCATGTTTGCCTATTTGGAACCGAGGATCGAAATAGGTAACATTTGTATTGGATGTTGAGTCCATGTGTGTGGTGTGTTGCATGAAGATTCTCCACTGTTTAGCTTTTCTACTTTGTAAGTTTGTTCTAATAGGTCACTGACACATTTCATGTGGTTTCAAGTTTTGTGTTATCTTGTGACTAACACAAATTATTTGAGAAACTTGAGGATGCTATATATACTTGGTTAAGAATTATTAAAAGGCAAGTGACTTGACATGGTATGGTAGAATGTCAGAGTGTGAATTTTGGCAATGAGGAGTGAGGTCTAAGGTTGTGTAAAGGTACAAGGAGTATGATGTGGAGTTCAGTTTGAGGAAACATCTAAGGGGTTAAGTAGAGGTCATTACAATAGAGTAGTGGTAAAATTATGAAGATATATTATACTTGTTATCATTATGCATCTTGCAGCAAGTTTTGGAAGTGGTGTTTTCGTATTTTAGTTTTATGTGCATGTAGGGAGCCTATGTGGTGACTATCCATTTGTGTAATCTTGTTGTAATCAAAGGTTGTGGCCTAGCATGTAAGAGGGCCCATTGCAACAAGTAATGTGGTTGTAAACATAGTGATAATTATGTAAGCTTATTTTAATGAGTATTTTGTGGTGTTTTAAGTGAAATTTTGTGATTTACAATAAATTTTGTGTATGCCATTATAATTGGCTACACAACTGGATTGTCCTTCATTGGACCCTCCTACCATGACTGCATCAACATCCCATCTAGATCCCTAGGTTTTTTCCTTCAAAAGAAGATGATTTCACTTTTGAGAACTAATGCATGGCATGCCAGAAATCCTCACATCCTCATTCGCCCTAAAAACTATTAAACTTTGTGTAATGAGAGCCATAATATTGTTAGGAAGATTTGTTAGGAAGATCAACAGGGGAAAGCTACTAAGAAACAAAAGTCATTATAATTATATCAATAAAAATAATTTACTAAATTAATAATTAATTCATAATTATATAAGCAAGATCTCTCTAGTCTCCCCCCTGTTAATGGGGATGGTAGAGTTAAGTCTTCTAAACTCAGAAAAATGCCATTTGGATTCCCCCAAACCTAATTGGTTCAAATTGAATTTTGATGGTGCTTCAAAAGGACCTTGGAATTTTGGGTGTTGGTTGTATTATAAAAAATGAAAATGGAGAGGTTATTGGTACAACACCAAAAAAACTGAAAGAAGGTATTGACAATGAAGCTGAAATTCAAGATCTTATCCTTGGTCTTCAAATTTGTAAAACTTTCAAATGCAAAAATGTTGAAATAGAAGGGGATTCTATGATAGTCATCATTGTAGTTAATAAGATGAAGTCCCCTAATTGGAAGATCAACAATTTATTACTCCAGGTATGACCTCTTTTGGAGTATCTAGACAATTTCACCATAGGGCATATATACAAAGAAATAAATGTTGAAGCAGATCTACTTGCAAACAATGCTATAACTATGAAAGAGGATAGCATTATTGGTTCAAGCCTAAGTCTTGGCCAAAGTTGCAAGAAACAATTGATAACCAAAGTTAGTTGAAGATAGACGATCCCAAGTGATGTTTATTGATGACATTCTTTATTGAATGTATTGGTGTTGATTATTCGAAGGTGAAGGTATTTTTATCATCATGGTCAGTTTAACTTGTGTCAAGCATGGAGCATTCAAGATCTTCATTACAATCAAGTCTCTTGGGTTATTGTTTAATAATGAGATGCCTTTATCTTGTAGATCTCCCATCCTCCTTGCATTCAGTTCATTTCTCTTGTTACAATGGATACCCTAGTGAGATTGGTCTACAATCAAAGACAAGTGGCTTTCCTTGGCAGCATCATTGAGAAGAGAATGAAACATGTGTCTTCAAATCATGTAATGGTTATATCCTTCATGTTGTTGAATGGGTTCTTGGGGAGGAGTTTATGGTTGTAGATCATAGGTATCGTGTGAATTTAGATGTGGCATCGATGTTTGTTGTAGTTCTCCTAGACCTTTGTGAAGAACAATATATGGTTAATAGGTTAACATAGTAGTTAATTAGAAAGCAATTTTTAGGTAGGTTGGATGATATTGTCACTAAAATAGTTGTTAGACTAGGTCTTCCTCCTATCAATGGTACCATGTTCATGAACAATGGGGTTGTTTAGGTCTCACGGAGGCCTTTCATTTCTATAGAAAAGCCCACAAAAGAAGCAAGAAGAAGGGTCAAAGCTACAAAAAGTGTTGCATTTCTAAAACAAGTGTTGGGACTATAATCCAATGAGGTTGGTATAGGGTTTCAGCCAGTTTTCACTATGGAGTAAGGCATTCCCTTGCAAATATATATCTATACAACTAATGTATAGTTGTCTTAGTAGTTTATAGTCTTGTTGATATAGGAGGAAGTATTCTATTATGAATATTAGGATGGAAGATAGAGGGAAAGCTCAGGAGATTTTGTATTTTACCTCGTACAATATGTATTACTCTTTGAAACTATAAAACCTATATATATATATAGGTCCCCTTGACCGCAATTTACTGATAAAAAAAAGATCTCTCTAGTCCCCCTTCATTCATTAGAAAAAGTTGGATAACTAAATCTAGAGGCCTCACAGTCTGGTTGTGTTCCTTGTAGCCATTTTCATTGTACTAGTGGGTATGCTTATTAGGTAAGGTTCGGCTAAATACATCCTTCAACAACTCGTAATTATAATCATAATCTATCTCTAATGTGGTGTTTAAATGCTAAAAAATTAAATTGAAAGATCATATTAGATGATCATACATAGCATGCGAAAAAAACTTTATTTATTTATACAGTTTATAGTATTGAAAAATAAAACTAAAAATTATTCTGCAAACATTTTTAAAAAATAGTGTGGAAAGAAGAATCAAGTGTGGGTTGTCCTTTTAGGGAAATTTTGAAAGACAAATGCCTTACCTTTTCTAATTCTTTACTGCTTCTACAATTCAACTCTTTCCAATTTATTTTCCAAATCTTCTACCCTCCTTTTTTTGATTTGATTTTATTTGATTTCTTTTGTTTTTAGATTTTGTGTATTTATATGTTTTATTTGCCTTTATTATTTTTATTGTCATCTATACTTTATTATTGTTAGTTATATAATTCATTTAATTTAGTTGTATTAGTTTTTTAATAAAATGTTGGCCATATATTTTTAAAAAATAAAATTGCAATTTTATGTCACTTATAAGCCTCTTGGCTTAATTAATTTGATTTTAAATATCAAAAGTAATCCATCATCACAAGGAAGAGAGTGTATAAAAAACTCTTTAATCAAGTTTGAAAAGTAATTTTTCCATTCACCTTATGTATCATAAAAATTAATAATTATTCCTTAAAATGGTCCTATAAATTAATATGATCCTAAATTATCAAAAATAATTCATCATGATTAAGGAAGAGAATAAAAAACACTTTAATTAAGTTGGAAGAGAATTATTTTTCCATTTATATTTATACCAAAAAAAATTAATAATTTATAAACTTTTAAATGATTTTACAAATTATTTAAATAACCTTAGAAAATAAAAAATAATCCATCCATAGATAGTATATAAAATATCATTTAACCAAATTTAAAAGATTTTTTTTTTCATTCACTTTATACATCATCAAATTTAATAATTATGAAATCTAAATAGTTTTACAAATTAATGACTCAAAAATATTAAAAATAATTCATAAAGTGCACATGTTTATCAGTGGAAGGATATGCATGAATGGCCCATGGGTGGATCTTTGAAGGATAGGAGGGAGTTGTCTTCATTTTGGCTGATAGAGTCTGTTGTTCTCTTTCAGAGTGGATGTGTTGGCTTGGGGTCCGGATCCAAAAGGGAAGTTCACTGTTACTTTAGGGTGTCGTGTTTTGGACAGACAGGCCTGGGGTAGTGCTGAGGTTCCTTGGTGGAAAAATATTTGGAATAAATTCTCTTGGCCAAAATGCAATTTCTTTTCTTGGCTGGTGGTTTATGGCAAGTGTTTGACTTGGGATAACCTGTGTAAGCATGGCTTCCAAGGTCCTTCATTATGTTTCTTATGCCTAAAAGATGTTTAGACTGTTTCACATCTTTTCTTCCAGTGCCCTTTTGCTAGGACTATTTGGCATTTTGGGTGGGGGGCCTAGAGTTTGCAGTGTAGGCACCCTTCTTCTCTGGAGGAGTTTTGGCAGAACTTTGGGCCCATTCCGGTGAGGACTTCATTTATGCACATAGCATGGCCAATTGGCCCTAGTCTGATAATATGGCACATCTGGTTGGAGCGCAATTGCAGGGTCTTTCTGGATAAGAAGTTGCTAGTGGGTCAAGTTTGGTCTCGCATTCTTGGGGCTTTGTAGGAGACCTTGTATGTTAAATGTGATCTGTCAGCCTCGGTGGATCCTGGTGATACTAGAGTGATTCGTAATCTGGGGATTCTTGTTGGGGGTCCTGGAAGGCCCAAGATTGGGCGGAGCAGGTGTTCTAGAATGAAGGTTTCTAGGGAAGGGCATTAGCTGCCCCCTCCCACTGGAGTCTTGAAAATCAATACTGATGGGTCTACAAGGGGTAACTCTAGGCATGCTGGCATTGGTGGAGTGGGTAGAGACAGTTCTGGGGTGGTTGTGTTTTTCTTCTTAGAATATAGGGGGCTGCACTCTAATAATTTTATGGAGGCCTTGGCTATTCTTTTGGCTTTGAAGAAGGCATATGCGCTTGGCTGGAATAAGATTATCTACGAGTCAGATTCTCAGGTGGTGATAGACTTGATAAATAGAAGGCAGTTTGATGATGTTAGTTGGCAGCTTGCGGTGGTGGCTAAACAAATCCCCAGTCTTGGAGAATTATTTGATTCTATCACTTTCTCTCATATCCCTTGGGAATGGAATAAGGTGGCTGATGGGTTGGCTAAATGGGCTTCTAAGAAGAATGGAACCTGGTTGGTGGATGATTGGGACAGTTTACCTGGGGATCTTGCTTAGGATTTGGTGGATTTGGTCACGAAGGATGTGAAATGTTGTATGACCACTTCTTGATTTCTTGTTTGTTGTCTTTGGGCCCGTTTGAACCTCTTGCTGCTTTTATGCTTTGTACTGCTCTCTTTGATTAATAAAGTTTTTACCCTCTTTTTAAAAAATAATAATAATAATAATAAATTTTTTTGAACCAATTTTTAAAATAAATAAAAAATAAAATTGAAAACTTAATAATAATATTTTATTAGTATACCTATTTTAAATAAATCTAGTTGTAAAAAACATAGAAAGATATTGTCGTTGAGGTGTCTATTTTTCACAGGATTTGTAAAAGAGTACCAAAGATATTATTGTTGACATGTCTATTTTTTTCACAGGGTTTGTGATATGTCATTTATACATTTACATACAATTTTGCTAATAAAATTTTAAATAAAATATTAATTGAAAAAGTATGGCATCATCAAATTATTTTTTAATATTTAGTTATACTCGTCAAACTCCAAACCTAAAATGGTTCTGCTGCTTTAATTTCTACCTGTGCTGGAACACTCTGGACTTAAATTTCTTGAATCGTTGCAGACATACGATTTGTTACTGTAAAATGGAATCTAATAATAACAACAAGAACTACATTTAAGCTCCAAAAAAGGGAAATGATTCCAATTTTTAGAGAGTTGTTGATACATATTCAGACATGGAGAAATGCTTTTTCTCTTCTTTTACTTTCTAATCTCTTCTTGATGGATTGATGGATCATGGAGTGCAATCTAAAACTTCTAACTTTTATTTTCTAATCTCTTCTTATAGATTGATGGATCATGAGTGTGATTCAAAACTTTGAGGAAAAAACTATCAGACAGTTTAATCCTGAAGCACCCATTTACAACATATTCAGACAATTATCAAGACAAATTTATGGCTGCACTCCAGTATCTAAACATGGAAGCTGAGGTAACAAAGCAGGTAATAACCCTCATGGCTGATTATTAAAAAGATCATAACCCGTAGGAGATGGAGACCAAAAAGCGTTCATGTTCATGTACGGTCTCGTAGAAGAAGGGGTAAATAAAAGTTCTGATTGCTTCTGGAAAATATTCCCGGGCGAGAAGAACTGACCAGAGTAATCCGACTGAGGCTGCGGTGTAAATAAAGGCAGATCTTGGAAAAGATTGGGAGATAAAAGGCGCGGAGAAGGCATGAAGAAGTTAGGCGGCAAAGGAGAAAACAAACTACTCAGAATATTTGGAGACGCCGGCGAAACATTACAGGTAAATTTCTCCAATTCTTCTTTTGGCAAAGAAAATGGCAAAAGATTGCTGTTGGAAACCCTAAAATCGTCAGCGTGAGGGCTACAAGAGGCCTCAAAGACCATGCCTGCGGAAGATGGCAACGGCGACGGCGGTAGCGGCTAAGGTTGAGCATATAAATCAGGGTTTCTAGGGGAGCGACCTATGAGCCGCTATACGATCACCATGAATTCTCCTGCGTCTGTGTGTATTATCTTGGGAGAGTGCTCGTAAATGATCACTGGCGGTCTGTGTTCAATCGGTCGCAGCGGCTTCCGCACCTGATGCGATTCTCTCGAAACCTTGAGCGGCGCCGGCCTCGGACCCTGCAATTCCTTTCTTCCTGTCTTTTCCTGCGAAGAATTCATAATTCTTTTGAAGTGATTCTTGCCAGAAAAATCTTCGTCCGGCCAAAGCTTCAATTTTCCTTTACACTTTGCTTCTGTATTTTACATGAACGGCGCTAAACTGAAAGATCCATTAATATGAGAATCAAAAGGAGCAATTTTCTTTCCTAAATATATCTCGATTGTGTTTTGATTTTTATGAACATAGTCATGAAAAGACGTTCCTTGCCACTGTAAAACCCCTCTCACCATCTTCAATTTGTACCCCTCACTGCTCATACATGATCATATAGACTAAGTACAAGCTTAGAAGACCTATGTTAGATCTATTTGTCGTTTGAGAGTCCCATGAAAACTTATATACCCTGCATTCTACGTTTTTAGAACCTTTACATACTTTTCAACATCTTCAAGGGTTTGGGAAATCTCCTCCCTTTGACTATCCATAATCACTGCTCTCAGACCATTGATGACTATTTTTAAGCCCTCAAACTGTGTTTGTGAAGCATGTTGATTGTTCTTTGGCACATTACAGTCATCTAGTGACTGTTCTTACCCTGTTTAGTATTGTTGCTTCTTTAGGACTCCTGCTGCTCTTTAGGACTGCTTTAGTTGTCTTTGAAACTTGATAGTTCTTTGTGAGTAGGTTTGGGGTCAGTTGTTCCTTTGTGTTTGGTGACTGCTTACTGCTCCTTCATCCTCTTTAGGACTGTCCTGAGACTGCTTGCCTTGAATAATGTTTTTGACTTCAACATGTTGCTAACATGACCAAGTTTCTCATGACTAATCTTCATGTTACTGTTATCACACCTCATGTGACCTGCTATCCTCTGTTGTCTTCATGTTCTAGTAACTCTCTTATGTATACTGCTATCCCTTATCACTATATACCATGCTTCTCACAATCCTCGGTGACATAGATACAACCCTATAAGCAATTAATTAGACCACAACAGATGTACTGAGATAGTCATGCCATCACTGAGTAGATCTCTTCATTGTTTTAGACTAACCCAAGTTCAAACATGATACAAGGTTTTAAGATGATCTCCTAAGATCACAACAGACTTGCAACCTCTTTAATCATTTTTGAGCGAACACCCTCATGACCTGCGCTTGGGTTTTGGCTCACAACAAGTTCATACTGTTTAGGGTAAAATATGAAGAGGGTTTGTTTGTGTTGATCCTCCTTTCACCACTAAACATTCAAGGACATTCAGCGTCTACTGTAGGCTTCTTGTCACTTGGAACATAGGGGAAGATTGGAATTGTGTAGATTTGTTATTCAATTAAGTCCAATTATGCTCAAAACCCTAATTATGCAAATTCGTGAACAAACAGACAAATTACGGAAAATAATTGCACACAGAGATATCAAATGACAATCAAATGCATACCAGGTTTTGATGTTCAGAAAGCAGAAAAGTCGAGGACTAATGAGTGGGCGTCCTAGTCTAGTGCCATAGTTTCTGTCGAGATTTGGGAATCTTGTCTGCAACTTGTTCCTGCTGTTCCAGAGATTTTCCTGTTGCGGGATCCAAAGGACTACTGAGTGGGCGCCCGAGTCCAAGTCCCTATTTTCTTCTCTGATCTGCAATTATGAGAGTTTGCACTACCCTCCTGCAACTCCACTTTTTCTGCTTTCGCAACTTGTAACCTGCAATCACAGAAAAATGGGTTGGGGGTTGTGGTGTTTAGAGGCTTGCCTCAGTCAAGCCCCAAAGAGACATTCAAGTCTTCTGAACACTGTTGTCAGAAAAAGAGTGCGTATCCCTGTGGGATAGAGGCAAAATCCAAATGATAAATGATAGAAAACACAATTGATATCACCTTGTAGTGAAGATCTCATGGATTGAAGATGTTCTTCATGCCATGAGGAGATGGATACCAAATCTGCAAATACAAACACAAGAACAACACAAACTCTGCTTTGCAACACAAGGAATGCCTTGAATCACTTTCACATAAGCTTGAGAATCAAAATTGCCATCTAATTTCCAATTAGTTTACAAATGAATCACTAATCATGCTTATATATGCAACCACAAACCTTCCCACTAAGAATTTCGTAATTCAAACTTACTGTGTCGGCATAGGACCTAAATAACGGTCATAAACTGACACTTTGAAATTAGTCCTAACCTAAAATAGGGTAGGACTAGGGTGTGGGCGCCCAAGTCCTCCCCCTATTTTAGGTAGGATTTAACATAAATGTACCCCCTAGGTCCCATTTGCTATGAAACTTCAGTGTTTTCTCATCAGGATGTCAAATTAACATGCAAGATGTCCTAAATGCATTCTAAAGCCCCGGGAGCTAAACCTTAAGAGGGAAAAGTCCCCAAGGGGACATTTTTTGACATAACATTTAGCCCCCACTTTAATGTATGTATAAATACAAGGCCAATACATGCATTAAAGTACGGTCAACAAGAACAACAACCACGCCAAGCACATAGAAGACACACCAATCACAATGAAGACAGTAACAGGCACGCAAAACACGAAGAAGACAGTTATAGTCACGCAAGACACAGAGAATACAACATTGAAGACACGCAAAACACAGTGAATACAAAGAATGCAGTGAAGACGGTGATAATTTTTTTCTTTTCTTTTTCTCATATATATGAAATGCAGATGCAAGTACAAGGAAAGTAAACACACCACCCATAATGCAGGAGGGACTCATCGCCACCAGTATTTAAGACTGCATATGGGGCAACATACATGCCAAACAAATCAAGCACGCCATACAAATCCCAAAGCATAGGAGGGACTCATCGCCATTGGTCTTTAAGACTATGCTTGGGAACAAACATGCAATACACACACACTTAGAAGACATGGAGAAAACACGACAGACAAGCGATGGAGTGTTCCTATTTCTAGGTTCATCACCATCTCGGGCACATTACAGGCACACACCAATGATTGGGCTTCACCACAATAATCGCTGAAGACACGCTTAAGGGTTGAGTTAGTCATAGAATCGCTCCCCGCCTCCGCAGAGGACTTTTGAAAATGACAGGATGTGCATTCTCCACGAGAAATACACCATCCCTGCCTTCGCAGAGGGCTTAAGATAAAAAGGATATTGCGATATCCCACCTCCGCAGAGGGATTAAATGATTGCAATAGATTTCAAACAAATCTCAGAGTGCAGGAGGGACTCATCACCACCAATCTTTAAGACTGCACCTGAGAACACACACTTTACTAGCATCTAAAACATACAACTTACCTTATATATGCCCCCACCTTAAGGTGGTTGATATCGTGTACCGATATCAAGCACGTTAAGGTAGGAAGAAAACACACAAGGGAACACGAGCTCTCGCAAAGCCCATGCCCCCCGGAGATAACATGTATTTTACGATCGCCAAATGTTCCCACAAACACATTCCAGCAAGAAAAGTGTTAGTCTCCATATAATCATGATAAACAACAATGCATATGGTCATTCACACAAAGAGTCAGGGTTATACTATAAATTTGGAGATCGAGTATAAACATGTGGCTATACCGTGGAAATCTCAAAACTGAGTTTAACCAAGGTGAGATTCAAAGATAAACAAAGTGTATAGAACAGCAGTATTGTTATGGTTTGTAAGTATGATAATACAACATCAAGATCACACAGAGTGATTCTACTAGCCAAGCGTTGGATAATATATATCAACCCCGTCGTCTGTATGGACTAGATCCATTTTTTGATTTCTCACTAAAGGGACACTAGGTCCACATCAGTATAAAATATTTTTCGTCATCCACCCGCTAGATAGAAACACTAGAGGAAGGGAAACAATAAATCAAGAGAGGAGAAACAGGTGTCTTAGGGACAATCACGTAGGAGGGTGCCCCCAAGTCACCAACCGCAACGCTATGTCTGTAAGACACAACACACAACAGCGAAAAATAGAGGAGACACAATATAGAAGAATGATTATACAAATAGAAGAAAGGTCACAACAGAAGCGGTCTCCTAGTATCCTGGATCTTACAAGAGAATCAAGGGTCATCCGAGGAGGCCTAAACAACACATAACACATCACGGAGGTAAAGGGTTAGAAATACTTACCTGTAGGGACAACCAAACTAAGGGTTGTCATCGAGCAAGTCATCGAGCAAATCCCACTCCCGAATGTTGGTGGAAAGTGGGACAGAAGGCACCATATCCCAACTCTTATTCTTGTCTTCAAGTTGTCCATTCTTAAGATCTTCTTTGTTTGGTTCAATGTTAGGTGAAATTTTTTATTGTTGAGATGCAATTCATTGGGCATAAACTTGTCATCTCCTCATCCTTTCTTTTGCTTGTCGATTTATTTTTGTCTTACCACTTATCTCTTGTCAGATATTGTTTTGCTCTTCCATAGGTTTTTGTGCTTTAGAGGAAGCACCAGGATCAAATCTCATTTGTCTAGGTGAAATGTTTTGCTATCGATGACTACCTCTTGATCCTTGTAAGGATGGCAAGGGAGGAACCTTAACATAGGGTCCATTTCCTTTCGGTCTAGGATTCTCTTCAAATGCGGGTTGTTCGTCTCTTGTTGTTTTTTCAATAGAAGGACTGGCCACTTGATGTAATAGTTTTGTTTTGTAGTTTCTATAGCTCAAGAAGTTAAAATCTGTCCATGGCTCTGGTTTCATTTTAGATCTTTCCCAAAAGTAATCCAGTGTAAAGTGTTGTCTTGTAACTAAAGGTTTATACTTATTGCGAGGGATAGTAAGCACTTGTCCATTCAAAGGAAATTTTACATAGTTATGAATTGTAGAAGGGACAACTTTCATAGCCTTTAACCATGGATGTCCTAATTTTATGCAAAAGAGGTCAGAAACAGGGACAACATCAAACCATTGTTCTACAGATTTCTCAAATACAATGACCAATAAAGATATTTTCCCAGAAGTATTTATAAATGTTCCCTTATGTGTCTTAATCATCATATCTGAAGGGTCATAAAAGCCTTACATCAATCCATATGAATAGAGGAACTCATCAATCCATATGAATAGAGGAACTCTTCCGTTGCCACATTAGTCATGCAATTAGGATCAATAAGGGTTCCATCCATAAGATTTCCCATTATCTTCACAGTGATATAAAGAGGTCCTTCAGTGTCTCCAATTGTTCTATCATGAGGTGTAAACACAATTTCAGGTTCAGGGACCTTTCTTTTCATGTAAGGCCTAGGAGGGAATCTATTGTTATTTTTGTGATTATAAGCTCTGTGTATTGTTGGTGTAATTAAATATTTAATTACACTTTATTAAGTTTACTTAGGGCTAATTTTAGTCTTAGGTTATTCTTAAGTCATATTAGGGTTTTTCTCTAACTTGCTTTTATATTTGCAAGTTAGAGAAAAACCCTAATATGACTTAAGAATAACCTAAGACTAAAATTAGCCCTAAGTAAACTTAATAAAGTGTAATTAAATATTTAATTACACCAACACCCCCCCATAAGTGCAACTTAGGGAGAAATGAAAAGCATGCAACTAATGCAAGAATGGGTCCCAGCTACAAGGCCATTTTAGGTACCCATGAACAACAAAAATCTCTCATAAAGTGGAGAGAAAGGAGAAAAACCCAGTGGGAGAAAACTCCTCCCCAAAAGAGAGAAAAATACAAGTACATAAACATGTGATGGAAGAAGGACTAAAACTAAGACCCCCCAAGAAGTGAATCCATCACAAAAGTACAATCAAGAATGCTGCCCCCATAAGAGAGGAAGAAGAGAGAAGGTCTGATGACCCCCCCCAAAAGTGAGAAGGATGAAACCCCATGCGAGGAAATGCTCCCTCCCAAAATAGAGATGAGAAGAGAGACCATGCAGCCGCTCCTCAAGATGACTCCTGCAGTGCTGGAAGATACTCGACACAAAATAAAGATGAAGACCCATGAACGTCGAACAACATTCCTCCCCTTAGGAAGAAATAGAACTGCAGATGTGTGCATAATGTCTTCCCATTCCGGATAGGAATATACAGGAAGAAGGACAAATGTCTCTGAACTCTGCACATGATCCAAAGACAATAATGATGCTCCTGAAAACTGCTCAAATGTCTCCAATCCACTGTCAAACTATGACTGAAGAAGAGGAGGATGAAGAACAATCTTTGAAGCATATGATGGTGATGCAACTCCATCGAAGCTGTCATTAAAAAGAAGACAAATGTCCTCAATGTGGTCCTCCAAATCTATAAGATGGGACTCTACAAACAAAGATGATATGTCTGCAAGATACAAATCCCAATGAGGTGGATCAGGAAGACTAATATTGACCTGCTGCATAGAATCACTAGAAGCCAATGATGATGCAACACTGAACTCTAAAGTAGCAGTAGGTGATGGTGGAACAATGATCTCATCAGGAGGAGAAGCGATTGAAAGAAGCATTTCAAAGAGATGATGTGAGAAATGAGGACACATCTCTTTCTCATGTTGATTACTTCCACAATATCTGCAAGTAGATTTATGCTGATGGTAGAATCCCATCTCCTTAGATGATTATAGATCAAAATATGCAAATAGATTTATGCTGATAATAGAAGTCTTTCAAAGCAAACAGAAACTTTTCAGGAGGCAGCATGTCCAGGATATCCAACAGAAGCCATAAAATCAACAAACTGATTTAAAATATACCTGGGGCTGAATCTGAAAACATTATATAGTTGGCTGTGTAGAGCTCTCTGATACCTTTCCAACGCCTATTCGTTTTTGAAAAATGAAGATTCTAGGCGCAAGAACGGAGCTCGAAGGCCAAAAAAGATGCCTTAACTTCAAACAGCAATAAATAATACCAATCAGCAAAACCTGGAAAAAATACCTGCACCACTGGATTGTGCTCGAAACCAGCTTTCCAACACCTATTTTTTTTTGAAAATCCGACTCCGTATGCTCAAGATATGCTTGATTTACCAAAACTGCTCCTTTAGTGCAAAGAGGCCCAAAAAAAAACACTTTATTAAGTTTACTTAGGGCTAATTTTAGTCTTAGGTTATTCTTAAGTCATATTAGGTTTTTTCTCTAACTTGCAAATATAAAAGCAAGTTCTCACATGTAATTCTTTAATCCATTTCATTAATTCATCCTTATTGTGCAAATTATTCCTCTTTGCTTTTTTCTCTTGTGGAAGGTAAATCTTAGGTTTTGCAGGTGATCTTTGTGGCTTGAATTAATTATCAAA
Source organism: Cunninghamia lanceolata (assembly GCA_027924645.1). NCBI lineage: Eukaryota > Viridiplantae > Streptophyta > Pinopsida > Cupressales > Cupressaceae > Cunninghamia > Cunninghamia lanceolata. Next base: position 3,302,553 of record BSBN01001182.1, on the reverse strand, counting down.
TTCAATATGTATATGTATTCAAATCAATGTGAAATCAGATTTTAAAAGCTTTTCAAAAGTTATGCAAGAGACAAATGCAAAATTATGTATAAAAATGACCTAAAATGCTTTATTTTTTCAACTTTTTTCAATGCAAATAAGTGAAAGAAAAGGTGTTATAAGGAATTTGATCAAATGCAGAAAGTAATATGTCTGATATCAGTCAAATAAAGCAATAATATCCTTCACAACACAATTTTGATGCAAATCTAGAGTGATGACAAGTCAAAATCTAGTGAAAATACACTAAAATATGCAACTTTTCAATGCAAAGACCCAATAAAAGGGGTGTTGTAAAGAATTTTAGGAGGTACAATAGATTATAGCAGTAATATTAGTAACTTAAAGCCATAAAATCTATCACAACATGCTTGGAGTGCAAATCTAGGTCAAACCCTAGTGAAAATATAGCCAAAATATGTAATTTTTTACCAAATTTTCATTCTAAAGGCCCAATAAAAAGGTGTTGTAAAGAATTTTAGGAGGGGTAGCAAATAATAACCCTGATAAAAACCAATTAGTGCAGAAAAATCTTTTACAACCCACCTATGGTGCAAATCTAGAGAGACGATAAGGCCAAAATCTATTGAAAAAGCAAGGTTTTCAAACCCTAGGCATGAAATTTTGCAAGAAAACCACTTATGATGAAACAATACAGCTAGAAATCAGTCCTAATAAGTGTTTTAAAAGGATAGTGAAATATGAAACAAGATTTTGACTACAAACCCTAGCTAATGCAAAACTAGGTTATATGAAAAAATGCACAATTTCAAGCAATTTTCAACAATTTAAGCATGAAAATGCAATCTAAATGAATGATGAATTTTTGTATTTTAAATTGGATCTGATGATTATAAAAGAAATTTATTAAAATTAAATGCCAACTAACTCAAATTATTTGAAAATGCAAGCTAAAAATGCCATTTTTTTTCAAATTTTTAATTTTTTTTTTGTAATTTTTCAAATGCAATAAGATGAACAATGATATGAATGAATGTAAATCTAAAGCACAACACTCAACAAGGTGCCAAAAAGTCCAAAAACATAGGTTCACCAAAATGTTTAGGGTAAAATATTAAGAGGGTTTGTTTGTGTTGATCCTCCTTTCACCACTAAACATTTAAGGACATTCAACTGAGTAGGAAGTCTACTGTAGGCTTCTTGTCACTTGGAACATAGGGGAAGATTGGAATTGTGTAGATTTGTTATTCAATTAAGTCCAATTATGCTCAAAACCCTAATTATGCAAATTCATGAACAAACAAACAAATTACGGAAAATGATTGCACATAGAGATATCAAATGACAATCAAATGCGTACCAAATTTTGAAGTTCAGAAAGAAGAAAAGTCAGGGACTAATGAGCGGGCGCCCTAGTCTAGTGCCACAGTTTCTGTCGAGATTTGGGAATCTTGTCTGCAACCTGTTCCTATTGTTCCAGAGATTTTCTTGTTGCGGGATTCGGAGGACTAATGAGCGAGCACCCGAGTCCAGGTCCCTATTTTCTTCTCTAATTTGTAATTCTGACAGTCTGCACTATTCTCTTGCAACTCCACTTTTTCTGCTTTCACAACTTGTAACCTGCAATCACAGAAAAATGGGTTGGGGGTTGTGGTGTTTAGAGGCTTGCCTCAGTCAAGCCTTGGAGAGACATTCAAGTCTTTCGAACATCGTTGTCTGATAAAGAGTGCGTATCCTTGCGGGATAGAGGCAAAATCCAAATGATAGATGATAGAAAACATAATTGATATCACCTTATAGTGAAGATCTCATGGAAGGAAGACATTCTTCATGCCATGAGGAGATGGATGCTAAATTTGTAAATACAAACACAAGAACAACACAAATTCTGCTCTGCAACACAATGAATGCCTTGAATCACTTTCACATAAGCTTGAGAATCAAAATTACCATCTAGTTTACAAATGAATCACTAATCATGCTTATATATGCAACTACAAACATTCCCGCTAAGAATTTCGTAATTCAAACTTACCGTGTCAGCATAGGACCTAAATAACGGTCATAAATTGACACTTTGAAATTGGTCCTGACCTAAAATAGGGTAGACTAGGGTGCAGGCGTCCAAGTCCTCCCCCCCTATTTCAGGTAGGATTTAACATAAATGTACCCCCTAGGTCCCATTTGCCATGATACTTCAGGGTTTTCTCATCGGGATGTCAAATTAACATGCAAGATGTCCTAAATGCATCCTAAAGACTCAGGAGCTAAACCTTAATAGGGAAAGGTCCCCAAGGGGACATTTTCCAACATAACACATACACCCTCAGATTTGAGAATGCCTCTATTGCAGAGATCCTTCCTTATGCATCACAAGACAACTACACAAAATTTAAACCCTTGGCAAACCCCTTGAATCAATATATGAAGGTTGTGAAGATTTGTTACATCAGTCTGCATTCTTTGTAGCTTGTCCCACTATCATGGTCTGTCAAGGTCTCCTTGATGAATGCTTCATGACTATTCCTGTCAAGATCTGTCAAGGTCTTCTAGTTGTCTTCACGTTATTGACTGCTCTGTATCTAGCATTGTCCTCATACTATATCCCTACCCTCTCCAAGGGCTTATAAAAGAAAGCTAGGAATATCTATGATGATTTGAAAACACCTAATCACCTTATGACTGTAGCAAACTCTTCTTGACAGTAAGCCTTGATTCCTTGTTGCTTAGTGATCTTGCATGAATGAGAGAGGCTCTTTCAAGGACTCCATTTGGATCATTATGAGGTTTTTACCATGTAGAGGTGCCTTCACCACATCAAAACTTACAACTATCATGAGAAAAACTTACAGAAGGCATGGACCATGGAGAGAAGAGACTTGAGACAACAAAAACCTAACCCTAATTGACTCAAAACCCAAAACCTAACCTCACAATTGATCTAGGTTGACATCTAACTTAGAGTAAAGGGATGTCACATGATTTTCTTCAAATGAAATTTCCCTCCAAGTATGTACATGGTATCTTTGACAAAAATGAGGTTTTGGGACGTGGATAAAAGCTTTTGTTTTTTTACCCTTAACATATTAACATTGGCATGCAACATGGAAAATCTACTAAAAGGACAAAGTGAAAGAACTTTGACAAGTTTAAAGTGAAATAAAGATTTTAAAACCTTTTCTATGAATATTTCTAACAATATTGAAGCAAAATGACAAGCTAGTGCTCTATAAGGTCTTCTAAAACCCCCTCAACCATATTAACACCTAAATGACAAACTGTGACACTTTCATGCTTTGAAAAAAAAAACAAGACAAACCTCAAAATGATAAAACTTAAAACTTTGAACATCATGTTTGCCTATTTGGAACTGAGGAGCGAAATAGGTAACATTTGTATTGGATGTTGAGTCCATGTGTGTGGTGTGTTGCATGGAGATTCACCACCGTTTAGCTTTTCTACTTTGTAAGTTTGTTCTAACCGGTCACTGACACATTTCATGTGGTTTCAAGTTTTGTGTTATCTTGTGGCCGACACAAATCATTTGAGAAACTTGAGGATGCTATATATACTTGGTTAAGAATTATTAAAAGGCAAGCGACTTGACATGGTATGGTAGAATGTTAGAGTGTGAATTTTGGCAGCGAGGGGTGAGGTCTGAGGTTGTGTAAAGGTACAAGGAGTATGATGTGGAGTTCAATTTGATGAAACATCTAAGGGGTTAAGTAGAGGTCATTACAATAGAGTAGTGGTAAAATTATGAAGTTATATTATACTTGTTATCATTATGCATCTTGCAACAAGTTTTGGAAGTGGTGTTTTCATATTTTAGTTTTATGTGCATGTAGGGAGCCTATGTGGTGACTATCCATTTGTGTAATCTTGTTGTAATCAAAGGTTGTGGTCTAGCATGTAAGAGGGCCCATTGCAACAAGTAATGTGGTTGTAAACATAGTGATAATTATGTAAGCTTATGTTAATGAGTATTTTGTGGTGTTTTAAGTGAAATTTTGTGATTTACAATAAATTGTGTGTGTGCCATTATAATTGGCTACACAACTGGATTGTCCTTCATTGGACCCTCCTACCATGACTGCATCAACATCCCATCTAGATCCCTAGGTTTTTTCCTTCAAAAGAAGATGATTTCACTTTTGAGAACTAATGCATGGCATGCCAGAAATCCTCACATCCTCATTTGCCCTAAAAACTATCAAACTTTGTGTAATGAGAGCCATAATATTGTTAGGAAGATTTGTTAGGAAGATTAACAGGGGAAAGCTACTAAGAAACAAAAGTCATTATAATTATATCAATAAAAATAATTTATATAAATTAATAATTAATTCATAATTATATAAGCAAGATCTCTCTAGTCTCCCCCCTGTTAATGGGGATGGTAGAGTTAAGTCTTCTAAACTCAGAAAAATGCCATTTGGATTCCCCCAAACCTAATTGGTTCAAATTGAATTTTGATGGTGCTTCAAAAGGACCTTGGCATTTGGCTGTTGGTTGTATTATAAAAAATGAAAATGGAGAGGTTATTGGTACAACACCAAAAAAACTCAAAGAAGGTATGAAGCTGAAATTCAAGCTCTTATCCTTGGTCTTCAAATTTGTAAAACTTTCAAATGCAAAAAATGTTGAAATAGAATGGGATTCTATGATAGTCATCATTGTAGTTAATAAGAGGAAGTCCCCTAATTGGAAGATCAACAATTTATTACTCCAGGTATGGCCTCTTTTGGAGTATCTAGACAATTTCACCATAGGGCATATATACAAAGAAATAAATGTTGAAGCAGATCTACTTGCAAACAATGCTATAACTTTGAAAGAGGATAGCATTATTGGTTCAAGCCTAAGTCTTGGCCAAAGTTGCAAGAAACAATTGATAACCAAAGTTAGTTGAAGATAGACGATCCCAAGTGATGTTTATCGATGACATTCTTTATTGAATGTATTGGTGTTGATTATTCGAAGGTGAAGGTATTTTTATCATCATGGTCAGTTTGACTTGTGTCAAGTATGGAGCATTCAAGATCTTCATTACGATCAAGTCTCTTGGCTTATTGTTTAATAATGAGATGCCTTTATCTTGTAGATCTCCCATCCTCCTTGCATTCAGTTCATTTATCTTGTTACAATGGATACCCTGGTGAGATTGGTCTATAATCAAAGACAAGTGGCTTTCCTTGGTGGCATCATTGAGAAGAGAATGAAACATGTGTCTTCAAATCATGTAATGGTTATATCCTTTATGTTGTTGAATGGGTTCTTAGGGAGGAGTTTATGGTTGTAGATCACAGGTATCGTGTGAATTTAGATGTGGGATTGATGTTTGTTGTAGTTCTCCTAGACCTTTGTGAAGAACAATATATGGTTAAGAGGTTAACATAGTAGTTAATTAGAAAGTGATTTTTAGGTGGGTTGGATGATATTGTCACTGAAACAGTTGTTAGACTAGGTCTTCGTCCTATCAATGGTACCATGTTCATGAACAATCTGGTTGTTTGGGTCTCATAGGGGCCTTTCATTTCTATAGAAAAGCCCACAAAAGAAGCAAGAAGAAGGGTCAAAGCTACAAAAAGTGTTGCATTTCTAAAACAGATGTTGGGACTATAATCCAATGAGGCTGGTACAGGGTTTCAACCAGTTTTCACTAAGGAGTAAGGCATTCCCCTGCAAATATATATCTATACAGCTAATGTATAGTTGTCTTAGTAGTTTATAGTCTTGTTGATATAGGAGGAAGTATTCTATTATGAATATTAGGATGGAAGATAGAGGGAAAGCTCAGGAGATTTTGTATTTTACCTCGTACAATATGTATTATTCTCTGAAACTATAAAACTTGTATATATATATCCCCTTGACCACAATTTACTGATAGAAAAAAGATCTCTCCAGTCTCCCTTCATTCATTAGAAAAAGTTGGATAACTAAATCTAGAGGCCTCACAGTCACTGTGACTATAGCATCTCTGGTTGTGTTCCTTGTAGCCATTTTCATTGCACTAGTGGGTATGCTTATTAGGTAAGGTTCAACTAAATACATGCTTCAACAACTCGCAATTATAATCATAATCTATCTCTGATGTGGTGTTTAAATGCTAAAAAATTAAATTGAAAGGTCATATTAGATGATCATACATAGCATGCGAAAAAAACTTTATTTATTTATACAGTTTATAGTATTGAAAAATAAAACTAAAAATTATTCTGCAAACATTTTTAAAAAATATTATGGAAAGAAGAATCAAGTGTGGGTTGTGTTGGATTCAGGACAGACAACTGAGAGTGGGGGGGCGAATTAGTTGTCCAAAACTTGCTTACAATTCAAACACTTAAATCCACTTTGTTATTTAATAGCATATCAATTAATCACTCATGAAAGCATAAAGCATAAACACTAGAGCAGATACACATCAACACATGAGACACCAAGATTTTGACGTGGAAAACCCGGTCAAGGGAAAAACCACGGGGTGATTAACCCAAGGATTATTCTCTGCTAGAAGAATAAGAAAAATAGATGGCACATGCCAATTAGGGCTCACTGCCTGAGCACACTGCTCACAAGAGGCACACTGCCTACAAGAGACACTGTCTACAAAGGAACAAGTATCACAAACTTGAACTGGAGATTGACATCTTTACCATGCCTGGATCAGTTCCATTTAAGCCCAAAAACTCCTGCTCTGCCTTTTGCTCTTCTTCTTCGCTATGCCACACTCATTCACAACCAACACACTTTGGAATGACTTCACAATCCTTTATTTATACAAGGCATCGACTTAGGAACAATCATCTAAGTCGGCAAACACTTTTAGATCATCCGGAAGACGTGTAATACATCCGGTCGGCCTATCTCAAGAAGAACACCAACATCCGGTGGTTTTTACATCAAATCCAAACTCTAACTTCAATGCGGACCGTCAATAAGAATTGTACACGATCCAAAGATCACCAAAACCTTTCCTGAGTCACCAAGAACATCCGCACTTTATCAACTTACTAGAATTCTTCTCTTCTTCATCCGAAACTTCAAGAACACAGTCTGTCATCACTGTCACAATGAAAAAGGTGCTTCCGGACCTCCAAACCATGAACAAATATAGTTGTCACTTCACACGTACTTCTTCAACACTCTCTCCAATCCGCAGAATGAGATAATGCAATTCCGGAGCTCACCGAACCAATCTGTGACACTCTGTCACCACTGAACATCTGCTGGAATTGGTTCTACTAGAGTAGTCATAACTTCTTCAGATCGTTATGCAGACCTTTGAAAACTTGACTGGATCATCTCAAGACTCATATCTGCAAACCCTTTAAACCGCATCCTCTGATCTTCATCTTGTCTTGGACTTTTACCTTAATGTCATCACCGTTTTTCACTGTTCCTGATTGAGACTAATTTCCTCAATATCCTCAGCACACAGCTCATCCAATCCTTCTCATTAATGCAATATGAGTATGTTGACATCAATGACAACACTGGTTATCCTCATACTTGCAACAGGTTGTCCTTTTAGGGAAATTTTGAAAGACAAATGCGCTTACCTTTTCTAATTCTCTACTGCTTCTACAATTCAACTCTTTCCAATTTATTTTCCAAATCTGCTACCCTCCTTTATTTTATTTTAATTTATTTGATTTCTTGTGTTTTTAGATTTTTTGTATTTATATGTTCTATTTGCCTTTATTATTTTTATTATGTCATCTATACTTTATTATTGTTAGTTATATAATTCATTTAATTTAGTTGTATTAGTTTTTTAATAAAATGTTGGCCATATATTTAAAAAAAATAAAATTGCAATTTTATGTCACTTATAGGCCTCTTAGCTTAATTAATTTGATTTTAATATATCAAAAGTAATCCATCATCACAAGGAAGAGTGTATACAAAACTCTTTAATCAAGTTTGAAGAGTAATTTTTCCATTCACCTTATGCATCATAAAAATTAATAATTATTCCTTAAAATGGTCCTATAAATTAATATGATCCTAAATTATCAAAAATAATTCATCATGATTAAGGAAGAGAATAAAAAACACTTTAATTAAGTTAGAAGAGAATTATTTTTCCATTTACATTTATACCAAAAAAAAACTTAATAATTTATAAACTTTTAAATGATTTTACAAATTATTTTAACCTTAGAGAATAAGAAATAATCCATAAGATAGAGTACAAAATATCATTTAACTAAATTTAAAGAAAATCTTTTTTCATTCACTTTATACATCATCAAATTTAATAATTATGAAATCTAAATAATTTTACAAATTAATGACTCAAAAATATTAAAAATAATTCATAAAGTGCACAAATTTTTTTGAACCAATTTTAAACATAAACAAATTATTTTATCCTATAAATTATATATTTTTTAATTAGTAAAGAATTAAATTTAAAACTTAATACTAATATTTTCTTAGTATACCTATTTTAAATAAATCTAGATGTAAAAAACATAGAAAGATATGGTTGTTGAGGTGTCTATTTTTCACACGATTTGTAAAAGAGTACCAAAGATATTATTGTTGACATGTCTATTTTTTCACAGGGTTTGTGATATTTCATTTATACATTTACATACAATTTTGCTAATAATATTTTAAATAAAATATTAATTGAAAAAGTATGGCATCATCAAATTATTTTTTAATATTTAGTTATACTCGTCAAACTCCAAACCTAAAATGGTTCCGCTGCTTTAATTTCTACCTGTGCTGGAACACTCTGGACTTAAATTTCTTGAATCGTTGCAGACATACGATTTGTTACTGTAAAATGGAATCTAATAATAACAACAAGAACTACATTTAAGCTCCAAAAAAGGGAAATGATTCCAATTTTTAGAGAGTTGTTGATACATATTCAGACATGGAGAAATGATTTTTCTCTTCTTTTACTTTCTAATCTCTTCTTGATGGATTGATGGATCATGGAGTGCGATCTAAAACTTCTAACTTTTACTTTCTAATCTCTTCTTGATAGATTGATGGATTATGGAGTGCGATCTAAAACTTCTAACTTTTACTTTCTAATCTCTTCTTGATAGATTGATGGATTATGGAGTATGATCCAAAACTTCGAGGAAACAACTATCAGACAGTTTAATCCTGAAGCACTCATTTACAACATATTCAGACAATTATCAAGACAAATTTCTGGCTGCACTCCAGTATCTAAACATGGAAGCTGAGGTAACAAAGCAGGTAGTAACCCTCATGGCCGATTATTAAAAAGATCATAACCCGTAGGAGATGGAGACCACAAAGCGTTCATGTTCATGTACGGTCTCGTAGAAGAAGGGGTAAATAAAAGTTCTGATTGCTTCTGGAAAATATTCCCGGGCGAGAAGAACTGACCAGAGTAATCCAACTGAGGCTGCGGTGTAAATAAAGGCAGATCTTGGAAAAGATTGGGAGATAAAAGGCGCGGAGAGGGCAGGAAGAAGTTAGGCGGCAAAGGAGAAAACAAACTGCTCGGAATATTTGGAGACGCCGGCGAAACATTACAGGTAAATTTCTCCGATTCTTCTTTTGGCAAAGAAAATGGCGAAAGATTGCTGTTGGAAACCCTAAAATTGTCAGCGTGAGGGCTGCAAGAGGCCTCAAAGACCATGCCTGCGGAAGCCGGCAACGGCGACGGCGGCAGCGGCTGAGGTTGAGCATATAAATCAGGGTTTCTAGGGGAGCGACCTATGAGCCGCTGGACGATCGTCATGAATTCTCCGGCATCTGTGTGTATTATCTTGGGAGAGTGCTCGTAAATGATCACCGGCGGTCTGTGTTCAATCGGCCGCGGCGGCTTCCGCACCTGATGCGATTCTCTCGAAACCTTGAGCGGCGCCGGCCTCGGACCCTGCAATTCCTTTCTTCCTGTCTTTTCCTGCGAAGAATTCATAATTCTTTTGAAGCGATTCTTGCCAGAAAAATCTTCGTCCAGCCAAAGCTTCAATTTTCCTTTACACTTTGCTTCTGTATTTTACATGAACGGCGCTAAACTGAAAGATCCATTAATATGAGAATCAAAAGGAGCAATTTTCTTTCCTAAATATATCTCGACTGTGTTTCGATTTTTATGAACACAGTCATGAAAAGACGCTCCCTGCCACTGTAAAACCCCTCTCGGCATAATAAATTTTAAATGATTCTACAAATTAATTTCACCGCCATACAAGATCTTAAAAGCAAGAGAAAAACCTAAGCTTACCCTGAACAAGCCATAAGAAAACTCTTCCTCTGCTCTTAGATTTGGCTCCTACTGTAAATTCTACAAGAAGTGCAGGCGAGAAATGAAAATTATATAGACCTCCATTGTTCCTGTTTTTTGTCAACCAAGTCTTTTCCGATGACTTTTAGGTCAACAAGAAAATAATGCTCTGCAATTTCTCAGTTCTTTCCAATATTCGAAACGACTCGACTTTCTCCTTCGACTTTAAGTCCTACAAATTCACGTGGGGGGGATTTTCGCCAGGGAACATTTTTTCTTACCTATGATTCTTCGAGTGGCCCACTTTATTCATGGCGTGTGTACTTCAAAATTCATTAGGCAATCTTGTGGATGACATAAAATCCTTCATTAAAAATGTTTATTCAATTTTCAATAAAAAATATGTGTAAATTTTCTCTACGACTAACCATAATGTGGTATTTTGTGGGTCAAGTTATTTGAAATTATATTTCAAAGTATGGAAGGTAAATGTAATGGATAAAAGTATTTAGCTTTATGATTGAAGAATGAATGTTATTTGAACTTGATTGTTGTTGCCTTGGTAAAAGTCACCTCTCTCTTAGTGAAGTGCCCTGGATCCTACGTTGAACCTCTGCTTTGTCCTTGGACAAGCCTACAAGTTTAGGTCTATTTTATAGTCATGGATTTGTCCTCTACACACAAATTTGACACTCAGTATGTACTTTTGTTTTGTGGCTGGTCTCAATGATCTCTATTTGCTTTTGCTTTTTTTTTATTTCTAGAAATTAGCAATATTTAGAAATACATGTTGAAGGGTGTTTTGACACACTCATCAACATGTAGGTAGAACAATATTGCACCACCTCTCCTAAAAGGAAACCAACCACAAGAGGTTGATAACCCCAAGGTCCCTTTGTGTCAGGGCTTGACAATGTTGGGTAGTTCAATGGTCTATGAAGTTGTACCTGTACACGGGCCGCTGGTAATCAAGTAAACATATGGTTAATTGCACAAGGAGATTAACAAATAAGATAAACAATACATAAACAGGTTGCTTCAATCATCTATTGCTAAAAAATAAACATCTACAATGCTGTACCAGCAATAGGGTAATTTGCAAACATGATAAATCTTATTTATAACAACAAATTGAGTGATAAGATCCTATTCTAACCCTAACCTAATCCTAAACAATTAGATTTGCAAAAAATAACAAAAGATGAGGGTTTAAAGAGTAAATAAAATGAAAAATGAAGTGGGTCAACTTTGCATCTGATTTACGATCCTTTATCTTGGAAAATTCAATGAAACCATCAACCTACAATGCTATAACCACTATTTCACACAATTATAAACATCATAGATGCAAGATCCTAAGGAATTTTGTGAAAATGACAAAGTAATTGCATAAGACTATCATATTACATGCACAAGTATTACACAATCTTTGACAAATCCACCATAAGATGTAAACATTCAACACTTTATTGAGTTTCACCAAATAATCCAAGTTTCAAAACAACAAATACAAATACATCACCACCCAAAGTGGGGAGAACTAGCTTGCCATTGGCATGTGACAACTACCAGTGGAAATCCACACTCTAAATTGCCTTTTGCCTTTGTTCTAGTGCACTCCAAATTGTTCTCCTATGAAATGTGCCGTACCTGTTTGTATATTTTTTAAAAAAAATTTATGTGTTATTTTATTATTCTATTGTGTTCTTTCAGATTAGATAGAAGAATGCATAAGGGGTTTTCTATTTTCCTGCAAATGTGTTCCCAGAGCATACAATATAGAACATATAACCAAAACCCAGAAAATTTACAATGCATATAAGGAAACTAATGACGACCCAGTTAGTAAAATGACCAAATATGAATTATCATGACATACCCATGTCTAGAAATGCAATTTAGTATAATGGCCGAAATGGACCAGCAAGTGCGTATGGTTGGAAATGCATTAAATCTTCATAGAATGATATGGAATGTCCCTACAATGTGATCACCACATAGAAGGGCCTGAAACGCCACTCCCGGGCCAAATATAAGCATACAATGAAAGGGAAAGAGCCTCCAAGGACCCACGTCCTCACTGGAGTTGGTACGACTTTGGCTGGGGATCCAATCTACAACAGTACTTTCTGAAATCCCTTTCTAACTGTTCTAAAACAGATTTGCAATGTCCCCCAATAAATGGCGACTCATCTCCATGAAGAGAACAAACCCAGTTTTTCCTCAAACCCTCAAAAATTAAACTCCAATGAAGCACAACTATGAATACTGGATGTATCCACCAAAGAAGCACCGTTGGGTGGTATTGCACACATGTAGAATGCTGTTACCTATAGAGGTTTCCGTCTCCATAGGCTGCTGGTTTGAATCCTCAAACCCCCACAATAGCAGACTCGAGCAGAGCTCAAAAGAAGGAGATATCATAAAGCAAGCATAGTTCAAATGAGGCACTTTTCCCTCTTTTAAAACTCTAAGAGGGGGGCGTTTTACTTTGGAGGGAAATATTTCTTTGAATTTCACTTTTTAATATTTCCCAATGTGAGCACTCCATAAAAAGACTTAAGTGACTTTTTTAAATATTTCATTCTTCATCACTTAACCAAACAACTAGTCCACATGAATTCTATGATGGACTAACCATGAGTCTAGAAGGGGACATTACAGTCCGCCCTCCCTAAGATTGCTTGCCTCAAGCAACTCAAGTCAGGATGCTCTAATATCTGCTCACTCTCCCAAGTAGCATCCTCAACGAGCAGGTTCTTCCATTTAACCAAGTACTCTCTAATGATCCTCCTTAAATTACGTTCCCTAGTATCAATTATAGCCTCGGGTACCAGTATCAACTTCACCTCTTCATCAAGAGGAGGCAACTCCGCTGATGGTGTCACCTTATGCCCCAATGCCTTCTTTAGGCGAGATACATGAAACACATTATGTACCCTGCTACCTGCTGGAAGCTCCAACTCATAAGCCACTTCTCCAATCCTCTTGGAGATCCGAAAAGGTCCATAGTACAGTGGCTTCAACTTCTCTGCCCCACTCTTTCTGAGAGTGGACTGCCTATAGGGTTGCAACATGAGATACACCATGTCACCAACCTCAAAAGACTGCTCAGTCCTCTGCTGATTCTGAGCCTTTTGTATGTTCTCCTTCAAAGACCTCATGATGTCTTGACTCTCCTGGAGAGGGTCTTTGGCCTTCGGCACTCTGCTATCACCAAACAACAAATCAACAAAGCTCGGTGCCTCATACCCATACAGGGCCATAAATGGTGACATCTGAATAGACATGTGGTATGTGGAATTGTAACAGTACTCTCCCATGTGAAGCCACTTAACCCATGCCTTTTGCTGCCCTGAAACATAGTTTCAGAGGTATCCTTCCACCCATTTACTAACTATCTCTGTCTGACCATCCATACTGGGTGTGAGCTCTGTCCCTATCAACCTGAAGAGTTCTTGCCAAAAATTACTAAGGAACTTGCTGTCCCTATCACTAACAATCTTCTGAGGCAACCCATGGAGTCGAAATACTTCACGAAAGAACAATTCTGCAACCTGTGCTGCAGTAAAAGTGGAAGGGATGGCAAAGAAGTGTGCATACTTTGTCAACCTGTCCACTACCATGAAAATGCAATCCCTACCTTGGACTTTTGGTAAACCTGCGATAAAGTCCATAGAAATGCTATCCCACTTCCTCTCAGGAATGGGTAGGGGCTGTAATAAACCTCTTGGAAATAAGTGCTCGTGTTTGTTTTGCTGACATATTGGGCACTCTCTCACATATTGCATCACCTCCGTCTTGAGGCCCTTCCAGGTGAAACTCTCTCTAACCTGCCTATAAGTTTTGAAGTACCCCGGGTGTCCTGCCATCGGCAAGTCATGGAATGCCCTCAAAACCTTATGTTTCATCTGAGAGTCGGACACCAAGAAGATCCTGTTCTTGTAAATGATTAAATCATTTACTATTGTATACCTGTCATCCTTGATGGTGCCATCAATTATCTCAGTAGCCCATGCATCCTTTGCATACTCAGTTGATATCATCTCCCTCCAATCATCTACAATGGCTCCAAGTGCACATAAATGGGGCCTCCTGGATAGAGCATCGACAACAACATTTTTCTTTCCTTTGACATACACAATGTCAAAGTCGTAGGCCTGTAGCTTACTGACCCACTTCTATTGCCTCTCATTTAAGTCTTTCTGGCCAAGGAAATGCTTCAGACTGTTGTGATCTGTTTTGACTACGAACTTACTGCCCACAAGGTATTGTCTGAACTTAGCCAATGCATGCATTATGGCTAACATCTCCTTGTCGTAAATGCTATAGCTGCGTTCCACACCCCTCAACTTCCTACTCTCAAACGCTATGGGGTGCTTATCCTGCATAATTATTGCACCAATGCCTTCTCCTGAAGCATCACACTGCAACTTGAAGGGCTTGCTGAAATCTGGCATGGCCAATACAGGGCATGTACTCATAATATGTTTGAATATGTCAAAGCACTCATGTGTACCCCCTGTCCAACTAAATGCATCCTTGCGAGTCAAATCTGTGAGGGGAGCAGCTGACTGAGAAAACCCCTTCACGAACCTGCGGTAATATCCACATAAGCCCAAGAATCCCTTCAGCTGAGTAAGATTCTTTGGTGGTGGCCAGTCTACTATTGCCTGAATCTTCTCCGGGTCTACCTTCATGTTACCAGCACTGATGATGTGACCCAAGTACAACTCGGTCATCCCAAACTCACACGTTGACATCTTAGCATATAAATATTCCCTCTCTAGAATACTCAACACAATGTCAATGTGTTTCACGTGCTCTTCCCACTTCTTGCTGTAAATCAGGATATCATAAAAAAATATCAGGACAAACCTCCTCAACTGCTCTCTAAAGACTCTATTCATGCAAGACTGGAAAGTAGCTGGTGCATTAGTCAAGACGAATGGCATGACTAGGAACTCAAAGTGCCCATAGTGACACCTAAATGTTGTCTTCTCCACATCCTCATCTCTTACCCAAATCTGATGGTACCCAGATCTCAAGTCTATCTTGGAGAAATAACAGGCCCCGTGTAGTTCATCAATCAGCTCATCTATCCTGGGTATGGGATACCTATTCTTGATTATTTTCTTATTGAGTCCCTTGTAATCAATGCACATCTTAAGAGTCCCATCCTTTTTCTTTACTAACACAACGGATGATGCAAACAGGCTCTTACTTGGTCTTATGTGTCCCATGGCAAGAATCTCTTTGATAGCTTTCTCGATCTCATCTTTGGATCTCTTTGGGTGCCGGTATGGTGTGGTGATCACCGGTTTTGCACCCTCCTCCAATTCGATCACATGCTCGATACCCCTGTCGGGCGGTCTACCTGGTGGAATATCACTAAACACTTTGATGTGTTTAGTTAGAAGAGCCTGTATGTCAGGTGGATACTCACGTTTCTACTGCTCCGCAATTTCAGGCATCACCAATATCTCTGCTGCCCATTGTACCTGATCATGGCAAATCAATCTTTCATTTTCTTGAGAGAAACAACTCTCAATCCACCATTTGAAATTCCCCTGAGCACATGCTTAACTCCGTTCACTTCAAACTTCATTTCCATTGTCCTCAAATTGATAGCGAACTCCCTTATCTCATGAAGCCATTTCATTCCCAGCACAATATCCATGTCACCCATGCTAACCACATAAAACTCTGACTGGCAAGTATAATGGTTTAGCTAGATCGTCAAGTTGGGAATCCTCCTAGTGCAAGTGAGTACAAACCTATTGGCTACCTTTACCTTAAATCCCGCAAACTCCTCTGTTTGTAACCCCCTCTTAGCAACCAAGCCCTCATCTATGAAGTTATGAGTGGCACCTGTATCTAGTAAGGTAATGCACCTTTGTCCACCCAATACTCCTCGTATCCTGAATGACCCTTCTCTCTGAATGCTAGAAATGTGGGCTGTGGGTAGGGAGGTATCATTATCCTTATCTGGTACTTTAGATGCAACATCTGTCCCTGAATCATCATCCTCTACCTGCTACTCCGAATGCGTGTCCGACTCCACAGACTCATCTGTTGAGAAGTACTTAATTTGTTTTGCCTTCCCTTGGGCAGCACACTTGTGCTTAGGATCCCAAGGCTCTTTGCAGTGAAAACAAAGCTTCTTCCTCCTGAGGTCATTCAACTGATCATTATCTACCTTGGAAGAACTCTTATGCGGCTAGTGTTCCGAGTCCCTATGGAAAGGTCTCCTATCTCTCTCCTTATCTCTCCTACGCTGAAAGTTCTTACCTTGAAATTTCCTCCTCCATACGGACGATTCCATATCATGGGCCTTCTTCATGGCCTCCCGCAATGTCATAGGGTCTAAGCCCTTCACCCATCCTCTTAAAGGATCAAACGACCCATCAACAAAGAGCATGATCAACCTCCTTTCTGATATATTTGAAACCATGACTGAGAGATCCTGGAACTTTGAAACGTACGAGTCCACTGATCCACTTTGTCTCAACTGTGCCAGCTCCTTGAACTGCAATTCAGGATCCTTCTTGTCGAACCTGTCTATGAGTCTAGCTGTGAACTCAACATAAGATGTGATCTAGTTATGTCCCAGAGTCACCTTCCCATTGCTCCACCACTTGTGTGCACTACCCTTCAAGTGTAAGGCTACGTATGTGATGGCATCTATCTCTGGCATGGGGCTGATCTGAAGGTAACTATCCAACTTTTGTACCCAAGCTCTTGCTGAAGTTTTTCTTGAACCATCAAAATATGGTAAGGTCATCTTGCTGACCTTCTACAGCTCATTGTTCTGTTGTCTATTACCTCCTCTGGGTCTGTGTCTCATCCAAAGATTTGAGTAGTCTCTGAAAGTCATTTCAGCTCTAAACTCTACGTTGGAAGCCTGCCAATCCCTAACGATCTCTTCCTGAAACTCCAACTATGTAGCATCCCTGTCGGGTATCTCATCCCTCAGCCTAAAAGTTAGAATGCCTGGTCTATCTGCAGCCGTGAGCCGTGTAGCACTCCGGTTATTCACCGAAGCCTCTCCATCATGATTCCTGTGCCCATTTCTATCACCAATGTTTTGGCCACCATTCCTATCTCCATTTCCTCGGTCTCTATTCCTATCTTGCGGGTCTCCATGCCTGTCATTCCTGCCTTCATTCCTATCATTTCTATATCTGTTTCGACCTATATTCTCCTCATCTCCTTCCAACTCAGGAAATAATCAGCCAAGAAGCCTCCCAAGTGCCTGCTGAGACCTGTCCAAGCTAGCCACGATTTGTTGCTGACCTCTAGCCAAGTCGTTGAGGATATCTTGTGTGCTTGGTTCTTTAATCTCCATATCTCCCATTTCCTTTGTATGGTCTGTAAATGGAGGTAACTCTCCAGAAAAGGGGTCTGTCCGTGAAACCTGAGAATCGTCCTCTGCAGCTACTACCTCTATCTCTGGGTCTGACTCAAAAGGATCTGTTATGGGTATTGGATTCTTTGGAACTATCAATTGTGGAATCTGTGTTCCTTGCCTTGCTCTGGTATTCCTGAAGGAATATCTATCTACCGGTCGCATATCTCATTTTCACTTCTGCATGTCTATTTGACCTCACAGGATGGCAAGATCATGGCTTTGATACCACTGAAATGTGCTGTACCTATTTATATATTTTTAAAAATCTTTTTATGTGTTATTTTATTATTCTATTGTGTTCTTTCAGACTAGACAGAAGAATGCAGAAGGGGTTTTCTGTTTTCCTGCAAATATGTTGCTGGAGCATACAATATAGAACATATAACCAAAACCCAGAAAATTTACAATGCATATAAGGAAACTAATGATGACCCAGTTAGTAAAATGACCAAATATGAATTATCATGACATACCCATGTCTAGAAATGTAATTTAGTACAATGGTCGAAATGGACCAGCAAGTGGGTATGGCTAGAAATGCTTTAAATCTTCATAGAATGATATGGAATGTCCCTACAATGTGATCACCACATAGAAGGGCCTGAAACACCACTCCCAGGCCAAATATAAGCATACAATGAAAGGGAAAGAGCCTCCAAGGACCCACGTCCTCACTGGAGTTGGTACAACTTTGGCTGGGGATCCAATTTGCAACAATACTTTCTGAAATCCCTTTCTAACTATTTTGAAACAAATCTGCAATTTCCCCCAATAAATGGTGACTCATCTCCATGAAGAGAACAAACCCAGTTCTTGCTCAAACCCTCAAAAATCAAACTCCAATGAAGCACAGCTATGAATACTAGATGTATCCACCAAAGAAGCACCGTTGGGTGGTATTGCACACCTATAGAATGTTGTTACCTATGGAGGTTTCCGTCTCCACAAGCCGTTGGTTTGAATCCTCAAACCCCCACAAGAGTAGACTCGAGCAAAGCTCAAAAGAAGGAGATATCATAAAGCAAGCATAGTTCAAATGAGGCATTTTTCCCTCTTTTAAAACTCCAAGAGGGGGGCATTTTACTTTGGAGGGAAATATTTCTTTGAATTTCACTTTTTAATATTTCCCAATGTGAGCGCTCCATAAAAAGACTTAAGTGACTTTTTTAAATATTTCATTCTTCATCACTTAACCAAACGGCTAGTCCACAGGAATTCTATGATGGACTAACCATGAGTCTAGAAGGGGACATTACATCCTAGATCCCCCTCAAAAATGAAAAACACCCCCCATTTTATAGAGGTTACCTTGCATTACACTTTACTCTTTGTTCAAGTTGGTTTACATTTCAAATTTAGGAACACCCTTATAGGGTAGGACCTATTTCAAATTCACAAGTTACAAGTTTGCTTCATGGGTAGGATAGGTCCTATTTGGACATCTTATAAATGAATTATATCTCAAAATCAAAGTTGCATTTATTTTGTCTTCTTCATGTGGCTGTAGCTCTCCATCCATCAAGCATAAATAGCCTTGTGCAACTGTAGAAGACCAATTTCCTCATCAGAAGTTCATATCCAGCCCCTTAGTCTTCATGATTCCATCACTTTCAGTCCTAACTTTTGCATGCTAGACCTACAATCACAGAGCATCAAATTATTCATCATCAAATCAATTTCAGTCAAGAAAACATCAAATAGTTCATGTCAATTAATGAGTCAATCAATTTTGAGTTTTGGCCAAATTTGTTGCCATTGGGAACTTCACAAATTTGTCATCAGTCTATGCCTTCATCCCTGGACTTCATCTTCTTCGATTCCCTCCATCTCAGACCCTAATCATCTTGCAAAAGACTCCCAGGACTATTCTTCAATCGATCCTGAAATGCAGGGTTTATATGCAAAATAAAGACTGGCTCCCCAGGACAATCATAATGAAGTTTTAGGGCAGCCAGAAGAGGTTTTTTATGTAGATAGTGATTATCCTTCGTACTTAGAACCCTAGAACACATTCCTCTTGCAGACCTTAGGCAGATGATGATGTAATTCATGATTAATGGCCCTATGGATAGTTGGTGTAGTAAAAGAGAAGTTCAGGATTGCTGGGACAGTTAAACTGTTGCTCAATAACCCCCTTGCATTGGACAAAATTCATTCTCTTTATCCTTCCAAACTTTGTGTAGGATCATGATGTTCACTTTTAAACTTGCTTGAGCAACTTGTGATGATGCCTTATCCTCACTTCTTGAGTGCACAGGGGGAAAAGATTTAGGTCAGCAGTATTGGAGATGACTGTCATAAAGGGAACTTGTTCTTGACTATGGTGGACCTCCCTTTTCATCAACCTACTCATCATCTTTTACACTTTCATGGCATGTTCATCACCCTATGATAGTCATTTATGACCTTGGCCTCATGCATTTTACACTTGTAATCTCCCAAAGTTTGGCAAAGAAGGTGATTGTCCAACAGTTCAGGCTTGGCAAATTAGTATCACAGTCATGAGATGTCCTTTGTGAAGAACCCAATGCCTCTTATTTGTTACCGAGTCTAGACTGCCCTCTGGTGTATTTTTGTCTAATGGTCTGGTTTGGTGTGACTATGACATGGCATTGCTTAGAATGCTAGACAGATGGGCCTGATTTGTTGACTATGATAGTTAGTTGCTACCAACCGTCTCCTTTGAGATGATAGTACCATCCTTACTCAGAATAGTTTCTAATTGACTCAAATGATTATGCCATGTACTCCTTGGTAATGTGCCTAGGGCCACAATAAACAAAAGTTGTAGAAAGTTTGGCATGATAGCTCTTGAAGGTAACAAAATTGTTATAATAGTCCTCTCATGACAAAGATAAGATCAGAAGGCAAGGTGACAGTCCTCCTTCAAGATCATCTTCATAATTGGCTCATTTATCATTGTATGTTCATTGAATCTACTTGACAAGATGAATAAGACCTATGATAGGTCACTTACATAGACTGAGAACCTTTATCATAGCGTGTCATAATAGTCCAAGGTTTAGAATATGATGACTATTCTTTCATCCTTTAGCCTTATACCCATTTAATCTTCAATTTCAATGCAAATAGATTGCTTTCATGATAGTCTCTTAAAACAATATGCCTCAAACCAACATGATTGCCCTGAATGACTATGATAGTTGCCTTGGTCTTTGATTTAATTAGACTGGACTATCCCTCATAGGGTTTATGCTTGAAGTGCACCTTTATCTCTTTTAGGGGGGGTAAGTCCATCTAGGTCCTCCACCACTACCTCCTTGGCTTAGTAAAGATCCCTCTTCTCTCTCATAGACTATCCCATGATATATTTTAGTTTAATGATAAGGTTCATAAGAAGAGGAAATGACTGTGGTGATAGTCCAACACCATTAGCTGACAGTAAACCATCATGCATGCTATCACTCTGACTCTCAAGATCCCATGGTTGGATACAACGCAGTCTTACGTCGAAGGAAGATAACATTGTGGCACAAACCCTAGGATTTTATGACAAACCATGTAGAACATTGCCAATCTACTGTAGCCTCAAGGCTCTTCATCCATTCATCCTTGTCTCCCAGGTATAATTTGATTAGGATAGTCTTAATTCTATGACTATCCACCCTTGTGATGATGTTCATACCATGTAAGCACTTTTTCTTGGAGACCATGACATTGTCCCAAGCTGGTATGACAGTCAGCTATT
The DNA here is from genome assembly GCA_027924645.1 of Cunninghamia lanceolata. Classification (NCBI taxonomy): domain Eukaryota; kingdom Viridiplantae; phylum Streptophyta; class Pinopsida; order Cupressales; family Cupressaceae; genus Cunninghamia; species Cunninghamia lanceolata. The sequence continues at coordinate 3,281,202 of BSBN01001182.1, read as the reverse complement.
GTGGCAGCTTATACTAATTGTGGCAGTGTTCTTAGTTCTATGACAACCCTGAACTTATTGTCCACTGCGATGAATTTTAATTTCAACATGTAATATCCACAAACCTCAATACCCTATGCTTTATAATGACTTAAGGAGAAGTGACAGTGCCTTGGTATGTAACAATTGCATGATCACAATAAGAACCTCATATGTGGCAATCTCCCCTTGTTTATATCTCCAAGAGATCTTCATATTGTCTTCACTACTCATACCCCAGGTGCATGTTTGGACAATGATTGAAATGCAAATGGTAGGGAGGTTCATGTCATATCCTCCACATATTTATGAAAGGAATGCTCACACCCTCTCATGACCATGAACTCCTTAGTAACCTACTCCAAGATGGTCTTATTAACATGGACTTTGTAATGTCCCTAATTTGGAAAGACCCTAAATCTGCCCTAATATGCAATTCCACTAATCAGCCCTATGTTTGAGAATATTTATAACTTGATTGGGTACCTGCAAAATAGAGTTAGAAGATACTTACAAGATAGTATTATATTATCATTGAAACATGTAAAGAGAACAAGGAAAAGGGAGATTAGTAATATGACTACTTATTCAAGACCTACAAATAGACTAGTGAACAATTTACAATTAGAAATGAATACCATGTTATGAATAATATTGAGACCCTTTTGGTTTCTAACACCTTGGGACAAAATGGTTAGACAGGGTGCCCAAGAAACCCTCTACCTAGGCCCAAGAGCGGGTGCTTTACCCCTCTTGGCCCCATGTGGCCTCTTTGCCATCCATATGGGGTGGGGGACCTAGTGAGGCGTCCTATCACTGTTCCCCTTATCAAAATCCATTTTGCTTCCTCTTATAATTCTATTTATCACCATGATGGAGGAGGTTGAAGTGCAACTACAACAGGGTGTCCCAGAAATCACTCCTTCTAAGCCCAAGAGCAGCCTCATATGCCCCCTTGGCCCACATGTGGCAGGCCTCAGCCATCCACCATGGGGTGGGGTACTTAGAAGAGGATTCCAACGCCATTTCCCCTCCTTATAGACCTTCAACTCCTTCACCATGGTTGGTTGTCACAGCTAGATAATAAATTTCCTACCACATGTCTCATTCTTGCTTGAGAATCTATAACATACTTGCTTTTTCATATCAGCAATAAATTATAAGTCAGCTTTATGCAGATGTGCAGACTGCTATTATTTTAAACATTGAATTCTTTATAGAACATACAAATCACATACTGGAAAATATGATTATCCTACAAATTGCAACATACTTACAATTATTACATGAAACATACCTCTGTATGATGTTTTTGGCAGTCTGTTGGAGTCTGTATGGTATTGCTCCTATCCAAAGAAACCTCTGATGTTTTTCCTTTCTTATCCCAAATCCTTCGATGCCTTTAAGTGATTCAAAACCTTTGCTTTTATACTTCCCAAGTGATGTGTCTTGGTGAATAATTGTGACTCTTCATTGGATGCCATCCCTTCATGAATTTAATTGATGCCTTAGTAATATTGTTTTGTAGTAATTTTTGTCCTTTTCTATCATTTATCTTTTAGTGGGTTTTGTCTTATTCACTAACTGTCTATAGGAAAAGTTAATAGCTGTCTTAACAAATGTATTATCTTTTGCTAATTTTTTTTTGTCTTATTCCCTTTTTGTCTCTTATGAATTTGTCTATATTAATTAGTATATGCTTCAGTCTGGGATTTGCATCGGGACATGACAGTCCTCCCCTCCTAAATTTGCTTCTCCCCAAGCAACTTTAAATTAGGATGATCAAATATCTCGGGCCCTTCCCATGTTGCATCCTCTATGGGCAGTCCTTTCCACTTGACAAGGTACTCTTCAATAGTCTTGTTTCTTAATCTTTTTTCTCGTACATTAAGTATAATTTTAGGTTCCAAGATCAATTTACCTTCATCGTCTAATGGTAGTAATTCTAGACATGGAGTTATGTGTTGCCCCAACAACCTTTTGAGGCGTGATACATGAAACACATTGTGAATTCTGCTATTTGTGGGGAGTTCTAATTCATAGGCCACCTCCCCTATCTTCCTCAATATTTTGTATGGCCCATAAAACTGGGGTTTAAGTTTCTCGGCTCCGTTGACTTTGATAGATGACTGTTTATATGGTTGTAGTCTCAAAAATACCATGTCTCCTATTCCGAACGTACGTTTGGTTCTCTTCCTATCGGCATATATTTTTTTGCTAGTTTTGGGCTTGGTGTAGGTTATCCTTAAGTGAATTCATGATGTCTACATTCTGATGTATGAAATCCTTAGCCCCGAGAACACAACTTTCTGTTCAAATCAAATCACCAAGGGATAGGGCCTCATACCCATATAATGCTTGGAAAGGGCTCATCCCTATAGACATATGGAGTGTGGTATTGTAACAATATTCTCCCAAGTGTAACCATTTAATCCATCTGCCTTGTTGCCCTGTGACATAGTTCCTTAGATATCTTTCCAACCATTTGTTGATGATTTCTGTTTGACCATCTATTTGTGGGTGATAACTAGTGCTTGGGTTTAATTCTATTCTCGCTAATCTGAACAATTCTTGCCAAAATATGCTAAGAAAATAGCTGTCTTGATCACTTACAATATTTTGAGGGAGGCTGTGTAATCTGAAAACTTCCTTGAAGAATACTTCAGCTACTTGAGAAGCTCTAAAGTCTGTGGATATGGCCATAAAGTGTGCATATTTGGTGAGATGATCTGCCACCACATAAATGCAGTCTTTGCCTTGTACTTAGGCAGTCCTATTATAAAGTCCATAGAGATGCTTTCCCACTTTTGGTTTGGATTAGGTAGTGGTTGAAGTAGTCCTACGGGGAATATATGTTCTTCTTTATTTCTTTGGCATGTCATCCACTCATTTGTATGTCTCAATACAACTCCCTTGAGTCCCTTCCATGTGAACCTTTCCCTAATTTGTTTGTAAGTTTTGAAGAACCCCTGGTGTCCGGATAATGGATTATCATGATAAGTTTTCAAAATTTCCTTCTTTAATCGTGATTATGGAGTGATGTAAATTCTATCCTTGTATAGAATGATGTCATCCATGATTCGATATTTCTCATCTTGTACTATCCCTTCTATTAGGTCGCTTGACAATTTGTCTTTTGCATATTTGGTAATTAGAGTGGTTTTCCAATCCGTGGATATTGCTGTTATTGAACCAAGGTGGGGCCTTCGTGATAGGGCATCAGCTACTACATTGTTTTTACCCTTCATATATTCAATGTCAAAATCGTATGCTTGTAGCTTACTTATCCATTTTTGTTGCCTGTCATTTAAATATTTTTGGTAAGAAGAATCTTAGGCTGTTATGGTCTATTTTTATGATAAACCTCCTACATATTAGGTATTGTATAAACTTTGCAAGGGCATGCATAATGGCTAGCATTTCTTTGTCATAAACTAAGTATGTTTTTTCTACATCTTTGAGTTTCCTACTTTCAAAAGCTATGGGGTGTTTGCCTTGCATCAATACTGCCCCAATACCTTCTCCTGAAGCATCACAGTATAATTCAAAGGGTGAATTGAAGTCAGGTATGGCTAACATAGGACAGGTACTCATTACTTCCTTTAATTTCTCAAATGCTGCTTGTGCCCTCTCATTCCAAGAGAATGCTCCCTTCTTAGTTAGATCAGTAAGTGGTGCAGTTAATTTTGAAAATCCTTTTACGAATCTCCTATAATAGCTGCATAGCCCTAGGAACCCTCTAAGGTGGTTTAAGGTCTTGGGCTTTGGCCAGCTTCGGATTGCCTCAATTTTTTCCTCATTGACTCTTACCCCTTGAGCGCTGATTTTATGTCCCAAGTATAAAATTTCCTCCATGCCAAACTTGCATTTGGGCAACTTGGCAAATAAAGAATGTTGCTCGAGTATGCTTAGCACTTCATCTATATGTCTCAAATGTTCTTCCCAGGTTCGGCTATATATTAGTATGTCATCGAAGAAAACCAATAAGAACTTCCTTAGCTGTTTTCTAAAAATATGGTTCATGCAGGATTGGAAAGTAGCGGGTGCATTAGTTAACCCAAAAGGTAGGACCAAAAATTTAAAATTCCCATAGTGGCATCTAAAAGCTGTTTTTGGTATATCCTCCTCTCTTAATCTGATTTGGTGGTAGCCTGATCTTAGGTCAATTTTTGAGAAATAGACCGCTCCGTGGAGTTCGTCAATAAGTTCATCAACTCTGGGAATAGGGTATCTATTCTTTATTATTCTTTTGTTTAATGCCCTATAGTCGATACACATCCGCAGAGTACCATCTTTTTTCTTTGAGAGTACAACAAATGAGGCAAAGGGACTGGAACTGGGTTGAATGTGCCCCATCTCTAATAACTCCTTTATGGTTCTCTCAATTTCTTCCTTATATGTATGAGGATGGCGGTAGGGAGTGGTAACGACTGGTTTTGTTCCTTCCTCTAATTCAATAGAATGTTCAAAGCCTCTTTTTGGAGGAAGACTAGGTGGGATGTCACTAAAGACTTTTTTATGCTTCTTCAAAATTGGTTGTATGTCTATGTGGATTGTCTTTCCATTGGGAGTGGCTTTATCTAGGATTAAGCATTGAGCCACCCACTCAACTTGGTTGTGTCTAATGGCTTTTTCCATTTTCTTTGATGAGATTGCCCTAGGGGATCCATCGGATAGACCATGTAAAGTAACCTTCTTCCCTTCATGCATGAAGCATATCTCTAACTTGGGGAGGTCAAAGATAAAGCGACCCAAGGAATGCATCCATGGGGTTCCCAAAATTACGTCAGTGTCCCCCATATCCACAATGTAGAATTTGTCCTTAATTGGGTGCCTTCCCAAGGTAATGCTAAGTTGGGAGATCTTCTTCCTGCTAGGAGTGGTGGATCCATCAGCCAAGGTTACATTGAATCCTTTGAAATCTTTTGTTTCTAGTCCTAATTTTTTTACTAAGTTTTCATCAATAAAATTGTGAGTAGCCCCACTATCTACTAGGGCTGTTACCTTCTTTCCTTTAATTACTCCCCGAATCCTAAAAGGATGATGTTTGGATGCTTTTGAAATGCAAGCTAGGGTTCCCCCTTCATCATTTTCATCAACTTTTTCTTTTTTTCCTGGATCCACCTCCTCTTTTGTTTCTTGGAGCATTGTCTCGATCCCATGAGCTTGGCTTGTTTTTCCACATCTGTGACTTGGTTCCCAACCTTCCTTACATTGGTAGCATAATCTTTTTCTCTTAAGATCCCTTTGATCACAAACATGACCTAGGCCCCGTGGGTCTCTACACTTAAAACACAACTTCTTTTCTTGGCCTTCCTTTTACTTACATATGTGACCAGGTTCCCATTTTCCTTTACAGTCATAACATAGTCCTTTCCTCTGAAGCTCTTCTCATTCATTTTGGGAAAGGAACGTCCTTTTGTGCTTGTCTTTCCCATAGACGTGTTTGTCTTTTGATGGTGTTTTATTTGAAGAAGGCTTTCCACTTGTCTGGGTGTTATCAAGTCAAGTTGCCTTGAGGATTGCCTCTTGGAGTGTGGAGGGATCTAGGGCGCTTACTAGGCCACGGGTGGTATCTGACAACCCTTCTATAAAAAGGTAGGTGAGTCTTTCCTTGGATATTTCTGGGACCATGACTGCTAGTCTTTGGAATTCGCTAATATATTCCTCAAGGGTCCCTCTTTGTCTTATTCAGGTGAGCTCCTTGAAGTGTTTTTGGGGATGTGTTTGGTCAAATCTTTCAATAAGTCTTTTCTTGAAGACCTCATAGGTCTTGATATTTTTGTGATCTTGGGTAATTTTGCCATAATGCCACCAATCATGGGCCCCCCTTCTAGATGTAGTGTGGAAAATGTAATGGTATCTTTTTCTGTCATGGGGCAAAGGGTTAGATATGTTTCTAGTTTTTGTATCCATGCATGGGCTATAATTTTTCCTAACCCATCAAAGTGTGGAATGGATATGTTTCCTATTTTACTTCTTATATCTTTATTTGGGCAATTGTTTCTACTCCTATGATCATTCTTCATTTCTACCTCACAATATGCTGTGAAAGGAATTTTTCTCCTAACTTTGGGTTCAAGTCTTGCATACTCTAAGGCAAGTTCATGCACATTTGGATTGTTAGTTCTCTCATTTTCTCTTAAAGGGCTTTCATCATCCAAGAAATGGGGTCCCTCGGTACTTGAGTTTGATCCTATTGTAGTGTTATGATTACTCTCAGATTGGCTAGGGGAGATTTCCCTTTCATGTCTTGTGTTAGGTCTAAGGTTATTATTTATGTCTTGAAGGGTTTGGAGTATGGCCTGAGTTGTTTGTTCATTTTTCTCCATGAATGTCCTCAATTCCTGCTCCATAGTCTTCTTCTTTTCTCTCTCTAGAGCCCTTAAAGTTTGTTGGCTTGGTTGCATCAACTATTTTTCCCTCAGGTTGGCAAGATGAGGGCTCTGATACCACTTGTAATGTCCCTAATTTGGAAAGACCCTAATTCTGCCCTAATATGTCAAGTCCACTAATCAGCCCTATGTTTGAGAATATTTATAACTTGACTGGGTACCTGCAAAACAGAGTTAGAAGATACTTAGAAGATAGTATTATATTATCATTGAAACATGTAAAGAGAACAAGGAAAAGGGAGATTAGTAATATGACTACTTATTCAAGACCTACAAATAGACTAGTGAACAATTTACAATTATAAATGAATACCATGTTATGAATAATATTGAGACCCTTTTGGTTTCTAACACCTTGGGACAAAATGGTTAGATAGGGTGCCCAAGAAACCCTCTACCTAGGCCCAAGAGAGGGTGCTTTACCCCTCTTGGCCCCATGTGGCCTCTTTGCTGTCCATATGGGGTGGGGGACCTAGTGAGGCGTCCTATCACCGTTCCCCTTATCAAAATCCATTTTGCTCCCTCTTATAATTCTATTTTTCACCATGATGGAGGAGGTTGAAGTGCAACTACAACATGGTGTCCTGGAAATCACTCCTTCTAAGCCCAAGAGTAGCCTCATATGCCCCCTTGGCCCACATGTGGCAGGCCTCAGCCATCCACCATGGGGTGGGGTACTTAGAAGAGGATCCCAACACCGTTTCCCCTCCTTGTAGACCTATAACTCCTTCACCATGGTTGGTTGTCACAGCCAGATAATAAATTTCCTACCACATGTCTCGTTCTTGCTTGAGAATCTATAACATACTTGCTTTTTCATATCAGCAATAAATTATAAGTCAGATTTATACATATGTGCAGACTGCTATTATTTTAAACATTGAATTCTTTACATAACATACAGATCACATATTGGAAAATCTGATTATCCTACAGATCGCAACACACTTACAATTATTACATGAAACATACCTTTGTATGATATTTTTGGCAGTCTGTTGGAATCTATATGGTATTGCTGTTGTCCAAAGAAACCTCTGATGTTATTCCTTTCTTATCCCAAATCCTTCGATGCCTTTAAGTGATTCAAAACCTTTGCTTTTATACTTCTCAAGTGATGTGTCTTGGTGAATAATTGTGACTCTTCATTGGATGCCATCCCTTCATGAATTTAATCGATGCCTTAGTAATATTGTTTTGTAGTAATTTTTGTCCTTTTCTATCATTTGTCTTTTAGTGGGTTTTGTCTTATTCACTAACTGTCTATAGGAAAAGTTAATAGCTATCTTAACAAATGTATTATCTTTTGCTAATTTTTTTTTGTCTTATTCTCTTTTTGTCTCTTATGAATTTGTCTATATTAATTAGTATATGCTTCAGTCTAGGATTTGCATCGGGACATGACAGAATTCCTCTGGACTATCATAGGGTATATGACTGCCCAGAATAGTCTAAGCAAAATAAGCCCCCTTGAAACCCTTGTGCAAACTAATTGATGGCCTAGAAGCTCCATTCATTCGGCCCTGCAATCAACAACATAAGCATTAGATCTGAGGGGAACATAAAAAACAAAGAATAACCCATCAACATCAATAGGTGGGTTGCCATTGGCAACCAAACTTGAGGTCTTCACTTGAGACCTTCTATCCTTATTTTGGAAGCAAAAACCCCTCATAAACCCCTAGATACACCTCTTATTCTTCCAGTTTGACCCTTTAACCTAGCTAATCACACTAGAACTGGTCTAAAACTTTGAAAATGCAATATATTTTGGCCACCTACCATGGCTAGACCTGTTATAATAGTCAAAGCAACCCTAAATCAACCCTTTCCTTTTGCATTTCATCCAAAAAAACATTATGACATGTGAGTTCCAATCATGTAGAACGTATGACATATGCTTGTGAATGTTATCTACATTTGTGGAGGTCCCAATTAGGGCTTAAGGCACTAGAACAAGTCTCATACAACTGGCAGTATGGTAAAATCATAAAAAAACAAATACTTCATGCCTTAACTTTCCTTCCCCGTACCAAACAGAAAGTGGGGGCCCGTTATAAATCATGCCAAATGGATTAATTATCCTTTCATACTCATAAATCACCTCAAAAATCTTTTTAAATTAGTCATAAGGAAGAGGTGACAGTCAGGATAGGGTTAGCTCTTCATATTCTAGCCTTCAAATTTAACATTAAAAGTAATGAAGAAAAATGATTTTAAACTTCTTTCCCTCGTTATTCAAATTGTGGCACCCAAATAGCTTTAAAACCTTTTCTAAAGATTTTCAAAGGTTCTCAAAGGCATCTTAGGTGGCTTAAGGAGATGAGATGGCTAGAAGATATCTCCTAGGCTAGTAATTGTCCTATGATCAACTATTTTCCTTGAATGAGCCTTATTTTGCATTGTGTAACCAATCAAACACTAGAATCTCCATGTACAGAAAAAACTTAAGATAAAATCAAGGAGGTGTAAAATAAAAGAACAACCCTTACAAGTCTACTCCAATTGCACTAAAAATATTGTCAAGATGACTAATAGTATGATGCAATAAGACAAGGTCATCATATTCTCTATGTAACTCAAGAAAACCAATGAAACAATGTCCTACATTTCCAACCAAGATCCTTAAGAAAATATGTGTCAAGACTATCAATGCACAGGCAAGCCCCCTAGAAAGACTTAATGAAATCGATGACATCAAATGAAGACATCCAAGCACCTAAATCAAACCAGGACTCGTGGAACCTTGACAAAACACCTACTCAAGAACTCGAGCCAACTAGGGGGGTCCCTACTTTGCTAGGGGCAAAGTGGGGCATGTGTGCGTAGGGCATGACAATGAAGGGTTGTCATTATGTCACAAGAGAACATGTACATGTAGGTCAACCTTGGAAATGTGTGTAAAAGATCAAACACAACATATGTGCACCTTAGAATGATGTATGTATATTTGTTACTCCTTTAATACACCAACTGAAGTGTTTTTCTTTTAATTACTCCTTGAATTCTTCTAAGATGAGAAAGGATGATTGAATGTGAGAATATTTAAATACAAGCACATAGCATCAAATTATGCAAATGTATGTTTAGTAAACTCACAATGGCTAGTAGAAGGTGATGGAGTCACTAGATTTGAATTTGAATTTTTGAATTTTAGGGGTCAAGTCCATGAACATGGGCTCAAACCTGCATATGCAAAAATTAGCTAAGATAGGGAAATAGTCAAAATCATGTGGATAATAAATATATTGGGATAGGTGTTTAACTATGCATTATTAATGTATACCCTAAGCACATATATCAAAATGTGTGTATGTAGAGATAAGGTGTGACTAAATGTATGAGGATGTGTGTGTATGGGGATAGGTAGAGTCTAGGGGAATGGACCCAACTTCACACAAGATTACACTATTTGTTGATGTGTACATGTTTTAAGACATTCTCCCATAATGGGCACAAAACTAAATGGGAAATGGAATGGGTATGTAAATTTTGTGATTACAATATGACATAATCATCCACACCTCAAAGGGGGTTCATTCCTAGGGAAACATATATTTGTAAGGGAATAAAATCCTTTTTACATAAATCTAAGCTAATTAAAGTAACACTAACAATAATCACATAATTAACTTAGATTTAATCAAGAGCTTGCATTTGATAAATTAAATTGTTATTTTTAGAAACTAAATGTAAATGGATAGCGTCCTCAACTTTAGGAAAAATGATGAATTAATATTGATGTCATTTAGAATCCATTTGTCAAAATACAAGAATTTAATGGTATTTAACTGATGAATGTGACCATGTTAGAATATACCTAAGATTTGATGTTGGTTGATCTCAATCCCCTTGGGTTAAAACCCAAGCATGTGGAATTGACCTCATATGTGGAAATTATTTGTAACACATAGGATCGACTTGGCACAATACAAACTCCTAAAAATTATTTTGACCTAATTAATTGGTATTTGAATTCTCATAAGGATGATGATATTTAAAAGTACCTTTAGGAAAGTTATTAGATCACTAGGGTCAAGTTCTCCCAAGTCAATCCCATGTTTGGATCAACTTTATGATTTTGAGTGAAATGTTGAAGGCAACATTTCCAATCATGTAAATAGACTAAATGATTCTAATGCAAATTCTAACTCTTTTTGTCCCTTAGAATTTGAAGTGTGTGCTAATTATTTTTCCTTGAATGAACACATAAATTAATTTCATGTTGAATGTCTTTAAATACTAAAACATAGCAATAAGTCTTGCAAATGTGTACCAAGTGGGCTCAGAATGGTTACTAGGAAAGGGCATGAGTCTAAAATTTTGAATTTTTGGTTCAGTCCTAAGACACTTAGGATTTCAACCCAAGATAGTAGGGTACTAATTTTGATGTGTGGAAAACTATGTGGATATGGATGTGAGCATAAGTACAAAAAATGGTTAATAATGATGAATATATGGGGATGTGTTTAAAATAGGAATGGGTTAAGTGTGAATGCATAGAAATAGGTGTAAGCAAATTTGAAAAGGGTAAAGATAAGCATTGGATCATGAGCCAAAGTTAATACAAGAGTGTGCCACTTATTGATATATAATTGTATTAAATCATTTTATCAAAATGAGCCAAAAATTAGATGGGAATTGGCATGGAGATGCAAATTTTACCACTACAATAGTAAAATGACTAAAATTATTGCTTAAATATGAAGTTGAATGTCCCCCTGGCCTCAACTATTATAGTAGCAAATCAAGAGATTCTAGCAAACATCGAGAACTAAATTTTACCCCCTATAACATCATGGTCCACAATTAGATTACTTATGGTACACCATTAGATTGCTTATAATGAAATATGACCCAAAAAATATTTTTTAAACATAATGATTTGTAAAGGATCGAAAAGTAGTAGTAGTGCAATAAATTCACCATACTTAATGATTTAAGGTGAAGAAGGTCTAAAGATTGTGGATACATTATTGTAAGGGAAAATAAACCACTTATATGAATAATATAGGCTAATTAAATAAATAAAGTATTTAAACAACTAATCAATTTAGATTAATAAGTTCACACTAAAATAAGAAATGTTAAATTAATTCTAGAAATTAAATGAATTTAAATGTGATACTCAGATAGATCTTAGAGATGGGAAAATGATGCTAAATATGTTAGGAATAAATTCACCACAATGCTAGAATTTTAGGACATAATTAGAAAAGTGTATTAGAAATTGCATATCAACTATGTACTAGATTAGTTCAAATCCACACTTACGAAATTGAATTGGTGCTTGGATCTAGACATATACTTGCAAGAATGAATTGCTGTAAATATGACTATTTCAATCTATTGTACCTTGATCTTCTAATGCTTGAATCTCAGTAAGGATTATTGGTGTTTAGAAATAACTTTTGGGGAATTTGTTGAATTGTATGGGTTATGTTATCCTCAATTAGATCCTTGGGTTGATTAATTTATTGGATTCAAAACAATAATTAGGGGCATCTAGCACTGTGCAATGGGCCTAGAATGATGTATGCTAGTGTAGTGATTTGATAATGATACTATGAATGTATTGTGAATGTTCTATGGCAATTTTCTTCAATGATTCCTAAGTAATTTCAAAATGAATGAATTAATGTCTTTAAATAAAACAACACAATATAAAAATGAACACAAATGTGCACTAGGTCACTTACAATGACTAGTGAAGATAACAAGGTGCAAAATTAAATTTTAAATTTTAAAAATTTGAGGTTAAAATTTCTAACTACAAAAATGATTTGGGTCAAGCCCACAATCATAGATCTGATCTAGGGTGGTGAATGGGGGATCTAGGTATTGGGATCAATCTCTAGGGAAGAGTAATGATGGGAACTAGATAGGGTCATGCCATGAGCCAAATTCATGCAAGGATATGCCACTTGTAAACTAGTAATTGCATTAAAGACACTATAATCAAAGTGGGCCCAAAACATAGGGGAAAATGACATGGGTATGTAATTTTTGCCATTACAATTCTTTAATATGTATGATTATATCTATAATGTCAATATGTTCATAATATAGACACTTGTTAATTTTAGGTCATTTTTCCTAAACTAGTATCCTTGGAAAATAGGAAGAAATGCAAGTCAAGATGCTCGACCCAACAAAAAGTGTTATGAGCTATCCATTCAATCTTGTTAAAAAATTCTTATTCTCTATAGAAACCACACCTAATCTGTTGTTTAATAAAAAAATGTTGTGTGCATGAAACAAAGGATATTGGTTATCCATAATAATTTTTTAGTAGATTAAGTAGCTCAATTCCTAAAATAAGGAGAGAATCTTGTAAAAATCGAGAACTAAATGTTTTCCCCTCATCCCCATAATGTCATGGACCACAACTAGACTCCTCACCATGAAATAAGACAAATAAACAAATTAGTAAAAGTGGAGATTTACAAAAGATTGAAAAGTAGTAGTGCAATAAATTCACCATACTCAATCATATAAAGTGAGTAAGGTCTAAAGATTGTGTGCATATTCTTTAATATCCATGAATATTCCTATAATCTCAATGAAATCATAACACATAGACATTGGCTAAATTAGTTTAATGTTGTTTTTCCCTCAAGGCAATCCTTGGAAAACAAGAAGAAATGCAACCCAAGATGCTTGATACAACAAATGTTAGAAGATATCTATTCAGTCTTGCTAGAAATTCATTATTCTCTATAGAAACCACACCCAAGATTTTATGTAATAAAAAATTGGTTATGTGTGAAACAAAGAATGATGGTTATCTACAAAAAGTAAGTAGTTCAATCACTTCTCCAAATAAGGAGAGAATCTTGTAAACATTCAAAAATAAATGTTTGCCTACCTTCCACTCCCCTTGCTAGATATACCATCTCGAGCCACACTAAAAGGGATAGAAAGGAGAGAGAGCTAAACATACAATGATTTCCCTCTATGGCTAGCAATATGCATTTAGACATTTTCAATGAAAGATAAGGATGATATTTCATCCATGAGTGCTCAACATGCATAGGTTGAAACTTGTCAAGTGTGAATCCCTAAATTTTTTCTACTATAGTTGTTAGATACTATTTTTCTAGAATTATGGTTTCTATGTGGAGTGATAAGCTATGTGTGGAGTTAGATTTGATTACTATTAGTCAAGTATCATTGTTTTGCTAAGTGTTGGGTTGTTGAGAAAAATTAATTAGTTTTTTTTTTGTTTGTGTGTGTGTAGAGATATAATGTACATATAATATAGATGATGTACTTTACTTTTTCATGTTATATATCTTTGATATTAACTATGTGATATGTTCATTATTATTGCTTTTTTTATTCTATTGTGAGTAATGTTACCCACTACTATGTATTTATTATATGTAGAATGTTTCTCCCTTATACATTTTGGTGAGTCTAATGTTAGAATCTATAAAATTTCTACAAGTCTAAACCTATTCAATATATAGAATTTTTATAACATACATATATGCTATATCAAGTGATGATGAGGTTGAGCAAGGTGATGGAAGACTAGTTGAACATATCATAATGGAAGAAGAATTTTGAGAAGAAAAGATGTTGAAGGCTATTTGCAATATTGGTAAGAAAACTAGAATTGATATCCCTAATTATGTTGGTAGTTTGAATCCTAAAGAGTTGATCGATTGGATAACAAATTTAAAAGAACATTTTGAGTATGAGTAAATAAGTGATCCTGATAGAGTAAAGATTGCTAAGACTAAGCTCAGATATCATTTTGGTGGAAATAAATTTAGTTAGAAAGGAATAGAAAAGGAAACTCTAATATTGAAAAATGGGAGAGGATGGTATATAAATTGAAGTCTAAGTTTATTCTTATGAATTGTTGAAGAAATTCCAAAATCTAAGACAAAAAGATATGTGAAATATTATACTGAGGAATGTTATAGGTTGACAATAAGAGTAGGTCATCATGAGGATAATCAAGAGGTGGCAAGGTACATAAATGGTTTAAGATGATATATCCAAGAAGAATTGTAAGAGTTGGCTAGATAGGAGCCACCCAAGATCTAAGACTTCATGAAAGCACAAGAGAGACAATATGAAAGAATAATAATGTATTCTATCAATGAATGCAAAATTGTGTATGATACAATGCTTGTTGTTTCAATTGTACATGAAGAGCCTTGCTTATAAAGACAAGGATGAGAGCTAAGATGTTGTAGTCATATGACAAGTGTCTTAATCTTATGACATGTGACAACTATAGCACATGTGGAGGATAAGACAACTATAAGACAACTATCAACAACTAGCTACAACTAGACACAACTAGGAACAACTAGAGACATCTAGAAGACTCACTAAGTCAACTTAACATGTGAATTATGTGAGGGAATATTATTTAACTAATAAATAGTTAAATAATATAAATTATCCTCACACAAGGGAAACTAGATAGGAAATATCCCTATTCACACTAACACCCCCCCTTAAGTGCAACTTAGGGAGTAGCTGACTAATGTAAGATGCAAAGATGGATGGGTCCCAGCTACTAGGCCATGTTAGGTACCCATGTACAAACAAGTCTCAAGTGGAGTAAAGGATAAAACCTCATGGGAAAAAACTCCTCTCCAAAAAATGAGAATGCATACAAACATGAACAAGTGATGGAATGATGGAAGAATCAAGAACCCCCAAATACAACATCCATCACATATATACAATCAATAACCCCCCATAAGAGGGAAAGAATGAGATAAAATGTCCCCCCCATAATGAAGTAGCTCCTGTGCCAATGGTGAAAGCTAGAAGAAGAAGACCAAAGAGGATCCAAAACCTGCAAACAACATGTCTTCCCTTGGGAAGAAACCAATCCACTGGTGCATGAAGAAACTCCAACTCCAAACCAAGAGATGAGGAAGGAAGTCTCATAAAGTATGATGTTTCTGAAAGTTGATCATGTGTCTCCATGTGAATGCCGAATGATACCATAATCAAATCAGGAGTGTCGAGCCTCACTGATGAAAGTGACAATCCAGGATCAAGTGAAAACTAAAAATCATCAACCTGCAAAGACAATGATGGGTTGATAATAGTTGTGCTATGACTGTCATCAAAGAGGAGAGAGAACCCCTCAAATGTGTCCTCCAAATCTGCAAGATGGGACTCACAAAACAAATCTGAAACACCTATCAAGTACTCATCCCACAAAGCTATATTTGAAAGACAAGAAGTATCCTGCTGTATTGATTCACTGAACTCTGAAGAAGTAGGAGGTGGATAAGATGGAAGTGTAGCACATGTCTCAAGAACTGATGAAGAGGAAAGAATACCAAGGTTCAAGTGACCAAACTTCTCCTCTTGATTATGATTCACACAAGGAGTGTGAATGTTAGCCAACGGATTTGAATCATCATTAGGAGAGAAACCATGAAAGGTGTATAGTCAAGATACATGATCAACCATCCCAATAGCAATAATCTTTGTGTTCTCCAAGTCTCTACTAATAACCAAATCAAGTGTGAACTCCACTGTCTTCCCTGCACCACTATGAGTAATTTGATAAATGGAAAGAAGATTATTGGTCAAAGAAGGCACACAAAGTACATAGTTGAATGTACCTTCACCAATATCAATTGTTCCCTTCCCAATTACATTCATGTATGTGTTATTACCCATCAAGATAGGTGGCATATCACATGGCTCAAATGAAGAAAACATATCCCTGGAAGAAACCATATGATGAGAAGTGCCTGAATCAAGAAGCCATTTACTTGATGTAGAACTTGTACTTGCACAAAGTGCTTTACCTTTATGTTTAGGTTCCTTATCTATCCTTGAATGAGATTCAAAAAGTACCGGCTGTGTAGATGATGAAGAAAGAGTAGAAGAAGAATCAGGAGATGAAAGTTTGTTCTTTTGAACAAGTTGCATCAACATGTCAATATGTTTCTTAAAACAATTATGTTCATCATGCCCTGATTTCTTACAATAACCACATGTGGGCTTCTCCTTCTTAGGTGAATTTGGTGCTTGATCTTTTTGTAGATTGTTCTTAGCTTTCTTTTGTTTCTTGTCAGAAGAACCTAACGCTTTCTGTTCCTTAGGTTTTGCAACCACCAAAACATGATTCTGTGATGGCTTAATGATACCCATAGAAATAAGCTTTTGTTGCTCATGCACCAACATCTCAGAAAAGGATGCAAATGAAGGCATAGTGGAAGCAGATCCCATAGTTAACCTGTGAGTGTGAAAGCTAGAAACAAAAGTTGCATATTCAAGACCAAGTTTGTTCAACACATTGTAGATCAACTAGATGTCCTTTTTCTCAATACCACATGCTTTGCATTGTGCTCTTAGATCATTAACATTAGTTATGTAATCTTGGATGTTGCTAAAGTTCTTAGGATCAAGGCTCATCAATTCATTAACAATTTGATAGCCTTTAACTTCATCTTTTGTATCATCTAATGTTTTCAATTTATCCCAAGCATCATGTGAATTTGTACATGCCTCTATCTAAAACAAGAGTTCTAGGGAAATGAAACTATGAAGACATCCAAGAGCTTTAGTATGTTTTATCATCCATTTTATCTTTTCCTTATCATCTGTGGGTTCAGGTATCTTGTTTTCAACATATAAAGAATGTCCAAGATCCATGAGAGCATTCCATGCATGTTGACTCCAAGTTGCATAGTTATATGGTGTTAACAATGGAACCCTTAATTTATCCATGATATAAAGGAAAAGAAGAGCACAAGCAAATATATCAAAGCACAAACTCAATCAACGCTGTAGTTGAAGCCCCCCCTCCCAAACCAAAACAACCACCAATTTCAACTCTTTTCCAATCAATGAGTGATATGTACCCAAAGTGCCTCAAACTAAAAATCTGATGTCTAAAGAAAAATCTAGAAAAATGGTATGGACAGAACTATAGAGCACATAATTACCTTTCCAACACCTATAAGAAGTTGATATTTTGATAAAGTGGGCGAAAGTTGTGAGCTCGGGAGTGAAAAATGCAAGATCTGGCTTCAAACAATTGTATCTAGCACTTGCAACAAAATATCAGAAAAATATTTGTACCACTGCAAAGTGCTTAGAACCAGCTTTTTGACAATATCTCATTTGCTGATTTTTGATACCGTGGTGAAAAGTTATGGCTCCTGGAAAAAAAATTGCCCTATTAGAGCTAGAAGGGGGCCAAAGGAGGCCTTTGCTGATGTCAACAAAATATTCCTAGAATATTCCCTTTCGCCAGAAAAAAATGACCCCAAGCTAGAAAACTGCTCTCTGATTTAGAAAACCACCTGTGCAGCAAAAACTGTCGGTGCGTTTGCAAAACCGCCAGCCAGAGGGGAAAACAACTATTTTTAATGAAAAAACCACCTACGCTTAGATGAAACCATTGTTCTTAGGCTGAAACCACCTATTTGCACAACAAAACCGTTGTTCGGGCATCAAACCACCAAAGAAATGGCGAAAACCACTGTGTAAGGGTGTGGTGGTGGTTTGCCGATGGTTGACCGCCGGTTGTGAAGTGCTGGCGAGTGGTGTAAGGCTGGCAGACTGCCAGTGGGTAGTTTAAAAACTACCGCTTGAAATTTGCAGGGCGCTTGAAATTTTAGTGACTGCCAACTATGGGCGGTTAATAGAAGACTATCGTAGATCATTGACTAAGCTGCTGCTGGTAGTGAAACGCTGGTGGGTGTGAAGAATATGTCGTCAGTTAATAGCAAACCGCAGTGGGTTTTAGACCTCGTCAGAGTTGAAGAGTTACTGGTTGGGGGTGGAGAGAAGCAGCTGTCGGTGGTTCAATTAACTGCTGAGTGAACAATGCAACCGTCCAACGGTTATCTTGTTTATTACCCACCAGTGTTTTCAAAAGCCCATGAAATACACAGTGATTGCTACCAGGTGTGAAGGTTAGCGGTGAGTGTGGGGGGCCTGTGCCACGTGGCGCCCCCAGTTGCAGT
This sequence comes from Cunninghamia lanceolata, assembly GCA_027924645.1. Classification (NCBI taxonomy): domain Eukaryota; kingdom Viridiplantae; phylum Streptophyta; class Pinopsida; order Cupressales; family Cupressaceae; genus Cunninghamia; species Cunninghamia lanceolata. The sequence continues at coordinate 3,262,823 of BSBN01001182.1, read as the reverse complement.
CTGTAATTTACAGGGTACGAACCCTACTAAAAGAAACCACATAAAACTAACAAAAGAACAATAGATAAACAAATTAAACCAGAGATAATCATTTTACCCAATGAATAAAGGAAATCCGATGATGCCAGTGACCAGTATAGCGCCTATGTCAGTGGAATCCAAAATTTTTTTTAGAATATTCAGCTGCGATTCTGTATGGTGGAATCAGACAAATTTTTTTGCCTCTCACTGCAACTTCGTCTGATTTGAGCGAATTGATAGTCGATCTATAGGTTTTTGGGTGTCCTGAGCATAATGACAGGGTATATTTTTACCTAAACTACTCTAAAATTGCAGCTACCTCCTGGATCAAATATCCATTTCTTATATTGAAAACCTCATAGATTTAGCCTCCAATGTCTGATTTGGATGAAACAAAAGCCGATCTCGACTATCTCAGACCCCTTGAACACAATGGTGTGCTTAGTTTTGCAGCAACGTGCTCTGAAATGAACCTGCAATGTAAGGCATAAAGAGGAAACCCTCACAAATCTAGCTTTTCCATCAACTTTTTCTGATTCTCCAGGTCATCATTCGATGTAAGAGAAGAGCATACTTAACTATCAAGATCCACCATGAATTTGAATTCAATCTCAAGAATTTGGCTAACAAGAAGAGATTCCACCTAGAGAGCTCTAATACCATGTAAGACTTGGCTAGATAAGAGCTACCCAAGATCTAGGACTTCATGAAAGCACAAGAGAGACAATATGAAAGAATAATAATGTATTCTATCAATGAATGCAAAATTATGTATGATACAATGCTTGTTGTTTCAATTGTACATGAAAAGCCTTGCTTATAAAGACAAGAATGAGAGCTAAGATGTTGTAGTCATGTGACAAGTGTCTTAATCTTATGACATGTGACAACAATAGCACATATGGAGGATAAGACAACTATCAACAACTAGCTACAACAAGCTACAACTAGACACAACTAGAAACAACTAGAGACATCTAGAAGACTCATTAAGTCAGCTTAACATGTGAATTATGTAAGGGAATATTATTTAACTAATAAATAGTTAAATAATATGAATTATCCTCACACAAGGGAAACTAGATAGGAAATATCCCTATTCACACTAACAAGAATAAGTTGAACAAAAGATTTCAAACCAAGCAAAATAAGAGAGGAAGAGGTGGTAGATTACTAAGAGGAAAGTATCAAGGAAGAGGTCAAGAGGCTTATAATGATGAAATAGATCCAAAAAAATATATCAAAGGGTAGTGCAAAGGTAGATATGACTATTATCTAAGAAGTAGAGGTAGATATGGAAGAGGCGATGGAAGATCCTTTAGAGGAACTTGTTTTAAATGTGGAGGTGAATAATATAGAGAATTTGAATGCACACAATCACAAGGAGGATATGATAGATTATTTGAGAGAACCACAAGAGAAACACATGTGAATGAAAAAAATCTTCTAGTGGTGAACAAATAAGTTATCTAGAAAAAAATGAGTCATTATTAATGAAAAAGAATTTGTTGAAACTTGCAAAAGACTAGAATAAACTCGTGCAAAGGAATTTTTTTTTGTAGAACTATATGCAAATCTTTAGACAAATGTTGTAAGGTAATATTGATATTGGTAGTACTAATAGTCTAGTTTCAAATGAAATGGTAGAGAAGTTAAATTTAAAAAGGATAGAACATGGGTACTTGCAAGAAGTTGGGTCTGTTGATAACTGAGAGGGGGGGTGAATCAGTTATCTAAATTAATTTAACTTTCTGTTCTTCTTTAACAATTAGTGCAACATCAAAACAAATAAGCATCCATAACCATGAAAGAAGAAACAAAATCAATACACATAACACAATGATTTTGACGTGGAAAACCCCGTTAAGGGAAAAACCACGGGGTGACTAACCCAAGATTGTATTCTCTGTTAAAAGAATAGAAGTACAAAATGGCACTTGCTAATTAGGGCTCACTGCCTGAGCACACTGCTCACAAGAGGCTCACTGCCTCCAAGAGACTCACTATCTACAAATTATAAAGAAGGTAACAAGATACTTAAACTGATGAGAATCATCCACACATGCTAAGGTTTAGTTTTGGTTAGGCTCAATACACTGATCTACTGCACTTCATTCTACCTCTTCTTTGGTGTTTCTATCCTGTTACATACCAGACCTATATTACTATTTCCAAACTGCTCTCTACTTTTCTTCGCACTACACAATACACCACTCACTCTTTCTCATCGAAATCCATCTGGTATATATATCCGCACAAAGGATTTCAGTAACTTTCTAGTCGGCATCCGGAATACTCAATATTTTCCCAACCTCTGGTTTGTCAGCTGAATCCTTGCTTACCAAGTGATGCGTATCAAGGAGATGCTTATAGAAGTCATCAATCATGTCAGCCAATCATGAATGATACCTCAAGAAACTTGATCACCATCAATATCTCATCCGGATTAAGGTCTGAAGCTCTACCGGTCAGTTCTTCCTCAGTCTACTCTACCAAACAAGAACCCAACACTTAGGTGTTCATATCTTTTCACTCTTTCATCACCAGAGGTTCAATCTCTAGAATGTGTTAGTAATGGTACTCCTCTTGTCTTCCCCAAGTCCACACTTTACTGAGATACTTCCTCTGAGAGATCCAGACTTGACTGTCGGACCTTGCTGCATGCTCTGTTCTTGGTCACCGGACCAAAATACTCTTCAATTTGATTTCTAGTATAGACACACTATGTCCTGTGGATGTGTGGGATGGACTTTGTTGCCATCAATGACAACACTCATGAAGCCACATAGTGTCTCTTGCCAACAATCTCCCCCTTTGGCATTGATGGCAACACTTAGTGAAAAATGACTAAGTGTCACACTATACTCCCCCTTGGCTGATGCTCTATTCTAATGTACACTTTTTCGGAGCTCTCCCTCTGCTAGATTCTACATTTTTCACTACTCCTCACTCCCTCTTTGACATCAATGGCAAAGGGTAGGATCCGCATAGCAAAATTTCTAAAAAATTAACTATACTTAGCCGCATAGGTATATATACATGTTATACTTACATATATTGAAGTATATCTGCAAAGGTGGTCTTCAACTATATCACTTCTGTCGTCCAACTCTTCTTCATCCTGTCCAAAATTGAGATGTGACCACTTAACAGGAATGCAAAATCTTTTGCCCTCTTTAGATCCGTCGGATCACTAGTTCGGGCTGTGGTCTGAGCATCAGTTAGGGCCTCATGCATGGCCTCTAACTTAGGGATAATTATCCCTCTGAGTTCACTTAACCTGTTTATTCTATTTTTCTTCTCCTTCTCAACCTTCTTAATTTCATTTATGACTGCAATAGTCTAGCACTCTTGATTTATTATGGAGGAGGTAAGAGGATCAAAATTCTGGGATAAACTTGACAGTTTATCCTCTTGTTCTTTCACTTTCTTCTCAATATCCATTATCACTTTAGACCAGGATAAACAAAATTTATATATTTCTCCGCCATCTTTAAGAGCACTTTCTAAGCTCTTTATCCCAATATCCATAACTCTCCTATCATTTGTTATTAGACTCTGCACCTCAGAGAGTCTCTTTCCCAAAAATTCTTTCCGGACTTTATCTTTAGCTGACTTTTCCAAAGAATCAAAATGTATGCTAATTGAATTGACAAGAGATTTTAAGTTACCAGATGAAAAGGCTGAAAGATCCTTCTGGAAAGATGGCATGATTTTCTCCAATGCACTGGATGTAATTTCTATTAGCTCACAGTCTTCCATGTGAGACTTCAAAAGTTTTTCTTTTGCCTTTGCATGGGCAAAGGATGCTATCTTCATAGTCTAAACCGGGGAGAGGGAATCAAAATTGAATGGTCCTTGAAGCAGTTCCAGTTCATCAATCTCCATCATTTCTTTGTTCAAGAAATCTTTAACAGTTTCTGTAGTGTCTCTTGCTAGAGACAGAGTCTTCTTTCCTTCTGCAGTCTCAGAACCATCTCCTAGAGTCTTCTCTGTTTGATCTTCTTCTCTTTTCTTCACCTCTTCTTCTTGACTGATTTTCTCCTCCATTCTTTCTTCTTCTTTAGATCTGGAGTCTGTTGGGGAATCCAGATGAGAGATATTAACTTCTTCATGGACTTCCTCTTCCGAAATAGAGGAATCCATGTCCTTGGTCTTCTCCTCACTTAACTCCTTTGACTCTTCAGCAATTTCCTTTGTAGGATCTTCCTTTGATATGCTTAGTCCTTCGACATCAGAAGGTTCATCACTTATGTCCTCTATAATAGGGATATTGAATCTTTTGTATGCATTTCAGAGGATGTCTTCTATTTCTTTTGCCACTTTGTCAGTCTCTCCAAGCATAAGCTGATTCATTCTAGCTTTGCTCCGGAACTCATCCTTGCAATCTTTAAAGATCATATTCATTTGTTTCTGAGTGATTGAAGGATAGAGCTGAATAGCTATCTATTCCTGGATCTCAAGGTCCTTTGCCTTGGAATTGTTCTTCCTTATTTCTAGTTCCTTCTCTAGGCTTTTGGGAATTAGAGATATGATTTCAATAAATTCCTTATTATAGATATTCAGATACCTGACTATAGCTTCTTGTAGGATCTTCTGGTCAGCTTCATTATATTCATCATAGAACTCAGTCATTGGTTTTAGGTTCCCATCCACAATGACTAATTTGATAATATCATCAATGCGGAGAGTAGGCTTTTTAACAAATTCCTCTGCTTTCTCTTATTTGCCTTGATCGGTAGAGGGTTCACCAGTTGTTTTCTTCTTCTTCTTCTTCATTTTCTTGACTTCCTCATCAGTTTCAGTTTCTTCATCATCCTTCTGACTTGTATAGGATCTTGTTACCTTTTTCTTTGTTCTCTTCTCTCCCTTTCCGGATGTCTGGGCTTCCAGTTTTGATGCCTTTGAGCTCTTAGCAGTGGTAGGTGCAGAGCTCTTAGAGGATCTGGTCCGGGAAGGGGCTTGCACCAGATCACTTTCCTTTACTGCATCTTGTTTCTCTTTCTCTGCCCTTTCCATCTTCTCTCTGTTGGCATCAATTGCCTCCTTTGATATTCCATGTTTCTTGGCAAATTCTTCCACTTCTCTTCTCACTTTTCTCTTGATTTCAGGCTGTCTTAGTTTAACATGAATTTTCACACTCAATTCTTGAAAGGTTCCAAACCTCTCTGCCTTAGGATCCTTGGGTTGAATTAGCATGTGTTGAACATGTAGCTCTACCATTTTCTTATCTACTTCATACCCCATTGGCATGATCAAAACTATCCTTGGCTCCACTACCTCCATTAGGCATTGATAAGTGTCTACCATGAAGCACACTGTATCCTTGTATTTCTCAACTAATGATTGGGGGATTATTTCTTTGGCCTACATCAAGCTTTGGAAGTTTTTGAAGTAACCCCACAGTGCTGTATTTTGTGCCTTGGCATCACCAAGCCCATACAAATAATCCCTGATTTGTATGGCAACAGGTCTGTCATTTTGCCATATCCAACCACTAGATCCAGGTAGCTCATTCATGTAATAGAAAAATAGACAGAGTATCAACCCACCGTATTTGAAAGAATTCTTCTTATCCTTCTTTATCTTCTGCAGATTCTCCAAAAGTTGGTTCAGAAGGAGCTCACAAAGATCATAGTCAACATTCTTTCTTAACATCTCATAAGTAGTATAAATTGCTGTTTCGGATATGGAATTTTCTCTGCTTGAGTGATATATCTTGTAGCCAATTATCATGGTGGCAAACTTGATATCTGGATCTATGATATCCTCAATTGTCATTGCTCTTTTATCAAATTTAGATCTAGTAGCCTCACTCATAGTTTGGTTTTTGACTAATTTGAGAGTAGGTAACCCACCAGATGAGTGCAATCCGGTTACTGCCCTAATGGCATCCATTGTGATCTTAAATGGCCTCATCAACCATATGAAGTTGTCATGCACTCTTCTCAGAATATACCAGACCCATTCATCTTCTGAAAAACAGGGGAAATGAATGCACTATCCAAAATGCTTGTCCTTGATGGCTTTGTACTGAGGTTTAAGTTCAAATGATTCATCTATTAGCTGCTTATGATATATATCCATCAACTTGGATTCCTTGAATTCCTTAATATTCGCATGAATGTATGCCCTAACGTCTTCAACATGCAAAACCCCATGCGAAATGCTAGAAAATGCACCTAGGGGATCAACTTCTAGGGATTTATAGGGATGTTTTCTGAATTTTGGGCGTGGCCTATCAGTGATATTCGCAACATTCAGAGTAGCCATCATTCAAAGATTTAGAGAGATGATTTCAAGAGTGAAAAATACCTTTTTTTTCGCTTCTACGATATGAGCCAGATCAGATTGCTGGAAGAATCGACTTATACGGTTGATCTTTGAGAGGATTGAGACAATTTGTTGTAGAGCTCCTTTTCTCTTTTTCTCGAATGCAAATGTACAAATGATGAGAAAAAGAACCGTTTTATTTTTGTGCAAACCCTAATTCCATTTTGCAATCAATGCACAACTTAAGTTATTCCGGTTGCTTTGTTGTCCTTGTCCTGAGAGATATTTTTGGATCACTGAGATGCACTTAGAGTTATTCTTGGTGAATATTGGCAATCTATCTACCTTTCTTCAATTATTCCATTTATTTGCAAATCAAGGTATGTCAAATTTGAATCATACCAGATCTAACTGTGAAAATCCTGTTCTTACCGGATGACTGTTAAACCGGATCATTCTTGGAAGATTAACCTCTTCTAAATTTCTTGCGGATCTTCCATATCTTTACCAAGGCTTAATTGGATGTTTCTCTAAGAACCCTTTAGTCCGCAGCTTTCCATGTGCCAATTTCAGGCACCAATTGACTGGCTGGTGGAACTTGTTTTCTTTTGTGACTCCCCTTGAGCTAGATCTCATTTATTTAGTTTCTGAAAGGAATATTAGCACCAGATTCTGGTGTGGATCCATCCTTAGTATTATCTGTACTCCTCTTCACCCAAATCTTGTTCATCTCCCTTTGAATTTCATCCACATTCACTTTTCTTTTTCCTTTGTCTTGGTTTTGATTAAGATGCGCCAGACCCTTTTTGTCCTGAATCTTACTTCTGTAGAATTTGGCAATATGACCGGATCTATTGCAATTGTAGCAAACAACATTGCTTTGCATATTTGACTGGTATCCTCTTGATCTACATTGATTAGCCATATGTTCCATTCTATTGCATGTAAAGCATCTACCATTGAATGAATTGTTCATTTGCATATTTCTACACTCATGAGATTTGTGACCATACCTTTTGCAATTAAAACACTATCCAGAGAAGGATGAATTAGTCTGATTCATTCTTCTTTTGCACTGATTTGCTTTATGACCAAAGTTATTGCAATTGTGGCAGTATCCATTGAAGGATGGATATCTTTGAGCATTAGGTTGCCTTGCTAGAGGTCTTCTAGGCCTATTACTTGGATTTCCTGATCCAGAGTTCCTTTGACTGGATCCAGATCTTTCACCTTTCTCATACCCCAAGCCTTGCTTGTCATCTACTCTCTTTTGGCTTTCAAGAAGAACTTCAAGCTGAGTAGAGCTTATCTTGAATTTCTCTTTATATTCATTTGCTGTTTGAAGATCCCTTTTTAGAGTGTCAATCTGATTTTCAAGTTGTTCTTCATTATCTCTAGCTTCTTCGAGATCAGATTCCAAATACCTGATTATTCTATCCATTTTGTGGCAGTCTTCTGATTTCTCTTTGAGAGATTGTTTTAGATTATCTTCAATTTTTCTCTTCTCTTCAATTTCTTGGATGAATTTCATAACCCCTGATTCCATTTCATGTCTTACCATAATGACCTCTTTTGATAGCTTCTCACATAATTTGTTCTTCTCATTCAGATCTTCATTAGTATCATTGGCTTCATTCTGACTTGCTAATTCATGAAGTAGTTCCTTTCTTTTTTTCATAGAGATACTCAGTTTCTCCTTAAGTTCATTTATGAAATCATCAGCTTGTTTGAGTCTATCCCTCAAGTTGTTGACTTCAGAGTGAGATTGCTCAAGATCATCAAGGGTAGACTAAAGTTGTTCCCTCATACCATACATATCTATTAGAATTCCCAGATCTTCCTCAAGCTGTTAGGCTCTGTTCGGAGGAACTTAGCTCTAATACCAATTGTTGATAACTGAGAGGGGGGTAAATCAGTTATCTAAATTAATTTAATTTTCTGTTCTTCTTTAACAACTAGTGCAGCATCAAAACAAATAAGCATCCATAACCATGAAAGAAGAAACAAAACTAATACACATAATACAATGATTTTGACGTGGAAAACTTTGTTAAGGGAAAAACCACGGGGTGACTAACCCAAGATTGTAGTCTCTGTTAAAAGAATAGAAGTACAAAATGGCACTTGCCAATTAGGGCTCACTGCCCGAGCCCACTGCTCACAAGAGGCTCACTGCCTACAAGAGACTCACTCTCTACAAATTATAAAGAAGGTAACAAGATACTTGAACTCATGAGAAGTATCCACACATGTTGAGGTTCAGTTCCGGTTAGGCTCAATACACTGATCTACTGCACTTCATTCTACTTCTTTTTTGGTGCTACTGTCCTGTTACATACCGGACCTGTATTACTATTTCCAAACTGCTCTCTTCTTTTCTTTGCACTACACAATACACCACACACTCTTTCTCATCGAAATCCATCTGGTATATATATCTGCACAAAGGATTTCAGTAACTTTCTAGTCGGCATCCGAAATACTCAATATTTTCCCAACCTCTGGTCTGTTGGCTGAATCCTTGCTTACCAAGTGATGTGTATCAAGGAGATGCTTATAGAAGTCATCAATCATGTTGGCCAATCATGAATGATACCTCAAGAAACTTTATCACCATCAATATCTCATCCGGATTAAGGTCTGATGCTCTGCCGGTCAGTTCTTCCTCAGTCTACTCTGCCAAACATGAACCCAACACTTAGGTGTTCATATCTTTTCACTCTTTCATCACAGGAGGTTCAATCTCTGGAATGTGTTAGTAATGGTACTCCTCTTGTCTTCCCCAAGTACGCACTTTACTGAGATACTTCCTCTGAGAGATCTGGACCTGATTGTCAGACCTTGCTGCATTCTCTATTCTTGGTCACTGGACCAAAATACTCTTCAATCTGACTTCCGGTATAGATACACTATGTCCTGTGGATGTGTGGGATGGACTTTATTGCCATCAATGACAAGTCATGAAGCCACATAGTGTCTCTTGCCAATAGGGTCCACATATAGGGAAAGCATTAGGCAAAAAAATCTTGACAGGAATGGGATCTCGTTTAAAAAAAATGGGATCCTGTTTAGGCTCGTGATCTCAATCCTCAATGGGACCCTTTTTCTAAGCGGGGTCCTGTTATGGTTCGGGATCCTGGCCTAAACGGGATCACGCTTAGAAACGGGGTCTCATTTGTAAGAAGTATTTATTTTTTTAAGAAATGGCATGCGAGCTTATTTATTTTTTAGAAACGAATATATTTGAAATGGGTACCCACTTTAAAATGGGTACCCATTCATGTTTTTTAAAACAGGTACCTGTTTTAAAGTGAGTACCTATTCCAAAAAAATTGAAATGCTAACCCACCTTTTAGATTTGGTTTTAGGCTCAGGAAAGACATGGTAACTTGACCCTTAGCCTTGGACCTGCAAGTACAAGGTCATGTTAATAGAAAGAGAAAAACTGACTTTGGCAATATGGCTGACGACTTTTTTTTTAGAATTTTTTTTATGAAATTAAAAACCATTATAGATGATGATGTCTAGTTTTCAAATATGTAATTTTTTTAATGATTGAATTTATTTTTTCTATTTTTAAATTAATTTGTGAGGAAACTAGTCTATAAACTTGAATTGTCAGGTTTTCGTAATTTTTTAATAACTTTTAATTTTTTAATTTTCTTTTAAGAAAATTATATGTCATCAATCTACACACAATTCTTTACACAATGAAAAAAATTAAAAAAAATGATTAGTTTAGCTCAAGTTATGCTTGCTAGACACGAGGGGTTTTCAGAAATAGCAATTAGGGCCAATAAAAAATAAATAAAAAAATATTTGGAAAAAATTATAAAAAAATACTGCATCAATCCTCAATATAATACACATATTTTCCCAAAAGGAATTAGAAAAATACTTTTATTTAGTTCAAATTATGCTTTCCGGACACGTGCATGGTATGGTCCTAAAAAAAGTGACTTTTAAAAAGTGGTTTTCATACACGCCTATAAAAAATTAATTTGTATCATCTGGGTATTAGAATAAATTACATATTTGAAAACTAGACTCAAAATCCTACATTTCATATTATTGTACTTTTTAAAGATTCTATGTGTAAATGCTTCAAAGTTTTAGTCCAACTATGACAAACTTTGATTTTCACGAAAAATGCTTCCACTTTTTGGCCAAAAATTGGACCCAACTTCTTGCACACACCCACATCCAAATCCTTATAAAGTATCTTGGTTTCAAAAGGACCGTAAAGTTTTGATTAGTGAACAATTTCTTGTGATTTTTTTTTTTAGTTGGAGTTTATGAAGATGAAGTATTGTGTGATATCATGCCTATGGAGGTTTGTCATATTTTGTTGGGTAGACCATGTAATTTGATAGAAAATCTATATACTATGGTAGAGAAAATATATATAGGTTGATTTCTCAATTCTATGGACTGTGGAAAGCTTATGCCTACTGAAGTGAAACATGTATTTTCACCCTTGAAGGAGGATGGTGAAAGAATGAACAATGTTGGTTAACAATAAGCATTTTTTAAAAGATCTTAAGTAGGAGAAAGTTTTTTTGTTATTATTTCTTAGTGTATGCAAGTAGAAAAGACTACAAAGGCAAATGAGTTAGTACATCTAGAGATTTACAATTTATTGCTAGAATACAATAACATAGTTTTTGATAACCTACAGGAAGGGTTATCACTTGTGAGAAGTATAAGCCATTTTATGGATCTAATACTAAGAGCAAGTTTACCTAATAAGACAACTCACAAATTGACAATAACTAAAAGTGAAGAGTTAAATAAGAGAGTTGAAGAATTATTGAAGAAATGATGGATTAGAGAAAGTTTAAGTCCATGTGTGGTACCATATATATTAGCATGAAATAAAGGAGGACAATGGAGAATGTGTACAAACTCTAAATCAATTAATAAAATTACTATCAAGTATAGATTTCTATCGCTAAGAATGGATGACCTTATGGGTTGTTCACGTGGAAAAAAACACTTCAACAAAATAGATTTGAAGAGTAGATATCATATAATCAAAATTAGAGAAGGAGATGAGTGAAAAATTACATTTTAGATAACAAGTCTTTATGAGTGGTTGGTTATACCATTTTGACTGAGTAATGCACTTAGTACTTTGTGAGGTTAATGAATGAAGTTTGGAATCACATCTTGGTTGGTTTATTGTTGTATATTTGGATGACATTTTAATTTTTAGTAAGAGTAAAGGACATTGGAGCATATCATATTGGTATTACACAGACTAAGAGAAGAAAAATAATTGATGAATGTGAAGAAATGTAGTTTCATGAAAGAGTAATTAGTATACTTGGTTGGACTTTATTATTTCTACTAGTGGACTTGTTGGGAAATAGGTGTTGTACACCTTGCATAATATTGTATTATTTTATTCATGTAAAATAAATATTTATTTGTGGTGCATCTTAATTGATGTGTTTAACCACATTAGATATTTATTTGGAGGCCACTTGTAAATGTTGTATGTAACATTGGGTTAATTATTTTGTGTGTGGGACACATAGAGTGATTAATTGATTATTTGTATTATTTAATTCTTGGAAAAAAAATATAGCACCAACATTAAATAAGGGGGTCAATGGTTTTGTGTATCCATGGTTTTGAAACACATGGTTTTATCCAATACCACAAGTTGTATTTGTGTGAGCTTGATTTATAAAAGAAAGCACATGGTTAGTGGTTTGGGTGGGTTGGCTATTTCATTGTAGGTGGATTGGAGGTTTGTGAGAGGTTGTCATTGTATTTAGCTCTCTCCTATAAGTGCATATTGTGAAGCATGGTAGGTGATGTGTGGATTCATGCTTGGACACATGGAGGATGCATTGAAGATGCTTGATGGTTCAGAGGTATTCATGGAGACTCATGGCATGTATTGTAATTTTTTTATTTCTGAATAATACATATGAGTATGGATGCTTTTGGAGGTTGGGTTTTTCCCTCTTGAGGGTTTTCCTAAGGTATATCTTGTGTTATCTTGTGCTTGTTCATTTGATCTTTGTATTATGGTTATTTGTTGCATCTTATTCTCCTATTGGGTTATGTGGAATTGGTTTTATTTGACTTGCAAATTCCTAACATGTGGTATCAGAGCCATGTTTATGATTGAGGGAGGTGTGAGCTCCCTAGTTTGTTGATAACCCTTGTGTGTGTAGATCAGATGTGAAATGGAAGCCATGGCAATGCATGGAAGCATTTGGGACATTACAAGGTTTTGTGCAGGTTGTATTGCAGATTGGGGGTTTTGGGTATTTGAGATTTGTTATATATGTTGCAGATCTGATGATTGAAAAATCATGGCTGAAGAAGGTTTTCTTGGTTTGGCTTCATTAGGGTTTTGAGGAGGAATTTCTACATATGACCTCCTCGGACAAAACGTACCTCACCATTGAGTCCAGGAGGCTCGAGAGGCGAAGAAAAATACATAATTTCGCTGATTTTGGCCACAGGGCTTGGAAGGAGAAAAAATGCCCTCCCCTAGTACGCAGTACAACCGTACGACCGTTGCAGGTATACTGCAAAAAAAATATTAAAATTTCCTGGGCAATGTCAAAATTTCAATCTATAGTTTGGAATTAAAAATTTAAAAAAAAAGACTATAGACATGAGATTTGATAAATCAAGATATATGGAAAATACATAAAAAAATGTTGTTATGGGGGGGGGTGGGTACCCCCGTACCCCCTATACCCTATGCATGGCAGAGGAGTATTGATAGAGGTACCGCTGGCTTAGAGCCGATCGACCCTGCTGGCCCCCTTGTCGGCTTCGGCTGGCACTAGTTGGGCTAGGAGGCTTGAAGGCCTGGTCCCGATAGCTCCGGACTAGTCAGCGTGGTCAGGTTGGCTGGCAAAGGTTTGGCCACCAGCGACCATGGAGCCCCCATGAAAAATTTAATAGCGGCAGAAAATTTATATAGTGGGTAAAAAAATTTTAATGGCAGCGGATATGAAATTTGTATTTTGGACCTAATAAAAAATTAAACCCTATTTTTTAATGAGCCTTGGTCCATGGATTAAAACAAAATTTAAACCCACCTAGAGTCTGACTATGCCATTCAAAGTGATGATGTAGTCAACCAGCATTGTCAATGGCACCTCAATGCCCAGTCATGTTTGCGTTAGCAATGACATCATCAGGGTACAGAGTCCCACCAGGGGTCCATTTTTAGCCCTCGAAGGGCATTTTCTTCTGGGAGGCATAACTTTTGCCCACGGTATCAAGTTTTTGACTTCTTATAGGCGTTGAAAAGGTCTCTTTGAGTACTACACAGTGGTACAAGTTTGGACATCAGATTTTTCTATTTATGTCAGAATTTGGTGTCTGAAGCCAAGCATTGCTCCGGGACAATTTTATGCTCATAACTTTTGCATACGAATTAGATTTTTTATTTCAGACAGGTGTTGGAGAGCTATTGTAGTGTACTATACTTTGGATTATGTAGATTTTTAGTTTTGTGTACAGATAGAGCTTGGTACTTGTTTGATCACTTGTAGGAGCCTAAGATTCAAAGTGTGTTTATGAATGCATTCAAATGGATTTTTGGACACAAACTTCACTAGTACAAAAAGAGCAATATATTACTAAAAAACTACTAAAAACTGCTTATAAATGACCAAATATGGTCACATGATCATTAATAGTTTATTGCCAGTCATTTATAACATGGCCAAATTGATGACTAAACCATTTTTAGTCATTTATTGGTTGTTTTGATTGATCGATTTGGTAGTATATTTAGTCATTGATTTAGTTATTGATTGTTGTAATCTGGTCACTTATTTAGTCATTTTTTATTCACTGATATATTTAGTCATTAATTTAGTCATTGATTGTTACTTTTTTTTAAAAAGATAATGCGCCTGGTAAACTTTTTAACATGATTGACGATGTTGGTGCGACATGCCCTTTGGCTCCACGTGAATGCTTTTGGCCAGAGCAATGAACCGGTGAGGCCACAACATGGGGGACCTCATCACCTAGTAAGAACACTTCAAACCTGCAAGCTCGTTGGCCCAGCGAAGGCGTAAAGCCTGTGAGATCATTGGCCCAGTGGGGGTTTGAACTCTGGTGGCCACCACTACAATTGAGTAACTTAACCACCGAACCATGCCCTCATCGGTGCAGTCATTGATTGTTGTTAACTGGTCACTTATTTAGTCATTTTTATTCACTAATTTCTATCTATTGGTAGTGTATTTAGTCATTAATTTTAATCATCATTTTGATGAATTTGGTACTATATTTAGTCATTTTTATTCACTGATTTAAAATTGGTCATATATTTAGTCATATTTATTCATTGTTCACTGGTTTCTGTCAATTGGTAGTATACTTAGTCAATTTGATTATTAATTGATGTCAATTAGTAGTATATTTAGTCATTTTGAAGCTTGCATTTAGTCATTAGTATATTTAGTAGTATATTTTGAAGCTTGCATAATGAAACAACTTTGAGAAGGTAAAAATAACTTGTTTTATTGATAAAAAATGCTTACAAACAACATACAGATCTGAAAATAAGTTACAATGCTTTCTCTTTGCTAAAAAAACCTTCATGGTTACAATACATAGCTCAAAGAATGAGCAAGAAACTAATTTTTTGAGTATCACTGAGCATAGAAGCACAAAGACATTCATAGATGTCTTCTTCATAAATCCATGATTGTCACATGAAGCTCATTGTTGGCCTAGTTCAAGATCACACTGTCATCTCTGTAGAGATCCTGTGTCATGCAACCAACTTGCTCTAGTTCATAAGCTGCCACTATGAATTGTTACCTGTAGCAATAAACTGTCCTTTTCTTTGATGATTATGCCTCTGATGACTATCATCTTTGGTAGGATGCCTCAATTGTCATGAATTGTTATTCAACAATATTGCCTTACGAGTAGGCTATGTATTGTCCTAATCAAACTTGTAGCTTCTTGAAATGCATTGTCCAATCACTTGTAAACCTACTATCATGCATTTTCCCTTTATAAAATAAAATTCCTAATGACTACCACTACCTAGCTCATTATTCTGGCATGCTTTCACTTGTACTATGCCTCCCATCAATGTAGAACACTACCCCTCTATTGAATGCCTTGACTACCTCTGACATCACTGTATCTTTTCCAAATTCCTTGAAAATAGTTCATCACTACTACTATTACCTAGGTATGCACTCTATGTCATCTGCTAGACTATTACAAGTTCACATACTCCATCATTGGTCTTGTCACTTATCACATCACTATCATGAACAACTATCATATCATATCATCACCTCTAATATAGAAATCAACATCCCATTATGATACTGCTATTGCAAAATATCTATCTTGGCAGATAGCTCATGATAACCCTCAACCTTGTTGCTACTCACTTGCACCAACTCTATGGTACTATCCTAGCTGTTCATGCATCTAACATGAAGACTCTTGACTATCATGAGATTTGGCACTGTCAAATGCATACTAGAAGGCTATCTCCTTACACCTTTAAATCCCTCTTGAGACACTGACAAGATTGTAACCTTTGCATAGTTCTTCTCATTGACTTTAAGATTATCTTTTAATGTTTGCATGATCACTATCTTTTGCATGAATCTCTGCCCCTTGACAGTCACTTGTAGGTTTTCTTCATGCATAGCTAGAAGCTCTTTCACAGACTATCCTTTCAACCAACAAAGAGAGGACTTGCAAAGCAAAAATACAGTTTTCAGTACTCAATCAATGATTTTTAAAAAAAAGTTTTCCCAGTTGGACCATAATGAAAAATCTATAGAACATTATCAATAAAAAAATAACAACCTTTGCCAGCATGTGTAAAGCTAGACTCCACGACCTTTGCCAACATCCTCCTTGCCTGTGCCAAAATGGGAACATTGGAACACAGTATGGACCTCTATCAAAGCATAATGAAATGGGGATTTTTGTCCAATACTATAATTGGAAATACTCTAGTAGACATGTATGCAAAATGTGGAAGCATAGAAAAAACTTGTGAATTGTCTGATAGAATGCCTCGAAGAGATGTAATCTCATGGAATGTAATAATTTTAGGATATTCACAAAATGGATTTGTTGAAAGAGCTTTCAAAACTTTCAGGCAAATGCAATTGGCAGTTCTAAAGCCAAATTCTACAACCTTTGCCAGCATCCTCCTAGCCTGTGACAAAATGGGAGCTTTGCAATAGGGTATAGAAATCCATCAAAGCATAAAGGATAGAGAAATTTTGCCAGATGTTGTAGTGGCAACTACCCTGGTAGACATGTATGCAAAATGTGGAAACATAGACAAAGCATGAACTATTTGACAAAATGCCTCAAAGAAATGTGGTCTCATGGACTGTAATAATTGCAGGATATGCACAAATTGAACTTTTTGAGAAGACTTTAGAAACTTTCAAGCAAATGCAATTGGTAGGTGTAAAGCCAAACTCCATAGCCTTTGCCAACATTCTCCCTGCCTGTGCCAAAGTGGGAGATGTGGAACAGGGTATGGACATCCATCAAAGCATGAAGGATAGAGGAATTTTTTCAGATGTTGTACTTGCAACTGCCTTAGTAGACATGTATGCAAAATGTGGAACCATGGACAAGGCACATGAATTATTTGATAGAATGCCTCAAAACAAATGTGGTCTCATGGACTGCATAGAGAGAGCTTAGAGAGAGCCTCCTGATCGACTGCAATATAAAGGAGGAAAGAAGAATGAAGAGAGGTGTAAGTAAGGCAGTTGTGCAAGATGAACCTGCATAGAAATTCATGGAAGACGTCTGTTGGGTATTTCATTTTGTATGATTTATACCTCACCTACTTATCTCTATGCAGTCTAGGCTCCCCCACAGCCCCACAAGGACTAGGGCATGAGGGCGCGAGATGGCGGGCTCTCCTCGCATCCCCGTAAAGGAACTTTTGTGTGTGCATGGGAATGTGGGAAGATAAAAAATGTGGTCTCATGGACTACATAGAGAGAGCTTAGAGAGATCTCATATGATTGAGAAGGCGACATGAAACTTTCATGGTATGTGCAATGATTTGAATGCTAGTGTGTTCATATTGTTAGCCTCCTGATCGATTGCAATATAAAGGAGGAAAGAAGAATGAAGAGAGGTGTAAGTAATGCAACCATGCAAGATGAACCTGCTTAGAAATTTAGGGAAGACATCTGTTGGGTATTTCATTTGGCGTGATTTCTGCCTCACCTACTTATCTCTATGTAGTCTAGGCTCCCCCACAGCCCTGCAAGGACCAGGGCATGAGGGTGCAGGATGGTGGGCTCTCCCCGCATTCCCACAAAGGAACTTTTGTGTGTGTGGGGATGCAGGAAGAGAAAAAATGTGGTCTCATGGACTGCATAGAGAGAGCTTATATGATTGAGAAGGTGGCATGAAACTTTCATGGTATGTACAATGATTTGAATGGTAGTGTGTTCATATTGTTAGCCTCCTGATCGACTGCAATATAAAGGAGGAAAGAAGAATGAAGAGAGGTGTAAGTAATGCAACCGTACAGGATGAACCTGCTTAGAAATTTAGGGAAGACATCTGTTGGGTATTTCATTTGGCATGATTGCTACCTCACCTACTTATCTCTATGCAGTCTAGGATCCCTCGTAGCCTTGCAAGGACCAGGGCATGAGGGCGCAGGATGGCAGACTCTCCCCGGATCCCCGAGAAGGAACTTTTGTGTGTGCGCGGGGATGTGGGAAGAGAAAAAATGTGGTCTCATGGACTACATAGGGAGAGCTTAGAGAGAGATCATATGATTGAGAAGGCAACATGAAAATTTCATGGTATGTATATTGATTTGAATGGTAGTGTGTTCATAGTGTTAGCCTCTTGATCGATTGCAATATAAAGGAGGAAAGAAGAATGAAGAGAGGTGTAAGTAATGCAGCCTTGCAAGATGAACCTGCTTAGAAATTTAGGGAAGACATCTATTGGGTATTTCATTTGGCATGATTGCTGCCTCACCTACTTATCTCTATGTAGTCTAGGCTCCCCTACAGTCCTGCAAGGAGCCAAGGCATGAGGGTGCGGGATGGCGGGCTCTCCCCGCATTCCCATGAAGGAACTTTTGTGTGTGTGTGGGGATGCAGGGAGAGCAATTATTACTGGATATGCACAAAATGGATTTGTTGGAAAGACTTTACAAACTTTCAAGCAAATGCAATTGGTATGTGTAAAGCCAAATTCCACAACCGTTGCCAGCATCCTTCCTGCCAGCGCCAAAATGGGGAGCATTGGAACAAGGTATAGACATCCATCAAAAAGTAATGGATAGAGGAATTTTGTTAGATGTTGTAGTTTCAACTGCCCTGGTAGACATGTATGCAAAATGTGGAAGCATTGACAAGGAAGGTGAACCATTTGGAAAAATGCCTTAAAGAGATGTCATCTCATGGAATGCAATGATTGCAGAATATGCATAAAATGGATTTTTTGAAAAGGCTTTAGAAACTTTCAAGCAAATGCAATTAGTAGGTGTAAAGCCAAATTCGACAACCTTTGCCAGCATCCTCCCTACCTGTACCAAAATGGGAGCTTTGGAACAGGGTATGGACATCCATCATAACATAATGGAAGTGGGATTTTTGTCAGATATTATAGTTGGAAATGCTCTAGTAGACATGTATGCAAAATGTGGAAGTATAGATAAGGCATGTGAACTGTTTGATGGAATGATTACAGGATATGCACAAAATGGATTTTTTGAAAAGGCTTTAGAAAATTTCAAGCAAAAGTAATTAGTAGGTGTAAATCCAAATTTAACAACCTTTGCCAGCATAATGCCTGTGATATCATAGATACCCACTCTCCCAAAAGCACTTCAAGTCATGCCTGTGGTGATGCGGGGCTTTCCTACATCACCGCAGGCATGACTTGAAGTGCTTACGGGAGAGTGGGTGATGCAGGGGTATCTAATTCTTGAGATAAATGAAGAATCAAGCCAAATTTATGTAATATATTTGTGCAAAGCCATATTTTTAGGAAAGCCCCCCATCACCCGCTCTCCAACAAGCACTTCAAGTCATGCCTGCAGTGATGTGGGAAAGCCCCGCATCACCGTAGGCATGAGTTGAAGTGCTTGCAGGAGAGCGGGTATCCATGATATCACATTTCTTTGAGGCATTTTTTGAAACAGTTCGCTTATCTTGTCTATGCTTCCACATTTTCATGTATGTCTAGCAGGGCACTTGTAACTACAATATGACAAAAAACAAGGATCATCGAGTTTGATACACTTACTTGGGACTGTGCATTCTCAGTTTATCTTATTCTTGTGGTTGTGAGGTGGAATTTTTGATGGTCCAAGTGATGGGTTCAAAATTTTCATAATCATGATATGGTGGTCATTGTGAGAGGACTATCATAGTATAGTAAAATGCCAAACAAAGATGATGAAAGGATAGTGACCAATTTGATTAAGGCAGTGACTTCACAAATGTTGAAGGGATAGTCCTAGTATCTTTGTTTTGAAGGTCAATGATTTCGATGTTGGAAGACAGTCCTGTAGATTCTTCCATGCCATCAACTTCAAAAAACAACACAATTGGCTGAAGGAGCTTCTCATTTTACACAATGCAGTTCACCAAGCTCATTAGAAGCTGTACACAAATATAACAAATTGAAATATGAACCTAAGAATGAATGCATATGAGATTATTCTTTCCCTCCAAGTGGGACCCTTAGTCCTCAAGACATTATCAATATAGTGGTATGTTCTCAAGGGCAATACTTTTAACCTACAGGGACCTTGCATTGTGACATGAATAGAGGAAGTTGTCTAGCAGTTTAGGGTGGTGATATTCAAGAGTTTTGTGTCAACAATGATTTCAATAAGCTATGTTTCATATGCCTTATATGGTTGTTAAATGCTAAGGCATGAATGGAAATTTCTTCAAGTGCTATGCAAGGCCATTGAAATCATAGATTTGTCCTCTAAGTCATTTGCACATGGTGAATGAAAACATGAAGAGTAAGAAGTAGAAGAACACTGGATCATAACACTGCAAAATGGTCATGAGTTATGGAATGAACTTCACTGCCCTTTTGATCACAAAGGAGATCAAGATAATAACCAACATACTGATGTGCACAGCAAATGTTCATGGAGGAGTGCAAACTTCCTTACAAAGTAATTACCACAATAGAGTTTGAGGTGAATTGCACTTGTTATTTTATGCTACTATGGATATGTTCTAACCTGTAGTTAATTGTTGTAGCATAACAAATAGGCTAAATAGTTGTTCATATACCATTGTTTCTAATTCAAAATTGCTATACCTTATTCTAGGAGCAAATCACATGGGAGTCTATACACAAGACACTATTGTTTCAAATTCAAAATTGTTGGCTCTTTCACAATTGTTTGCTTCATTTATTTGATCTAAGATAGCCTGTTGTATAGAAGATGCTCTCAAAATCACAGTAAAATCCTTTATTTCAGGAAGACTGTTCAGAATATTCCCATCATAACAATGATCAAAAGCATTAGTCATTAACTTGAACTTTGCAAGAATTTCATCAAATTCTACTTTTCCACTCTCTTTTCCATTCTAAATTTTATTCCCAATTTCATCCATGAAGAACTTCCTCATCCTGTAGATCCTGCTATTAGCCATAACTTTACCAGGTGTCGAGGATAGCTTCGAGTTTTTACCCAAGCACCAATTGACAAAATTCGGCCTTACCAAATACAATGTGTTGAAAAGCTCTTTGAAGTTATTTTGGAAGAGTTCTTGAGAGTATAATGCACAGTTTTGAATTAACCTTTTTGCATGAATTCCATTGTATCTGGTAAGGCTAAATTCTGTCAATTGCTATATTTTATCAAAATTCGGCCTTACCAGATACAATGGAAGTAATTTGATCTTGATAAAGATTGGGGGCAAAAAAATATTGAAATAATCTTTGGAAAAGCTCTTGATATACCTCATCCCTTCCAATCCATCCTATTATCATATCATTATCCTCTTGTCATTAGCCATCTTTCCATCATCCTATTGTCATAAGTGTTGTCATGAAAAATCCTAAGCATCTCACTTGAAATGGGGCATGTTATTCCTATGTGACATAGTCTCATAGATCACATCCTAGATTCCTTATGATACATCCATCCACTATAGCCTATTCTTTTACCCATCTATCTATCATAAACTTTCCATCCTATCACCCATCTTTTATCCATCCTACCTACTTCCTTGCACCTAGACTTGGTCCTCCCTTGTCATTGGTATCTAGCATACAGGCTGTACAAATTGTAAATCCATTAACACTCAAATATTTCCCAAAGTTCCAAAAAAAATCAAATAACATATCAAAAATTCCAAAAAAAATCATAAAAAGTCTTGAAAAAATACAAAAAAATCAAAATATTTCAAAATCCAAAAAAATAAAAACACCTCAAAATATAAAAAAAAAAAATATTCAACAAAAAATCCAATCATCAAACTTAGATCAATTTCCATCACATCATATCCATCAAAACAAATCCAATCAAATCATCAAATCACACCAATCTATCAATCAATCAAAATCACATCACTTGAATCCCATTAATAGTATCAATCCCAATCAATCCCATCAATTCATAAACCTTCATCATCACCATCATCATCATAAAAAATTAGAACATCTCATCTATATTGTTAAATGCCTTGAACTTGTGGATATGGGTATGTAGGCAGTCTGGAGTATGAAGGAAGTGCCCAGATTCAGACACAAGGTGATATTCCTCTTTCTTCTCTCTCATCTTCTTCTATCATCTATCTTCACATCAATCCATCACTTCTTCTAATCAATCTCATAACCAATCATTCCAAGCACTAAATCCAAATGCAAACTAATCCTTAAATCCATACCAATCAAGTCAATCAATCTTGTCAAATTATCCAATTGCAATCAATGGTCTTGATCCCAATCTTGTTGTAAACCTAATCAATTAATCAATCAATCAATTAATCAATCATCCTTGTGTTGATCTAGGGATATATCATTCGCCACCATGACAACACTATCAATCAATCAATCAACAATTAATCATTGGTTTACAACTTGATAGGGGCAATACCTTGTTTGTTTTTGTATCATTTGTGCATCCATACTTGCTTGCTTGTGTGTGTTATCTTTTTATCTTGCATTTGTATCACATCTGTATCATTCCAACGAATATTCATATCTTGTGTATGCTAGAATAACTTCTTGCATTATCCTTTGCATTTAAGGTCACATCATACCTTTTGTGCATTAGGACTTTAATTCTCTAAGCTTTCTTCCTCATACATCTAGATAAGGTTGTATTACGTTGGGGAATGAGACACATCGTCACCTTGGTCCTCATACCCTAGTGCATAACGTCTAGTGCTATATCAAACATCATGATTACTCACTTTCATTGCAACATAACGCATCATTCATTTCTTCAATCCATTTCCTTATCTTTCTTCCTTGACCAATCCATTCCATTTCGAGAGCCTACTCGTGTTTGTCCAACCGGCCTATCCTCTCGAGGGGGCATCCTCATCCTATATTTCCATCATAATCTGTTTTCCTCCATTCCATACCTTAGCTTCTTTGAAATGATGTTACTCGACACAAATTTCATCATCTCGAACATCATCTCAAAGAGGGGTATATTGTAGACACCTAAAAATGTCCAACACCTTGTCACTAGCATGTTTTGCCCTAGGTACCTATATCATTCACTTAATTTTATCCCCTTTCAATCCCATAATCCTATCTTCTATAATTAAATAATTTTTTATTTATTTAATTATTCATGGCCATTAATCCTCTCTAGTTAAATAATTATTTTTAATTGTTTAATTAGTCACTTATCTATTTTCCTATAATTAAATAAATTCTTATTTATTTAATTATCCTTCCACATCATCTCCCATCACAATCCAAATTAATTAAATAAATTAAATATTTATTTAATTAATAAAGTTTTTAAAAATAAAATCCTCTTGCTTTCTTTCTAAAATTGGAACTCATGTGTATCTAATTAGTTAATTTAATTAGATATTTCATCTATTATTCCTCATCTTTTTAGGATTTATTTCCTTTAAAGCAAAAAATTAATATCTTTCTATCTTGTTTTATTTCCTCTTTTGTCTAATAAAGCAAAAATCCAATCCTTATCAAATCTTATCTTATCTTATCTTCTTCCCTCCACATCAAAACCCTAGTCAGCCTTGCCTATAAATATGGCTTCTCACATGCCATTTAAAAGACAATTTTGAGTTTTAAGTATCTTTATTCTATCGAGTTATTTCTGCAACTTTTCTCCATCATATCCTATCAACTTTATGCTGTGATTGTGGGCAATCAACATTTGATCATCTACATCGATCAATCATGCACGTATCATTCAAGGTATTTGACAAAGTTTGGGTAAAAAGGTAATTTGCATTGTATTGTTTTATCTTGCATTTATTTGAATTTTCTCATTTACAGTATTTGGTAAGGCCAAATTTTGTCAATTACTGCTTGGGTAAAAACTCGAAGCTATCCTCAACACCTAGTAAAGTTATGGCTAACAGTAGGATCTATAGGTTGAGGAATTTCTTCATGGATGCAATTGGGAATAAAATTTAGAATGGAAAAGAGAGTGGAAAAGTAGAATTTGATGAAACTCTTGAAAAGTTCAGGTTAATGACTGATGCTTTTGTTCATTGTTATGATGGGAAGATTCTGAATAGTCTTCCCAGAATAAAGGATTTTACTATGATTTTGAGAGCATCTTCTATACAATAGGTAGTCTTAGATCAAATAAATGAAGCAAACAATTGTGAAAGAGCCAACAATTTTGAATTTGAAACAATGGTGTCTTATGTATAGACTCCCCTTGTGATTTGCTCCTAGAATAAGATATAGCAATTTTGAATTAGAAACAATGGTATATGAACAACTATTTAGCCTATATGTTATGCTACAACAATTAACTACAGGTTAGAACATATCCATATCAACATAAAATAGCAGGTGCAATTCACCTCAAACTCTGCTGTGGTAATTGCTTTGTAAGGAAGTTTACACTCCATGAACATTCTCTATGCACATAGCCAAATATTTAAAGTTCTTAAGTAAAGCTCCAAAAGTGAGTATCTTGTCATTGCATGGCTCCTACTTTTTCTCTGAGTATGATAGTGCCTAAGCTTCTAGTGTTCCTAAATGAAACCTATAGTGGAAAAGTGTAGTCTCCATCTGAAGGAACCATCTTCAAAGCTCTTCCCTAAAATGAGGGTTGAAAACATTAGAAGAAAAGAAATACCATAATTCTAAAGTAACAATTTGTATCAAGACATGTCAAAAAGTATAATTAAAAAGACAAATCCTTACAATTGAACCGTTAGAGTTTTTTTCCAACTGGATGCTTCCTAGTTATCCCTACAAGGTAGCCATCATTGATCAACAGGATTCCAGGCCAAGGGCCAATAGTACAAGAGATAGACTCTATAAATATCTCCTCTTCTTCTTCAGGCTCTGCAAAACCTAGGGGGGTATTCCCTATTCAACACCCATATGATACACACATGAACTAATTGGGATGTTGACATAAAGCAAATAAATCCTCTATTATGTAGACCAAAACTGTGAAATAAGTGCAAAGGGGCTAGCTCTGGGCCTATGTTCAGTTGTGAGACAGAGGATTTCGATCCTAAAACTACTTCTAATGTCCTAAAGGTTTGTATTTGAAATTTGAGTTTGTATTTTGTATTTTGGATGCAAAACTAGGACCTTGGATTGTAACCTCAATACTGGACCAGACAGGTGCCTATCTCAGGGCTCGGAGTCAATAGACATACACATGTGAATGGTTACCATAGACTTGAATCAATGACTAAGTTTCAAGGGGATTTCTAGTGGCTGCCTTACAGATACTTCCCAAGACCGAGTATTAAGCCATTCATGCTTACTAATATCCCTGTTGCAGTATACTTTTCCTAATGTTTAATATAGAACATTTAATTTACTCCTTGAACAAAAGTAAGAAATTAGCACTCAACACAAAAAGCCCATGTTCCTGAATCCAAAATAACCCTTAATTACTCAGATTCAAAATAAAAGATGCCCACAACCTGGAGACAAACGAATGAATACATGCAACAATGCACTTCTCATATAAAACAACATGAAACCAGTAGATTTATGCATAAAAAATTCAACAAGTGATTCATAAACTCACAAGACACCCAAAACAGAGCCACCAATGAAGTTGTATCTTATCACAGCACCAAAGTTTTTCCAGTTTTCAACAACCCAGAATTGAGTAACATAGCATGCTTATAAAGCAAGAACCTGTACTCAACAATTAATTACATGGCATTCTCTCAGATTTCTCCAGATACAATGCATTATTAGAATGGCCCCAGAATCATTCAATGCAGCCACGAGAAGAGGAGGAAAGGACAGGCAGGTTCGGGATGTGAGCCGTTGATTGAAGATTTTCACCTTAAACATGGCAATTGACTTGTCCTCTTGACCCATGCCTCTGTAAACTTTGCCATTAATGCCAACTTTATTGCTTTGGGACGCAACAATAGTTCGCATGCCTTTGAAGTTTCTTCCCACCGAGATTGCAGTCATAGATACGAAGAAATCCTTCCCTTTGGAAATTGATGCAAAGGTATTGGTAGGTTTGGTTTTGTCCACACAATAGACCTAGACTTCAAGGTTTCCTTCACAAGAACTTTCAAAACCTTATGTAACACAAGCCTATACAAGGCTATCCAAGAGATTGACCTAGTCTAGGACCACACCCTGGTGTCAACCCACATAGACTACTCAACTCTCTTTTGGGGAGTCTCTACTCAACCCAACCGACACACACTTACCTTCTAGATCAACAACCAAACTACCAACATCCCTACCAATAGGATCCCACACTACAATCAACACAAACTTGTCAAGGACATGACCCATACAAGGTCTTCGACCCAACAACTATATTCTGTACCTGCAAGGACAGTGAACAGCAAATTACAGTAAGACTGCACTATGACAGTGCCTAAGAGACCTATTCCTTGTAGCCCTTGGGATCGGCTAATCCAAGGATAACTCCAAAAACCCCCAAAGGACACACCAACCTCTTTGCACATTTGGATACCCTCTATGAACATACAACAATTCACCAAGTTGCAGAACAATACCCTGTTTTAGGCGTCCAATGACAACGAGTTCTTCTCTTTAGGGAATAGGCCTAATTTGAGGTCTTTACAAAGGAAGTGCATCAAATTCACTTACTCAGGACCAAACAAGCACCTTCATAGGACTGTTTCCATCTACAAACACCAAATCCACCATCCATTTGGTCATCCACTTGACTGTTCTTTGAATTCACACTGATTTCCACCATTTGCATACTAACTAGTCACTATGTAGACTAGTTAGAATCATGCCAAGTGCCTTGGAGTGAGGAATGCAAACCAAACAAGCAAAAACAACATGAAATCTACTCTATCTCCCTCCATCCTACTAAAAATGGTTGATGTCTTTCAGAGGATAGAGGAGAAATCCCTTATTTTGCCACAAAACCCTAGTTTTGAGGGTTTTCAGACTAGTTTGCACAAAAGGAATTGGTTCTCACAACACAAAAGGTTTCAAGAGGCCTAACTACATTCAAATGAAAGGAACTTCAAATCTCTAACACATTTCACAACTTTCAGATCCCTTGCAGTCCGTACAGTGCTGTACTAAATGACTGTTTCCAGGAAAATGCAGGAAATCATAGTTTTTGCACTCCAAAACTTCAATCTTTCATTATTCTTGG
This sequence comes from Cunninghamia lanceolata, assembly GCA_027924645.1. Taxonomy (NCBI): domain Eukaryota; kingdom Viridiplantae; phylum Streptophyta; class Pinopsida; order Cupressales; family Cupressaceae; genus Cunninghamia; species Cunninghamia lanceolata. The sequence continues at coordinate 3,235,726 of BSBN01001182.1, read as the reverse complement.
CATGTAATTACATTGTTCTACCTATATAAGGCTTGAGGAATGTTTCTCCTCCTCCTCCAACTGTACAACTGTTGTCCAAGGTAGTTAACCGTTGGACATTACCTCCTTCACAAGAAACCACATGTTTCTTAGTGTAATTACATTCGAAATGACCATATCAAGGTCTAGATTGGACAAGTCAACCAAATGGACCAAGTCCTTATTACAACTCATGAAAATGGCTTTCAAAGCCTTAGAGAGAACAATACAACATGACAACAAAACATGACATTAGCAAAAAATGACTAGAATTGGGAGCTCTTGCACCATACTCCCCCTGTAGGAAGAACTCAAGTCCCTTGAGTTGCCAATTGTTGAAGTGTCATGCCATGCTTCAAGATATCTGCCTCAATCATCCAAGTGGCCTCTGAATCAGGAAGATCCTTCCATTTCACCAAGTAGTCTTTGTAGACACCTCTCCTAGTCTTCTTGATAACTTTGGAGTCTAGAATACATTCCAACTGCAAAGGTTTGCTTGGAGGCAAATCCTTGATCCAATCAGCATCTGTATCCACCACATCTGATCCACTTTCACCAGGCAATGGGGGTCTGAAAGGAAAAAGATCACAAACCTTGAAAATTGGAGAGATACCAAGACCGGATGGTAACTCAATCTCATATGCATTTGGATTGAATTTGTGCACTATTTTACATGGCCCAATCTTCTTCATCAAGAGTTTACTTGGATGGCCCTTTGGCAACATTTCTTTCCTTAGATATGCCATAACTAAATGTCCAACTTTGAATTGCACCTCTCTTTTCTTCAAATCTGCCCTTTCTTTGTACTTTGTGACTATTATTTCCAATTGCAACTTGACTTGATCATGGACTGTTTTCATGGAGGCAGTAAAATCTTCACCAAGTGCACTCCTTTTATCCCATCCTTGGAGATCCTTCAGTTCAAGTGGCCATCTTGGGTGGAAACCATAAACTACCTCAAAAGGACTTTTACTAGTGCTCCTATTCTTTGAATCATTGTAGGCATATTCAGCCTGACTGATAACCAAGTCCCATGCCAAACCATGCTGTTTTGTAAGGCATCTTAGGAGGTTACCAAGTGATCTATTAACCACTTTAGTCTGACCATCAGTTTGTGGATGGTAGGCTGATGAAAAGGACAACTGTGTGCCCAACTTTCTCCACAAGGTCCTCCAGAAGTGACCCACAAACTTTGAATCTCTATCTGTTACAATTGACAATGGCAAACCATGTATTCTTACTACCTCTCTAAAAAATAGACCTGCAACATGAGATGCATCATTTGTGCATTTACATGGCACAAAATGAGCCATCTTGCTAAATCTATCAACAATAACAAACACACTATCCACCCCTCTGGCTGTCCTGGGTAACTCAAGTACAAAATCCATGCTTATACTTTCCTAGGGCCTATTGGGAATGGGAAGGGGCTGGTATAGACCTGCATTTGAAGACACACCTTTGGCCCTTTGACAAATTGCACAACTAGCAACATACCTTCTCACATCGGATTGCACCTTTGGCCAAAAATAGAACCTTGTAACTTGTTCTAGTGTCTTGTCTAAGCCAAAATGTCCTCCCAAAGAGCCATTATGCTTCTCCTTAATGATATTGTCCCTCATGGAACACTTGGGGATACACAACAAATTGTCCTTAAACAAAAGACCTTCCTGCAGTACAAAATCTGCATATTCTCCATGGAATGTGTTAGCCAAGTTTACACAAACATCATAAGCCTCTTTGAAATCTGAATCCTCTTTATACAACTCCTTCAAATAGTCAATGCCCATGCTTTCTAACTAAATTTCATGAACAATAAGCAACCTTCTACTTAAAGCATCAGCCACCTTGTTAGAAACACCTTTTTTATGCTTAATTGTGAAGGTATAAACTTGTAACTGTTCCATCCATTTAATATGTCTATGGTTCAATTTTTCTTGACTGTTTAGAAAGCTTAAAGCATGATTATCAGTAAACACAATAAATTTCTTGGGTAATAAATAATGTCTCCATTTCTTAAGAGCTTGCACCATTGCATAGAGCTCTAGGTCATAGGTAGAGTACCTTTGCTTGGGTTCATTCAACTTCTCTGAGAAGAATGCCACAGGATGTCCTTCTTGGCTGAGAATAGCACCAATAGCTTGCTTACTTGCATCACACTCAACAACAAACACCTTATCAAAATTAGGAAGTACTAAAGTAGGTAACTCAGCCACCTTTGTTTTCAACAACTCAAAACTAACATCGGCTTCCTTTGTCCATTGGAATCTACATTTGACTCCACCCTTGATGGTGTTGAGGATGGGAGCACTAATATGACTGAAACCTCTGATAAACTTCCTATAAAAAGTCACCAATCCATGGAAACTTCTCACATCTCCCACTGTCTTAGGAGTAGGCCAACTGAGAATAGTATCAACCTTAGAGGGATCCATCTTCAAACAGCCATTGCAAATGACAAATCCAAGGTATACAAGTTCAATTTTCATGAACTCACACTTGTCTAAGTTGATCATCAACTTGTACTCATGTAGCTTCTCCAACACCTGACCAACATGCTTCACATGCTTTTCTTTTGTCTTGCTGAAGATTAGTATGTCATCAAGATAAACAATAACAAATTTACCAATGAATTCAACTAATACCTCATTCATCAAGTGCATAAATGTACTTGGAGCATTGCTAAGACCAAATGGCATAACAAGCCGTTCATAAAGACCCTCATTAGTCTTGAAGGCAATCTTCCATTCATCTCCTTGTCTGATCTAGATTTGATGATAACCTGATTTTAAATCTACCTTTGAGTAATAGCATGATCCTCCAAGATAATCCAAAAGATCTTCAATCCTTGGCATTGGGAACCTATACCTTATGGTGATCTTGTTATGGCCCTTGAGTCCGTACATAGCCTCCATTTTCCATCCTTCTTAGGAGCAAGTACACTTGGGACTGCACAAGGACTTAAACTCTTTTTAATCAGCCCTTTCTCCAAGAGATCTTGAATTTGCCTTGCCACTTCTTCATTTTGCTGTGGGGTCAGCTTATAGGCAGCCTTGTTAGGCAATGTAGCACTAGGTATTAAGTCAATTTGATGACTTATGTCCCTCATGGGTGGTAAGGACTTGGGGACTTCCTCCACCACAAGATCTTGATACTTGTCTAGAACTTGCTGTACTTCCAATGGAATCTCCTTCTATTTTTGATCTTGCCGATCTGATCCACTCTTGGGCTTCATGACCAAGGCATACCCTTGGGTATCCTTCTCCTTCAAGAGGTTCAAAAACTCTTTGCGATTCACCAACATGACACTGCTATCATTGTTCTCCCCCCCAGTCTGCTCTGACATAGGATCCATCTTGTATGGTCTTCCATTCTTGTTGATGACATAGGTGTTCTTCTCACCATCATGTTGTGCTTTGACATCATATTGCCATGGGTGGCCAAGAAGTAGATGACATGCATCCATAGGGATGATTTCACATAACACTTTGTCCTTGTAGTCACCGATTGCAAATTCAACCCAAGTTTGCTCTTCCACCCTGAAACTTTGGTTCTTATGCAACCAAGAGATTTTATGAGGACTGATATGTGGCAGCCTCTTCAACTTACACTTCTCAACCATCTCAATGGATACCACATTCTCAGTAGATCCTGAATCTACTATGCTCTTGCAAAGTTTCCCATAGGCTAGGCCTTGGGTTCTAAAAAGATTCTTTCTTTGAGGGGGCTTTTGTTTCAAAGACATCTTCAACATAGACCTCTTAATCATCATACTCTCTCCTTCTAGGATAGGTGCAACACTTCCCATTGGTGAATTGACACTCTCATAGTCATCATCCTTTACTAACTGATTTCTCCTTCCACTGTCATGAGAACTGCTGGCTTTCTCTGGGCATTTGTTCATTGTATGGCCAACTTGATTGCAGCCATAACACCTTCCAGTGAAGATTCCTAGTCCTCTGCCTCCTCCACCATTTCTGCCCCTACCATTAGGTCTTCTCAAACCTCTGAAGCCTCCTCTATGTTCTATTTCAATTTGTGATTCTTGCTGACTATTATTTTCAGTTTTGTTGGACTGTCCACGGCCAAAACTACCTCTTCCTCTTTGGTTTCTGCCACCTCTTCCTCTGGCACTTTGTTCACCCTTCCTTCTCAGCTTTTGTTCTACTCTAGAGGCCAATAAGAAGCATTCATCCACCATTCTAGGTATCACTAAACTGATCTCATCTTGCATATTGTATTTTAGACCATTTAGGTACCTAGCCACCATCTCCTTTTCCTCTTCATTATGGTTGGCTCTCATACTTAGTCTATGAAATTCTTCTGTGTAGGCAGCCACATCCATGTCTTTTTGTCTCAAATTATGAAATCTCCTAATGGTTTGGATCTCATAGTCAGGTGGCGTGAACTTTCTTTTGAGCATAGCCACCATTCTACTCCATTTAGTGATGGGACTCTTCCCAATCTTCTCCCTCTCACTTTGCATTTAGTTCCACCACACAAGTGCAGAACCTCTTAGCCTTGTCTTGGCAAATTTAACCTTCTTGCTGTCATTGAACTCCTTGTAATCAAAGTAGTTACTCATGGCTTCTATCCAATCGGCGAGAGCATCACCATCCAATTTGCCATGAAATGTAGGCACGTCCATCTTGGGATCACCATTGTCTCCATGGGAACCCTTAAGTGCATTCAAGAAAGCTTTCTGATCTGCAGACATGTCCTACCCTTGAGGACTCTCTTCTGCCTCTTCTTCATCATTTGTGTCAGAAGAACTTCCATCTTCTTTGGTCTTGCCCTTAGACCTTCTTTCTTCTTGCAATCTTGCCTCAACCATCTCTTCCACCAACTTCTTGATGGCTTCTTGACTCATTATCTTGGGAGGTATTGTACTAGCCTCTATTTCAATCTCCTTGTCTGACATACACTGCTCTAATTAGATATTGGCTCTGATACCAATATGATGCAGAGGTATTGGTAGGTTTGGTTTTGTCCACACAATAGACCTAGACTTCAAGGTTTCCTTCACAAGAACTTTCAAAACCTTATGTAACACAAGCCTATACAAGGCTATCCAAGAGATTGACCTAGTCTGGGACCACACCTTGGTGTCCACCCACATAGACTACTTAACTCTCTTTTGGGGAGTCTCTACTCAACCCAACCAACACACAGTTACCTTCTAGATCAACAACCAAACTACCAACATCCCTACCAATAGGATCCCACACTACAATCAACACAAACTTGTCAAGGACATGACCCATACAAGGTCTTTGACCCAACAACTATATTTTGTACCTGTAAGGACAGTGAATAGCAAATTACAGTAAGACTGCACTATGATAGTGCCTAAGAGACCTATTCCTTGTAGCCCTTGGGATCAGCTAATCCAAGGATAACTCCACAAACCCCCAAAGGACACACTAGCCTCTTTGCACATTTGGATACCCTCTATGAACATACAACAATTCACCAAGTTATAGAACAGTACCCTGTTTCAGGCGTCCAATGACAACGAGTTCTTCTCTTTAGGGAATAGGCCTAATTTGAGGTCTTTACAAAGGAAGTGCATCAAATTCACTTGCTCAAGACCAAACAAGCACCTTCATAGGACTGTTTCCATCTACAAACATCAAATCCACCATCCATTTGGTCATCCACTTGACTGTTCTTTGAATTCACACTAATTTCCACCATTTGCATACTAACTAGTCACTATGTAGACTAGTTAGAATCATGCCAAGTGCCTTGGAGTGAGGAATGCAAACCAAACAAGCAACAAAAACATGAAATCTACTCTATCTCCCTCCATCCTCCTAAAAATGGTTGATGTCTTTCAGAGGATAGAGGAGAAATCCCTCATTTTGCCACAAAACCCTAGTTTTGAGGGTTTTCAGACTAGTTTGCACAAAAGGAATTGGTTCTCACAACTCAAAAGGTTTCAAGAGGCCTAACTACATTCAAATGAAAGGTGCTTCGAAGCTCTAACACATTTCACAACTTTCATATCCCTTGCAGTCCGTACAGTGCTGTACTAAATGACTGTTTCCAAGAAAATGCAAGAAATCACAGTTTTTGCACTCCAAAACTTCAATCTTTCATTATTCTTGGCATGTAATTACATTGTTCTACCTATAGAAGGCTTGAGGAATGTTTCTCCTCCTCCTCCAACTATACAACTGCTGTCTAAGGTAGTTAACCGTTGGACATTACCTCCTTCACAAGAAACCACATGTTTCTTAGTGTAATTACATTCAAAATGACTATATCAAGGTCTAGATTGGACAAGTCGACCAAATGGACCAAGTCCTTATTACAACTCATGAAAATGGCTTTCAAAGCCTTAGAGAGAACAATACAACATGACAACAAAACATGATATAGCAAAAAATGACTAGAATTGGGAGCTCCTGCACCAAAAATTTGAATCAGGACCATTGATTTCCTTCCTTCCCACTGAGATCTACGGCGTAGATTACACTGATTTGTCCTCAGTCAATCAAATCATGCCACGTAGGTGCTTCATTTCCCATTGTTGACCCTTTAAAACCTTTGTATATGCGGAATGCATATACATTCAAATGCTCACTGTGTATTCAAACTTTTGCATATATGGTTGTATATGTGATTGTATACACATACAATTGCCAACATACAAGGAGGACCACAAATTTCTTGTAAAACAAGCTTGAAGGCACCATCGGGTCTAGCTTGTATCTTACCCTTTTGTATATTGTGTTGTATATTTCAATCATACAAACATTTTAACATACAAGTTGCGGACAACAAATTTTATAAAACATTTTGAAATTTGATTGAGCTCCGCCTTGTATCTCTCTCCTGTATCTCCATCTTGTATGTCGCACATACAAAAGCAAACATACAAGTCGTGGATTCCAACTCATTTATCAGCTAGATTGGAAAACCTTTGGAATCCAGCTTGTATCTTATCCAATGTATATTTCCTTTCTATATCACATATACAAACGTGATATACAACCCGCGGACTTCAAAATCCATCTACTGCAACATACTATCCTTCTGCGTCCAGGCTTTGTACATTTTTTTTTTGTATATTTTCTTTGTACATCGCATATACAAACGCGATATACAATCACATGGGCCCACCATACTTGAGGAACATTGACTTTATTTGTATCTTGCTTGCATATTTTCTTTGTATCTTTTGCTTGCACATTTGATTGTATATTTGGAATATACAATCCCAAACATACAATGGTAGATTTCAAAATATTTCACATATATTGTTAACTCTTTGGCCGCATCCACCTTGTACATCTCCGCTTGCATATGCGAACATATATTTGGTGGACCCCACCAAATGTATCTTCCCTTGTATAAGCATAAGGCTATCGGTGAGACTGTTGCATGAATCGCCGATAGGGAAGGTCTTGGTGATATGAATGTTGTATGTTGGCCTTGCACATTTGTCTTATACATTTGAACATATATACAATCCCCTTTGTATGTCTGTGGGCCCGAGATCTTGTATCCCTTCTTAACTTATTTCCCTTAAATGTTTCCATTGTATGTGTAAACCTACAAGCAAATGCATATACAACCTATGGGGCCCACCACTTGCATCCTACCTTGCATATATCCTTTGCATCGGCTGTCGGGGAAACAATGGACTTGGCTGCCGATGAGACATGTCATGCCGACAGGCACTTTGTATGCTGCTCCTGCATGTTAAAATACATAGAACAATATACAAAGGATTTCACAGTTGCACAAAGGGCCTTTTGGACTTAGCATTTTTTCATTCTTTTATGCAGCACAATGGGGGAAAAGTGGTAATGCAATGTATAGGGGCCGGTCAACCAATGAACAATGAGGCATGAAAATGCAACTTGAGTGATTGACAACCTGCTACAGGAGGTCAACACTAAATTAGAAGATACAAAGCAATAGAGCATGGGACTTAGAAATTTTTGCAAGGGTTTTAATGAAAAAGGCTACATATGTTCTAACTTGAAACCCTAACCCTAGGTGGGCACCACCATTTTGGCTCCGACTGGGGATGTGCAGGCGCAAGGCTGTAGCGAGGACCAGACAACTCTGGGATAGACCAGGCAAAACACAAAATGTAAAACACCACCAACTATACAAAGTGTATAGACTATTTACACCTAATTTACAATGTGCACCTAGGACATTTATTCATGAGAAGTAAGGTTTTAGGAACTAACCGTGCACAGGCAATTCTAGTAGTTCACCATTTAGGGCTTGGAGAAAGTAGGAATCTTCTCCATGAGTATTGCTAATTTGATATGGGCCCATCCATAAGGGTTCAAATTTACCATGCTTACCCTTATCCTAACTCTTTGCACTCCAAACAAGGACTAAATCAATTATCTGAAACTTCCTTTCTGTGGCCCTTTTATCAAACAAATATTTTACCTTCTATTGTTTCTTGATATTTGTCTTCTGTGCTTCTCTTCTGGTTTCATCCAATGCAACCAGCTGATTTATCCTTTCAATCATTTAGTCTTCAATCTCTTTATCATTCTCTTGTATGAACCTATAAATTGGCAAGAGATTGTTCACATGTAACTTAGCTGGGGCACCATACACTAGCTCAAAAGGTGACCTTCTATTTACATTCTTCACTATTATTCGGTCAGCCCAAAGTGCCAACTTTAGCTTTGAATCCCATGCCCTTTTGTTCTTGTCTACCATCGTTTTGATGATTTTCATGAGGCTCTTGTTACTTGATTCTGCTTGACCATTTCCTTGTGGATGATATGGTGATGCATATTGCAAATCAATCCCAAAGTTGTTGCAAAAGTCAACAAATTCACTAGACCTGAAGCACATGGCATTGTCTGTGACCACTTTGACTGGCACTCCAAATCTAATAATAATGTGTTCCAAAATAAAATCCATCACCACCCTGCTGGTATCCTTCCTAGTTGGAATGGCTTCAATCCATTTAGTGAAATAGTCAGTAGCAACTAGAATCCAACTATGTCCTCCACTTGATTTTTTGAGATTTCCCCTATAAAATCAATTCCCCATTGCTGAAATGGAGCCTCCATAGTTACAGTTCTAAGGGGTAATGCACCTTCATACTTGAGTTTTCTTGAGAACCTTTGACAGGGATCACATTTTCTTACCATCTTTTGTGCATCTAAAAAAAGGGTGGACCACCAATAGCCTGCTCTAAGAATTTTGTAAGCTGTTGTCTTGGTAGTGTAGTGTCCACCACACACTCCTTTGTGCATGTCACTTAAAATATTTGTAGCTTGATTTTCATCCACACACCTAAGTAGCACACCATCTAGACTCTTCCAATATAATTCTCCTTGAAGAATTATGTATTTAATAGCATGTAACTTTAAGGTCCTTTTTTGACTATCACTGAGATGGGAAGGACAATTCAAATTCTACAAATAATACACAATATCCTTGTACCATTCAGATTCTGACATGTTAACAATCTCACCTTGAACCACATTTACCTAGCATGCCTCCAGATTTGATTCTGTCATCATCTTAGTGAAACCCTGTCCCCTTACCAATTTTGTGATTTATATCTCAATGTTGAATTCTTGCAACTTGTTAATCCACCTGCATCTTCTTCCTATTACTTCTTGCTGAGTGAAAATGTCCTTAACTGCTGAATGGGACACATATGCAACTATCTGAGATCTTACTAAGTATGGCCTGAAGCTTTTGACTGCCCTAACCAATGCATATGCCTGCTTTTCCATGATATCATATTTTGATTTTGCTGCTTGCAATGACATGCTAAAGAAAGCAATAGGTTGTTAAAAAATGGGGAGTATTCTTCAGATGACGCTAATGAAAGCACAAATCATGGGACTCAGGTCTGCCAACAGATTTCCAGTGATGAGGATGAAGAAGACAATTATGCGTATGCTCAGGATTCACGCATCTTTTTGAATAACTTGAGGAGGCCCTCTGATGAAGAGATTAGAGCTCTCACATCTGCAACAGTGGCTCAGGTCAAAAGCAACTATAACCTTAGAGGTAAGGCTCAGGTAAGTGATCCATGTCAACTAGAAGACACCTTTGTGAACCAACCAATGCATAATCATAAAGGGGCTGAACCACATAAGACAAAATGGAATAATAATAAGAAAAGTTTTAAGCAAAAACCAAGTCATGATTCTCAAAGACCAGAAAGTGAGGTTCCCCAGAATGAGGATCAAAATAAAAATTCTCAGGTCATGGATGACAGTTAGAAGGCCACTAAAATTAAGGCTGGATCAACTCAGGATAAGAATAAAATAGTGGCTCAATCTACAACTGTTATACAAAATTATGCTCCTTTTGACATAACTCAATTGTTATCTCAGATAAAGGTCTCCATTCCATTGATGGAGATGATGAAAGTTGAAGAATTCAGAAATAAAGCATTGTCCCTAATTTCAGGAGTAGCTTGTTAGGCCGAGTAGAATGTTGAGACTCAGGGTAAGAAACAGGCCTTGTGTGTTGATGAGGATGAGGTTCCTGAAGTTTATCTGGGAGTAACAATGACAAAATGCCCTTCTTAGGTTGAACCGTTTTATGTCTCCCTTGTTATTAATGGAAAAGTAATCAAGAATTGTATGCTTGATTTAGCAGCATCAACAAATATTATGCCTTTGGCTATCATGCAACAAGTTGGATTGAAAATAGACAAGGCATGTGGAAAATGCTATGCGATGGATTCTAGGGAGGTACCAGTTTTGGGATCATGAAGGATGTGGATTTTATGCTAGCAGCATATCCAGAAAAGACTTACAAAATGAACATAACAGTAGTTGACATAAAGCCACAATATGGTATGCTGTTGTCAAGAAGATGGGCATCATTAATTGGAGGAAGTATGCAATTAAATCTATCATATGCCATGATCCCAATGAATGGTAGAAATGTCAAATTGGCCAGAGAAGAAAGGTCACCAAAAATAGTTGAAAATCAAGATTCAGAAGAGCATATCTGTTTTGTGGATATTGACTGTGAGAATTTCAAAGTTGTCTTAGATGATCAAGGAAATAAAGAGAGATTTTTTCACCCAAGAGCGTGACCAACAAGGTCTCTGGACTATGTATTTTGATGGAGCCTGTTCAAAGGAAGGTTCTGGTGTTGGAGTTGTGTTTTTGTCTCCAGCAGGTAAGCTTCTAAAATTCTCTTTCTTGTTAAAGTTTGCCTGCACAAATAATATTGCAAAATATGAAGCTCTGCTACTAGGATTAAATGTTGCTTTGAAGCATGGGATTAAGATGCTGAAAGTGTTTGGAGATTCAGAGTTAATTGTTTCCTAGGTGAGGGATAAGTATGCTTCAAAAGATAAAAGGTTAAAACAATATAAGCATGTTGTGTGGGATACAATTGAATTATTTGATGCTTTTTCAATAAATTGGATAGAAAGATCAACGAATGTCATGGCAAACTTTATAGCTAATGTGGCCATAAGGCCTGATGATGTCACTCTGTCTGATGTTACAAATGTTGAGGTTAAAATGAGGCCTGCAGTGCCAGATAATGTATGTAGTTGGCAGGTGTTTGATGATGATAGAGATTTGCTAAGGTTCCTACACTGCATAGATGAGTATGCGAACTAGGAGATTGATTTTTAGAACTTTGTAGAAGTTGTGCATGGAAAAGAAACTCTTTTGGGGAAAGAGGTAATTCAGCTTAAGACAAATAAAATCCCTAGAGGGCTAGTTGCTTTAGAAAGAGCATTTGACAATAAAGACCAATTTGTTACAAAGGCATCTCCTACAAACAAGGATGATTTGGAGGAGATAAACTTGGGCACATGCCATGCCCCCAAAAAGGTATATATTGGCAAACAACTCAAGCCACACGTCAGGAGTATGTTGATTGCATTATTGAAAAATTATAAGCATGTCTTTACATGGTCATATGAGGACTTCAAAGCTTATAGAGAGGATTTATTCCAGCATGAGATTCCTTTGAAGCCTGGAGCTAAGCCGTTCAGACAAAAACAAACACCTATTAACGTAACTTTGGCTCCAACAATGGAACAAGAGCTTGTAAATCTCAGGGAGGCTGGAATAATTGTGCCTATCAGACACTCAACTTGGGTGTCCAATCTTGTCCCAGTTAGAAAGAAAAATGGTGACATAAGACTTTGTGTGGACTTTAGAAATTTGAATGTATCTTCTTTGAAAGATAATTATCCATTACCACACATGGAGGCTATGTTGCAAAAGGTGACTATTTGTGAGCTTTTATCCATGATGGATGGATTTTTAGGATATAATTAGGTGAAGATAAAAGAATCTAAACAGTACAAGACTACCTTCACCACTCCATGGGGAACCTATGTATATGTAAGAATGCCATTTGGATTAACAAATGCAGGTGCTACATTTCAAAGGGCTATAGATGTTGCTTTTGCAGGACTGATTGACTCAATTTTGGCTGTATATCAGGATGATTTAACTGCCTATTCAAAAAAGGAAGAGCAACATTGCATGCATCTAGAACAAGTTTTTATTAGAGCATTGGAATATGGCATTTCACTTAACCCAAAGAAATGTGCTTTTGGGGTAGTAGAAAGAAAACTATTGGGACACATTGTTTCCAAGGATGGAGTCAGGATTGATCCTGAAAGGGTTGCTGCAATTGATAGAATTCAAATGCCTAAAACAATGAAAGGTATTCAGTCTTTCTTTGGGCAGATTAACTTTGTTAGAAGATTCATTCCCAACTTTGTAGAGACTACAAAGGATATTTCTAAAATGTTGAAGAAGGGTGCAACTATTAAGTGGGAAAGTGAAGCAACAAGATCATTTTAGAACATCAAAGAAGCTATTAAGATGGCTCCTGTGTTGAGATATCTTGATTTTTCTAAGCCACTTCAGTTTTTCTCATTTTCTTCTTTTCACACTATTGCTGCATGTTTATTATAGAAAAATGAAGAGGGTTTTGAACAAGATATTGCTTTCTTTAGCATGTCAGCAGCAGAATTGAAATATGATATCATTGAAAAGCAGGCATATGCATTGGTTAGGGCAGTCAAAAGCTTCAGGCCATACTTAGTAGGATCTTAGATAGTTGCATATGTGCCCCATTCAGTAGTTAAGGACATTTTCACTCAGCAGGAAGTAACAGGAAGAAGAAGAGGAGATATTTATAGAGTCTATCTCTTGTACTATTGGCCCTTGGCCTAGGAATCCTATTGATCAATGATGGCTACCTTGTAGGGATAACTGGGAAGCATCCAGTTGGGAAAAAACTCCAACACCTTAAATTGGACCAAGTAGATTTATGATTTTATCTTTAGAATGTAGGAACTTTCTCTGTTGGAGCTTCACGACCTCAAATTGGATCTCAAATTGGACTAGCAGATTTATGATTTTATCTTTAGAATGTATCAACTTTCTCTGTTTGATATTCATGACCTGAAATCGGATCCAAAATTGGACTAGCAGATTTATGGTTTTCTCTATCCATTGATGTTTGTATTCCTATACTTAGGTTATGCTTCTGAGTGAAAACACTTGGAAGTGTTTCAGATTGGCTCAAGGTACTCTGGTTATGTCATTGATAGCAATCCAAGTTTGCCTGAACCATCCATACCTGAATGTTGCATCACAATCTATTCTTCCTGCACATAAAAATGCCACATATTAACCCCTTCTAAATAAAACATTTGATCATCATAAAACCATAATTAATAAATTATTTCAATTTTAGAAAGAATCCGATGTCATTTATTATCAAAACAAAAGATGTATAAATCACAAAAAATCCACTATATAAGAAGCTTTCTAATACAACTCTCAATGAATGTATTATAAGTAGAAAATAAAATTCTTCACACTCGAAGTAATGCAGTCAAACATTTATTCCAAAAGTATGTTAGCAGGAGTTAACTAAAAACAAAATGATTTTTTTCTTGGTTTCTTTTATCAATATGCCATGTGGAAATGGAATAATCACTAAGAAACCCTAACAATAAAAAAACAAAGTAAAGTTTCAAGAAAGGAAATTCTAATGTACTATTGTGTAATGGTGATGAAGGCACTTATATGAGCATGACCTGCATACAAATCCCTGCCATTGAATTTCCATCCATCCAAAGAGAAAATAAGCAATGTAAGGATTTAAGCAATATAAGTCCAAAGGGTTATGCTATAATGGTAATGGAATCACCATAAGAGCACAACCGAGGAACAAATTCTTGTGACTGTAATTATGTGATCCATAACTCTATTAGTCATGTGGCATAGTTGTGCTATAACAAATACATGATGCATTCATGTGTATCAGAGATAATCAAAGATAATATTTTTCATACCAATTTACTTAATACAATCTCCAAATATATATGTTGAATAATGATAATCATGTGCTCTAAAATAGCACTGACGGATTCAACCAAATAACAAATTATACACATGTATTCAAAACAAACCAAACAAACTAATAACAAATAAACAAATAAAAAAACCATATGAGTGTGAATATCCAACATGATGGAATCTCCAACATTCCCCCCTTATTACATCATTGTTTTAAAGTACTAATAAGAGAAGCTTGAAAACTATCAAACTTCACACGTCCAAGAGGCTTGGTGAAGATATCAGCACATTGTTCCTGAGTTGAGCAGAATTGGAGATGAATGTTGTTTTGTTGAACATGTTCTCGTATTAAGTGACAGTCAACTTCAATATGCTTGGTTTGTTCATGAAACATTGGATTGTGAACAAGCTTGAGAACACTTGATTATCACAATAGAGGATTGTAGGTTGGTTTTGTGGTACCCACAATCCTTCTAATATGCGACATAGCCATACTGCTTCACAAACTGCTGCACTTGCTGCATGATATTTTGCTTCTGTTGAGGAACGATCAACCGTGACTTGTTTCTTACTTCCCCAAGAAATAGGACCTGAACCCAAGAAGAAAACAAATCCAGATGTGGATTTCCTATCATCCACAAAATCTGCATAATCTGCATCTGTGTACCCTATCAAGAATTGATCATTCCTTTTGTATTCCAAACCATGATACACTGTACCTTGGATGTACCTTAGTACCCGTTTTGCTGCTTTCCAATGACACACTTTTGGTTCTTGCATGAATCTTGAGAGGTAATTAACAACAAAACTAATATCTGGTCTGGTATAAGTCAAGTAAATCAAACCTCTAATCATTTGTCGATAGAGAGTTGCATTCACTTAAGGAGATGAATCATAAATAGATAATTGCAAACCTAATTCCATAGGTGTAGACATGGGTTTGGAATCCATCATTTTGAATTTCTCGAGCAGTGTCTTGGTGTATTTTCTTTGAGATACAAATATATGATGATTAGTTTGCCATACTTCTAAGCCTAGACAATAGTGCAGTAGCCTGAGATTTGTCATATCAAATGCCTTCTTGAGATCATTCTTGGTTGTCTCAATCATTGCTTCTGAGTTGCCTGTGATAACTAGGTCATCAACATATACATTAATGATCACAATATCCCCCCTTGATCATTGAGGTAGAGATTTGGATCATATGGATGCCTAGTAAAACCATGTTTTTGCAAATGTTCATTAATTTTAATATACCAAGCTCTTGAAGCTTGTTTGAGACCATATAGGGACTTAACAAGTTTGCATACCTTTTCTTCTTTACTAGGTGTAATGTATCACTCTAGTTGGGTCATATAGACCTCCTCCTTAAGGTCTCCATTAAGGAATGCACTTTTTACATCCATTTGATACAATTTCCATCCAAATTGAGTAGCTAAAGCAAAAATCATTATGATGGTTTTAATTTTTATTGTGGGAGCAAATATTTCTTCATAGTCAATCCCTTCTTTTTGGGCATAACCTTTAGCTACAAGTCTATCCTTATACTTATCTATACTACCATCTACCTTATAATTAGTTTTGAATATCCATTTACAACCAATCATTTTCTTACCAAGTGGTAGATCAACAAGCTCCCAAGTTTTGTTTTTCATGAGGGATTGATACTCTGCATCCATAGCCTCTTTCCAAGGCTTTGATTCTAGTGCTTCTTGTACATTAGATGGTTCAAAATTATCAACAACTGAACTCATTAATGCTATATTTACCTCGTTGCAAGCCATGCTGCAAGTCCTTGGTCCTGAAATGGAAGTGTCTGGGACTCCATCTAGCTTTGCATTGCGAATGGTACTAGTATACCACTTAGGCAAAGGTCTTGTGATATTTGTAGGTGTTGAGTTAATTTGAATATCAACATCTCCATTATTTTTCCCATCCATGTTGAAAATAGGAGCACTATTTGGATTAGGTGATGATGTGGAAGGTGAACTTGAATCAATCTTCTCATCAAAAATTACATCTCTACTGATATATATCTTCTTTGTATTAGGATCCATAAGGCGATACGCCTTAGATTCATTACTATATCCAAGAAGAATACATTGAATTGATTTTTCATCGAGCTTCTTCCTTTTCTGTTTAGGAATGTACATATAGGCAGTGCATCCAAATACACGAAGATGAGAGATAGAAGGCTTTACCCTTGGCCATGCTTCTTCTAGTGTGATGCCATCAAGTGCTTTGGTTGGTGCACGATTTAGAAGATAAACTACTATATGGACAACTTTAGCCCAATAAGCATGTCCCAAATGAGAATCCTTCAACATGCTACGAACCATCTCCATGATGATGTGATTTCTCCATTCAGCAACTCCATTTTTTTGAGGTGTGTAAGCTATAGTCAGTTGACACCAAATTCCATTTTCCTTCAAGTAGGTGGATAATTCTATGCTGGTGTATTCCCCCCCTTGATCTGAGTAGAGGGCATGAATATGATGATTCTTGTCTTTCTCCACAAGTGTGAAACTCTTTTAAGTAGGAAAAGGATTCATCTTTAGTCTGCAAACAATATACCCATATTTTTCTTCTGTCATCTTCAACAAAAAAATAAAAATACCTGAAACCATTGTGACTAGGTGCCATGGGTTTGCACAAATCGGTATGCACTAGCTACAAAGGTTGGCTTGCATGATACTCACTAGGATAGAAAGGTGCTCTATGTTATTTTCCAGCAATATAGCTAGAACAAATGTCACTCGACTTCTCAAGTGATGGAAGCCCTTTGACCATGCTTTTCTTGCTAAGTGTAAGCAAGTAACTAGTGCTTAAATGACCAAATCTATGATGCCATAGCATAGCAAGATCACTATCCGTACTCACTAAAGCTTGATTATTGGCAATTGTATCAAGCCTAAACATTTTACCAATTTCAGTGGCACTTGCAACAATCTTTGCCTTTTTAGACTTATCTCAGATGAGACATACCTTTTTATCATCACTTTTATCAAATTCAATCCTCAAGTTGTGATCAAGAAATTGATTAACAGATAGGAGATTTTTGGTTAGTCCTGGCACATACAAAACTTCAGTGAGCTTGCAATGATGTATGCCAAACTACAAAGAGATATCACCAATACCTTGAATGTCATACGTGGTATCATCTCCAAGTGAGACTTTACCATGATGGGGTTTCAATGTCGGAAACCACTCCTCCTACCTAGTCATGTGCTTTGTAGCACCTAAGTCCACATACCATATGGAATTGGATTGTGAACTATCTTCTGAAGTGTGGGTTGAAAACACATACTCCTCTTTTGGAGAGTCTTCTTCTTCAGCAATGTTGCCATGTTGTTCCTGTTTGTTCTTCTGCTGCCATTGAGTATTGCCACTTTGAAATGGCTTCTTTTGAAACTCTTTATTGTTGGATGATCTTTTGGCCAAAGAGTTGTACCAACAATTTTTTACATCATGTCCAATCCTTTCACAAATTGGACACTTCTTTTGAGAGCTAGATGAATTACTAGATTTGGGTGGTCCACTAGACTGCTTCATAGGCTTCTTGCCTTTATGATGTGTGGTCATTGCATGATCCTCCTCACCATGATCCTAGCTTAGAGACTCTTCTTTCTGAACTAGATTCACAAGATTATCAAAAGTGGGTGTTGTCTCAGTGAAATTCAAAGTTGTCACAAAGACTTTATATCTGGAAGGAAATGCTCATAGCTCAATAGGCACTAGAGTAGTATCCTCAACTTTTTCACCTAATGCTTGTAGTGAAGCTCTCAACTCAACAATCCTTTTGAAAAAAGAATTCCAATTGTTCTCCATTCTTCATCTTTAGGCTATGTAGATGACTCTACAAATACAAGATTTGATTTTGATTCTTTGCCTCATACACTGTCCTGAGCTTGTCCCATGCATCTTTGGCTGTCGAGGAGTCTCGGATAAAGGGATGAACTTCATTAGACATGCTGAACAAAATAATTAGTTTGGCCTTCCTATCAGCTTGATCAAATGCCTTTTGCTCATCAGCATCACTTGCATGTCGTTTCGTGGTTCCATCAACCACATTCCAAACTTATTCAAACTCAAGTTAAGTTTTGAGTTTGGTCTTCCATGCTGAATAATTATTCCCACGGAGCAATTGGGAATTTGGAAGAAGGAATTTCAGAGAACTGGCAGCCATTATATTAGCAAAATAAAGTGTTGTTCTATTTCCTATCACTTAGATCAACATAATGCTGCATAGGAGAGAATAATATAGGAAAGACACAAAATTAAAACATAATTGAGTTGAAGAAAATAAGGACACTTTTGTCTAGTCACCTATGACAATGTCATCACTTCATACAAACAAGACTATTATGGTTATGGACCTACAAGATTCTTGAAATAATAGACCATGATCAAATATCCCATAAAAGATCTAATTTTTCTAAAAAATAATAATTGAAGACTATTATTGACCTTATAATTACTAATTAATATGTCTAAAAATAGATCAAGAAAACCATGTTAGATTTGTGCTCGTGGGAATGAACAGTTCTGTAGCAATAGCAATAGAGAGAACATTCTTGTAACCATTGATGAATACGTGAGAAGTAGCTACTTATGTAGAATAGTTGTGATCGTGGATTTGTTGCCTTCTGGGGTGTTGGTTGATGAACTAAACACCAATACATCATGTATATAGTGGCATCCTGACTAGCTATTCTTAAATATCATCCACTTCAACAGTCAAAGGTCAATTTTGGCTAATAAAAATAGGACAAATATTTACCACTTTTTGTTGTGAATGAGGTGTAAAATCCCTATTGATTGTCTGACCATTGAGGCAGCTATTCATTGTTTGGAACCAGAGAGAATATCATAGTGTTGTGAATGGTCATTTAGCATTGGAGGCATAGTCTCTTACTATTTGTTTTCAATCAATCAAGTTGGGCATTGTGCAGATTATGCAGGCTTTATGCTCAGAGAAGAAGAAGATCCATAGCTTAGTCACTTGCTTGAGCTCTCAATTTTCTCCTTCCATGATTTAATCGTGGGTCTTTACATATGAACAAAATTGCAACAAGTTAGTGCTTTCTTGCCATGCATGTTATTTTGCACACGACATTCTTTGCGTGCAGTGTATTAGTCAATATGTGAGGAGGAGGACCACTCGATTGAAGAGTTTTATGCCTCCAACTCTAGAGACAAGTCAGGATCACTCTACTTAAATATCATCCACTTCAATGGTCAAACAATCAATAGGGATTTTACACCTCATTCACAACAAAAAATGGTAAATAT
Source organism: Cunninghamia lanceolata (assembly GCA_027924645.1). Lineage (NCBI taxonomy): Eukaryota > Viridiplantae > Streptophyta > Pinopsida > Cupressales > Cupressaceae > Cunninghamia > Cunninghamia lanceolata. The sequence continues at coordinate 3,216,110 of BSBN01001182.1, read as the reverse complement.
TTGTCCTATTTTTATTGGCCAAAATTGACCTTTGACTGTCGAAGTGGATGATATTTAAGAATAGCTTGCCTCACTCTACTTAAATATCATCCACTTCAATGGTCAAACAATCAATAGGGATTTTACACCTCATTCACAACAAAAAGTGGTAAATATTTATCCTATTTTTATTAGCTAAAATTGACCTTTGACTGTCGAAGTGGATGATATTTAAGAATAGCCTAGCTACCTAGACTCCAAATCACGTGATATAACCATTGGAACTCTAAGCGATGGGTGTTCAAAACAATAGACCCTTCACCTGCAATCTTGAACACTAAATAATGATCTTTAGGAAAATTGTTAACTCTTAGAAGCAGTGAGACAATGAAGGCAATAGAATAGGCGTCCTTAACTCCTATCATGATGCTCGAATTGGAGGCATCTCCAACTCACAATATAATAGGTACAAAATCTGTAGCACTCTGATACCATATCAGAGATAATCAAAGATAATATTTTTCATACCAATTTACTTAATACAATCTCTAAATATATAGGTTGAATAATGATAACTGTGTGCTCTAAAATAGCATTGAGGGATTCAACCAAATAAAAAATTATACACACATATTCAAAACAAACCAAACAAACTAATAACAAATAAACAAACCATACATGTGTGAATATCCAACATGATGGAATATCCAACAATGTGTGACCCAAGTTTAATGTGGCTATGTTGTGATAGAAATGGAGGCACTCATATGAGCACAATTCATGTACAAATTAATCACTATCATCACAATTAGGTGTCAATCATCATTGGGTGCATTTAGGTTGACTCAAGTTTAATAGGTTACAATGTAATGATAGCATGATCTAAGAGCAATTACCTGTTGCTACAATAAAGAGCCTATAACTTTGGTTGATATGTAGAGTAGTTGTGTTATATCAATTATGTAGTGCATTCAAGCACAACCCATGTTTAATGGGCTATTCTAGAGAGTGATCAAGATTTTCTAAACCTTATGAATGTTACTTAAAAGTGTACATCTTAAACTACAGACCAAGTTTGTTACATAGTTGAATGCAATCTTGGGTTACCACAAACTATAATAATGTGATCTACAATAACCATTATGGGAAGTATTAAAGCAAGACCCATGCTATATAGGATACATTTCCTTGACCAGGTTTACATACCTTAATGATCAAACACAAGCTTCCTACACACTCTAGGATACAATCCAAGATCATACCACACCCTATCAAGACAGCTAATTTTCTGACCCAAGATTTAAGGTTGTTTTTTAATACCAACAAAAGCATTGGCAAGAGCATGACTAGGGTACAAACCCTAGGCCTCTGTAGAAACATAAACCATAACTCTAGTGGATTAGTGAGGTTGTAATACCAGAAAGATTGAGACATTGTAGCCAATAACAAAATCTTGCAATCTAAAGATTGTAGCCAATAGCAAGCACATAATGTAGCTCAGTGACATTTGCAAATGCAATCTATAGTAAGAAGAATGACAATCACTTGAGGTGTGATAGTAAAAAAGAGGCTAAGCAGTGACAAGATAATAAAGCTCAAACCTTGCATAGTAAAGTGGAGATTTTAACAGTGAGTTTCCTTACCCCTACTGACCTTAAGGGTTTTTCAAATGCTATTGACAGTGATAAACAAGTGATAAACAAGGAAAATGTAATAAGGGAATGACTGTCCAAATGAAGTAATAGTGCTAATCACAGGTTCAATCTTTCTTCTTAGCCATTGTATAATGGAGGTAGTGGATTGCATGTTTGAGCAATGTTTTGAGACTCATCAAAGATGGTAAAATAGTGAATAATACCTTGTAGATTGTGAAGTAGTGACAATAATGTTGAAGGATCTTAAGACCCACAAGACCATGAAACAATGAGTCCCCTGTAGTAAGTAAGTAGGTAGTCTATAGGGCATGGATTGATTTTATTGAAGGATGCTCATGAAAGGAATCTTCAAGTGATAGTGAGTGAGCTGTTTGAGATTCTAGTTGAGGGTGCAATATCCAGTCTTAAAGGTAGTTAGCAAAATAGTAAATATGAAAGAAAATCAAACCCTATATAGTAAACAATTCACAATGTTATCTTGCATAATGCCTTGAGTTTGAAGACAAAAATCTCATTGTATCTTGATGAAAGTAGTGACCTTAATGGTCAATCACTGGCAACCATGATTTTAAAACATGCTATTGTGCTTATGGAGGCAACATTTTAAGCAAGGCAGTGAGTGGTGCTTTGGAACAATGGTAGGTATGAAGGACTTATTTTATATGCATACTATGCAGTCTAGCTTAAGACACCATTCTTAGAAGAGATTAAAGGTGGATTATGGAACTCAAGGGTTACCATGATAAAGATTAAAGTAAAGACTGAGATCTATTTAAAAGCCATTGTCATGAAGATATTAAAGATGTCACATGCAAAACCCTAGCAGCTGGAGTAATGAATACAGTGCCAAAGAGGACAGTGAGCTAGGGCAGATTTAGGAGATCTCCACATTATCTAATCACATGCAAATACATCATTTATTTATTTTTTTAAATTAAAAGAAATCATTCTAAACCCTATATAGGATACATTCTAAACCCTATATAGCATACATTGATACTTCAAAAGCATATAAATTAGGAATTTGAGATTATGCAAATATATGTCAATTAAATACCTAGATTACAAACAGTAGCGCGAACAATGTAACCCTTGTTGAGCAGATCAGGAATGAGATAAGCAGCAATGAATCCTATGCCTCCTGTCACACACATATCCTTACCATTCTCTGTCATTCTTTATTGAAACACTTCTCCATTTTGGTGGGCTATGCTTGAAAATAAGGTTTGGACAAAGGTTTTAGAGTATGTTTATTAAAATGAAAACTCTATTTTGGTGGGCTACGCCTGAAAATAAGATTTCAATGAAAGTTTTATAGTATGTTTATTAAAGTTTTAGAGTATTTTGGTGGGCTATTAATTTTTGATTCCTTAAATGATTTATTCAAATAGATTGTGATAAATAAATGACTAACTATTTAGTCATTTTTATTTGTGTGACTAGATAATTTTTTAGTCAACGACCAAATTAGTCATTTATTTACTCATTTAGAGATGAGGTGCAAAAAAATAGTAGAATTTAGTCATTTTTAGTTGTTGTGACTAAAAGTTTTAGTCACTTAGTCATTTATTTACCAAAATTCTACTAGTGCTTGTGGGAGTGCATGTTGTTATGAGACCATCAACATGGTATAGTAGGTTTTCAGATTTTGTGCTTCTTTATAGATGTTTACAGGTGTTTTTAGAGTTGGACTTTGATGGAGATAGGTACACAAGTTGTCTTCTAGTTTGAGTACATGGTTGATACACAGGTGAGACATGGAGTCTCGTTTTAGTGGGAGTTGAGTACATGTACAATGATGATGATGATGATGATGATGATGATGATGATTATGGTGTCATGGATATGCAGACACACTTTTGCATTGGCATGGCATGATCATGTATGTGATTGACAAGTATGGGCTATGATGATTGATTCATGATTACAGGTGGTGTTGCGGTGTTGTTTTAGGGGATTGTTCTTATCTCCTAGATGCTTGATTAGTTCCTTAACTATGGTTACTCATTTTTGGACTTGTTGGCAAATTGAATCTAGTGTTGATTTGGTATTTGAGTCTTGGAGTCTACAAGTTGTCTTCTTTGATATCTCAATTTGCATGTTACTAGTGTGATGATGAGTTTGCATCTTACATTTGTTTGGATCTACGAGTTATGTAGTTTTGTGGATTAGCTACCCCTTGTCTACAGTGGGATAACTCAGATGTGGACTATCTATATCCACAAGATTGATTTAGTGTTAATGTAGACTTTGTTAGTTGGCCTTGTCTGTGGTCATTTGTACATTCATATGTTGCATTGGGATGAGAGGATGGATGATTAGAGTGCCTAGATAGTCAGTTGTTGGGACTTAATAGCATGTTTATCATGATGTCATGGATAGCTTGGATACATGGTTCTATGTGAACTTTTGATAGTGATGGTTTTATCTTATTGGTTTGGAGATTTTGGTTTACTCGACCTTTTGGGAGTTGTTGATGTTACAGCGAGATTCCTTGATTAGTTTGGGGCCATGGATAATCTTCATTTAGGAGATGGTTTCTTTGTTGTCATGGATAGCTCGGTATCATGATTTAGTGGAAGCTTTGGCAGCGATGTGGACTCATCATTTGTGATGGATGATCTTCTGCAGTGGTTGTGGGTGTCTTGGAGAGGCTCTTGGATTATGATTCTTGTTTCATTGAGAGTGCTTTGACATCCTAATTTTTATTGTTAGTAGATGGTTATCTTGTTGAAATGCACAAGATAACTAAGAGGGGGGGTGAATCAGTTGTCTTAAAACTTTAACCACTTATCAACACATCAAATGTTCAATCACTATTATTAAGATTCAACCATGAAAGCATGAAACATGAAGCTCAACACAATAATACATTCAACACATGAGACACCATATTTTTTATGTGGAAAACCCTATAAGAGAAAAACCATGGTGGGTGTTCACCCACAAAATATATATGTTATAACAATACCAAAAAATAGAGGCTCAATTCCCAATATGCTCATTGCAAATGTTGAGGCTCACTGCCAAGATTAGCTCACTGCCAAGGGGTGGCTCACTGCCCAGGGTTGGTGAACTGATTTGATAGCATCTACACCATGCCTGGGTTCAATTCCATTGAAGCTTATTATAACTCCTCTACTCTGCTCTTCTTACACCTTTTCACTTATCTTCACATTTTCACACAAGGACATATTTTTTGCAACTACATTACATGTTTTTATATAACTCATCAACCTTGGAATGTACTTCAAGGTTGACATTACATTCATCAACCATTGGAACAATCTCCAAGGTCGACATTACAAACATACATAGAAATAGGTCTAGACCTAAACAAAATTTGCTAAGGTAAAGATGTATGCATATCATGTGTTATGCCTTAGTTGGGACTCAATTGCAATCTTCCATGCCATGACACACTTTCACAATCTTTGATGTATCTCCACAAGTAGTGAAAACAACCAAGTTGGCCAAGACTGGTTTTAACACTAAGTCTTCATCCACGATCCAAATTTCTCTTTGCAGACTAGTTCAAAGGTAGGAACACAATCAAGAGACATCCACAAGCACATTGTAATTACCAAGAACATCTGCACAACCTCTATTCACTTTGTCAAAAAGATTTTTCAATCTGGAGTACTTAAACATAACTGTTATCCACTGCCATAAAGAAAAGATCACTTGCGGACCACCAAATCATGAACCATTGGAGTTGAAGGAACTTATCATCATTACAAACTTGATTCCATAACTATAGACTAAAATACTTAAATGCGGAGGAATGCGGAACATAATACATTCTCCTTGTCACCACCAAATATACAGAAAAAGTAGTTTTTACTCTGGTGAGCATAACTCACTCAAATTTCCATACCGGAGGCTCAAACTTGGAACATAACATCTTCAGACATGCCTCTAAATAAATTTCAATCCATAGACAAAGAAACACAATTTACAAGAAATGTGGAGCAACATACTGGACTGTTCTGTTGTAAACAAAGATACTCTTCTATACACTGTTTCCACCAGAGGAGGAAATTTTCTCAAAAGCACTTGGAAACTCAATATCAGGATCACTTACTCATTATCTTCAACACTTATATAAGATAGTGCAAAGAATCTAACTTATTACAAGAAAGCATCAAAACAAGAGCACAGTTGACACTAATGACAACACAGATATGTTGACATCAATGACAACACTGGTTAGGCACATACTTGCAACAATCTCCCCCTTTGTCATTGATGACAACATATGATGTGAAAAACTATAAAGACCATCAAGACAAGATACTCCCCCTTTCTTTTTACACATCTACACTATTTTTCACATGATTTCTCTCCCCCATTGACATCAATGGCAAAGGGCACATACTTGCACTCTGCTACTCTAGTCAGATTGACATTGTTCTTTCATCAACATTGTAACACTTACTGCTCTTCATTAGGAACCCATGTCAGTAACATTTAGCTATTCCCCTTGAGAGGTAGCTCTCAAAACATCAATCCATATCAATGAATGAGGCTCTAGGCTCTACTAGATTAATGCATTCCTATGCATCTTAGTTCAGAGTAGGAGGGGTAATAACCCCTAACTTTTCTCTGAGATACTCAAAGTATCCTTAGGTAGAGGATTAGTGAAAATATCTGCAATCTAATCCTTTGTAGATACATATTCCATCTTTATTTCATTCTTTGCCACCTTTTCTCTCAAAAAGTGATACCTTATAGATATATGCTTTGTTCTTGAGTGCATCACTAGGTTCTTTGAAATGTTTATATCACTTGTATTGTCACAAAAGATTGCAATTGGATCTTCATACACAATTCTTATATCCTTCAAATTTTGCTTCATCCATAACACTTGAGTGCAACATGTTGCTGCAATATACTCTGCTTCCGCATTAGACAAGGAGATTGAATCTTACTTCTTGCTTAGCAATGAAACCAATCTATTTCCCAAGAAGAAGGCACCTCCACTTGTGCTTTTTCTGTCATCAACATGTCCAACCCAATATGCATTTTTATAAGCACTGAGAGTGAAATCATTATCCTTTGGATACCATAAGCCATGATCTGATGTGCCTTTCAAATACCTCAAGATTCTCTTGACTGCCATCATATGTGACTCTCTAGGATCTTCTTGAAATCCTGCCACAAGACATACTACATGCATTGTATCAGGTCTAGTTTGAGTTAGATAAAGTAATCCTCCAGTCATATATTTGTACATTTTCTAATTAGTCTTAGGTGATTCATTAGTTTTGCTCAACTTGCAGCCAGTACCATGGGAGTGCATACTGGTTTGGAGTCCTCTATCCCAAACTTCTTCAACAAATCTTTCACATACTTAGATTGAGAAATGAAGATTCCTTTATCTGATTGAGTAATTTATAGACCTAAAAAGAAATTCATTTCACCAAACACAGACATCTTAAACTCATTTTGCATTTCCCCTACAGATTTCAACATACCTTACATACTAGGCTCTGGGGGCTTGCTTCAGTCCATACAATGCCTTCTTCAATCTGCACACCATGTCATCTTGGTATGATAACTTAAATTCTTCTAGTTGTTCAATGTAGACCTCTTCTTCCAACTCTCCATTGTGGTCACAATCTCTGTCCTGATTTAGACCTTTGTTGCTAATTCTTGACCTTGTCCTTTCATGCTGAGGCATCAACACCAATCCTTTGGAAGGGGAGAAAAGATTTTTCATTAAGGATCCCCCTGTGCCAAAGCACCAAAATTACTTCCTAGAGGAAGTATCTGCACTAGAATCTGGTGCGGACTCATCTTTGACTTCATTTACTTCCTTCTTGACCCAAACTTTGTTCATCTCCTTCTTGATTTCTGTCAGATCAACCTTGTCCACTAGTTTCTTCAGTTTTGCCTAAGTATCCTTCTTCATGTTCTTACTTCTGCAAAACTTAGAGGTATGTCCAAATTTATTGTGATTGTAGCACACAACATTTCTCTAGCTATGATGTAGGAGCATCCCTAGTTCAAGAGCAATCTTGCATCAACCAAAAACATTTGTATTTCAATTTGTTTCTTTCATTTTTCCAGTTCAGTCAGTAACAGTTTCTATATTTTGGTTTGTATTCTACTGCAGTTGCATTTCAAATCTTGTAGAGTTGGACTTAGCATCTAAATTCATTCATCTACATCATATCCAGAATTTAAGCATTTGGATCAAGTACCGTAAAGTTATTACTATCAGAAGATCAATTATTTTCTCATAATAGAGCATCCTGACAATCTCTAATAATTAGTTGAAGGAGAAGACTTGCAGATCATTTCTCGACCCATAGAGACTAATTGCACATCATTTAATGATCTATGGTTCGTGGCCAACCTTTCCCAAGATCCACACATCATTACATGGATTTGCGGAAGTGTTCTACATGATTAGGCTTGACCTATCCGTGTACACATGTTACAACTCTTCATTAGAGTTTGTGACCTTTCTTGGCCGACGCAGAGGAATCTATTGTTCTGGAGATGATATATAATGATGTAATAGATCACTAGGAAAGCAGTTATCAAGTTAGAAAGTGATTCACATAGAGATAGTTCATAGTTTGGATTTTTTGCTAAGGAGCTTCAAAGCTATATCTTGTGCATATTTTGATATTCTATAATTAGGCCTGTTAGCCCTAATTGTAAGCCCACATGATGCTAGCCAGATTGTATTTGAATTCTATGATATATTAAATGACTAAATTTGCATTTGTTCCATATCTTTGAATTGCTTCCGTTGTGTCTACTCTTGCTGCCACTACAACAAATCCCTATGATTAGCTCCCTTTTTTGCTTCCACCCACTATTTTAATGTATTTTTCTCCATTTTTTTGAAAATGTTGGCGCTATTTATCAGGATGGCACTATTTTTGGCATTTTTTGCATCAACTAGAACAAGTCAATGCTAAATTAGGTGCTAATTAGGGCCTAATTTAGCTCCTATTGTAGCACCTAATTTAGCGCCACATTTAATGCCTGATTCAATGCCTAATTTAGTGCCTTTTTTAGTGCCTTATGTAGCACCTAAATTTAGCACCTAATTGAGCGCCTAATTTATGGTTACTTGGGTTTAGGAGTATTATTTTGGGTTTAGGGTTTATGGTTTTGGGGTTAGGGGTTAAGGTTTAGAGGTTAGGGTTTAGAGTTTAGAGAGAGATAGAGGACTAATAAGGAGACATAGAGGAGACCAAGGGGAGAGAGGGAGATAGAGAGTTAGGAACATGGCCAGAGACATAGGGAGAGAGATTGAGAGGTAGAGGGATAAAGGTGATAGGGAGAGATGGGAGAGATAGGGAGATAGAGGTTTAGGATTTAGGGGTTAGAGGTTAGGGTTTAGGGGCATTATTTAGGGTTTAGGGGTTAGGGGTTCATGTTTAGAGGTTTAGGGTTTAGGGTTTATAGAGAGAGAGGAATGATAGGGAGATATAGAGGAGACTGTGGAGAGAGATATGGAGATAGAGAGTGAGGCACATGTTTAGAGGTTTAGGGTTTAGGGTTTATCTCCCTCTCTCTAGCTATCATCCCTCTACCTCTCAATCTCTCTCCCTATCTCTCTAGACATCTCACTCTCTATCTCTCTATCTCTCGCTCTGTCTCCTCTATCTCTCCCAATCTATCTCCTCTCTCTCTACCTATCTATCTCTCCCTATCTCTTACCTTTCTCTCCCCTATCATTCCTCTATCTCCATATCTCTCTAGACATCTCTCTAGTGATCACTCTCTATCTCCCTATCTCTCCCCTCTATCTCCTCTATCTCTCCCTATCTGTCTCCTCTCTATCTCTCTCTACCTAGCTATCTCTCCCTATCTCTCTATCCTTTGGCTCTCTCCCCCTATCATTCCTATATCTTCCTATCTCTCCCTTCTATTAATTCTCCCTCTCCCTTATCGACGAAGGAATTAATGAACAAGAAAACTAGGACTCTCTCTCTATCTCTTTGTCTTTATCTCTATCCATCTCCCTTAACAACAAAGAAAATGGAAACAAGAAAACTAGGACATGAAAAGAGGGATGAGGATATAAATTGGCAAGATGAAATGGAAACAAGCTAATAAAACTAAAGTTCATTGGATGGGAAGAATGATGAGAGGAGAGGTGGAAAATAGTAAAAGAGGGAAAAATTTGTGGGATCTAAAGGGAAATTGGAAAGGAAAAGGAAAACTAGGAAAGCTAGGAAAATGATTTAACTAGCTAGGAGTTGGTAGATAATATATAGGTCAGAGAGAGATAGAGATAGAGATAGAGAGTTGCTTGGGGTTAGCGGTCAGGGTTTAGGGGTATTATTTAGCATTTATGAGTTTAGCATTGCTCAAGTTTAGGGTTTAGAGTTTACTAGGGTTTACGGTTTATGGTTTAGGGGTTAAGGTTTAGAGGTTTAGGGTTTAGTGTTTAGAGAGAGAGGATCAATAGGGAGATATAGAGAGTGAGGAACATGGCCAGAGATGTAGGGAGAGATATTGAGAGGTAGATGAATGATAGAGATAGGAAGATAGGGAGATAGAGGTTTAGGGTTGCTTGGGTTTAGTGTTTAGGGTTTAGGGGTTTGCGGTTTCTCAGGTTTAGTGTTTATGGCAGGTCAGGGGTTAAGGCTTAGGGGCATTATTTAGGGTTTATGGTTTAGGGGTTAGGGGTTAGGGTTATTAGGGGCATTATTTAGGGTTTACAAATCTTCAAGGATCTAGATAGTGTGGCTATACACATTGGTATAGATGTTGGTGGCTAGTTAGACACATGGAACATCAACAACCACATGTTATGCTTCCATACACGTGTGCCACCTAATGACATTTGTACTACAAAACATGATCATATAATTGGCATTGTATGCGTCTGACACATGGTGATGTCCATGTATGCCACATGCCACAATGATCTACTAGTTGGCACCATACAAGTTTGACTACATTTGTTCTCATCCCATCCATATAAGAAATGCACCATACAATATGTTGGATACTTGTCAACATCTACATGGAGAATAAGTAATGGTATTCTTGAAAAAATGCCTACTTTATACATTTTGTAGAGTAAAAGTGAGGTATATATAACAAATTTTCATCTTACCTCTATGTATATTTCCTTTGTTCATTTTAAATAGAAGTGACATATATGTTAGAACCCTTCTATATTTGAATATGTTTTGGTTTACATATCTATTTTCCTTTATGTATTCTATGATTTTATTACATTAATAGATAATATAGGATTGTCCCTTAGTTCACCTTGGGAATTAGATGAAATAACATCTGAAGTTGACTGTAAATTAACAACATGGTGAGCATTTTGTTGATTTTCTTGCTTATTTTCACCCTTTTGAAAACTAAATTTTCCTATTGAAAATTTGAAGGATGAGATTGATATTTAAGTGCATTAGACTTAAGAATTTGATAGTGTATCAAATTCATCATTAGGAATTTGATAGTGTATCAAATTCATCATTAGGAATTTGATAGTGTATATTTGTTGACAAAGTTTAAAATTTAATTACATAATCATGATTGCACTCATTAATTTGATCCTTGTTTGATGCTCTCCTATTTCTAATTCAATCTATCTTAATAGTGAAGGAAAATAAATACATGGGCAACCCATAGAGAAATTTGTCATCAATTTTGTTCCTCAAAATTGTCTCATGATATGGTGAAGGAAAAAATTACTAAAGATAAATTGTGATCATTATTCATCGACCCAAAAACTAATGCACTGTTAGAAATGTAGATACCTAAATCTTACCTTGGCCTAACGTCAACCAGATCTATCCCACATCTCCTCTTACAATGTTAATTAAATAAATTGTATTTATTTAATTAACCACTTTGATCATTCCTCCTAATATTAGTTTAATAAGTCACACTATTTAATTAATAAATCTAACCGTTCTTCTGACATTAATTAAATATTAACCCTTTCTCTAAAGTCTCATCCTTAATTAAATAAATCCACATTTATTTAATTAAATCAATCACCCCCAACATTCCCCCACAACTAAATAAATACATATATATCATAGCCATTGTGAAACAATCTTGACTATTTTTGACTATATGAGTGTTTTTGTTTATTATGTGGGAACAAGAGGAATAGAATATGGCACATACCGCATTCCTGTAGAGCATAAAAGAACAATTTGCGGCTTGCCAATAGGAAGTGGTTGATATGAAGAAGCTACCGCTACCCCGTGGACGGTTCATCTCACACTTATGGCTTGCCAGTGTTTGGGTGCATACAGTCTCTTCTCGTGGTCCTATGAAGGTTTGAAAAGTAACCGGCTGCATTGTGGTAATAACACTTACCATGTCCCTGCAAGGGTTTCAATCGAGGATCGTGATAGAGAGGCAAGAGGAGAATGTAATGGGTTTTTGCCCTGCCATCCTGCGAAGGTCATTCATAACATTTGTGGGTGGCCAGTAAACATAAGGACATCAAGTAATAATTTCCCGCGGTCCCACAGGGGTCAATCTAAACATTTGCGGTTTGGCAATAAAGGATGAAATAGAAGTGTAGTGGCTATAAGCCATCGCTATCCCGCAATGGTCATTCATAACATTTGTGGGTGGTCAGTAAAAAGGACATCAGGTAATAATCTCCCGCGGTCCCGCAGGGGTCAATCTAAGCATTTGCAGTCTGGTGGTAAAGGATGAAGTAGAAGTGTAGTGGCTGTAAGCCCCCGCTATCCCATAGCCAGTCTGGGCATGCCTTTTGGTGACATGGTAAAAGAAATAAATGGCAAGCACATTTAATGCATGGTCACGGTTATTGAGAATTATTGTCAAATCTTGAGAAAGGAGTTGAATGCTAAGATTTCATGATCTTGTGGTATGAACCAGAGTAATGGTGATATGATGAACTCCTTGGCTGAATAAGATTCAAAGATTTCTTGGCATTTGCTCATTTCAGAGAATTTAGACATAACTTGGAGAAGGCGCAACTCAGCTCAGTGTGTTTCCTGCAAACTACAATTGACCGGGTAAGTCCATTCCTGCACTCTTTGATTAGAAGTTGGCGTATATTTTACTCTATTTTTTAGTTGTTGGTACTGGGGGTTCTTGTAATTGCATCTTTTGTTAATATAAAATTTCTCTTTTAAAATAAAGCTGGGGCAGAGCTTTTGTGTTATACAGTAGGGGGGTTGTAGTCTGTTCTATCTTTGCTACTTACAAAGTTACCCAATTTGACTGTGATGCTGACTGAAGATACAAATCCTATTCTTATCCATTCTTGAATGGGTTTATTTTTAATTTTAAATACTGTTCTTTTATTCCTATGTCTACCTACATTAATTGGCCATGTCAAGTTCATTTGCTCTTTCACTCTATTTTTTAATTGCTAGTACAGTAAGTTGAATTTTGAAAAACCCTAGCCTGTTCACATCATTAAACATGGCACCCAAGAGATCTAAGTCTGTCAATAAAGGTGATGAGCCTGTAGTTCCCAAGAAAGGACCACTTCAACAATATCTGCTAGAAGTATTTCCTCAGCCCATAGACAAGGGTCCAAAGTGAAAGGAAGCTAGGTGTGCAGAAATTGCTTCCTACACTAATCTAATGAGGAGAGAACAGTGCAAATTCATTTTAACCTTTATAATTACAGAATGTTTAATATAACAACAAAGATATTGCAGCAATGCACCACATAAGAATGTAAGACAGAAGAAGAGAGACACAAGATATACGTGGGAAAAACCTTTATCAGGTAAAAAACCCCACACTCCAAAACCTGCACAATGTATTATCAAAACTATAATGGTTTACAATACACTTGCAATGCAAGCTCTTAGGAGTTTTTGATACTCATATCTGGAGACAAACTAGTAGCATAACAACACCTATTAATCACCTCATCTTTCTCCTCTCCAAGCACCTGCTTATAATGAAGTTTTCAAGGTAAAACTGAACATATCTTGGAATGGGCGTCCAACTTGGCCTCATGGCCCAAAACCAATGTCTAGGGACACTTGTTCAACACTGCAGCATGGTCATGACACTTGTCATATCACCCCATCCCAATATGGTCACCTATTTCCAATTTGGGCAATGACAGATGCTCTTACGCACCAACCATCTGTCATAGAATCTGTCATAGCTGTCATAACTTACAGCGGTAAGAGAATCTATCATAAACATGCTATAAATAGCATATTCTCTTACAACATGACATAACCCTGCTTGGGGCACCCAAAGATGCCTTCTTCCAATATGCCTTGTGACACATGTCTTCACTTGTCATAGAACCTTTTATTTCTGACTCTTACATGTCATAAAACTATCATAGGAATCTGTCATGACCGTTTCAGTCAATATTCCCTTACACAACATCCAAGATGCCAACACATGGAAAAATATTCCTACCACTAAGTGGGACGCCTATCTCCTCATGTGAGGACAAAATTACATGTGGTCATATGCCATGTAGGATGACACATCACCGTGCCAACTCCCACAATATGACAACATAGGATTATAATCCAATTAATACAATAGTTAATAAAATAATAAATATAATGTAAAAATACAAGGAATTATCAAGGTTGAGACACCTTAATTCCCAACATTCTCCCACTTGTCGAACACCTTGTAAGAGCCAATAGAACTAACATGATTTAACTGCTATAGGCTGAAAGGCCCATAGACTCCGAACACTATCTAAACTTCTTTGTGCCCACTGGTTTCATTAATGCATCTGCAACATCACACTCTGATTGTCACAATAGATAGTAAACTATCTTGCACCAACACCAATATCTAAACACAATATCTCTTAAGCCAAATGGCTTCCTTGCAAGCATGAGTAGCTGCCAAATACTCAGCTCAACCGAACTCCACTATGCTTACTAGCTTTATAGAAGCACCTGTAACATCTTCCAAATGATCACAAACATGAAAAAATATTAGAATGCCAAAAATATGATGAAACACTAAATGCCACATAGACACACCAATGTATCCAACTTCAAACTAATTAACAAAACATAATTTGAAGTCCAAACATCTTCAAAACAAGATCAAGCATGTAAGCTCCAAAAAAATTAGAACAACAACCATAGTTAGTTGTTTACATCCAACTAAATAACCACCATTGATAGAACTTTTGCACATGACATATTCAACCCATATTACAACTCTCATCCCTATATAATCCACTGTCCTGCACAAAGTTTACATCTCCCATGATAACAAACACACCAAGACCATTGATGTGCAAAAAATATGAAGACCTTTGATACTGCAGTCCAATGAAAAACCATCTACCAAAGATATACATACATCTTAGGGATCAGACTGCATGAACAATGCCAACTGAAGTAACTCAAAGTCTACCAATCAATACTTACATAAAAGTGGCTTATAATACATACAAAGAACAATCACAATGATCTGCAAACTGGAACCAACTGTTGCAAAATTAGAGCATACTTCCACAAACAATTTTCTGGTCACTCTCTCACCTCTGATCTCCTCCACTTCTCCCAAGTCCACATCTAAAAAGAACACATACTGTTGCTAAAAAATAATAAAGTACAACAATAGTAGATGACCACAAACCCAATGATCATACTAGATGAATAAGAATCTCTACCTGAAGAAAAAGAGACCATAAAGAGATATTGCAAACCATAACATGTCCTTCTGCCAACACCACCAAGTGCTAAGTTGTGCCAAGTATGATCTCCTTCACAAAAACCCAACTGAAAAGCCTTAACAACACCCAACCATTTAATCTCATAAGATCAAATAAACATCAACATGAATGTAAGCCTCTCTAATCAAGGTAGATCAAACTCATAACCATTCCATAACAAGGAATAAGCCCAATTACATCTCCTAAACTCCTCATAAAAGAACATCATAAAGCAAAACATATGAATCAAGAAGATAACCATGTTAACATTCCTTAAATGAAACCTGTTATCATTGGGAATTGCACCTGTATGCAAGGATGGTTAATAGCACTACAATTCTGTGTAACATGGGACTAATCTCATGTGCCCTATGATGAGATTAGACCTCCAAATTATGGGCCAGTTCCCTTCAAATATTATATTGAGATGTATATTTTTACTTTTTTGGGAAAAGGGAAGAAAGAAACTAAATGAATACTAAAGGTAAAATGGTGATGCACCTGAGATGGATAAAAATAATGCAATCTGATTCATGATGTTTACCCAGAAATATGACTTCTACACAATCCAGACTTGACATAAATACAACAAAAATGATTCTAAGGAAGGTTTGAAAACAAATTTTTATGAAGGAAATGGTGTTTTCACAACATAAAAAGACTATTTTTGGTTAACACAACCTAAGACCTATGATGAATATATGCTTTAATGCTACAAACAAGGAGGTGAGCCAATAATTTTGAATGTTTAATAATAAAACACAACAAAATTTCATCAAAATCACTTCAACATTCAGTACAAAAAGGAAAGGTAATTCAACTGATCTGAAATAAACAAAGGAAAGCTTTGCAAAAAGACAAAAGATAACCTATAACCTGCCAATCTCTCAATAAAACTATAAAAGTGAGCTCCAAGAATTCTCCAATCTGTCTGAATCAGAATGAGAATCAAGAACTAGAAAAAACAAACTTTTGCTTTACAATATATAGGTCTGCTCTTTACAAGAGACATGCAAAAAATATGGACTTGCAGATAACTGCCTCTAAAAATATTCATTCTTGAGAAACCTCAAAAATCCTCAAAATTAGGGCCTAAAACTGCTACAAATTGAGCAAAAATAACTTCAATTTGGGCCTCGCCATATGTTTGACCAAAATTTTGACCAAGGATCCTAAAAATACTCCTAAAAGTCATACAAAACCTCCTAGGTGTCCTAGTTAACTCAACTAATCAATTTGCATGATTTTGCATGAGCAAAATTGATTGTGAGTAAATAATAAAGTAATAGAATATTACTCTATTATTGGTTACAATTTGATCTATTTTTGATTTTACTATTTGTGAAAAATAATAAAGTAATCTATAGAATATTACTTTATTATTTGTTTACAATTAATTTATATGTAAAAATCATGCATGACTAGAAGACAAATATGACTCTTTATCACTCCAATTACATTTGCCTATTTTGCATGATATGAGCAAAAAATAGGACTTAGGGATAAATACAAAACTCCTTATCACTCCATGATCAATAAGAAAATATTATCTCCTTCTGCAAGGAAAATAAAAGAAACTGAGTCACTCCACATGACATTCCATGCACAAAACAAATATGCATAAATATCCTTATGACTCCCCTTTGTTGCCTTTGTGCACATATATTACATTTTTCTAAATCTCCTTATATCCCCATATGCAATTTGAGAACAAGGAAAACAACTCCATGACTCATAAAACCCCATGCATAAAAAATGCTCCATATATCTGCACCATCATATACTGCTACCATGCAATCTCCTATTGCAATTGCCTTTATGCAATAATCAAATCAATTTAAGACAATACCCTTATACCTCCTATTCAAAATATACCTCCACCATGCATGAATGCTTACCTTTGAAAACTCCATGAATAGCCCTATGCATATGCCTATGTCAAAAAATACACCTTCTTGGTTGTTAGCCACCATGCATAATGAGGGGATATCCCTATCTTTGGATGCTTTGAAAATGGACAAGGAACTTGAGCATGTGTATTGTTGTCCATTCACCACCTGACCACCAAGGAATCCATAAAAGGTTTACAAGGCTTGGAGCCTTTCCTTCACCTCACATTGGCCTCTTGAATTAGTAAAAATTAATTCTAAAACATTGTTATCGGCCACTCCATGTTATGATAGCTAGGAAAAATTCTTGACCATGACATTGTTTTTTGGATAAAGTAATTGGTTTTTATAAGTAAAAAAACACACTCGAGCAAAGAACCTTCAAACAAAATCGAGGAAACAACCCTAAATTTGCTCATTCTTTACTTGTTCTTCCTTCTTCAAGCTCTCCAACCTTTATGTTGGCCTAGGGTTTCAACTGTCTCCATATGGCTTTGGTCTTCTCTCTTCAATGGCTCCTCTTTGTTGTTGCCATGGAACTCTGCATGATAATGAAGAAGGTAACTTTGCTTTTTGTTTCATATGAGACATTTTATGGATTTGTAGCTTTATTTCTTTTAAATGGCCGCAACCTCCTTTATTTTATGGCTATCTCCATCATTGTGCACTCTTTAATACCTTGTTTCTATTTATGTATCTTTCTTCCTTGATGGACTTCATTTGATCTTGAAAGTTAAGGCCACTATGAGGTTGTGGAAAGGTCTTTCCTCCTCTACTAGCAAAAGGGGTAAGCACTTGCCATTTTCATCTTTGTAGCTTCATTTATCTTTGTTTTCACTCTTTAGAGCATGACAATTCTATTGGTAGACATGGGTATTGCATTTTATAGCAAAAATACTATGTCACTGTCGGCCATGAATGTATATTTCTTCTTTTT
This sequence comes from Cunninghamia lanceolata, assembly GCA_027924645.1. Taxonomy (NCBI): domain Eukaryota; kingdom Viridiplantae; phylum Streptophyta; class Pinopsida; order Cupressales; family Cupressaceae; genus Cunninghamia; species Cunninghamia lanceolata. The sequence goes on along the minus strand of BSBN01001182.1, from coordinate 3,198,005 downwards.
TGCCTTGATCTATTTTTATCATGCAGAAACATTAAGGGTTTAAAGTTTTGAAATGAGGGTTTTGACATTTTTTCTCCATTTTCAAAGCTTTTACCTGTTCTGGCCATGCACCTCCTGAAAATAGGCATCAAATGCTGTAGACTGTTGAGGGTTTGTGAGCTTTGAAGTTAGGGTTTCAATCCTTCTTGCATAATTTTTTTTTATAATGTCATGGCCATACTCTCACTTAATCCCTTTCTCTTTCACTATAAAGAAACAATGGTTTGATACATCTTTGAAAGATCTTTTTTAGTTTGTAGATGGGTATACCTTCTTTCATGTTTATTGCTCCTTTGGCATGGTTATGACTATATCATGGTATCTATTTGAAGTTTCTTAACTGTGTTTGCAAAAAATACCATTAGGGTTTGATCTCTTAACATGGGTATATAGTTTTTATAAACAGTCTCTCCTTCTGTGTAGCACCACCTTGACTGTGGTTTTTTCTCCAATCTGTTGGAAAAAGTATAAAGAGTTTGAAGTATTAGCAAATGGGGTTTTCTTTCTTTACTTCACATAACACTCACTCCTCCTTCTCTTTGTGACTGTCATACATTACTGATGATACACTTTACTTTGTTTGTCCCACTGTAGCATCTGGGTAGAAGTACATTTTGATATTTTGTATGATAGGAGAACATGTGATATTTTGCATGATGACTGTTATTATTTCTGGAAGGTTGTACCTATAGCATAAATGGCTTCCTATGCATATCTCTTCATTTTGCTGACTGTAATATGATGGACTATTTGTTGTGTGGAAGCATCCTTAACTGTGTACTTATCTTTGTTGGAACTGGATTTATACTATGGCATATATATCATGCTATCTTCTCTTGACTGTCATATGTATTGGGATTCTTCTATGCATAGATATCATGCATTTTTCTCCTTGCTGTCTATGGCATTCTTAAGGTACACCTGTAGCATAGATTAACATATTCATTCACTCACTGCTTGTCTCATCACTTGAATGTTATAGTGTCAAATGTATCATGCATTTTTGTCTCTTGCTATCTATTTACTACAACTGCATCATTATGGCATATCATTGCTACCTTCTCTTTTGTTCATTTCATCACTTGAATGTTATAGCATTTTATGTATCATGCATATTTCTCCTATACCTGTAGCTGTCCTTGTGTATTTTAAGGCATACTTGAATCATAGACACATGTTCTTATTTCTTCTTGGTTGTTATGCATTCTTTCAATACACATGTAGCATGCCTTTGTGCATCCTTGCACCTATAGTCATCTTTGTGCATACTGATTGTTTACCTTATCATTTTTCATGCTCTTCTATGGATGGATATGGCCATTATGATATATCATGAATGTCTCTTGCTTATATAAGCCATTTCATTTGTCACTATCCCTGACTGTCCATGGTGATGGTGACTGTATCTCTCCTTGATCTTGCACTGCATCTCTCTTTGAGGCATGACATCCTCTTGACTTCACCATGGCATCACTATAGCTTTAGGCATGAGAAATAAAGTTTGTCAAAACATAATAATGTTGAAATGCAAGGAATCCACCTTGTTTATTTCAGATCAGTTGAATTACCTTTCCTTTTTGTGCTGAATGTTGAAGTGATTTTGATGAAATTTTTCTATGTTTTATTATTAAACCTTCAAAATTATTGTCTCACCTCCTTGTTTGTAGCATTAAAGCATATATTCATCACAGGTCTTAGGTTGTGTTAACTATAAATATTATTTTTATGCTGTGAAAAAAACATTTCCTTCATAAAAACCTATTTTCAAACCTTCCTAAGAATCATTTTTGTGGTATTTATGCCAAGTCTGGATTGTGTAGAAGTCAGATTTCTAGGTAAACATCGTGAATCAAATTGCATTATTTTTATCCATATCAGGTGCATCACCATTTTACCTTTAGTATTCATTTAGTTTCTTTCTTCCCTTTTCCTAAAAAAGTAAAAACATACATCTCAATAGAATATTTGAAGGGAACCAGCCCATAATCTGGAGGTCTAATCTCGTCATAGGGCACCCACAACCTGAGATTAGTCCCATGTTACATGGAATTGTAGTGCTATTAACCAACCTTGCATACAGGTACAATTCCCAGTGATAACAAAATCTCCAGAACTAATAACTGTAGCTCAAGATTCATATCCATGAGAAAACAAAGCATAAAACAAAATGAATCTGAAATAACTTGGGCAATACCTATCAGAACATTTTCTGCCAAGTGAACTGAGAGTGGGGAATGAGAATGATCCACTGCGATACATTGAGTCTCATATACTCTCTCCAAGAACAATCTCCTCTCAAGTTCAAATATGAACTCATGTTCATAACAAATGAAAGCTTCTCGGTCTTTTTGCTGAAACTTAACCATTCCAACACATGATCCCTACAACAAGAGATCTCAAGCCTCGCCTCAAGTCTCTCTAGTCTCCATGAGCATCCATCAACCAATACATGCCAACTTCAAATGCATCCTGCAAAATCATGAAGCTTCAAGCAAATGATTAATACTCAAAACCAAAGAGAACAAACAAGATCACTGTCAAAACTCCCACTGCACATCTGTATGATCAAGAAGCTCATCATGACATCATGATCTAACCATTTCGTTGTAAGAAAATCACATGCAACAAAGTGTACAATGATGCATACATCTTGTCTCAAGAGAATCTGTATCATGCCAAAACTTTAAGCTAGCATCAAGAGTAAACCATGACATAATAACATCTCTAAACAAAGGATAAACATGTCATACTGACAAATCATAAACCCAACACCTCAAACAAGATGTCAACATCTCCAAACATATGAAGATAACCATCTCCTGACAACAAAACTAAAAATGTCAAAGAACTCTCAAAACCAAGAGCTCCTCCATGACACTAATATCCACTGCAGAAGATCATCCATCACTTATGATGAATCCAACATCACTGCCGAAGCTCCCACTGAAACTGTGATACCGAGCTTATCAAGGCATTATGATAACCATCCTCTCAATGAAGATCATCCATGGTTCTAACACAATCTAACAATTATCCTGTGTAATATCAGCAACACAAAAGAATAAAGTAGACCAAGATCTCCAAGTCAAGAAGATAAATCCACTACTGTCAAAAGATTACACTAAACTAGTTAACCAAGCTATCCATGACATTATGATAAACATGCTACAAGTCACAATAACTGACTATCTGTGCACTCTAATTATCCATCTTCTTATCCCAAAGCAACATACCAATACACAAATGACCACAGACAAGGCCAACTAACAAAGTCTGCATAAATACTAAATCAATCTTGTGGATATAGACAATCCACATCTGAGTCATCCCATTGCAATCAAATAGGTGATCAACCCACAAAACTGCATAACTTGTAGATCCCAAACACGAAACATGCAAACTCATTATCACATTAGTAACTTGCAAACTGAGATACCAAAGAAGACAATATGTAGACTTCAAGACTCAACCATCAAATCAATTCTAGATTCAATTTGCCAACAAGTCCACAAATGAGTGATCGTAGTCAAGGAACTAATCAAGCATATGCTATAGAAATGATGAGTGATAAATCACATACCAACATCTCCACATTGAGAAAGATACAAACCTCCTCACACTATGCATGGAGCATACATACAAACCTACAACTATCTAACATCCAGAAACACTCCAAGGAATTATAATCTGAAAAATAGTTTGTTTGCAAATTTACAAAACCACAAGTTTTAATTAACCATGTAAAACCTGCAAAACCACCATGTCACTGACATACATGCAGATCCATATCCACTTAACATCTAGAAAACACACTAGTCTGAAAAACACCAATATAGTTAAACTAGAATAATGGAATAACATAGATAAGCAAAACCATAGATTTTTGAATGGAATATCTACAAAATCCTCAGATCAAATCAATATGAAACTGAGACATGCAAGTACAAACAACTAAATGAAATAGAGGTCCAGGAACTTCAGGACCATTTGTAGGCCAACTCCACAACCATCACCATGTACAAGCATATAGAGGAAATAGGTTGTTCCAAAAGATTTCAAACCATCCAAAGATTAACTCCACATCTGACATGCATTTGGGTTTAACAAGACAATGTCTTCCAATGCTAGGGACTAAAACCAAGCACCCAACATAAGCACATCAAACCATAGCCATGGCAACCCAATTTTCTCCATGTCATCAGGGAGCCAAGAATGAACACCCAACATGAATACTTTGCTTCAAACGACCATAGAATGATAGAACATAACCACTATGCATGAGGGTTATTGCATACTATCAAACAAGAGCTCCAAATCAATAACATACTAAATGTAATCACATATTCAACTCCACAACACTCCATCTTAAGTTTCCATAACTCAAAATTTGTGCTATTAAACATCCTCATCTCTATTCTTCCAGATGTGCCTACCATCTCACTCCTGCAACAAGATTTCAGAATACTCTGCATGGACTCCCACTCAACCTAAGATTAGTACACAAAACCCTTATCCAACAACTAGGACCAAAGAGAATAGCTCTGATACCAACTGAAACGAAGCTAGGTGTGCAGAAATCGCTTCCTACACTAACCTAATGAGGAGAGAACAGTGCAAATTCATTTTAACCTTTACAATTACAGAATGTTTAATACAACAACAGAGATATTGTAGCAATGCACCACATAAGAATGTAAGACAGAAGAAGAGAGATGCAAGATATACATGAGGAAAACCCTTATTAGGTAAAAAATCCCACACTCCAAAACCTATACAATGTATTATCAAAACTGTAATGGTTTACAATAGACTTGCAATGCAATCTCTCAGAAGTCTTTGATACTCATATCTAGAGACAACTGGTAGCATAACAACACCTGTTAATCACCTCGTCTTTCTCCTCTCCAAGCACCTGCTTATAATGAAGTTTTCAAGGCAAAACTGAACATATCTTGGAATGGGCATCCAACTTGGCCTCACGGCCAAAAACCCACTCCTAGGGACACTTGTTGAACACTTCAGCATGGTCATGACACATGTCATATCACCCCATCCCAATATGGTCACCTATTTCCAATTTGGGCAATGACAGATGCTCTTATGCACCAACCGACTGTCATAGAATCCGTCATATCTATCATAACTTACAGCTGTAAGAGAATTTGTCATAAACATGATATAAATAGCATATTCTCTTACAACATGACATAACCCTCCTTGGGGCACCCAAAGATGCCTTGTGACACATGTCTTCACCTGTAATAGAACCTTCTATTTCTGACTCTTACATGTCATAAAACTGTCATAGGAATCTGTCATGACCGTTTTAGTCAATATTCCCTTACACAACATCCAAGATGCTGACACATGGAAAAATATTCCTACCACTAAGTGGGATGCCTATCTCCTCATGTGAGGACAAAATTACATGTGGTCATATGCCATGTAGAATGACACATCACCGTGCCAACTCCCACAATATGACGACATAGTATTATAATCCAATTAAGACAATAGGCAATAAATAAATAAATATAATGTAAAAATACAAGGAATTATCAAGGTTGAGACACCTTAATTCCCAACACAAAGAAGATGTTTAGAGACACAGCAGAAGGGTGTCAGGACTCTACAATCCCTATCTTCAGGTGGGATTTGTTTTGGTATTTTTATGCAAAAAGGGATGGCGAGGGACCAGTGGGAAATCCATGGAAATTGGATTTGGCAAAGTTGGCGGTGCCCGCTGTATTTGTGGATGTGGAATTGATTAGGGCACTAGGACAATTTTACCATCCTACCACTAAAACAGTCATGTTGTGATGTTCACAACACGCCCCATTTTACTCCTTAGCAAAATGAGGACCCCTGCTCTGGCTGTTGCTTTTGCTTTTGTGTGTTTTGTTTTGCTTGATGGTAAAGGAAAAAAGAGGGTAAAATTGCAAACTTTGATAAAAATAGAGAAAAAATGCATTTTCAGTACTAGTGCATGATATGGTTGGATTCCTTGTGAAAAATGAGCTAGGGTTGCTTTTTGAACCATCTTAAAATTTGCCATATTTTGCAAGATATGATCCTTTTGGTAAAATGTACAAGGGAAGGGTTTGTTGTTTGTATATACAAGTCTGCTTGTATATCGGGTGCTTTGTTTTACTTGTATGCATTTACAAATACTTTATTTTCTTCATACATACAAAGTGGACCTGAAAAGGTTATTAAACAGTGTTAAATCATTGTACATTTCAGGTTTGTATATTTGTGCATACATTTGGACCATACAATGCCAATATGCAATCGCGGATCCGACGGACTTATTAAAACAAATTAAGTCGTTGAATATTCAGCGCTTGTATGTTTTGACATACAAGCAGAACATACAAGGCACTGTTCACATGCAAGCCAAATTTGAAATAAGGGTCCAAAATAGAAAATTCCTTGTATATCAGAAAATACATACAAACGGAGCATGCAAGTCAATATATGATGCCAATATACATAGCGGACCCGAAAAAGTCATTAAACATTGTTAACTCGATGTACATTCAGTGCTTGTATATTTGGACATACAAAGTAAAATATACAACGGCGGACATGAAGTGGGTTTTAAATATGGAAAATTCATTGTACATTTTGGACTCGTATATTTATACATACATTTGCAACGTACAAAGCCCAATATACAACGCGGACCCGGCGGATTTATTAAAATGAATAAATTCCTTGTATATTCGCGCCTTGTATATTGTTACAAACAATTCAGAATATACAATGGCGGCCTTAAAAGAATTATCAAATGATGTTAAATCATTGTATATTTGATGCAATGTATATTTCATACATACATTATAACATACAATGAAATATGCATCGCGCGGAATCCAAAAAGTTATAAACCAGAATGAAGTCGTTGCATCGCATCCGACTTGTATATTATCAAACATACATCACTAAATACAAGCCGGAATCCAAAAAAGATTAGAATCCGATTGAGCCAATGTATCACGTCCAAAATGTATATCGAAATATACATTGCTTAGCGTACATCGAGGTATACATTGCAGACCTGAGGCAGTTGTTAAAGGAAGTTAATTCGTTGTATATTTCGGCGTTTGTATGTATGTTCTGAAACATACATTGAGTAGCATACAACGCGGAACTCAAGGTAAATCGAAATGCGACATATATAAGGCTTCACATCCAAAGTGTATATCGGAAGATACAAAGTAACATGCATACAACACGGAATCGAAAGGAGGATTGAAATCCGATTTAACAAAGGTGTCACGTCTGACTTGTATATCACGATATACAAGGATTTAAACTGGAAAATAGGCAGGAAAAGACAGAGCGATAGGAATTTTGAAGTTATTTTTGAAGCCCGAATGCATATTTTCGGTCAATGATGGTTGACCCAACTATTTTGGACGTTGTATATGCATTTTTGGATAGGATTTTCATGGATTCAGGGCCCGATTGATGCGTTCACACAGTCACGACTAGATTTGGCAGTTATTTTTCTTCTTGTAGTTTTATTAATCGATGATACTTATTGCTGGTCTGTTTTTGCAGGTTTATAGTTGAAGAGGGAGCTGAAACTTAATGACGGTGACATCACGGAGGAGGAAATGAGATCTCAGGAGCAAAGGAAGATAAGGATGAAGGGCGAGGAAGTCAAGGGTCTTCATTGATGAAGACAAAATGCAGCTGAAGACATTATTGCAGCAGACCACAGAAGTTAATATTAAGCTACTAGGGTTTCTAGAAGGGCATATTTCGCCTAGATTTGATGTATGCTCAGAGATATTTTCAGAGATTGGTTCACCAGCATTTATTGTTGTAACCAGGGGTTTGAACCATTGTTTAACTAGGGTTTTGAGCTGTATTGTGGACAATCAAAGTCTATATATTGTGCCTTGATACACTGTAAAACTTTACACAGGGGCTACATAGAGATTTGTAGCAGCAAGAATTTGTAGAAGTAGCATTTAGAATAGAGGGACCTTTTAGTCTAGAAGTAGAAGAAGGAGGTCGCCTGTGTCTGCAATAAGGAATGCGTGGAACATCTGGCTTCCTTACTGTATCTGTAAAGCTTGTAAGTTTTCTATAGTTTGATCATTGAAGCTAAGAGTCATTCAGACATTGTAAATCTTATATGACTGTCTGTTTCTAATACAATTGAATTTGGAATTCTGCATCTATCTTCTGATTGTTTTTTTGCTCTTCATTGTGTTTGAAACATTTTCTCTTAGAGCTTGCAATCTTAGGTGTATGTTTGTGAAAATGCTCAGAATATACATTTAAGGTTTTGTCTGTGGATTTGATCAAGTTACTGTATGATTTATAAAGTGCATAACAAAACAATTAGATCCTTCGAATAGAGTGAATGAAGTGTAGATTAGATCTTTCTAACTTTTCCCAACCCATCTAAAAATACTTAGCATAAAACGTAGAAATTTGAAGGAAACTTGTCTCATATTTGAAAAGAGCATGCATAACAAAGTTTGAAAGTAGACAGTTTTCATATATATTTAAGAGGAGAAAGCTGCAATAACCTGAGAAGACTATTTAAAGTTTTGCAGCATAGTAAATATTTTATGCAAAAGGAATGAACAACATATGACATTTATTGATCTTTTTGCATAGTTTAAGTCCAGTAAACCAACAAGAAACCCTAAATTACGTAAGGCCCCTTGAACATTACGGCTTCACATTAACTAACTGAATTTGCCCAACAGGTCAAGACCTGACCATATTAAACTTGGGATTAAGTGAATCTTAACCGATTCCTTCATATCTTTCAAGTCAGTTTTGGTTCATTTTATGTGAATTTTAACTAATTGTTATGATTGCATCAAAACAATCATCAACAAGTCAGAATGCCAAATGGATTGCCATTGGTGATAGTAGACAGGAATGCAATTGTTGACTATTTTATGTTGAACAAGCAAGATCTCACTCAAGTGGATTTGCAGAGATTTGAACGAGATTACACAAGCCCGAGGAAAACACTTAGGAGAGATGAATTGCCAATATATATGAGAAGGGGGGCCAACAAAAGAAAAATTGAGATTCAATCAAATGCTATTGAGCCTTTCCCTATGGAAGAATTTGCTATATATTTCAAGAGAACCTATTTTGCACTGTGCCAGGTCTTGGGAATTGATGCACAAGGAAGAATGCCAACTAGCCTAATGATGATGGCTATGAAAATACAACATCTAGAGGTGAACACTGAATACGGCTTTGCATCTCATATTGAGAAAAAACTACATGAATGATTCTTCTGTGTGAAGGAGAACAAGCAACCCTTAGATTTCAAATTCTATTCTTTATTGTGTCACTTGATTCTGTATTAGAACAGAGGGAGATGGTCAAGCAAAATGGATCTAAGCATGGTTGATGAGAAAGGACAAAGATTGTCGACTCATTTTTGGTGTTATAAGTGGGATTCCTATTGCCAGAATAGTGACTACATTGTATTTCATAATTTGTTTGTTGTCAAGATATTGAATTCTCTTGGTATCTGGTTTCCTAGGTTGACTAAGGAAGTCAGGGTAATGCTGAGGCCACTTGTACACAAACTAGAGCAGGGCCACAACCGTAATTTTGCTGATTGGTTTTTTATGTCAGATCATACTATAATTAGAGTGTATGGTTGCCCCCAACCACCTCACATATTGCCAAAATTTGTATAAGATATAATTATATTCATGGAGTTTATGTGGCAAATGATGTGGATGGAAATGGAGGTAATGAAAAGACAAAAGAAAGGTACATTTCTACCTGATGCTACAATTTTTGGTGATTCATCTATTGGCTCTGACACTCTTGAAAATTTGCAATCCTTTTTAAAGGCAAAATATTCTTTGAAATTGGATATTGGAGGAATTGTGACCCTGAGGGTCATATGAATCTTGTGAGACAATCAATTCTGACTAAAATGACCATATCCCATTAGGTCTTGTTTGATGAGGATGTGATAAGAAATCTTGTCACTTTTGATGAGGTATACAGTAGGAAGAGAAAATGGGATATCTTGAAAAATTTAGAAGATGAAATGAAAAAGTAGAATCCCCTATTTCTTGGATTCTTTATTGAAGAAAAAGACCCTCTAAAGACAATTGATGCAATCATTGATAATTTTGAAAGTATTTATGGTAAATTTGAGAAGCAGCCTCCTAAGGCTACTAAACTTCCAGTGAAAAGGTCTGTAGGGATTGAGATTCATGAGTCTACTCCTAATGTTATGTAAGTGCAAGATCCACAGGTCCCAGAATCACCACCAGCAAAGAAGCAGATGACAGAAGAGGTATCTCCACTTGTCCCCTATGAAATGACTTAAGAGGTGGGGGATACTGATGAGGTGGCTAACATCTTGAGGCACATGGGAGATGAGCAAGAGGTTGATCAGCCATTGGTTAGTCAACCCACTGATGCACATAAGCCTGAGGCTAGGAAGGGTGGGCAAACCCAAGATGAACCAGAGTTGGAGGAGGATGAAAGGATTATAGCATCCATGAGGTTCATAGAAGATGACGACTTCATCAAAACTCTAGAGTTTAAGGATTTTTGGTTGAAAATGAAAATGAAAGAATATAATGAAAAAGTTGCAATAAATAAATGGGTGTTGATGAAGCACAACATGATAAAATCATTACACATTTCAAAGAATTGAAAGTAGATGAAATTGATGTGAGTCCAGAGGAGGCAAGACAAATGGTGTTGAAAAGTAATATGCTCATCATCCCTGGCCTTGAATTGAAAAAGGTATTTTTGCTTGACCAAGTTAGAAGTCAGGATGATCCACAACTTGTTTCAAAAATTTATTATGAAGATGGCATAAGTGGATTTGGTTTTAATCCAAAGACAGAGACCCTTGCAATTTGGACTACTTAGAAGAATACAAGCAAACCAAGATTGCTTAATATTGTTCAAGAAATGAGGGGTACAACTATGGTAAAGACTTTACAAGATACATTAGCAACAGAAGCAGCTGCTCTCAATGTTCATACTACTATGTTTACTCATGCTATTGTGAAGAGGTTTAAACAAAGGCTAACAAATTATGAGCAAACTCAGAAAGTAATGAATGATGAAGTAAACAAATTGTATTTTGAAAATGTGAAATTAAAGAAACAATTGCAAGCTATGAATTCTTCTCAAGGTCAAGCCATTGTACCCTATCAGCCCCCTGTGCCACAAACAACCAGTGATGTCACAATGTCTACTGAAGAATTTAATGCAACAAGATTGAAATTTGAAAAGGAAATTGAAAGTTTGAATAAACAAAATGAAATGAAAAAGAATGAGGAAAAGATGAAAGTTTTTGAAATTTTTGAGAAAATTTTGGAGCATAGAGTAAAATTGGTTGTGGATAAGCTTGGGAGTGTGCATGATTTCTACTCTTCTTTATCTCAAGCCATTAAGCAATTGAAGATAAAATTTTCTGTTTTGGATTTGTTGTTGAAAAAATGGCAACCCTATCATCACAATTTGGTTACGATGTGCCTAGTAGTGCAAATGAATCTTGATGTCCCTATAGCTTTGAAGCCCATTGAGAAAATAGTCAAAATGATCATTGATGAATACCAGTATGTGAATTGGGAAAGCTAGAAGATGCAAGCAAAGGTTGAATCTTTTACTGTGTTCAAGAATAAATTTATTCCTTTCATACTGACAAAAGAAGAGGAAATCAAAAGTCTTGACACATGGAAGATGGAATTCGACCAAACAATATTCCAAGTTATGGATTTTTTGAAGAAGGATGGAGATGTCAGTATTCTCAGTTTCAACATGATATTGGACCGAGTAATTGCCTTGGATGCTAGGTATGCAAAATTTGTGATGGATGTTAGAGCTTTGCTTGATAAAAGATGGAAACATCACCAGGAGAACTTGCTTTAGATTCAGGCTTACCAATGGCCTGGTGATTTTACAATATATAAATGGGAGGAGAAATATCTTAGAGATGAATCATCAGTAGTACAGGTTTAGGTGAAGAGGAGCAATGAGCCATATGATGGCGTTAAATAGCACCACCACATCTTGAACACTCTCTTTTTATTTTTTTATGTTTTCTTCATGTTTTCAAAATGTATTCAAATATATTTGAAAATCTATATTGGACTTATAAAAGACAAATATTGTAATATCAAGGGTTAGGAATACAAAGAGCCATTTTGAATGTGAAAGTTCTGAAGCTTGTTGCTTCCTTTATAAAAGGAAACCAAGACCTTATGGCTTGGAATCTATATGGGATTTTGATTTTTTGAAAGAGACATTGCACTGCCTATACTTTGAAGCAAATCAATATAAAAGTTGCTATTCTCTAGTGGTCAACTTTTGGTTCTCATTTGTTTGTTGAATTAGATTGCTAATAATTTATCCGGTTGTCTCCAATTTACTTTTTCTTTGTTATTCAAATCAAAAGAGACCCCTACATTCACATTACAAAAGAGGATAGGTGATATTTATCAAACTAAAATTATAAAGTAATAAGTTATATCTCAAAAGATGTCTATATTATTTAAAAATGAAGGAAGGATATTCTATTGTAGAACATTTTGACACCTTTAATATGATTTTGAGTCAAATAGGTTCAATAAATGTTAAAATTGATGAGGAAGACAAATGTATCTTCTCACTTTTTTCTTTACCCAAAAATTAGGAGAACATAATGCTTGTTATAAATGGTAGTGTTGCAAAGGTGACTATGAAATCTTTTATTGTTACAATGCTCAATGGAGATATGAGGAGAAAGTTTAATGATGAAGATTCTAAGGATGCCTTGCATGTTCTGCAAAGGCCCAAGGACAAAAGTGGATCTAAAGGGGAATGCTATAAATATCAATCCAAGTCAAGAGGAAAATCTAAAATCCCTAAGAAAATAAGAGTAAAGTTTTGGAAATATGGAAAAAGAGAACAAGTGAAGAAGGAATGCAAAAAATTAGTTAATCACTGCCACAATCTCATGATCATTATTCTAGTAGAAAATCCTAGTTTTAATTCTTTTTTTATAATGCATTAGTTAATCACACACTTCACATTTGACATCATGCGAAAAATAGTAGGCATGAGTTTTCCACAGTCTATGATAATCAGAATGAAAATGCTTCTGGATAAACTGTGTATGTTTTTGATTCACACTAAAAAGATCAAATAAGTTTTGTATTTCTTCTCAACTATTTCATTTCTCTATCTTAATTACTTAATATCTCAATATTTTATTCTACTCTCAACTCCTTGTACTTTAAAGTTTAATTAAATCTAGGATTGGACTTAAATATTCTATTATAGGGTATGATTTATTTCCCTATATTTTTTTGAACTCGCAATTTCCATGCCTATGTTTAGGATAAAAAAACATTGATTTTTTATTTTGAGATTTTTGTGGTTTGCATTTGTTGGAAACAACCCAATGCCTTTAATTTTTCTTTCTTAAGAAACATCTAAGATCCTTATGTTCCCTTCAACAAAGTACTAGGTCAAACCCTCACCTTGCAAACATGACTACCTCTTTTTCCTACTTCCTATGACGATCACATGTTGCATTCTAATGATGAAGAAGAATATTATGATCATGATGTCTTTATTAAAATTGTTGAAAATGAATAGAAACATGAGATCGTTGATAAATTAAAATATTTGTGCAATCAATTAGCTAATATAAATGATAATATGTCCACTTCGTTTTTCATTGATGGTCTTACTCAAGTACTTATCACAAGATAACATGGCATAGATACAATTAAGAATATATATGAAAAATAATTAAAGATAAACAAAATCCTCATGTGGTAGGCACCGGTCTTTCTCTTTTGAAAATCATTCCCTTGTATATATTTTCAAAATCCAAATTTGTTTTTCTATTTTAGGAGCAGGGTTTAAAGATTTATAGAAAACATTAATCTAAATCATATGCATATTGGGTTAAGTGAAGTGGATGATTTAATTGACAAAGTTACATAAGCTCCTTAATCTGTTTTGAAGTCATCAACAAACTTGAAAGTAAATTGTCATTGGTGAAACAAGGTAACACCCACTATTTAAGGAACTTGATGAGCTTATCCTTTGACCTATATCACTTAATACTTACATCACATAAGAATTATCCATTACCAAGTTATGAAGAACATCAATCAATCCATTGATGAGCTTATCCTTTGACCTATATCACTTAATACTTCCATCACATAAGGATTATCCATTAACAAGTTATGAAGAACATTAATCAATCCATTTAATTAACATTATTGCCAACACTTCATAGCAAAGATTGAACAATTTAAGTATATTGCAATAGATAATTTGTCAACAATTGAACAATCCATTTAATTAAAATTATTGCCAACAATTTAATCATCCTTTTTTAAACATGGATTGCAAATAATTTTGAAAATTTAGAAGTCTAGGTCATTAACATTATTGTCTGCTACAATGTCATCCAGTGTATCATTATCAATGTTCATATGTTCTTTCAAGTATTTAATATTATCTTCATCCTCATCTTGACTTGCATCATCTTCATCATCATTGAAATCTAACCATAGACCATCTATATTGTTACCAGATGTATTTGGATCATCATTTTGTATACCATCCATATTGTTGTCTTCCATAACATCCAACTCTGATTGTTGTCTTCTTGTGCTTGAACATAACCATCTTCAACATCATCATGGATGCCAATTTCTTTGATGTTCTCTAATCCCTCTCTCTCATTTTGTTGGCCATCATTATTTTGCTCAGTATCCACTAAAATGCATCGTCAAATACATGCCTTAATCTTGGATCATAATGTATGACAAATATCCATTTTGGGTCCAAAATATCTTCATAGAAAAATACCTGCACATGAATGACATAAATATATTAGACGTATGGTATAACAATTTTATTGATTAATAAACACATGTATATATTCACAATAAACTATGAATTAATAGATTAATGATCACTACCGCTTCTTGTTTGAGTTAAAGAAATACATGCTCACAATGAATTGGTAGAACATAAGGCTCCTTATCCTCCGGTAGGAAACATGAGGAATCTATAGAAAACAATCCACTATGGGTATCATGTCTTCGTGTCCTCTCAAATGCTTCATACCATCTACACTTAAAAATACAACATTTAAAAGAGCGGTAATCCAACTCAATAATTTCTTGTATTTTCCCAACATATTGTAGATTCCCTTCAATTATATTCTTATTTTTTGAGCTTGATCGACTGGATTGCTTGAAGTCAACCATGATGCCACAATCGAAGGATCGTCTCTTTACATCTACACTTTCTACACGATAATGTCAACCATATGCCCACATTGCTAGATATTTCCTCACCTGTGAAAGACCATTTATTGTTGGTTTTAGGATAGACAACTGAGAGGGGGGGTGAATCAGTTGTCACCAAACCTTCTATTCTTTAAATCCTTAAATCCTTCTTATACTTCAACAACATAATAATTATTCAATCATGGAAGCAAAATTCAATAACTCAAGAGCAGAAACACATTCAACACATATGACACCAAGATCTTAAGGTGGAAAACTCGATTAAGGGAAAAACCACGAGGTGACTAACCCAAGATTGTATTCTCTATTCAAAAAATAAGAAGAACAAAAATGGCACTTGCCAATTAGGGCTCACTGCCCAAGCACATTGCTCACAAGAGGCCCACTGCCTATAGGAGACACATCGTCTACAGAATAATATAAATATTACATACTTGAACTAGAGATTAGCATCTTCACCATGCTTGAGACAGTTCCATTTAAGCTCATCACTTCTACTCTATTTTTTGCTCCTCTCCTCTCTATCACTTTCTCATCACGACCACACCCACTTTTGAATGACTTCACAATTCTTATTTATACATGACATCAACTTTGGAATGATCATCAAGGTCGGAACAACATACTTTATTTTATTATAGAGCAATTACAAAAATACAACTTGACTTATTACAAAAAATTCATGCGCGTCACTACCCTGTTGGCCATGCATATCTGGGACTTCAATCTTCTTCAAGGAACATGCCATACTTTGCAAAACATCTTCAAGATCATCTGCAATATATGTAGAACATTCGGTCAACCAAGATTAGGAAGAACACCATCACCTGAAGGTAAATCTTCAATTACGAGCTCAATCTTCAATGTGGACCACCAACATGAACTAGACACAATCTAGAGGCCCCACAAGCTTGGCTGAATCACCAAGAACATCCACACCACTTCTGCTTACTGAAATCATTCGTATCTTCATTCAGAACCTTAAGAACATAGCCGGTTATCACTGTCACATTAGAATAATTGCTTGCAGACCTCTAGACCATGATCCAATTAAGTTGTTAATTCACATTGGCTTCCCAAACATGCCACCAGATCCACAGAACAAGATATTGCATTTCTAGATCTCATCAGACCTATTTGTGTCACTCTGTCACCTTTGAACATCTGCCAGAACCAGTTTTACTTATATGGCCATAGCTTCTCCAAATCTTCATGTGGATCTCTGAAATCTTTACAGGAGCACCTTCAGACACATATCTACAAACCCTTTGATGCACATACTCTGATTTTCAACTGACTAGAATCTTTACTTCATAGAACTTCACTGTCTTTACTGTTCTTCTCTATTTCTGATAGGGCTAATTTTCTCAATATCCTTAGCACACAACTCATCCAATCATTGACATCAATGCAACAGGAGTATGTTGACATCAATGACAACACTGGTTAGGCCCATACTTGCAACATTTATTTCAGTGAAAAAAAATATAATGATGAATATTAAAATAGTTAATAGTGTCAAAATTGTAAGGAAACAACATTTTGTAAAATTCTAAATGTACCTTTCTTTCACATCCTATAGACATGCTGATTTCATCTTCTATTATGTTTGAATCTATACCTGCATCTTCTATTTGATTTTGAATTTGTTTAGTAACTCATTCTAGTGTGAAATCTTTGTCCCATTCCCCAAGCAAATCACTGGGAAGTGGAGTATTCCTTGGGTTCGATCTCTTAAATTGTCTCCTTGCTTCTAACACTTCTCTCTTTTTATCATACAGATCAATCCATTTGTTCATAAAGTCCATGTGGTATAGAATGAACTTGTCGAGTATAGCACTTTTGTCTACACCTATTACATGTCAACATGTTTATTTCAAACTCTAAATGTCATGCTGTTAATTTGACAAATAAATTAGAGTAAATTAATGATTGTAAGAAAAAAAACCACACTGATCATGAATTTACTTACTAATTTCTACTTGAACACCATTAGATTGTGGTTTTTCTCCATCAATAATATCTGATGCTCATTCTTCATCCCAGAAGTGTGGCCCATATTCAAAATCCTTACTAAGGAATTCACACAAGAAGAAAAATGCTTCATTCAATACATACCCTTCAACCATGCAACCCTCTGGATGTGCCTTTTGTTAGACATATCTTTTTAGAGTTTTCATATACCTCTCAAAGAAAAACATCCACCTCGTTGATACGACACCCGCCAATTCAATGTCATCGACTAGGTGTATAAGTAAATGGACTTGTAGGTCCATGAAACTTGTAGGGAGCTCCTTCTCAAATACACATACAATTTCTGCAATTTCCTTCTTCCATTTTGGCACTTCACATTCATGGATCTCTTTGGAGGTCACCCACCTAATATAAGAATAGTAAATTAGTATGAACCTTTAGTCAAAAATTAAAATGCAATATAATATCTCTATGTCTCTCACACATGAACATTTCATATAACCACATACCTTGTAAATGCTGACAATTGACTTATGGCATTCCTTAAGTCAACTGTAAGTTAAGAATCCCCCCTAATTGCCAATGGCATGATATGCTATCAAACACATTTATGAAAAAGGTCATTAGTAATTTTTTCTCACACAACAAAATATCAAAATATATTTAGTACTTAATCAATGATACTAGGAAATGTTAAATGATGATATATAATACCTTCATAAAATTATAAAAATCATGTGTTTTAAATCCTGTGATATGTCCATCAACTGTAAAAGCTTTAGCAATGATGACCCATAGCCAGTAGGTGTCCTTATTGAACAGATGACATTTTTTAGTTGGTCTAGCCCTTTTTTTTAAAAATCCATGGAGCTTCTGCATATGTTTCATTTTCTCTATTTGGCCACAAATGTTTTCGATCAATTTTGGTACGCGGGAGAGCAATATCTCTCCTCGAAGACAAGGTGTCCTTCTCTTTGCCTGATATATGTCAAAATATAGAATCTGAGACATTTTTGAAGACGTGCATAGGATCTAATAGGTGAGATATTAATAGATCCTTCCAATAAGGGAGCTCATAAAATATGGATTTCCTTTTCATTCCTTCTGGCATATTTGTATACACCTAAAAATGACACGACTTTGTCTAAATAAATATTTTTAATATTTATTTAAGTCTACCTTCCTCTATCAATAAATAAATAATTAAATTTATTTATTCGATTCATATTCCTCTAAGTTAATTAAATATCAAAATATTTAATTATCTCTTCTAAAGTCAAAATTAAAAAAAAAACTTTTATTTAATTAAATTCTTCCAAGCAATTAAATAATTCTCAAGTCTATTGCTCCAAATTTAAATAAATCATTTAAATTTATTTAAATCATCTCACTCTCCAAAAATAAAATATAATTAAATATTTTATTTATTCTTCAAAATCATGTGCAAGTAATTAAATAAATTTATTTATTTAATTCACTTTCTTATCTTCCAAATCTTCTAAAAATAAATCTTCCTTGTCATGCAAAAACAAAAGTTGAGTTATTGATTTAAAACAACTTTGTTTTTATCAACAAACTCTTAAATTAGAATAAAACATTCTAATTTTGTGAAAGAAAATCTTATCTTTGTCATGAAAGCAATTAACTCAAAGAGAATAGCTTTTTTTTATGACACTTGTCTTCTTTATATTCGTGCACATTCTCTCAACTCTTCTCCTCCATTGATCTTCTTATTTCTTCTACACCATTAATCCTCTCTCTCATGAGTCTATAAATACAACCCTCTTCTTCCATTTCTACAACACATGCTTTCAAGTAAACTTATGTTGCATAATTCATAGTGTGCCTTTGGCACCTACACCATCACATAGCTCATATCCATTATTCATTGTATTGAAGCTCATCTTCTATACAAAAAGTATCCTAGCCACCTCTCTATCGCCATCTTGAAGAAGTGCAAGGAATTGCGTTCCTGAGGGAGATATTCTTCAAAACAAAGATTAATTGAGACTAGGTGAGCAATGGAAACCGCGAGGTAACAGAGGTTGTAAGTATCATTTCTTTGTTTAAAGCTTTTGTTATTTGCAAATTCTATTATGTTATTGGGTTTTTATATTCTTTAATGATATATGTACCACTTTTTCCCATAACATTTTTGGCACCCATTGTTCAATTTTATGTTTTTTGCAAATTTTTGTAGTAAAATTTTGTGTTTCTCTAAACCCCATTATTGATTTTTGCAAGGATCTATCAAAAGGTGACCTCCTAGGCTAAAACTGACATCACCAATGTGCTCAGAAGGGTTGAAAACCTTAGAATCACCTGTTAATTCACAAAAATGAGTGACTGAAAAAAAATCTCTGTGATTTTTTTGAGGGTGCAGCCTTTTATCTAGTGGTCCAAAGGGTGCTTCCATAGGGTGCATCGCTTTATCCAGCAGTCTAAAGGGTGTTTTTGCATCCTTTTATCCAACTGTTTGAAGAGTTTTTTCATAGGGTGCATCCTTTTATCTAGCAGTCTAAAGGGTGCTTCCATAGGGTGCATCACTTTATCCAGTGGTCCGTAGGGTGCTTCTGTGTCCTTTTATCCAACTGTCTGAAGAGCTTTTTCGCAGGTGCATCCTTTTATCCAATGGTTTGAAGGGTACTCCCGCAGGGTGCATTGTTTTATCAAGTGGTCCGAAGGGTGCTTCTGCATCCTTTTATCCAGCAGTCCGAAGGGTGCTTTCGTAGGGTGCATCATTTTATCCAACAATCCTCCATCTTGCCTTCTTCTACATGCCATAAGGGTGGTATCTTTTTCTTTTTGCCATAACATGAGCATATGAACTCGTAATCGTGCAAACAAACACTCATTGGAAAGGTAATTCCATGAACTTCACAATGGAGCAGGTTTGATCAAGTGATTTTTAACATTTATTAGCTATTTTTATAGTCAAAGTTCAGCTATCTTTCCAAGCTTAAATCTAGTGTTTTTTCTTGGAAACTAATGATTTATCTGTCCAGCTTGACTTAAACACTTGTCCAATAAAGGAGAAAAGAAACTTCTGATATATCTTCTACAGGTTTGAGTGGTCAAAGAACAATCATTTATCACTAAATTAGGTGCACTTTTGTTTTGGGTTTTAAAATAAATCTTTGTGTTTAGTTAGGCAAACATTTCATTTGGACTTCAAAAAGAACCATTGTTTGATCTTAGGAACATTTAGATTTGGAATTAAAAAGAACATTAGTACTTGTTTTCCATGTTTGGTGCACTTGCACAATTTGTGTTACCTTAGGGTTAGAATCAAAGTATCCTCTCCCCTCACCTTCAAAAGGATCTTTGGTGTAAGAGAAACAGTTCTATTCTCTTCTTTTTTAGGACGTGAGCCTATCCTTGAGACACATTCGTACGGAGAACTCATTGGTGACCCCAAGCAGTACTTTCATCAAGTCCGCTATATGTAAATTGAGAATAAGGTGAAAGCCAAGTCTAACTATGAGCACTCACCATATATTGCTAGCTCAAAAGGAGGCGTACCTTTGTGTATATTAAACTCCTAGCAGGGTTGGTTAGAGCCTTAAGTGGCTTGCTAGATGCTTGTGAGGTGCCTGTCCCCTAGATGTTCCCCCACTACGAACCATTGTTTTAGTAGCCCAAATCCTTCTATTTGTTGGCACAAAAGGTGGGACCTTTGAAGCCGCCCCGATTGATGTGGTTCTTAGAAGAGATAACAGGGACAATCCTAAGGTTCAGTGGGGGTACGAGCCTTAGAAAATCTGGATCTTGGTATGCATGAGAAGTGTGTGCCATGGAGAGGAGCTAGTGATACCAAGATCTTGAAGCTATCCGCTTTGAATATGCATAGCTAGGGGATCTGACAAATACTATCCTTACTATCCTAGGTTTGTAATTATTTTCTTTAATAAAAAAGAGTCCAAAAAATTTTAAAAAAATCAAAAAACCATGAAATCATTCTGTGTGTTTGCTATGTCTTCTTGCCATAATTGATAAAATCAGATCAAAAAGACCAACCTGCAACCAAAAAACCAAAAAAAATGGAAAACATGTCAAAAATTTTACAAAAGCATTTAGAAAACTAGAGCTGCACATATACATTATGAAGCTATGCATATATCTTGACCTACTGTGCATTTGTATCGACTTCCTATGCTTTTGCTACCTATTCCTACTTTGTAGCTGCACATCTATCACAATAAGCTTTTCCAGTGTTGTGTCAGTTTCTGTAGAGATGGCAAACCAATTAGAATATATTGCTCAAACACTCCAATATCTACAATTGCAAATAAACTTAGGTCGCTTGCCCCAAGATTGTATAGTAATTGCTCAACAAATCTAAGTCTTACAACAAGAAATGGCAATCTTGCAAGCTAAACGTACTAGTACAAGCTACACCTCGCACCAAAATCATACCTTCTTTTCCCGTCTTAATGATACTATTGACAAGGCAAGCACCACCTCAAATCAGAAATCATATACCACCTTGTCTACTAGTCCTCCTTCACTATCTTCTAAGACACATATCCCAAAGCATACCAGTTCTACACTAACACTGCCATCTAGTTCCTTAAACTCTAAATGGACAACCAAAAAAGAATTAGATGAGTGGTGGGAAAAATGTTTTCCAAATTTATATAGCAAAAGAAAAGCTATGGAGAAAGCCAAATCCACTCATCCATTACCTCATTCATCTGCCCATACACCTACGATGGATGTGATCCAAGGACTACCAGCAGAGAGTCAACCATGACCCCAAAATTTGGTCGTTGACCTTACAAAAGATTCTTCCAATAACATGTCAAATCTTACAACCCCTTCATGTGATCCTCAACCCCTTGAGCTTATCGAAGAGTCTCCTACCATGAACCCAATTTAAGAGCTACTGTACCTTCAAGTCGATAACCATGAAGAACATGTCAAGCCTATTTAAAGAGATATCCACTTCCATTCAAGCACATCAAGAGTTATGTCAAGAGCACACCTTAGAGCATGTGGAAACATCCACCCTTTGTCTAAATCAAGAACAAAGCACCCCCATCCAATTCCAATCTATTCATAATATATATCTCCTCCACGATCAAGATAATCCCTATGAAGAAGTTATCGATGAGTAACTTGATCCTATACATGAAGAAGAAATCCAATTCCAACCCATCCATAACCTATATCTCTTCTATGATCAAGATACTATCTTTTATGAAGAATCTATCCATGAACAACTTGATCCCATGCCCATCCATAAGCTATATCTTTTCTATGATCAAGATACTATCCTTGATGAAGAACCTAAACATGAACAACTTGATCCCATACCCATCTATGAGCAAGAAACCTCCATTACTCCTACCCATCTATCCATGATCCAACAACTTCCACTTCCCTTGATGAGACACTTGCCTCCCAAGTGCACATGGATGATCAACCCAATAACTTGGACCCTAAAGAGCATAATGATGATCAAGGTCCAAATGATCCTTCGCCATCCATTATCGACCATGCTACAAATCCATTATCCTATCTCCTTGGTCTCATTACCTTCATGCATGAATGTTCTTCCTTAGAACACCAACAACCATTATCATCTATCTCACCTTTTCTATCTAATAAAGAATTTGTATCTAGTGTTCCACCTATACAGAATCTCGTTGTCCACCGCATACTCTAGAATATGAACTCTCAAGGTAAAGGCCTAGGCCTTCATGAACAAGGTGTTTTGGAGCCTATCCATGTCAAAGTCCCTCCGTGTTCATACGGCCTTAGATACATACCCCAAGGTGAACAATCTCAAGATGTTGGTACTTCCTCCACTCCTAAGTCTACCACTTTCCATCACAAATCCTATCATATCCCCAAAACATATGTCGCCATTCCACCTCCATCTTCCTACAATTGTCAAAAGCATGTGACGATACACCTTCCACCATCCAATCTACCTTTGCTACTTTTGACTCCTAACACCCCTCCATGCATTTTACTATCACTTCTTCCAACACCTTATCCATCCATTTATAAATCCTCTAACAACCCCAATCATGGCCAGCAGATGCACATGATGTCTAAACAAAGAGCTTCCACCAACCTCACTTCCACCATCCCAAGGGAATTCAATGTCAAAAATGTGGATGCCTCTACCTATAAAATCAAAAATCCTAGGAGTCCTCATGACTTAGGATACAACATCCAAGAATCAAAGAATTACCCATCTCAAAAACTGCATACACCCACACACCTCAATGCCAAACTAAAAAAAGTGTGGGTCCCTAAGCAATAGGCAATTGCCTCTGAAGCTACACACAAGCTACATACACCCAAACCCATACCTTCACAAGCAAAGTTTAAAAGAAAAATGGTTTGGGTACCTAAGCAAAAAGCCCTCAAGTCAAATGAGGCATCCACCTCTCATGAATCCCATTCCATCCACCAATCTCCAATCCTTCCATACCACATGACAAAAAAAATCAGAACAATATGAAGTCTATGTGGATCCCTAAATGCCTAAATCGACCATCTCCTAAACAAACAACACCATTGCTTCCTACCCCACCATCTCATCAAAAGCTTCAATTTTTATCATGGTGTGTGCAACCGTTGGTTGTGATTCCCTTCCATCCCACAACATTTCCACATACCTCTAGCACGCCATCATTCAACCATTATCCTACATATCTTCCTCATCCTATTCCTATGGTCCATGCTTTTGCATAAGCCTCCCATCTATCCTTGCATAAGTCCTTCATATTCTACATCGTCATCCACTAGCACACCTTCCATTATCCAATATCTACCTTCTCCATATCTCACTTTCATGCAATCCCCTACCAACATCTATGAGAACACTTGACTTGGTCCATGTGATGACATCCATTGAGACTATTGCCTTTCAAGGAACTAGATGCTTGAGTCCTTATCCATATCCACCTTCGTCTATCCAAATATTCAAAAAAAAAAAGAGTAAAGAGAAGTCCCTTCATCGAATGGTGAAAACTTGGCAAACAGACACCTTGGATAAGTACCATGATGAAAACCTGGCAAACAGGCGTCATGTGTAAAGTTGATCTCCTGTGTCACCTACACTTGGGGGCACCTTGTCTCATCAACATATCACTTTTCTCCTACCAGTTTCCTTCCATACCATTTCCTATCCTATTCCTCTATCCATTACATACCTATACTGTCGAGTCTATCCATCCTGATCTTCCATTCATCTATTTCTTTGATCTTGATAAATATTGGGGGCACAATGTTGACAAATGTTTTAGATGTCTCTTGACATACCTTATCCCTCCAAAGCACACAAATCCTTCATTATCCTTTCATCCTCCTATCATCATAAGCATTGCCATGAAAAATCCTAAGTATTCTACCTATAATAAGGCATGTTATTCCTATGCGACATAGTCCTTGGCGGTCACATCCTTAATTCCTTCTACCTAACCATCTGTGTCCACTGTCACCCATACATCTACCTATCTGTGGTGTTTCCTTGTCACCAGTATCATCCGATCCATATCTTAGGTCCATCAATGTCAAATCCAAACTACGTTACCTCTGTGTCATCACGTAGGCAAGGCCATTGTCAATGCGCCCCCAAGGCTCTGCTATCCATCCATTCCCTACCTTATCACTTGTCCTCTGGTCCATCCACATCTGTACCTTTCACCAGACGTAGGTACGCACATCAAATCTCGATTTTCAAACAAAAATCTTGACACAAAAACATCAACCTATCCAAGGCAAAACAAACAAGGACCAAAACATATCAAAATGATTTTTATCAGTACTATGGCAAGAAAGCACATCTAATGCAAGAATGTTTTGTGGAAAGGTTAAGTTAAAGAGTCTTGATTTTTTGTTATTATGTATTTCTATGCTACTCAAGGATGCCAAAAGCTAGAGATGCTATGATGGGGGCATAATCATTTTCTTTGTCTGCTGTTTGTGGGTTAATCTTTAGTAATGTGATGACATTTGTCTAACGACATGATCAAAAAAAGATCATCGAGGACTTCAGAGGTCTAAACATGAAAAGGGGCAATCCTTGTCTGTTGAAACGCAAGAAATACTCAAGTCATCTAGATTCAATTTTGACTAGATGCTTGTATTAAATTGCTATATCAAAATCCATGTAAGTAATACTCAGGTCATCTCAGTTTAATTATACCTAGATGCTTGTATTTTCTTACAACATAATCAATGCCTGATGATGAAATAAGAACTTTAAAATATTTGCAATATCAAGATGGCAAATATCCATATCCATAACATATCCTAAAAGCACTCCTTATCCATATCCATAACGTATCCAATTACATCTCATATCTGTATCCATATCCATATCCCATGCAATAAAAATTCTATGCAGAGTATCAATGTTTACAAATAAAAGCTTGTGATTTCTTCTGTCGAGTCATTCTTTTATCAATCAACTTTCTATCTATCATTGTGGTCCATTCTTCCCAATCTAATCAATCCAAGCATTGATCCACTTGCAAGTCATCCTCAATCCATACAAATCAAGTGAAGTCAATCTTGTCAAATTATCCAATCGCAATCATTGGTCTTGATCCTAATCTTATTGTAAACCATATTAGTCAATTGTAACTATCCTTCATGTTGCTTTAGGAATCTATCGTTCCCTACCATGACAACATTGTCGTATATCATTATCATATCAATTGTCTTATACAGGATGTTGCATTATCAAAATCAGACCAACACACGTGTCTTACACGACATGTTTCATTTCCTAAAACTAGACACTATCCTATCGTGTTTCTCTAGGGATCTATCATTCCCCGCCATAACAACACGCCTGTAGTGTTGCTCTAGGGATCTATCTTTCCCCACCATGACAACACCGTCGTATATCAATATCAATCAATTGTTGGTTTATCGCTTGACAGGGGCAAAACCTTGTTTGTTCTTGTATCATTTGTACATGCTTGCTTGCTTGTATCATTTTATCTTGCATTGCGTATCATTCAACTATTTCTTCAACCTATTTTTCTTCATCCTAACCTATTTTTCACCTTCTTCATCATGAGATTGTCCGTCTGACACCTTCTGCCTTCTTCCCGTCCAATCTCCCAAGGGGTCCTAATGTCGTTAAACTTGTACCAGGGGCAAACTGGGGCATGTATCATTTTCAGACAATCGTATTCTTTGAAACAATGTGATAAAACACATTGCTTCAAAGAGGGGCAAAATGTATACACATAAAAATGACACAACTCTGTCCAAATAAATATTTTTACTATTTATTTAAGTCTATTTCCTCTATCAATAAATAAATAAATAAATTTATTTATTTGATTTATATTCCTCTAAGTTAATTAAATATCAAAATATTTAATTACCTCTTCTAAAGTCAAAATTAAATAAATTCTTTTATTTAATTTATTCTTCCAAACAATTAAATAATTCTAAATTATTTAATTAAGTCAAGTCTACTCCTCCAAATTTAAATAAATCATTTAAATTTATTTAAATCCTCTCACTCTCCAAAAATAAAATATAATTAAATATTTTATTTATTCTTCCAAATTATATGCAAGTAATTAAATAAATTTATTTATTTGATTCGCTTTCTTATCTTCCAAATCTTCTAAAAATAAATCTTCCTTGTCATGCAAAAGCAAAAGTTGAGTTATTGATATAAAACAACCTTGTTTTTATCAACAAACTCTTAAATTAGAATAAAACATTCTAATTTTGTGAAAGAAAATCTTATCTTTGTCATGAAAGCAATTAACTCAAAGAGAATAGATTTTTTTATGACACTTGTCCTTCCTCTATTCGCGCACGTTCCCTCAAATGTCCTCTACCATTGATCTTCTTATTTCTTCTATACCGTTGATCCTCTCTCTCATGAGTCTATAAATACAACCCTCTTCTTCCATTTCTACAATGCATGCTTTCAAGTAAACTTACACTGTAAAATCCATAGTGTGCCTTTGGCACCTACACCATCACATAGCTCATATCCATTATTCATTGTATTGAAGCTCATCTTCTATACAAAAAGTATCCTAGCCACCTCTCTATAGCCATCTTGAAGAAGTGTAAGGAATTGTGTTTCCTGAGGGTCATATTCTTCACAACAAAGATCAATCGAGACTAGGCGAGCAATGGAAACCGCGAGGTAATAGAGGTTGTAAGTATCATTTCTTTGTTTAAAGATTTTGTTATTTGCAAATTCTATTGTGTTTTTGGATTTGATATTAATTTATGATATTATCCACTTTTACCCATATCATTTTTTATGATAGAGGCTATGCTAGGCTGACACTATGGACAGGATACTGGATAAGAATTTTGGATAGCCTTAATGCTAGATACTGATGACAAGGGAAACACCACTAATAGGTAGATGTAAGGGTGATAAAGAATGGAATGGGTATTTATGGGTATGGGCAATAGTGGATAGAAGGAATCAAGGATGTGATCTCCAAAGACTATGTTGCATAGGAATAACTCAAAGCTTACGACAAAGGACGATGAGAGGATAATGAAGGATTTGTGTGGTTTTGGAGGGATAAGGTATGTCAAGAGACATCTAAAACATTTGTCAACATTGTGTCCCCAATCTTTATCAAGATCAAAAATAGAGGAATGGAAGATTAGGATGGATAGACTCGACAGTATAGGTATGTAATGGATAGAGGAATAGGATAGGAAATGGTATGGAAGGAAACTGGTAGGAGAAAAGTGATATGCTGATGAGACAAGGTGCCCCCAAGTGTAGGTGATATAGGAGATCAACTTTACACATGACGCCTATTTGCCAGGTTTTCATCATGGTACTTATCCAAGGTGCCTATTTGCCATATTTTCACCGTTAGATGAACGGATTTTTCTTTACTTTTTTAATTTTGATTTTTTTTTTGAATATTTAGATAGGAGAAGGTGGATATGGATAAGGAGAGACTCAAGTATCTAGTTCCTTGAAAGGTGATAGTCCCGCTAGATGGATGTTGTTGCATGAACCATGTCTAGTGTGATCATAGATGTTGGTAGGGGATTGCATGAGAGTGAGATGGAGAATGGTAGATATTAGATTATGGAAGGGTGCGATAGTGGACGCTGATGTAGATATATGGATTGGAAAGCTTATGAAAAAGCATGGACCATGGGAGTAGGATGGGGAAGATATGTAGGATAGTAGTGGAAGGGAGGGGAGATGGAGTTATATAGAAGTGTTGTGGAATGGAAGGGAACTCCGACCAACAGTTGCACATACTGTGATAAACATTGAAGCTTATGATAGGCAGGTGGTGTGGGAAGCAATGGAGATTTTTGCTTGGTGGATGAATGATTTAGGAATTTAGGGACCCACATAGACTTAGTATTTTTCTAATTTTTTCTTGTCTTGTGGGATGGAGGAATTGGATACTTTTAGATGGAATGGGAGAAAGTCAATGGTTGGAATTCTTGAGAGGTGGATGCCTCATGTAACTTTAGGGCTTTTTGATTGGGTACCCAAACCATTTTGCTTTTAGATTTTACCTGTGAAGGTATGGGCTTGGGTATATGCAGTGTTTGTGTAGCTTTAGAGGTAATTAGTTGTTGCTTGGGGACCCACACCTTGTTTAGTTTGGCATTGAGGTGTATGGGTGTATGCAACTTTTGATATGGATAATTCTTTGATTCTTGGCTTTTGTATCCTAGGTCATGAGGATGCTTAGGATTTTTTACTTGAGAGGTAGAGGAATCCAAATTTTTGCTGTTGAATTCTCTTGGTATGGTGGAAGTGGGGTAGGTGGAAGCTCTTTGTTTACACAACATGTGCATTTGTTGGCCATGATTGGGATTGTTAGAGGATTTATAGATGGATGAATAAGGTGTTGGAAGAAGTGGTGGTAGGATGGACAGAGGGATATTACGAGTTAGAAGTAGTGGAGGTAGATTGGATGGTGGAAGGTGTATGGTCACATGCTTTTGGGATGTGTATGATAAGGGAGGCGGAATGGCGACATATGTTTTGGGCATATGATAAGATGTACGATGGAAAGTGGTAACTTAGGAGGAGTGGAGGAAGTATCAACATCTTGAGATTGCTCACCTTGGGGTATGTATCCAAGGCCATATGAAGGTGGAGGAACATTGACATGGACGGGCTCAAAAATACATTGTTCATGAAGGCCTAAGCCTTTACCTTGATAGTTCATATTCTGGAGTATGTGGTGGACCATGGGATTATGTATAGGTGCACTAGCAGTGAGTTCCTTATTGGATGAGGAAGGCAAGATAGCAGATAATGGTTGTTGGTGTTCTAAGGAAGAACATTCATGCATGAAGGTAGTAAGCCCAAGGATATAGGACGATAGATTTGTAACTCGGTCAATGATAGATGGTGAAGGATCATTAGAATCTTGATCATCATTATGCTCTTTAGGATCCAAGTTATTGGGTTGATCATCCATGTGTACTTGGGAGGCATGTGTCTCATCAAGGGAAGTGGAAGTTGTTGGATCATAGATGGGATTAGATGGAAGAGGGATAGAAGTAATGGAGGTTTCTTGCTCACGGATGGGTATGGGATCAAGTTGTTCAAGGACATCTTCTTTATAGGGAATATCTTCATCATAGAATAGATAAAGGTTATGGATGGGTTGGAGTTGGATTTCCTTCTCATGTATAGTTGTTGGGAGATGGATAGGATCAATTGGCTCATGGAGAGGTTCATTATTATGGATATCATCTTGATCATGGAAAATATACATGTTATGGATAGGTTGCATGAAAGTGATTTGATCTTGACTTAGACTAGGGCTCAATGTTTCCACATGCTCTAAGGTGTGCTCTTGACATAACTCTTGGGTTGTTTGAATGAAAGTGGATAGCTTTTGACTTGGGTTCATGGTAGGAGCCTCTTCGATAAACTCAAGGGGTTGAGGATCACATGAAGGGGTTGTAGGATGTGACATGTTATTAGAAGAATCTTTTGTAAGGTCAAGGACCAGATTTTGGGGACATGGTTAACTCTCTATTGGTAGTCCTTAGATCACATCCTTCATAGGTGTATGGGTAGATGAATGAGGTAATGGATGAGTTGATTTGGCTTTCTCCATAGCTTTTCTTTTGCTATATAAATTTGGAAAACATTTTTCCCACCACTCATCTGATTCTTTTTTGGTTGTCCATTTAGAGTTTGAGGAACTAGATGACGGTGTTGGTGTAGAACCGGTATGCTTTGGGATATGTGTCTTAGAAGATAGTGAAGGAGGACTAGTAGATGGGGTGGTATATGATTTCTAACTTCAGGTGGTGCTTGCCTTGTCAATAGTATCATTAAGACGAGAAAATAAGGTATGATTTTGGTGCGAGGTGTAGCTTGTATTGGTACGTTCAGCTTGCAAGATTGCCATTTCTTGTTGTAAGACTTGGATTTGTTGAGCAATTGCTATACAATCTTGGGGCGAAGGACCTAAGTTTATTTGTAATTGTAGATATTGGAGTGTTAGAGCAATATATTCTAATTGGTTTGCCATCTCTACAGAAATTGACACAAGACCACAAAAGCTTACTGTGATAGATGTGCAACTACAAAGTAGGAATAGGTAGCAAAAGCATAGGAATTCAGTCCAAATGTGAAGTAGGTCAAGATATATGCATAGCTTCAGAATGTATATGCGCAACTCTAGTTTTCTGAATGCTTTTGTAAAATTTTTGACACGTTTTGCAATTTTTTTAGTTTTTTGGTTGTAGGTTGGTCTTTTTGATATGATTTATCAATTATAGCAAGAAGACATAGAAAACACATAGAATGATTTCATGGTTTTTTTATTTTTTTGTAATTTTTTGGACTCTTTTTTACTAAAGAAAATAATTACAAACCTAGGATAGTAAGGATAGTATTTGTCGAATCCCCTAGCTGTGCATATTCAAAGCAGATAGCTTCAGGATCTTGGTAGCATCAGCTCCTCTCCATGGCACACACTTCTCACGCATACCAAGATCTAGGTTTCCCAAGGCTCGTACCCCCACTGAACCTTAGGATTGTCCCTACTATCCTTCTATTTGGGCTACTAAAACAATGGTTCGTAGTGGGGGAACATCTAGGGGATCGGCACCTCACGAGCATCCAACAAGCCACTTAAGGCTCTAACCAACCCTACTAGGAGTTTAATATACACTTGTCTTCTTTATATTCGCGCACATTCTCTCAAGTCTTCTCCTTCATTGATCTTCTTGTTTCTTCTACACCATTGATCCTCTCTCTCATGAGTCTATAAATATAACCCTCTTCTTCCATTTCTACAACACATGCTTTCAAGTTAACTTATGTTGCAGAATCCATAGCGTGCCTTTGGCACCTACACCATCACATATTTCATATCCATTGTTCATTGTATTGAAGCTCATCTTCTATACAAAAAGTATCCTAGCCACCTCTCTATCGCCATCTTGAAGAAGTGCAAGGAATTGCGTTTCCTGAGGGCCATATTCTTCGCAACAAAGATTGATCAAGACTAGGCAAGCAATGGAAACCGCAAGGTAACAGAGGTTGTAAGTATCATTTCTTTGTTTAAAGCTTTTGTTATTTGTAAAATCTATTGTGTTATTGGGTTTTTATATTCTTTAATGATATATGTACCACATTTTCCCATAACATTTTTGGTGCCCACCGTTCAATTTTATGTTTTTTGCAGTAAAAATTTGTGTTTCTCTAAACCCCATTATCAAGTTTTAAAGGATCTATCAAAAGGTAACCTCCTAGTCTAAAACTAACATCACCAATGTGCTCAGAAGGGTCAAAAACCTTAGAATCACCTGTTAATTCACAAAAATAGGAGACTAAAAAAAATCTATGTGATTTTTTTTAAAGGTGCATCCTTTTATCTAGTGGTCCAAAGGGTGCTTTTGTAGGTGCATTGCTTTATCTAGTAGTCCAAAGGGTGCTTCCACATCCTTTTATCCAACTATCCGAAGAGCTATTTTCGCAGGGTGCATCCTTTTATCTAGCGATCTGAAGAGTGCTTCCGTAGGGTGCATCCTTTTATCCAGCGGTCCAAAGGGTGCTTCTATAGGGTGCATCGATTTATGCAGTGGTTCGAAGGGTGCTTCCGCGTCCTTTTATCCAACTATCCGAAGAGCTTTTTTGCAGGGTGCATCCTTTTATCCAACGGTCCGAAGGGTGCTCCCGCAGGGTGCATCATTTTATCTAGTGGTCTAAAGGGTGCTTCCGCATCCTTTTATCTAGTAGTTTGAAGGGTGCTTCCGTAGGGTGTATCATTTTATCCAACAATCCTCCATCCTGCCTTCTTCTACATGCCATAAGGGTGGTATCTTTTTCTTTTTGCCATAACAGGAGCATAAAAACTCGTAATCATGCAAATAAACACTCGTTGGAAAGGTAATTCCATGAAATTCACAATGGACCATGTTTGATCAAGTGATTGTATCATTTTATCAGCTATTTTCATAGTCAAAGTACACATACTTTCCAATCTTAAATATAGTGTTTTTTCTTAGAAACTAATGATTTATCTGTCCAGCTTGACTTAAACGCTTGTCAAAGAAAGGAGAAAAGAAACTTCTAATATATCTTTTGCAAGTTCGAGTGGTAAAAAACAATCATTTATCACTAAATTAGACACACTTTTGTTTTGAGCTTTAAAATAAATCTTTGTGTGTTTAGTTAGGCAAACATTTTATTTGGGCTTAAAAAGAACCATTGTTTGATCTTAGGAACATTTGAATTTGGACTTAAGAAGAACATAGTACTTGTTTGTCATGTTTGGTGCACTTGCACACTTTGTGTTACCCAAGGGTTAGAATTGAAGTATCCTCTCCCCTCGCCTTCAAAAGGATCTTGGGTGTAAAAGAAATGGTTCTATTCTCTTCTTTTTTAGGATGTGGGCTTGCCCTTGAGACACATCCGTACGGAGAACTCATTGGTGACCCCAAGTAGTACTTTCATCCAGTTTGCTATATGTAAATTGAGGATAAGGCAAAAGTCAAGTCTAACCAGTATGAGCGCTCACCATATAGTGCTAGCTCGAAAGGAGGCATACCTTTGTATATATTAAACTCCTAGTAGGGTTGGTTAGAGCCTTAAGTGGTTTGCTGGATGCTAGTGAGGTACCGGTCCCCTGGATGTTCCCCCACTATGAACCATTGTTTTAGTAGCCCAAATCCTTCTATTTGTTGGTGTAAAAGGTGGGACCTTTGAAGCTGCCCTGATTCATGTGGTTCTTAGTAGAGATAGGAGGGACAATCCTAAGGTTCGGTGGGGGTACGAGCCTTCAGAAACCCAAATCTTGGTATGCGTGAGAAGTGTGTGCTATGGAGAGGTGTCGGTGCTACCAAG
This sequence comes from Cunninghamia lanceolata, assembly GCA_027924645.1. Lineage (NCBI taxonomy): Eukaryota > Viridiplantae > Streptophyta > Pinopsida > Cupressales > Cupressaceae > Cunninghamia > Cunninghamia lanceolata. The sequence goes on along the minus strand of BSBN01001182.1, from coordinate 3,164,387 downwards.
ATCTTGAAGCTATCCGCTTTGAATATGCACAGCTAGGGGATCCGAAAAATACTGTCCTTACTATCCTAGGTTTGTAATTATTTTCTTTAGTAAAAAAGAGTCCAAAAAATTACCAAAAAATAAAAAAACCATGAAATCATTCTGTGTGTTTGCTATTTCTTCTTGCTATAATTGATAAAATCAGATAAAAAAGACCAACCTGCAACCAAAAAACCAAAAAAACTACAAACATGTCAAAAATTTTACAAAAGCATTCAGAAAACTAGAGTTGCACATATACATTCTGAAGTTGCGCATATATCTCGACCTACTGCGCATTTGTACCAACTTCCTGTGCTTTTGCTACCTATTCCTGCTCTGTAGCTGCGCATCTATCACAGTAAGCTTTTCTAGTCTTGTGTCAATTTCTGTAGAGATGGAAAACCAATTAGAATATATTGCTCAAACACTCCAATATCTACAATTGAAAATAAACTCAGGTCCCTCACCCCAAGATTGTATAGCAATTTCTCAAAAAATCCAATTCTTACAATAAGAAATGGCAATCTTGCAAGCTGAACATAACAGTACAAACTACACCTCACACCAAAATCATACCTTATTTTCCTGTCTTAATAATACTATTGACAAGGCAAGCACCACCTCAAGTCAGAAATCATATACCACCCCGTCTACTAGTCCTCCTTTGCTATCTTCTAGGACACATATCCCAAAGCATACTGGTTCTACACCAACACCGCCATCTAGTTCCTCAAACTCTAAATGGACAACCAAAAAAGAATCAGATGAGTGGTGGGAAAAATGTTTTCCAAATTTATATAGCAAAAGAAAAGCTATGGAGAAAGCCAAATCAACTCATCCATTACCTCATTCATCTACCCATTCATCTACAAAGGATGTGATCCAAGAACTACCAGCATAGAGTCAACCATGTCCCCAAAATCCAGTCCTTGACCTTACAAAAGCTTCTTCCAATAACATGTCAAATATTACAACCCCTTCATGTGATCCTCAACCCCTTGAGCTTATCGAAGAGTCTCCTACCATGAACCCAAGTCAAAATCTATCCACTTTCATTCAAACAACACAAGAGTTATGTCAAGAGCACACCTTAGAGCATGTGGAAACATTAAACCCTAGTCTAAGTCAAGATGATCAAGATGATATCCATAACATGTATCTTTTCCAACCTATCTTTTCCAAGAGCACACCTTAAATCACTTTCATGCAACCTATCCATAACATGTATCTTTTCCATGATCAAGATGATATCCATAATAATTAACCTCTCCATGAGCCACTTGATCCTATCCATCTCCCAACAACTATACATGAGAAGGAAATCCAACTCCAACCCATCCATAACCTTTATTTGTTCTATGATCAAGATATTCCCTATGAAGAAGATGTCCTTGAACAACCTGATCCCATACCCATCTGTGAGCAAGAAACCTCCATTACTTCTATCCCTCTTCCATCTAATCCCATCTATGATCCAACAACTTCCACTTCCCTTGATGAGACACATGCCTCCCAAGTACACATGGATGATCAACCCAATAGCTTGGATCCTAAAGAGCATAATGACGATCAAGATTCTAATGATCCTTCACCATCTATCATTGACCAAGCTACAAATCCGTCATCCTAGATCCTTGGGCTTACTACCTTCATCCATGAATGTTCTTCCTTAGAACACCAACAACCATTATCTGCTATCTCGCCTTCCTCATCCAATAAGGAACTCACTGCTAGTGCACCTATACATAATCCCATGGTCCACCGCATACTCCAGAATATGAACTAACAAGGTAAAGGCTTAGGCCTTCATGAACAAGGTATTTTAGAGCCCATCCATGTCAATGTTCCTCCACCTTCATCTGGCCTTGGATACATACCCCAAGGTGAGCAATCTCAAGATGTTGGTACTTCCTCCACTCCTAATTCTACCACTTTCCATCGTACATCCTATCATATGCCCAAAACATATGTTGCCATTCTGCCTCCCTTATCATACACATCCCAAAAGCATGTGACCATACACCTTCCACCATCCAATCTACCTCTGCTACTTCTGACTCCTAACACACCTCCACGCTTTTTACCACCACTTCTTCTAACACCTTATCCATCCATCTATAAATCCTCTAAATATCCTAATCATGGCCGACAAATGCACATATTGTCTAAACAAGGAGCTTTCACCAACCTGAATTCCACCATCCCATAGGGATTCAATGACAAAAATGTGGATGCCTCTACCCTATAAATTTAAAAATCCTAAGAGTCCTCATGACCTAGGATATAAAAGCCAAGAATCAAAGAAAAACCCATCTCAGAAGCTGCATACACCCACACACCTCAAAGCAAAATTGAAAAAGATGTGGGTCCCCAAGCAACAAATCATTACCTCAGAAGCTACACCAAAGCTACAAATACCCAAACCCATACCTTCACAAGCAAAGTCTAAAAGAAAAATGGTTTGGTTACCTAAACAAAAATCCCTCAAGTTAAACGAGACATCCACCTCTCATGAATCCCAACCATCCACTTTCTCCTCTTCCATCCACCACATCCAAAAGTATCCAATCCTTCCATCCCACATGACAAGCAGAAATCAGAACAATACAAAGTCTTTGTAGGTCCCTCAATGCCTAAATCAACCATCTCCTAAGCAAACAACACCATTGCTTCCTACCCCACCATCTCTTCAAAAGCTTCAATGTTTATCATGGTGTGTACAACTATTGGTCATGATTCCCTTCCATCCCACAACATTTCCACATACCTCTATCACGCCATCATTCTTCCACTATTATCCTACATATCTTCCCCATCATATCCCTATGGTCCATGCTTTTGCATAAGCCTTCCCTCCATCCTTACATAAGTCTTGCATAAACTGCATCATAATCCATTATCCTTCCATCCGTAATCCATATCATAATCCATTATCTACCTACTCCATCTCATTTTTCATGAAATCCCCTACCAACATCTATGAGTATAGCGACACTTGACACAATCCATGCAACAACATTTCTAGCGGGACTATCACCTTTTAAGGAACTACATACTTGACTCTCTCCTTTCCATGTCCACCTTCTCCCATCCAAATATTCGAAAAAAAAAGAAAAGAAAAATCCCTTCGTCCAACGGTGAAAATTTGGCAAACAAGCGCCTTGGATAAGTACCATGATGAAAACCTGGCAAACAAACGTCATGTGTAAGTTGATCTTCTATGTCACCTACACTTGGGGGCACCTTGTCTCATCGACACATCACTTTTCTCCTACCAGTTTCCTTTCGTACCATTTCCTATCCTATTCCTCTATCCATTACATACCTATACTATCAAGTCTATCCATCCTGATCTTTCATTCCTCTATTTCTTTGATCTTGATAAAGATTGAAGGCACAATGTTGACAAATGTTTTTGAATGTCCCTTGACATACCTTATCCAGTATCCAATGCACAGTGTCAGCCTAGCATAGCCTCTGTCATCAGTGTTAGCTATTTCATATCTGATCCATATCATGTCTCATCCGATCCATATCTTTGGTCCATTAGGGTTCTTTCTGAACTACGTTGCCTCTGTGTCATCATGTAGGTAAGGCCATTTAGCAATGAGCCCCTGAGACACTAGGTCAGTCCCTCAGGGTCCGTCTCTTCATATCTATTTGTTAGATCATCCATAATAAGTTAATCCTTAGTTTTCACTGGGGGAAACTCCTCACCCTGGTTGTAGATTTGGATTCTTGAATGCCACTTGTTCTAAGAGGACACCAATAAGGATTGTGATACCCTTTCACCAGACACAAGTGCACATAGAAAAATGCACTTCCAAACAAAATCTTGACACAAAAACATCAACCTATCCAAAGCAAAACAAACAAAGACCAAAACCATCAAAATGATTTTATCAATACTATGGAAAGAAAGCACATGTAATGCAAGAATGCTTTGCAAAAAGGTTGAGTTAAAGGGTCTTGATTTTTCGTTATTATGTCTTTCTATGCTACTCAAGGATGCCAAAAGCTAGAGATGCTATGATGGGGGCATAATCATTTTTCTTTGTCTGTTGTTTGTGGGTTAATCTTTAGTAATGTGATGACTTTTGTCTAACGACATGATCAGTAAAAGATCATCAAGGACTTTAGAGGTCTAAACATGAAAAGGGGCAATCCTTGTTTATTGAAACGTAAGAAATACTTAGGTCATCTAGATTCAATTTTGAGTAGATGCTTGTATTAACTTGCTATATCAAAATCCATGTAAGTAATACTTAGGTCATCTTGGTTTAATTACACCTAGATGCTTGTATTTTCTTACAACATTTTAAAAGCCCAATGATGAAACAAAGCACTTCAAAATACTTTCAATATCAAGATGACAAATATCCATATTCATAACATATCCAGAAAGCATTCCTTATCCATATCCATAACGTATCCAATTACATCGCATATCCATATCCATATCCCATGTAATAAAATTCTATGTAGAGAATAAATGTTTAAAAATAAAAGCTTATGATTTCTTCTATCGAGTCATTCTTCTATCGATCAAATTTCTGTCTTCATATCTCTCGTCAACAGTTCTAGCTGTCAATCCGAGCAGTGATCAAAATGCAAGTCTATCCTTAAATCCATACCAATCAAGTCAAGTTAATATTGTCAAATGATCCGATCATAATTAGTGGTCTTGATCCTTGTCTGGTCGTAAACCAACTCGATCAATTATAATCAAACATTTGTCTTATACATGATGTAGCAATGTCAAAATCAGACCAATACACGCATCTTACATGACATGCTTCATTTCCTGAAACCAAACACTATCCTTCATGTTGCTCTAGGGATCTATTGTTCCCCACCACGACAACACTGTTGTATATCGTTATCATTATATCGTTGGTTTACCGCTTGACAGAGGCAATACCTTGTTTATTCTTGTATCATTTGTACATACTTGCTTACTTGCTTGTGTGTGTTATCATTTTATCTTGCATTGCATATCATTCAGCTCTTTCTTCGAACCATTTTTTTTCTTCATCCTATCCTATCTTCCACCTTCTTCTTTGTGAGATTGTCCGTCTCACGCCTTTTGCCTTCTTCCCATCCAATCTCCCGAGGGGGCATCCTATCGTCGTTAAACTTGTACGAGGGGCAAATTGAGGCATGTATCATTTTTAGACAATCTTATTCTTTGAAACAACGTGATAAACACATTGCATCAAAGAGGGGCAAAATGTATACACCGAAAAATGACACGACTCTGTCTAAATAAATATTTTTAATATTTATTTAAGTCTACCTTCCTCTATCAATAAATAAATAATTAAATTTATTTATTCGATTCATATTCCTCTAAGTTAATTAAATATCAAAATATTTAATTATCTCTTTTAAAGTCAAAATTAAATAAAATCCTTTATTTAATTAAATTCTTCCAAGCAATTAAATAATTCTAAATTATTTAATTAAGTCAAGTCTATTCCTCCAAATTTAAATAAATCATTTAAATTTATTTAAATCCTCTCTCTCCAAAAATAAAATATAATTAAATATTTTATTTATTCTTCCAAATCATGTGCAAGTAAATAAATGAATTTATTTATTTAATTCGCTTTCTTATCTTCCAAATCTTCTAAAAATAAATCTTCCTTGTCATGCAAAAACAAAAGTTGAGTTATTGATTTAAAACAACCTTGTTTTTATCAACAAACTCTTAAATTAGAATAAAACATTCTAATTTTGTGAAAACAAATCTTATCTTTGTCATGAAAGCAATTAACTCAAAGAGAATAGCTTTTTTTATGACACTTGTCTTCTTTATATTTGTGCACATTCTCTCAAGTGTTCCTCCATTGATCTTCTTATTTCTTCTACACTGTTGATCCTCTCTTTTGTGAGTCTATAAATACAACCCTTTTCTTCCATTTCTACAACACATACTTTCAAGTAAACTTACGTTGTAGAATCCATAGTGTGCCTTTGGCACCTACACCATCACATAGCTCATATCCATTATTCATTGTATTGAAGCTCATCTTCTATACAAAAATTATCCTAGCCACCTCTCTATCGCCATCTTGAAGAAGTGCAAGGAATTGTGTTTCCTGAGGGCCATATTCTTCACAACAAAGATCGATCAATACTAGGCGAGCAATGGAAACCGTGAGGTAACAGAGGTTGTAAGTATCATTTCTTTGTTTAAAAAATTTGTTATTTGTAAATTCTATTGTGTTATTGGGTTTTTATATTCTTTAATGATATATGTACCACTTTTTCCCATAACAATATTAACTACAACTTGTTCTGGTTCTTCAATTGAATCACCCAAATCAAAAAAATCCTCCCAATCTTTCAATTCAACATCTTAAGCTAATCACCTAGACCCATAATCATGGGAGGGCCTCTATTTTCAACTTTTCCATCAAATTGATTCTTCAGGCGATTTCTAAACTTATGATCTAGTGGTAGAAAAACCTTGTTGTTTGTGTAAATAAATTTATGTAGATCTTTAGAATACCACCCTTGAAATTGTTTTGCACATCTTGGACATGGGAATATCCCCTTTGTTTGAAGCCCTGCAATTCAATAAGTAATGTTAATAACATCAAAAAAATATTATAAAACTAAGTATGAAAGTTGAGATGAAAATAAATTATGAGTGTAAATATGTAAATATTTTATCTTACCAAAACAAACACCATGTCCTAGGAAATCATGAATAGTCCAACATAGCACACCATACAACATGAAGGACCTATTTGATGGGAGACGTGATATGTCATAAATTCTTATGCCTTTCCACATCAGCTGCATCTCATCAATAAAAGGTGCAAGATAAACATCCATGTTTTTAACTTTATGTTTTCCTGGAACAATGAGAGTTAGCATAAGGTGCTCCTTTTTAACACTCATCCATGGGGGAATATTGTATACTATTGATCTGACTGGCTAAACACTATAATTTGAGCTTAGGAAAGAGAATGGGCACACTCCATCAATTGCAAGACCAAACCTAATACTACAGGGTTCATCTTTGAATTTTCTTGGCCATTTTTCTTCTATGTGTTTCATTTCTTTGGAGTTGGCCAGAATTTGCATGAATCCATCTTTACTCCTGTTCTTTGCATGCTAGTCCATCAATTGTGCAAGTGACTTGTAAAAAAACATTTGTTGAAGTCTAGGTATAATTGGCATGTGATGTAAAACCTTCTTTGGAACTTTAGGACCTTGTACATATGTACGATATCTCTTCTCTTTGCATACAGGGCATTCTACGTTGTTTTAATATTCATCTCTGTATAAAATGCAATCATTTTTACATGAATGAATTTATTTATATTCAATCCTCAACTCAACCAACAATAGATGCGCCTCTCTGTAAGTTGATGGCAACACATTCTCTTCAAGGAATATTTTAGTTTTTAGTGCCCTATTAGATTGCCAAAGATTAAATCAATTGAATGTTTGACTTATGATGAACATGTTTGATATGTCAATCTATACTAGGACTGTTATATATAATATATGGTTTTAAAATCTCCTTAAAGAAATATAAATGAAGTTGGTGAATGTTTACAAATTATGTACACCAATTGACAATTCCAAAGTAAGAAATAGATTTCAACTCACTTCAGTAGGGTAGTGAATCCTTTGTCTAACCAACTGAATAGTCACTTGATTTCTAATAATATTAATGTGCATGCTAGTTTTGAGGTTCTACTTGCACCCGATTTGAACACGGGTGTCTTCGCTGCTTGCTTGATGGAGTCTTTTAGGTTGTTATCATCAACATTACGCTGGTGGTAATAACCCCTGTTATCATCGTTACTGTCAACCATATGATCATTATTGTCATCATTATTTTCATCCCCAGTGAAATCTGTAAGCATTTCATTCAATCCGTCTTCATGCACTGTATTTTCACTATCATGATCATCATCATTAAGGATAGGTGGCATGTCATTAGTGTATGTGGATCTCATTAGCTCTTCAAATTTCTCAGCTGGTAGTATTCTCTTCAATAATGCTCTTTTCGCCCTGGTATTGTTTAAAGGATGGTTTGGATCATCCCGTCCAAATCTTAATAACCCAGTTAGATCTTTGGTATTAGTATGTGTTTCATCAACATCTTCTACCTATTAGAAACTGCAAGCATTATTTAATGTTTGGCAACAATTGGGTAAATCATAAATGTATAAATTTCAAAGAAATATAATCAAATATGGCTTAAAAAATAAAAATAAAAATTGTATGAACATATATACATCAATTGAATAATGGAACATTATTTTATAGACTACCTTTTTTATACAATAATTTAAATAAAACACAATTTTGACAACATAGTTTATAAAACATCAGTCCACACTCATTTATTATTCTTTGGTTTTCTGCCCTTAAGAACATCCTTAGGGAGACCTTGTTCTTCCCTCTTCTTTCACGCAGGAGTGCGTTTTAAGAAGGGGTAATCAATCAATAACTCATCCCCAATGGTAAAGTCCATAGTAGCCTCAACCATTATCAATCTATCAACCTCTCTTTCCATATCTCCATCTTTATCATTTATAACCTCAACAAATTGACAATTCGGTCTTCCAGTAGGGTCCCTTCCCTTACTACTATTTATAAATCCTGCAATATTTTTATGTGTGTATGCATGTCCATCTATATACATAAGATGACCTCTATTAATTTCTTTTCCACTTTCCAATTGGAGACAATGTGTATATATATTCGAATTTAGACTATAAGCTAACATGCTAGGCTTATATTCTGCTAGCCTTCTCCATTCACCACTGTAATATGATGGACCATAATATGGCATTAATCTCCTAGTGGTTTGTTCTAAATTGTTTCTATGTTTAGATCCCACATGCACTTTTGGACAATAAAGAGGCCTAAATTCGCTCCATGAATATTGGAGGGTCGTATCATGTAGTTGTATCCCCAAAATTGAAGCACCTCGTACACTTTAGGTAGTTGTTGATCACTAGGCTAAGCGGAATATAGTCGTTGATCAAATGTCTCTTTGTAAATTGATCTCAAACTCAGGGGCAAGTCATCATCTCCATCACATTCATTCTCATAGAGTATGTAGTCCACCTTCCCCTTGTCTTTAATCAAATTATATATCTTTAAATTGGTTCTTGTTCTATTGCTTGTTTTCATCAATTCCTCATCTTCCGAGCTAGTATATTGGCACATATTTTTGTTAGATGTATCATTTGATAAATGATCATTGCCCTCTAGGCTAGAAGTCAGTGATCTAGAAAACTTTAAACCAAGAACTTTATCCTGCAAGTATCCATTAAGAAAAAATTAGTTATTTGAATAATATAAAACAATGTTTAAATGAAGTATACATGTTATTTATATCAATTTGGAAAATTCCTTACCACAATTCCTATTAGATTTGAATCAATTGTAGGAAGCATACTACTGACTGGAAGCTCATCATATATGTAATGTCTTTGTACAATCACTCATTTGAATTGTTTTTTCCACGACATACAGAACATCCACAAACAACAATTTTCTCAAAGTATTCATCCCATGTACTATAGTCCTGACCAACCTCTTTTTCAGTGCAATCATTTGTTGTGTTTGCAGGATCCATTGTCATATCCTTTTCCACCCACTATCGTCTACATGATTTAACAGTTTTAGGTCCACGTCCACGTACATATCTTTTTCATTTGCTAGTTGAATGCTCAGGCTCTGCATTTGCTCCAATCTCCATCTAAAATAATCAACAACATGCATTAATTTATATCAAGATTGGATAATACATTATAAATTTCAATAATATTGTGAAAAAAGATGGGCGTATCACAAAATGCCATCAAATCATTTTTTCCTAAGGAAATTGGATTTGAGTACCTGATTTTCTGCTTCATCTGTTGTGTCCTCATTTGATATGACACAATATATTGCCATGGCCTCATCTGGCCCCTATAATACACAACATAGTAAATAATGTTTAGTACACCAATTATATTATTTCAATGAATATGCTATCCAACACAAAACCTCACTTTAGTCATATATTTGACATATTGATATCATGTTTTGGCCATCCAAATTTTCAAACTTGTCCCTTGATCATAGAATCACATTTAATCACCATTCCTGTGCATTTACAACCAATAAGTTTGACCTCAGAGGCCTCGTGGATAGAAAAATGACTTTATCTCCTCTATGTTGTAGCATTTGTGAATTCATAAACACCTTCCTCCATTGGTTGAGGTTGCTTTCTCTTCTTACCTCTATTGTATCTACAGATTCCATTGTCATATCTATTTCCACCCACTTTCCTCTCTACGATTTAGTAGTTCTATGCCATCCACATCCTCTCTCCATGGCCTCCTCTGGATCCTGTAATACACAACAATGGCAATAGTCACATAACAGCTGTGTACCAAGAGAATATTCTTGAATTTCTCTTGTTAATACACTCGCTTTTCATTAAGACACACTATGAAAAATAAAATAGGACATTGCAACATTTTGCTCTTCAGAATAAGTTTACATGTGGAATCTTGACAACTAGAGCTCAAATCTTATGATTACAAGATGACTACAAATTTACATCAAAAAGATATTTATTTCATATTTGACTCTCCTTTTTCTTTTATGGGTCATTTTAAGGCAATCTATATCTCTCCAAGTGGTCATAAAACCCTCAAAACTATCATAGAACCCTCGAAACAGTCTCAAAGAGTCTTTGGTACCAAAATTTTAAATTCTTGATGGAGGGAAGGATAATTTGGCTCTTAATTTTGAAATCACGTCATTAGATCTTTGTTAGGTTAATCCTAGCCATTGGATATTCTTTAATTATAGGGACTTTATGTTATATTTCACCATTACCTTTCACTCCAAAATTAATGGTTTCCTTTGAAAAGAAAACCCTCCATTAGCTATCATAACCCCAAATATCTGTTGAAGTGAACTTAAACATTATGTCCAATTGTCATTGCTCATATTAAGTTCTTGCCTCCCTTCTTAGTGGTCCCACATGTGTGATGTATGTGAATGAGTCATATGGTACCTGTGCTACATGTTTAAAGTTTGAATCTTGCTCATATTGTTGGAAAAAGGCCCAAAAAGACCTTTGATTTTTGAGTTTTATACTCTATAACATGCATCTCCTTGATCTTTTCATCTAATCTATGACTGGTTTCTATTCTTTATATGCAATAAGTCATTAGTTTGAAAGAGGGAAGTTTTGAGTTACCATGAAATCCAACATTTATTCTAGTTTTTTTCCCTCAAATGTGAGAGTTTTGTCACCTAGGGTTTGATATTTTGGAGTTTTAGTAGAGGGTTTGATGTTATAATTTATGTATAGATATATTGAAAGACTTAATGATCCTTTTTTTTTACTTATAGGGTTTTTAACAATTAAGAAGATAAAGGGCATGGTGTAAGAGAGAGGCAAAGATCCTTTGAGTACCAAGATTTGATTGCCTAATGGGCAATCCATCAAATCTTTGTAACATGCTTTCCTAGGTGATGAAATTCTGAGCCCTTGACATTGATGTGACAAGCCTGTGATCTATGTCACAAGGGATGAAGGAGGAGTATGCAGTCATGGTAGGAAAGTGAAATTACAATGAAATTTTGATATGATTGAGATGTAGTTGGGGTATTTAGGGATGTTATCATTATGCCTTAAGGATTGACAAGATCTAAGGAATAACTAGATGTATAAATAGGACTATCATAGGTATGTGAGGAAGTGGAAGGTTGTTAGATAGTGAAGGAGATAGTTCATAGCCTCTTAAACCAGGCCTCAAGATTATAGTGAAGTCACATAATATAAACAAAAATTGTCATGACTTAGATAAAATGTTGTCAATCTCCTATCACATATCTTAAGGTTGTCCTTAATCCCAAATCCAACTCTCAAATGTTAGACGGAAGGTCATGGTTCCAACTAAAATAATTGGTGTCAAAATGATAAGTTAGGGGACCATCATAGTGTTGATATACTATTGTAGTGGGATCATGAGGATTAACATTGTAGAGGTTGTCATACCATGAGGCATAGGTAACAACCATAGGAGGTTTAAAAGCAACACTAGCAACATTAAATTATTGTCATAGTACACCTAGGATAGCTAGGTATGCATCCATAGAGTTATTACTATAAAATTGTCTCATTAATCTTGTGACCAGGTTAAGTCACTATCATAGTAACAATGTAGTTAGTCATCAATCAACATGTTGTCTTTGCATTTCAATGAGATCAATTCTTGAAAAATGACAATCTAGAGGTTAAAGAAACAAGTTGATACCTTACCTAAGTTGTCATGTTCTTGAAACCTTATCACTATAAAGAGGAGATATCTAGAGAGTAATGCCACAAGGACATAACCAAGGCATGCACTATCATGAGCCATAGGGACAACTTACTACACCATTCAAAACTCCATTTGAACTAGCTACTATCAATAATTCACATTATTGGGGACTGTCATGAAGAAAACACCATGCATAGGATTGTCATAGTCAAAATGGAGAGGATTGTCTAGTCATTGTATGACTGTCATAATAGTTAATGGGTTAGTTACCATGCTTCAACCTAAAATAGGTTAATGAGAACATAGAAATGAAAATCATAATACCATAAGCACACTCCATAAGTGATGCAAAGGTATAGGTAGTAGTTGATGTTCACATAATGAACCTAGATTTTAATGCTTCCTTCAAGAGGTTTCCAAAGGTGATGTGATTATAAGCCTACACAAGGCTACTCACAAGATTGACCTAGCCTAGGACCACACTCTAGTGTCCAACCACACATGCTACTCAACTCTCTTTTAGGGAGTTCACTGCTCAACCCAATCAACCAACACATTTACCTACAAGGACAACATTCAAACTACTAACTCCTCTACCAACATGGATCATCACTCTACACTCAACATACACTGATCAAGGATATGACCAACATGAGGTCTCTCACCCAACAACTACATTCAGTACCTGGGAGGACAGTGGACAACAAACTGTAGCATGATTGCACTATGACAGTGCTTACGAAAGGTCTCCTTCTTGTAGCCCTAGAAATCAGTTAACAAGGGGATAACTTAACAAACCTCCAAATGATCACCAAGACTCAATGCATATTCAAATACCCTTTAGGGACATGCAATCATTCACCCATATGCAGGTCCGTACTATACCACAAGCGTTCAGGGACAATAGACTGTTCTTCTAGGAATTAGGCCTAGTTTAGAGGTTGTATGAAAGAAATACACCAAATCTTCATGCTTAGGATGAACCAAACATATATATAGGTCTGTCCTCACCCCAAAACACAAAAACCAACATCCATTTGGTCAACCATGTGACTGTTTCCAGAATCCACACTATTTTTCTACCATTTCAGCTAACTAGTCACTGTGTAGACTAGATAGGATCATGCCAAATGCCTCTGGGAGAGAATTGCAACCTGCCAAACAACAAAAAACATAAAACCTAATCTACCTTCCTCCATCCTACCGAAAATGGGTGATAATTTTTAGAGGACAGAAGAGGAATGGTACATTTTGTCCCAAAAACCCTAGTTATGGAGGGTTTAAACTAGTTTGCACAAAATGGATTGAAAATAACAACAAAAAATGTTTCAAAAGCTCTAAATATATGTAAATGAAAGGTATCTCAGAACCCTAATATATTTTCCATACCTTAGTTCCTGAACTATCCGTACTAGGCCATACTGTATGACTGTCTTCACAAAAAAGTAGAAAAGATTGTTTTTTCCTTCTAAAACTTCTCTCTTTTCATTCTATTTTGGCATGTCATACATTCTCCTCCTTATAGAAGGCTTGGCCACAGTTACTTCACCTTCTCCAACCATACAACTACCCTCCAAGGGCAGAGAAAACGTTGGAGGTTACATTCTTTCAATAAACCACATATTTCTAAAATGAGAATACTTTTAAAATAGACCTTATTAAGACTCCATTGGACTAGTTAATAAAAAATGAACTAAGTCCTTATTACAAAGCATGAGAATGGCTTCCAAAGCCTTAGAGAAAACCAAAATAACAAGACATAAAACATGACATAGCCAAAAATGACTAAAACTGGGAGCTCCTGCACCATACTCCCCCTGTAGGAAGAACTCAAGTCCCTTGAGTTGCCAATTGTTGAAGTGTCATGCCATGCTTCAAGATATCTGCTTCAGTCATCCTGGTGGCCTTTGAATCTGGAAGATCCTTCCATTTCACCAAGTAGTCTTTATAGACACCTCTCCTAGTCTTCTTGACAATTTTGGAATCCAGAATACATTCCAACTGCAAAGGTTTGCTTGGAGGCAAATCCTTGATCCAATCAGCATCTTCAGCCACCACATCTGATCCACTTTCACCAGGCAATGGAGGTCTGAAAGGAAAAAGATCACAAACATTGAAAATTGGAGAGATACCAAGACCGGATGGTAACTCAATCTCATATGCATTTGGACCAAATTTGTGCACTAATTTGCATGGCCCAATCTTCTTCATCAGGAGTTTAGTTGGCTGACCTTTTGGCAATCTTTCTTTTCTTAGATATGCCATAACTAAGTCACCAACTTTGAATTGCACTTCTCTTTTCTTCAAATCTGCCCTTTCCTTGTACTTTGTGACTATTTTTTCTAATTGCAACTTGACTTGATCATAGACTATTTTCATGGAGGCAGCAAACTCTTCACCAAGTGCACTCCTTCTATCCCATCCTCAGAGATCCTTCAGTTCAAGTGGCCCCCTTGGGTGAAAACCATAAACTATCTCAAAAGGACTTTTACCAGTGCTTCTATTCCTTGAATCATTGTAGGCATATTCAGCCTGACTGATAACCAAGTCCCATGCCAAACCATGCTGCTTTATAAGGCATCTTAGAAGGTTTCCAAGTGATCTATTAACCACTTCAGTCTGACCATCAGTTTGTGGATGGTAGGCTAATGAAAAGGACAACTGTGTGACCAACTTCTTCCACAAGGTCCTCCAGAAGTGACCCACATGTTGGTTTTTCTTCTGAATCAGCATTAGGGTTTACCAGTTCTAATGCACAGGCAGATTCAGCCAACTAAATATAGGAGGTTGCATGAGCTCCTCCCCTTCACTTCTGGTTCTGCTACACCAAGGGGGGTGTCCCTATTTGATAAAAGTATGACCTTGACTAGCTCAATGACAGAAAGATATAACTTGACAGCAACAGGCAGAATACTCTCACGTAAGGACCAAGATTTGTATAACAAATCACAAGGTTGGCAACATTCTTGGACATATATGTCTGGTTGGGTATGAGAGTATGCAGGGATCCTAATCCTACTCCTACAACTAACAGGTGGAAGGATGAAATGGTTTGATTTGATTTTTGGATGCAAAGCTGGACATGGTATATAACCTCAACACAGAGCTAGATTGGTGCCTATCCAGGGCTTGGAGTCGGTAGACATACACCTGTGAATGATCAGCATGAACAACTAAAACTAGATTTCAGGGGGATATACATGATATCTGCCTTACAGATATCTCCCAATACAGAGTGTTAAGCTGTCTATACTTATGGCATCCCTATTGCAGTATACCCTTCCCAATATTCAATCTGAAAACAGTTTAATCTACCCCTTAAGCAGAAGTTAAAAGATTAAACATTCAACACAAGAATTCTATGTTCTAGAATCTTAGACATTCCTTGAATGCCTGGACTCAGAAGAAAGATACATGCAAAACTGGAGACAGAATCAGCATAACACATGCAAACATAGCATTATTCATATAAAATTGACCATGAAATCAATGGATTCATGCACAAATGTACAACAGGAGATACATAAACTCGCAAGTTTTGCTGCACAGAGCAACCAAAACTAGTGTATTGTATTACAGAGCCAAATGTTCAACTTTCAACAACCTCCACAATGGTAACACAGTCTGCTTATATTAGCCAGAAAGTGTACGACAACAATTAATTACAAGGCTTTTACAAAAATCCGCCAGATACAGATCCTTCAAAGGAATGGCACTCAGAATTTATTGCTGCAGAGACAGAAAGTAGACAATGGTGGCCTCGAGCCCTGTGCCACCATCTGGAAGTCCTCATGCCAAAAATCGGGTACATGACTGTTCAACAACTCACCCATGCCCCTGCTACAGTCGCCATTGATGGCTCAACCACCCGCGGCCGCTTGAAAACCATCGCAGTACTTCAAAAAAGAAATTCCCGCCAAAACGTGTTTACCACAGGTTCAAAAAATGTAGGGAGATTAATCCCACATTGGTGCCGCGGAGACAACTTTATCATTTTAAAAACATGGCCACATGTATAACAAATGTTGAGCGCTTTTGCCACGCTCGACGCATAAGCCTTTGTCCAAAGCCTATCGCCAAGACCCGAGCCATCGGCACACTCCCAAATCCTCCTGCCGACCTATCAAGTCTCGCCGATGACACCTCCCGAAAGCCTACAACTTCCATATCAGCCAGAGAAGAACCATCGGCCAACTCCACAAAACTCATCCTGACATCAATAGTCTGGCCGATGACCACAAACTACACTCTGCACCCCCGTCGGCGTGACTCCCTCCATCGGAGCATCCAAAAATCCTCTGGCCAACCTCAATAGTCTCGCCGACCATTTCACTACATTCCCCTCATCGGCCAGAGACTGACCATCAGGCTAACTCTCCAGACTCCCACCGACAATACGAGTCTCCCCGATGGCCACCAAAACATACTTCGTCGGCCAGACAACAACCGTTGGGCTAGCCCAAAATTCCCTCGCCGACATACTAAGTCATCCCGATGGTTCACTCCAAACATGCCCGTCGCCAAGACATAGACCATCAGCGTAACAGAAAAGATGCTCACCGACAACACAACTCATGCCGATGGACCTTGGCCTCCTCCTTCCGTCGGTGTGACATACACCATCGGGCAAGTCAAAAACTCTTCGGCCAATCGTACAAAGGCACACCGATGCTCGTTCCAAATCCCTCCATCGGCGATATCAACACTATCAGCCAAACCCAAAGCTCCCCAGCCGATGGACCAAACTCTCACCGAGGAAGTCTCCACATTCCTCACCTGTCGGTATGACCAAAGCCATCGGTGAACAACAAAATGCCTACACCGATAGAACTTGTCACCTCGATAGACACATCCTCCTTGGTCCCATCGGCCAAGCCCCCCATCGTCGGCACAACTCAAAACACTCACGCCGACAATACAACACACGCCGATAACATCCATCGGCCAAACACAAATGAAGCCTGCCGACGATGAATATCACACCGATGGCATTTCCATCGGCCAAACTAAACACATCAGAGGGAACAAAAAATAGCTCGCCGATGATGCCGATCACTCCGATGAACCAAAAACATAAAGCTCTGAACCTTTGAACCATGAACTGGTTCAAACGGATGGTTCAACTGAGAAGTTCAACGCCGAACGGAGCACTTCAAAAAGAACATTTGCCGAACACAAACACCAAGCCTTGAACCATTGAACCATGAACCAAAAGGGTTCAACGCGGTGGTTCAAAACGATGGTTCAATCATAATCTGAGCACTCAAAAAGAAGTTTCGCCGATAGAGAAAGTCACAGCGATGAACAAGGAAACTTAGGGCCCAAAAAGAAAAAACCCTCCAACATCTGCGTTTAGATCCAGACCAAAATTAGTGCCAACACTGGCTCTGTCTGGGGACGTGCAGGTGCAAAATTGTAGCGAGGACCTCAGAATCTCTGGTTTCGCAGATTGGGCCATATCTATTGGGCAAGAGAGTCAATCATTGCACCAACCTGCACAAAAACTATATTTTTAGTCATCACTTGGGTGGCTCCGGGTAGCCAAAAAGGAAGAACTAAAATTTTTTCCTGCCAAATGCCTGATTCCAAACTGAAAGATCCCAATCCCAACTGAAAAAATTGGCATAGTTTGTCCATAAGGTCATTTGCTCAAGTAGATATTCCACCACCTTTGACAGCTTGCCACTTGTAGTACTGCCTTTGTCACTCTGCATTTCAAAATCAAACATGCAACCATACATGCTAAAAAATCCTTCAGCATTAAGCAACATATGCATGTTATACTCTTCAGATGGTACATCATACTGCTCTTGGCAGTCTTCATCATTTATCTGGCTACTGCACACCATCAGGCACTCATCCAGCTGATCCAAAAACTCAAAATACTCAGAAAAAATGAGACCCCCAATATCTACTGATATTGAAAACAAATCCTGATCCACACACCCAATGTTGCACATATCTAAACCAGGTGATGATGAACATCCATTATTCATAGTTTGCAAATCCATAGTATCTTCACAAGAACTGAAGATATCTAATTCATATGCCTCCCACTCACAAACTGATGTAACACCAAGGTCAACAGTCTCCTTATATTCATCATCATCTTCAAAAAGAGGATTAATCCTACACCACTGAAAGTCAAGATTCACAGCATCAAAGGCATCTGTAGACTCATCATAAAGGGGATTAACACTCACCGCAAAGGCCTCTACTTCTTCTTCATGATACTCCAATTCTTCTTTAGTACTATCAGATCCAGAGTCATAAGAAGAACAAACCTGATCCATGAATTGATCATGGATATCATTTCTATCAACTGATTGCCCCATATACAAGATTTTTGTTGTTTCAATGCATTCTGAAGTTGAGCTATCTGCATCATTCTCCATCCCTCTAATACTTCCTGATGAAACTGATACTGACTGTTGATCCACATGATCACAACCTTGCACAACTGGATCATTTAAACATGATGGCTCTTTGATAAGGGCTGGTATGTAAATATTACTTGAAAAACCATTGTTTTCAACTTCATTTGTTGGGCAAAACAAGACATCCTCCTTTATAATAGAAACATCATCAACTTGAAATGATGCAAAAACTAGGACAACAGGGGTGTGAATACTTTGACATTCATTGTCAACTCCTGAATTAAATCTTTCATTAACATCGGGGGCTGCAGGACAACAAATTTTTTTAGAAAAATAACCCTTTTGTATTCCATACCTCCAATTGTTTTCAATATCTATTGCAAACTGATGTGCCTGATGCAATGTGGTGGGCTCCTTGTCTCTTAATCTGTAACTCATTTTCTTATCAAAAGCTCCCAAATAGACAACTAAGCACAGTGCATCATTAGGTCTCATGCATTCTGGAATTCTATTCAATGCCCTCATAAATCTGAGGTTAAAGGCTGGGATCAACTCACCTTCTTCAATATGGATGTACATAAAATTACTAATAACTGCATATTCAGAGATTCTTTCACCATATTGTACTAGAAATGCAGATTTAAAACCATGCCAAGAGCTGACAGAGTGAGCTGGAAGGTAGGAAAACCAGTCCCTTGCATCTTCATCTAGAGATTGAACAAATAATCTCATAACCACATCCTCATGGTCAATCTCAAAGTCATCTATCACATTCATAAATTGCTGCAAGTGTCTCTCAGCTGATTCATCCTTTATACCATTAAATTTAGGCAAAAAAATTCTGATTTTAGGTGGAAGAGCATTTGGATAGCCACAAATGCCACTGAAATTTATGGGCTTATATCTGTCTATGTTGAAACTTCTTTTATTACATTGTTGGGACTGACTACTATACATTTTTGCACTTGACACTTCAGAAGGGTGCATAGGCTGATAATACATCCTTTATGTTTTTGCAACCCTCCTCTCTACTCAGATTTTCTACAAACAATGACTTTAGGCACTCAAAATTTAGACTATTTTTTCAAACTTTCCTAAAGTCCTTTAAATGAGTCTTTTTAGCAACATTGCATGCCCTTTGAAATACAGAATAAGTTCTAATAAAAGCATGCAAGCTCTGCTTTCACCAATGTTTCCCTTTTAACAGTGCTATCTCACCAAATAGGGAGTCTGTCAAACAATATGAAATACCTGGATATGTTGCAGGAGCTGCAAATTCTTCTCTGACTGATTTTGTTCTTTTATCAGGTTCTTTGATGCAGAGTCACCACCTCCTTGAAGAGGAATGAGCTTCAAACAAGCTGAAGCTGCAAATTGATTTCTTTCTTTCTGGGTCATCCACCAGCAGAGTCACATATACAACCTTTTTCTCTGCTGCAACAAACACATCCAGGCCTAATTCTTCAATCTCGTAGACTCAAACTTTCATGGATATGACATTGATCTCCCCAGTAGAGTCGCCATTTTGTTGGTTTTTCTTCTGAATCAGCATTAGGGTTTGCCAGTTCTAATGCACAAGCAGATTCAGCCAACTAAATACAGGAGGTTGCGTGAGCTCCTCCCCTTCACTTCTGGTTCTACCGCACCAAGGGGGGTGTCCCTATTTGATAAAAGTATGACCTTGACTAGCTCAATGACAGAAAGATATAACTTGACAGCAACAGGCAGAGTACTCTCACGTAAGGACCAAGATTTGTATAACAAATCACAAGGTTGGCAACATTCTTGGACATATATGTCTGGTTGGGTATGAGAGTACGTAGGGATCCTAATCCTACTCCTACAACTAACAGGTGGAAGGATGAAATGGTTTGATTTGATTTTTGGATGCAAAGCTGGACATGGTATATAACCTCAACACAGAGCTAGATTGGTGCCTATCCAGGGCTTGGAGTCGGTAGACATACACCTGTGAATGATCAACATGAACAACTAAAACTAGATTTCAGGGGGATATACATGATATCTGCCTTACAAATATCTCCCAATACAGAGTGTTAAGCTGTCTATACTTATGGCATCCCTATTGCAGTATACCCTTCCCAATATTCAATCTGAAAATAGTTTAATCTACTCCTTGAGCAGAAGTTAAAAGATTAAACATTCAACACAGGAATTCTATGTTCTAGAATCTCAGACATTCCTTGAATGCTTGGACTCAGAAGAAAGATACATGCAAAACTGGAGACAGAATCAGCATAACACATGCAAACATAGCATTGTTCATATAAAATTGACCATGAAATCAGTGGATTCATGCACAAACGTACAATAGGAGATACATAAACTCTCAAGTTTTGCTGTACAGAGCAACCAAAACCAGTTGTATTGTATTACAGAGCCAAATGTTCAACTTTCAACAACCTCTACAATGGTAACACAGTCTGCTTATATTAGCCAGAAAGTGTACCACAGCAATTAATTACAAGGCTTTTACAAAAATCTGCCAGATACAGATCCTTCAAAGGAATGGCGCTCAAAATTTATTGCTGCAGAGACAAAAAGTAGACAATGGTGGCCTCGAGCCCTGTGCCACCATCTGGAAGTCCTCAAGCCAAAAATCGGGTACATGACTGTTCAACAACTCACCCATGCCCCTGCTACAGTCGCCATTGATGGCTCAACCACCCGCGGCCGCTTGAAAACCGTTGCAACACTGCAAAAAAGAAATTCCCGCCAAAACACGTTTACCACAGGTTCAAAAAATGTAGGGAGATTAATCCCACATTGGTGTCATGGAGACAACTTTATCATTTTAAATACACGGCTGCATGTATAACAAATGTCGAGCGCTTTTGCCGCGCTCGACACATAAGCCTTTGTCCAAAGCCTATCGCCAAGACCTGAGCCATCAGCACACTCTCAAATCCTCCTGCCGATCTATCAAGTCTCGCCGACGACACCTCCCGAAAGCCTACAACTTCCATATCGGCCAGAGAAGAACCATCGGCGAACTCCACAAAACTCATCCCGACATCAATAGTCTGGCCGATGACCACAAACTACACTCTGCACCCCCGTCGGCGTGACTCCCTCCATCGGAGCATCCAAAAATCCTCTAGCCAACCTCAACAGTCTCGCCAACCGTTTCACTACATTCCCCTCATCGGCCAGAGACTAACCATCAGGCTAACTCTCCAGACTCCCACTGACAATACGAGTCTCCCCGATGGCCACCAAAACATACTTCGTTGGCTAGACAACAACAGTCGGGCTAGCCCAAAATTCCCTCACCGACATACTAAGTCATCCCGATGGTTCACTCCAAACACACCCGTTGCCAAGACATAGACCATTGGCGTAACAGAAAAGATGCTCACCGACAACACAACTCACGCCGATGGACCCTGGCCTCCTCCTTCCGTCGGTGTGACATACACCATCAGGCAAGTCAAAAACTCTTCAGCCAATCACACAAAGTCACACTGATGCTCGTTCCAAATCCCTCCATCAGTGATATCAACACTATCGGCCAAACCCAAAGCTCCCCAGCTGATGGACCAAACTCTCACCGAGGAAGTCTCCACATTCCTCGCTTGTCGGTATGACCAAAGCCATTGGCGAACAACAAAATGTCTACACCGATAGAACTTGTCACCTCGATAGACACATCCTCCTTGGTCCCATCGGCCAAGCCCCCCATCGTCGGCACAACTCAAAACACTCATGCCAACAATACAACACACACCGATAACATCCATCGGCCAAACACAAATGAAGCCTGCCGACGATGAATATCACACCGATGGCATTTCCATCGGCCAAACCAAACACATCGGAGGGAACAAAAAATAGCTCGCTGATGATGCCGATCACTCCGATGAACCAAAAACATAAAGCTCTGAACCTTTAAACCATGAACCGGTTCAAATGGACCGAGAAGTTCAACGTTGAATGGAGCACTTCAAAAAGAACATTTGCCGAACACAAACACAAAGCCTTGAACCGTTGAACCATGAACCAAAAGGGTTCAATGCGGTGGTTCAAAACGATGGTTCAATCATAATCTGAGCACTCAAAAAGAAGTTTCGCCGATAGAGAAAGTCACATCGATGAACAAGGAAACTTAGGGCCCAAAAAGAAAAAACCCTCCAACATCTGTGCTTAGATCCAGACCAAAATTAGTGCCAACACCACAAACTTAGAATCTCTGTCGGTTACAATGGACAGTGGCAAACTATGAATTCTTACTACCTCTCTAAAAAATAGACTTGCAACATGAGATGCATCATTTGTGCATTTACATGGCACAAAATGAGCCATCTTGCTGAACCTATCAACAATAACAAACACACTATCCAACCCTCTGGCTGTCCTGGGTAACCCAAGCACAAAATCCATGCTGATACTTTCCCAAGGTCTGTTGGGAATGGGAAGGGGCTGATATAGACCTGTATTTGAAGACACACCCTTGGCCCTTTGACAGATTGCACAACTAGCTACATACTTCCTCGCATCTGATTGTACCTTTGGCCAAAAATAGAACCTTGTAACTTGTTCTAGTGTCTTGTCTAAGCCAAAATATCCTCCTAAAGAACCATTATGCTTCTCCTTGATGATGTTGTCCCTCATAGAACACTTAGGGACACACAACAAATTGCCCTTAAACAAGAGGCCTTCCTGCAAATCAAAATCTGCATACTCTCCATAGAATGTGTTAGCCAAGTTCACACAAACATCATAAGCCTCTTTGAAATATGAGTCTTCTTTATACAACTCCTTTAAACAGTCAATGCCCATGCTTTCTAACTGAATTTCATGAATAATAAGTAGCCTCCTACTTAATGCATTAGCCACCTTGTTAGAAACACCTCTTTTGTGCTTAACTGTGAAGGTATAAACTTGTAACTATTGCATCCATTTAACATGTCTATGGTTCAATTTTTCTTGACTGTTTAGAAAGCTTAAAGCATGATTATTAGTAAACACAATAAACTCTTTGGGCAGCAAATAATGTCTCCATTTCTTAAGAGCTTGTACCATTGCATAGAGTTCTAAGTCATAGGTAGAATACCTTTGCTTGGCTTCATTTAACTTTTCTAAGAAGAATGCCACCGGATGTCCTTCTTGGCTGAGAATAGCACCAATAGCTTGCTGACTTGCATCACACTCAACAACAAATACTTTATCAAAATCAGGGAGTACTAAGGTAGGTAACTCAACCACCTTTGTTTTCAACAACTCAAAACTATCATCAGCTTCCTTTGTCCATTGGAATCTACATTTGACTCCACCCTTGATGGTGTTGAGGATGGGAGCACTGATGTGACTGAAACCTCTGATAAAATTCCTATAAAAAGTAGCCAATCCATGGAAACTTCTCACTTCTCCCACTGACTTTGGAGTAGGCCAACTGAGAATAGCCTCAACCTTAGAGGGATCCATCTTCAAACAACCATTAGAAACGACAAATCCAAGGTATACAAGTTTAATTTTTATGAACTCACATTTGTCTAAGTTGATCATCAACTTGTGCTCATGTAGCTTCTCCAACACCTGACCAACATGCTTCACATGCTCTTCTCTTGTCCTACTGAAGATTAGTATGTCATCAAGATAAACAATAACAAATTTACCAATGAATTCAACTAATACCTCATTCATCAAGCGCATAAATGTACTTGGAGCATTGCTAAGACCAAATGGCATAACAAGCCATTCATAAAGACCCTCATTAGTCTTGAAAGCAGTCTTCCATTCATCTCCCTGTCAAATCTGGATTTGATGATAACCAGATTTCAAATCAATCTTTGAGTAATAGCATGATCCTCTAAGGTAATCCAAAAGATCTTCAATCCTTGGCATTGGGAATCTGTATCTTATGGTGATCTTGTTGATGGCCCTAGAATCCATGCATAGCCTTGACTTTCCATCCTTCTTAGGAGAAAGTACACTTGGGACTGCACAAGGACTTAGACTCTTCCTAATCAGCCCTTTCTCTAAGAGATCTTGAATTTGCCTTGCCACCTCTTCATTTTGCTGTGGTGTCAGCTTATAGCCAGCCTTATTAGGCAATGTAGCACCAGGTATTAAGTCAATTTGATGACTTATGTCCCTCATGGGTGGTAAGGAGTTAGGAACTTCCTCTACCACAAGGTCTTGATACTTGTCTAGGAGTTGCTGCACTTCCAATGGAATCTCCTTCTGTTTTAGATCTTGCTGATCTGATCCACTCTTGGGTTTCATGACCAAGGCATACCCCTAGGTATCCTTCTCCTTCGAGAGGTTTAAAAACTCTTTTCCATTCACCACCATGACACTACTATCATTTTTCTTCCCCCCGGTCTGCTCTAGCATAGGATCCATCTTGTATGGTCTTCCATTCTTGGTGATGACATAAGTGTTCTTCTCACCATCATGTTGTGCTTTGACATCATATTGCCATGGATGGCCAAGAAGCAGATGACATACATCCATAGGGATGATTTCACATAGCACTTTGTCCTTGTAGTCACCAATTGCAAATTCAGCCCAAGTTTGTTCTTCCACCATGAAACTCTGGTTCTTGTTCAACCAAGAAATCTTGTGAGGACTGATATGAGGCAGCCTCTTCAACTTACACTTCTCAACCATCTCAGTGGATACCACATTCTCAATAGATCCTGAATCTACTATGATCTTGTACAACTTTCCATAGGCTAGGCCTTGAGTTCTAAAAAGATTCTTTGTCTGAGGGGGCTCTTGTTTTAGTGGTATCTTCAACATAGACCTTTTGATCATCATACTCTCTCCATCTAGAACAGGTGCAGCACTTCCCATTGGTGAATTTACACTCTCACAATCATCATCCTTTACCAACTGATTTCTCTTTCCATTATCATGAGAGCTGCTAGCTTTCCCTGGGCATTTGTTCATTGTATGGCCAAATTGGTTGCAGCCATAACACCTTCCAATGAAGACTCCTGGTCCTATACCTCCTCCACCATTTCTGCCCCTACCATTAGGACTTCTCCAACCTCTAAAACCTCCTCTATGCTCTGTCTTAGGTGATGTTTCTTGCTGATTGTTATTTTCAGTTTTGTGGAACTGTCCATGGCCAAAATTGCCTCTTCCTCTTTGGTTTCTACCACCTCTTCCTCTGGCACTTTGTTCACCCTTCCTTCTCAGCTTTTCCTCTACTCTGGAGGCCAATAAGAAGCATTCATCCACTATTTTTGGTATCACTAAACTAATCTCATCTTGCAAATTGTATTTTAGACCATTTAGGTATCTAGCCATCATCCCTTTTTCATCTTCATTATGATTGGCCCTCATACTGAGTCTATGAAATTCTTCTGTGTAGGCAGCCACATCCATGTCTTTCTGTCTCAAATTCTTAAATCTCCTTATGATTTGAATCTCATAGTCAGGTGGCATGAACTTGCTTCTGAGCATAGCCACCATTCTACTCCATTTAGTGATGGGACTCTTCCCAATCTTCTTCCTCTCACTTTGCATGTAGTTCCACCACACAAGTGCAAAACCTCTTAGCCTTGTCTTGGCAAACTTAACCTTTTTGCTATCATTGAACTCCTTGTAATCAAAGAAGTTGCACATAGCTTCTATCCAATCGGTGAGAGCATCTCCATCCAACTTGCCATGAAAGGTAGGCACATCCATCTTGGGATCACCACTGTCTCCATGAGCACCCTTAAGTGCATTCAAGAAAGCTTTTTGTTCTGTAGATATGTCCTGCTCTTGAGGACTCTCTTCTGCCTCTACTTCTTCATTTGTGTCAGAAGAACTTCCCTCTTCTTTGGTCTTGCCCTTAGACTTCTTTTCTTCTTGCAGTCTTGCCCTTAGACTTCTTGATGGCATCTTGACTCATTGTCTTGGGAGGCATTGTACTAGCCTCTGTTTCAATCTCCTTGTCTGACATACACTACTTCCAATCAGATATTGGCTATGATACCAATATGATGCAGAGGTATAGGTAGTAGTTGATGAAGTTCACACAATGAACCTAGATTTTAATGCTTCCTTCAAGAGGTTTCCAAAGGTGATGTGATTATAAGCCTACACAAGGCTACTCACAAGATTGACCTAGCCTAGGACCACACTCTAGTGTCCAACCACATAGGCTACTCAACTCTCTTTTGGGGAGTCACTGCTCAACCCAATCAACCAACACATTTACCTACAAGGACATCATTCAAACTACTAACTCCTCTACCAACATGGATCATCACTCTACACTCAGCATACACTGATCAAGGATATGACCAACATGAGGTCTCTCACCCAACAACTACATTCAGTACCTGGGAGGACAGTGGACAGCAGGCTGTAGCATGACTGCACTATGACAGTGCTTAAGAAAGGTCTCCTTCTTATAGCCCTAGAAATCAGTTAACAAGGGGATAACTTAACAAACCTCCAAATGATCACCAAGACTCAATGAAGATTCAAATACCCTTTAGGGACATGCAATCATTCACCCACATGCAGGTTCGTACTGTACCACAAGCGTTCAGGGACAACAGACTGTTCTCCTAGGAATTAGGCCTAGTTTAGAGGTTGTATGAAAGAAATACACCAAATCTTCATGCTCAGGATCAACCAAACATATATACAGGTCTGTCCTCACCCTAAAACACAAAAACCAACACCCATTTGGTCAACCACGTGACTGTTTCCAGAATCCACACTATTTTTCTACCATTTCAGCTAACTAGTCACTGTGTAGACTAGATAGGATCATGCCAAATGCCTCTGGGAGAGAATTTCAACCTACCAAATAACAAAAAACATAAAACCTAGTCTACCTTCCTCCATCCTACTGAAAATGGGTGATAATTTTCAGAGGACAGAGGAGGAATGGTACATTTTGTCCCAAAAACCCTAGTTATGGAGGGTTTAAACTAGTTTGCACAAAATGGATTGAAACTAATAGAAAAAAATGTTTCAAAAGCTCTAAATATATGCAAATGAAAGGTATCTCAAAACCCTAACATATTTTCCAAACCTCAGTTCCTGAACTATCTGTACTAGGCCGTACTATACGACTGTCTTCACAAAAAAGCAGAAAAGACTATTTTTTCCTTCTAAAACTTCTCTCTTTTCATTCTATTTTGGCATGTCATACATTCTCCTCCTTATAGAAGGCTTGGCCATAGTTACTTCACCTCCTCCGACCGTACAATTGCCCTCCAAGGGCAGAGAAAATGTTGGAGGTTACATTCTTTCAAGAAACCACATATTTCTAAAATGAGAATACTTTTAAAATAGACCTTATTAAGACTCCATTGGACTAGTTAATAAAAAATGAACTAAGTCCTTATTACAAAGCATGAGAATGGCTTCCAAAGCCTTAGAGAAAACCAAAATAACAAGACACAAAACATGACATAGCCAAAAATGACTAAAACTGGGAGCTCCTGCACTAATAAGCTGCCAATATAGTCCCAATATCATGTCATCATGATAGTAAGAGAAAAGTTGTTTGGTTTTTCCAAAGCCATATCACTTGCATAAGGATTGTCACCAACCATCTGTGTAAGGTTGTGAAAGAGCGAGTCATTATTGAGCTAATCATAAGAGAAGCATGAAGTCAAAATGCTATCATGGAAACAAGATATAGTTACTTATTATAAGGACAATCCAAATTTGGTAAGGTTACTTTTTTATCAACTTCCAAGCAAAATACATCATTTTGCATTGATTGGTGCTAAATTAGGTGCACTTTGCGCCGCCTTTTGTGCCCCAAAAAGATTACATTTAGGCCTAAAAGTTGGCGCTAAAGTCAGTTGTAACTACTCTGACTATAGTGCCAACTACTGGATCAAAATTTTTTAAAAAAATTTCCCACCTGCACATACCCCAAAACAAAACAAAACTTTATTAATTTTTGGTGTTCATTTTTCGTTTGGAGATCGAGCATTTGGGTTTTTTGTGTTTGCCCTTATTTTGGCAATGGTGGGACCTGTAAATCAAAAACAAAAAATAAAAACTTCCCGCCTAAATTATATGAGAAATTTGATAATTACAGGAGAAAAACGCCGCATGAATTAGAGGAGAAAAAAGTAGAAAAATGCTGCGCAAAGAGAGGAGAAAAAAGGGAAAAACAAGCAAGTAGATGATAAATTTGATTTAGTTTGCGACACCGTATGTAAGGTTATAATTACAATAAAAAAATTTTGTTCTCAAAAATATTTTTGTTTGGATTAAATGGAGAGGATTGTGAAGAAAGGGTTGTGAATATTGTTTTGTTTACAGGCGAATCTTTCAAGTCTCATGTGGTTGCAAAGGAGGAGGGTAAAATTGTAGACATTGCATTATTTCCTTTGCATCTGAGAGAAGTGAACGCATTTTTCAAACCCCAATCATGCCCAAGTTCGCTTATCATTCCCATCAATACCTTTCTTTGAAGACAACTTTCTCGCTTCCTTCCTAAAAAAGTAGTTGAGTGCTTTAAGACAAGTCGATTATGAGCAAACTAAAATTAGGGATTTTGAGACAAGGGTGAGCAAACTAAAATAGAGGTTGGTCGAGACAATACGAGGAGATAGGGCTTTTGAGATGAGGGTGAGAAAACTAAAATTAGGCTTGGAACTATAGATTCCCTCCCAAGGTACCAATTGATTCATAGGAAAATAGCTTCATGATTTGCTCTACAAAGTAAAGGTCAAAGACCTTGAGGAATATAGAAAATCTAGACGAAAACTTTCATACCTGGAAGTGTGTACTTCGTTTGCCTTCATAGATTGAATGAAAATAATTTTCCCTAGGTCGCCTCAAAATGTCAAGCAATAGAGGGAAGAGAGCAAAGGGAGCAGACTCTGGCCACAATGAGGTGATTCATTGTCAATTTATACATTTGTAAATATTTCCATTGTTTCTTTGATTTTTAAATTTTAGTTTTTTATTTGTAAATTTAAAAGAAGAAGTTTATTTTATATATATAGGAACATGAGATTGACAAAGATAAAGAGGCATTGGCTTCCATATTGGGGGTAGAGGCAGTGAACAAATTGGATGGTGTGGACTTGACAATGCTTGCCAGATACATAGAAAAATGATCTGGTAAAGCCCTTGAAACAGTGTCAAAGGGAATCAATTGATTCCCCAACCAGTCTTGGATCGAGCAAAATATCTAGGAGCAAATCAATAACAATAACCTCTAAGAGGGTGGAACAGGGACTGGAGGCTTCCAATGTCCGACCCACTCCTAGGACACAGACTTCTTCGACCACCATGCCATGTTTTGCATCTTGCATTGGTACCTATGATACCAAGGTAGAATATGATGTGGTTTTAGGGGAAGTCTAAATGACAAATGTTGTAAAAACATTTGTGAATAGGTTGAAGGAATCATGCCTTCAATGGTTCAAAGACCATCTACATTTGCCATTCTCAAAGATACCCATGCACCTGCAAAAAGTAGTTATCCAAGACATGGAGACTAAATTTGGCATAGGTTGGTCTGTAAAGAAGATAAAGCTATGAATATCTCAAAACTGCAAGAGATTTCGGTACAACCAAACAAAGAAGATAAAAAAACTCCCTCCCGAGCAAAGGCTCAAAAAAAGGCCAATTGATGTAAGTTTGAAAGTATGGAAAGAGCTTATAAAAGCATATGAGAAGTCCGATGCACGGAGTAAGTCCAGTGAGGAGAGTACACAGGTATTTGAATTTTCTCATAAGATTATATCATATTTATTAAATGATTTTAAAATTTTATTTGTGCATAGTTAAATTGAATTAGTATATGTTTCAGGACAAGGCCTCTAAGGCTAGGCTTGACAAATTTCGTGTCACGCATCACAGTGGCTAGAAAGGTTTACAGGCCTTGATTTGTACATTTGTAAGTATATTTAATAAGTTAAATGATATATATATTTTTTTATTTCCTAGGAAAAAGTAAATGATTGCATATTAATTAGTTTAACTAGTCCATGTGCCATGTTTTGACAAGAGGAGAAATATGGCCGGCATCCAAGCTAATTTGAAAAGGAAATGTTACAAAGTAAAAAGTGGACCGATTTTGTAATTTGGATGGAGAACAAGGTATCAATAGTTGAATTTCAATAACTTAGTTGGATATTGTTGTGTTAATATGTCAATTTTCATTTCTTGTGTTGAGTTGTTTATTGATGTGTAGGATGAGTTCTAAAGTGCTTCTCTATTGGCCCTAGTGCCCTTAAATGTAAGATTTCTCTTAGATGACAAATGATTACTCTTATATCTTTGGGGACCCTTCTTGGTGCCATTAGGATCATAATGAGTATACTAGTATTGTGCTTGCTTACAACAAGTAGTTGCAATTAACCTAATCTTGTGGTCATTATCCACAACATTTTGTGTGTGTCATGCTATCTCATATGCTTAGGTTCCCATGATGAAAAATCTGATTGCAGCACTTAGAAATGCACCTATACAATATACTCCAGTGGCCTACTTTGAAGGGTTATAATTCGAAGCCTATTCATTTTTATTTCAAACCACTTGGTAGGAATGCTTATCTCATATGTGAGTGTACATACTTGATTTCATCTTCCCATGATCAGATTGGACAAGGTTGTGTAGTGCCAAGTTAAAGGGTTCTGGTGGTACCCACCTAGGGTTAGGGTTTTAAGTCAAGTCTGCAAGCCTATATTTTTATTCCTGTAAACCCCTTAAGGCCTTAAGTTTTCTTTTCCTTTGGCCTCTTGCACTTTATCTTTTAAAACTGCATTGACTTCCTGTATTAAAGGGCAATTGTCTTGAGGTCTTCTTAGAGGGGTGATATGTGACTAGGGTATGAAGACTAGGACTTTGTATGTAATCTTAAGCCCTCCTTTTGGATTTGTTGGAAGCCTTCTTCACTGATACATAAGGACTGTTAAGACTCCTATGATAGTGCATTAGAGAGGTATTGAAATCACAAAGGAGATAAATGTTATTAGGCCATCACCCAATGGAGAAGGGATTGTCATAAAGGGCATGCCAATGTTACCTTGTCATAGTCACAAAGGGGATAGTCTTTGTTGTGGTAATTAAAGTCATTAAGTTTACATCCACCTTCCTAGGGTCTATAGAAATGCCTGAAGTTGAATATGCCTATTTTAAAGATCTTGCCATGAGTATTTTCCATGTTTTTACAAATGGAGACCTCCCAAATCCTCGTCTCAAGTTTCAAATGCACATTGAAATGATGGAGGACAATCATAACTGTCATAATAGTACATTAGCATTTGTTGTCTCAAGGTGGCCCTTGAGACTGCCAAGGGGATGGATATAGAGTTGGGATTATGGTTTTTGTTTAAAAGCCTTATGTCATTAACCTAATATTTATTTGTGGCAAGGATCCCAATAGTCTAAAGATTACAAATTGTTGTCAAGAAGGGACTATCATAGTTAAGTGTGGTATAGTGATACAATTTCATCTTGGTTGAGTATTGTATAAATCTCAAGCTATTTAGAATGCATGGGGTATTAGGGTGTGGTATCACTATATAGGTAACCATCAAGTGATTTCTTCAACCCAATCTTAGCCTATATAGTACCCAGTGTGAAGAGCAAGATAGTGTTGTCCAAGAACCTTGTTACGGTCACAAATGAGGGAAGTCTTAGCTATTGTAACCATAGTTGGAATCCCTTGTTGTTACCATAACATACATGACCTAAAACCATGACTCTATGAGTATGAGTTGTTTGAAAGCCAAATTCCACAACCTTTTCCACCATCCTCCCTGCCTATGTCAAAATGGGAGCTTTGGAATAGGGTATGGACATCCATCAATACATAAAGGATAGAGGAATTTTGTAAGATGTTGTAGTTACAACTGCCTTGTTAGACATGTATGAAAAATGTGGAAGCATAGACAAGGTATGTGAACTAATTGATAGAATGCCTCAAAGAAATGTGGTCTCATGGACTGCAATGACTGTAGGATATGCACATAATGGATTTGTCGAAAAGGCTTCAAAATTTTTAAAGCCAATGCAATTGGCTGGTGTAAAGACAAATTCCACAACCTTTGCCACCATCCTCCCTACCTCTGTCAAAATGGGACCTTTGGAATAGGGTATGGACATCCATCAATACATAAAGGATAGAGGAATTTTGTCAGGTATTATAGTTGCAACTGCCCTGTTAGACATGTATGCAAAATGTGGAAGCATAGACAAGGCATGTGAATTGTTTGATAGAATACCTCAAAGAAATGTGGTCTCATGGACTGCAATGACTGTAGGATATGCATAAAATGGATTTGTTGAAAAGGCTTCAAAATTTTTAAAGCAAATGCAATTGGCTGGTGTAAATTCAAATTCCACAACCTTTACCACCATCCTCCCTGCCTGTGTCAAAATGGGAGATTTGGAATAGGGTATGGACATCCATCAATACATAAAGGATAGAGGAATTTTGTCAGATGTTATAGTTGCAATTGCCCTATTAGACATGTATGCAAAATGTGGAAGCATAGACAAGGCACGTGAACTGTTTGACATAATGCTTCAAAGAAATGTGGTCTCATGGACTGTAATGACTGTAGGATATGCACAAAATGGATTTATTGAAAAGGCTTCATAAATTTTAAAGAAAATGCAATTGATTGGTGTAAAGCCAAATTCCACAACCTTTGCCACCATCCTCCCTGCTTGTGTTAAAATGGGAGCTTTGGAATAGGGTATGGACATCCATCAATACATAAAGGATAGAGGAATTTTGTCAGATGTTGTAGTTGCAATTGTCGTGTTAGACATGTATGCAAAGTGGAAGCATAGACAAGGCACGTGAACTGTTTGACAGAATGCCTCAAAGAAATGTGGTCTCATGGATTGCAATGATTGTAGGATATGCACAAAATCTGGAGTCATAGACAAAAAAATGTGAACTATTTGACATAATTCCTCAAAGAGATGTCATCTCATGGAATGCAATGATTGCAGGATATGCACAAAATGGATTTTGCAAGGACACTCTCAAAATCTTTGAATTAATTAAGCACTTTGGAACATATCCTAACATTGTAATCTTTGCTTGTATTCTAGGTGCATGCAACCATGCAGGTTTGGTGGATGAGAGCTGTACATACTTCAATCACATTTGTAACCCTTATTGCATTACACCTACAATTGATCATTATGTGTGCATGGTTGACCTCTTTTCCCATGCTGGCTATCTTGAAGACACCCTAATCTTTATCTTTCTTTCTAAATCCCCAAATTTGCCCTATTACCGCTCACATTGAAGACCTACGAGCAGGAATAGGGCTAACATTTTTTCTTTCTAAAATCGGTCAGATAAGGCCATATTGCTAACTTCATTTTTTTTCAAACAAAATAGACTTTATCTTAAGATTACTCATGAACCTTAAGATAAATAATTATTGAAAAAAATTGTGCATTCATTAATGACATGTAAGAGAATTTAATCAACTGCTACTTAAAAACTCTTTAATGTTTATGTCTAATGCAGGTTATTAGATTAATAGTGAAAAAGAACATACATGGACCAAGCAATTTGTGGCACTTAAGGTTATGTAATAGAATTTACAGTTGATAGTTAAATTGTATAACAATTTTTTTATGATCTTTACTAATGTTTATTAGAATTGTTGCATGTTTTACATAATTGGAATGACATATTAGCTGTAACTTTTTTGAAATTTTATTATGGTATGTGCACTTTGATATGATGTAATATGATTATGGTTTTGTTTCATATGTTGTAATATTAGATATATAACAAAAATATAAATTATTGCATGAAATAAATAATAACTTTTCATTTTAAATTTTTTTTTTGTAGAACACGGGTCTTCTAGAAGATCAAGATGATCCTCATGATATAGATCTAGATTATGTTGGTTCTGGTATAGATCACATGGCAGAGGATGATGATGATGCAGATATAGAAGACACCAAGGCTAACGATGATGATGATGTCGACAATGATGATCATGATGATGATGATGATGATTGAGATGACGATGATGAGGCAGTTGCTGGTAGTAGCCAGTGACATTCATAATCATATAGATTGCATCATGGATCATTGTTGATATATCATTATGATGTCTCTTTTCATGGTTACTATCATATGTATCATTTTCATGGCCTGCAGTACCATATTAATGAGTTGTATCATAAATTTATGTATCATTTTGACTTATATCATTTAGACTGTATCGTCTTGACTTGTATCATTTTGAGTTACATAATTTATCATTTTTACTTATATCATTTGTACATGTATCATTTTGACATGTTATTGATCTACTGGCATATTTGTCTTTCACTTGTTTTAGTTATATATGATGATGATCTTATCAGTATTGACTTGTCAATTTTTATATATTGAAAGTGGTTGATGATTTTTGGATCAATATTTATTACATATGATGATTTTAATTTACTGCTTGGGATGGATGTTGCAAAATTCAATTAAATTAAAGATATTTGACTCACTTGTTTTAATTATAGATGATGATCATGTTATAATAATTATCTTGTTATTTAATCAGATGAGTTAAATAATTAAATTACTTACTCTATAATCATATGAGTTATTTAAGAGGCATGATATATTTAACTAATTAAATTGAAATAAAACATATTATTTAATTTGCTTACTCTATAATCATATGAGTTATTAGAAGGCATGCTATATTTAATTAAATTGAAATAAAACATATTGAATTAATAAATGTAAGCAAAACAAGAAACATTTTAAGAAGCAAAAAAGGAAGCAACAATGGAAGCCAAACTAGAAGCAAACCAGAAGTAATAATGGAAGCAATTTTAGAAGCAACAAAGGATGCAATAATAGAAGCCATATTATAATTGTCTAATTGCTTCTTTTGTTGTAGTGCATGCACGGTCTAGACAGTTCATTTTGTGAACCCTCCTACCATGACTGCACCAAGTGGTATCAGAGACAGAGAGGCAAAGGAGGTAAATTTTAGAGAGGTAGAACATTTTTCAGAGGAGACAGATTACATCCGAAGCAGAACAAGCTTGACAACCCATTTAAGAAGAATGATAGAGATAACAATACATACCAAAGAGATGACATAAATTTTCATCATAGAGATAATTACAATTCATACCAAAATGAAGGGTACAAAAGAGAAGGTAGATGACCTGATAGGAGAACATTCATAGGTACTTGTTTTAAGTGTGGGGGTGAAGGACATAGAGCATTTGAATGTAATCAAGGGAGTACAAGTAAGAGCACAAAAAATAGTGGAAGAGCAACCTATGTCGAAGAACCTATTGAACTAGGTGACCCCTGTTCAGTTGGTAAACCAGAGAAAGGAGAATCATTTGTGATGAGGAGAGCACTATTTCAAGTAGAGACAAATGAAGAACCACCACAGAGGAAAAGTTTGTTCAGAACTAGATGCAAATTAGGAGGTAAATGTTGCAAAGTTTTTATTGATAGTGATAGTTTAGATAACCTATTTTCAGAGGAGATGGTGACTAAGCTAAAGTTGGAAAGATTGAAACACCCTAAGCCCTATCAGATAGCATGGATTTAGAATGATCATAAGGTATTGGTGAGTGAACAAAGTTTGGTAAAATTTCATATTGGATCTTATCATGATGAAGTCTTGTGTGATATTATACCTATGGATGTATGTCATATCTTGTTGGGTAGACCTTGACAGTATGATAGAAAAGCTATGCATGATGGGAGAAAGAATACATACACTATAACATCAAATGGGAAGAGAATTACTTTGATTCCTTTGGAAGATGATCCTAAAAGTGAAGTATGTGGGAATGCTAGAATCTGTTTGGTAGATGGAAGAAAATTTCTGGATGGTTTGAGACATGAGAATATGTGTTATGCCTTGATTCCTAAGAAGCTAGATACATTGAAGAAGGAAACTGAAGAATCACAACCAGAGGAGATAACTGAGTTGTTGACAGAGTATGAAGACATCATATCAGACAATGTACCTGATGGATTACCACCTATAAGGAGTATCAGTCATCACATGGATCTTATACTGAGAGCTAGTTTGCCTAACAAAGCAGCACACAGAATGACACCAATAGATAATGAAGAATTGAATAAGAAGATACAAGAATTGTTGAGGAAAGGTTTGATCAGAGAAAGTCTGAGTCCTTGTGCAATACCTATAGTGCTAACAGCTAAGAAGGATGGAGAATGGATAATGTGTACAGACTCTAGAGCAATAAACAAGATCACAATTAAGTATAGATTTCCTTTACCTAGGATGGATGATATCATGGATTATTTGAGTGGAGCAAAATATTTCACAAATATAGATTTGAAGAGTGGATACCATCAGATCAGAATCAGAGAAGGAAATGAATGGAAGATTGCTTTTAAGACAAATGAAGGATTGTATGAGTGGTTGGTGATGCCTTTTGGACTGACAAATGAACCGAGTACTTTCATGAGGTTGATGAATGGAGTCTTGAAGAGATTCTTGGGTAAGTTTGTTATTGTATACTTGGATGATATTCTGATTTTCAATAAAACAAAAGAAGAACATTTGTGGCATATTAGACAAGCTTTGCAGAGGTTGAGAGAGGAGAAATTGCTGATAAACATCAAGAAGTGTAGTTTTATGAAAGAAGAATTGGTATATTTGGGATTTATGATTTCTACAGAAGGATTGAAGGTAGACCCTGAGAAAGTGAGCAATTGTTGAATGGCCTACACCGAAGAGCATTGGAGAAGTTAGATCATTTCATGGATTGGCTAGTTTCTACTAGAAGTTCATCCAAAATTTTAGTTTAGTATGTAACCCTATGACAGAGACAATGAGAGGTGATAGAAAAGAATTTAAGTGGACATCAGGAGTAGATAAAAGTTTTGAGTTGTTGAAGAAGAAGGTGACAGAGCAACCTATTTTAGCATTACTAGATTTTAATAAAGTATTTCAAGTTGAATGTGATGCAAGTGGAAATGCAATTGGAGCAGTGTTGAGTCAAGAAGGTAGACCTGTAGGATATTTTAGTGAGAAGTTGAATGATGCAAGGAGAAGATATTCAGTTTATGATCAAGAGTTCTATGCTATAATTCAAGCCTTGAATAAATGGAGACATTACTTGTTTCCTAAGGAGTTTGTTTTGTATACTTATCATCAAGCTTTGCAATATTTGAACAGTCAAGGTTAGTCAAATCAGAGACATATGAGATGGGTAGAGTTCATGCGGAGTTATACTTTTGTGTTGAAGCATAGGAGTGGTAAATCAAACAAAGTTGCAGATGCATTGAGTAGAAGGAGGAACTTGCTGACATAAATGAGAGTTGAAGTGTTGGGATTTGATGAATTGAAGAACATGTATGAGGGAGACACTAATTTTGCAGAACCTTGGAAAGCATGCAAAGAACCTGTTGTGACAGATAGGAGTAAGTGGTTGGATTATTTCATTCAAGAAGACATGTTTTTCAAGGGAAATTAGTTGTGCATACCTAGAAGTTCAATGAGAGACAATTTGATCAAGGACAAACATAGTGGTGTTAGGGTTAGCCGGTAGAAGATATCAATTAAATGCAAATAAAGATTAAACAGAGGAATGGAAATACACAGAAATAATAACGTGGTTCACCCAAACTCGGGCTACATCGGCCAAACAGAGAGTCCAATATTATTATCCAATAAATCAAAACTGATTACAATCATCAATCCCTACAACTCGATACCGCTGCAAATGCTACAATATAATATATCAAAACCCTAACCCTTAGCCACTTTTTATCAAGCTTTTTGTCGATTACAAAATAGGGTTTTTTATGTCAGTCAATGAAAAATAACTCCCGGTGCCTTTATAAAATAATAAAAAACCGTGTGAGGTTTTAGGGGCGTTGCCCCCAAACCCCCACAAGGGGCATTGCCCCTTGACCCCATAGGAATTTGGGGGGAAACCGCGCTAATAAAAGTGGGGTAAATTTAACCTCCGAGTCTGATTAGGCTCCATATAACAACAAGTGGTGGATTGGCAGGACATTTTGGCATTGACAAGACAATGGCTTTGATAAGTGAGAACTACTTTTGGCCTTAGATACATAAGGATGTTAGGAAATTTGTGCAGAGTTGTAGAGTTTTTCAAGTTGCAAAAGGGAGTAGTCAGAACACTGGATTATATAAACCTTTGATAGTACCGGAGAGACCTTGGGAATCTACATAAGCATGGATTTTGTGATGGGATTTCCTAAAACATAGAGAAGACATGATTCTATATTTGTAGTAGTGGACATATTTTCAAAGATGGCTCTTGTCATACCTTATAAGAAGACAACTGATGTAGTGCATGTAGCTGACTTATTTTTCAAGGAGATTGTGAGATTGCATGGATTACCTAAGAGCATAATTTTAGATAGAGACACCAGATTCCTTGGATACTTTTGGAAGACACTTTGGAAGAAGATGAAGATAGATTTGAAGTTTAGTTCATCTTTTCATCCACAGACTGATGGACAGATAGAGGTAGTGAATAAGAGATTGGGAAACTTGTTGAAATGTTTGGTTGGAAAGAAAGCAGGAAGTTAGGATTTGATTCTTTCACAAGCAGAGTTTGCATACAATAATTTAGTAAATAGGAGTACTGGAAGAACACCTTTTGAGATTGTTACCAGAGTGAATCCTAGAGGAGCAACAAAATTGAGAGACATCAATGCAAAGGAAAAGAGAAGTGCAGAAGTAGAATTCATAGGACATATGAAGGTAGTGCATGATCAGGTGAAGAAGCATTTGGAAGCAATGAACAACAAATATAAAGAACAAGTAGATGAGAAGAGAAGACAAAGAATTTGCAGTTGGAGATGAAGTGATGGTATACTTGAGAAAAGAAAGATTTCTAGTTGGAACATATAACAAGTTGAAGATGAAGAAGTTTGGACCTTGTAGGATACTCATAAATTTTGATTTAGGAAATGCATATGAAGTGAAGCTACCAGAGACATTGGGCATATCACTTATTTTCAACATTGCAGACTTGTACCAGTATCATGAAGCAGAGTTTAGTGATAGCCTTGAAGAGGACTTGAAGAAGCAGTTACCCCAACAATCACTAGAGTAGGTTGAAGACATTTTGGATAGTAGAGTTGGACGCAGCACTAGAGGAAGACAATACAAAGAATACCTTGTGAAGTGGAAAGGCAGACCGGGAGAAGATTCATCATAGATTTCTCAGGATGAGGTGGACTGCCTTGGTTTCCCTCTAGCCCCAACAAAGTGAGGGACTCACTTTTTCAATAACCTTAGATGTCTGATGTAGGAGCATCCCTGGTTCAAGAGCAATCTTGCATCAAATAAAAATATTTATATTTTAGTTTGTTTCTTTCATTTTTCCAATTCAGTTCAGGTAGTTCAGTCAGTAACAGTTTATGTATTTTGGTCCACATTCTACCGTAGTTTCATTTCAGATCTTGCGGAGATGGAATTAGCATCTAGATTCATTCATCTACATCATATCTAGAATTCAAAGCATTTGGATCAAGTACCAGAAAGTTATCACTGTCAGAAGATCAATTGTTTTCTTAGAATAGAACATCTTGACAATCTCTGATAATCAGCTGAAGGAGAAGACTTGCAGAGCATTTCTCAACCCATGGAGCCTAATTGCACATCATTCAATGATCTATGGTTCATGTCCAACCCTCCCTAAGATCCACACATCATTCCATGCATTTGTGAAAGTGTTCTACATGATTAGTTCCAACCTATCTGTGTACACACATTACAACTCTTCGTTGGAGTTTGTGACCTTCCTTGGCTGACGTGGAGGAATCTATTGTTCTAGAGATGATATATAATGATGTAATAGATCCCTAGGAAAGTAGTTATCAAGTTAAAAAGTGATTCACATAGAGATAGTTCATAGTTTGGATTTTGTGCTAAGGAGCTTCAAAGCTATATCTTGTGCATATTCTGATATTCTGTAATCAGTCCTGTGAGCCCTAATTGTAAGTACACATGATGCTAACCATATTGTATTTGAATTCTATGATATATTGAATGACTAAATCTAAATTTGTTCCATATCTTTGAATTGTTTCCATTGTGTTTACTCTTGTTGTATGGTTTGGACAGTTCATTCTGTGAGCCCTTCTACCATGACTACACTAGGCTAGTATTTATTCCTTTCACTCTGGATCCACATTGGTTAGCTTTGTGTCTAAATTTGTTGCAAGTATAATAGTAGCCACTGAAGAATTTAACTATCCTATCCCTGCCATAGCCATTTCTCATTTTACTTCTGCACTCATTATCCTTATGTCCCATCTTATAACATGTATAACACCTAATAGAATTCATTTTACTTCTGCATACAATAGCTCTATGACAAACTTTATTGCATGTGAAACATTGACCAGAGAAAGATAGAACATTTTTATTCATACTGCTCCTACATTGAGTAGCCTTATGGCCAAACTTATTACATGTATTACAATAACCATTGAAAGATGGATACCTTTGAGCATTTAGTTATCTAACTGGCGGTCTTCTTGATCTATTCCTTTGCTCCTGATTATGTTTGCCTTTGTCTTCCTTATCTTTGGCATTCTTCTCTTGACTTGCTCTGAAACTTTTATCTTTCTCAAGTCTCACACTTTCCTTGTCATCAGGATTATTCATTAGTCTATCAAATCTAGTAGCACTCACATTGAGTTGGTCTCGTTGAGCCCATGCATGTTTTAGATCATCTTTTAGATCTGCAACTTCTTCTTCAAGCTTTATGTAGTCTTTAGTTTTGTCTTTCAGACATTCCTCAATTCTAACTCTTTCTTCATTTGCTAGTCTGAATTCTTCATCATCCTATTTTAGTCTTTGCTTAAGCTCCCTGATTTGCTTTCTTAACTCTTTGATGTATTCATTTGCTTCTAATATATTTTCCTTTAAGTCCAAGTTTTCTCCTTCTGATTTCTCAAGGTTTTCAAGAGCAGTTTTGGGTTCTTCACTGTCATGGACAGGCATTCATCTTATGAGGATTTTGCATTGTTGCAGACTTCAGTTACTGATTTAGATTCAGTGTTGGCAATTAAACCCAAAATTGTTTGTTCTTTAGCATCACTGTGTCCTTTCACTTTATGCTGACAATTTTCTTGTGCTTCATCATACATTTGTATGTCTTCATCCATCTTGACATTTGCACTCTCAATGATTTTTCTCAATCTCTTATTGTAACATTGGTAGACCTCACTCTTAGTGGAATAACCAAGAAAGTTTCCTTCATCATACTTAGCATCAAACTTGCCTAGCTCTTCCTCTCTTCTGATATAACATTTGCTTCCAAAAACTTTGAAGTATTTTACTGTAGGAATTCTTCCATACCATAATTCATAAGGAGTTTTAGTAGTATTACCTTTGACTTGAACTTTGTTTTGAATGTAGACAACAATATGTATAGCTTCTTTCTAGTACATTTTCATTAGATTAGCCTTCTCTATCATTGTCTTTGCAGCTTTGAACAATCCTATTCTTTGTTTCCATCACTCTATTAGAGTCAGATAATTGTCTCTTTATTCTATGAGTCTCACAAAACATATTGAATTTATTGGAGGTCACTCTTCTCCTTTGTTAGACCTCAGACATTTGATTTTCATATTCAACTCACCTTCAATCATTGTTTTGAAAGCTTTAAATGTATCTAGAGCTTCTAACCTTTCTTTAAGAAAACTAACCCAAGTCATTCTAGAATAGTCATCAATAAACAACATAAAGTATCTGTCATCATGGAAACTTCTTATTTTTGTGGGACCAAAAAGATTTGTATGAACCACTTCCAACTGTTTAGTGGAAATTTTTTCTTCATCCTGTGCGCTTCTTGTTTTCTTATCAACTTCTGGATCAAGACATTCTTCATAATTGCACTTGACATTCTTTAGATTTGAGAAGAAGTAATCATCATCCTCAACTTCTACATCATAAAATGTTCTCTTGGACATTCTGTTCTTATTTTCTTCATCATTCCTTTTCAAGTTTCTTTTTGGACAACTGGATATAGAGTGATCAATTTCACCACATAGGAAGCAATTGTGTTACAGCTCATTTTTGTGTGCCATCCCAAATCTACCTCAAGCTATTAGGCTTTCTTCCGAGCAACCTCGCTCTAATACAAATTGTTGAAATGCACAAGACAACTGAGAGGGGGATGAATTAGTTGTCTCAAAACTTTAACCACTTATCAACACATCAAATGTTCAATCACTGTTATTAAGATTTAACCATGAAAGCATGAAACATAAAGCTCAACACAATAATACATTCAACACATGAGACACCAAATTTTTTTTGTGGAAAAACCTATAAGGGAAAAACCACGATGGGTGTTAGCCCACAAAAATATATATGTTATAACAATACCAAAAAATAGAGGCTCACTGCCTTAGGGCTCACTAACCAATATGCTCACTGCAAATGTTGAGGCTCACTACCAAGATCAGCTCACTGCCAAGGGTTGGTGAACTAATTTGATAGAATCTACTCCATGCCTAGGTTTAGTTCCATTGAAGCTCAATATAACTCCTTTGCTCTACTCTTCTTACACCTTTTCAGTTATCTTCACATTTTCACACAAGGACATCTTTTTCGCAACTACATTACATGTTTTTATACAACTCATGAACCTTGGAATGTACATCAAGGTTGGCATTACATTCATCAACCATTGGAACAATCTCCAAGGTTAGCATTACAAACATACATAAAAATAGGTCTAGACCTAAACAAAAATTGCTAAGGTAAAGATGTATGTGGATCATGTTATGCCTCATTTGGGACTCAATTGCAATCTTCCACGCCATGACACACTTTCACAATCTTTGATGTATCTCCCAAGTAGTGAAAACAACCAAGTCAGCCAAGACTGGTGTTAACACTAAGTCTTCTAAGAATAATCTTCATCCACGATCCAAATTTCTCTTTGCAAACTAGTCCAAAGGTAGGAACACGATCAGGAGACATCCATAAGAACATTGTAATCACCAAGAACATCTCCACAATCTCTATTCACTTTATCAAAAAGATTCTTCAATCTGGAGTACTTGAACATAATTGTTATCCACTATCATAAAGAAAAGATCGCTTGCGGACCACGAAATAATGAACCATTGGATTTGAAGGCACTTATCATCATTAAAAACTTGATTCTAGAACCACTGACTGAAATACTTAAATGTGGAGGAATGTAGAGCATAATACATTCTCCCTGTCACCACCAAATATACAATGAAAATAGTTTTTACTCTGGTGAACATAACTCACTCAAATTTGTATACCAGAGGCTCAAACTTGGAACATAGCATCTTCAAATATGCCTCTAAATAACTTTCAATCCACAGACAAAGATATGCAATTTACAAGAAATGTGGAGCAACATACTGGATTGTTTTGCTATAAACAAAGATACTCTTATATACATTGTTTCCATCGGAGGAGCAAATTTTCTCAAAAGCACTTGGAAACTCAATATCATGATCACTTACTCATTATCTTTAACACTGATATAAGCTAGTGCAAAGCATCTAACTTATTACAAGAAAGCATCAAAACAAGAGCACAATTGACACCAATGACAACACCGGTTAGGCACATACTTGCAACATATCTTCATATGATTGGAGATGTTGTCATCTTGGTTTACCATGG
Organism: Cunninghamia lanceolata; assembly: GCA_027924645.1. NCBI lineage: Eukaryota > Viridiplantae > Streptophyta > Pinopsida > Cupressales > Cupressaceae > Cunninghamia > Cunninghamia lanceolata. The sequence goes on along the minus strand of BSBN01001182.1, from coordinate 3,120,089 downwards.
AAGACTTTTTTGAGTCTTTGGTTGAGGTGTCAGTTTATGATTTGTCAGTTTGATATGTTTATTCTTTGTTTAGAGATCTTGATATTGTGTCTTGATGGACTCTTGATACTGGTTTAGAGTTTTGACATGATACAGGTTCTCTTGAGATAGGATGTATGCATCGTTGCATGTGATCTCCTTGGAGGAGATGGTTAGATCATGATGTCATGATGGGCTTCTTGATTATGCAGATGTACAGTAGGAGCATTGATAGTGATCTTGTTGGTTCTCTTGGTATTGAGTACTTTGGTCATTTGCTTGAGAGCTTCATGCTAGTGTGGTTTTGCATTTGGAGTTTGGCATGGATTGATCATGGAGGTGCTCATGGATACTTGGAGACTTAGGTGAGGTTGGAGTTCTCTTGAGATTAGAGACACTTGTTGAGATAGTTACTCATTGGAAGTTTTAGCAGATAGACTAAGGAGACTTACACCTAGATATGGATGTGAGTTCATTATAGACCTAGAGGAGATTGTTCTTGGAGAGAGTCATTTTGGCTTGGTGTATCTTGGAGGAGCATTATCATTCTCCACTCTTGGTCTACTCAGTGGTTTATCATCTATGAGGTATTGCCCATCCTTTAAGATGCATTTTGCTTTATGTTTCATCTTTTCATAGATATGGATCTTGAGCTAAATTTATTGGTTCTGGAGGGTTCATTTGAGGGATGTTAGCATGGTTATCTCCTTGTTCATATGGTTTGATTTATGATGTTCATTATGAGGAGTTTAGGAGATGTGATTGGGCTTATTTCTAGTTATGGAATGATTATGAGTTTGATTTACCTTGATTAGAGAGGCCTACATCCATGTTGGTTACATGTTACATATGTTCATTTGATCTTATGAGATTGAATGGTTGGGTGTTGTTGAGGCTTTTCATTTGGGGTTGCAGAGGAGATCATACTTGACACAACTTAGCAGTTTGAGGTGTTTGTAGAAGGACATTATGATTTACATGTTTTCTCCATTCATCTTATGGATACTTACTCGAGGATCATGTTGATTTGATTGGACTTGGGAGAGTTATGGTGACATGTGTGGGAGAGTATGTAGTGATTTATCTTGCATGTGTGTATCATTGTGATTGTTCTTGATACTACATTAGCTTGTTGATTAGCCACACCTTGGTTTGAGTGTTGATTGATAGACTTGATATGCCTTGGATCTATTTTTTGATTTCACATTAGCAATGCAGTGGGAGGTCTTGGATGTATGTGTTCTTCATTGACACATTTTATACATGGAGCTTACGACTGCAGTAAATGGGTTGGATATGTTTTTGGCATGAGTTTATTGATGTTGTTGATACCTATGAGGTATGGATAGTTGGATGTATTAGAATATGATGTGGGTTCTATTTCCAGTCATGTGGGTTTTAACCTTTGACAACAACTTGGAGCCTTTTGTTATCACTTGGATTTGATGCTTGTGTTCTTTGGTTTGGTGCATCTTCACCTTGGCATGTTCATTTTCTTCCATAGGTGGCACGTTGGAGGATGAGATGAGTTCTTGCTTGAGATGGTGGTCACTTTGATTTTATTGCAGGTATCTTGTTGGAGCATGAGAGCATGTTGGAGATTCATGTGATTTCATGTTTACATATGATGATGTATTTCATTGATTGACCCTTATGCAATGTATACAACAAGTGGGAGAATGTTGGGAAATAGGTGTTGTACACCTTGCATAATATTGTATTATTTTATTCATGTAAAATAAACATTTATTTGTGGTGCATCTTAATTGATGTGTTTAACCACATTAGGTATTTATTTAGAGGCCACTAGTAAATGTTGTATGTAACATTAGGTTAATTATTTTATGTGTGTGGGACACATAGAGTGATTAATTGATTATTCGTATTATTTAATTGTTGGGAAAAAAATGTAGTACCAACATTAAATAAGGGGGTCAATGGTTTTGTGTATCGATGGTCTTGGAAAACATGGTTTTATCCAATACCACAAGTTGTATTTGTGTGAGCTTGATTTATAAAAGCAAGCACATGGTTAGTGGTTTGGGTGGGTTGGCTATTTCATTGTAGGTGGATTGGAGGTTTGTGAGAGGTTGACATTGTATTTATCTCTCTCCTGTAAGTGCATATTGTGAAGCATGGTAGGTGATGTGTGGATTCATGCTTGGACACATGGGGGATGCATTGGAGGTGCTTGATGGTTCAAAGCTATTCATGGAGACTCATGGCATGTATTGTAATATCTTTATTGCTAAATAATACATATGAGTATGGATGCTTTTGGAGGTTGGGTTTTTCCCTCTTGAGGGTTTTCCCAGGGTATATCTTGTGTTATCTTGTGCTTTTTCATTTGATCTTTGCATTATGGTTATTTGTTGCATCGTATTCTCCTATTGGGTTATGTGGAATTGGTTTTATTTGACCTGCAAATTCCTAATAGGACTGAAGATGTATCCAAAACAATCAAAGCTATTGTGGAATGGCCTACACTAGTGAGTATCTCATAAGCTAGATATTTTCATGGTTTAGCAATATTTTGTAGGGAATTTATCAAAAAAAAATAGTGGAATATGTGTGTCAATTACTAAACCAATGAGGGGATAAGAAAGAATCTAGGTGGATTGCTGCAATTGATAAAAGTTTTGAGTTGTTGAAGAACAAAGTGATTGAAATCTATTTTAGCATTACTAGATTTTGAGAATTTATTTCAAGTTGATTGTGATGTAAGTGGAATTGCAATTGGGGTTATTTTTGTAGCGCATAAGATAGAAACTCAACCTAGAGAGTTGTACCCTCTAAACAAAGTGATCTTATAGGGAAATACCTTGGAATATGTAGCTTCCAAAGGAGAGGAAGTTCTATTTAATCCTTACAAAACTATCCTAGATATTCTAGAAATGATATGAACTAGAAAATACTACTTTTCTAAGTTAAGAGAAATAAACAAATAAGAAAGAAATGTTTTTTACAGAATTCTAGAAAATATATTTGATAAACATAAAGTAGAATTGAAAAAGAAAATGTCAAATGGACCTACCACTAGAGGGAGGGAGCCCTAGCCCAGGACACCAACACTTTGTGTAGACATTTGCTGTCATGTTGTCATATGTATGGAACAATACAGATAAAAGCGTTTGATAGATGTAGTCAGTACTTTCCTAGTGAACTCCTATTATGACTATGCAATTTCACTATCAACCTACACAACACAATAGAGAGAAAACAAAAGTGTAATATCTAGATATATAGATAAACCAAATGAAGTACAAATGATCAAATCAACAAAAATGACAATTTAACTACTTGCAAACCTTTATGAAAGTGATGTATTTCAAATGACCTACTTATGATAGGATAGAAAAGAAGATTGAGACTACTTAGGAGCTTTCCAAGAATGGTCAAGCCCCTACTTTGGTCTCTAGACCTCCATGAGCAATCAAATGATGAAGATTCTGATAAAAGTGTGTGCACCTATCCTAAGTGTGTCTAGGAGCTAAGATGTAGTGACAAAGTGTGCTAGGAGCACCTCCCTAGTCTATGGGTAGGAAAATGGGATTAGATAATAAAAAGTGGTGGTCTACACCAATGATTTAGAAAAAGACAAAAAGAGGGTTTGCTTGAGCAATAATAGGGAAATTGTTGATTCACTACTTGTGTAATGGGATCAATGAGATGATGAATGAATAAGGTTTTTAGAGAAAAGTAATTCTTATTGGAATGTGATAAGAGAACACCAAAGATTCACCACTTTATTTGTAAGGATTTGAGTAATAGTGAGAAATTGCACGTAGCACAAATGAAGATAGCAGGATTGTAGGATAGTTATCCAGAAAAGGGACCTATCTATTGTGTGTAATCCATTTAGAAAGATCAGAGATCTTTAAGAAATTAGCCTACATATATTAGAGTCTTTTTTGTATGAGTGTGTGTCTAAGAGAAAGAGAGAGATCCTCTTGATAACAATGATCTTTTCAAATTATCCTTATCCTCTAGTCAAGAGTAGGATAAGGATAGCAAGGCACGTCTGCAAGAGTATTACAACTATCATGAGATATTATGAGGTAGAACCATGTAATAATAACACACATTTTGAGATGTTGTAGACATGGGATGCCAATGCATCACGTAGAAATCTACGCATTGCGCCTACATTCTGGGAGAATTTTCTCAAATTTGACACACTTGTTCAGAAAATATCAACATTAATGTTCTCATATGTATTTGATAGAAACTTGTTCTGGGAGTGTAACATAAAAAATTGCATACCCTTGCAATTTCACCTTACATTTTTTAACTCATTTTAGTGTCCATTCCCTTAGTTTATTTTTAGGATCATTTTAACCCTTACATTATCCTTTTTCCTTCCCATAGTGCTTAGGCCTTATTTCCTGTGTTGCCCTTTTGTCAATTTTTGTTGTCACCTTTGTAATATCATTGTGATTTTCTAGTGTCTCATAATTTTTTAGTCCAAATTGTCCAGACACTAGCCCTTCACATGGACATCTGCATGATGAGCTATCATCCCATGACAATTTATCATTTGGTGGTCATTTCTGAGTATTTCACCACTTTTCACTTTCATGGGCCTGTGGTAATGGCTCACAAGGATTCCAAATGGATTGTTAGCCTCCTCCTCTCTTTTTAAATCTATATTTTCACTCTTACATTCTCTTAGCTCTCTCTTGGGACTCTCTTGCACTCTCAAGCTCTACAAATCTCTACAACATTCCTATAACATTCTCCTTTAACTCTCGTATCCTCTTAGATTCCTCAATCATTTGAAGGTGATATTGTTCTTATTTTATTACAAGCATTTCTTTTGTTGTGCCTCTGAGCACCTTGGGATACTCACATCCTATCAATCTCTCATTTTGGTCACTGTTCTTATTTCTAGATGCTCTTAGATTAAGAACACACACTATTTTCTATTTATCTATCTTGGTTGTTGTGGAGATAGAAATACCAAAGTAAGGGTTTGGCCTGAAGGAAACCCCCCCAAATAACCCCAAAAATTTCTCTTGTTTTAGCTATAGGTTTCTTCAGGAGAAGATATAAAACTTCTTAAGGGTTTGGTGATATCTTCATTTTCCCTTTGTTTTCCATTTTTTTATTCTATTTAAATAACTTAGTTAAATATTTGTTATTTTTATTTTTGTTAGTATTTAGTAGCTTGCTATTGTGTTCCCTTTTCTAATTTTGCAAATTGGGTGAACTATTGGGTTGAATTTTCACATTTCTGGGTTGTACAGATGATAGTGCTTAGTGCAGACGTCCACATGATGCACGGACATCCTAGGTAGTTGCTTCCTTCAACTAGATCCGGGTTCCTCTCTTCGTCCTCTTTTCTTCTCTATAACTTATTTGTGTAAATTGTTTTCCAATTTCCTATAATTTAGCATTTTCCATTCTAACTCATATGTAATGTAATGTGAAAGTTAGCAATAACTTAATTTTTATATTACATTTTGGTGAAGCTGTTGCATTAACACTCATAACTTCTTTTTCATTAATTTTTCTTCCAAAATTATTTTTTTTCTTTCCTCAATTTTTGTTTTATTTGGGGGTACTGCCTCGAACCCCGTTCCATAGTCCTAAAGGAGAAAAACAATAGCCTCTAGTTGAATTTGTCAAAATCTTTCTTAAAATTCTCCTATTTTTTGTATATGGACTTCCTATCTTCTTTTCTTACATCAATTTCTAGGTTTTCTAAGAAAGTCCAATATGTTCCATTCCATGCATGTGATGGGGACTTAGCTCTTCATATGTCACTCTATTATTTTGATCCTTCTCCTAAAATTCCTCCTACTTATGATGATATTTTAGTGCACGAGGATGAAATCATTTATACTTTTCTTAACATTACTTTACCTTCTCTTCATTTTGATGTTCTCCTTTCTAGAGATGAAGCATTAGTGGATGAAGAGTCTTACCTCACATCGGATCCCCATGGATAGATGTTGAGCATACTTCTATTTCTTCTCCTACATCATGTATTTCTCAAGAAGATAATAATGTTAATTCAATCATTGTTAATGGACTTATCCCACCCACTAAGGAAATGTTGGATAAGTCCATTAATGTTCAAACTCTTTCTTCTATACCTAAAATCATTGTGTGTGGGGTCCCTAATTTTCCCCCACCTTCTCATGTCATGATCACTATTCGACGTATTCCTGAGAATCCTCGACCTTCGAATTACTTTTTTGAAATTACTGTTATCACCCAGATTTGCACCCTTGCTGCAGCTGTAAAACTTAGCAATTTGGAGTAACATGGGAATGATCTCTAAGTGTGGGACTTTGCTAAATGAGATCAGACCTCCAAAGAAGGCTGGCTTCCTTAATTGGTTATCACCTAAAACTACTAAATCTTAAGAGGAAAAGGGAGAAGGAATGCTTTTGAATGAAAGATGAAATGAAAAAAAACTTGAAAGTAAAGGGTGATTCACCAAGTTAAACAAAATAACTCCTACAACACTGAGAAAATGCACAACCTAACCAAATACAGTAAGTATGACATATACAGATTCAACTGATCCTAGCAGAGGTTAGAAACAAGATGATTGAAAGGAACGATATGTTCACAGGCAATCATATGAAGATTAACACTAAACTAAAACTTAGTAAAAGAGGCAAAATAACTTACATATATTTGATGAGAAGGCAAAGTTACAGTAGTAGAAAACTCTGTTTGGAAAATAGAAAAAGCCTAAATGCTAAAAAATTTCCAACCTTATTTACAATTTACGAATGCATATATATATCATTCCAAAAAATGCCCTAAGTTGGTTACAAAATTCGCTTCATGAGCTGTAACAGAAAAAAAATCTATCTGAAGGGACATCCACCTATAGAAATTATGGTGTGGAAAAAATATGGAACCGGGCAGGTGGGAGATATTCTGAGTCTTTAATGCAAGCTGCTGCATCATGGATCTACACCCATGAATGCAAAAAATATCTACATCTACCCAAAATGGTCGCTGAAATGTCCAGTCGCCCAAAACATGCAAATCCAAATCCAAAATTGAAAAGTGAGAGTATTCCCTTGAAAAGCCCGCCAAATGAAAGAGGAGGCAAAAATATGCATTTTTGCCTTTTGCAGCATGTGGAAATTTGCTAAAATGGAGGAGATATGGGCAATCAAAGTTTCGGTCAATTGCCTGTATATATCGCTTTGCATATGTGTATTATTCGGCATCTGAATCAGCCTTTGGATATGCATAGCGCTTTGTATGTCCACCTTGTATGTGCAAATATATGTGTAAATGTACAATGTGTAAAGATACAATTGCAACATACAATCGCAGGCCTTTTGACCTTTGTATCAACTTTTGCATGTATGCCCCCTCACACGTGGCATCGCCTGATTCGTCGCTGAGCTAGTCTGAGAAGCATCGTTGAAAAAATTGTATCTTCTTCCTTGCATCTTTCTTTGCATACCGCATTGTATATACAAACATACAATCGCAAATGTACAAACCATATGGAACTCAAAAGATTATGAAGCAAAATCTAAATTTGACATCGGGTCTAGCCTTTGTCTGTACCTTCTTTGTATGTTGGCATATATAATGTACATAACATGCAAGCGGGACGTCAGCCACTTTATCAATTGGATTGGGAGAAAATTGAAATCCGAGCCTTGTATCTTCATTCTTTGTATATTGGCATATACAAATGCCATATACATGCAAGCCGCGGACCCCAAAAGATCATTAACTGTATTTGAGTTCCCAGTTGGGTCCGCCTTGTATGTTTTCCCCTTGTATGTCTCCTTTTGTATATCGCAATATACAATGCCATATGCATGCAAGCAAATTATACATACAAACTGCAGAATTCTGCCCTTTATCAACTGGAAAGTATGCTCCTTTCAAATCTGGCTTGTATATTAGTAATGCATATTTGATTGTATGTGCAAACATACAATCACAAATATACAAGCGGTGGGCCCTACCTTTGAACCACTTTCCCTTGCATGTTGACTTCATATATTTCCTTTGCATGCGCCCGATGTGAATTCTGCTTTGTATGTCTGCGGGCCCAACCAAATGTATGTTGGCCCTATACATTTTTCCTTTGCATGTTTCGATTGTATGTTGGGAACATACAAACCCAACATACAATGCGCGGACTCCAAAATGACTTGTAAATACAATTAACTATCTTTACCGCATCCACCTTGCACTTGTTCACTTGTATATTCCTTCTTGTATATCAGACATACAATCGCCTTTGTATGTCGCCGATATGCAAAAGCCTTTGCATCTTTTCCTTGTATGTGACCCTTTGTATCTCACATATACGATGCGACTTGTATGTAAGATACAATTGCATTGTACATTCAGCGAACCCCACCAATTGCATCTTTGGCCTTGTATGTCGACTTGTATAGCAGCCTTGTATGTGCGAACATACAACCCGATATACATTCTCCTTTTGCACATTGACCCTTGCATATTTGCCAATGTACAAAGGCTTTTGTATGCATTTCTTTGTATGTTCCCGATGCATGTTTTACTTGTATGTTTAACCCCTTGTATATTGGCTTTGTATATGCAAACATACAAAGCGAAATATACAAGCCACTGTTACACTTACCTTACTATATCGCACATGCATATCTCCTTGTATCTTTGGCGAAAGTCCTTTGTATGTTCTGCCGATGTACATTGAAAAATGTACATTCATCCTTGTATGTTTGTCGATTGCATCTAGGCCTTTGCATATTGCGAATGAATGTTCCAAACATACAATGGCAAATGTATATGCGAATGTACATTCAACAATGCATATTGAAATACAAGCATGAAACTAAGAAATCCCAGTGATAGAAAATACTTGAAGTTAAAAGATTTCTGGGTTTTTCTGGGTTTTTTGCAAAGACCCTCCAAGTGAGATTTTGGGAAATTTGGCAAGGCAAAGCATGAGTAATTGAAGAATTTACGCCTTGTATAGTCATTTTCTAAAAGATTTTCAAGGAAAATACAAGGTGAACTAGTTGGCTCTGGATAGAGGAAAATAGGTCAACAAGTTGGCAACCTCTATGGGATGTTTGCCTACTAAACAATTAGATTAGGGGCCTTAAGCATCCATTGGGAATGGAGTCATACAGAAACTGAGAATGGATCTTAACAAACAATCCTGACCTTAGCAACTCAGCGTATTAGCAGTGAAGAACATTTGGAAGACCAAACCAAAACAAAAATGCTGAAGGCAACCCCTCCAACTGTGCTAGATAGCACTTATTGAAAAATAAAAAACCTAATCTAATGAAATAAAACCTACTCTAATCCTAAACTAACCAGTCAGAGGTGACCTTAAACAAAGCCATTAACTAGTTCTTGAAAGTAACTACCCTTCCTTAACAATTTACAATGTTTCTCATGCATGTGGGAAGTTAAAAAGAGGTGAGGGAGGGATGGGCATATGACAAATTGATAAAACATCCCCCACAAAATGTAGATAAACTCACCTATCCACTTGGACTGATTGTTGATGCTGCTAACTTGTGGTGAATAAATAGGTTGATCCCATCCATTTTGATGCTCAACTTCATGCTTAGAGGTAAGCATGACAAGTGGTGACTTCTCTTGATATGTCTCCAGCTAGGCTAGATGTCTGATTGGGCATCCCCTTAAAGTGACATGCAAATCATCATGGTTGATCTCATGTCTTTGTTCTAATTTTTTCTCTTCTTACTGGTCTGAATACTCTGGCTCTTGTATCTCAATTAGAGATATGGTTGTCTCCACCTCATGAACAAGATGCTCATGATTTTCTAACTTAGGCTCAGAAAATGAGCCAGGCACATGCTCAAAAGAGAAGACCTCCCCACCAAGAAGCTGATATCCCTTCTGGATAATAAAAAACAAATCTGCAATTTGCTCTTGCCCATGTTCAGTCTCCTCATTATTTTCAATAAAGCATGGAAGCTCCTCAAGTATATCAGCATCATTAGCCTCTACATCATCTAGCATAGGGCAACATGCTTGCCCCTCTTTAAGGTTTGGAACCTCATGATCATGCTTAGCCTCAACTTGCAACAATCCACCATTGTTTTCACAGTCCCCATGTTGCATATCCACGACCAGCTGCCTGTCCTCTTCATATTCAACATAATCAGGTAGCTCATGAAGTAGGGTAGCATCATCCACTTCTGAAGTGACCTTAACAACCTTTTCCCCTATGCCTCCATCCGATAAGGGGATTTGAAAGGGCTGCAAATAAGAGATAAGGGGGTGAATTTGTGCCGGAACAGGCTCCTGTGAAGGCTGAGGGCCTCTAAAACTTGGGATTTTAAAACTAGGAAGTAGTTTTGAATGCGCAGATGGATTATCCTGCCTGAAGCTTGGAATCTTAAATTTTGGGGCTTCTTCCATAGCAGGCTGAGCAGGTGTGAAAGGGAGAGGATGTTTGAAACTGGGAAAGGAGGGGATTGCTTGCGTTTCATACCTTTTTGGCATTGATAATATGAGTAAGCTCGACCATTTTGCACTTGAGCAGATAAAAACTTCATTTGCTCCTTTTTAGCAGCTATCTCTCCTTCAAGATTTATTTCAAACTGTACTCTCTTTGTCACCCTCTCTTGATTATAAACAACAGATTTCTCAACCAACTCTTGCTGCTACAAGGTAATCTCTTTTTACTTCTCTATTTCAACCAACATCCAGTACATGTGTGAGAACTCCTTACTAATATCACTGATCTTCATTTGTTCAAGCTTTTGGCTCAAATCCCATAAAAAATAGTCAAACTTTTGGATCATATCCAATACATTTTGGTAAGGGTGTTTTTGAGGCTAACTGTGTGAATAATCATGTTATTTGGCATCAAAAACCTCTTCTTGGGGTTGAACTTGATCATATATTAGTTGATATTGAGGTTGAGCGGGGATGGGAGGGTGAAAAACATGATAGGACTGCTGGTAATCTATTGTTAAAGGGTCATTTGGAATAAAACCAGCAAGTTGTTCTGAGTGATATGATTGATAAGAGGGTATACATGCATGATTTTCATGGAATAGGGGTGAAAAACCATCATAGTACTGATAACTAGACATTGTAAGAGTAAAACATGAAACATAGGCAAGTCTAGATAACTGATTTGGAATGTATATAGGCAACAGGGTCTTGAAACACTAGGATGTGAGTTAGAACACCAAATAGAGTCACCAGGTGCTAAGAAAATAGTTTCAAATGGTAGAAAACTAACAAGTAGCACCAACCTCATTAGTTGCTTGCACTTGGACTGTCGAAACTAGCTGATTCTTCACTTGTAGAGTCGCCAGGTATGTGAATATTGCCTCTACAGGTTGATGTTGTTGACATACACAGCAGATATCAATAATGAATAAAGGACTTGTGGACTATGATAGTCCAACCTGTCCCACCGGGTGTGCCAAAGTTGTTATCACCTAGATTTGTACCCTTGCTGCAGTTGTAAAACTTTAGCAATCTGGAGTAACATGGGAATGATCTCTAAGTGTGGGACTTTGCTAAATGAGATAAGACCTCCGGAGAAGGCTGGCTTCCTTAACTGGTTATCACCTAAAACTACTAAATCTTAAGAGGAAAAGGGAGAAGGAATGCTTTTGAATGAAAGATGAAATGAAAAAAAACTTGAAAGTAAAGGGTGATTCACCAAGTTAAACAAAAGAACTACAGCACTGAGAAAATGCACAGCATAGCCAAATACAACAAGTATGACATACATAGATTCAACTGATCCTAGCAGAGGTGAGAAACAAGATGATTGAAAGGAACAATATGTTCACAGGTAATCATATGAAGATTCATGCTAAACTAAAACTCAGTAAAAGAGGCAAAATAACTTGCATATATTTGATGAGAAGGCAAAGTTACAGTAGCAGAAAACTCTGTTTGGAAAACAAAAAAAGCCTTAATGCTAAAAAATTTCCAACCTTATTTACAATTTACGAATGCATATATATAGCATTCCAAAAAATGCCCTAAGTCAGTTACAAAATTCACTCCATGAGCTGTAATAGAAAAAAAATCTATCTGAAGGGACGTCCACCTACAGAAATTATGGTGTGGAAAAAATTTGGAACCGGGCAGGTGGGAGATATTCTGAGTCTTTAATGCAAGCTACTGCATCATCGATCTGCACCCATGAATGCAACAAATATTTGCATCTACCCAAAATGGTCGTTGAAATGTCCAGTCACCCAAAACATGCAAATTCAGATCCAAAAATTGAAAAGTGAGAGTATTCCCTTGAAAATCCCACCAAATGAAAGAGGAGGCAAAAACATACATTTTTGCCTTTTGTAGCATGTGGAAATTCGCTAAAATGGAGGAGATATGGGCAATCAAAGTTTTGGTCAACTGCCTATATCTATCACTTTGCATCTATGTATTATTTAGCATCTGAATCGGCCTTTGGATATGCATAGCATTTTGTATGTTCGCCTTGTATGTGCAAATGTATGTGTAAATGTATAATGTGTAAATATACAATTGCAACATACAATCGCGGGCCTTTTTACCTTTGTATCAACTTTTGTATGTATGCCTCCTGACATGTGGCACTGCCTAATTCGTCGCTGAGCTGGTCTGAGAAGCATCGCTAAAAAAATTGCATCTTCTTCCTTGCATCTTTTCTTTGCATATTGCATTGTATATACAAACATACAAATGCAAATGTACAAACCATATGGAACTCAAAAGATTATGAAGCAAAATCTAAATTTGACATCGGGTCCAGCCTTTATATGTACCTTCTTTGTATGTTGGCATATACAATGCACAAAACATGCAAGCAGGACGTCAGCCACTTTATCAATCAGATTGGGAGAAAATTGAAATTCGGGCCTTGTATCTTCATTCTTTGTATATCGGCATATACAAATGCCATATACATGCAAGCAGCGAACCCCAAAAGATCATTAGCTGTATTTGAGTTCCCAGTCAAGTCCGCCTTGTATGATTTCCCCTTGTATGTCTCCTTTTGTATATCGCAATATACAATGCCATATGCATGCAAGCAAATTATACATACAAACTGCAGAATTCTGCCCTTTATCAACTGGAAAGTATGCTCCTTTCAAATCTGGCTTGTATATTAGTAATGCATATTTGATTGTATGTGCAAACATACAATCACAAATATACAAGCGGTGGGCCCTAGCTTTGAACCACTTTCCCTTGCATGTTGACTTCGTATATTTCCTTTGCATGCGCCCGATGTGAATTCTGCTTTGTATGTCTGCGGGCCCAACCAAATGTATGTCGGCCCTGTACATTTTTCCTTTGCATGTTTCGATTGTATGTTGGGAACATACAAACCCAACATACAATGCGCGGACTCCAAAATGACTTGTAAATACAATTAACTATCTTTACCGCATCCACCTTGCACTTGTTCACTTGTATATTCCTTCTTGTATATCAGACATACAATCGCCTTTGTATGTCGCCGATATGCAAAAGCCTTTGCATCTTTTCCTTGTATGTGACCCTTTGTATCTCGCATATACGATGCGACTTGTATGTAAGATACAATTGCATTGTACATTCAGCGGACCCCACCAATTGCATCTTTGGCCTTGTATGTCGACTTGTATAGTAGCCTTGTATGTGCGAACATACAACCCGATATACATTCTCCTTTTGCACATTGACCCTTGCATATTTGCCAATGTACAAAGGCTTTTGTATGCATTTCTTTGTATGTTCCCGATGCATGTTTTACTTGTATGTTTAACCCCTTGTATATTGGCTTTGTATATGCAAACATACAAAGCGAAATATACAAGCCACTGTTACACTTACCTTACTATATCGCACATGCATATCTCCTTGTATCTTTGGCGAAAGTCCTTTGTATGTTCTGCCGATGTACATTGAAAAATGTACATTCATCCTTGTATGTTTGCCGATTGCATCTAGGCCTTTGCATATTGCGAATGAATGTTCCAAACATACAATGGCAAATGTATATGCGAATGTACATTCAACAATGCATATTGAAATACAAGCATGAAACTAAGAAATCCCAGTGATAGAAAATACTTGAAGTTAAAAGATTTCTGGGTTTTTTGCAAAGACCCTCCAAGTTAGATTTTAATAAATTTGGCATGGAAAAGCATGAGTAATTGAAGAATTTATGCCTTGTATGGTCATTTTCTAAAAGATTTTCAAGGAAAATACAAGGTGAACTATTTGGCTCTGGATAGAGGAAAATAGGTCAACAATTACAAAGTCTATAACTCTAAACATGTTTGGGGATCCTCACTACCATGCAGTAGCCCACACATACAATACTTGGTGAAACAAAAGTTACTCTTGTCCCTGTTTGCCTTCCTACTACTCCTATTCTTCCTACAACTCCCCGTTTTCTTCAAAAGACTTTTAGAGAGTATGATCTTATTGAGAAAATTCATGCTACTCCTACCAAGATCTCTGTTTGGGAGTTGGTTCAAACTTCACCAACATATCATGGCATTCTCGAAGAATCTTTATAGAATAACCTAGTAGCATCTTCTACTAGGCTGAATGATGTAGCTTCCTTACTCGATTGCATATAAACCAATTCAAAAAATATAATATTCCAGTAATATGACTAACCATCTCTAGAGGTTCAAAAACAAAATGACCCCCTTCTCATTATTGTCAAAATCAATTCTATCAATGTCAAGCGTACACTTATTGATAATGGTTTAGGTTTAAATGTTTGTGGAGTAAACTTTTTTATTGATACATTATATCTCCAACAAATCTTTATATCCATGGTTTTGACAACATAAGTAGACAAACCCTTGGCACAATCACATTGCCTATTGAATTAGGTCCTGTTACTTTGCCTACTCTTTTACATGTCATACTCGAAGAACTTTCTTATAATCTCCTTGGTAGACCATGGATTCATGTCATTGGCAAGTTCTGTCTACCTTGCATGGATCAATAAAATTTGTTCATGGAAACAAAACTTACACAATCAAAGATGATCCAAATCCCCTACAATATTGTCAGCAAGTGGATCTTATGAATCAACATCATTTTTCTCCAACACTTTGAAACCTTATTCCTTATTCAACAAAAGATGATTCACCATCTTCAACTCCTATTGATGATGTTGATAAAGATATAAATTCATCTTCTAATGCATGTCCAAGTGATGATTGGGGTTCTTTAGATTTTACACCTTCCTTTGTGGGAGTATATAAAATTAACCCTTCTCACTCTAACATTCCCACATTCAACAAGGATTTGAATTCTTAGATAAGAATCGATCCTTCTTCTTATGTAAATACAACTACTACTTCTTCTCCAACATGTGCATACACATATCATTTTAACAAGGCTAGTAATGTTGCCTCTCCTCTTTCTAATTTGGAGACATGTTATGGGCCTGGATACAAAATTATTTCTAAGCATGGATATAATATAAATGGTCTAGGGTGCATGGAACAAGCATTTAAGGTCCATGTGAAACCTACAAAGCACTTTTCTATAGTGGGTTTAGGTTACCATCCTTCTCCTCTATCTACATCCCCTCCATTTTCTGAGGTCTCTATGGTTTCTTCTTTTCTAAAATAAAACCTTTCTCCACAAGAAAAAGGGTTGCTTCCTACTCCACCTACTTCTTCTATCCTATCTAAACAAGAGTGTATTTTGGTGAGGCTTCTAAAATCCCACTTGGTCACTCTTCCTCCTCCTACACGTAAAAAGTTTCCACAACACATTCAACTAACACTTCCTTTTTGTCCTTATCATCGAGCGCTTGGCAATTCCATCAGTGAATGTCAAGCCTTGTAAGAAAAAATACAAAAATTCTTGACATAGGTGTCATCACTATTCCTTTTGTTGATGCACTCATCTCTTCTTCAAATGATAAATGATATTGAGCATGACCTCTATCCAGTTCATTACTCTTCCTTTAATTTATCATACGACTATTGTGTTGCTACCCACTATGTGGCACCTATAGATTTCTTTATTTGCTTGTTTCCATTCATGGTGGTATAATCTCACATGCAATCATACTACATTTTTGGTAACAACACAATTCCTTTTTCATGATTGTCCTCACCCATATTCTAGGGGATAGGGATAACTTGTTCTAGGGGTATGCATTCTGTTTGCGAATTTTCCCTCTTCTTTCTTCCCCTTTTCTCTACCTTAAATATTCACATATTATAAATGTAAATATTTTAAGGTGGGCATATGCTTTTCTGAAATGTGCATCCATATATGCACCTTGCTTTATTTGCACCCCTTGAGGTGTTATTTATTAATTTGGGCCTTATGGCATTGTTTATTTTATGCTCCTTGAAGCGTTCACCCCTTGTGGTGTTGGTATTTGATATGCTCCCTAAGGTGTTGGCTTTTGATACACTCCTTGAGGCATTGGTAGTATATGATCCACATAGCATAATGCAACTTTCTAGTCTATGTGCTTCATATGACTTACCTTTTTACACTCATGGTCACCTAGCATAATGCAACTTTCTAGTCTGTGATCCATGAGGGGTATTGGTAGTCTATGAGACACCTAGCATAATACAACTTTCTAGTTTGTGTGCTTCATATGACTTACCTTTTTACACCCTTGGTCACATAGCATAACACAACTTGCTAGTTTCTGATCCATGATGGTATTGTGATTTTCACGACCCCTATCAATAGAGCAAGCTAGAATGAGTCATGTACACTCTTTCATTCGTATTAATTGCTTCCCTATCTATTTTTATGTGTTCTCTTCTTGAAGCAATCGATTGACTCATTATTTTCTTCTCTCCACTTAAGAATTACTATATTTGTTGTTTTCTTTATTTTTGTTGCATTTTGGGGACGTCACATGGTATTGAGACAACCTTTCACATTGAGGTCTCTTTCACTTTGCTGACTCAAAATTTTTCTTTGTTTTCTATGTGCTTTTCTCCACTATTTATGTGTTGTTTATGTGTGTGTGTATATATATATATATGTTTGTGATGTTCTGACATAGTGGTTTTGCAGGTGTATGCCTTCTAACACTATTGTCTTATAGGTTGTTGTTGTCTAAAGTACTTGTTTTGTATGTTCTCAACCTAGGGCCTTGATTCATCCAATTGAAGAGCTCTACATCCTCTACAATATCCTTTTGGCATTGTGTTGTTATTTCCCTTTTAGTATTTTCCATTTTACTTTATCATGCATATTCATTTAGTGTCATAAGCCTACTAAAGTGGGGGCTAAATGTAACATCAAAAATTGCATACCCTTACAATTTCACACTACATTGTTCACTAATTTTAGTGTCCATTCCCTTAGTTTGTTTTTAGGATCATTTTAGCCCTTGCATTAGCCTTTTTCCTTCCCATGGTGCTTAGGCCTTATTTCTTGAGTTATTTTTTTCAAGTTTTGTTGTCACTTTTGTATTATCCACGTGATTTTCTAGTGTTTCATCCTCTTTTAACCCAAATTGTTTGGACACTAGCACTTCGCGTGGATGTATGTGTGATGCTCTAGCATCCCATGATAATTTCTTATTTGGTGGTCATTTCTGAGTGTTTTTCCACTTGTCACTTTCGTGGGTAGTGGTAATAGCTTAGGACAATTCCCAATGGCTCGACAACCTCTTCCTCTTCCCTCCTCTCTTTTTGAATCTATCTTTTCACTCTTGCATTATCTTGGCCCTCTCTTGGAAATCTCTTGAACTCTCAAGCTCTACAACTCTCTATAGGATTCCTACAACATTCTTCTTCAACTCTCTTATCCTCTTGGCTTCCTCAAGCCTCTACAAGTGAATTTTAGTCATTGTTCTTGTTTCTAGATGCACTTAGATTAAGAACACACAATATTTTCTATTTATCTATCTTGGCTGATGTGGAGGCAGAAATACCAAAGTAGGTGTTTGACCTAAAGGCAAACCCCCAAATAGCCCCAACATTTTCTCTTGTTTCAACTACAAGTTTCTTCAAGAGAAGATATCTTGCTTCTTGGGGGGTTTGGTGATATCTTCCTTTTCCCTTTCTTTGCCATTGCTTCATTCTATTTAAATAAATTAGTTAAACCTTTGTTATTTTTATTTTTATTAGTATTTGGTAGCTCATTGTTGTGTTCCCTTTTCTGATTTTGTAGATTGGGCAAATTACTAGGTTGGACTTTCACGTTTCTAGGTCATATGGATGACAATTCTTAGCACAGACGTTTGCATGATGCAGTAGCATCCTGGGTAGTGGCTTCCTTCATTTGGCTCTAGGTTCCTCTCTTTGTCCTTTTTTCTACTCTATACCTTATTTTTTAAAATTTTTTTGTAGTTTCTTATAAGTTAGCATTTTCCATTCCATCTCATATATAATGTAATGTGAAAGTTAGTAGTAGCTTAATTTTTATATCATAGGGAGAACTAATCCAAGATTAATTCTAGGTGATTCTAAGACATGCTATGGGAATTGGACCTAATGTAAGTGCAATACATGATGTGAAATGGCAGGGTATACAATTTTTGACATTACATTTTGCCCTCACTTTAGTAGGCTAATGTTACCAAGTGAAAAGCATGCTAAAGTACAATAATAAAATACTACAATGAAATATCATCATTGAAAAGGATATTGTAGAGGTTACAGGGATCATTTATATGGAAGATGACATGCCTCTAGTCTAGAACCTAAAAAACCATAGTGTTAGGAAGTGCAAGCCCTACAAAACCACAATGTCAGAAAAAAAAAAATACTATCATGTAATTTTGGAAGACCAAGAAATATGTCAAGAACATACAATTTTTTATCATGCATATCAAATAGGTGGGGATCAAAGAAAGCACATGGAAACAAATAAATTTTTTGAGTCAACAAGCAAGAGACCTAGCTATGGAAATATCTCATTTCTTACATCATCCCTAAAATACAATCAAAATTTATAATCAATTTATGATAGATAGAAGAATATGGTGGCAAAGAATCGATCTATTGTCTCAGGAGAAGAATCAGCTGGTATACATGCATAAAGATAATCAATCAATGCAAACTAGTAAGAGACACACGAAGTCAACTCTAGCTAGATTTCATGCTAGGGGTCATGTGTGATTGTATTGCCCCTTCTTGTTTATGTCAATTTGTTTATGAGACAAAGATAGGAAATGAATGTTAGGAGTAATGAGTTTTATTGGGAACTTTTTAAAAAAGGATTCTAAAAGCCTATTTTGAAGATAGGTGACATAATGAAAAGCTAACTGCAAAGAAGATGGCAGAGTCAAGATTACAATGAAAGAAATGATGTGAAAACTGAAGGTCATGGGTGAAAGTTATAAGAGTTTTCATGAAAGAGGCACTGAAAGGAGATTGAAATTTTGAAAAAAATAATTTTGATGCATTTATTATGCCTTGAAAGAAGAGGTGGGGCCCACACGGCATGCTAGCTTCCAATTGGTGTGCTAGTGTCCCACCTACACACTAGCTTCCAAGGGATGCATTAGTGTCTTGAAAAGGTGCATGCATCTTGAAAGGGTACAAGTGTCCTAAAAGAGCGTAGGCATCCGAGTGACATGCAAGGGTCTTGGGGCATAGGCATCCCAAATACTTTGATAAATTTTTTAATTTTTGAATAGATTTTTATGCTCAAAATGGTGTAGAATTGATGAAATCTATATTATTGTTTGTTTTGCAACATCTTCTAACCATGTGCAAGCATAAAGGAGGTGGGATGCTTGCACTGCTATGGGGTTGAGAGGTGGTCCTAACACCTGTATACATTGGCCTACTATGCAGGGTAGGCATATATTGGGCCTATACCATGCTAGAGATGTGATTCCATGATCTCATTCTCATTGCTATCATGGAGAGATGGGACACTGGCAGGTCGGTCTTTGTCTTGCCCACTGGGGAGATGACAGTGACCCTAGAGGATGTATATCACTTCCTCAAGTTACCCGTTAAGGGTAGGTAGGTCACCATTGTGGACTGGAGGCCAACCATTGACATGCAGGCAGGGTAGTAGTATGCCCTAGGGAAGACCATACCTAAGGATGACATGGACCACATTTATTGTTGAAGGCACAAGACAACTGAGAGGGGAGGTGAATCAGTTGTATCAAAAACTTTAATTTCTCTTAAACAAAATCACATTCATAATCACTCACTTTAATCCCTTAATTTGTTATGAAGATTAAACATGAAATACATAATCAAAACTTAAATACATCAACACCATACACACATGAACACTAGATTTTTATGTGGAAAACCCTAAAAGGGAAGAAACACGGTGAGTGTTAGCTCATAATATAATGTAGTAACAATACTGAATAACAAAAGAGGCTCACTGCCAAAGGGCTCACAGCCCAAAAGAGTGCTCCCTACAAAAAGGTTCATTTCTAAATGGTGGCTCACTACCAAGGGGGGTGCCTCACTGCCATGAACTGATATGATAGCATCTACAACATGCCTGAGTTCAATTCCAATGAAGCGCAATACATATCACCTTTGCTGCCTTACAACACAAACACTTTCATCTTTGCATCTTTACACCCACATCAATTACACATGGATTTGTTACATTTATTTATACCAATCATCAACCTTGGAACATACATCAAGGTTGAAAATATAATATACAAACTTTGGAACAATCTCCAAGGTCAGAAAATATACATAATTCAAAATAGGTCTAGACCTAAACAAACTTCCAGAGCAAATGAATGAAAGAAGAACACTTCATGACTTAGCTCAGACCCATATACATCTTCACACACTTCAACACGCTTCTACAATCCATGAAACACATCCACAAAGAGTGTTAGCACCCAAGTCGGCCAAACTAGTGCAAACACCAAGAATACTTAGGCACACTTCCAAGAACTCAATCATAGCTTATGGATCAAGCACAAGCCTTCAATACAATCTGGAGACTTCCATAAACAATATAAAATCACCTAGGAGCCAACAAATCTAGCTACAACAAGTTCACTTGAAGACAACAAATCTCACTTGAAGACAACTTACAATCAACACTGCTAAGTTCTGCTACTCAATAACTTGCTTTTGGGAGCACCAAATCACAAATCCTTTGGAATGAAGATAGCTAAGGACCTTATAAACATATGTCTAGAATCGCATCACTTGAAACAAATCTGTGAAGAAATGCGGAGCAAAATACTTTCTCCTAGACACCTCTACACAACTTAGAAACTCTATCAAATACAATCTTCAAACTGGTGAACACAACTTCTACTGCATAGTGATCTGGTCCACCAAATTATTATAAAACATATCCAAATCTCATCCTCCAGTCTTCAGTACAAAAGAAATGCGGAGTAAAAACTCAGATAGTATCTTGTAAGCCAAAATACTCTGCAACACATTATTTCCTCTTGGAAAGCAAATTTTCTCAAAAACACTTGGAAACAAAACATCATGAACATATTCTTATCATCTTCAGCACTTATACAACACAGTACAAAGCAACTAACTCATCACAATCAAGTAAAAAAAGTAAGAACATAGTTGACACTAATGACAACACAAACATGTTGACATCAATGACAACACCAATTAGCACATACTTGCAACAATCTCCCCCTTTGTCATTGATGACAACATATGATGTGAAAAACTGAACAAAATGTTCCACCATTAAGACACAACTCTACAACAGAACTCCCCCTTTCTCTTTACACATTTGAACTCTCTCTGATTATTGGATGCTTTCTTTTTCTTTGAGTTTTTCACATGAACTCTCTCCCCCTTTGACATCAATGGCAAAGGGAAACACATCTCTTTCCACTACACATACTTGCACTTTTTATTAACTACCCTAAATGCTTCCTTCAGACTACAACATTCTCTAGTATCACTACTTGCTCCCCTTGAGAGGTAGCCTCCATCATCAGTCCAGAAAATAATGACTCTTGAACCACACTGGACCGATGCACTTCCTTATGCATCTAGTTCAACAAAGGAGGAGCAATAACCCCTAACTTTTCCCAAACATACTCAAATGTGTCCTTAGGAAGAGATTTCATGAATATGTCAGCAACCTAATCTTTTGTAGGCACATATTCAAGCTTCACTTCTTTCTCTGCAACCTTCTCTCTCAGAGAGTGATATCTAATAGAAATATGCTTTGTCCTTGAATGTATCATTGGGTTCTTTGAAATGTTAATGGCACTAATGTTATCACAAAAAAATGGGAATCGGATCCTCATACTCAACTTTGATATCCTTCAGAGTTTGTCTCATCCATAACACTTGTGTGCAACATGATGCTACTATAATGTATTATGCCTCAGTAGTAGATAAGGATACTGAATCCTGCTTCTTGCTTTGCCAAGACATAGCTCTGTCTCCAAGAAAGAACACACCACCACTTGTAATTTTCCTATCATCTACACATCCAGCCCAATTTGCATCTGTGTATGAACTTAGGTCAAAGTCATTATTTTTGGGATACCACAAACCATAATCAAAAGTGCCTTTCAAGTACCTGAATATCCTCTTTACTGCTTGTTGGTTTATAGATTTTGCCACTTAACTCTATATTATTTCGCCCATGAAGTGACAGAACTAACCACAGTTGAATCAGTTATAATAATATTTGTAGCTGATTCTCTACCTATTTTACAAGGTGGCAACTACCTTCTAATGATATACAATAAATTTTAAACTTGTGTTTCTTTTAACTAGAAAGCAAAAGAAAGATAATTCTTTTAACCAAAAATCTTAAAAGGCAATTCTACACCTCTACAATAACTAAAAATTCAAAGAAGTTCAAAGACTTCAAAACCACTATAGTATTGAATTAGAATTATATAGCCATCACCATGAACATTCATTCAAAGATAAATACTTCACATCAATGAAAAATTATGTCATCCAACGCTCTAACACATATAAAGAAATAACCACTGGCAATGTATCCAACATAAGAAGAAGAATATTCAAACACCATAACACAAAGATTATATCTGCCTGAACTCCAATATGTATTTCTTCTTCTATATTGTAGAAATTGAAAATCAAAGTATAATAGAGTATTTTCTTAAATGAGGAAAACAAAATTCACCCAAAACAGATCCATATTACATCCTCTTCACATATATTTATATCACCTAAATGATAATTGTCTTTGAAATAGAATGATTTCTTAAAGACAACCATTTTAAAATAATAAAGTCTTTGCAAATAATTTTTGAGCCAACTATTAAAGAAATTGCATAAAACAAAAATAAATTATGTGGCCACCCCTTCATCGTCCTTCGGGTCCTTAACACTTTCGTCATCTTGTTCTTCCACCAACACCTCTCGTATCTTCATTCTCGTCCTATATTCCATGTACCTGGTTATAATAGTAGTGATGCTTTTGCTGCCTGGTGTGGTTGTAATCTATAACCAGGTTCTTAATTTTGCCAATACCTTTACTATTTCTACTAGAGCTTCATGAACTTTATCACCTCTAGTTTTGAATGAGTTAAGATAAACCTACATAAGGCCTAGTTTGCCCAGTGATTCACCAGTGATTGTTTTAGGATCAACAATTTCTTTATGAAATATTTCTTTAAATCCCAAAGTAATTTCCTTTGGGTCCAGTAGGTTCTCCCCGTACTCATTTGTAATATCCATGTCTAGTATTTTACAATCCTTCTTAATATCAATCATCACATCGAGGTATTGATGCAGTGCTTTGTTAATTTCATCAATAAGATTATCATACATGGATAATTTCCACTGCAAATAATCAGCCCAAGAAGGATCTATAACCTACGGGTCATTGATCAATTTCTCTTTGATAAGTGCAAGGGAATCCATAGTCACTAATTCAGAAACCTCTTTTGAAAGCACATAAGTGTTGCCTTGTTCCTTCCTCACTTGTTAAAGTTCATTGATCAATTCCTTCCTCTTATCATGCACTAGGGAGTTAAACTATGTTGACCTAGTTAAGAAAAAGAGAATTTCACAAGACAATTTTTTGATCCACTCACTTACAACTTTGGTAAAATTCAAGTTCTTCTTAATTTGTTGCATAGTGTTGGCGTCAATGCCTGCAATGTCAGAACTGGAGGTTTCGTGGGCTATACGTGTCACAATGGACTGAATGAAATTACTTAAGGAGAGAACATGGGATTGCATATTTATGTTTTCTTTCCTTTCTTCTTTTGCCCTTTTGATCAAAGCATTTATAGAATAGCCATCATGATAAGCATCTCCTTCCAGAGTTGAAGAACCCAAGTCAATGTGACTAATTTTATAATCTGCTTCAATAATTTCATTTTCATTTAAGTCCTTCATAGGGTCGGTAATTTCTATCATCTGATGCCCTAAAGTAGCATCTGTCACCATCTTGGACATTCCTCTAGCCTTCTTAGGCTTCGAGGTACTTTGTAATAATTTGGCGACGATGTCTACTTCAATTGCCACTGTGGGCACACTCTTCTTTTTCTTATCCACTGTCTTTTTCAACTAGCCTGGGGAGGAAGATACCACACTATTATCCACATTACTTGGCACAATTTTATTTTGATTGTCAATTGAAACAGAAATAGAAACATTCTCATCAGCGAGAGGAGAGGGAACTTCAAAAAATGGAGGAAAAGAACCATCATCAATAATTTGTTTGAAAATGGGGTTGGAGTCTACAGGCACAAATTTCACTTGTGTATTTTTCTTTTTCAAAGGGATGCTTTCCAATTCACAAGTTGATTTAAGCTTTAAACTTTCTTCTGGCCTTTCACCATCACCCCTTGATTGTGAATTAGTATTGGGCTACAATGCTTCCTGTCTACCCGAAGAAGTATGTACACCAGAACTTTGCACTGATCTTTTTTCATTGACCCTTGAATTTCTTTGCTCATGTAGAGAGCCCGCATGTCTGTGCCATTTTCCTGCCAGCCAATCCCCAGTTCTCTTTTACACTACAACATAACATATTTCCACATCCACAACCTCTTTCTCTAACCAATCTTCGTTTGCTTGGAATAAATCCATTCCAATAGTAACAGACATGTCTTTAAATTCCTCTCTCTAAAATTCTTAATGCATGGGAGATAGTTCCAGGATCAATTTTTACTACCACCGACATGTCTTTTGCTCTAATCTCCAAATCCTTAGTGATGTATCTCTACGTGCAAGTCACAACCAAATCCATGTTTTGGATTGAGACGAGAAAACCTCTGGCATGCGCTAAACCACTTTGTAGGATTTTCTCTATGAATGGTGATTTGTCTTCTTGATACAAACGAGACCAAAATTCTCCCAAATCAATATGTCCAAGTTCAGTATCTTTCACCTCTGACCAGCTGCTTTCAATACCCGAGTGGTGGGGAGTTCCTTGGTACTTGAATTTCATCACCATTGCCAAATGCATAGAGGAAAAATGGCTAAGTACTAAAGGAACAATGGCGTAGAATGGAAGTAATAACAATTGCATAACTTAGAGAAAATTCTGCCATGATGCATTTTAAATGTTGAGTTGACATGTCATTAAATCCACACCTTGAGAAAATAACTCTGAGATCTGCTCATCCTCTGAAGATCTTGAAAAGACATCCATTGGATGTTTCGTACATTTCGTTAAATGATCATTACTTGCCTTGAAATCTAGTCCACAGCTTCGTTGTCGCAGAGTCAATAGAATATAGAACTTTAGAACCACAAGTCAGAGGCTTCAAAGTTTTGAAAACCTCTGATTTACTAACTACAAAGACCAACTAACGGGAGTTGAAAGACTTAACAAAGCAGACACATAGTCAGGAGGTCGGCAGGTTCAGGAACTTCATAACCACGTGACTTGGTTAAGAAACTTGAAGGACCAACGACTAGGTTTGGAAATCTTAGATGTTTGCGACTTCAAAGGATCTTCAAAGGAAATAAGGGGGAAAATGATACTTAGGACATAGACAAATAATTAATAGACCACAAGAATGAACAACAACATTTACAAGACCCAGAATTAAATTAAGGGGTAACAACTGGCTCTGAATGGGGACAAGGACTGACAGAATGTAGAGAATCTAGAACACCATGGCATAAAGCCTTATTCATTGGGCAAACAGAGACACAACACAAAATGAACAGAAATAGAAAGAAACTATAGTACAAAGGGGAAACTCAAGATTGTTACCATTTAAACATTTTCATATCTTACCCATTATAGACAAGAGGCAAAGGAGTACCATATGGATAAGCCAAAAGGAAAGAATTATCACCAATGACTTGTCTGATCTGAAAAGGCCCTTTCCATAGAGAATCAAACTTTTTGTGTACTCCCTTCAGTTCTCTCCTTCTATCCCAAAGCAGTACAGAGTCTCCAACAATAAAACTCCTTTGTTTGGACCTTTTATCAAAAATTCTCTTAACCATTTGTTGATGTTAAGCAATCTTGTCCACAACTGTCTCTCTTTCTTCTTCCAGCTTGTTCAGATACATGATTCTATTTTCTAGTGCAGACTGAAACTCCTCATTTTCTATAGCCTTTTGTACATTCAATGCTGAGAGTTACAAGGAAATAGGTATAGTACTATCAACATCATTTACTAATTGAAAAGGTGACATACCTATGGCTCTTTTATAAGTGATTCTGTTTTCCCATAAAGTATCATACAATTTCTTATGCCATCCTTTTTGACTCTCATCCACTAATTTATTGACAATAGAAATCATTTTTTTGTTTCTAGACTCAGCCTGCCCATTACCCTAGGGATAGTAATCAGACAAATGTCCTAAGATGATACCATGATCATAGCAAAAGAGAGTGATTTCTGAAGATGAGAAAGAACTAGCATTATCAGCAACTATTTTCTTTGGAATCCCAAATCTCACTATGATGTTTTCTTTCAAGAAGTTACACACAACCTCTAAAGTAGTCTGTTTTACTGGAATAGCTTCCACCCATTTAGTGAAAATAATTAGTAGCAGTCAAAATATGTGTGTGTCCAACACTGGAATTGGGATTAACAGGGCCAATAAAATCTAAACCCCATTGTTGGAAAGGTTCATCAATCACTACAAGTTTCAAAGGCAATGCAGCAAGGTGAGGTCTGCCAGTAAACTTTAAACATTTTTCACACTTAGATACCCACTCATGAGCATCCCTAAACATGTCAGTCCGGTAAAAACATTGATGTAGAATTTTGAAAGCTGTCACTAAGGCTGAAAAATGCCCACCACAAGCTTCATCATGAAAAGCTTTTAACAATCTCTTTGGTTGTTCTTCATCGACACACCTAAGAAATGTTCCATCCACACCTTTTTTGTATAGGTTTCCTTCCTAGAGAACATACTTACTTGCTTCGAGCTTCAAGTTTCTTTTCTCCTTAGCTAATAAGTGTGATGGACAATCACCATAAGTTAAGAAATAAGAGATGTTTGAAAACCATTCATCTATAATACTAGTGAAAAGGGTTAAGGGCAGATGTTCTTCAGTAATTTTGTTTTCTGCAATCACTTTGCACAGACCCTTTCCTCTAACTAGATTGGTAGGTTTAATATCTACATCATATTCCTGCACCTTTGTTATCCAAGCTCCTTGTTTGTTACATCCAACCTCTTGTTGAGTGAGAATACTTTTAGCAACAATCTCAGGGACAAAGACAGTAGTATGGGAATGCAAAATGTAAAATATAAAACTCTTCAAAGCCTTTACAACATCATACACATGTTTTTCTAGTGAAGAGTACTTGATCTCATACTTCTTAAGGGGAATACTTATGAAAGAGATAGGAGCTTCAATACCTTGTTTGTTTTTCTGCATTAGAATAGTTGATAAGGTATGCTCTGATGTGTAGCAATATATGATGTAACCTTTTGTGAAATCAGGACATATTAGTGGGGGTAAATTAGCAATAGCATTTTTAATGTTTTCAAAATCCTGCTTTCCTTCATTACTCCATTTGAATATAGGATGATTCTTCACCATATCAGCAATGGGCCTGGTCAATTCAGCAAAGTTAGGTACAAACCTCCTTAAGAAATTTACTTGGCCAAAGAAAGATCTAGTTCCGTCTTTGTTTGTAGGTAGTCCCAACTGCATGATATCCTTTACTCTTTCAAGATCAACTCTAATCAAATCCTTTGAAACTATATGTCCCAGAAGTTTCCCTTCAGTTACAGCAAAAATAGATTTTTTAGGATTTAGAGAAATCCCCTGTTCTTTGCAATCTTGTAACACTACTTCAAGATCATGCAAGTGGTTAGCCCTCTTCTTAGAGAAAACTATTAGATAATCTAAATAAACAACAATAATTTTCTTTTTCAAATCACCAAATAGCTCTCTAGAAAGTTTCTCCTGTATTTATGAGACCAAAGGGCATCCTATTGTATGCAAAAACACCAATGGGAGTAGTGAATGTTGTCTTATGTTGATCTTTTGGGGCTACTTCAACTTGATTATAACCTAAAAACCCATCTAGCATAGACATCATTTCAGAACTAGCAACTATTTGTAGTATATGATCCATGACAGGTAGTGGGTAGTTATCTTTCAATGAAGCCTAATTCAAGTTTCTAAAATCAACACAGATCCTTATTTCCCCGTTCTTTTTTCTGAGTGGAACTATGTTGGCTACCCATGTAGAATGATGGATAGGGTAAATGATTCTTGTTTTTAGCATTTTGTCTATCTCATTAAAAATGGCTTCTGCTACTTTAGGGTTATACGTTTGTTGTTTCTACCTATAAGGCGTAGCACCAGGTTTCAATGGGATTTTATGTTGCAACGCACCATTTTTGAATCTCTTCAAATCAACATAACACCACACAAACACATCCCTATAACAATTCAACAAAGAGATTAACTTTTTCCTCTCTTGAGGAGAACAACATTTTCCTATACAAATAACTTTGGGATCTTCTTTCATGCCAATATTGATACAATCAAAATTAGCTGATGACTCAATAGAAACTTTGCTCTTTTGCTTTAGGTATTGATCATGTTTGTTGAACAAGTCTTCAAGAGAGACTAGGCCTTTAGGAATTTTATTGCCTTTCAATTGAATAACCTTAGATCTTTTTCCATCAGGAGCATCAACATCACCTTCCAAAATTTCATTACTCTTGTCATCACTACCTTCAAAGAAAATGTTTGCAAAGGCCTCAGCTTTCTCTAAAAATGCAATAATTTGTTTATCATTGTTGAAAACTTGCCAATGATTCACATTGTCAGGTGCATTAGGATGATATACAATTTCAATTCTATATGGTTTATCCTTGAAATCTGGGTGTGGCAACAACAAGGATGTAGAGACTGCCAACGAATCAGCCCTAGTATTGAGATCCCTAGGCATTGCTTCTATAGAAAAAGCATCAAAGTCTTCAATACAGTCCCATACCCTATTTCTATAATGTCTAAGCCTTCTATTTTTCATAGTGTATATCTTTCTAACTTGCTTAAAAATTAATTCTACATCATCCACAACCCTTAATTATTTTATCCCTTTTTCTTTGGCTAAGGCCAGGCCAAGCAACATGGCTTCATACTCTGCGGTATTATTGGTATTCTCAAACTCCAACTTATAAGCAAAAGGGAATTTATAACCATCTGGTGAAATTAGTACAACTCCTGCACCAGAAGCAGCACTAGAGCAGTTCCCATTGAATTCCATTGTCCATAGTTCATCAACTAAATTTGGGCTAACTAGTCCTAAAGATTCCTCTTTTTAAGAGGTGCACATGTAGGTACCTGGTCCAGTTTCTACAAATAGAATATCTACTCTTGGATCCCCAGACTTTAACACAGTGAAGTTAGCTTTAGGATCTAGGTTGAGACAAATTTTCTTCCCATCTAGGGGTATCAGAGCGTGGGACCAATCCATCTGTATCTCACCACCAAGGTATCTACATAAACTCCTACTGAAGAGCATTCCATAGCTGGCTAGAATATCAGCAACAAGAATGGTTAACTTTAGCCTCTTCTTAGGGAAAGCAACTAGGGAAACTTGAGTATCTTTGATCTACCCCAGAATGGGGACTGGTGAACCATCCATAGAAAAGCACCTACCATGGGAGGGAGTATAAGACAATCCTTAAGATCTGGCCACTTGGGCAAGCATCACATTGTCAGAAGCTCCAGAATCAATAACACAATTGCTTAGTTTAAAGCTAGCTATAAATAAAGACACATAGAAAGGTTCAGGTTTGGCAAAGGGATTCTGTTGACTTGAGTCTTTATCATTGGAATTTGAGCAAATTTGTTTCTCAACATGTACTTCATTTTCACTAGATACTTGAGCATTGTTCTGAGATGATGAAGGCTCTTGCTTGATGTATCTCACTAACCTATCTAGTTCAAAAGGATTGTGCCTAAGATATTCAACTTGGGAAATCTAAATCTTTGTATTTTTGCATGACTCAATTATTTCAAATGAACTAGAAATGAGTGCATCAAAGGAAGGAATAGATGGTACCTCAGTAGATGTATTCTTGGGCACATCAGTCTCAGGCCTTTTGGAATTAGAAGTGGCTTGCCTCAACAGAATGTACTTTGGAGTAGAAGAGGAACCACTAGTATGGCCTTTAAACTCTACCCCCTTTTGAGCCTGTTGTCCTCTTGTGAAGAATGCACAATTGGGGTCAATCTCTATATACACATCTTCTCCTAACTTAGTATCTGACTTGTATTCAAAGAAATTTACACTAGCATCATGAGATGAACTAGGTTCCTCCACATATGGTGTCTCAACATGTTCATTGGTGGAAAGCATCTGCATGAACTGAACCATTTCTGGACAAGTGGACCCATCATGGTCTGAAGTTAGATGAAAATTACACATCATGTGATTATTTTTGCTGGTGGAAGGCCTGTTGTCAATGGCCAATCTCTGAGTGGGACTAGTTAATGGCAATGTCCTGTTATAACCTCCAGGGGGCATAATCCTTTCTTGGTATGTCTTGATACTATGGTTGAAGAGGATTCTTAAGCATCTACCTTTTTAATATGATGATATCATTAGCCAATCTTTGTATAATAGGATCCGTAGAATTTAATGTTGAGGGTTTACTAGTCTGAAGTTCTTTCTTCCATTTCCCAGCAATAATCAAGTCATCTTCTATAGATATAGCTCTTTCCCAAGCTACATCTAGATTAGTGGCACCTTCCCTCTTAATGGTGAAACTAACATCTGGTGGAAGGGTAATGATAAAAAATCATTTCAGTAAGTCATCTACAGGCCTCATGTTCTCAAGTATTCTATTGTATAGCTTATTGAATTTGGCAACAAATTCTCTCATTGGTTCATGAATTTCTTTCTTCGTAGTGGCCAATTGAGAGATGAGGACTTGCTCATTCTCCACAGACTTAAATCTACTTTCAAACTTGGTCCTTAGAGTAGCCTAGTTATTAATAGAACCATTTGGGAGATGGTAGAACCAATCAACAATGGTATCAGTCAAAGATTCTACATAGAGTCTCATAGCAACGTCTTCATGTTGCACAATAAGAATGGAGGAGGTAGCAAAGAAAGTTGGCATGTGCTCATCTAGAGTGACTTTTCCATCCCCTCTAAATTTAGGTATGATTTTCCCTGAACCTTTGGGCAAGTCATGCAGTTGAACTCCTAGGTTAAGAGGACCTATTGTGGCTCCCCATGGAATAGGTTGAGGTTGGGCCATGATGAGAGGAGTATGAACATGAAAGTTTAATTGCAAAGGGAGAACAGTCCCGTGTAAGAGAAGAGCTTGACAAGAAGTACCATAAACCCTTGCAACACTTTGTTTTGGGGGAGGATATGATGGTCTACTAATAGACTTAACCTTTCGGTTAGATGGGAAGGATGAGAAATTGACAGCTTCTAGTAGATCGAAGTCATTATCGAATACCCCTTTCTTTCTATCTCCCCTAGTATATCTTTTAGAAGCTAGACTTGAACAAAACAACAATAAAGTACAGAGTCGCCAACTTCACTTACAAATTGATTCATGGAAGATTTTGCTGATTGTTCAACTGGTTTCTTTGATTAACATCTTGATTTCTGCATCTATTGTTAGGAAGTGCTTGGACAAGAAAGACTCTTTCTCTTTGTGGAATGGGTACTATGTTTTCAACAAAGACAATTTCTTGAGCCTCACCAAAATGCCTGGCGTTATCTCTTATGATTTCACCAAGTTCTTCTTCCTCTTCTAAAACCTCATTAACTTGGTTGTATTGCAAGTTGGTTCTTCTTTGTTGCCAGGCAAGCAATCTTAAGCCAGTAATAATATCTTCTTGATCACCTACAAGCCAATCTACATTAGGCTGGGGGTCATCCCACAATAATGGGTTACACTTTTTGGCCAAACTTGACATTGAAATCAACATTTTGAACTAAATCTTCACTTTCTGACACCTATAGCCGCTAAATCGTTAGGAATTTGAAGATGATGTGAACTAGTGATTTGTGAGATTTTGTTTGTAGATTCTAAATATTTATTTTTTAAAAAATTTGGAGTTAAATTGTAAATTTTTTTGCTTCTCTTTTGATAACTAGTTTTTAATAGTAAACAACATTTTTAAAAAGTGATGTGTATTCTGTAGCACATAACATTTTTTCTACAAAGGATAAAATTATGATTCTTTAGAATTTAGATTGGTAATACCGATATACAAGGCATGCATTTGGTTTCATAATGTTTTGTTGAATAATTTTTTTTAATTAAGTTTTGAAGTCAAACCAATTATACTTTAGACATAGGCATATTCTGTAAAACATAACTTTTTCTATATGTATTGAAATTCAATTTTTTTTGTTGAAACAAGGACATCAATACCTAGGGCATAGATATTTTTCAAAAAAAATTTTCACTAATTTGCTAATTTTCCATGTGTGTAGAATAAAAAACTTGATGCTCAGTGAAAAACCTACATTCACAAGAAATAAAAAATAAATATAATAATAAAATTAAATATATTTAAAATTATACTTTTTGGGAAGCTTATAATAAGGACTATGTACTTACAAAACATAAATTTTAAATGAATTCATTTGGTCCACAAAAGGTAAATCAAAAGTAGTTTTTATCAGCATTTTGATAGGTGTAGAGGAGACTCCATTATAGGTATGGTTTAAAACTAGCGATGTTCTATCCAAGGGGGTTTGATCAAACCCTCTTCACTTAAAATCCTTTAAATGGAACCTTTCAAGGCTTAAATCATTATATTTTCTAAAAATATGTCATTTTAGCAAAAATCAGGATGTCCCAGAAAGTGTAACCCATTATTGTGGCAGTACCCCTGGACAATTGGAGTGTTACGTCTTTGAAGAACCATGTAAACTAAAGCAACTGACAACACATATCTAATAGAAATCCCCAGTAGAGTTGCCAAAAATCTATTGGTTTACAGAATTTGCCACTTAACTCTATATTCTTTCACCCAGGAAGCAACATAATCACAGTTAAATCAGTTATAATAATATTTGTAACTGATTCTCTACTTATTTTACAAGGTGGCAGCTACCTTCTAATGATATACAATGAATTTTAAACTTGTGTTTCTTTTAACCAAAAAGCATAAAAGGCAATTCTGCGCCTGTACAATAACTGGAAATTCAAAGAAGTTTAAAGACTTCAAAACCACTACAGTATTGAATCAAAATTATATAACCATCACCATGAACATTCATTAAAAGATAAATACTTCACAACAATGAAAGATTATGTCATCCAAGGCTCCAACACATAAATAAATAACCACCGGCAATGTATCCAACATAAGAAGAATAATATTCAGACACCTTAACACAAAGATTATATCTGCCTGAACTCTAGTATGTATTTCTTCGTTATTGAAGTAATTGAAAATCAAAGTATAACAGAGTCTTTTCTTAAATGAGGAAAACAAAATTTGCCCAGAAAAGATCCATACTACATCCTCTACACATATTTATATCACCCAAAAGATAACTGTCTTTGAAATAGAACTGTTTCTTGAAGACAACCATTTTAAAATAATAAAGTCTTTGCAAATAAGTTTTGAGCCAAATATTAAAGAAATTGCATAAAACAAAAATAAATTATGTGGCCACCCCTTCATTGTCCTTCAGGTCCTCAACACTTTTGCCATATTGTTCTTCCACGAACGCCTCTTGTATCTTCATCCTCGTCCTATATTCCCTATACCTGGTTATGATAGCGGTGATGCTTTTGCTGCTCGGTGTGGTTGTAATCTGTAACTTGGTTCTCAATTTTTCCAATACCTTGCCTGTTTTCACTAGAGCTTCATGAACTTCATCGCCTTTGGTTTTGAATGAGTTAGGATAAACCTACATAAGGCCGAGTTTGTCCAGTGATTCACTAGTGATTGTTTTAGGATCAACAATTTCTTTATGAAACATTTCTTTAAATCCCAAAGTAATTTCCTTTGGGTCCAGTAGGTTCTCATACTCATCTATAATATCCATGTCCAATATTTTATAGTCCTTCTTAATACCAATCATCACATCGAGGTATTGATGCAGTGCTTTGTTAATTTCATCAATAAGATTATCATACATTGATAATTTCCAATCCAAAGAATCAACCCAAGAAGGATCTATATCCCATGGGTCATTGATTAGTTTCTCTTTGATAATTGTAAGGGAATCCATAGCCACTAATTCAGAAACCTCTTTTGAAAGCACATAAGTGTTGCCTTGTTCCTTTCTCACTTGTTGAAGTTCACTGATCAATTCCTTCTTCTTATCATGCACTAGGGAGTAAGATTGTGTTGACCTAGTTAAGAAAAATAGAATTTCACAAGACAATTTTTTGATCCACTCACTTATAGCTTTGGCAGAATTCAAGTTCTTCTTAATTTGTTGCATAGTGTTGGCGTCAATGCTCGCAATGTCAGAACTGGAGGTTTTGTGGGCTATAGGTGTCACAATGGACTAAATGAAATTGCTCAAGGAGAGAACTTGGGATTAAAATTTTATGTTTTCTTTCCTTTCTTCTTTTGCCCTTTTGATCAAAGCATTTACAAAATAGCTAGCATGTGAAGCATCTCCTTCCAGAGTTGAAGGACCCAAGTCAATGTGACTGATTTTATAATCTACTTCAGTAATTTTGTTTTCATTTAAGTCCTTCACAGGGTTAGAAATTTCTATCATATGATGCCCTGAAGTAGCATATGTCACCATCTTGGACATTCTTCTAGCCTTCTTAGGCTTCGAGGCACTTTGTAATAATTTGGCAATGATGTCTACTTCAATTGCCACTGTGGGTACTCTTCTTTTTCTTATCTACTATCTTTTTCAACCAGCCTGGGGAGGAAGATACCACACTATTATACACATTACTTAGCATAGTTTTATTCTTATTGTCAACAGAAATAGAAACAGAAACATTCTCATCAGGGGGAGGAGAGGGAACTTCAAAAAATGGAGGAAAAGAACCATCATCAATAATTTGTTTGAAAATGGGGTCAGAGTCTACAGGCATAGATTTCACTTGTGTATTTTTCTTTTTCAAAGGGATGCTATCCAATTCACAAGTTGATTTAAGCTTTAAAATTTCTTCTGGCCTTTCACCATCACCCCCTGATTGTGAATTGGTATTGGGCTACAATGCTTCCTATATACCCGAAGAAGTATGTACACTAGAACTTTGCACTGATCTTTGTTCATTGGCCCTTGAATTTCTCTGCTCATGTGGAGAGCCCACATGTTTGTGCCATTTTCCTGCCAACCAATCCCTAGTTCTCTTTAACACTACAGTAGAATAGATTTCCACATCCACAACCTCTTTCTCTGACCAGTCTTCGTTTGCTCAGATGAACTTCGTTCCAATAGCAATAGACATGTCTTCAAATTCCTCTCTCTGGAATTACTAACACACTGGAGATAGCTCTAGGATCAATTTTTGCAACCACCAACCTATCTTTTGCTCTAATCTCCAAAGCCTCAAGGATGTATCTCTGCACGCATGTCACAACCAAATCCACATTCTGCACTGAGATGGGAAAACCTCTGTGAATGGTGATTTGTCTTCTTGATGTAGACGAGACCAAAATTCTCCCAAATCAATATGTCCATGTTCAGTATCTTTCACCCCTAACTAGCTGCTTTTAATACCCGAGTGGTGGGGAGTTCCTTGGTACTTGAATTTCATCACCACTGCTAAATGTACAGAGAAAAAATGACTTAGTACTGAAGGAGCAATGGCGTAGAATGGAAGTAATAACAACTGTGTAAATTAGAGAAAATTCCACCATGATGTGTTTTAAATGTTGAGTTGATGTGGCATTAAATTCGTACCTTGAGAAAATAACTCTAATATCTTCTTGTCCTCTGAAGATCTTGAAAATACATCTGCCAGATGTGTCATACACGTCATTAAATGATCATTACTTGCCTTGAAATCTGGTCCACAACTTCATTGTCACGAAGTTGCTAGAATATAGAACTTTAGAACCACAAGTTAGAGGTTTCGAAGTTTTGAAAACCT
Organism: Cunninghamia lanceolata; assembly: GCA_027924645.1. NCBI lineage: Eukaryota > Viridiplantae > Streptophyta > Pinopsida > Cupressales > Cupressaceae > Cunninghamia > Cunninghamia lanceolata. Next base: position 3,083,736 of record BSBN01001182.1, on the reverse strand, counting down.
TCGATTTACCGACTACAAAGACCAACAAAGGGGAGTTGAAAGACTTAACAAAGCAGATGCATAGTCAGGAGGTCAGTGGGTTTGGGAACTTTAGAACTGTGCGACTTGGTTAAGAAACTTGAAGGACCAGCGACTAGGTTAGGAAATCTTAGATGTTCGCAACTTTAAAGGATCTTCAAAGGAAATAACGGGAAAAATGATACTTTGGACTTAGACAAATAATTAATAGACCATGAGAATGAACGACAACATTTACAAGATCTAGAATTAAATTAAGGGATAACACTGCCATAACATGTGACTCTTTAGGATCTGCCTAAAATCTAGCCATAAGACATTGCATGCATGATATCAGGTTTGGTAGGAGTTAGGTATAACAATCCTCTAATCATAGACCTAGATCAACCTTAGGGGATTCATCATCTTTGCTTAGCTTACAACCAGTTTTCATGGGAGTACAAATTGGTTTAGATTCTTCCATTCTAAACTTCTTTAACAACTCCTTGACATACTTTGATTGTGAAATGAAAATGCCTTTATCTGTCTGATTAATTTGCAGCCCAAGGAAAAAGTTCATCTCACCACACATTAACATCTCAAATTATTTTTGTATCTTGTCAGCAAATTTCTTACACGTACCTTCATTTCCACCAAAGATTATATCATCCACATAGACCTCAATAATTAGAATTTGATCTTTGCTTACCTTGATATACAAATTACTATCTGTAGACTCTTTATTGAATCCCTGCTGCAACGAATAACTATCTAATCTTGCATACCAAGCTCTAGGAGCTTGCTTCAGTCCATACAATTCCTTCTTCAATCTACATACCATTTTTGGTTTGTTTGAGAACTAAAATCCATCCAGTAGCTCTATATATACTTCCTCTTCCAACTCACCATTCAGAAAAGTAGACTTCAGATCCATCTGATATACTTTGAAATCTTTATGTCTTGCATAGGCCAGAAACAATCTAATGGCTTCCAGTCTTGCCACTGAAGCAAAGGTTTCTTCATAATCTATTCCTTCCACTTGTGAGTAGCCTTTGCATACAAGTCTAGCTTTGTTTCTTACCACTTCTCCAATCTCATTCAACTTATTCCTGAAAACCCACTTGTTGGGAAATGAGGTGTCTTAACCTTGCATATTTCCCATAGCATTTATTTGTATTTAATATTTTCCCATGGTCAGTTATTGTTTTTATTTAGCTCCAAAAATAATGAAGGAGCATTTGAATTCTTAATTGGCACTTTTGCCACATGTCGGTGCCTTGAAAATTGAAATATTAGTTATCAAAAGATGCCCACATGGTAGTATATCATGGAAGGACTATTTTTAGCGATATTATCATAGATTCTATGACAACTGTAAGGTCAAAAATAGGGGAGAACATTTTGGACGTGAGAGATTATTTTTAGAATGGAATATTGGATGAGAAGTTAAGCACATGGTTTTGTAAAACCATAGATGGTTTCTTGTATAGCTAGAAGTCTATAAATTGGAGGCTTGAGGAGAAGTTTGTGAGAGGAGAGTTTTATGTAGGGTTATGCTATCGATTTTTCCTCTAGAGGAGCAAGATGCAAATCTCCATGTTAAGGCTTTGAGCCTACAAGTGTATTGTAACATGTTTGTTGCAGATTAATACATTGGTTCGATGCTTTGGAGTGGGGTTTTTTACCTGAAAGGGTTTTCCCCATGTATATCGGTGTCTCTACTCTTCTGTCTATCTTTCTTCTATTCTTCTTGTTTCATGTTCTTAATTTACATGCCATTATGCTGCTGAAATTTTCTTAGATCTGTAAGGTACATTATATTTCCTCTAAGGGTTAATGTGATTGGAAATCAACTATGTCTGTTTCCGCTTTAAGGGCATAGTAGTATGTGCTTGCATCAAGTTATTGAATATCTGTTGAAGTAAAATTTAGGATGCTGTAAGGTGCATGCTGGGTTCTCTTTTCCCTTTCAATTGGTATCAGGGCTATGATGGTTCCATGGTTGCATGAGATTGCATGTGTTGGTTCCATGGTGTTTAAAGTTCTGGTATTTCTTCTATTGTGATTTCTTAGCTTGGAAAGCTTGAGGGAATCTGTAGGAAGGAATTGGCTAATTATTAATCCTTTTTTGAGTGGAAGTCTTGCAGTTGATCTTGTTTTCAGGGTACAACAGGCATTTGAAGGATTAAAAAGATGGAGTATTTAATAGAGTTGATCATGTGGTTACATTTAATATGATATTGATCCGGAGCTCCTGTTTGATAGTATGTAATAACCTTCATGCATGGTGGTTATGTTATTTCATTCTATGGTCGTTTGTAGAAAAGTATTCATGTTGGATGTTTGTTCTTGGCTCCCTAATCACATGGAGAAACTTGGGTTGTCATGACTATGGTTTGGTGTGCTTATGTTGAGTGCTTGGTTTTAGTCCCTAGCATTAGAAGGCATTTTTTTGTTAACCTTGAAGCATGTAGGCTATAGAGTTGATCATTGGATGATATGAAAGCTTCTGGAACAACCTAGCTCCTCCATATGCTTGTACATGGTGGTGGTTGTGGAGTTGGCCTACATGTGGGCCTAGAGTTCCTGGACGTCTTCTTCCTTTTGGTTGGTTGTACTTGCATGTCTTAGTTTCATATTGATTTGATCTGAGGGTTTTGTATATTTTCCATTCAAAATCTATGATTATGCGTATCTGTGTTATTCCATTATTCTGGTTTAACTATTTTGGTGATTTTCAAACTTGTGGGTCTTCCAAATGATAAGTGGATATGGATTTACATGTATGTTAGTGACATGGTGGTTTTGCAGGTTTTACACGGTTAATCAAAACTTGTGGTTTTGTAGATCTGCGGACAAACTATTTTTTAGATTATGATTCCTTATGGGTGTTTATGGATGTAAGATAGTTGCAGGTTTGCATGTATGCTTCATGCATGGTGTGAGGAGGTTTGTAGCTTTCTCAGTGTGGAGATGTTGGTATGTGATTAGCTATAGTATATACTTGATGGGTTCCTTGACTATGGTTATTCATATGTGGACTTGTTTGGCAAATCAGATCTAGTGATGATTTGGTGTTTGAGTCTTGAAGTCTACAAGTTGTCTTATTTGATATCGCAGTTTGTAGGTTACTAATGTAATGATGAGTTTGCATGTTACATTTGTTTTGGATCTTTGAGTTATGTAGTTTGTGGATTAGCTACCCATTAGCTGTAGTGGGATGACTTGAATGTGCACTGTCTTTATTGACAAGATTGATTCAATGTTTATGTAGACTTTGTTAGTTGGCCTTGTCTGTGGTCATTTGTGCATTGGCATATTACATTGGGATGAGAGGATGGATGATTAGAGTGCCTAGATAGTCAGTTATTGGGACTTATAGCATGATTATCATGATGTCATGGATAGCTTGGATGCATGATTTTATGTGAGCTTTCAACAGTGATGGTTTTATTTTCTTGACTTGGAGATCTTGGTTCTACTTTATTCTTTTGTGTTACTGGTATTACACAGGTTAATTATTAGATTGTGTTAGAGCCATGGATTATCTTCATTGAGAGGATGGTTATCATAATTCCTTGATAAGCTTGGTATCACAATTTCAGTGGGAGCTTCGGTAATTATGTGGATCTATCACTTGGTGATGAATGATCTTTTACAGTGGTTGTAGGTGTCATGGTAAGGCTTTTGGATTATGATTCTTATATGCTATGAAATTATTTTGACATCTTGAGTTCCATTGTTAGGGGATGGTTATCTTCATGTGATTGGAGATGGTATTGTGCCATGATGGATTCTTATTTCTAATATTGGAGTTTTGGCATGATGGTGCCCCTTTGGCAAGATATGTTCATTGGAAAAGGTAGTGATCTCCTAGGAGGAGATGTTAGATCATGATGTCATGTGTGTTCCTAGATTTTACAGGTGTGCAATGGGAGCTTTGACAGTGGTCTGGTGAAGTTCTCTTTGGTTTTGAGTATTAATCATTTGCTTGAAGTTTCATGATTTTGTAGGATGCATTTGAAGTTGGCATGTATTGGATGATGGATGCTCATGGATACTAGAGAGACTTGAGGTGAGGCTAGAGATCTTTTGTTGTGGGGATCATGTGTTGGAATGGTAAAATTTTAGCAGAAAGATCAAGGAGCCTTCACTTGTTATGAACATGAGTTCATGTTTTGAACTTGAGAGGAGATTGTTCTTGGAGAGAGTCTATAAGGCTTGGTGTATCTCAATTGAACATTCTCATTCCCCACTCTCAGTTCACTTGGCATAAAATGACCTGATAGGTATGCCCATGTTATTTCAAATTCATTTTGTTTTATGCTTTGATTTCTCATAGATATGGATCTTGAGCTATAGTTTCTAGTTCTGGAGGGTTCATTTGAGGAGTACTTGTCATGGTAATCTCCTTAGGTATATGGTTTGATTTATGAGAAGTTTTGGAGATGTTAGTAGGCTGTATTCCTATTTTTGGAATGGATTTTTTTTCTTTGAGTTTGATCTTCTTTGGTTAGAGAAGCTTACATCCATTTTTTGTTATATGAGATTAATATGTTTTGTTTGATCTTTTGAGATTGAATGTTTGGGTGTTGGTAAGGCTTTTTAGTTGGGGTTTTGTGAAGGAGATCTTACTTGGCACAACTTAGCACTTGGTGGTGTTGGCATAAAGACATGATATGGTTTGCAGTTTCTATTTATGGTCTCATATTTCTTCCTAGAGGTTCTTATTCATCTAGTATGATCACTGGGTTTGTGGTCATCTATTGTTATTGTAATTTATTGTTTTTTAGCAGCAATATGTGTTCTTTTAATGTATATCATTTGAGATGTGGAGGACTTGGGAGAAGTGGAGGAGATCAAAGATAAGAGAGTGAGCAGAAAACTATTTGTGGAAGTATGCTCTATTTTGCAATAGTTGGTTGCAGTTTGTGGATCATTGTGATTATTCTTTGTATTACATTATTTGATTATAAGCCACACTTTTATGTAAGTGTTGATTGGTAGACTTTGTGTTGCTTTGGTTGACATTGCTCATGTAGTTTGATTCTTAGGATGTATGTATGTCTTTGGCAGATTGTTTTCATTGGACTGTAATATCAAAGGTCTTTAGATTTTTTGCACATCAATGGTTTTGGTGTGTTTTTTATCATGGAAGATGGTAACTTTGAGCAGGACAATATATTATACAGGGATGAGAGAAGCAATATGGGCTAGATATGTCAAGTGCAAAGTTCTATCAATGGTGGGTTTTTTTAGTTGGATGTAAACAACTAGTTGTGGCTGTTGTTCTAACTATTCTGGAGCATTCGCACTCAATCTTGTTTTGGAGGTGTTTGGACTTCAAAGTTATGTTTTGGTAATGAGTTTGAAGTTGGATACATTTGTGTGTCTATGTGACATTTAGTGTTTCATCATGTTTTTGGAATTCTAATATTTTTTCCATGTTGGTGATCACTTGGAAGATGTTACAGGTGCTTCTGTAAATCTTGTGAGCATAGTGGAGTTCAGTTGGGATAGTATGGTAACCTTGGTTGTTCACAGACTGGTTGTGTATCCCCTAACTCTTGCAAGGTATTCGACAAGTGGGAGAATGTTCGAAAATGAGGTGTCTCAACCTTGCATATTTCCCGTAGCATTTATTTGTATTTAATATTTTCCCATGTCAGTTATTGTTTTTATTTAGCTCCAAAAATAATAAAGGGGCATTTGAATTCTTAATTGGCACTTTTCCCACATGTCGGTGCCTTGAAAATTGAAATATTAGTTAAGATGCCCACATGGTAGTATATCATGGAAGGACTATTTTTAGTGATATTATGAGAGATTCTATGACAACTGTAAGGGTCAAAAATAGGGGAGAACATTTTGGATGTAAGAGCTTATTTTTAGACTGGAATCTTGGCTGAGAAGTTAAGCACATGGTTTTGTAAAACAGTGCAAATGGTTTCTTATATACCCAGAAGTCTATAAACTAGAGGCTTGAGGAGAAGTTTGTGAGAGGAGAGTTTTATGCAGGGTTATGCTGTCAATTTTTCCTCTAGAGGAGCAAGATGCAAATCTCCATGTTAAGGCTTTGAGCCTGCAAGTGTATTGTAACATATTTGTTGTTGCAAATTAATACATTGGTTCGATGCTTTGGAGTGTGTGGTTTTTTACCCGAAAGGGTTTTCCCCACGTATATTGGTGTCTCTGCTCTTCTGTCTATCTTTCTTCTATTCTTCTTGTTTCGTGTTCTTAATTTACATTTTGTTATGCTGCTAAAATTTTCTTAGATCTGTAAGCTACATTATCTTTCCTCTAAGGGTTAATGTGATAGGAAATCAACTATGATTGTTTCCCCTTTAAGGGCATAGTAGTATGTGCTTGCATCAAGTTATTGAATATATGTTGAAGTAAAATTTAAGATGTTGTAAGGTGCATGCTAGGTTCTCTTTTCCCTTTCACCACTTAGTTCCAATTACATTCTTATTTGTAGGCCTAGGGACAAGTTCCCAAGTCTTGTTCTTTTCAATTTGCATCAATTCTTCTTCCATTGCCTTGACCCAATGTTCATCTTTACATGCTTTAGAGGCTATCTTAGGTTTAACTTTTGAAATCAAGTAGAGATTTACCTGTTCTTCTACAGCTCCTTTTCTTGTCAATACTCCTATCCTATTGTCACCAATGATTTGATCTTTAGAATGATTTCTTTGCACATACCTGGGGGCTTTAGGAATTATGTCTGGAGCTTCTTGTTCTTCAACTTCAGCTTCTTCTTCTAGAATAGCTTGCACTTCAATCTAAACTTCCTTGTCTTTTTCTTCAACTTTGTCTGTATCAATAGATCCATCTGACTTGTATCCATTCAGCTCTAAGTTTTTCTGAATATCTTCATCTACCTTCATATTTGCACTTTCAATAATCTTCCATAATCTATTGTTATAACACTGGTAATCTTCTCTTTTAGTGGAGTACCCAAGAAATATGCGTTCATCACATTTAGCATAAAATTTTCCCAACTCTTCATCTCTTTTGATATAGCATTTGCTTCCAAACACTTTGAAATACTTAACAGCAGGAGGTCTTCCATACCATAGCTCATAGGGTGTCTTTGTTCCATTTTCTTTGACTTGCACCTTGTTTTGAATATAGACAGCAGTATGAATAACTTCTTTCCAATATACTTCTGGAAGGTTAGCTTCTTCGATCATTGTTCTAGTAGCCTCCTGCACTGTTCTATTCTTTCTTTCAACTACTCCATTTTGTTGAGGAGTTCTAGGGGCAAACAATTGTCTCTTTATCCCATGTTCTTCAGAAAAAGCATTGAATTCATTTGAAGTAAACTCACCACCTCTTTTAGACCTCAAACACTTGATTCTCAAATCCATCTCATTTTCAACCATTGCTTTATATACCTTGAACTTGTCTAGGGCTTCTAATTTTTCTCTAAGGAAAGTAACCCAAGTCATTCTTGAATAATCATCAATAAGTAGCATGAAGTACATGCCACCTTGTAGACTTCTTATTCTTGTAAGACCACATAAGTATGTATGCACCACCTCCAACAGAGCGGTAGATGTTTATTCCTTGCTTTTGAAACTTGTCTTTGTTTGTTTTCCAAATTGACATTCTTTGCAAAAGGCATTAGCAGGCTTCACAATCTTAGGTAGGTCTCATACAACATGAGTTGAGATTATTTTCACCAGATTATCAAAGTTAATATGAGACATTCTCCTATGCCATATCAAGCATTCATTTGTCTGAGCCAACAAGCAATAATTGTTAGTACCTTTCAAGTGATAAACATTGCCATGAGCCTTCTTACCAACAACAATTATTATTCTGAAGATTTCCTTATCTCACATCCATTGTCTTTAAATATCAGATTATATCCTTTGTCACACATCTGTCCTTTGACATAAAGAACATCATCTATATTATGTTTTCCATCAAAAGTAATTGACCATTTTCCACAAATCTTACCAACTGCATCATCACCAGATCTAACTAGTCCTCTATCGTACCTTTCCAATTTGATAAACTTACTCTTATCTCCAATCATGTGATTTGAACATCTGTTGTCAATGAACCATTCATCCTTTTCCTTTTTAGAATGAAATGCAGACATCTCTTTCTCTTCTTCCAAACTTACTTCACAGAACTTGTAAGGTTAGCAGAAACAAGTTCCTCTTTTATACCAATAAATAGGCATTCACTGGCATTACCATAGATTCTTGTGTTTCTGGCATTCACTGGCATTACCATCTTCAGAATTAGATTAATCATCAGTTACACCTTCATTTTATTTAACATAGTAACTTTTCCTTACCATCTTACCTCTACCTTCTTTGTTCTTATTCTCCAATGCTCTATCTGGACACCTTAAAGCATAATAGCCAATCTTACCACAACTAAAACATTTGAAAGGTAACTTACCTTTGTACTTTCTAGTTACCTTTTTCATTCTATTTGCAAAGTTAACCTCAATCTCATCAAATCCTTGTTCATCTGATTCCACAACATACTTATTTGATTTAGCAGTCTTTTCTTCCTTGGCCTTAAAAGCAATCTCAGTTTTCACAGGGCCAACAATAGTGCTGAATTCCCTCATTTCAAAAGCAGTTAGTTTACCAAGCAATTGGTCTTTTGAAATCGTATTCATATCAAATAGTTCTTCAATGGTATATACCTTGTGATGATAATATTTGGGAAGAGTTTTGAGTACCTTATCTACAACATTTGTATCATCTATCTTTCCACCAAGACTTTTGATGTTGCTAACAACTTCATCAATCTTTTGTATGTAACTTGTTATGTTCTCATCTTTAGACATCTACATAGTTTCATATCTAGTCTTCAAGTGCTATAACTTAGCCTTCTTGACAGATACATCACCTTCATAGATAATTTTCCAGATCTCATGAGCAGTTTCCAGATCCACAACTTTCACCATTTCAGTGTTAGATAAAGCATTTAATTGAGCATTTTTAGATTTGCCATTAATCTCATAGGCCCTAATCTCACTTGCAGTCGTTGGACCACCATTAGGTATTTTATATTCATCTTCAACTATTTTTCAGACACTAAAACCAATGGAGACAAGATAACTTTGCATTTGTACCTTCCAGAAGGCATAGTCTGATCCATCAAACTGAAGAATGTCTTTGTGTGCCACCCAGATCTACCTTAAGCTGTTAGGATTTCTTCCGAGGAACTGATCTCTGATACCAATTGTTGAAGGCACAAGACAACTGAGAGGGGGGTGAATCAGTTGTATCAAAACTTTAACTTCTCTTAAACAAAATCACATTCATATTCATTTACTTTAATCCCTTAATCTGTTATGAAGATTAAACATGAAATGCAGAATCAAAACTTAAACACATCAACACCATACACACATGAACACTAGATTTTTACGTAGAAAACCCTAAAAGGGAAAACCCACGGTGAGTGTTATCTCACAATATAATGTTGTAACATTATCAAATAACAAAAGAGGCTCACTTCTAAAGGGCTCACTACCCAAAAGAGTGCTCATTGCAAAAAAGGCTCACTGCCATGAACTAATATGATAGCATCTACAACATGCTTGAGTTTAGTTCTAATGAAGCACAATACATATCACCTTTATTGTTGTTATATGGAGCCTAATAAGACTTGAAGGTTAAATTTACCCCACTTTTATCAGTGTGGTTTCCCCCCAAATTATCTAACAGGGTTAAGGGGCAGTGCCCCTTGCAGGGGTTTAGGGGCAGCACCTCTTACGGGCTCTAGGGGCAGCGCCCCTGGTGCACTCCTTGTCGTAATACAGGGTGGGGTCGAGGGGCAATGCACTCGAAACCTCAAACGAATTTTATTATTTTATAAAGGTGTCGGGAGTTATTTTTTCTATTGGCTGACATAAAAAAACCCTATTTTGTAACTGACATAAGGCTTGATAAAAGTGGCTAAGGGTTAGGGTTTTCATTGATGTATTTGTAGCATTTTGCAATGGTATTGAGTTGCAAGGATTGTTAGTTGTAATTGGTTTGATTTACTAGATAATAATATTGGATGTAGCTCAGGTTTGGGCAAACCACATTAAAACTTGTCTCTCGCTGTTATTATTTTTGTGTATTTCCATTCCTCTGTTTAATCTTTATTTTCATTTAATTGATATCTTCTGTATGTACAAGTGGTATCAGAGCAGGTTGTGTTTGATTATTGTTTGTGGGAAGGTCTCACAGTTGAGTGGGAGCAATGGCGGACGAGGGTAAATTAAAGTTAGATAAATTCAATGGATAGAACTATTAGTTATGGAAGATGTAGATGGAGGATTATCTCTATCAGAAGGATTTATGGAGGCCGTTGGAAGGAATAGCAAAGAAACCGGCAACAATGACTAATGAGGATTGGAATCTTCTAGACAGAAAGGCACTGAGAACCATTTGGTTGTGCCTAGCACCATCGGTGGCATTCAATATAATGGAAGCGAAGAGAACAAATGGTCTGATGAAAGCTTTGGCTAAATTGTATGAAAAACCCTCAGCCTCAAATAAGGTATTTCTCTTGAAGCATTTGTTTAATTTGAAAATGATTGAAGGTGGATTTGTGATAGATCATTTCAATGAGCTTAATACAATTATCAGTCAGTTAACTTCTGTAAAAGTAAGTTTTGATGAAGAGGTGAGGGCTCTCTTGATATTATGTTCTTTTCCAGAAAGTTGGAATAGCTTGATAATGGCTATAAGTAACTCTGTCTCTAGTTCAAATACTTTGAAATTTAATGATGTTGTTGGTGTTATCCTTAGTGAAGAAATGTGATGGAAAAGATCAGGAGGGTCCACATCAGGTAGTGTTTTGAATGAAAAAAGTAGGGGCAGATCAAAGGAGAGAGGAAAAGGTTCTGGAGGTCATGGAAAGTCACGAGGAAAATCAAAGGACAAGAGGTCCCAATCCAGAGGATATAAGGATTACTGATATTGTGGGAAACTAGGTCATTTGAAGAAAGATCACTGGTCTTAGAAGAATAAAGGAGACAAACAAGAAGGTAATAAGGAGGCAAATGTGGTAAGTAATAAATCTGAAGATGATACTTTGATTCTTTCCCTAGATAATGCTGATGATTCATGGGTTTTAGATTTAGGGGCCTCATTTCATGCTACACCCCATAGAAGTTATTTTCTTGATTATGTCCAAAGGGATTTTGGGCTGGTTTATTTGGGAGATAACAAACCCTTTCAGATTGTTGGAAAGGGAAGAATCAAGATTAAGTTGCAGAATGGGAATCATTGGCTACTACAAGAGGTAAGGCACATTCCAAGGCTGAGTAGAAATTTAATTTTAGCAGGGCAACTAGCTGATGAAGGTTGCATTGTTACATTTACTGATAAAAATTGGAAGGTTACAAGAGGTGCCTTAATAGTAGCAAAAGGTGTGAAAGTAGGCACCTTATATCTTTGTATAGGTCATACTATTCCTTCTACTTTAGCTGTTGTAGAGAAAAAACAAACAGGTTCAGGAACAATTATTGCAGGTTCGTAGGAAGAGACTGAAATAGTTGTTGTAGGTTCTGAGACAACATTGTGGCGTAAAAGACTTGGGCATATGAGTGAAAAAGGTATGAAGGTACTTCATTCTAAGATAGTTTTACCAGGTCTGAAATGTATTAATATCGATTTATGTGAAAGTTGTGTGCATGGAAAACAAAAGAGAGTCAGTTTTCTCAAGGATGGGAAGCAAAAGAAAGATGAAAAGTTAGAATTTGTGCATACAGATGTATGGGGACCAACACAGATATCTTCTCTCAGTGGCTCTTGGTATTATGTTACATGCATAGATGATGTAACTAGGAAGGTTTGGATTTATTTCTTTAGGCATAAATCTGATGTATTTGAAACATTTAAGAAATGGAGAAGCTTGGTTGAGAATGAGATAGGTAAAAGATTAAATTGTCTCAGATCTGATAATGGTGGTGAGTATTATAACAAAGAATTTGAGGATTATTGTTCCTTTAATGGAATTCGTAGGCAAAAAATGGTTCCAGGGACTCCATAGGAGAATGGAGTGGCTGAATGCATGAATAGGACAATAATGGAGTGTGCAAGGACCATGAAATTGCATGCTGGGATGCCTTTAAATATTTGGGAAGAGGCTATCAACACCACTATATATTTAATTAATAGAGGTCCTTCAATTCCTTTGGGCTGTGGTATTCCAGAGAAAGTTGTTGCAAGTATGTGCCTAATTGGTGTTGTCATTTATGTCAACATATTCTTGTTGTCATTGGTGTCAACTATATCCTATTCCATTACTTGTTTAAAAGACTTGTATTTTAAGGATTTTGAGAAAATTAGCCTCTCCAGAAGAAACAAGTAAGCCACAGAGAAGTGCAGTATAGACAGTAAGTTGTATGCTGAAGAACAGTCTGATAAACTGCTCCGCATTTGTTCCTACTTGAAGATCATGGTCTGTGGATTGGAAGTAAGTTAGAGGTATGTCTGAGGATGCTACATTTTGAGTCTAAGTCATCTGCATGAAGATCTGAGTGAGTTGTGTTCACCAGAGTGAAGTCTATTTTTGTGTAAGTTCAGTTGAGATAGGAAGACAGTATTCGGCTCCACATTCCTCTACAAGAAAGTATTTAGCTATACAGCTCTAGAGGGAAGTCTAGGATGATGATAAGTGCCTACAATTGCAATGGTTCATGGTTTGGTGGTCTGTAAGCTATCTTTCTTTTATGACAGTTGAAGACAGTAAAGTTCATGTACTCCGGTGAGAAGATTCTTATGAATAAAGTGGTTAATGTTTGTGCAGTTTCTCCTAATGATTATACTGGTCTTGTGGATGTCTCCTAATCATGTTCCTATCTGGACTTTGGTCCATGTTAAGAAATTGAGATGGTGTGTGAAGATTATTCCCAGATAACATAGCATGTAACCAGTCTTGGCTGACCTGGTTGATCCCAGTGATTGCAGAGATTTGTAGAAGATTGTGGAAGCATGTTGTGGCATGGAAGATCATGCTTGAGTCCCAGCTAAGGCATGGCATGATCTACATTTCATTCCCTTTGCATGATGTTGCAATAGGTCGGGACCTATTTTGTAAATGTTTGTAATACCAACCTTGGAGATTGTTCCGATGGTTGATGCTGACCTTGATGATCATTCCAAGGTTGATGTACTGTATAAATACTTGTAGCTGAGTTGTGGAAGATGTGTCCTTGAGTGAAAATAAGAATATATTAAGAAAGATCCAAAGGCAGAGCAGAGAAGAGGCAAAGGAAAGAATAGGAAGAGCAGAGCAGAGGAAGAGCAGGGCAAAGGAAGAGTAGAGTTGAGGAATTGTTTATTCACAATAAAGAAAGGTATTGATCGTGGCATTGAATCTGGAAGTAAGCTAACAGTAGGGTTTAACAACCCTTATTGTAATCTTGCTAGGTTTAGGGTTGAGGCAGTGAGCCTGCTAGACCTAGTTGTTCTTCATGGCAGTAAGCCAGTATGTTTAGGCCTGTGGTGTGACCAAGCCTGATTTCAAGATTGCAATATATATTGAGAGTTAATCTTCTCTGTGGTTTTTCCCCACCTTGGGGCTTTCCACATAAATCTAGTGTCTCTTGTGTTTGATGTTGCTTCTGTGGTTAAGTTTCTGATTTCATGCTCTCATTGTTAAATCATAATAATTGTGGATAAGTGGCGAATATTTAATTGCAGAAAGTGTTTAAGTTTTTGTGACTGTATACACCTAAAAATGACATGACTCTGTCTAAATAAATATTCTTAATATTTATTCCATCTAAATTCCTCTATCAATAAATAAATAAATAAATAAATTTATTCGATTCATATTTCCTCTAAGTTAATTAAATATCAAAATATTTAATTACATCTTCTAAAGTCAAAATTAAATAAAATCTTTTATTTAATTTATTTCTTCCAAACAATTAAATAATTTCTAATTATTTAATTAAGTTGTTCATTCCTCCAAATTTAAATAAATTAATTAAATTTATTTAAATCCTCTCACTCTCCAAAAATAAAATATAATTAAATATTTTATTTATTCTTCCAAAATCTTCTAAAAATAAATTCTTCTTGTCATGCAAAAGCAAAAGCTGAGTTAAAGCAACTTTGCTCTTAAATTAGAAAAATAAATTCTAATTTTAAAAAAATAAAACTCATCCTCATCAAGAAAGCATTTAACTCAACAAAGCTTCTTTTTGAATGACACATGTCCTTCTATTTGCGCACATTTGCATGAACATTCTCCTCCGTTGATCTTCTTATTTCTTCTCAGCCATTGATCTTCTCTCACACAACTATATAAATATGACCCTCTTCTTCTTCATTTCATATCATCCATCATTCGAGTAAACTTATGTTGCAGGAAATATAGCGTGCCATTGGCACCCATCTCCATAGCACTTCATATCATCCATTTCATTAGTGTGTTGAAGCTCATCTTCAATCACACAAAGTATTAGAGCCACCTTCTCCTTGTCATCTTGAGGATTCGAAGCGAGGAAGCAAGCTTCCTGAGGGCCAACATTCATCTCATCAAGATCAAGAAAGAAAAGGCAAGCAATGGAAGGCGTAAGGTAAAGGTTGTAAGTATTTCTATTTTCTATTTTAAATCTCCTTTTCCTTCATATTTCATTGATGTATTGGGTTTGTTATTGTTATTGATTAATCCACATTTCACCCATCACATTTTGGCGCCCACCATGGGGCCCTTGCCCCATTTCTAATCAAAAGTCTAGGTTTTTGAGATCCAGGTTCCATACAGGTTTCATATAGACTTCTGACAGGTTGATTCGGTGCATCTGAGTAATCCTGTGGCACATATACCTCCTATCTCAGCACATGAAGAAGTCTGGTGCATTCAATCTCTGAACCAGCACTCTTACCTTCTATTCCGGTGCTTCCACAGATACGGCACATACATACTCTATTTCGACACTTCTACCTCCTATTCCAACACATGTAGAAGTCCGGTGCATTCAATCTCTAAACTGGCACTATTAACTTATGTTCCGATGCTTCTACAGATACGGCGCATACATACTCTATTTCGACGCTTATACTCCTTGTTCCAGTGCTTTTGAATTTACAGCGCATATACCTTCTATTGCGGCGCTTTTGTACTGTTTGACGAAGCATTTGTTAGTTTAACGCATTTACACCTTATTCTTGTTCTTTTGACACATGTCTTAGTGCATATGTATAACGACACATGCAAGCTCTGTTTTTGTGCATACAGACTGCATAGCGTCGCTTCTGTTCTGCACTATGGTTTTAGGATTTTATCTAATTTTTTTGTTTAAGCTAACGTTTGTCTTGTAGGTTTAGAGGCTAGATTAGATCATTTAGCAGCATTGATTAGTCCATTTAGATTAATTAGGGGAAAAAGTAACCAAAAAAAATGCATGCATGCAACTTTCACGTAGTCTTTAACTAGGATGGAGAGTAACTAAACCACTACTATCTTTATATTGTTGATTTCTTTCCTAGTTAGATCATTGCTATCTTACAAACGGAAAATGAAAATTGTTATCTTTAAAAACACTTCAAAGTTAACAAATGCATGAGTGCACAAGTAGATAGCCCATTTAGTTGTTTTCCTTTTAACTAGGTTTGGATTAATCAGTGTTCTCTGTGCTTATCGAATGACAATAGGTTTATGCTCTCCCCTTTACTGGGTGACTAGAACACCAAACTTGTTATTCCATCTATTTAACCTTTAGAGGGGCCTACCCTTGGATGTACGCCTGTCCAAGTGGGAACGACCCTGAGTGGAAACAGGCTAAAGCCAACCCCTACCAATCCACTTAAAATAAACTGTGCTTGAGGTGAAAGCCTCCTGCAACGAGTGCTGTTGTGTTACATCAACAACCAACCTCCCCCAAAACCCTCTAAGGCATAACCCTTTGAGGCTGGGAGACTCCATAATGGAGAGTAGTGCCGCCACACGTGTAACCACTCAAACGGTTGCCTTGACTACGAACCACTTGTGTAGTATACCAAAAACCCCTATTTGTTGACACAAAGGATGGAGCTCTTGAAACGGCCTCGATTCATGTGATTTTAGTAGAGGTAGCAGGGACAATCCTATGGTTTGGTGGGGGTACGATCCTAAAGAAACCCAGATCTGGTATGTGTGAGAAGTGAGTGTCGTGGAGGGGAGCCAGTGCTACTAGATCCTGGAGCTACATGCTTTGAATATGCATAGCTAGAGGATTCAACAAATATTGTTCTATCTAGCCTAGGGTGTACTTATTTTTGAGTTAAAAAAGTCAAAAAATACAAAAAAATAATAAAAAATAAAAATCATGAAAATTTTCATGCGTTTGTTGTGTCTCTATCTGCCATAATTGAAAATCAAAAGCAAAAAAGACCAAGTTTTCAACCAAAAAGATAAATGTTTGAAAAATGTGTCAAAAAAACTCTGCAAAAACAAACTTTGCCTGATCTACACATATGATTTGACCTGCTGCACTTTTATCCTCTATTTCCACACATTTGTAGCTGTGCATCTATCACAATAAGCTTTTCCTATCTTGTGTCAATTTCTATTGAGATGGCAAACCAATTAGAATATACTGGTCAAACACTCCAATATCTGCTATTGCAAATAAACTTAGGTCCCTCGCCCTAAGATTATGTAGCAATTTCTCAACAAATCCAAGTCTTACAATAAGAAATGGCAATCATGCAAGATGAATGTACCAGTACCAGCTACGCCTCACCCCAAAATCATATATCCTTTTCCCATACTCGTGACAAGGCAAGCACCATGCCAAGTTGGAACTCATATACCACTCCTTCTACTAGTCCTCCTTCACTATCTTCTAAGACACATATTCCAAAACATACCAGTTCTAAACCAACGCTGACCTGAAGTTCCCCACCATCTAAACCAACAACCAAAGAATCCTCAGATGATTTGTGGAAAAGAGTTTTTCCAAATTTATACAGCAAAAGAAAAGCTATAGAGAAAGCCAAATCCACTCATCCATCGCCTCATCCATGCACTACTACACCTAAGAAGGATGTGATCCAAGGACTATTAGCAGAGAGTCAACCATGTCCTCAAAATCTAGTCCTTGACCTTACCAAAGATCCTTCCAATAGCATGTCCATTTCTCCAACCCCATCATGTAATCTACAACCCGTCATGCTTATCAAAGAGCTCCCCTCCATGAGTCCAAGTCAGGATCCATCGAACATCCATGTTGTCAACCAAAAATCTATCCAAGAGCTATCCACTTCCATTCAAGAAGACTAAGAGCTACGTCAAGAGCACACCTTAGAGCATGTGGAAACATCCACCCTTTGTCTAAATCAAGATCAAAACACCCCCATCCAATTTCAAACCATTCATAACCTTTATCTCTTCCATGATCAAGATAATACCTATGAAGAAGCTATCCATGAGCAACTTGATCCTATACATGAGAAAGAGATCTAATTCCAACCCATGCATAACCTTTATCTTTTCTATGATCAAGATACTATCTTTGATGAAGAATCTATCCATGAGCAACTTGATCCTATACATGAGAAGGAAATCCAACTCCAACCCATCCATAACCTTTATCTATTCTATGATCAATATATTCCCTATGAAGAAGATGTTCTTGAACAACTTGATCCCATACCTATACATGAGCAAGAAACCTCTATTACTTCTATCCATCTTCCATCTAATCCTATCCATGATCCAACAACTTCCGCTTCCTCTGATGAGACACTTGCCTCCCAAGTGCACATGAATGATCAACCCAATAACTTAGATCCTAAAGAGCATAATGATGATCAAGATTCTAGTGATCCTTCACCATCCATTATTGACCAAGTTAGAAATCCCCCACCATATATCCTTGGTCTCACTACCTTCATGCATGAATGTTCTTCCTTAGAACACCAGCAACCGTTGTCTACCTCTTCACCTTCCTCATCCAATAAGGAACTCGTGTCTAATGTTCCACCTATACATAATCCCATGGTCCACTGCATATTCCAGAATATGAACTATCAAGGTAAAGGCTTAGGCCTTCATGAACAAGGTATTTTGGAACCCATCCATGTCAAAATTCCTCCACCTTCATACGGCCTCAGATACATACCCCAAGGTGAACAATCTCAAGATGGTACTTCATCCACTCCTCCTAAGTCCACCACTTTCCATCACAAACCCTATCATGTCCCCAAAATATATGTTGCCATTCCACCCCCATCATCCTACAATTGTCAAAAGCATGTGACCATACACCTTCCACCATCCAATCTACCTCCACTTCTTCCAACTCCCAACATCCCTCCATCAAACCTACCTCCACTACTGCCAACACCTTATCCATCCATCCATAGATCTTCTAAAAATCCTAATCATGGCTAGCAGATGCACATGTTGTCTAAATAAAGAGCTTCCACCAACCTCACTTCCACCTTCCCAAGGGAATTCCATAGCAAAAATCTGGATGCCTCTACCTATAAAGTCAAAAATCCTAAGAGTCCTCATTACCTAGGATACAAAAGCCAAGAATCAAAGAAACATCCATCTCAAGAGTTGCATACACCCATACACCTCAATGCCAAACTAAAAAAGGTGTGGGTCCCCAAGCAACAACTAATTACCTCTGAAGTTGCACAAATGCCGCATATACCCAAGCCCATACCTTCATAGGTAAAATCTAAAAGCAAAATGGTTTGGGTACCCAAGCAAAAATCCCTAAAGTTAAATGAGGCATCCACCTCTGAAGAATTCCAACCATTCTCTTTCTCCCATTCCATCCAAAAGTATCCAATTCCTCCATCCCACAAGACAAGCAAAAATCAAAAAAATACTAAGTCTATGTGGGTTCCTAAATTCCTAAATCATTCATCCACCAAGCAAAAATCTCCATTGCTTCCCACACCAGCTGCCTATTATAAGCTTCATTGTTTATCAAGGTATGTGCAACCATTGGTCATAGTTCCCTTCCATTCCACAACACTTCCATATAACTCCATCTCCCCTCCCTTCCACTACTATCCTACATATCTTCCTCATCCTATGGTCCATGCTTTTGCATAAACCTTGCTTCCATCTTTGCATAAGTCCTTCTATATTCCACATCATCATCCACTATCGCACCTTCCATAATCCGCTATCTACCATTCTTCATCTCATTTTCATGCAATCTCCTACCAACATCTATGAGCACACTAGACATGGTCCGTCTGACAACATCCATCTAGCGGGACTATCACCTTTCAAGGAACTAGATACTTGAGTCTCTCCTTATCCATATCCACCTTCTTCTATCCAAATATTCAAAAAAAAAAGAGTAAAGAGAAATCCCTTCGTCCAATGGTGAAAACTTGGCAAACAGGTGCCTTGGATAAGTACCATGATGAAAACCTGGCAAACAGGCGTCATGTGTAAAGTCAATCTCCTATGTCACCTACACTTGGGGGCACCTTGTCTCATCGACATATCACTTTTCTCCTACTAGTTTCCTTCCATACCATTTCCTATCCTATTCCTCTATCCATTACATACCTATACTGTCCAGTCCATCCATCCTAATCTCCCATTCCTCTATTTTTCTTGATCTTGATAAAGATTGGGGGCACAATGTTGACAAATGTTTTTGAATGGCTCTTAACATACCTTATCCCTCCAAACCACACAAATCCTTCATTATCCTCTCATCCTCGTCCTTCATCTTAAGCATTGTCATGAAAATTCCTAAGTACTCTACCTACAATGGGGCATGTTATTCCTATGCAAATTAGTCCTTGGCGATCGCATCCTTGATTCCTTCTATCCACTATTGTCCATCCCCATACATACCCGTTCCATTCTCTATCACCCATACATTTGCCTATCTGTGGTGTTTCCCTTGTCATCAGTATCTAGCATTAAGGTTATCCAAAATTCTTATCCAATATCCTGTCCACAGTGTCAGCCTAGCATAGCCTCTGTCATTAGTGTTATCTATTCCATATCTAATCCATAGTTGTTCCATATCTAATCCATATCTATTCCATATCTGGTCCTCATCTGTTCTATACCTGATCCATATCTGTTCCCTATCGTGTAGGCAAGGCCATTATCAATGCGCCCCGGAGGCTCCGCTACCCATCCATTACCTACCTTATCGCCTGTCCTCCAGTCTGTCCACGTCCACACCTTTCACTAGGCAAAGCACATGCAGTAAAGCCCACTTCCAAACAAAAGTCTTGAGGCAGAATATCAACCTGTCCTAGACAAAGCAGTGCACCATATCGAAACACTCAAGCTAATTCTATATCAATTATGGCAAAAAGATACATCTACTACAAGAATGTTTTGTGAATAGGTTAACTTACAAAGTCTTAGATTTTTGTCATTATGTCTTCCTCTGCTACTCAAGGATGCCAAAAGCTAGAGATGCTATGATGGGGGCATAATCTTTTTCTTTATCTGTTGTTTGTGGATCAACCTTTAGTAATGTGACGACTTCTATCTAACAACATGATCAACAAAAGATCATCGAGGACTTCGGAGGTCTGAACATGAAAAGGCGTAATCCTTGTCTATTGAAACACAAGAAATACTCAGGTCATCTCGGTTCAATTATACCTAGATGCTTGTATTAACTTGCTAAATCGAAATCCATGTAAGTGATACTCAGGTCATCTCGGTCTAATTATACCTAGATGCTTGTATTTTCTTACAACATTTTAAAAGCCCAATGATGAAACAAAGCACTTCAAAATACTCACAATATCAAGATGACAAATATCCATATCCATAACGTATCCAATTACATCGCATATCTATATCCATATCCATATCCCATGCAATAAGAAAATCCTGCAGCAGCTTGTCAGTCCTTAAGTCAAATTTCTTCTATCGATCAAATTTCCATCTTTCTTCATATCTCTAATCAATAGTTCTAGTTGTCAATCCGAGCAGTGATCAAATTGCAAGTCTATCCTTAATCCATACCAATCGAGTCAAGCCAATCTTGTCAAATGATCCAAACACAATCAGCGGTCTTGATCCTAATCTTGTCGTAAACCATATCAATCAAAACTATCCTTCATGTTGCTCTAGGGATATATCATTCCCCTCCATGACAACACTGTCATATATTGTTATCATATCAAATGTCTTAGACAGGATGTTGCATTGTCGAAACTAGACCTAGAGTCTTATACGACATGTTTTATTCCTGAAACCAGACATCATCGATCTATATCTTTGGTTTACCGCTTGACAGGGGCAATACCTTGTTTGTTCTTGTATCATTTTTGCATACTTGCTTACTTGCTTGTGTGTGTTACCATTTTATCTTGCATCGCATATCATTCACCTCTTTCTTTTGCATCCAACCATTTCTTCTCTTGTCAACCTATCTCATCATGAGATTGTCCGTCTCACGCCTTCTGCATTCTCCCCGTCCAATCTCCCGAGGGGGCATCCTGTCATTAAACTTGTACCAGGGGCAAACTGGGGTAAGTATCATTTTCAGACAATGTTATTCTTTGAAACAACGTGATAAAACACATTGCATCAAAGAGGGGCAAAATGTATACACCTAAAAATGACAACTCTGTCTAAATAAATATTCTTAATATTTATTCCATCTAAATTCCTCTATCAATAAATAAATAAATTTATTCGATTCATATTTCCTCTAAGTTAATTAAATATCAAAATATTTAATTACATCTAAAGTCAAAATTAAATAAAATCTTTTATTTAATTCATTTCTTCCAAACAATTAAATAATTTCTAATTGTTTAATTAAGTTGTTCATTCCTCCAAATTTAAATAAATAAATTAAATTTATTTAAATCCTCCCACTCTCCAAAAATAAAATATAATTAAATATTTTATTTATTCTTCCAAAATCTTCTAAAAATAAATTAAATAAATTTATTTAATTTGCTTTCTTATCTTCCAAATCTTCTAAAAATAAATTTTTCTTGTCATGCAAAAGTAAAAGTTCGGTTAAAGCAACTTTAAAGCAACTTTGCTCTTAAATTAGAAAAATAAATTCTAATTTAAGAAAAACAAAACTCATCCTCATCAAGAAAGCATTTAACTCAACAAAACTTCTTTTTGAATGACACATGTCCTTCTTCTATTCACGCACATTCACACGAACATTCTCCTCCGTTGATCTTCTCATTTCTTCTCAACCATTGATCTTCTCTTACACAACTCTATAAATACAACCCTCTTCTTCTTCATTTCATATCATCCATCATTCGAGTAAACTTATGCTGCAAGAAATATAGCGCACCATTGGCACCCATCTCCATAGCACTTCATATCATCCATTTCATTAGTGTGTTGAATCTCATCCTCAATCACACAAAGTATCCTAGCCAACTTCTCCTTGTCATCTTGAGGATTTCGAAGCAAGGAAGCAAGCTTCCTGAGGGCCAACATTCATCTCCATCAATATCAAGAAAGAAAAGGTGAGCAATGGAAGGCGTAAGGTAAAGGTTGTAAGTATCTTGTTATTATTTTAAAAAACCTTTTTCCTTCATATTTTATTGATGTATTGGGTTTGTTATTGTTATTGATTATTCCCATATTTCACCCCTTACAGTGACAACTAATTCATCTCCCCTCTCAGTTGTCTAACACATATCAACAATTGGTATCAAAACCAATTTCCTCTAAAGAAAGTTTAATAGCTTGAGGAAGATCCAAAATGTCTTACAAGAAGGAAGCACCGCATTTTGATGGAACTAATTATGTCCTTTGGAAAGCTTAGATGAAAAGCCATCTTCTTTCTCTTGGTATCAAAGTTTGGAAAGCCGCAGAAACAGAATACACCATACCTCAAAATGCTCTGATGACAGAAGATGAAATCAAAGAATATGAGATTGATATCAAGGCAAGGGATGCTCTACTAAGCTCATTAATTGACTCAATACTGACGAAAGTGGTGGATCTTGAAACTGCAAATAAGGCATGGGAAAAGTTGAAAAATCTATATGAAGGAGATGACTCTGTGAAGGAAGCCAAGTTATAAAGTCTAAAAGTGAAATATGAAAGCTTGAAGATGAACAATAATGAAAACATATCAGCGTTTATGCAAAGAGTTGATGAACTTGTTACAGGGATAAAAGTCATAGGTGGAACTCTCGATGAAAAGGAAATTGTCACGAAAATACTCAGATCTCTGGCCAAGTCCTACCTTCACAAGGTGGCCATGATAGAAGAATTCATCCAAGTAAAAATAGTTAATAGAGATCAGTTGCTTGGTAAGCTTACTACTTTTGAAATGAGGGAGTTAGATGATGCTTTGCCAAAAGTTGAGACTGCCTTCAAAGCCAGTACTCCTGGAAGTATTTCTAGATCAGAAAAGCATAAGGTAGAATCCAATGATGAGATAGATGAAGTTGAAGCCAACTTTGTGGACAGGTTGCAAAGAGGATCCGGTAAGTATAAAGGCAAATTACCTTTCAAATGTTTTTTTTTTGTGGTAAAGTAGGTCATTTTGCTTCCAGATATCTTCAAAGAATTGAAAGAAATAGAAAAAGATATGAGAACAGGCCTAGGACCCAAAAGAAGTGTTATTATGTTGAAGATTTTGATGATGATGGAGTATCAGATAATGGTGAACTAGATAATGCTAATTCCTCTATAAATGAATGCTTATTCATTGCTATTAAGGAAGATCTTGTGTCTACTAATTCTTCTAGCTATATGAAGGAAGAAAAACCAGTGGAAAGTGCTTTGGTTGCTCAGGTCATCAAGGACAAAGATGAATGGGTTATTAATAGTGGTTGCTCTCACCTTATGACTGGTGACAAAAGTAAGTTTGTAAGTTTGGAAAGATATGATGGTGGACTAGTTAGGTTTGGAGATGACACAGCTGGTAGGATTTGTGGAAAAGGATCTATTTCTTTTGATTGAAAGCATAATACTGAAGATGTCTTGTATGTGAAAGGATTAAAACACAATCTTCTAAGTGTGGGTCAGATGTGTGACAATGGCTACAACTTAAGCTTCAAGGATAATGGATGCAATATCAGGGAAAGCTCCGAAATAGTCATTGCAATGAGTAAGAAGACCAGAGGTAATATCTATCATTTGAAAGGAACCAAGAACTATTGCTTGTTGACTCAGATTGATGAAAGTTGGTTATGGTATAGAAGGTTGTGTCACATAAATTTTGATAATATTATGAAGATAAGTACTACAGAGATTGTTAGAGATCTACCTAAGCTTGTGAAGCCTGCTAATCCAGTTTGCAAGGAGTGTTAATTTGGGAAATAGACAAGAACAAGTTTTAAAAGCAAGGATCAATCAGTTGGAGGACTACTTGAGCTAGTGCATATAGATTTGTGTGGACCTACCAGGGTAATAAGTTTGCAAGGAGACATGTATTTCATGATGCTCATTGATGATTATTCTAGAATGACTTGGGTCACATTTTCGAAAGAGAAAGTTGAAGCTCTAGATAAATTCAGAGCATTTGAGGCAATGGTTAAAAATGAGATTAATTTGAAAATCAAATGTCTGAGATCTGATAGAGGAGGAGAGTTCACATCAAATGAGTTTAATTTCTTTTATGAAGAGCATGGAATAAAGAGATAGTTATTTGCATCCAGAACTCCACAACAAAATGGAGTTGTTGAAAGGAAAAAATGAACAGTTCAGGAAGCTGCTAGAACCATGATGAAGGAAGCTCATCTTCCAGAAGCTTATTGGAGAGGGGCAATTCACACCATAGTATATATCCTAAATAGAGTTCAAGTAAAAGGTAACAGTTCAAAAACTCCTTATGAATTGTGGTATGGTAGAGTTCCTACCGTGAAATATTTCAAAGTCTTTGGTAGCAGATGTTATATCAAAAGAGAAGAATATTTAGGCAAGTTTGATACTAGATGTGATGAAGGAATCTTTCTTGGTTACTCCACCAAGAGTAAGGCCTAC
The DNA here is from genome assembly GCA_027924645.1 of Cunninghamia lanceolata. Taxonomy (NCBI): domain Eukaryota; kingdom Viridiplantae; phylum Streptophyta; class Pinopsida; order Cupressales; family Cupressaceae; genus Cunninghamia; species Cunninghamia lanceolata. Next base: position 3,058,845 of record BSBN01001182.1, on the reverse strand, counting down.
CGGTGCTATAATAAGAGGCTGAATAAAATCATTGAAAGTGCAAATGTCAAAGTTGATGAGTGTAAAGAAAGGTCTTCAAAACCAAGTGGATATGAGTCAGATGATCCAGATGTTTTAGAGGTGGTGTAGCATGAAGACAACACAGATGAAGAAGAAAAAGCTTTGGTAAGTGCTACCAAAACTCCAAGATATGTAAGAATCGGTCATTCTAAAAACTAAATCATAGGAGATAAGAGCAAAGGGATCTTAACTAGAAGAAAAGCTGTAGAAGAACAAGTAAATTTTTGTATGATCTCTAAGATTGAACCTAAGACTGTGGATGACTGTGGATGAGGCATGCAAAGATGAGAATTGGATAAAGGCCATGGAAGAAGAATTGATATAGATAGAGAAGAATCAAACTTGGGATCTTGTTCCTAGACCAAAAGACAAGAATGTAATTGGTAGAAAGTGGGTCTTCAAAAACAAAATGAATGAGAATGGTGAAGTGGTAAGAAACAAAACAAAATTGGTATGCAAAGGATAGCTCAGGTTGAAGGAATAGACTTTGAAGAAACTTTTTCTTCTATAGCAAGGATTGAAGCAATAAGGATGTTTCTGGCTTTTGCAACATACAAATATTTCAAGGTGTATCAAATGGATGTAAAAACTGCCTTCCTAAATGGAGAGTTGGAAGAGGAAGTCTATGTTGAACAATTGGAAGGATTTCAGTCATCAGTGGACATGGTATGTAGATTGAAGAAAGCATTGTATGGATTGAAGCAAGCTCCTAGGGCATGGTATGCATGATTAGATAGGTACCTGATATAGATAGGGTTCAGTAAGGGTACGACAGATAGTAACCTCTACTTCAAGATCAATGATGAACAAACTCTGATTGTTGCATTTTTTATTGATGATATTATTTTTGGAGGCAATGAAGGTATGTGCTCAGTTTTTGTTGGAGAAATGCAAAGTGAATTTGAAATGTCTATCTTTGGAGAGATGAATTTCTTTTTAGGTCTACAAATAAGTCAATCAGATAAGGTTATCTTCATTTCTCAGTCTATGTATGTGAAAGAGTTGTTAAAGAAATTTGGGATGGAAGACTCTAAACCAGTATGCATACCAATGATAACTAGTTACAAGTTGAGCAAAGATGATAACTCACCCTTGGCAGACCAGAAAAACTATAGATCTATGATTGGAGGATTACTTTATCTGACTCAAACTAGACTTGACATAATGCATGTAGTGTGTCTTGTGGCAAGATTTTAGGCAGAACCTAGGGAATCACATGTGATGGCAATCAAGAGAATTCTGAGATATTTAAAAGGTACAATAAATTATGGTTTGTGGTACCCTAGGGACAGTGACTTTGTTCTCAGTGCATATACTGATGCAAATTGGGCCAGAGATGTGGATGATAGAAAAAGTACAAGTGGAGGTGCATTCTTCTTGGGAAAAAGATTAGTATCTTGGTTGAGCAAGAAACATGATTCAATATCCCTATTAACTCCAGAGGCAGAATACATTATAGCAACATGCAGTTGCACTCAAGTGTTATGGATGAAGTAGACTTTAAAGGACATCAAAGTTGTGTATGAAGAACCTATTGCAATCTTTTGTGACAACACAAGTGCCATAAACATATCAAAGAACCCGTTGATGCATTCAAGGACCAAGCACATATCCATTAGGTATTGTTTTTTGAGAGAAAAAGTGACAGAGAATGAAGTGAAGTTGGAGTATGTTTCGACCAAGGATTAGATTGCAGACATTTTTACCAAGCCTTTGCCCAAGGATACTTTTGAGTATCTCAGAGAGAAGTTAGGGGTCATCACCCTTCCTTCTCTAAACTAAGATGCATAATGGTACATTAGTCCGGAGGTGTTCAGAGGTCCAGATTGATGCTCTTTAAGGCTACTTCTAAGGGGGAGTAGTCAAAAAGTTTAGAGGAGAGATTAGATTAGAGTAGAAGAGTGCAAGTATGTGCCCTTTGCCATTGATGTCAAAGGAGGAGAGAAGTCATGTGAAAAACTTAGTGCAGATGTGTAAGAGAAAGGGGGAGAACTTTGGAGAAAGAAAGAGTGCAGATGTGTAAAGAGAAAGGGAGAGAATCTTGTCTTGATGGTTCTTGTAGTTTTTCACATCATATGTTGCCATCAATGACAAAGGGGGATATTGTTGCAAGTATGTGCCTAATCAGTGTTGTCAATGATGTCAACATATTCTTGTTGTCATTGGTGTCAACTGTATCCTATTCCATTACTTGTTTAGAAGACTTTTATGTTGAGGATATTGAGAAAATTAGCCTCTCTAGAAGAAACAAGCCACAGAGAAGTGCAGTACAGATAGTAAGTTGTATACTGAAGAACAGTCTGGTAAATTGCTCCGCATTTGTTCCTGCTTGAAGATCATCGTCTGCGGATTGGAAGTAAGTTAGAGGTGTGTCTGAGGATGCTACATTTCTGTTCTGAGTCATCTGCATGAAGATCTAAGTGAGTTGTATTCACCAGAGTGAAGCCTACTTTTTCTGTAAGTTCAGTTGAGATAGGAAGATAGTATTTGACTCTGCATTCCTCCACAAGAAAGTATTTTTCTATGCGGTTCTAGAGGGAAGTCTAGGATGATGATAAGTGCCTACAATTACAATGGTTTGTGGTTTTGTGGTTCGCAAGCTATCTTTCTTTTATGACAATTGAAGATAATAAAGTTCATGTACTCCGGTGAGAAGATTCTTATGAATAAAGTGGTTAAGGTTCATGCAGTTGCTCCTAATGATTATAGCATGCTTGTGGATGTCTCCTAATCATGTTCCTATTTGGACTTTGGTCTACATTAAGAAATTGAGATGCTGTGTGAAGATTATTCCAAGATAACGTAGCATGTAACCAGTCTTGGCCGACCTGGTTGATCCTAGTGATTGCAGAGATCTCTAGAAGATTGTGGAAGCATTTTGTGGCATGGAAGATCATGTTTGAGTCCCAACTAAGGCATGGCATGATCCACATTTTATTCCCTTTGCATGATGTTGCAATAGGTCATGACCTATTTTGTAAATATTTGTAATACTGACCTTGGAGATTGTTCCAATGGTTGATGCTGACCTTGATGATCATTCTAAGGTTGATGTAGTGTATAAATACTTGTAGCCAAGTTTTGGAAAATGTGTCCTTGAGCGAAAATGAGAATATACTAAGAAAGGTCCAAAGGCAGAGTAGAGAAGAGGCAGAGGAAAGAAGAGGAAGAGCAGAGCAGAGGAAGAACAGGGCAAAGGAAGAGCAGAGTTGAGGAATTGTTTATTCACAATAAAGAAAGGTGTTGATCATGGCAGTGAATTTGGTAGTAAGCCTCCAATAGGGTTTAACAATCCTTATTGTAATCTTCCTAGGTTTAGGGTTGAGGCAGTGAGCCTGTTAGACCTAGTTGTTCTTCATTGTAGTAAGCCAGTATGTTTAGGCCCGTGGGGTGACCAAGCCTGAACATCACTATTTCAAGATGGCAATATATATTGAGAGTTAATCCTCTCCATGGTTTTCCCCCACCTTAGGGCTTTCCACGTAAATATGTTGTCTCTTGTGTTTTATGTTGCTTCTGTGGTTAAGTTTCTGATTTCATGCTCTCATTGTTAAATCATAATAATTGTATATAATTGATGAATGTTTAATTGCAGAAAGTGTTTAAGTTTTTGTGACAACTAATTAACCCCCCTATCAGTTGTCCGACGCATATCAACAAAAGCATGGACAGGTAAGTAGGCGAGTTATTCTTTTCTCAAAACCTTTGGATGTGAAGCATTTGCACATGTAGATTCTTAAAATAGAACCAAGCTAGATGCAAAATCAAAAAAGTGTACCTTCGTTGGATATGCCATTGCTGAATTTGGTTATAGGCTTTGGGATTTTGAAAATCAGGAAATTGTGAGAAGTAGGGATGTTGTATTCAATGAGAAGGTGTTGTATAAAGATCAGTTACAACAACATGAGAAGAAAGAAAAGGATTATGTGGTGTTGGCTGATACTCTAAATAGTGATGTTTTAGTAGTTCCTCATGCTCCACAATAGCAACAAGAAATACCACAAACTCTAGCGAATGTTAGATGGTCAACAAGGCTAAGTAGACCTCCTGAAAGGTTTTCTCCCTCTGTGTATTCTATTTTGTTAATAGATGCTGGTGAACCAAAAGGGTATGATGAAGCTATGCAAGTGGATAGAAAGGTTCAGTGAGAGATTGCAATGAAAGAAGAAATGGACTCTTTACTAAAAAATCAGACTTGGGAATTATGTAAGTTGCCTACAGGTAAAAAGGCTTTACCAAACAAATGAGTTTATAGGTTGAAAGAGGAAGATGAAGGTAAGAAAATATTTAAAGCCAGGTTAGTTGTAAAAGGATTTGCTCAGAAAAAAGGTATTAATTTTGATGAGATTTTTTCTCCGGATGTTCAGATGACTTCTATTCATTTTATTTTAAGTATTGTGGCTGCTAAAGATTTGCATTTGGAACAGCTAGATGTGAAAATTGCCTTTCTCTATGGTTATTTGGAGGAGGAGATATATACGGAACAACCACATGGATTTGAGGTTAAAGGTAAGGAGAAACAGGTATGCAGATTGGAGAAGAGTTTGTATGGCTTGAAACAAGCACCTCGGCAATGGTATTTGAAATTTGATAGTTTTATGGATGAGCAAGGCTACAGCCGGTGTAATTCTGACCATTATGTTTATTTTAAGAGGTTGAATAATGACAACTATATTATTTTTATGTTTATATCTTGATGACATGCTTGTAGCAGGGTCTAACATGGATCACATAAGAGAATTAAAACAACAGTTAGCACAATCATTTGCTATGAAGGATTTGGGGGCAGCAAAACAAATCCTTGGTATGAAAATTTGTAGAGATAGGAAGAACAAAAAATTGACTCTATCTCAGGATGATTATGTTGAAAAGGTGTTGCAGAGATTCCATATAGAGAATACAAAAGTTGTTAGCACACCTTTGCCTAGTCATTTGAAATTGACTAAGGAGATGTGTCCTAAGACATAAGAGGAGGAAGAAAAAATGTCTAAGGTACCATATGCTTCAGTTGTAGGAAGTTTAATGTACGTCATGGTATACACGAGACCGGATATTTCACATGCTCTAGGAGTCATAAGCAGGTATATGAGTCATCCCAGACTGGAGCATTAGAATGCAGTAAAATGGATTCTCAAATATTTGACAGGTACATCCAATAAACACTTATGTTTTGGGGGCTCTAATACTGATTTATCAGGTTATGTAGACTCAAATTTGGTAGGGGATATTAATACCAGGCTAAGTACTACAGGTTATGTCTTTACTGTAGGTGGGACAATGGTGAGTTGGATCTCTAGGTTGCAAAAGGTGGTTGCTTTATCCACCACAGAGGCAAAGTATGTAGCTGCAATAGAGTCAAGCAAGGAGATGATATGGCTACAATCTTTCATGGAAGAATTAGGCTAACAATTATTTATTTACAGATAGCCAGAGTGCCATACATCTTACAAAGAATTCTACCTTGCATTCAAAGACCAAACACATATAGTTGAGGTATCACTTCATTCGATCGGTGCTGGATGATGGACAGTTAAGGCCGGAAAAGATACATACAGATGAAAATCTAGCAGACATGTTTACAAAGACAGTAATAAGGGAGAAGCTGATCTCCTCTTTAGCTTTGGTTGGTCTTCAAGACTGAAAACAAAAAAATAGAATAGCAGAGTCCAGGTGCTTAAATCCGGTGGGAGCTACAAGGTCAGTGGTGTTATGATCAGTCTCCAAGTGAGAGATGATATCGTTTGGAGTCTGATCAGTCTCCAAGTGGGAGATTGTTGTTATATGGAGCCTAATCAGATTCAGAGGTTAAATTTACCCCACTTTTATCAGCGCGGTTTCCCCCCAAATTATCTAACGGGGTCAAGGGGTAGCGCCCCTTGTGGGGTCTAGGGGTAGTACTCTCTATTGCGATATAGGGCAGGGTTGAGGGATAGCGCCCTTGAAACCTCAAATGAATTTTATTATTTTATAAAGGCATCAAGAGTTATTTTTTTCTATTGGCCGAAAAAAAAACCCTATTTTGTAACCGACATAAGGCTTGATAAAAGTGGCTAAGGGTTAGGGTTTCCATTGATGTATTTGTAGCATTTTGCAGTGATATTGAGTCACAAGGATTGCTAGTTGTAATTGGTTTGATTTCCTCTGTGCAACTCAGAAACTCTGTCAAATATAGTCTTCAAATTGGTGAACACAACTTCTACTACACAGCGATCTAGACCACCAAATTCTAGATTTAGTACCTTCAAACATTGCTCTAAAACATATCCAAATCGCATCCTCCGGTCTTCAGTATAGAAGAAATGCGGAGCAAAAACTCAGACAATATCTTGCAAGCCATAATACTCTACAACACACTGTTTCCTCTTGGAGAGCAAATTTTCTCAAAAGCACTTGGAAACTCATAATCATGAACATATTCGTATCATCTTCAACACTTATATAACACAATCCAAATCTCTTAAAGATGGTGGAAATATGTACAAATTTTGCTTATCTTGGCCCACAGTGACCAAAGATATTGAGAGAAAAGTAAAAGAACAAGAGGATAAACTATTAAGTCTGTCTCAAAGTTTTGATCCTCTCTCATCCTCCATTGTAAATCAAGAGTGTCAAACTATTGCAATCACAAATGCAATAAAGAATTTTGAGAAGGAAAGGAAGAACATAATTAGCTGGATGGGTGAACTTAGAAGGATCATTATCCCTAAGTTAGAGGCCATGCATGAGGCCATAAGTGAAGCTCAAATCACAGCCCAGACCAATGATCCAACAGATCTAAAAAGGGCAGATGCTTTTGCGTTCTTGTTGAGCAGTCATATTTCAATTTTGGACAGAATGAAGCAAAGTTGGGCTACAGAACTTATTCAATTGAAGACAACTTTTGTAGACATACTTCAGTATATGTAAGTATGCCATATGTATATACTTATGTAGCTAAGTATAGTTGAATTTTTGAAAGTTTTGATATGTGGACCCTAACCTTTGCCATTGATGTCAAAGGGGGAGTGAAGAGCAGTGAAAAATGAGGAATCCAACTAAGGGGGAGGTCCAGAAAATGTATATAAAAATAGAGCATTAGCCAAGGGGGAGCATAGTGTAAACACTTAATCATTTTTCACTAAGTGTTGTCATCAATGCCAAAGGGGGAGATTGTTGGCAAGAGACACTATATGGATTCATGAATGTTGTCACTGATGGCAACAAAGGTTATCCCACACATCCACAATGCATGATAAGTCCTCACTGGAAGTCAGATTGAAGAAGTGTTGAGGTCCGGTAAGCAAGAATAGAGCAGTCAGTAAGGTCCGATAGACAGGTCCGGATCTCTTAGTAGAAGTATCTCAGTGAAGTACAGATTTGGGGAAGTCAAGAGGAGTATCTTGACTAATAGATTCTAAGGTTTGATCCTCTGGTGTGGAAAGGATAAAGAGATATAAATGCTTGAGTGTCGGGTTCCTGATTGGCAGTGTGACAGAGGAAGAACTGACTTGCAGAACATCAGACATTATTCTGGATGTGTTACTGGTAAAGGTTATGAAGGCATGAATTATGTTTGGCCGACATGATTAATGATTTCCACAAGTATATCCTTGATCTGCATTACTTGTGTGCAAGGATTCACCCAACAGATTAGAGTTTGTGAAAAGATTGACTATTCCGGGTGCCGACTAGAAAGGTGATGAAATCACTTGTGCGGATATATATACAAGATAGATTTAGTTATGAGAATAGTTGTTGTTGTAAATGATGTGTGAAGAAAAGTAGTAGAGCTGAATAAAGGCAGGAAGGAAGATCTAGTATGTGAAAGAAGAGCAGCATAGAAGAAGAAGAAAGATGAAGTGCAGTAGATCAGTATACAGAGCCTAACCAGAACTGAACTCCAGCATATGTTGATGCTCCTTATCAGTTCAAGTATTGTATTACACTCTTTATAAATTGTAGACAGTGTGTCTCTCATAGGCAGTGTGCCTCTTGTGAGCAGTGTGCTCGGGCAGTGAGCCCTAATTGGCAAGTGCCATTTTGTACTTCCATTCTTCTAACAGAGAATACAATCTTGGGTTAATCACCCCGTGGTTTTCTCCCTTAATAGGGTTTCCACGTCAAAAATATTGTGTTATGTGTATTTCTATTTCATGGTTATGTTTTCTTGTTTGAATTGATGCTGCACTAATTATTAAGAAAGTTCAGAAAGCTGAAATAATTAAGATAACCGATTCACCCCCCCTCTCAATTATCAACAGATTGCTAGTTGTAATTGGTTTGATTTATTGGATAATAATATTGGACTCTTTATTGGTGGATGTAGCCCAGGTTCAGGTGAACCACATTAAAACTTGTCTTTCGCTGTTATTATTTCTTTGTATTTCCATTGCTCTATTTAATCTTTATTTGCATTTAATTGATATCTTCTACAACAATCTCTAACATTTACTGCCTTATAACACAAACACTTTCATATTCACATCCACATCAATTACACATGGATTTGTTACATTTATTCATACCAATCATCAACCTTGGAACATACATCAAGGTTGGCAATAGAATCTACAACCTTTGTAACAGTCTCCAAGGTTGGCAAACATACATAATTCAAAATAGGCCTGGACCTAAACAAACTTGCAGAGAAAATGAATGAAAGAAGAACACTTTATATCTTAGCTTGGGCCTAAATACATCTTCAGATGCTTCAACACGCTTCTGCAATCCATGAAACACATCCGCAAAGAGTGTTAGCACCTAAGTCGGCCAAACTAGTGCAAACACCAAGAATACTTAGGCACATGCTTCCAAGAACTCAATCACAAATTGTGGATCAAGCACAATCCTTCAATACAATCTAGAGACATCCACAAACACCATAAAATCACCTGGGAGCCAACAAATCCAACTACAACAAGTTTCACTTGATGACAACAAATCTCACTTGAAGACAACTTACAATCAACATTGCTAAGTTATGCTACTCAATAACTTGCATTTTGGAGCACCAAATCACAAATCCTTTTGAATAAAGATAGTTAAGGACCTTATAAACATATGTCCAGAACCACATCACTTGAAACCAATTTGTGGAGAAATGTGTAGCAAAATACTTTCTCATAGACACCTCTGTGCAACTCAGAAACTCTGTCAAATATAGTCTTCAAATTGGTGAACACAACTTCTACTACACAGCGATCTAGACCACCAAATTCTAGATTTAGTACCTTCAAACATTGCTCTAAAACATATCCAAATCGCATCCTCCGGTCTTCAGTATAGAAGAAATGCGGAGCAAAAACTCAGACAATATCTTGCAAGCCATAATACTCTGCAACACACTGTTTCCTCTTGGAGAGCAAATTTTCTCAAAAGCACTTGGAAACTCATAATCATGAACATATTTGTATCATCTTCAAAACTTATATAACACAATCCAAAGCAACTAACTCTTCACAATCAAGTAACAAAGTAAGAGCACAATTGACACTAATGACAACATAAACATGTTGACATCATTGACAACGCCGATTAGCACATACTTGCAACATTTATATGTAGTGGCTTGAGTAGGGAGTGGTGCTAGTGCCCTTGGTGAGGTACATGATTATTTTCATAGTCATGATGTGCCTCACCCCAAATAGGAGGGGCACACACCTACATAGAGGCATGGTGCATACCATCTAGGATATGGAGCGACATGAGATGGTGTTTGCATGGGGGTGTAGCATGTTCACTCATATATATCATGACTTAGGGTGCTATGTGCATTAAAAGGCACATAGCTTGATGATTTGTATGCTCCTTTAGGAATGGGCCTTCAAGCACATTAGGTGCACTCACTTGATAGGGTATCCCTATAATGTACCTTTTTGGGATATTCCTAATTTTATGCCTTAAAACATTAATACTTACTCAAAATGACACTGACTTTATCAAAGATTAAGAATTTATGATAATATTCAGATCAATAAATCATAGCACAATTCTCAAAATCAATCATATCATGAATTATTTGGAAATGCCTACAAATCTGATGAATTTGAAGGTTTTCGTCCCTAACTCAATAGTGGCAATATCAAGGGTTTTTGTCCTTAACTTGCTAAGAGCATGAAAGGGTTTTCATCCTTCCAACTCTTAGTCCACCTTGGAGGCTTTTCGTCCTCCTTGACCAAGATTTGAGTTTTCTTCCAAACTTGATAAGAGAAATAAGGGTTTTCATCCTTATCCTCTCATGAACTTGGAAGGGATTTCATCCTTCCTATTTCCAAGACACTTCCTCAAATTCAAAACTGATTGTTTGAAGAATTTGCTAGATTATTGCTGATTGCTTTTGCAGATTGATAATTCTTGATGGATTAACAAGTTCATGCTTGAATGAGGCTTGAATGAATTTATGCTTGAATGATTAATTCCTCTTCGTTGTTGTATTAAATTCTCTTCTTGTTGATTTCTTCACTTGTAATAAGTAATAATATTCCTTCACAAATTGATGCCCTCCTCTCATTGAAATGGTTTCTTTTTTATATCTTATTTGTTGAAAGAGTTACAACTATTCCCATTTGATAATTATAAGTTAATTTTAATTTGTCTTAACTTATTCCCATACAGTCGCTACCCTTTGGGAATTGTCATTTAATTTTAATTTGACTTTTTTATATTTAAATCTCTAGTATGAACTAGCATCGCTTCCTTCAATGACTTTTATTATCTTCCTAGTTAGCCAAAAAATACTTGGCTCACCTGCAATTCATGTGGGGGCATAACAATCCCATAACTATTATATGGGAGAACCCTCATGCCCACGCTTATCCTCTCCAATGAGCATGGCAGTTTAGAGACCTCACCCACCAGCAGCAAACCTTTGATAGGCTATCCAACACAGAGGTTATTTGGAGACCCTACTTAGGGATGCAACGATGGGTAGGAGGTGGCCATCAACTGGCTCACATATAGAGACCACATCATCATCCCCTTCTACTATGATCGGGTGAGGTGACAATTTGGATAGGTACATGGGGTGCATCTGATGTGGCCACATATGTGTGGTCACACTAAAGTGTTGTGTGGTTAGGTGACCTCCTATGGTCTAATGTGGTAGACATGCCTCTTAGTGACTCTAATGATGAGGAGTAGGAATCACCCCCACACACTAACACCAATGATGTATGGGTGACTGTGAGGTATGTAGCATGGTGGAGGTCAACATGTCTTACATTGATTTATCCTACTGACACCCCCATAGGAGAACTTGGGCCACTGTGAGGTGGAGAGGAAAGCAAGGGGAGATCCTATGAGGATACATCAGATGAGGAGGAGGAGGAGGAGAGGCTGAGGTGGCGATGATAGTGTGACAATGGTGTTGTTGAGGAGAGGATCAGTGCTCGCCTTTAAGGTGCACCATCTATAGAGCTAACTAGTGGCGAGTTGAGCAGAACTAGGGCTCCAAGAGATCTAGTTGTAGTGATGACAACACCAAAAACACCACACCCACCTCTAGCGAGGGCTATAACTATGATCACAAACCCTAACTAATAGATCGGTGACCCAAGTATGACTAATGTTTTTACCATTTTTCATTTGATAGAACATTAGATGCTACTATGATTTTGATTTATATGATGATGTGATACTGATTAAACTTAATGGTTTTGTTTTTGCAGTGTGCACATGAGAGTGGTTAGATTTCATCAGCTAGGTGCTTACAAAAATGGTCCCAGCTATGTAGCTTGAGTAGCTGGTATGGGCCAGCTACTGACTATTGTAGACTACAAAGAGACACTCTAAGATTTTTGAGCCTATTGCAAAGCTAAAGGATACCTATGAGGAGGCACAGGTCCATGCAAACTAATCTATAGCAAAGCTACCAGTGACGACAATAGAGAAAGATTAGAGGGTAGGAGAGGTCAGAATGCTCGCTATTGAGCAAGACCAAGCCATGACATAGGTTGAGAGTGCTAAGAAAACATGTGACACCTAAAAGAGCTGACTTGATGATGTTAACAATGAGCTGTAGAGGGCATAGGTGGTAGGGCCATCAGACCTGGACTACCCTAGGGTATAAGAACTAATGAGACATATTGTAGAGATGAGACAGAGTGAGCTTAGACTCATAGTGGAGGCAACAAAGTTGTGGGGACAAGTCAGAGGACTCTAGTCCTAGAGAATATAACGTAGTTGTTCTCAATCATTCTTCATGGCCTCCACACAACAACCACCTCTAGTATAGCTAGAGAAACAACCAAAGCTAGAGGACTCGAGGAGTCATGCCCCTTGACACAAATTTTTGTACATATATATTTTTGAGACACCACATTTTGATGAGTGGTGCATTTTGTACTATGATATGATGCACAATGTTTTGACATGTATATATATACAAGATTTTAAGTGATACACGTGTTATGGATTCTTGTTTATGATGATGATGATGTATGTTTTGATATTGTTTGTTTAGATACACTTATGATCTAATTAAACAATTTTGGGTAAAAATTGTTTAATTAAATACTATAATGATCTAACTAAACAATATGGATGAATAAAATTATTTAATTAAATACTATAACGATTAGAATAAATAATTTAAAACAAACTACTTAATCAAATACAAAAGATATTTTATTAAAATAAATTTAAGAAAAATACAATTGACTAATCATGGAACAATTAATGAAATGACATTTGAAAAGAGTTTGTGATGATTAAGTGACCCACTAAGAGGAGTCACATGTGAAAGCAGCAAAGATGGATTACATATATAGGTTCTTTAAGGGGATTTTCCTCCATCGTGGAGAGGCCATAAACTTTAGAACAATAAACCAAGGTGACTATGTAATGACCCAACCAATTAGGATTAAATTTCCCTTTTACACTAGCATTCACATTGCGTTGATTCTCACAAAGAACCAAGTCACCAACCTAGAAAGAACGATGAATAACGTGTTGATTGCAATTTTTAGTGAGAGATTTTTGATAATCTCAAAGGTGCTCAAGAGCATTAATGTGATGCTCATGAAGTATTTCAAGCTATTGAAGATGTTGGTTGTAGTAAGTATTATCATCAATGAGCCCTTGGAGAGAAATTCACAAAGATGAAATTTCCAACTCTACTTGGGCATGATGGAATTGACACCATATATGAGATTATAAGGGGTAGCACTGGTGGCAATTCAAATACTCATGCAATAGGCCCACAAAGTATAATAAAGATACACATGCCAATCCTTACCATGCTTATTAACAATTTCTTAGAGGATTTGTTTGAAGCCTCAACCTACCCTTTAGACCGAGGAGAGTAAGGCATGGACAAATGATGTTGAATGTGAAATCTCTCTAGAAACTACTTCACCTCCTTGTTTTTAGATGAAGAGCTATTATTAGAAACCAAGGCAGAAGGCAATCTAGAGCAAGATATTATATTGTCAAGCAAGAATTTACAAATTATTTCTGTAGTGGTGGATCAAAGTGGAATAGATTTGACTCATTTTATGAATTAATCTATGGCCGTAATAATGAAGTTATCTCCTTGAGAGGAAGGTGTTGAAATCTTCCCAATTAGGTCTAGGCCCCAAACAAAAAATGGCCAAGGGGATGTTTGAGTGTGAAGTTCCTATGTATGAGCCCGAATTAGATTATTACATGCTGCTAACACCAAGGGCACTTCTTGACAAAGGTGAAGGAGTCTTGATCCATTCTCTACCAATAATACCCCATGTGAAGAAGTTTTTGCATTAGGGACCTACCACCAAAATGCCCTCCACAAGCATTGGAATGGGCCTCTTGAAGGGCTACATGTATCTTGGACTTTGTCAGACATCAAAGAAGGATGCCATTATAACTTTGCTAGTAGAGAACATTGGAAAGAATGATATAACACGAAGTGACTTTGTAGATGTGAATACAATCATTCTTATAAGAATCACTTAGAAATGTATTATTACACAAATAGTTGAAGATGTATGAGAATACCACTCTTTTGAGTCAATATTACAACAAAAAAGGGTATCTAACGGAAAATCATCCATGATGAAAGGTAAAGATAGAGTGTGGATCATAAAATTATAATCATCCACCAAATCATCAAAGGATACAAGGGAGGATACACTAGCCATTACATTTGCATGATGATTATCCTTTCGTGGGATAACATTAATGGAGAAGGATGAAAAATAGTGAAAAAGTGACAAGGCCAAATCATGGTATTGGGAGAGCTTATCTTGTTTACCCTAATAATCACCTATGATCTATTTAATAATCAATTGCAAGTCATCGTACATATGAACAACCTTTATGTCAAGGGAAATTATGGCACATAAACTAGAAATAACGGCTTCATACTCAGAAACATTTTTCGTACATTGGAAATTTAGCTGAAAAGAAAGTGGAATTACTTTTCCCAGCTTAGGAGGGACTAGAATCACACTAGCCCTAGAATCAGTTTGACATCTTGAATGATTAAAAAAATCCCAAGGAGAACACCATATATGAGAAGGATGTGATAATCAGGAAATGAGTCAAAATTAGGGAATGAAAATGGAGAGGGGAATCGACTATCTGATCAACCATAGTCTATCCCTTTATGGCTTTTTGGGAGATAAACTTTAAATCAAATTTAGTTAACATAACCCACTTAGCTAGATGCCTTGATAGGTTAGATTTAGAAAGCAAATGCATAAGAGGGTCAAATTTAATGATGACATGCATCTTTGCATGGAGGAGATAATGTTGTTAGGGTTAGACAACAGAAGATATCAATTAAATGCAAATAAAGATTAAATAGAGAAATGGAAATACACAAAAATAATAACGAGAGACAAATGTTAACATGGTTCACCCAAACCTGGGCTACATCCACCAATAGAGAGTCCAATATTATTATCCAGTAAATCAAACCGATTACAACCAACAATCCTTGCAGCTCAATACCACTGCAAAATGCTACAATACAATATCAACAAAAACCCTAACCCTTAGCCGCTTTTATCAAGCCTTATGTCAGTTACAAAAATAGGGTTTTTTATGTCGGCCAATAGAAAAATAACTCCCCTGCACTCCCCCGTTAAATAATTTGGGGGGAAACCGCACCGATAAAAGTGGGGAAAATTTAACCTCCGAGTCTGATTAGGCTCCATATAACAACAAATGTCTTAACTTGTAAGTGGAAAAGACTAGAGAGAGACATTGTTTCTCTATTATGAAATATTAGGTTTCACAATCAAGGAGGTTATGATTGATATAATAAATATCACACTCTCTAAGTTAATATTATCTATTATAAAACAATTTATATTTTCAATAATATCTTGGTGTCATAGTATTATAACACTAGTATAGATATCTTAAATACATCTATCTAGAAAATACTAAGAAATATTAGTTTTGAGCTATTTTATTTACATAAGAGTTATTTTATTTTACTTTACAACTATTTTATTTACTATGTACATACATGCACACATAAATTTTAGTTTAAATTAGTTAAGAATTATTTTATTTTATCTACATTGTTTACTTCATTTTTATTTAATGAGCTATTTTATTTTTGTATGTAACTTTTAATTTTACTTTTGGAAAAGCCACCATTCAGTATTTTGGTAATTCTTTTATTTTGTTTTTACTTTAAAAAGTATTTATAGTTTTATTTTTTAAATATGTGTCAGTTGTGTTTTGGTGTTTATGTGTAGGGTCATGACATGAGATTCCGTCTTCTTTGCCATTGAAGAACACCTCTTAGTATAACAAACTTGGGTTTCTTTGCTTGTGGAGTTTTTTTCAAAAGAATTTCTCCATGTACATCTATTGTTGTTATAATTTTATGAGTTTACTAATTTCTACTTGCTTCTCCATTGTTTCATTGTTAATTGGCTTAATTAGATGCTTTACTAGATTTAAAATACATTGTTAATATTCTTATTGTGTCACTTACCATATATTTCAACAATGAAGACATATTTCACATCATAACATCCCTTGGACTGACATACAGTTGGATTGATATACAACTAGACAGACATTAATCCTTGAAAATGAGTTTCCTAATAATCTTACTAATACAAGACAAATAACAAACTTCCCATTCATCCCTTAGAAATGACTTTAATGCCTTTAAATATCAAAACATAGCAATAAGTTGCATAAATGTATAACAAGTCAACTCACAACAACTAGTTGAAATGGATGAGAGCTTTGTAATTCAAATTTACAAATTTAATTTTTGGGTTTAATCCCAAGCACCTTAGGATCAATCTTGAGTGGTGTAGGATATAACCTAGGTAGAAAAATGGAAATCTTGACACAGAGAGAAAATGCATGGAAGCGAGTACAAATATGGCTACAATAATGAGAATTAATTGTCAAATGTCTAGGGATAAGTGCCAGTGGGAGTAAATGAAGGTGGATAGGGATCAGGGCATGGGCCAAACTTAGCACAAGAGTGTGCCACTTGTTGATATGTGATTGTATTCAGATGTTCCATCAAATTGGGCCCAAAACTAAGTGGGAATTGACATGGGTATGCAAATTTCACCATTACAATAACATTCACCATCAAGGCCACTCAAGTAGGAACATGGTAAGAACATTATTATAATATTATTACACTAGGATATTATTCAAAATGTAAATTGTTTTATAATAGATAATATTACAACTCCCTAACTATAAGGCACTTCTTTGAAGCCCACAATATCTCGCCCATGAATAGAATAAGCTCCATCAACCATAAGGTTGTGCCCATTGATGTAGGAAGCCTCATCAGATGCTAAAAATAAGAAAGCATTGGCAACATCATCAACAGTAAGTTTCCTTCCATTGGTGGCATTCATCTCCATCTCAGCCTCAAGGGCCTCCTTAGGACATGTCCCATTAGACACCTCATCAAGCCACTCCTCAATCATCTTTGTCACAATACCATAGGATGACACAGCATTGACACGTATTCCTACCTTTGCCAACTCCACTGCACCACTCTTCATCAACCCCAACATAGCATGCTTAGAAGCCAAGTAACCATGAGACGCATTATTTGTCTTAACAATCCCCAAGACACTACAGTTGAAAAGTATGCAACCACACTTGCGTGGAATCATGACCCTCGCTGCATGCTTCATGCCTAACATAGACCCTGTCACATTGACTGCCATGACTCTTTCCCAAGTTTCTAATTGGACCTTGGTGATGGCATTACCATGAGCATGCAACATACCTGCATTGTTTAGCATGATGTCTAGATGTCCCTTTTCCTCCATTGCTTGATCGACAACCTGTTTCACATCGCTCTCTACTACCACATCACAATTCACAAATGAAGCACTTCCATGGAGCTCTTGACAAACTTTAATCCCTGCCTCTTGATCAATGTCAGCAATATACACATATGCACCTTCTGCCACAAATTTCTTTGCCGTGGCTGCACCTATACCATTAGATCCACCTGTAATTATTGCCACTTTTCCTTCTAATCTCCTCATCCTATACCAATCAAATTAATAAAAAACCCATCAATTACACACATAAAATCAAATCAAAAAATCTAAAGAGTAACACATCACTAATCACTCCATAATAAATCAGCTTAAAAAGTTGTACACCATAAACTCTCAAAACCAACTGATTTATTATCCACTTAAATAAACAAACTTAAAAAGTTGTAAACCATGAAACATGCAAACTAAGTTAAAGTAGCTTACTATTCTTTGGAATCTCCTTTGGAGATTTATATAATTTACACTATTTAAACTAAGTCAAGTAGACTTACTACGTTTAAACTTATTTGAAATTAAAATATGTATTCACGGTAGCTTGAGTGGGCTCAATAATGAACGCGTAAGAACCGCATAGAAATCCTGCCTTAAGTGTATGTATATTAGGACTATTGTTTTATTTTTATTTTTATTTTTTTATAAATAATATAAACTAAGCAATGTTATATTTGGATTATTACTTTTAATTTTTAATTTTTAAATAGTTTTTAATTTATATAATTAAATAAATATATCATGGTAGTTAAGTAAGAAAAAAAATTAAAAATAAGCAATAGAAAGAAGAATTTGTTAAAATAATATATATAAGAATAAATATTTTTAATGATTGTTTTTTTTTTTAATTATTTAGAATAAATATTTATTTAAAAAATTAAAATTATTAAACAAATAAAATAATGTTTAAGTAAATAATATAACTCTTTAATAAATAAAAATAGCTCTTCAAATTTTTAAAAAGTAAATAATGTAAATAAAATAAAATATTTTTTAAATAAATAAAATAACTCTATATTTTTAGATAGATGTATTTAAGATATCTATACTAGTATAATTTTTATTAATATAGTTTAGTTTTAAATATAATTTTAATTTAATGGATGTTATAAATTTTTTTGATCAAATTCTTGATCAAATAATTTTTTAATAGATTGGATATCAATATATTATTAGAATTATAATATTTCTACAACAAATGAATTAGAAAGCTTTTGAAAAAATTGACAACCTTTTTCCAAAAACTTTTCAAATCAATATATTAATTTCAATGTTTAAATATATTATAAAAAATGTATGATTGAATTTTTTACATTGATAAATCTAAAAAAATGAGTGAAACTTATAATTTTTTATTATAAAAAGAACTATCCTAATAAAAAGGTTCAAAGAAGTATAAATTATGTATAGTATATATAGATTCATCAAAGTTAAAAAAAATTAAAAAATAAATATAATATAAATATATAAAATAAGGCATAAATTAAAATTAAAAATTACAAAATAAAAAGAAAAAATTTATTATAAAACACTATTCAACACACTAAGAAATTCAGAATTATAAACATAAAATTTTGGCAGTCCATGAATCGAGTGTAGTTGCTTATGAAAAAAATGAATGATAAAGAGGATTGCTGAAGTGGTGCATATGAATGATAAAAGAAGAAAAAACATAAAGCATTAAATCATTAAGCTTGCACATACAAAGAAGTAAGAGGTAACAGAAAAACATAAAAGTATTCTGTGATTTAAGCTTACCCTGTATGCTTTCCCTGTATAGAAAACTGATAACATTCAAAGGCCAGCAGTCACATACACATACAGTTGCAGTTGGTAAAAGATAGGCATATACAACTATATAACAGTAATAGAGCAACATAAATCATCTCTTAAACAATCCATAAATTATGGAAGAGCTTAAACAGCTGTGCACAAGGTACCTGCAGTTTACATAGGAGGCCATCTAACATAAAGTGCCGGCACGTTGTACACAACAAGCCATAAACTACTATCCAATTACAATATAACAGACATTCTATTAAAACAAAAATAATTATAAAACTTAATAATTTATAAATTTTAAATGATCCTACAAATCAATTTGATTATCAAATATCAAAAACAATCCACTATCACCATACAATAAGCAGAAAGCAAGAGAAAAGATGAAGCGTTATATCTTGCACACAATCACCATAGAAGTTGTTAAAAGCAAGACAAAAACATAAGATAAGCTTACCCTGAGCAAGCCATAAGAAAACTCTTCTACTGCTCTTTAGCTTTGGCTCCTACTGTGAATTGTACAAGAAATGAAGGAGAGAAATGAGTGTTATATAGACCTCCATTGCGCCTGTTTCTGTGCCCCTTTTCCAATTATTTTCTTGTTCAAACAAGAAAATAATGCTCTGCACTTTCTCACTTCTTTCCGAGATTCGAAATGATTCAACTTTCCCTTTTGACTAAGTGCTACAATTTCACATCACATGAGGGATTTTTGCTAACATTTTCTCTCACCTATTATTCTTCCACTCGCCCACTTTAATCGTGGCCTTTTTATTGGATACAAGTGGGCTTTCTAATTGCCGTTGTACTTAACAATTCAGTACAATTCATTAGGCAATTCACACATGGTTGTTAATAACTAGTATACTTATATTTAAAAAATATATGTTATATTATATATAATATTATTTAATAATAATATATTATTATATTATATAATAGTTATATAAAATATTATGATAATATATCTAACCTATATTTAATATTATATAATATAATTATAATAATTCTTAAGATATCTCATGTACTTTAGATATATTATTATATTATATTTTATTATATTATTAATTATATAAACTAAGTTGCTCTTAGAATTTGCTAATTGATTTTGAGGGCCACGTCTTCCATGTGGATTTGATATGTGTAGTTGGATTTGAACTAATAAAATGTATGGTTGAGTAACTTAGGGTTATGAGAGGGTTAAGTATAGGGTTATGAGTAACTTAGTAGGGTTATGGTAAGTGTGAGAAATTGTTTTTGTACAAATAACAAATAAAATCAACAAAGTTTAGTAACAAAAAACCCTTTGGGGAAAAACAACACTAGCAAAGAGCACCAAATATATATTCATTTGTATAAATAATATTTGAAATATACAAGATATTCTTTGTATGTCTTATTGTACTCTGTTTTGTCTGGTCTACTTTTCTTTGTTTTCTCTACTTTGCTTTACTATGCTCTGTTGAGTTTGTTCTGCGAGGTGCTTTGCTCTACTCTGCTCTATTCAACTTTGCTCTGCTTTGTTGTATTCTACTCTGTTATGCTATATTCTACTCTGCTCTGCTATGTTCTGCTATGTTCTAGTCTACTCTATGTTGGCAAGAGACATTGCTCTAATGAATGATTAAATGTTGTCATTGATGGCAACAAGGCAAAGAGACTTTACTTCGGTAGATAAATTTGGTTTGACAACAAGGCATAAAAGGATTCTACTTCGGAAGCCTAAAATGACTAAGCATGGGCAGTATACAGAGTAAGTAATAGAGATTGGGTCAGTATGCCTCCGCAGTTGAAGATCATTACATGTGGTTTAGATATGTTAATCATAGCTATCTAGTGATGATATGTTCCAGTGTTCAAGTTCTTACTTCCTTCGGAAGTCATATGGTGAAATGTCTAAGTCCAGGTGAACAGAGTTAAGACATGAACAATGCATAGTACCAAAGTAAAAGGGTTTGCATTCCTCCGCTATTGCATATTTTGTCTTGCGGTTCTAAAGGTATGTTAAGAGGTCAATGATAAATATTGGATATGAATTTTAGAGTCTCATATGGTCTGCAGTGGGAGTTATGTTGTGACGAATTGGTCAAGTGTGTACTTAAGGGACAAGTCGACATGCATGTTAGATCTATATGCGGAAAAGATATATTGTTTGAATAATCAATCTAAGTGGTTGCATGATTGATCTTGACCTATATAAAGACTATTGTATGTTTGTTTGGGTCCGCATTGCTATTTGTGCATAAGATCAAGCTGACAAGATATAACATTTGTATACATGTTTCATGTTTAGCTTGCCGACCTAATTGTGAGATAAATCTTGTTGCAGATATATATACTCAAAGGATTTCGGTGTTGGAGGTATGGATAAGTGTGAATAAAGTGCGAATAAAATGTGTATGTGATCTAAGGTAGTTTTGTGATTAGAAAAGGATAGTAAAAGTAGAAGGGTAGAGCATATGTAAAATAGAGCAGAAAAGCAGAACAAACATTATGAAGACATTTGAGTCTGTATACTGAGCTATTAATGGAACTGTACTTCAGCATTCTATAGATGCATTTGCAGCAATCATCTCTTGGCAGTGAGCCTATTGCAGTGAGCACGTCTTTGGACAGTGAGTCCTTGGGCAGTGAGCCTTCATGTAATTCGATTTTGATATAACAATAATATTTGTGAGCTAACACTCACCATGGTTTTTCCCTTTTTGGGGTTTCCACGTAAAATCCTAGCGTCTATGTGTTATGAATTTATGGCTGCTCTTCTTGTGTTTGCTTTCATGTTATTGAATTTGGTAAATAGATTAATGAATGTGTGAAAGAAAAGTTTTTCAGAATACTGATTCACCCCCCTCTTAGTATTCTTTGTGTTCAACAATTGGTATCAGAGCAAGGTTCCTTGGAAGAAGTCTAACATCTTGAGGAAGATCTGGGAAAAAATACTCATGGCAGCCAAAAGGTACCCTGCTCCAGGTAGTGTCACAATTGATCAAGAATTAGAAGCTGCTCTCGAAGATCTTGAAAAGTCTGAAGCAGAAGTCAGGGATCTGAAGTCAAATGTCCAAGACGCTGATGAATGCATTTTGAAGCTAAGGGACCAAATCAAAAAATTCAAAGAAAAGAGCAAGGAGTTAAGTGAACAATTGGATGAAGCAAATGAAACCCTAAACAACTTAACATTGGAAATTGAAGAGAAAGAGGAAATTGAAAAGCATCTGAATCAAGTTGTAAAGGATAAGTTTGAGGAATGTGAAAAATTGGCTAAAGATGTTTTACTTCTGAAATATGACCTAGAAGCAGCAAATAGCTATAAAGAAAAATTCAAAATAAGCTCTGCAAAGTTTGAGGAGTTGATTGAAAGTCAGAAGAGTTCAGATGACAAGAAAGGCTTGGGATTTTAAAAAAGAGAAAATTCTAAATCAAGTCAAGAAAACATTGAGATGAAGAAAAAAAAAGGCAACCAGTTCTAGAATCAAAGAAGAAGACATAGAAGACCTCCAGTCAGGTAGCCAAATGCTCAAAGGTACCCTTCTTTCAATGGTCATTGTTTTAATTGCAATAAGTTTGGCCATAAGGCTACTCAGTGTAGGAGTATAATGAATTAGAATATTCCATCATTCTCTGGTCAATGTTTCAATTGCAATAAAATTGGTCATAGATCAAATGAATGCAGAAGTTTGATAAGGATTGGTTTTAACAATGCAAGGAATATTCAATCCTTCAATGGAAAGTGCTTTGCATGGAATAGATTTGGGCATATGACTAACCAATGCAGAATAAGAATAAATCCAATCAATAGAAGAAATCAAAGACAGAGAAATGTCGTATGCTACAATTGCAATAAGTTTGGACATATTGCAAGGTTCTGCAGAAGTAAGAATGAGAAAAGAGACTATCCTACAAAAAATAGGAAAGCGAAGCAAAGAGAAGAAAAAGGTAAGAACAAGATTGATCCAGTGGAAATCAAGAAGGAAATGAGCAAAGTCTGGATCAAGAAGGATGTTAATGAGGTAAGGGATGGATCCGCACTAGCCTCTAGTGTAGATACTTCCTCCGAGAAGTAAATTGGGAGCTCTGGCTCAGGGGGAGCTGTATTGAAAATCCTAATCCCCTAGCTAGATAGTCAGTGCAGGGATTCGGCACGAAGATATGATGAAAAGTTACATATGATAGATCTTTTGAAAGAAATTTTAGAAAAAAAAGGTTCAAGTGCAGAGCATTACGAAGCAATCCAAATCGGCTATGTTCTACAGTGAAGAGTTTTGACAGCTTTTTGAAAGACTGCATTTATGGCGATTAGGTTAAGGCAATCAAAGGTTAAAAGGATCAAATTCAAAAGGTTAATCACTTTACACTCAAACTATCAAGTGACTAAGGAGAACTCGAGCAAAATTCCAAGCAACTACAGCAAGCCAGATCGATCTCAAGTGAAACCCTAATTCGGCAAAAGAGGTATTTTCAATTAGAAACCCTACTATGAATTTATTTGAGTCTTTATGGAAATGGAAACACTAGAAGTGATTGATATAACTAAGAGAGTCTAACCAAAATTCAAGAAGCATCCATTCAAATCAACAGAGGTCAATCCAAATGGTGCATTTTTAGAAATGTTTCTTTGTGTTATGCATGCGAAAGACGTTAGGGCTTATATTCATGTTGCCTTAGAAGAACATGGAGATAGTCAACTTGTAGATCTATATCTAAAACATCTAAGTGGTGATAAATTTGATCTGAAGGAAGAATACAAGGTATTAGAAGAGAAGAAACTCATTCAGTATATAGATTTCCCAATTTTCATAGAAGATGAATGGGTTTGATATGTCTTAAGCCGAATTCATGATGAGTTTATTTGGCTTAACTCCACATTCAAGATCACCAAAGATGCCATAAAGGCGGTCACAAGATTAAACCCCACTGATATAGTGCCTATATTAAAGGGTGTGAAAAATAATATAGTGATGAAAGCCACTGAAGTAAAATTTGATAAAAGGGCATTGACAATCAATGACATTGAAGATCATACAATTAGATTTGCATCCATGGTGATCGGCTACAAGGTCTACTTCACAAACTAAGAGAACTCTGTCTCCGGTACTGCCATATACACTAGATATCAAATGGTTAAGGAAAATGCAGAGTATGGCCTGTGTGAACTGCCCTGACAACAATTAATGGAGAACTTGAAGAAAACAAATACCCTTTCTGATGCAGGAGCATCCAGTGGTGTAAGGGCAATCCTGCATCACCCAAAAAGAAGTTGATTCAAAATCATTGTAGTTTTTTTCATTTCTTTCCATAATTAGTGTTTTTGGTTCCATAATCTCTTGAATAATGATGTAGGACTTTCAGTTTTTTCAAACTGCTAGTTTTTTAAAGTTTAATTGTCATTTTAGGAAAGATTGCATTTGGGCATGAATGGAAGTAAAAATTTATAAGAAGCTTCATAACTGAAATATAAGACCTTTGGCGAAGGAATCAGGCAAAGATCATTCGTGAGCTGAAAGATATTAAAGTTTTTGTTTTCTAAAAAACCCCTTGAAAATTTCTAAAACCATATCTGAGGCACTAAAACATCCCATAATGTCCTAAAAAGTTGATGGAAATCCGTTTACAGATTTCTAGCATGATAGTTCACTTCACGATCTTTCTGATGCTTCAAACGGTTCGTCAATCGGACACCCTAATCAAAGGTTATGCTTCCTAGAAGTTGACCTACTTTTGGAAGGAGTTGCAAATTTCAAAATTTAGCTGGAGGCTGCCAAAAAGTGCTATTTATGACTATTTTTGGGAACCCTGGAAGTAATCAAGTTAAGGGAAAAGTGTATAGTCAAGAATAGGCGGGAAACTAGAAACCCTAGATGATTTGGGGTTACAGAAGGCAGAAGATTCTAGAGCCTGGTGATGTGTAGCTGTAGTGTGTTGCAGCCTGTGGAGGATTGATTTCTTTGATTGTAATTAAGCTTCTGTAATGTAATGAGTTGTCCAAATCAATAAAGAAATATTCTATTTTTCTATGTGCCATTTCTATTGTCGTGTGTTTTATGATTTACCCGCTTCGTCAAGTGGTATCAGAGCAAGGGTTTCTAAGTGTGTAGACAATTGGCCGACCATGAGGTAGTTTGCACCAGGACCTGAGGTTGTGGATTTGCTTCAGGGATCAAGATGCCTCCACGAAGAAATCGTATTGGGAGTAATGCTTTGATAGAAGAGGGTTTTAGAGCCCTGCAAAGGCAAATCGATGCATTACAAGAGGAGCTGCAAAGAGGGTTTGAGCTGAGAACAAGGGAAGAAAGCGAGGATGAAGCTGAAGAAGATCTATCTAAGGAAGAACAAGAGGTTGCAGGAGCTCCTACAGAAGTTAGGTTGTTGAGGGCCATTTCTAAGATCAGAAAGAGGCCCAGGATTGAAGTTTCTACGTATTCTGGAGAGTTGAATCTAGAACAACTTATTGATTGAATCAATGACATGGAGGAATATTTCGAGTATGAAGATGTGGAGGACCCAGATCGGATCAAGTTTGCAAAAACAAAGTTGAAGGGTCATGCCAGTATTTGGTGGAAGGAGGTCTAGTTGGAGAGAAATAGAAGAGGAAAAGGAAAGATTACCAAATGGGATCAAATGGTGGAAAAACTAAAGAAGCAGTTCATTCCCGTGGACTATGAGATGGGGTTGCTGAAGAAGCTGCAAGGATTGAAGTAAGGTAACAAGTCTGTCAAGGAGTATACAGAAGAGTTTTGTAAGATTACTATTAGGACAGGCCATGCATAGGCCAATAAGGAGAAGGTAGCCCATTACATTAATGGGTTGAGGCCAAGTATTCAAGAGGAGCTAAGTCTGGTTAGAATGACCACCATAGAAGATGCATACCAGTTTTCCTTGAAGGTGGAAGAGAAACTAAATAAAAGATTTGACAACAAGCAAAGGGGAGAGTTCAAGGCGGAAGGACTGGTGGAAGACCCTATGGAGGCCAAAATTAAGATTTAAAGAAAAGTGAAGAAGCTGGCACCAGTTGAAATCAAAGAGGAGATAATACCTATTGCCCTCGTGACCAGAACAATGGTGAGCAAAGAGGAAGAGGAAGAGGAAGAGGTAGACCTAGGCAAGGACCTAGAAGAGAAGGTTTCAGAGGAACCTATTTCCAATGTGGAGAAGAAGGGCATCGAGCATACGAGTGTCTGCAACATCAAGGAAGGATGAATAGAAGACCTGAAGGTAATGCATGAGTTGCACATGTAGATGAAGATGTGTAGTCTGAGCATTCTGAAGATGTTGAAAGGGGAGAAACCCTAGTTGTCAGAAGAACTTTGTTGAATGAGAAGAAAGAACCCAATCAGAGGAAGAGTTTATTATGCACAAGGTGCAAATGTGAAGGTGAGTGTTGTGATATTATTATTGATAGTGGAAGCACTGACAATCTTGTTTCAGAGGAGATGGTTGACAAGTTGAAGTTGACAAGAAGAAAACATCCACATCCATATCGGATCGCATTGTTGCAGAAGGACCATAGAGCTTTGGTCAATGAGCAGTGTTTAGTGAAGTTCAAGATTGGGGACTACCATGATGAGGTGATGTGTGATATCATACTAATGGATGCATGTCATATGCTGTTGGGGAGGCCATGGTAGTATGATAGGAGCGTTGTCCATGATGCCCATGCAAACACATATTCCCTAACAAAGGATGGAGTTTGTCATAGGTTGAAGCCCTTAAAGGAGGTGGAAGAAAAGGTATGTAATACTGCCAGATTTTGCTTAGTAGATGGTAGAAAATTTTTGGAGGGTATGAAGCATGAGCGTCATTGTTTTGCATTGATTCCTAAGATTAGTCAAGAGAAATGTGAAGATGTACCAGCAAAAGTTGTAGATATGTTGGAAGAATTTTAGGACATTGTCTTTGATAATGTACCAAAAGGTTTTCCACTAGTGAGAAAGACAAGTCATCAAATGGATTTGATACCAGGAGCCAGTCTGCCGAGTAAGGCAACCCATAGAATGACCCCTACAGAGAATGAAGAGCTAAACAAACACGTTCAGAAGCTATTGAGGAAGGGACTGATAAGAGAAAGCCTAAGTCCATGTGCGGTACCTATAGTACTAGCACCAAAGAAAGATGGAGAGTGGAGAATGTGTATAGATTCTCGGGCCATCAATAAGATTACAATCAAGTACAGATTTCTATTGCCAAGAATGGACGGCATAATGGATTGTTTGAGTGGAGCCAAGTACTTCACAAAGATTGACCTGAAGAGTGGGTATCACCAGATTCATATCAGAGAAGAAGACGAATGGAAGACAACATTCAAGACAAAGGAAGGTTTGTATGAGTGGTTAGTCATGCCATTTAGGCTAACCAATGCACCAAGCACATTCATGCGGCTCATGAACGAAGAATTGAAAGAATTTTTGGGAAGTTTATTATTGCTTATTTAGATGATATTTTGATTTTTAGTAAGACTTGGGATGAGCATCTAATGCATATCAGAAGAGTTTTGGAGAAGCTGAGGGAGGAGAAGTTGTTGATTAATCTGAAGAAATGTAGTTTTGAAAAGGAGTTGGTATACTTGGGATTTGTTGTCTTAGAGGAAGGTCTTAAGATGGACCTAGAAAAAGTAAGGGCTATCATTGAATGGCCTACACCAAGGAGTGCTATGGAGGTACGATCTTTTCATGGTTTGGCAAGTTTTTATAGAAAGTTTATTAGGAATTTTACTAGCATTTCTGCACCCCTAATGGAGACAATGAGAGGGGATAGAAAAGAGTTTAGATGGACTAAAAGAGCAAAAAAAAGCTTTGATTCATTGAAGCAGAAATTCACAGAGTAACCTATTTTGGCACTTCTAAATTTCAAAAAGGTATTTCAGGTAGATTGTGATGCTAGTAGCAGTGCTATAGGAGCTGTTTTGAGCCAAGAAGGTAAGCCCATTGCCTATTTTAGTGAGATGCTTAATGATGCCAAGAAAAGTAATTATGCTTATGATCAGGAGTTTTATGTAATAATTTAGGCTTTGAAGAAATGGAGACATTATTTTTTGCCAAAAGAGTTTGTTTTATACACTGATCATCAGGCTTTGCAGTACCTTAATAGCCAAGGAAAGTTAAATGAAAGGCACTTAAAATAGGTTGAGTTTTTGCAGAGTTATACTTTTGTTTTGAAGCACAGGAGTGGGAAGTCCAACAAAGTTGCAGATGCCTTGAGCAAAAGGCAAAATTTGTTGATAGAAATGAAGATAGAGGTTGTTGGGTTCGATGAGCTCAAAAGTTTGTATGTTGAAGATCTAGATTTTGTAGAGGCTTGGAAAGCTTGTTCAAAACCTATTACTTTGGACAGGACAAAATGGTTGGATTTCATAATCTAAGATGGCATGCTGTTTAGGGGAAGCCAGTTGTGCATTCCAAGGAGTTCCATGAGAGAGAACCTGATTAAGGAGAAGCATAGTGGGGGATTAGTTGGACACTTTGGTCGAGAAAAGACCATTTCTATTGTTGGTGAGAATTATTATTGGCCACAGTTGCAGCAAGATGTGAGGAAATTTGTGCAAAGTTGCAGAGTGTGTCAGATGGCAAAAGGAACAAGTCAAAATACAGGGCTATATCAATCATTACCTATACCGGAGAAGCCATGGGATGATATTAGTATGGATTTTGTTCTTGGTTTACCAAGGACACAGAGAGTACATGATTCCATTTTGTGGTGGTGGACAGATTCTCAAAGATGACACATTTTATTCCTTGCAAGAAGACTAATGATGATGTTCATATTGCAAAATTATTTTTCAAGGTTGTGGTGAGATTATATGGTCTACCTAAGAGCATAGTTTCAGATCGAGATACCAAGTTCGTTGGTTATTTCTGGAGGACATTGTGGAAGAAGTTGAAGACACATTTAAAGTTTAGTTCTGTACACCATCCACAGACTGATGGATAGACAGAAGTGGTGAATAGGAGTTTGGGTAACTTGTTATGATGCTTAGAAGGAGATAAGCCCAAGGGATGGGATTTGATTTTACCACAGACAGAATTTGCTTACAAAAATTCTATCAATAGGAGTACTAGTAAATCACCATTCTAGATTGTATATGGAAATAGTCCAAGAAATGCTTTAGAGTTAAGGAAGATGGACAAGGCAGAAAAGATAAGTGCCGAAGCTGAAGACTTTGCAAAACATCTGAAGAATTTGCATGAAAAGATAAGAAAGCACATTAATAAGATGAATATTCACTACAAGGCTAATGCAGATGAGAAGAGGAGATATAAGGAATTCCAAGTAGGAGATGAAGTCATGGTTCACTTGAGAAAAGAAAGGTTCCCAATTGGAACATATAATAAGTTGAAAATGAAGAAATTTGGACCATGTAGGATTATGAAGAAACATGATTTAGGAAATGCATATGAGGTAGAGCTACCGAGTGGGATCAATATTTCCCATGTGTTCAACATTGTTGATTTAACAAAATATCATGAAGGTGGCACAGAGGATGGACTGACACAAGAACAGTGGAGTATTCCAACATCTACTTCGACGAAGGAGATAGAAGAGATCTTGGATAGCCGTGTGGGAAGAAGTACTAAGAACAGGCAATATGAAGAATATTTGGTGAAATGGAAAGGAAGGCTTGTTGAAGATTCTTCTTGGTTGTCTAAGGCAAAGGTTGACCGTTTGGGTTTTTCTCAAACAAACACCTGAGACGTGACAGGGTCACTTCTCAAATTACCCTAGGTGTCTAATGCAGGAGCATCTAGTGGTGTAAGGGCAATCTTGTATCACCCAAAAAGAAGTTGATTCAAAATCATTGCAGTTGTTTTCATTTCTTTCCATAATTAGTGTTTTTGGTTCCATAATCTCTTGAATAATGATGTAGGACTTTCAATTTTTCCAAACTGCTAAAAATACCAAACTACCAGTTTTAGAAAGTTTAACTACCATTTTAGGAAAATTTGCATTTGGGTACGGATGGAAGTGAAAATTTACAAGAAGCTTCGTGAGCCGAAAGATATTAAAGTTTTATTTTCTGAAAACCCCCTGAAGATTTTTGAAACCATATATGAGGCACTAAAATGTCCCATAATGTCATGAAAAGTTGACAGAAATCTGTTTATGGATCTTTGGCATGATAGTTCACTTCGCGAGCTTTCCAACACTTCATACGGTTTGTCAATTGGGCACCCAGATCAAAAGTTATGCTTCCCGGAAGTTGACCTACTTTTGGAGGGAGTTGCAAATTTTGAAATTTAGCTGGAGGCCGCCAAAAAGTGCTATTTATAACTATTTTTGGGAACCCTGGGAGTAATAGAGTTAAGGGGGAAAGTGTAGAGTCAAGAATAGGTGGGAAAACAGAAATCCTAGCTAATTTGGGGTTAAAGAAGGTAGAAGATTCCAGAGCTTGGTGATGTGTAGTTGTAGTGTGTTGTAGCCTGTGGAGGATTGATTCCTCTTATTGTAATTGAGATTCTGTAATGTAATGAGTTGTCCAAATCAATAAACAAATATTCTATTTTCTGTGTGCCATTTTTGTTATGTGTTTTATGATTTACCCCCTTCATCACTTTCAAATTTGGTACGTTGATTTTGTGCTTATTTTTCTACTTTATGCAAGAGTTACCAGGCATGAAAAATCAATTTTGGACTAGACACAAACCTGTTGAAGTATAGATTAGAAACTAGTTGAGCAGCATAGGAAACATAGACAGACAAAACTTAGCCCTATGGGGTTACTTCAAACATTTCCAAAAGGTAATGCAATCTAGGGAAAGGATCCCTAAGACCATTGTGGAGAAATACAAAGATGGTATATGCTTTATTGTAAATAAGGATCAATGTATGATGGAGGTCGTGGACCCCAGAACTATTTGGATCTTACCAATGGGGTGTGAAGTTGATGGAAAAATACTAAACAACTATGCACAACATATGCTGAGTAAACCTAGGGATCCCAAAGAAGAAAGATTTGGGACATATGAGGAGTTGTCTACAAAAATCCATGTTGAGGTAAGAAAACTTGAGATTTCAAAGAAGGCCCAGAAGATAGCAAAAGATTATGCCCTGAAAAAGGGTTGTACCAAAGAACAAGCTAGAGAGACAAGAGAAAAGGCACAAGCAGAAAGGGAAGCAAAAGAGAAGAAAGAAAGTGAACCAATCAAACCTCCAAAAAAAGCTAAAAGGAAATCAGAAAAGCCTGAAGTGACAAAAAGAAGAACCAGAGGATCTACCTCTACAGAAGATGCATCTGTATCCTCTGGTCCCACACTATCTGCAAGTGTGGAGGTACCTACCAAAAAATCCACTGACAAAGGTCCCAAAAGACATAAGATAAAAGGAAGAACAATGTATGGTAGTGTAGGCCAAGGTGATGAGGAGGAAACTGAATCAGATGAAGAGGTTAAGAAAATAAAAGTCAAAACAACTGAAGCCTCTGGTAGTGAACTAGACAAACCCTCTGACAGCAAAAGAAGAAAGAAAGAGAAGAAGGCCGAGTATGTAAAAGAACAGGCTACAATAAGCTTGGAGGAAGTCTTGAAGGCCATTACAGTTGATGGCAATCTGAAACCTATTGCCCAATCGTATGATGACTATAATGATGCAGACAAATACATTATTAAGATTGTTGTTATGGAATACTTAAACATATACAATAAGGCTCTCATTGAGATAAGTGTTGATCTCCTAGACAGCCTGAGCAGTATAATGTCTGCAAGGAAAGAAACTGCTATGGCAAAGGACATTGAACTCAGAGAGCATACAGTTCAATAAATTTATGTCCGGAGATCACTCCTAAAGATAAGGCAAAAATCTCCAAAGTGCTTAACAAAGAGTTTAGAACAAAGAAGAGGATGAACACTAAAGTAGTTAAGGGAACTAAGATCACCTTTAAAATGTTAAAGGAATTTCATCTCCCAACAATATATGACAATCAAGAAACAAATGTTGGAGATGACATAGCTATTCTGAAAGTGAGCCTGGACCAAGGGTTAAATAAATATGACATAGAGCCAAAGGAGAAAGAAGCCCTTGCTACTGATACAGCTGTCAAGGACAAAATTGAGACAAGTCTTCCTCTGGAACAACAAACTGATGACCAAGCACACAAGGAGAAGACTGAAGAGAAGAACAAAGATGATGATCAACAAGCTGAGATGAGCCTTGTACTGGAGCAAAATGTTGATGTGAATGAGGCTATGGATAGGATCCTTTGGAGCAAAATAAAGAAGAAGAAGTTTCTAATATAGCAAGAGACACTGCTAAGTCTGTCAAGGAATTTTTAGAAAAACAAAAACAAGTCTTGCATGAGCCTGAGTTTTTGCAAGGTCCAATAAACTTGGACTCAATGTCCCCTGTGTAGAAATTTAAATTGGTATCAATTGTGCAAGCAAAGGCACGGGAAGAAATATTGAAGTCACATATAGAGGACAATGAACTCATTGGTGTGGCATCCATCTTTTTGGAGAAGTTGATGCCATCATATCAAAAGGATATATCAATGTCTTCAAGAAATCAACTCAAGGGACTCATAAACTCAGTAAGTGTGCATTTTGAATCTTTTGAAAAGTCTGTAGAAATGAAAGTAAGAAAAGAGTTTGATGAGAAGAGATTAACTGAGTTGAAGACCATGTTGATCAATGATAAAATTTTATTAGATGATGGAATAAAAAGTATACAGAATGCTATTAAAGAAGCTTGTGATTTGTACAAATTTTGTTTATCATGGCCAAAAGCCACAAAGGAGTTAGAAGAAAAAATCAAGGACCTGAAACTACAGCTGACAAATATCTCTAAGTCATTTGACCCAACAGTTGAGTCAGTAAGTAGCAAAGAGATACAAGTTATCAATATTCATAATGACTTAAGTAATCTAATGAATAAGAGGGATCAAATGAAAAATAGAATGTGTCAGTTGAGAGGACTAATAAGTCCTAAGCTAGACTCAATGTCAAATCTTGCAGCAGAAGCACTGTAGGTAAATGCACTAATTGACACACCCTCTGATATACAAAAGGCAGAGAAATTAATCTTCCTAATAAATGGCCATATTTAAATTTTGGAAAATGCAAAGAAGAGTTGGGATGGAGAGCTGGCTCAAATCAAGAACATCTTCAATGACATTCTACAACCCACATCAATTTAAGTTAAAGATTGTATTTGTACATATGCGGCAGAGTATGACAGTTTTTGCAGTTTTGTTGTCTTGACAAAATTTTGAATCTTGTACATACACCTTTGCCATTGATGTCAAAGGGGGAGAAGAGAACCAGTGAAAAATGGGCAAACACCTCAGGGGGAGAAGAAAAAAAGTGTATATAGAAAGGGGAAGCAGATAAACATTTTTCACTAAGCATTGCCATCAATGCCAAAGGGGGAGATTGTTGACAAGAGACACTGCTCTGATGAATGATTAAATGTTGTCATTGATGGCAACAAGGAAAAGAGACTTTACTCCGGTAGATAAATTTGGTTTGACAACAAGGCATAAAAGGATTCTGGCCCGAAAGCCTAAAATGACTAAGCATGGGCAGTATACAGAGTAAGTAATAGAGATTGGGTCAGTATGCCTCCGCAGTTGAAGATCATTACATGTGGTTTAGATAGGTTAATCATATCTATCTGGTGATGATATGTTCTAGTTTTGAAGTTCTAACTTTCTTCTGAAAGTCATATGGTGAAATGCCTAAGTCTAGGTGACCAGAGTTAAGACAGGAACAGTGCACAGTACTAGAGTAAAAGGGTCCGCATTCCTCCGCTATTGCATATTTTCTCTTGCAGTTCTGAAGGTGTGTTAAGAGACCAATGATGAATGTTGGATATGAATTTTAGAGTCTCATATGCTCCGCAATGGGAGTTATGTTGTGACAAATGAATTGGTCAAGTGTGTACTTAAGGGACAAGTCGACGGGCATGTTAGATCTATATGCGAAAAAGATATATTGTTTGAATAATCAATCTAAGTGGTTTCATGATTGATCCCAGCCTATATGAAGACTATTGTATGTTTGTTTGGGTCCACATTGCTATTTGTGCATAAGATCAAGCCGATAAGATATAACATTTGTATACATGTTTCATGTTTGGCTTGCCGGTCCCTAATTGTGAGATAAATCTTGTTGCAGATATATACTCAATGGATTTTAGTGTTGAGGTATGGAAAGCATGAATAAAGTATGAATAAAATGTGTATGCGATCTAAGGTAGTTTTGTAATCAGAAAAGGATAGTAAAAGCAGAAGGGTAGAGCATATGTAAAACAGAGCAGAAAAGTAGGGCAAACATTATGATGACATTTGAGTCTGTATACTGAGCTATTAATGAAATTGCACTTCAGCATTCTGTAGATGCATTTGCAGCAGTCATCTCTTGGCAGTAAGCCAATCCTTCTTCTATCTTCTCTTCTATTTTCTTGGTAGTGAGCCTATTGCAGTGAGCACTTGTTTGGACAATGAGTCATTGGGCAATGAGCCTTCATGTAATCCAATTTTGATATAACAATAATATTTGTGATCTAACACTCACCGTGGTTTTTTCATTTTTGGGTTTTCCACATAAAATCTTGGTGTATGTGTTATGAATTTGTGGCTGCTCTTCTTGTGTTTACTTTTCTTTCACATTATTGAATTTGGTAAATGGATCAATGAATGTGTGAAAGAAAAGTTTTTTAGAATACTGATTCACCCCTCCTCTCAGTATTCTTTGTGTTCAGCACTCTATTCTATTCTACTCTACTCTACTTTGCTCTCCTCTACTCTGCTCTACCACGCTCTATTCTACTCTGTTGTGTTCTAATAATTTTAATCTTTCTTCTTCATCTTTTATCTTACCAAGTTGTTTTCCCTTTTTCATTTTTTAATAATGATCATGTGTAAACGGTGGAATTATTTTTGAAACCTTGTAATGACTTTACATGAGATATAGCCACAAATGTTATTCATGTTCTTTCTTTTTGTCCTATGTCAATTGTGGCTTTTGAAAGAGTCAAACCTTGCGATTTGTGTATTGTTAATGCCCAAGCCAATCTTAAGGGTATTTGGATTGTTCGGCCCCTTTGTATTGGTGTAATTGGAACTATACATAGAGATTGATCTTCAAATGGTATCCCTATGTAATTATCAAACTCCACCATAACATATGTTGGTACTTCAAGTGGTGCACTTCTAGGTTTGTATATTATTTTTTGAACATACCCTAGAGATCCATTTACAAGGCCTGCTTCTGTTCAAAGATTAGAAGTTAACATGACTCTTGCATCCTTAGCAAGTAATAACTCCATATCAATTTTATCAATCTAACCTACTTGTGGCACATTAACACTACCCACTCTTGTTGCAATGCTATGTGCAACTGGATGCCTCAATGAGAATAATTTTTTTTGTCATTTGTGGCAAACAAATGAATACTACTGTCAAATTCTTCATTGGTTGGTGCATCTATGCAAACATTGTTTCTTGTCATGAGCAACTTCTAGTCATCAATAGTTGGTTTTGATTCTCTTAGATTTGTCAGAAGTTGATGAAATCTTTGTTGTTCAATGCTTCTTCTTGTCTAAATATTTTATCCGAAGTAATAATAACTATGAACTCTTCCCATAATAGTTTACCACATCTGTTACTATCATATGGTTGTCTACATTAACAGGAGGTAATTGACCTAAATCTCCAACCAGAATCATAGATGCACCTGCAAAATATTGGAAAATGATGGCCTTCGTTAGTGTATACTATTAATTGTTAGATTTAATAATAATCAACTATATGTTTTAAAATAGGGAATAAAATGCATATCTTCATCAAAAAAACATATGTATACCTCCAAAACTCATGTTTGCATTTTTAGTGAATGCCTGACAAAGTCGACAGTCCACCTTCTCTTGCAAATTTTGTCCAATGAAGATCATTTCATGAATCAAAATGTTTTTTATGTGCCGTAATTGCTCTTGGAAACTTGTGAGTCTTGCTCCTCCTAATTGACCAAAATCTGTGACTGAGATTTGAAGTAATGAATGGATTGTTGAG
Source organism: Cunninghamia lanceolata (assembly GCA_027924645.1). Taxonomy (NCBI): domain Eukaryota; kingdom Viridiplantae; phylum Streptophyta; class Pinopsida; order Cupressales; family Cupressaceae; genus Cunninghamia; species Cunninghamia lanceolata. Next base: position 3,022,773 of record BSBN01001182.1, on the reverse strand, counting down.
GCTCCAATATTGAATGTTGTAACTCCTATTGGTGCAAGTCACAGAAGTGGACTACGCCCTAGGAATGCTAGATTTTGAAGAGATAGACAGATAGCACCAATTAGATATGATTTTCCAGTTCCCGCTATTCCTTGAATTATCATGAATAATGACAATGCATTTTTAGATCCATGATAATGTATTATAATTATATCACGTGTTTTTTTTGTTTGGCACCCAATGTTGCATAATTGATATTTTGTGCTATATCATCCCACATGAGAAATCCATTATCTTTCATGGTGCTTATGAATTTTATTTCTTGATTTGTGTATTGTTCACCTTGATATTCATTAGACCATGGTGCCTATCTATCAATATCTCTTCTTCCCAACATATCTATTTCATAAACTTCCATAATCTAATTATGATGTAGCCTCGATATGATTTCCCATTCATGCTCTGTTGTGTTTCCCTAAAGAGATTGATTATCTTCAATTTCAAAATCACTACTATTTTCATCATCTTCTACACTACTTCTTTCCACATGCCAAAGATTATAATTGAATGACTCCCAGTTTGATATTATAGCATCATTATCAAGACCAATATCTCTTTCTATATGACAAAATGGCTTATAAAGTAACAAAGTTCAGACTAACAAAAATCAACCCATTTATCTGATTGATATTGATGGATGGATACAAACCTTGGAAACACTCTCACAATAGCTACCATTCCCCTTACCGCCCATTTGTTATCTCTTCTTTGCTTTGGATTATATATCCATGATCTAGTTGCTTCAATAAGAAAAACAACTTCCATGCAAAAGGACCTATTCTTATATCCATCAATGAAAGATTGTGTATGTTCTTCATAGTCATCTTCATCATTTCTAGCTACAGGTTTGAACACCTCATGTGAAACATTCAAATTGACAAATTTTCTACAGCTCTCTACTAATGGAAGTTTCAATAGCATGTGATATATTTTTTGTGCCCCAATGTCTCTTTCTATAACTGTTTTAGTAAGAAGCCTTATGTATGCTCTTGACGTTAAATCATCAGAGTTTTCAATGTTTGTAAGCCACATCAACATTTGATAATAAGTTTATGAACTCTTTTCTACTTTAGCTACATACTTGACAATGTACTTGATTACAACATGTTTGGAAAGAACAGGTTGCCAATCTATGTTTGCTCTCCATAATTGTAGTATGTAGTGATTGTGTGTATTTACTTTGTCATCATTTCTTGTAGGTTTAAATTTATTTTCACATGTCTCTGAGTCTTCATATAATTTTGATCTGACAAAATTTAATGGCCATGGAGCATTATACATATAATTAATAATAACCATTTTTTTATTTCTCTTTACTCATATTAAATTGAATTTGTAAATAATAATTGGGAAGATTTTAGATCTTACCTACAAACCAGTCGTCCTCTTTTCTTAAGTAGACATGCACCCTATCTACACATTGTATGTCATTCCACACAGTTTAAAATCTCTTCATAGTCATGTCCCATATGTACTTCTGTAAGTTGTCTTGTATTTCGAAGACATGGATGCTAGACAAAATTTTGCAATACCTATGATTTAAAAAATGTATGAATTTATTAGTTACATTGAAACATATTTTTCTTATATAACATATAAAATATTAATTTATAAAGGATTGATAACATACCCATATGTTTTGTTGATGTGGATCTTCTCTAGGATTCCAGACATGAATAATAGAATGGAAATATTTCTCTGCACTTTTTTGTTGCTACTTATTTCTCCAATCAAAATTATCCATATTTGGTGCTTCATCTATCCATATGAATCCATGCACATGCGGTGAACCTCTATGTTGCCATTCATATCTAGACCAGTAATCTTTTACTTTCATTCTTTTTTCTAGAATATGTTTTCTAAAAATTGTATGTCGTAGATGCATGTAGTGTGCAACTATATGAGGATAATCAATAACATTTTTTTCTCCATTTTTGTGTTGGATCTAGGGCATACAACTGAGAGGGGGGGGGGGGTGAATCAGTTGTATAGAACTTGTTCTCTTTCAAACACTTAATTCTCTGTTGTTAGTTAGCAGCATATCAAATAATCATTCATGGAAGCACAATACACAAACACAAGAGCAGATAAGCATCAACACATTGAACACCAAGATTTTGACGTGGAAAACCCGGTTAAGGGAAAAACCACGGGGTGATTAACCCAAGAATTATTCTCTGTTAGAAGAATAAGGAGAAATGAATGGCACATGCCAATAAGGGCTCACTGCCCGAGCACACTGCTCACAAAGAGGCCCACTGCCTACAAGGAGACACACTGTCTACAAAGTGATAAAAATCACAGTCTTGAACTGGAGAACGACATCTCTACTATGTCTGGATCAGTTCCAATTAAGCCCAACAATCTCTGCTCTGCCTTTCGCACCTTTCTTCGCTATATCCTGCTCATCCACATACCACACCCTGAAATGAATTCACAAATCATTATTTATACAAGACATCGACTTAGGAACAAGCATCTAAGTCGGCAAACAACCATAGGAGTATCCGCAAGATGAATAACACATCCGGTCGGCTATCACAAGAACATTCGCAGGATGAACAACTCATCCGGTCGGCTAAACAGAGCAATAACTTCATCCGGAAGAATAACTTCAATTCCGGGCTCTACCATCAATGCGGACCAACAACACAACCTAAACATGATTCAAGAACCTTCACAAGTCTGTCTGAATGTCCGGATACATCCGCACTTCCTCTGCTTACTGGGATCTCTTGTCTTCCTCATCCGGAACTTCAAGAACACAGTCTGTCGCCACTGTCATAATGCAGGAGGTACTTCCGGACCTCCAAATCACACACAAATCAGGATGACACATCACAAGGACATCTCAAACACTCCTTCCAATCCGCAGATTATGATAATACAATTCCGGACCTCACCGGACCTTTTTGTGATCCTCTGTCACCTCCGGATACTTGCCGGACCCGGTTCTATACCGGCAGCCATAACTCCTTCAGATCTTCATGCGGACCTCTGAAATCTTAACTGTAGCATCTCAAGATTCATATCTACTAACCCTTTAATCCGCATCCTCCGGTTCTCATCCTATACAGTATATTTACCTTCTTCTCATCACTGTTCTTCACTGTTCCTGACTGAGGCTAATTTTCTCAATATCCTCAGCACAAAGCTCATCAAATCCTTCTTGTCAGTGCAGTATGAGTATGTTGACATCAATGACAACACTGGCTCACCTCATACTTGCCAACAATCTCCCCCTTTGTCATTGATGGCAACATATGATGTGAAAAACCATCAAGACAAGAACTTCTCTTTTCTGTCACAGCTCCCCCTATCAACAACAACTCTTCACATGTCTTCCTTTGCTGCTCCCCCTTTGATCATCAACCACTTGTTTTTCACATGTCTTCTCTCCCCCTTTGACATCAATGGCAAAGAGCTCATACTTGCAACTCTCATGCATCAGAATAATACCAGCTGCTCCCCCTTAGTTGCAGTTCCCCATTAGTCCGGATCACAAGATATGACTGTGATAGCCACCGGACTGATGCACATCAGTGCATCTTAGTTCATCACCGGAGGGGCCATGACCCCTAACTTCTCCCGGAGATATTCAAAAGAGTCCTTGGGAAGAGGTTTTGTAAAGATATCTGCAATCTGATCCTTGGAGGGAACATACTCCAATCTGACTTCTTCCTTGTTTACTTGTTCTCTCAAAAAGTGAAATTTGATAGATATGTGCTTAGTCTTAGAATGCAATACCGGATTCTTGGAAATATTAATTGCACTTGAATTATCACAGAAAATTGTAATAGGCTCCTCATATTCAACTTTGATGTCTCTTAGCATCTGCTTCATCCACAAGATTTGAGTGCAACTACCTGCTGCTGCAATGTATTCTGCTTCAGTTGTAGACAGAGATATTGCATCTTGTTTCTTGCTTAGCCAAGAAACCAATCTCTTCCCCAAAAAGAATGCTCCACCACTAGTGCTCTTCCGGTCATCCACATCTCCTGCCCAATCTGCATCTGTGTAAGCATGAAGAGAGAAATCCGGATCTCTAGGATACCATAGACCATACTCAACTGTCCCTTTCAAGTATCTAAAAATTCTTTTGATTGCCATAACATGAGATTCTCTAGGATCAGCCTGGAATCTTGCCACAAGACCAACAGCTTGCATTATATCTGGTCTAGTTTGAGTGAGATACAACAATCCACCAATCATTGATCTATACTTTGTCTGATCTGCCTTTGGAGAATCATCATCTTTGCTTAACTTACATCCGGTTGCCATAGGAGTGTTCATAGGCTTTGAGTCTTCCATATCAAATTTTTTTAACAATTCTTTCACATATTTGGTCTGAGAGATGAAGATCCCTTCTTTTGTTTGAGTGATTTGCAGACCCAAGAAGAAATTCATTTCACCAAGCATAGACATTTCAAACTCACTTTTCATCTGATTTGCAAAAGTTTTACACATACTATCTCTTCCTCCAAAAATGATATCATCCACAAACACTTCAACAATCAGAATGTTTTCATGATCAATTTTGAAATATAAGTTGCTGTCAGCAGTACCTTTGTTGAATCCAATCTGCACAAGATGCTTATCCAACCTTTCATACCATGCTCTTGGGGCTTGCTTCAATCCATACAAAGCTTTCTTCAACTTGCAGACCATATCATTATTATCAGACAATTGAAATCCATCCGGTTGTTCAATGTAGACTTCTTCTTCCAGATCACCATTTAGGAAGGCAGACTTGACATCCATCTGATATACCTTGAAATCTTTGAAGGCAGCAAATGCAAGAAGTAATCTGACTGCTTCAATTCTTGCTACCGGAGCAAAAGTCTCTTCAAAGTCAATTCCTTCTATTTGAGAGTAGCCTTTGCAGACCAATCTAGCTTTGTTTCTGATTACTTCACCAGCTTCATTTAGTTTGTTCCGGAAGACCCACTTGGTTCCAATTACATTCCTGTCTCTAGGTCTGGGAACAAGATCCCAAGTATGATTTTTCTCAATTTGCATCAGTTCATCTTCCATTGCTTTGGTCCAATTTTCATCATTGCAGGCTTCATTTATTGTTTTAGGTTCAATCTTTGAAATCAGACAACATTCATTCTGATCTTGAGCAATATTCCTTCTAGTTTGTACACCTTTGCTTCTGTCACCTATGATCTGATCTTCAGAGTGATTCAGTTTTACATACCTTGGAATTTTGGGAGTATCTAGTACTGCTGTTTCTTGATCAGGCTCATTCAAACCTAACTCTTCTTCCTGATTTACCGGATCAGGCTGACTCTGTTTCACCGGAGAGGATTGAGTTCCTTGAACACTATCTTGGTCATCTTCATCAAATTCATAAAATCTTGAAGGCTTCTCAATTCCTTCATCAACCTTTACATTGGTACTTTCTATCATCTTCCTCAATCTCTTATTGTAACACCGGTATGCTTTGCTTTGAGTGGAGTAGCCCAAGAAAATTCCTTCATCACTTCTAGCATCAAACTTTCCTAGATCTTCATCTCTTTTAATATAACACTTGCTACCAAATACCCTGAAATATTTCACAGTAGGAGTGATGCCAAACCAAAGTTCATAGGGGGTCTTACCGGTGTTGTTTCTGATTTGAACTCGATTGAGAGTGTAGACTGCAGTGCTGATAGCTTCTTTCCAAAATATTTGAGGAACATTTGCTTCCAACATCATTGTCCTAGCAGCTTCCTGGATGGTCCGGTTCTTTCTCTCAACTACTCCATTCTGCTGTGGAGTCTTAGGAGCAGACAACTGTCTCCTTATACCCTGTTTCTCACAAAAGTCAATGAATTCACCAGATGTAAATTCACCACCTCTATCAGACCTTAGACACTTTAGTTTCAATCCGGTTTGATTCTCCACCATAGCTTTGAAGATTTTGAACTTCTCAAAAGCTTCTGATTTTTCTTTTAGAAAGGTAACCCACATCATCCGGGAATGATCATCAATTAACAACATGAAATATCTATCACCTTGCTGACTCTTGATTCTTGTCGGACCACATAGATCAGTATGTACTAATTCCAACAATCCGGTAGAAGACTGATCTTTGCTTTTAAAAGAGACTCTGCTTTGTTTGCCTAACTGACATTCTTTACACACACTGTTTGTAGGTTTTATCAACTTTGGAAGATCTCTCACAGCCTGAGTATTGCTTATTTTGATGATGTTATCAAAATTTACATGACACATTCTTCTATGCCATAACCAACTCTGATCAATTTGAACAAACAAACAACTTTTATTTGAACCAACCAGATGAAAGATGTTACCTCTTGTCTGAGTACCGGATGCAATTTCAGTTCCGGAGCTTGTAAAGATTCTGCATTTTCCATTCTTGAACCGGAGATCATAGCCTTTGTCTACTAACTGACCAACACTGAGAAGATTGTGCTTCAATCCTTCAACATATAGTACATTACCTGTTCTGCTCTTACCATCAAAGGAAATAGTTCCCCTACCTCTGATTCTGCCAGCAGAATTGTCACCAAACTTTACCATTCCTCCTTCATATCTTTCCAAGTCTAAGAACTTATTCTTGTCACCAGTCATATGGTGAGAGCATCCACTGTCAATAACCCAATCATCCTTTTCTTCCACTTGAGCAGCCAAGGCTTTTTCAACAACTTTGTGATTGACAGATTCAGAGAGCAAGGAATCTTCTTCCTTGATGGCTATAAACACCCACTCATTTCCGGATTTGCTTCCTGGATCTGATTCATCATCTGTTACTCCTTCATTGTCATCTTCTTCATGAACATAATAGCAATTCTTTTGAAACCTTTGTCTGTGAGTATTAGATCTTGCAGATCTCTCCGGACATCTTGAGGCAAAATGACCAATCTTATTGCAGTTAAAACACTTAAAGGGTAGTTTTCCTTCATACTTACCGGATCCTCTTGGCAGTCTCTTTGCAATGAGGGCTTCAAGTTGAGCTGTTTCTGCTTCTTCTTCTTCCATGTCTCTTCTTGCTTGATCATACCATGACATTTTCCTTGATGAGTTTTCACCCGGGTCAAATCTCTGTTTGCCTTTCACATAGGCACTGGCTTTGAAAGCAGATTCAGTCTTGGGAGGATCATCTCCAAACTCGGTCATTTCAAATGCAGCTAGTTTGCCAGCCAGTTGTTCTCTTGTGACTGTTGTGTGGGCTCTGAATTCATCAATGGCAGCAACTTTGATTTTGTAGGCAGCAGGAAGGGATCTTAGGATTTTGCAGACAATCTCATTTTCATCTAGAGTTCCACCAGCATTTCTGATTCCACATACCAACTCATTTACTCTTGGCATAAAGGTAGTAATGTTTTCATCATCTCTCATTTTCAATCTTTCAAATTTCCCTTTCAGACTTTGCAACCTTGCACTTTTGACAAACTCATCTCCTTCATACAGAAGTTCCAGTTTAGTTAGGATCTCATATGCAGTTGGTAGGTCAATGACATTCGAGAGATCTGAGTCATTCAATGCGCTTAGAAGAGCTTCCTTGGTCCGCAGATTGTTTTCAGCTTCTGTGGTTTCATCTGGAGTTGTCGGACCACCTTGTGGGGGTATATATGGTTTTGAAATCATAGCCAAGTATGCTTTTCCCATACATTCCAAATGACACTTCATGCGACCTTTCCAGAGAGTGAAGTTGGTTCCATCGAACTTCGGACTATCCTTCTTGTATGACGACATCCTGGATCACCTCAAGCGGTTAAGCTCCTATCAGAGGAACTTAGCTCTGATACCAATTGTTGGATCTAGGGCATACAACTGAGAGGGGGGGGGTGAATCAGTTGTATAGAACTTGTTCTCTTTCAAACACTTAATTCTCTGTTGTTAGTTAGCAGCATATCAAATAATCATTCATGGAAGCACAATACACAAACACAAGAGCAGATAAGCATCAACACATTGAACACCAAGATTTTGACGTGGAAAACCCGGTTAAGGGAAAAACCACGGGGTGATTAACCCAAGAATTATTCTCTGTTAGAAGAATAAGGAGAAATGAATGGCACATGCCAATAAGGGCTCACTGCCCGAGCACACTGCTCACAAAGAGGCCCACTGCCTACAAGGAGACACACTGTCTACAAAGTGATAAAAATCACAGTCTTGAACTGGAGAACGACATCTCTACTATGTCCGGATCAGTTCCAATTAAGCCCAACAATCTCTGCTCTGCCTTTCGCACCTTTCTTCGCTATATCCTGCTCATCCACATACCACACCCTGAAATGAATTCACAAATCATTATTTATACAAGACATCGACTTAGGAACAAGCATCTAAGTCGGCAAACAACCATAGGAGTATCCGCAAGATGAATAACACATCCGGTCGGCTATCACAAGAACATTCGCAGGATGAACAACTCATCCGGTCGGCTAAACAGAGCAATAACTTCATCCGGAAGAATAACTTCAATTCCGGGCTCTACCATCAATGCGGACCAACAACACAACCTAAACATGATTCAAGAACCTTCACAAGTCTGTCTGAATGTCCAGATACATCCGCACTTCCTCTGCTTACTGGGATCTCTTGTCTTCCTCATCCGGAACTTCAAGAACACAGTCTGTCGCCACTGTCATAATGCAGGAGGTACTTCCGGACCTCCAAATCACACACAAATCAGGATGACACATCACAAGGACATCTCAAACACTCCTTCCAATCCGCAGATTATGATAATACAATTCCGGACCTCACCGGACCTTTTTGTGATCCTCTGTCACCTCCGGATACTTGCCGGACCCGGTTCTATACCGGCAGCCATAACTCCTTCAGATCTTCATGCGGACCTCTGAAATCTTAACTGTAGCATCTCAAGATTCATATCTACTAACCCTTTAATCCGCATCCTCCGGTTCTCATCCTATACAGTATATTTACCTTCTTCTCATCACTGTTCTTCACTGTTCCTGACTGAGGCTAATTTTCTCAATATCCTCAGCACAAAGCTCATCAAATCCTTCTTGTCAATGCAGTATGAGTATGTTGACATCAATGACAACACTGGCTCACCTCATACTTGCCAACATTTTGGGCTTCTCTTGCATCAATTGGTGGTGTTCCAGGTATGAGTGCATGCAAATCAGGTCAGTACATATTTGATGCACTCAAAGTGAAGAATATTGTCAGTGAACCAATTTGTTGAAGCATGTCAGTTAACTTTGCACGACATTTTTCCCAATATGACCTTGTACCCCTTAAGGTTGTTCCAAACTTCATCAAATGATCAGCTATACAGGACCGGGGCACATTTTCCATATGTTCACGTAGCTCATTGATGTTGATTGGCATATCTTGAAGATTTGTTTTGACAAATATTGTAGATGAATTTTGTGCATGTAGTCTCATGATCTTGTTCATCACATAATATCTAAATCATGGGTGTGGACCAAAATGGTGATCCCTATACCAAAATAGATTTTTGACATATTCATGCAGATGTACTCATCTGATGTGTGGTTCTAGCCAATTGCATCTACCATCAGGAAATAATGTTGGAAATATCATATCAAGTAAGCCTAATGTCACATATTCATTGATAAGAGATGAACCAATTATTGAGCAATCCATTAATGCCCCTAGATCTGCATCACGGTTATCCACCCATGCATGGATTAATTCCATCTCTCTACAAACATTTGGTGGTTCAGAAGCCATTGATGTTGTGTGATCAATGATATTTCCTTCATTCATCTCCATTAATATAACTCAGAGCATTAGAATCAAACTCCATATGCACTAAATTTAGTTGGTCAAAGATATTTTGTATGAGTTTGGTGAGAAACCATTGAGAGCATTTTCATCAATTTGAACATCAGACTAGAACTTGTCATGTTCAATTTTGTATTTGAATGCCTTATATACCTGCTCTCTATTAACTATAAAGTTATAATGTGTGCCATGTTGATCCCTCCTTCAAAAAATAATGATTGGAAAATATTTTATTCCATGTGGCAAAAACTTTGATTTTTTTTTACATCTTGTTGAAAACTTATTGTGTGTCCCTTGTATTTATATTGTCCACTAGTTGCATGAGTCACTTGTAGGATTGGATTGACACGTGCTATCAACATTTCTTCTACCTATGTCAAGTTTGCAAGCTCTTGGGGTTGTGGGCTAGGATCCATATTATTTGATGTTGAAAATCAATTATTGTCTCTTTCTTGTTGACACCTATTACATATAGGACCTTGAGGTGTCTGAAAAACCCTTATTCCAATATAACATTATTGACAAATATAGCACATGTTTGGTGAAATAAAACTATCTATTTCATTTCAAAAATGCATTCGGAAAGTATTGAAATCAGTGTGAAGCATTCCATTAGGATGAGGTACATTTTTTGGTCTTTCAAGTACAAAATCTATTGATCTTGAATTTTCATGTAGTGCCCCTCCATTCTCACCTTGGATGAGTAGGTGGTTGGGCTAAGGAGCATGAAGATGAAGGTAAGATACTCAGAATACTTTGGGTATGTTAGACATGTTGATGGCAGGTTTACCATTTTGATGTAGTTGATGACACTCATTGATGTTTACTATGATGACACTGTTGATACTTTATGATTAGTACATTATGCTTATGTTGTGATCAGTTATGGATTAATTGATTATGTAGATTTGTTTTACTATGTGAATTATGTGACTATTTGACTATGTGTTATCTGGTTGTTTAGTTACTAATAAACTTGTTTAATGTGGATATTTGTGATGTGTTTTGTGAAGGGACAGTGTAGTGTTACTCATAATGAGCACCCTACTATGCTGCAATTCCCTGTCACAGTGTGTTTGATTATATATATTTGTACACAACCTCTTGGTTTGATGCAGGTTGCAGGTATTAGGCATTGAATCCACCTGAATTAGCAAGTTTGAGCGTGTCTTTACACCAATGGATAATGTGGATGGGAGATAACATGGGATTCCCTCTGTCAGCCAATGTCTTCAGTTTGTCATCATCCACGTATTTCTAGTCATGGGTGTAGTTGTCGCTCAATTGGTACTTGTCCTCGGGTGTTGGTCATCATTTGGTATGTGGTTGTTATTGTTTGTTTATTGTAGCTTAAGGTTGATTTTATTGAACTTAGTGACCAAGGTATTAAGTTGTTGTGTATAGATGTGTTGATGTTTGATCATTTTGGTTATATAGTCAATGTGTATTTGTTGGAGATTTATCAATTGTTATAGTAATAATAATAATAAGTTTATATATACATCAATATTAGTTATTTAATTAATGTAGAAAATTGAGAATATTAATTAGTTGATTTTTATATTAAATTAAATTAGTAGCTTTGAAAGCTAGCAATAATAATAATATTGTCAATATTTAGTACGTTATTGATTTTATCTGACATGTGAGATTTTATTTTATTTTGCCATTAATTCATTGTTGGAATGGGTTGTCAGAAATTTGAAAATTATTCCTGTTAGTGGTGTTATGAATGCAATTAATTTTGGGTTGTGGATATCTGTAACGAAGAGAATGGTGATAGTGGGTATCAATTGTTTTTCTATTTTGGGTTTGGGGAAGATTATTAGAGGGGAGAATTCTTAGAAAAGATACACAGAAAATTTGGGGAAAAGGAGAGGAATTGGCAGAGGAAGAGGAGAAGGGAGCAAGGGAGATCTGAAGAATTTATGGGTATGTATTAAACAAAATTTCTTCTGCTTGTCTATAGATGAAGAGAATTCATGTATGTGAGTAGTCTGTGCAATTTTATGATTTGTCAAATTTTGGTTGAAGTGTGGTCCTCTGTGAATTATTCCAGACAATAGTAAACCCTTTTGAAATCAGTGTCCATCTGCAATCAAATGCATGTTTCTCCTGTCAATTGAAATGATTGATCAAGCTCTGCAACCTATTCTCTTTGTATGCTTGATGAGTATATATTCTTTTCTATAAACCCCATTATATTTAATCCTGTCATCTGCATTTGCTTGGATGTTCTCTTCAACAATCTAGCTGTGTATATCTTGCAAATTGTAGCAATTTTAAATATTGTTGATCCTCCAATCTTCACACGTATTTATCTTTCTTCACACCTACCTATCTTGCTATGACGCCATCATCATATTTTCATATTACCAGTAGACACCTTAGCTAAATGAAATCTTTTTCTATTGGAAGAAATTAAATCCTTCTCTTTTGTTGCATTCCTGTGTCTATGTCAATTTCTTTTATCAAAAGAAATCTCGACTTCTGTAGTGTCACCCTTGCCTGTAGAGAGAAAAATTTATTGCCAGGCAAACCTATTTCTTTCTTTCCAGCCATCAATCTGTATAATCAATCAAACAAATTTCTTTTGTCTAAAATCTCATACCATTTGATGACTTGCAGTAATAATGCCAATAGAGATAAATTCCATTCTAACAAATTCCTCTAGTCTACTTGATTGTACGACCTCCATATGCATAGAATCATGCTTGAAATAGCATTTAAAACTTAGTATCTACAGCCCAATTGTTATCTCAGACCAGAGGTATAGGAGATTTTAGATTTTATTATCTTTTACACTTAAAATTTTATGAAACTTTCTTCCCTCAAGTGTTGTCGTATGGTCGTACAACACTGGGGGTACTCTCTAATGTTGCCTGAAACCAAAAATATTGCAAATGAAGTTTGGTTTGTAGTTTATGCAATTGAAACAATGAATTTTAGTATGTAAAACAATGAAATTTTACCTGAATTAAATTCTTCAGAATCCCTCTTCTTGTCCATGGCAGCCGTATGGCCTGGCTCATCTCACATAAATTCTTTTCATTATATCAAATTTAATTCTGGTTTGAATACTTTTATATGAATAAATGAATAGCTTTCATAATGAATAGAAGTGAATACATAAATCTCTTTGTGCTTAAATAAATTTTTTAACCTTGATAGGAAATAGGAATGGTAAGTTTTAGTAACATAAAAATCTGCCTTTTGTATTACCATATTAGAATTAGAAATTTGTTAGAGTTTAGAAAGTATTCTTATTTGTAAAATCAAAATATATATTATGGAACTATAAAATCTTATTCTTTTGAATTTGATTTAATTAATTCTTGCATATAATAACTTATTTTAATTTTAATTTAAGAATTTAAATAATTAAACTTTTTTAGCTAAATATTAAGTATTTGATGTTGCATAATGTTAATTATAAAGTTTAACTATCTTTAAAATTGTCCTTTAATAAATTATTGTTTTAATTTGAATTTTATTTATTATTTTGAAGGTGTGATGTCAATTCCCTATTTAATAGGGAAGAATAGTTTTATGGATGTGTTTTATTTTTAAGTATTTTTTTTAATAGAAAAATCAAATGCCTATTATTGAGGGATGTGTTATATTTAAGTATTATTTTATTTCATTTATGAGAAATCAAATCCCTATTATTGAGGGATGTGTTATATTTAAGTATTATTTTATTTCATCCCTGTTATTTAGGGATATGTTATATTTAAGCATTACTTTATAAATAAAAAGTCAAATCCTTTTAAAATAATTTATTGATTTATTATTTTATCTTGTATATTTAAGAATATTAGTAGTTTTATCTATTGTAAGAGAGTAGGATATGGATAATAAATAATTCTTCTTAATATATTTTTGTCTTAGTCAAATTGATCTAAATTATCATATTATAAATGTTGAATTGTTATTTTAGATCTCGTTATAAGGTGTGTATGATGACCTTAATTAAGTCTTTAATTTTAGTATGAATTAGAGAATATTTTTCGTAGTGTGCATAGAGTTAGTCTATGAATTTAATTTATGTTTGTTATATGTTTAGATATCTTTGATATTTTTTTGGTGGAAGATAACATTTAGTTTAGAATTAGTAAGACTTGTCACGTATATATAGATATATATATTGCTTCCTTTTCACCTTAAGGAACTTTGTGGTCATATAATGGAATCTAATCTTATTCATGACTTATATTAAAGATTGTGCTTAGTTATGAAATTGGGTGAGTAAGTGGAGGTTAAGTTTGTTATGATATAAAACGTTTAGCATTTAACTCATATACTTTCTAAAGATTTAAATGGATGATTGGTTTTAATCTACTTTATGATCCTCTATGTTTTGCTTATACAATTATTTTGAATAGAAATCACAAAGATGTCTAGAATTTTAATAAGATCCACATTAGTGTAGAAAGAGGTTTAGTCTAATAACGAGTAGTATCTTGTTTGACTGAATTTTCTATTATAGAATAATTGATATCCCTTCAAGTAATTATTGTCTGCATTAGAGTTACCTTATGTTGTTAGATGATTGATCATGATTGAAATAATATTACATTCTTTAAGACTATTATTAGTGCATCAAATCATATGTCACATTTGTGGTCTTGTTATTGAATTATTGATCTTGGTTTAGCATGTGCTTTGGAAAGTAAATGTGATGTGTGACCATTATGTTTTAATGATGTCAAGTGTTGTAGAAGTTGTTTCCAGAGGCCTAGGAGGGTGTGAATGTGAGTTGAATGAAATGCATTCTTGTAATATTGTCTCTTGTTTCATGTTGGTTTGATACATGAGCAAGATGGGGAATGCCTTGCTCAGGGTACTTATTCATGTGATTATAATGAGCATGCAAGATGGTAATGCCTTGCTTGTGTAATGTGAAATGATGTATATTTTAAGAAATGTGACAGTTAATTCTTGATTTATGTTTTGGACTTTAAGAATCTAGATGCAAAGAAGGAGGAGTGGCTTTCAATGTGGGGCCGGTGCCCAAAGTGGCTGTTAGGGTAACCCATTGGAAGTTGTTAATTCCAGTGATAACATAATAATAAATTTAGAGGGTTGGGTAGTATTCACACTAATTAAGATAATTGGATTCCTCACCCATGTCTACAGTGCTCATTCAGGCTAAGGATGGGATGAGAAGGCCTAGTTGACAAGATCAACTTCCTTGTCCTCACGAAAGGAATGTTGGTTCTGCATGTGTCACCCTATGGGGCTGGCATCTAGTGAGAGACTATCAAGGTAACCATAGATGGGGGCCAGCGCCTAGTGAGAGACTGTCAGGGTAACCCATGGATGGGGGCCGACGTCTAGCTAGAGACTATCAGGGTAACCCATGTTAGAACCATGCGATGACACTCACCCTTACTGCAGCCTAGCATTCCCTAGTGTGGTTGCTTCTGGAAGTGTTGTTTAAGTTACTTGTGATTTTCATATTGATTCATGTTGTATTGGAGTCATGTGTAGTCATTGCACTCTTTAGTGTACTGTCTTCTTGACTATTGTCATTGTGGGACCTCATTGTTATCTCCTAGCACGGGGGGTGGACCTCAAGGTTCCATATGGTCGAGTGGTTGTGCTTTATTCCATTGGTTTATCTGGTGCCATGGTTCGTGGATGTATCTCTCGTAGCAAATTCCAGTTGCACCTGTATATGAAGACAATTATTTGTACTTTTTGCATCTAGATTTATGTATCAGTGGAATTCATTATGTAATTGGATATATTTAGAAAAAGAACTTTTGTAATAATGAAACTATGTAATTCCTCTTGTAAGATATATTATTTTTACTTGTAATCTTAATGCAAACTTCTTGATGTATTTGGATGTTGTAATGAAAGATGCTAGTTTGATTCAGTTGGTTTATTGGATTAAACTATGTACATTGTTGATTGTTGTTAAATTGCAATAATGCAACTATGTAATCCCTAGAGATGATAGTTTAACTTGATGCTATTAGTCTATATTATGTCTTGTTATCATTTCTTCCTTTAAAAAAAAAAATTCTGCCTTTTTATTGCTTTAGTTGAACTTATCTCTAGGGTTGCATGGTGGGGCATTACATTTCATCTTCAACATTAAAATTGATATTAGCATTTAACCAATTAGGTTCTTGTCTTTTTGCATCTCTCAGTAGTTGGCATTGACGTCTTCAATATTCCCTTTGATGTACTCTTCGATATTCCCATCGGTGTTGTCTTCGTTCCTCGTCAGATTCAACATTCAACCTAGGTGGAGCCATACCTATGTGATATTTGAAAACAAATATTTATAAGTGTAAAGTTATAACATTGATATTAATTTGCAAACATTCCACAACATTGGTGTTTAATGTTGATATGAATACAAAAATTACACATTTGGTACATTACTTTGAACAAATAGATTCATGTCATGTCTAGGTGCATTTTCTGGTGTTTCAAGTACAAAATCTATTGATCTTGAATTTTCATCTTCAACATTAAAATAAATATTAACATTTGACCCATTAGGTTCTTGTCTTTCTTCACTTTCAGGGACATTGAGTTGTTGAGATGTTTGTGGATGACTTATTCTCATCATATTTGGTTGTTGTCGATTTTGTAATTCCAATTCTTTGAGTGCTATATCTGCTCTACGTTTATGATATCTTTCTGTGACAACCTCATTTTGTTGTATCCTTTGTTGTTCTTTTTCTGCTTCTCTCATATGTTGGCAATGTCGTCTTCGATATTCCCTCATATATATTATTTGATATTCCCTTCGATATTGTCTTCATTCCTCGTCAGATTCAACATTCAACCTATGTGAAGCCATACCTACATAATAGTATAAAATAAATATTTATAAGTCTATTAATTTGCAAAAATTCCATGCCATTGGTGTTTAATGTTGACATAATTAGAACTTAGATTACATAATTCCAATTTTATATCGAATAATAATGCTAAGAGATAAACTAATTTTCAACACATTATGGTTTTCATGATTGGATCCTTAACACTCCAAAAGGTTGCCTTTACTATAATCGCTAGACCAATATACCAAACCTCTATGTATGCTCGCTCTTACCTTATACTTGTCAGTACATGGAAGAAGCTCATCCTTTCTTTATACCCGTCGGGAAATGTTAAATCACATGAGAGGAGAGTGGTTTGTGGAACATATGAAATACGTGCAAAGGATTTGTACTACTCCATAACGACACTTGGTCAAAAAGAAAGAAAATTTATTTCAGTCAAGATTTATGTATTACGATAGTAATGAATGGGAAATGAAAGGAAGTGAAAATGAGAGTGTCCTTATTTCTCCCCGATGATTTATAGGGATGAAGCCACAGACATTGTTGTTGCAGCTATTTTAGGTAGTGGGTACAGTAGTTCAATTGCGATGGATTGACCCGTAAACGTGAACCAAAGGTACCACGAATACCAAACGTTGTTATTGTTTTAGTTTTAGAAGAAAAAATGTTTTGAGTTTTGTTTAAAAATAAATAAATAAAAACCTATTTATTCAAATATCTCTTAAAAATAAACTTTTGAAAACAAATTAATTTTAGAATAACTCTTAATTTAATAAAATTCTATGGTAAAATTAATTAAACTCTTAATTGAAAATAACTTTATAATAAATTTAATTAACACTAAGATAAAAAAATAATACTACAAAACATAAGTATAAGATTATGTTATATTTATGAATATTTTTCTATGGTATGCCTTTAAAGGACTTTGACATATTAGCTTTTATGAAATACTAAGTTTCATCAAATTATTTATTCTTATTAGTTTAATTATTTTTACATATATTTATTCTATGAAGAAAAAAAAGACATAACAAATATTGTTATTAGTATATGTAGTAGATAGTATACTATAACATTCATTTTTCTTTAATATTTTGTTAAGATATTATGATTATTTTGTGATAAGATATTAGATGTTAAATATTTTATGGGTTGGCAAATTTTATTATAAAAAAGAAATCAATCAAATCAAATCTAAAAACTAAACAAATTATCCAACACATTATATAAAATTAAATTAGATTATAATTTAGGAGGTGGTGGAGCACTAAGTTTAGAAAAATATTAAAACTTGCCCAAATGACAAAAGGCATATAAAAAACTTATAGAATTTTGTTTTCACTCTAATTGTTTTCTTTCGCAGGGATGAAAATATGAAGGGATTTGACTAAAGTTGGATTTAAATCTGGAGGGAGACAAAGATGATTTCAAGGATGGATTCATTTTTATATTGATGGCTTGAAAAATAAATGAATTTATTTTCAATTTGTAGAGAAACCCTCTATCTTTTTTTTTGTGTTGTTTGTAGGTATGGAGGGTTTGGTTTGCATGCAAAAACAAAATCCCCTCTTGCTGGAGTTTGGAAGCCAGAGATCTATGCTATGCCCATAGATCAAACTATCATGCCTACAGATCAAACTATGTCTGAATATAAAAATAGAAGTAATAGCCGTAGGGTTTGATTTGATTAACAAGGATTTACAAATTTCTCCATTACTGGAGAAAAAGATTTATTACAGAGATCTAAAAGAATTTATGCATGTATGAAAATCCAGATGGATCATTTTTCTTCCATTACCATTGCTATAAACATTTTATTCTAAATATAAAAAGAACAAAATTTATATTTCTCTATATTCTAATAGGTATATGATTTACTCTATCTAAACTCCTTAAGACATAGATTAAAACTCTAAATGCCATCAATATAGAGTATGGTTATTTTATATCCTCTAACTGTTAAAATTAAAATAAAATTAATTAGAGAGGTAGACTCATCTAATTATAGAGGGTAGACTCATCTAAGAAATCAACAAATTGACATATTAATTTATATAATAACAAATTGCATAATTTAACATGCTAAAAAAGAGTGATGTGTAGTGTATAAAATATTATAGTTCTATTGTTTACTTTTAGATATTTTTTGAAGAAATCAAGGTATTTATAAGCCAACCTTTATGAGCACTAGTCTCCAAGCATGTCTTCTTCTCCTAAAATCATTTTACCACTTGCTTTGGATGGCTCTACCAAGAACTACATCAATTATATTCATCTTCTTGGGGAAGACACCTTTCTTTCTCTAAGATAGATCGCACACTATGCATTTTTATGTTGTTTCTAGACTACTAATTGAAGAGGGAATTCAGTCATGCACAGAATATTTGGAAGCAATTTGTTGGACTCCTAAACAAGCTCAAAAACTAAGCTCTTCTATCATCTTTGTAGATATAGTGAAGAAATGGATAGTTGCATACTTTTAGGAAGATATACATCTGGCTATTAAGAAATGGGTCACTTGGGTGGAGTGGATGTGGTGTGATATGTGCTCGAGCAGGTACAGAGATAAGGCACCACTGTCAATGCCTAAACCAGAAATATCTTCAACCTCGTTCCTAGAGGTAAGTATAATCCACAATTACTCTCATAAAATAGTATTAAATTTTGAGTTATCCACTCAACAACTGGAGATAAGTAATCTAGGTCGATCCCTACTTAAGGGTATTGTATCATTAAGGCCATTAGTATTTTGGAGGAATCTGACCTCACTCTCACCAGTCACTTTTGCTTAAAAGTTTCAAAGGCCTTTTAGCAAACCATTTTGAGCATACTCTACGAACAAGGCATTCTAGGAGATTACTTTTCTTTGAGTTCTTTTGTTAAATAGTTTTGGCAAAATTTAAATGTATACCTTCTTAAGGCATTTTGTCACATTATTGTTACATTGTTCTTGTTCCTTTGTTCACTAAGGATTTCTATCATAGTGTACCCTACCTTGTCTATGCTGGTACTATATTTTACATACCAATCTACCTTGAGGAAATAATAAATGTTAGTTTTAATGAAATCCCTTTATCTCTATACGTTAGAAACACCCAAGAAATTATGATAGCTATTTCATTGTTTATAATCACCCTTAAGTGATGGAAGGTCTATAGAAAATAGAATGATATATATATATATAGGTAGCATCAAGGTAGTTGTTAAACAACTCACATGCCTTGTGTAGGCCTAGAACCTTAAGGGTATCTTGGCATCAGTTTGAATGTTTATGAATGACCACTCAGTGTATATAACAATAATATACCAATGGATGTGTATGCCACGTATAAATTATATTAGATTCAATAACATAATTTTATAGGTCATTACCCCTCAAAATGCAACAAGTATATGTGACTTCTATTAACAATTTAGAATGTTTATCATGTTGAAACATATGTAATGATTGTTTATGGGCATGCTTCTATTGCTAGAACACCGATTAGTGTAATGCTTAAATATAGATAGTTGTTTTGGATAGGGAAAGGAAATTAGATTATCCAACTATGAGTAGTGTAATGATTAAATATAGATAGTTGTTTTGGATAGTTGGATAATCTAATTTCCTTTTCCTAAAATAAATTACATGGAAATAATACATTGGGTTATGTTATATGATTATATAACTCTCTTCTAGCCTGATTCATGAGGTCACTTAGAATAGAGCGAGAGATTACGATATCACCTTGCTTATAAGCCACACTATGTATCAAGTACTTAATCACAAGGTGATTTCTTGATCTATGGGGCCAGGAACAGACATTTGTATGGTGCTATCATCAAGGTATCAAATGTTGCATGATATCCTTGATATATAATTGTTAGGGAAAGATTGTTGTGGGTATGACTTGGGTATTGTCCATGCTTAAAGAAAGTTCATAATTATTGTGGTAAGTGTTTTCAAGTATTAGATAGTTTTGTTTATGTGACCTTGTTGATGCATGTTGTGTTCCTTCAAGAAGAATGTTATAATATAATATATAGTTATGATACTCAATATCATTGAAATCATATTATAGTAGGACATCATTTGGGCCATATCAGGGCTTTGCATAGCTACTGCATTGTGAAGATATTTTTTATTATTGTTCTCCTATGTTCAAATATGACTGGACTTATTTTATGTTGATTATGATGTTATGTTTTTTTCTATGTATGGATTTGATTCTGGGTATATTAGTAAGTGTTGGTATGATATTGGGATGACAATGAAACCCTGAGGATAGGAAACTATGTGCATAACCCTTGAGGGATTAAGTGAGGAGAACTACATGGGACTTCAATCCCATTTTAAAGTGGGTATGTAGGTAGTCCTTGGGTGAAGGACACCCCTAGATCCAAGTCTATAGGGAAGGGTTGAGGGAATAGCCCCATGGTTGGGGTGTTTCTAAACTTGATCAACCTTCCCTCTTCAATATGTTTCAGCTTGAGGCTAAAATTGCATTATATGGCTATGAACTCATCTTCCAATTAATATGTCCTCACTATATAGGCTTGAGCCGATAAAAGACACTCCCATCATTATCAAGCTTATCTACTATGAGGTTTTTGGAGTTTGGCTTCCACAATCTGCTCCATTCTTGGATGAACTTTTAGAGGCACTATCATCATGGACTATTTCTAATGTGAATGTATAAGAGTGCCTCTGGGATTGTCTAACTATAATTATTAGAGTTTTGTGTGTTGAACTCTATGGCATTGTGTCTAGGCTCAATGATAAATATAGGAAGGTAAAGGGTAGCCTCAAGACCCTAGAGAGGTCTAATCTTCCAAGTATTAAGGGCGTGATGAACTTATCCATGACATGGCTATGAATGAGATATGGAAACTTGTTAACCTTGAATTTAATGATGATGATGAATTAAGTTAATATGATTGAATGGGAGGAAACAACTCCTAATTTGTATGGATGATTTTCCCACTCTAAATATGTGCCTAGATCTATGTTGAGTTGGGATGGAATTCCTTTTGATTACCTTTATCAAATGTGGGCAACTAATAGTAAGTATTACCAAATATGGTATGGTATATTTGTTTGATGGATAATGTTGTGATAAGATTTATGAAATTGGTAATATACAAAATATTAAATACATAGAAGTAGAACGTTATCTAAAAATACTACTGAGGGTTTGGCTTATGTATAATGCATATTGTGTTTCCAAGCAACAATTTAAATGTATGGAATGGCCATTAAGGTTACTTTATGTGTTTGTATTTGTTTATGCATATGTGACCTGATAGAAGGCAACTCATGTGGATTCAATGTGTTACTTATGTGTTGATCAGTAATTTAGACCCCTAGACCATGTGTATAGGTTTAGGGATCACTTTATGTGGTATGTAACCAAGTCAACCTGATCAGTATTTGTGAATCCTTGTGATATCTTGATTATGTGTACTTGGCTATAAGATGACCCCACACGTCAAAATTGAGTCTAATATAGGTGTGGATAACCCATTGTCACTAGTACCATGTAGGTGATAGATGACATGTGCTCTCTATCGTATCTTAGGATTAGTTGGTTGTCACCAATAGCATGGAGGTGGTGGATGCCAAGAGCTATCCATGTTATGATATAAGAACGGTTTAGCTAGTTGTCACTAGTACAATGTAGGTGACAAATGTCAGGTGTTATTTGTTGTATCTTAAGGTTTAGCCAATTGTCACTAGTAGCATGGAGGTGACAGATGTCAAGAGATACCCACGGTATGATAGGGCTTAGCCAACTTTCAGCAGTACCATGTTAGTGATAGATGTCAGGGGCTACCCCATACTAGGTTGGACTGACTTTGACCAGTGGCATGGAGGTAATAGATGTTAGGATCCACCAACTTGGAAGGTTCAACAGGCTATGGAAATCTTATTAATAGCCTTATGTGTTGTATGTTGTTACACTTACATCTTATTCAGTGATGATCACAAGTAGTATAGGATGCTTTCTTGTCATCATAGTTGGCAGTAAACCAAGAAAAGGGATAGAACCCACGGTGTAGCATGAGATGCATCGACATTCCTTTTTCTGGCCAGGTTGTACTAAAAGGGCAAGTAATAGTGAACTATGTGATGGAAATATGCATGTAGTAGGTTGCATCCACTTCCTATTGATGGTTGGTCACTATGTGTGTGTGAGTCAATCATTGTGTACATGTGTATTGATAGTCTCAGGTGTTGTGCATTGTCATAATTATGCCCTTAGTTAGTGATGACAATAAGTAGTATGGGATGCTTGCTTGTCATCATAGTTAGTAGTGAATCAAAAAAAAGGATGGGACCCATGGTGTAGCATGAGATGCACCAACATTACTTTTTATTGCTAGGAGGTATTTAAGGGCTTATGTGTGAGCCACGTAATGGGGAGATGCATGCAGTAGGTTACATCCACTTCCTATTACTAGTTGGTCACTATGTAAATGTGAGTCAATCACAATGTACATTTGCATTAAGGACCTAATGTGTTGTGTGTTGTTACACTTGAGCCCTTGCCAGTGATGACTGCAAATAGTATGGAATGTTCTTTTGTCATCACAATTAGCAATGAATTGAGAAAAGGATGGGACCCACAATGTAGCATGAGATGCCCCAACATTCATTTTCTAGATGGGATGTATTTGAGGGTTTATGGGTTAATGAATTGGATATTTAAAGGGGAAGATGCTTGCAGTAAGATCGCAACCATTCCTCTTTTCTATCTAGTCACTATGTGTGCCTATGCTATGCTTATGAACCATTCACATTATCTGTATGTGACACATGTGTGAGTTATTCACATTGTGTATATGTGATGCATGCACAAGCTATTCATATTGTGTATGTGTGAATTAGTCACATTGTGTATATGTGATGTATGCTTGAGCCAATCACTATGTGTGAACAAGTGATGTTTGTATGAGTTGGTCACTATGTGGTTTGTGTGTGTTCGTACATTGATGTTGGCATTGAACTAACATTTGATTGGAATGTATTTCTATCATACTATTGTGTATGGATTGATTGGGAAGCATAAGTTCAACTAACAGATGGTATTTAAAAGTGAGATCGAAGATCTCATGTTAGAGGAGAGGATGAATTCTCTTTTTTATTGGTGTACGAACTATGAAACCTCTGATACCTAGAAAAGGATACATAGGCAAGGCCATTACAAATGAACCCTCGAGGTTTAGGTCTAGGGATGACCTTGACATTAGGAGCTTACCATATCCTAGTGTGAGTTTATGAGTTGTGTTACAAAGTTTCTTCCACAACTATGGTTTGTGAGTTTATGAAGTTGGCACTTCGAAATTAGATAGAAGATGCTTGGTTGATTAATTTAGTACTTGAAGTGCATTATAAAAAAATAGTAGTAACCAAGGTGTTTTTTACAATTTATAGAGTTTATGGTGTACAAATTTTTAAGTTGATTTATTTCAGATGATTAGTGATATATTAGTCTTTATATTTGTTTGGTTTTATTGTATGTTTGTGTATTTCATGGATTTTTAATTAATTTGAATAGTATAGGATGAGGAGACTAGAAGGAAAAGTGGCAATAGGTATAGGTTGATCTAATGGTATAGGTGTAACCGTGGTAAAGAAATTTGTGATAGAAGGTGTTTATATGTATATTGTTGATATCAATTAAGAGACAGGGATTAAAGTTTATCAAGAGTTCTATGGGAGTACTTTATTTGTCAATTATGATGTGGCAGTAGAGAGCCATGTGAAATGGGTTGTCGATCAAGAAATGGAGAAAAAGGGATGTCTAACATCATTCTAAACAATGCAGATATGTTTCACACTCATGGTACTGTCATCACCAAGATCTAACTAGAAACTTGGGAAAGAGTCATGAAAATCAATGTGATAGGGACAATATTAGGCATGAAACACACTACAAGGGTCATGAATCCACAAGTGTGGTTGCATACTTTTCAACTATGGTGTCTTGGGAATTGTTAAGACAAATAATGTGTCTCATGGTCACATGGCTTCTAGGCATGCTATGTTGGTGTTGATGAAGAGCACTACAATGGAGTAGGAAAAGGCAAGAGGAATACGTGTCAATGTTGTGTCATCCTATGGGATTGTGATAAAGATGATTGTGGAGTGTCTTGATGAGGTGTCTAATGGGACATGCTCTAAGGAGGTCCTTTAGGTTGAGATGGAGATGAATGCCACCAATGTAAGAAAACTTACTATTGATGACATCGTTAATGCTTTCTTGTTTTTAGTATCTTATGATGCTTCCTACATCAATGGGCACAACCTTATAGTTGATGGAGCTTATTTTATTCATGAGTGAGATATTATGGGCTTCAAACAAACACCTCATAGTTAGGGAGTTGTAATATTAACTGTTAGATAAAATAATTTATATTTTGAATAATATTCTAGTGTAATAATATTATAATACTAGTATTGATATCTTAAATACATCTATCTACAAAACCTTGAGAAAAGTGTACATACATGGGCACACAAATTTTAATTTTTAGTTAGGAATTATTTTATTTTATCTATATTGTTTACTTTATTCTTATTTGAAGAGCTATTGTACTTTTGTATGTAACTTTTAATTTTACTTTTGGAAAAGTAACCATTAATTATTTTAGTAATTCTTTTGTTTTGATTTTACTTTGAAAAGTGTAGTAAATATTAAATACTTATGTCTTATTTTTAATAGTTTCATTTGTAGGCATTAATATATATTTTAAAATTTGATATCTTTATATTTAAAAAATAAATAATAATTTTTTAACTAAATAAGAATTGATTTAGTTTATAAAATATATTTTATTTTATTGTTGACAAAGTAAAATAAAAATATTCATTTTTTATTTATATGTTTTATCACTATATTTAATTATGTCAACTATATTTTTTTATTTTTTAAATATATGTCGGCTATGTTTTAGTTTTTATGTACAAGGTCATGACATGACTCTGGTGCTATGTTGCCATTGTTGAACACCCCTCAGCATAACAATCTTGGGTCTCTTTGATAGTGGAGTTTTTTCCAAAAGGGTTTCTCCATGTACATCCATTGTTATTTGTATAATTTTATGATTTTACTAATTTCTACTTGCTTCTCCATTATTTTATTGTTAAAGTTTATTGGCTTAATCACATGGTTTACCAAATTTAAAATACTACATTGTTAATATTCTTATTGTGTCATTCACCCTATTTTTCAACAATGAAGACAATTTGAACACACCATAGCATCCCTTGGACTAACATACAACTGGACTAATATACATTTAGATAGACATTGATCCTTGGAAATGAGTCTCCTAATACTCTTCCCAACACAAGACAAATAGCAAACTTCCCATTCATCGCTCAAAAATGACTTGAATGTCTTTAAATATCAAAACATAGCAATAAGGCACACAAACGTGTACCAAGTCAACTCACAACAACTAGTTGAAATGGGTGATAGCTTTGGAATACAAGTTTACAAATTTAATTTTTGGGTTCAATCCCAAGCACCTCAGGATCAATCTTGAGTGTTGTAGGATTAAACATAGGTAGGGAAATGAAAATTATCTTGACACAAAAAGAAAATGAATGGAAGTGGGTGCGAATATGATTGCAATAATGACAATTAATTGTTGAATGTCTAGGGATAAGTGCAAGAGGGAATAAATGAAGGTGGATAGGGATCAGGGCATGGGCCAAACTTAGCACAACAGTGTGCCACTTGTTGATATGTGATTGTATTAAGATGTTCCATCAAATTGGGCGCAAAGCTAAGTGAGAATTTTGGCATGGGTATGCAAATTTCACCATTACAATAACATTCACCATCAAGCACACTCAAGTAGGAAGATGGCAAGAACATTATTATAATATTATTACACTAGGATATCATTCAAAATATAAATTATTTTACAATAAATAATATTACTACTCCCTAACTATAAGGCACTTCTTTGAAGCCCACAATATCTCGCCCATGAACGGAATAAGCTCCATCAATCATAAGGTTGTGCCCATTGATGTAGGAAGCCTCATCAGATGCTAAAAATAAGAAAGCATTGGCAACATCATCAACAGTAAGTTTCCTTCCATTGGTGGCATTCCTCTCCATCTCAGCCTCAAGGGCCTCCTTAGGACATGTCCCATTAGACACCTCATCAAGCCACTCCTCAATCATCTTTGTCACAATTGCATAGGATGACACAACATTAACACGTATTCCTACCTTTGCCAACTCCACTGCACCACTCTTCATCAACCCCAACACAGCATGCTTGGAAGCCATGTAACCATGAGATGCATTATCTGTCTTAACAATTCCTAGGACACTACAGTTGAAAAGTATGCAACCACACTTGCGTGGAATCATGACCCTCACAACATGTTTCATGCCTAACATAGACCCTGTCACATTGACTGCCATGACTCTTTCCCAAGTTTCTAGTTGGACCTTGGTGATGGCATTACCATGAGTGTGCAACATACCCGCATTGTTTAGCATGATGTCTAGACGTCCCTTTTCCTCCATTGCTTGATCGACAACCCGTTTCACATCGCTCTCTACTACCACATCACAATTCACAAATGAAGCACTTCCATGGAGCTCTTGACAAACTTTAATCCCTGCCTCTTGATCAATATCAGCAATATAACATATGCACCTTCTGCCACAAATTTCTTTGCCGTGATTGCACCTATACCATTAGATCCACCTGTAACTATAGCCACTTTTCCTTCTAATCTCCTCATCCTATACCACTCAAATTAATTAAAAAATCCATAAATACACATAAAGTCAAATCAAACAAATCTAAAAACTAATATATCACTAATCACTTTATAATAAATCAACTTAAAAAGTTGTACCCATAAACTATGTAAACCAACTTTAAAAAATAATGTATTATCCACTTAAATGAACAAACTTAAAAAAGGTGTACACCATGAACTATGTAAACTAAGTTAGTTGTACACCATGGACTATGTAAACTAAGTTAAAGTAGCTTACTATTCCTTGAAATATGCTTTGAAAATTTATGTAATTTAAACTATTTAAACCAAGATAACTCGATTTATTATCTTTAAACTTCAATAATAGCTTGAGTGGGCTCAATAATGAACGGGTAAGAACCGCATAGAAATCCTTCCTTTTAAGTGTAGATATATTAGGATTATTGTTGTTTTATTTTTAGTTTTATAAAGCAAGAAGTAAAACATAAAAGCATTCTTTCTTTTAAGCTTACCCTGTATGCTCTCCCTGTACAGAAAACTGATAAGAGTCAAAAGGCCAGCTATCACATGCAGTTGCAGCTAGTAAAGATAGGCATACACAACTACATAACAGCAATAACAGAGCAACATAAACCATCCCACAAACAATCTATAAATTAAGGAAAAGTTTAGACAGTCGGTATGTCGTGCAGTTTACGGTGAGGATTATCCAATCTAAAGTGTCAGCCCGTTGTGCACTCAGACAATAAACTATACTCTGATATACATAACAAGGACTATCCAACACTATAACAAACATTTAAAAAACAAAAAGTAATTATAAAACATAATAATTTATAAATTTTAAATGATGCTACAAATCAATTTAACCATCATATGTCAAAAGCAATCCAGCAGAAAATAGGAGAAAACATAAAGGCATTAAATCATTTAAGCTTAAGTCAAAAGGAGCAGTTTTTTTTTAAAAATATATTTCAATTTTTAACTGTGTTTTGACTTTCATGAAAACATAATCGTGAAAAGATGCTCCATGCCTTGCTGCCACTGTAAAACCCCTCTCGACATAATAAATTTTATATGATTCTACAAATTAATTTGATCGCCATACAAGAAATTAAAAGCAAGAGAAAAACATAAGCTTACCCTGAGCAAGCCATAACAAAACTCTTCCTATGCTCTTAGCTTTGTCTCCTACTGTGAATTCTACAAGAAATGCAGGCGAGAAATGAGTTTGATATAGACCTCCATTGTGCCTCTCTTTTCTCCACCAAGTCTTATCCAATTAACTTCTTGTTTATCAACAAAATGAATGCTCTCCACTTTTCCTTTTGACTAAGTTCTACAAAGTCACATCACATGGGGAGAGATTTTCGCTAGTCATATTAAATTAGTAAAAGCAATGAACAAAGTCGTACTAAATTAATATTAAGTCTGAAACACTAGTGAATTTCTGCAGCTTTTTAAAAGCACACTCAAAGGAAAAGTTAGATTTTATAATTTGATGTAGGTACAACAAAATGAAAACAACTCAACTTAAATGCGGACCTTTCTCAAACACTTTCTCCTACCTAATATTCTTCCAGTGGCCCACTTTAATTGTGGCCTTGTCCTAATCCTAAGTGTTCTAATTGCAATTCCACTTCAAAATTCACTAAGCAATCCTTACATAGGGAGGTAGATTCAATTTTCCAAAGAAAAACATAATATTCTTCCATTGGCCCCATGGCCTTGTACTAATCCCAAGTGTTCTAATTGCAATTCCACTTCAAAATTCACTAAGCAATCCTTACATAGGGGAGGTATATTCAATTTTCCAAAGAAAAGCATATATTTGTAATGCTTAGTCCAATTAAATGAAATGCTTACAATTCAGCATAAATCTAAATTTACTATAAATCAATCTAGATTAAATAATTAAGAGGTCGTGGTTTTTTTGGGTTAATGTATTTTCAAATTATATGTCAAATCATGGAAGGTAAATGTAATGGATAAAGGTACTTAGCTTTATGATTGAAGAATGAATGTCATTCAATGAAGATTTAGATTTTGAATGTTGATGGCCTAATAAAAGCTACCTCTATATTAGTGAAGTGCCTTGGAACCTACGTTGAACCTTTGCTCTATCCCAAGATGAGTCTGTACGTTTGGGTCTATTAGCCATGGATTTGTCCTTTGTGCACAAATTTGACCCTACTCGGTGTGTAATTTTGCTTTGTGGCTTGCCTGAGTGATCTCCATTTTCTTTACTATTTTCTAATATTTGGAGAGTTGCAGTATTGAGAAATACTTATAGGGTTGTCATTATGTCATGAGGGGACATGTATGCTTAGGTCAACCTTCGAAATGTGTGTAAAAGATTGAACACAACATGCAGGCACCCTAAAATGATGTATGTAGATTCCTTACTCCTTTAATGCATGGGTTAAAGTGTTTCACTATTAATTACTCATTGAATTCTTCTAGGATGAGAGAGGATAATTGAATGTGAGAGGATATGAGAAGATGCAAATGAATGCCTTTAAATACAAGCACATAGCTCATCAAATCATACAAATACATACAATGGCTAGAAAAATAGACTGGAGTCATCTAGATTTGAATTTAGATTTTAAAATTTTAGGGGTCAAGTAAGTATCATTTAGGTCAAGTATTATTTTCCCATCTCAATAAGGACTATAGGTGCTTAGAAATAACTTTTGAAGAATCTATTGAATTGTGAGGGTCATGTTCTCCTCAGTCAGACCCCTATGCTAATCAATTTATGGATTTAGAACAATGGTTGGGGGCATCTAACAAGTGGGCCTAGGATAATGTATGTTGGTGTAATTCTCTAATAATGTTGCTATGAATGTTGTGAATGTTCAATGACAATGTTCTTCAATTATTCCTAGGTGATTTCAAAATGAATGAATGGATGTCTTTAATTAAAACAAAACAATGTACAAATTAACACAAATGTGCACTAGGTCAACTCACAATGACTAGTGAAGTGGACAACAAAGTGCACATTTAAATTTTGAATTTTAAAAGTTTGAGGTTTAGATTCTCAATTACATAAATGACTTCAGTGAAATATGCACATGCAGAATTAATCTAGGATGGTGAATGGGGGATCTAGGGATTGGGATCAATATTTAGGGAGGAGGGATGATGATATCTACATAAAGTGATGTCATGAGCTAAATTCACACAAGAATATACCACTTGTAAACTAGTCCTTGCATTAAAGACACTCAAATTGAAGTGGGCCAAATAAATAAGGGAAAAGAGCATAGTTATGTGATTTTCACTATTACAATTCTTTAATATCTATTATTATCTATATAATTCTCAATATGTTCATAATTCATAGACAATGCTTGTTAATTTAAGGTCAGTTTTCCTAAAATGCTATACTTGGAAAACAAGAAGAAATGCAACTCAAGATACTCAATCCAATAAAAGGTTTTATGAGCTATCCATTGAATTTACTTAAAAAAAATCTTATTGTCTATAAAAACCACAACTAAGCTTTTGTTAAATAAAAAATATGTTGTGTGGAAAAAAGTATATTGGTTATCCACAATAATTTTTAAGTAGTTTGATCAATTCCTAAAATAAGGAGAGAGTCTTATACACTTGAGAACAAAAAAATTTCCCCTCATCCCCATAATGTCATGGACCACAACTAGATTGCT
The DNA here is from genome assembly GCA_027924645.1 of Cunninghamia lanceolata. Lineage (NCBI taxonomy): Eukaryota > Viridiplantae > Streptophyta > Pinopsida > Cupressales > Cupressaceae > Cunninghamia > Cunninghamia lanceolata. The sequence continues at coordinate 2,991,772 of BSBN01001182.1, read as the reverse complement.
CAATACGAAATAAGACAAAGAAACATTCAATAAAAGTAGTGATTTGCAAAAGATTGAAAAGTAGTAGCACAATAAATTCACTATACTCAATCATATAAAGTGAGGAAGGTATGTAGATTAGGGGTATATTCTTCAATGTCCATGATTATCTCTATAATCTCAATGAGTTCATAACACATAGACATTGCCTATTAATTTTAATGTCATTTTTCCCTTAAGGTAATCCTTAGAAAACAAGAAGAAATACAACCCAAAATGCTTAATCCAACATCAAAACACATAGACATTGCCTATTAATTTTAATGTCATTTTCCCCTTAAGGTAATCCTTAGAAAACAAGAAGAATACAACCCAAAATGCTTAATCCAACATCAAATGTTATGGGATATCTATTTAGTCTTTGTTCAAAATTCTTTATTCTCTATGGAAACCACACCCAAGATTTTATTTAATAAAAAAATTGTTGTGTGTGAAACAAAGCATGTTGGCTATCCACAATTAGTTTAAGTAGTTAAATCACTTCCTTAAATAAGGAGAGAATCTTGTGAACACTAAGAAATAAATGTTTGCCTACATTCCACTCCTCTTGCCACATATAACATGAGCCACAAACAAAAGGGATACAAAGGAAATATGGAGATAAACATACAATGTTTTCCCTCCATGGTTAGCAATATGCATTTAGACATTTACAATAAAAGATAAGGATGATCTTTCATCCATGAATACTCATCATGCATAGGTTAAAACTCATCAAATGCAAACCCCTAATTTCTTTCTACCATAGTTGATACTATTTTTTCTAGAATTAAGGTTTCTATGTGGAGTAATAAGTCATTGTGGAGTTAGAGTTTATTACTATTAGTCAGTTATCATTATTTTTCTAAGTGTTGGGTTGTTGAGAAAAGTAATTAGTTTTTGTGAACTATGATAATTATTATTTTTTCTAGTATGACTATCTCTAATTATCACAATGTTATCTTAGATGAGATGAGGGTGTGTCATGTGAATGTTTTGCACATTATTCTTGAATGATATATGTTGAACTTAGAGATATATGTTACATGTATTATATGATGTGCTCTTTTTTTTCATGTTCTATATGTTTCACATGTGATATGATTGTGATTACTTTTTCTATTGTGAGTAATGTCACCCAATGTGTTTTCTACTATGTATTTATTATATGTAGAATATTTCTCCCCTATAGATTTCAATGTGTCTAGTATTTTGAATCTATGAAATCCCTACAAGTGTAAACTGATTCAATATATAGAGTTTTTAAAACATACATATATATATATGCTATATCAATTATATTACACCATCATTAATGAAATCGTGCAATTATTAAATTAATCCATCACATTACATTAACATAATTTTGTAATATAGATTCTCACAATTGTCCATTTCCATGACATCATATATACAATATTTTAATGCCATTATAAAATTACATAAATAAGGTAATAGTATAACTAATGACAATTAACCATAAAGTTACAATGTATAATACAACACTTAGCCAACTGTTATAATGAAAATACATAAAAATGTGTTATCATACTCCCAATAATAAATGTTTTTTTTGCTTCTTATTCTAAGGATGTGTTGATTGGTGCTAGGTGTGGATGAAGGGAACTAATGAGACCAACCAATGACATAAACCGCTACCCACCACATTCAATGATGAACTTATTAGTAGCTTCACATAATTAAACAATCCAATGACTAGAACCACTTTTGCATTATGCAATATGATAAGAACATCAACATACAAAGTACTAATAGAAAATAAATAGTGAGTAGCCAACAAAGCCACCAAGTTGTTAATACAAAAACCTTAATAAGCAATAATATATAGCTTATTAATCAATGGAAAATCAATCATAACTTAACCTTATTAGATGTGGATTATTATTCTAATCTTTAGGTCTCTAACTACTAGTTTATATACTATTTAGAGTTCCAATTATTTGAGATATATTGTCTTATTGGGTATCTAGCTTAGTCTAACCAACATCGTGACAAATCTTGGTGCAAGAGCATCTAGAGTGTAAGAGCAATCTTGCATCACCTAAAAATATTTATGTTCCATGTTTGTTTTGTTTTGCAGTTATTTTATAAGCTTTATAGTTATTTCTCTACAATGTTCAGTAGCTTTGTGGCACCACATTTATATTTCTCTCTTTCCAAATTCAAACCAATCATTGTAGGCACAGTCATCAAGTTCACATGTCGCATTTCATCACATTTGGATATTTTGTGTTGTGGTTTGAAACATAAATTTGGCTAAACATCTTGAACATCCCATTCAAATTCCATGCATTTTTTATCAATGTATCCATGATTCTTGTTCTAAAGGGATCTTAATTAGACTATTCATTGTATAATAGAACCTTACTCAAATTAAGCACAAAATATTTTAATCTTGCACCAATTCCTAAGGTTACCTATTTAATTTTAGGTCCTGAGAGGGTTCATATATGGTGGGAAATGAATCTACACATTACCAAGGTGATACATCCAATTCTAATGTTAGCTAAAGGTGAGATTATTTAATTTTAGGATCATTGATCCTATCATATTCCTCTATGATCATGCAATACATTTTCATATGGTGCATTATCATTTTACATTCATCGATATAAGGAGAAGTCCAATATCATTTTAGGATGGATGATCCAAGTAGACAAAGGATAGCCTAGACACAATTGAAAGTTAGAATGCTAAAATATCTCATAAGATCTCTTTTCTAATCAAATGGATGAACCCTAGCATGTATCAAAGCTCTTGAAGTTATGTTGTAATTATTCTTGTCACTTAATGAATCAAATTCATGGTTGAGTTTTCTATTATTAGTTGTGCATGAGTTATGTGTTTACTTGTTGATGTAGAGGATAGGGGAAGACAAGGCAATCTCAATGGGGTTAACAAAGCCTAGACCTAAGGCACACTTGGGACTTGTCACAAGGCATCTAAACTCTTCAAGGAAGACTCATGGAAGGCTCTCTAACACTTTGAAGGCTCTACACAACCCATTCAGTAAGGCCTCATGACTGCATACAAGACACTTCCTTCACAAACTGACCTAACTCCTTGTAGCCTTGTTTTAGGGTCTGACAGAAGATTTCTCCCAATCTAGGCAACTTCATGGGCAGATAGGATTGGTTTGAGATACCCTTTTTGGTCATTGATGACATACCAAAAACTTAGCATGGGTTGTTTAAGGATATTCACCATTTGCCTTATGGCAAACCTACTAGAGAGAGCCCCAATTAGCCCTAAAATACAAAGCAACTACCCTCCAATTGACTCTTAGAAATGTTTGAACCACTTGGACACCTTGGACATGTGCCAAAATAATAGATTTCAAGGTCTTTAGGGTTTCACAGTCGACCGTGTGAGGTTTATGCAATGGTGTTCCCTCTGCTACACCTAACACATGGGACTTGTTAGGTGATTAGTAGGCAATCTCCATCAAACCCAATCTTTTGCCTTGATGACTATCATAACATAAGAAAACAGATGAAAACAAAGCCATTCCACTAAATTTGGGGAAGTCAAACCAGTGGGATGGTGTAAAACCTCATCGTTTTATTCCAAAACCCTAGGGCAGGGTTTAACAACCACTATATAGAAAAATGCCTAAAACTCTACAATAGAAACGTTTCAAGAACTCAAACAAGATGCAAAAGAATTTTCACTCACTCTGCTATCATGCCAACATCATGAGACTTTGCAACTCATCCGTACAAGAACAGGGCACAGGTAGAAACAGGAAAATAACACAAAAAATGGGCAGAAAATGGAGTTTTCTTTGTTTATTCTTCTTCAAATCAACATCCACACCTCAATGATCATCATCATGGCCTTCTTAAGCCTGTACTCGACCTTGACAACTTATTAGTAGGCAATTTGGATTGGTGGGAGCCCAAAACTGACCCTGCAACCACCAACTGCCCTGTTTGTCTTCTAGCTGCAACTGATTACATATTGATTTTTGTTTACAAAGTGTATTGTCCATTCACAAGATGTTCAAACTCCCTGAATGTGACTCCTATATGCCATGAATGGATACAAAATATGAGACATATCCTATGAAAAACATGAGACTTCTCCTATGATTGTCACTAATTAGACTTGTATGTTTGCAACTATTGGCACCATGGCCATACATCATTACCAAACCAACATGAAATCAACATGAAGTGAACATGAAATGGTCCAATGGACATTATTACATCATGAGACAACATGAGACGACACAAAACAAAATATGGATCCCCTTGAACTTGGTGCCCCTGCACCATACTCCCGAGGGTGGAAAAGAACTCAAGTCCCTTGAAGAACCAAATCAGCAACAGTGGTACCATGTCTCAAAATGTCTTCTTCACTCATCCAAGTGGCATCTTCAGCAGGTAGACCACTCCATTTGACAAGGTACTCTTTGTAGGTCTTCTTCCTAGTCTTCTTGATCACTTTGGTATCCAATATGCTCTCCAACTACAATGGTTGGCTAGGTGGTAGGTCCTTAATCCATTCTTCCTTCCCTTCTGCTGTCAAACCTGCATCTAGACCTACAACACTGTCACCTTTGTAAGGAAATAAGTCTGAAACATTGAAGATGGGGGATATAGCCAAGCCTTGAGGAAGTTCAATCTCATAGGCATTAGGACCAAACTTGTCCACAATCCGGCAAGAACCAATCTTCTTCATGATGAGTTTTGTTGGCTACCCCTTTGGAAGCCTTTCTTTCTTCAAGTGAGCTATCACCAAGTCTCCTACCTTATACTGCACATATCTCTTCCTCTCATTGGCTTTCTCCTTATACTTTTCTGTATTCTTTTGGAGAGTCTCTCTCACTCTATCATGGATGTCCTTCATGGCCAATGCAAAGTCTTCTCCTTGAGCACTCCTTCTCTCCAATCCATATAGATCCCTTAGTTCGAGAATCCCTCTTGGATGAGTCCCATAGATGACCTCAAAAGGACTTCTCCCTATGTTCCTATTGGTGGAATCATTATAGGCAAATTCTGCTTGAGGGATTATCATATCCCATGCCTCTCCATGCTAATTTGTGAGACATCTAAGAAGATTTCCCAATGACCTATTCACCACCTCAATTTGGCCATCAGTCTGAGGATGATAGGTAGAAGTAAAAGACAATTAAGTGTCCAACTTCTTCCACAAAGTACACCAAAAGTGGCCCACAAACTTAGGATCCCGGTCAATCACAATGTTTAGAGGCAAACCATGTATCCTAACAATTTCTTTGAAGAACAAGCCAACAATATGGGAAGCATCATTGGTACATTTACATGGCAAAAAATGAGCCATCTTACTAAACCTATCCACCACAACAAAGATGCTATCAAAACCTCTTTTAGTCCTAGGAAGACCTAAAACAAAATCCATGCTAATACTCTCTCATGGCCTATGACGAATAGGGAGTGGTTGATATAAACCTGCATTTGATGATGTTCCCTTAGCCCTTTGGCATATGCTACAACCTTCAACAAATTTTCTGACATCTGATTGCAATTTTGGCCAAAAGTAGAATCTCTTCACCTGTTCTAGTGTTTTATTAAGCCCAAAGAGCCCTCCTAGACCGTCACAATGTTTCTCTTTTATGATGTTTTCCCTCATGGAACACCTAGGAACACACAATTGACTCCCCTTTTACAACAACCCCTGCTGCAACAAAAATTTAGAGAAATCAATATGATAAGAATCAGAAAATTGAGTGCAAACCTCATATATCTCCTTGAAATCTTCATCTTACTTGTACATTTTCTTGAGGGAATCAATCCCCACACTTTGCAACTAAATTCCTTGAACCATACACACCCTTCTACTCAATGCATCTGCCACTTTATTGGCCTGTCCCTTCTTGTGCTTGATGGAAAAAGTGTATGCTTGAAGTTGCTCAACCCATTTCATATGTTTGTGACTAAGTTTCTCCTGTGAATTCAGAAAACTAAGAGCATGATTGTCAGTGTAAACAATGAATTCTTTAGGCAAAAGGTAATGCCTCCATTTCTTCAAGGCTTGTACCATTGCATACAATTCCAAGTCATATGTAGAATACTTCCTCTTAGCATCATTGAGTTTCTCACTAAAGAAAGCCACTGGTCTGCCCTCTTGACTCAAGACAACCCCTATGGCAAGGTTACTAGCATCACATTCCACCATGAGCAACTTATTAAAATCAGGCAAAATGAGAATGGGCTACTGTGCTACTTTCTTTTTCAGATATTCAAAAGATTCATCGACTGCCTTGGTCCAATAACTTACATTTTTGTCCTCCCTTGATTGTATCTAGGATGGGTGCACATATATGACTAAAACCTTTGATGAACTTGTTATCTCTCAGATTTGCACCCTTGCTACTATTGTAAAACTTTAGCAATCTGGAGAAACATGGGAATGATCTTGAAGTGTGGGACCTTGTAAATTGAGATCAGACCTCCGAAGAAGGCCAACTTCCTCTTTCTAAGCCTATTGCTTAGAGAAATGCAAATAAACCTAGTGCTAATGCTTGCGAGGGAAAAGGGGTAGAAGGAAATTGAATTGAAAAGGAGTGATACACCAGATTTAGTGAGCGATGGTGATCTTGGTGTAGACACAACAATGATTTCAATGATGAAGGGGATTCACATAGACTTATGACTGATTGAGGCTTCAGTATGAAGGTCAAACCTGCAGAGGATCCGTTTTACTCACAGAACAGACTATAACTTCAATTAAAACACAGAAATCAAGACACAAGAGAGGCAAGAAGTCATGCATATATTAATCATGAAGGTCAGAAACTATTATGTTACATAATATTCAGTAGCAAAAGTCTGACTACAAAAAAATTAGCAACATAACAACCCAAAAATAAAACCATCCTCCTCAAATAATGAGGTTACATTCCATTTATAGGTCAGGCTCCTGCGCAGAAAGGCATGGATTCACTGCTGCATAGGATCTGAGGTCATTAATGTAGGAACAAGGGCACATGGGCAGGGGCATGGTGAAAAGACAGGAACCATGCCGCTATCAGGTCCAAAACCATAGAAAACGGTTGCCCAAATGCAAGATAGGACAGGGCATTGAAGAAGAAACCCCCAAAGTCGCCGCCCAACACACGAAGATCAACCAACAAGACATAGAGCCCATACGCATTGAAGAGTGAAGCCATCCACCATGAATGCACTTGCAAAACTCACCAATCGAAGCTACTGTGAAAAAAGAACAGCCTCTGCACACGCTAAAATGACTGCTGAGACGTCTTGTCGCCAAAGCATGCAACTCTAGATCCAAATTTTGGAAGTGAGAATATCCTCCATAAAGCCCGCTAGATGAAAGAGGAGGCAAAAACTAGCATATTTGCCTTTTGAAGCATGTCAAAATTCACCAAGATGCAGAAGATATTCACGGTCAAAGATATGGTCAACTGCTTCTTGCATCTGCATATCGCATATACAACTGTGGTATATATCAGGCTATCGGGGTGACCTCTAGCTGAGCTACCGATGGGCATGTCAAGCCGAAATGTTCATTGTATGTGCGCTTACATTCGACATCTAAATCAGCCTTTGAAATGCCTTGACACGTGGCACCAACTGACTGGTCGCTGAGTTGAGCTTTGAGACCCATCATTGACACTTGCATGCCTCCTTATCGGCCATCAGAGAAACTTTGAGTTGAGCCGCCGATGGTCATTGCCACGTCGAAATGTCCCCTTGCATGTGCATTTGTATATGCTTGTATCTGAGATACAAACGACCATGCATACAATGCGGAACTCAAAGGAGACTATCAACTATATTGGAACCTTGCAATAGGTCCGGCTTGTATCTCTTCCCCTTGTATATCAGCATATACAATGCACTTAACATACAAACTACGGACCCCACCTTTGAGTTTGCCAATTTACATTTTCCAGTCGAGTCTGCCTTGTACATTGCCTTTGTATCTAACCTTTGTATATCGCATATACAATGCGAAATATACAAAGGAAAACTGCATACAAACATGCTGAACTTGTACCTGCCCTTTGTATATGACCTTGCATATTGCCTTTGTATATTTAAACATACAAATGTGAACATACAAACAAAAAGATGCATACAATTGTTTGTACCATTATCGACCAGAATGCATATTCCTCTCGGGTCCAAGGCTTGCATATCAGGAATGTATATTGCAATGTATATGCAGATTGTATGTTCAAAGATACAATCGCATATACATGCAATTGGTGGGCCCCATCCTTTGCATCTCCTCCTTGTATGTTTCCTTGCATGCGCGCTTTGTATATTTCTTCTTTACGCATTGCCTTGTATATCGCATATACAATGTGACTTGTATACATTCATCTTTACATCTGTGACTTGTATGCTTCATTGGCCATCGGAGAGACTATGAGTTGAGCCGCCAATAAGCATGTCACACCAAAAATCCTTTGTATGTCTGCCCCTTGTATGTTGCCTTTTGTATCTTGCCGATGTACATTCACCCTTGTATCTCGCCTTTTGCATATTTTCTTTGCATCTTCCCTTTGTATGTTTTCCTTTGTATGTGTGATTGTATATATGAACATACAATGTGAACATACATACAAAGAAACATACAATTGCATATGCATACAAAAAGACTAAGTATAAAACCGAGAAAAATCTACAATGGAAAGCACTTGAAGACAAAAGATTTCTGGGTTTTTGGCAAAGATTCCCAAGGCAAGATTTCTGGGATTTTTGCAAGGCACAACATGAATAATTGAAGGATTTAAACTTTGTAGGGTCACTTTCTAAAGGATATTCAAGGAATATACAAGATGAACTATTTAACTCTGGACAGAGGAAAATAGGACAACATTTTGGCGACTTCTATGGGATGTTTGCCTGCTAAACAATAGACCAGTGGCCTTAAAGATCCATTGGGCATGGAGTCATAAGAGACTATGTCATGCCCACATTTTCCTTGTGGTCACAACACACATCGCACGTGTCATAGCCACATCTGTCATGTGGTTATGACACGAGCTATGAAAAACTTTTCTCACACTGTCCTAAAAACCCCTCTCGCATGCGTACGCATGCTCAACGGTGTTCTCTCATGGCGAAACACTATACTCATCGGCGGAATACAAGTACAATGGCGTGCAACCAGAAGCATATAGATCAACAAGAGGGTCTATACAACGCTGCTAACGTCATTGCAAGAGTGAGATTACCAAAGTTCTTAAATCGAACCCTCGGCAATGTTCGGTAGCAGAATGCCTTACGGCGTTAGTGGGAATTACGCTGCACTCATTTACGCACGTGGTTCGCTGATAGAGGAACCACTCCCCACGACGCCTTGTTCCGACTAAACCGGCTAGTGATCTCCCTATTTAGTCATTTTTCAGCCAGGCACGGTTGTCTGTCTCCTCTCTTGTTTCCTAAAACATACCCCTCCTATGACTTAGCATTTTCAACAAGGCGGTTTGGTTGCCCTCTCTTCCCTTTTCACAAGTTCTTAATTCTGATTATATCTTTATCGCCCTTACCTTAACTATTTCTTAGTTCATTTAGTGTGTTTATATTTCGGTCTCTCTCTCTCTTTCATTTTCTATGCTTTCTTTATGTGCATCCTGACCTTTCTTCATGATTTACGTCAATCAGGGTTATTACTGCAGCTATTGTTGATATTAAACCTAATTTCAGGATGATCTAGGTCACAAAGGCTGGTTTACTATTTCGCTGGACTCGGTCTCCTAATCTTCCCCGATCTAGGTTCCTCCTCTTCGTAAATACTTAGTCAACTTGTTCCTAAGCAAATTTGGCAGAAGGGTCCGTCAACTTAGTTCTCTTATCCCGTGTGAGAAATGTCGCGCATTTTCTCCTCTGTGTTTTCCAATGTTAGTTTTTCCTTCTTCGGAACCTCTTACAGGTTTACATATGAGATCGTTTGCTACAGTTGAGATTAATATGGCCACATGGATTGTTAGTGGTGGCTTCTTAAGTTTATTTCCAGTGTTCTTTTGAGCAAGGAGTTGTGTAATTTTCCTCTTCATTTTCCGGGTGATTATTCGTACGTTAACAGATTGTAACTTCCGAGAAACTCTTTCCAGAGTATCACTGAATATTCCTAAACTCTCTTTTACATTATAATTTTATTTTCTCTTGTTTATAATTACTGTTGTTACTGTTACTCTTAATTACGATTCATACACTGATTGTGACTCGTATGACGTTGTCAATAGATGTAGGTGGTTCACCACTTTATAAAACTCTGTTCATGGTAAGATATCTTCTTTGGTTGTTGTGTTCAACACTTAATAACATCTACTGTGAGAATATAATTGTTATTTATTTATTTATTTATTTATTTATTTTTTTTCTCTATATCCATGAGACATAGTTTATAACGATTTGAAACGAGGGCCCAATAAATTAGTTCATAGATTTACTCCTATGTATATTATATATATATATATATATATACATACATACATACATATATATAATATATTTATTTTAATGTCTATGTAAAGGACGAATTGGTTTACCACAACTTATATATATATATATATATATATATATATACAGATATATAATCATTATTATATTATATATATAGCTATATACATAGACATATATAATATATATATATGCCTATATATAGAGCTATATAAAACTGAATTTATATTCCAAATAACCCAATCTTATGTTAGGGCCAAGCCCTAACATTTTATTTGCTGTAGTTTCCACAGCCGACGGCAGCCATGGGCGGCGGTGGCCGCTGTGACAGAGAAGCAGGGTCGGGGTGGCCGCAGAGCGGCGGGCCTATGCAGGCCGCGGGAGGTATAAGGGATTGGGGGGGGAGATGTGGAGTGGGGCGGAGCCCCACCCACATTCCCACGACGTGGGGTGTGGGTGGGGCTCCGCCCCACTCCACACCTCCAAATGTAACATAAAACCTGCGGTGGGGTTTTCTCCCCACCGCCCATTGTAAATAGCGACTGTGTTTTTTCTATCCGCGGCTTAAATTTTAACCGCCATTCTTATGTGCTATTCGTTGATTTCTCTCAACAATAAAATATATATTTATATATATATATATATATATATTCATATATATATATATATATATTTATATTTAGCAATGATTATAAAATTAGAGATATATATATATATATATTTCATATATATATATATATATATATACATATATATATCTATTTTGATATTGATATTTATCAGTCAATCTCATAAAACTGATAATTTACTTTCAATTTCTCTATTATTCTAAAAAATGATAATTACTCAAAATATGAAATATATATATATATATCTATATATATACATATATTTAAATTTATTTATATATAAAAATATTCTTATATGTGCTTAACTAATTCCTAAATTTCTCAATTTCACTACTTTATGCATTTTCTCCAAATCAACCTGTTATAAGAAATTGTCATAACACTTATATATATATATATATATATATATATATATCCCAATTTCACTTAATTGATAGAACTGGTAACTAACTATCCCCTTATTATAAGTATAATTTTCCATTTTCATAAACATTTAAGACTTCGTAAATTTACAACAGATTATATATTTACATGCTAGATTTCCTCTAAATTATCAGAATCCATGAGAATAACTCCAATATTTAAAACTGTCTTTTCCATTTTAACATTGAACTATAAAGAAAATTAGCATTTCAGTGAAGCAATTCCAAACTTTCAAATGTAAACAACTCAGATTAAATTGCAAAAACGAACTTGTTCCTTTCAGTAATACTTGAAACACAAAAATTGCTATTGAACAAAGTTTGCAAACATCAACTTAAAATTTAAGCACATTCATATTACAGCTTCTCAATCATGAATACCAACTTCCCAGATATGAACTTTCTCCTCCCAAACAGTATACCACTGAAAACTTATGACAACCAATAAAAGTCCAATAATAACAAGATCAGGGAGGTGATTTTATTCACTCCCAGAATAACATTAATTTACAACAATAACAAGAGAGGTGTTCTCTCTTCATCTCTATGAAATGAACCAGGCCTAATTCTCATGACAAGAAGATGATCTGTTTCTTCATAAATAGCCAACCAGAAGCTCCAAGAGAAAAACCTGCGTATCAAAGACAAACAAAGAAGAAAATACCACTCGTCTAGCTCTCCTCCCTACCGTAGACCCGCAAGAGGGTCACCCCCGAGCTAGGGAGACCATACTCACACCTGGGTACTCAAACACTCCACTTCACAACAGAAACAACAACAATCCCAAAGCACACATACACCCGTGGGTATTTTACACAATACGGAAACTCAACTACAGTGAGTTTCATAAGGGGCAGGAGAGTGGACACACTCGACTCCAGAGTGTCACCCTGACAGATAAATGAACTAATATAAATTTCTCTTGGTCTCAACCAAGTGTGATCACAATTTGTAAGAAATCTGTATATGACTCTCAAGTCAAAAATACAGTCACAGATACATGCCCTCAAGGCTTTCAACATCCCAAAAGATGGAAACAGGTTTGCACCCGAGGAGGATCTCTCCTCCCCTACCCCAAACTTGATGAGCATTTCTCCCAAGTGGGAGACGCTCTGTCAAACAACCCGACAAGAACCCCACAGAAAACAAATTTAAACACATATTTCACACACATTTCATACACATTTCAGTTCTACCAAAACAAAGGTAAAATTCAGACCAACCTTGCAATGCCCTCCTGGAATGAAGTTGTTGCAGAGTCCACAGAGTTCACTTCCAACCTTAGCCACCAACTCCCTCTCCCTTCTCTATCTTCCAAACTAACTTCTCTATTTTTGGTAAGGCCAAAATGAAAGATTTTCCCCAAAATTCAACTAACTCCCTCTCATCCCAAAATTTCAAAATAAATAACCCAAAATTCTCTTTCTTTCTAATTTTGAGAAATGGGGAAGTGACACTTGTCACCTCCTCACCCTTCCCAAAAATCACTATTCTGTCCAGGTGGCTTATGTCACTCTCCATTCCCAAGGGTACTCCTTATTCCTCTCATGTGACTCCACTTTCTCATGGGAGAAATAAAAAAAGAGTTAAATGGGAACAAGACAGGTGACCCATGCCTCTTTCTCCTTTCTTCACATGGGTGTCCCCATAGTACATGGGGGAATCTTACTAAAGAAGGGGTAACATTCACTAATGGATGGCATCTCTTATCTAGGGAAAAGTAGAGGGGATGGGTTGAGTGTTGGTACAACCCATCATGTCCCCTCCTACCTCCAATTTTCGCCACTTAACTTCAGGGGAAGGTTAAGTTGACTAGATGGAGGTTACTCAAGGGTTACCCATGCCAAATGGGCCCCTGGACCCATGGGGTAGAACCCAGGGTCAATTTTAACCCATACAAGACACCCCAGGTCAAGGTAAAGCACAAGAAAAAGGGCCTCATAATTTAAATAAAAATAGAAATTTCAAATTCAATCTCTTTACAACACTTACTTATAAAAATAATGTCACATGAGGGTAACCTAACCCACTCGACCATACGAAAGACCACATTACATCATGACATCAAACACAAAGAGATCTTGGTTCCTCGTGGAACCAGATCGGCTTAACAGGGAATAACAAATAACAAGGTGTGGAATGATCTCCGAAATCTGTGGTTTGATTAGTAGTCCCTGCACACTCAATTACAAGATCAGTAACCACATAAACTCATCATAGCCGAAGCAACTTAAATAACACATGCATTCTCATGCCCTAGTACAATTTAACATAATTAAAAATCATATTACAATTTTCCATCATCACCTAATTCATTTTTCTGAAAAGTAACTTATCCAAACATCACCCAATTAGTTTTTCCGAAAACATAATAAAGTTAAATAGTCTGACAAATTTCGGGAACTGCTATCCCACAAATATGAAAGTAACAATAACAGTACTGTAATTAGTCATAACAACAGTAGTAAAAAAAAGGCGGTCCTCACAGACTACAACAAGAACATAGGAGCTGGAACATTGAGCAAGCTACCAAGCCAAAACAAAAACAACAAACAAGCATGTATCTCTTAATGAGAATATAGCAAAGTGCAAGGGCACTTATTGAAAGGAAACCTAAAAACTGAAATAAAACCTACTCTAATCCTAAACTAACCAATCAGAGGTGACCTTAAACAAAGCCATTAACTGGTTCTTGAAAGTAACTGCCCTTTCTTAACAATTTACAATGTTTCTCATGCATGTGGGCAGTTAAAAAGAGGTGAGGGGGGAATGGGCATATGACAAATTGATAAAACACCCCCCACAAAATGGAGATAAACTCACCTATCCACCTGGACTGATTGCTGATGCTGCTAACTTGTGGTGAATAGATAGGCTGATCCCACCCATTTTGATGCTCAACTTCATGCTTAGAGGTAAGCATGACAAGTGGTGACTCCTCTTGATGTGTCTCCAGCTGGGCTAGGTGCGTAATTGGGCATCCCCTTGAAGTGACAAGCAAATCATCATGTTTGATCTCATGTCTCTGCTCTGATTTTTTTCTCTTCTTGCTCTTCATTTGGTATGATGGTGCCTCCCATTTGACTCTCATGTTGCTCTTGTGTGTGAAACAACTGACTTGGGACCTCATGGTTTTCTCCTTCTTTCTTCAAAGAACCCAAGAAGGCTGATATAATGTCATCATGGCCGCATTCTTCCTCTTCTTGCTGGTCTGAAAACTCTATCTCTTGTATCTCAATTAGAGATATGGTTGTCTCCACCTCATGAACCAGATGCTCATGATTTTCCAACTTAGGTTCAAAAAATGAGCCATGCACATGCTCAAAAGAGAAGACCTCCCCACCAAGAAGCTGATATCCCTGCCTTTCCTCACATGCCAACAACTCACAATCATGCTTACTACCTCCAAGTCATTCTAGGTCTATTGGCAGCTTGCCTTCATCATCATTTTCAATGTGGTTGGGGAGCTCATCAAACAAGGCAGCATCATCCGCTTTCTGAGTAAATTCAGCAATAGCCTCCACCATAGCGCACTCATCCCAGAAAAGAGCTTCTTCCAAGTCTTCAAGAGCTGGAAACTCACTGCCATTCTAGGCCTCCACGCATAACAAGTTATCATTATTATCATTGTTCTTTTGTTGCTGCATATCCACGACCAGCTGCCCGTATTCTTCATCTTCAACATAATCAGGTAGTTCATGAAGTAGGGCAGCATCATCCACCTCTAAAGTGACCTTAACAACTTTTCCCTTTAAGCCTCCATCCTTTAGCTGCAGCTCCATTGGATTGTGTTTAAGTTCCCTCTGCAGTTGAAGGCTTTCCCCATGCACTCTTTGTATTTCCACCTTGTTTGCTTGATCGAATGCATGAGAAAAGGCTTCAAAAGAACTAAAGTCTAGAGGACTCAATCCCTTATTTGGGTTAACAGTACTCATAGGTGTAATAGGTTCAAACAATTCTATCCCTGTGAGTGTAGGAACAAACTGCTCCTCATTAGTTTTATCTTCTTCCACCTCCTCTTTTGGCTTATCTTTTCAATTATCTTGGTAGACAATAGGTCCACCCTTGAGGATTGAAATATCATTAGGGAAAGAGGCCTGAAAATTTTCTTGAATTTCTTGGAGGGGAGAGGGTTCCAAACAACTTTGTTCCTAGGGAGTGATAATCTAAGTTTGCATAGGAACAGGGGCTTGTGGAGGGATAAAGGCGTTGAAGCCTGGAAACTTGTGGAGTCTATGTTGCTCTTCTGTTGGCCAAACATGTGTAGAAGAAAGGGGCTACCTGAATTTTGGGATTGTAAACACATGCTCCTTCAACCTAGCAATTTCATCATAACTATCCATGCTAGGTCCATTTGATAAGGGGATTTGAAAGGGCTATAAATAGGAGATAGGGGGTTGAATTTGTGCTGGAAAAGGCTCTTGTGAAGGCTGCGGGCTTCTAAAACTTGGGATTTTAAAATTGGGAAGTAGTTTTGGAGGTGCAGATGGATTATCCTGCCTGAAGCTTGGAATCTTAAATTTCAGGGCTTCTTCCGCAGCAGGTTGAACAGGTGTGAAAGCGAGAGGATGTTTGAAACTGGGAATGGAGGGCATTGCTTGGACCACCAGTCTCATCTGTTGCTCATAAGTTTCTATCCTTATAGCAAGGTTTTCTTGAAAAACCCTCTCTTGTGCCTCTTGTTGCCGGTCACATTTTAGCATTTCTATAAATTCATTAGCCTCCCTATTTACATTTAGGTACAACTTCTCGAGACCATATAAGCTTATGATGCTAAGGCCATAAAACTACTGAGGCCGACTGTACCCTGCTTCTCCTTTTTCATTGTCCAAAAGTCTGTCAAGCTTCAGGAAACTGCTCATGAGCTCATTGAAAGCATTAACATTCTCAGGGGCAACAAAAACTGTCAGATTAGGTAGGTACGCATCATGAGGATGTTGATATTCTGCAACGGCAGGGCTGTATGGCATAAAATTAGAGGCATTTGGGTCCTGGTATTGCTTATATGGGGGCCAATATCCTGTATTTGGATTAGGGGTAGGGGAAAAGCCATGATTCCCATAAAATGCTGACATTTTATAGCATCTAAATGTTGGATAATCATAAAAATGTCAGAATTAGATACATACCAGAGAGGGAGTCACCAAGTGATTGAGATGCTTCTGGAAGCTAAAAAGACCAGGAAAACCACCAAAATCCTGATCCTTGATGAAGTTTTAGGTGCTTGGGCTGCTTTCACCAGTAGATTTGTTCAGTAGAGTCGCCATGGTGTTGAAGGGATTACCCTGAAGGCTGGGAATACTAGGAGAAACACCAAATCTCTTAGTACTTTGATGAGAAGTCCATCGAACTTGTCCCACCGGGCATGCCAAAAATTGTTATCTCTCATATTTGCACCCTTGCTGCTATTGTAAAACTCTAGCAATCTGGAGAAACATGGGAATGATCTCGAAGTGTGGGACCTTGCAAATTGAGATCAGACCTCTGGAGAAGGCCGACTTTCTCTTTCTAAGCCTATTACTTAGAGAAATGCAACTAAACCTAGTACTAATGCTTGCAGGGGAAAAGGGGTAGAAGGAAACTGAATTGAAAAAGAGTGATACACCAGATTTAGTGAGCGATGGTGATCTTGGTGTAGACACAACAATGATTTCAATGATGAAAGGGATTCACATAGACTTATGACTAATTGAGGCTTCAGTATGAAGGTCAAACCTATAGAAGAGCCATTTTACTCACAGAACAGACTATAATTTCAATTAAAACACAGAAATCAAGACACAAGAGAGGCAAGAAGTCATGCATATATTAATCATGAAGGTCAGAAACTATTACATTATAGAATATTGAGTAGTGGAAATCTGACTACAGAAAAATTAGTAGCATAACAGCACAAAAATAAAACCATCCTCCTCAAATAATGAGGTTACATTTCATTTATAGGTCAGGCTCCTGTGCAAAAAGGCATGGATTCGCTGCTCCATAGGATCTGAGGTCATTCATACAGGAACAAGGTTGCATGGGCAGGGGCGTGGTGAAAAGATAGGAACCATGCCGCTGCCAGGTCAAAAACCACAGAAAACGGTTGCTTGAACACAAGATAGGATAGGGCATTGAAGAAGAAACCCCTAAAGTCACCGCCCAACACACGAAGATCAGCCAGTAAGACATAGAGCCCATACGCATTAAAGAATGAAGCCATCCACCATGAATGCACCCACAAAACTCACCAATCAGAGCTACTGTGAAAAAAGAACAGCCTATGCACACGCTAAAATGACTGCTGAGACGTCTTGTCGCCAAAGCATGCAACTCCAGATCCAAATTTTAGAAGTGAGAATATCCTCCATAAAGCTCACTAGATGAAAGAGGAGGCAAAAACAAGCATATTTGCCTTTTGAAGCATGTTGAAATTTGCCAGGATGTGGAAGATATTCACGATCAAAGATATGGTCAACTGCTTCTTGCATCTGCATATTGCATATACAACTGTGGTATATATCAGGCTGTCAGGGTGACCTCTAGCTGAGCTACCGATGGGCATGTCAAGCCGAAATGTTCATTGTATGTGCGCTTGCATTCGACATCTAAATCAACCTTTGAAATGCCTTGACACATGGCACCAACTAATTGGTCGCTGAGTTGAGCTTTGAGACCCATCGCTGACACTTGCATGCCTCCTTATCGGCCATCGGAGAAACTTTGATTTGAGCCGCCGATGGTCATTGTCACGTTGAAATGTCCCCTTGCATGTGCATTTGTACATGCTTGTATCTGAGATACAAACGGCCATGCATACAATGAGGAACTCAAAGGAGACTATCAACTATATTGGAACCTTGCAACAGGTCCGGCTTGTATCTCTTCCCCTTGCATATTGGCATATACAATGCACCTAACATACAAACTGTGGACCCCACCTTTGAGTTTGCCAATTTACATTTTCCAGTTAGGTCCACCTTGTACATTGCCTTTGTATCTAACCTTTGTATATCGCATATACAATGTGAAATATACAAAGGAAAACTGCATGCAAACACTTGCATACAAACATGCATTTGAACTTGTACCTGCCCTTTGTATATGACCTTGCATATTGCCTTTGTATATTTAAACATACAAATGTGAACATACAAACAAAAAGATGCATACAATCGTTTGTACCATTATCGACCAGAATGCATATTCCTCTTGGGTCCAAGGCTTGCATATTAGGAATGTATATTGCAATGTATATGTAGATTGTATGTTCAAAGATACAATCACATATACATGCAGTTGGTGGGCCCCATCCTTTGCATCTCCTCCTTGTATGTTTCCTTGCATGCGCGCTTTGTATATTTCTTCTTTGCGCATTGCCTTGTATATCGCATATACAATGCGACTTGTATACATTCATCTTTGCATCTGTGACTTGTATGCTTCATCGGTCATCGGAGAGACTATGAGTTGAGCCGTCGATAAGCATGTCATGCTGAAAATCCTTTGTATGTCTGCCCCTTGTATGCTGCCTTTTGTATCTTGCCGATGTACATTCACCCTTGTATCTCGCCTTTTGAATATTTTATTTGCATCTTCCCCTTGTATCTTTTCCTTTGTATGTGCGATTGTATATATGAACATACAATGCAAACATACATACAAAGAAACATACAATTACATATGCATACAAAAAGACTAAGTATAAAACCGAGAGAAAGCACTTGAAGACAAAAGATTTCTGGGTTTTTGGCAAAGATTCCCAAGGCAAGATTTCTGGGATTTTTGCAAGGCACAACATGAATAATTGAAGGATTTAAACTTTGTAGGGTCACTTTCTAAAGGATATTCAAGGAATATACAAGGTGAACTATTTAACTCTAGACAGAGGAAAATAGGACAACAGAACTTTCTATAGAATGTTGCCAATCCATGAAAACTTCTCACATCACCTGCTGTCTTGGGAGTTGGCCATGACAAAATAGCCTCCACCTTTTCTGGATCCATCTTCAAATTACCTTGGGAGATGACAAAACCAAGGTAGATGAGTTCTTCCTTTATGAAGACACTCTTCTCCATGTTAACCATCAACTTTTCATCATGCAACTTCTTCAAAACTAGGTCCAAGTGCTGCAAATGCTCTTCCTTTGTCTTGCAAAACACAAGAATGTGATCAAGATATACCACAACAAATTTGCCAATGAAATCTTTCAACACCTCATTCATGAGGCGCATGAATGTACTTGGAGCTTTGGATAGGCCAAATGGCATCACCAACCACTCATAGAGACCCTCATTTGTCTTAAAGGCAGTCTTCCATTCATCCCCTTGCCTTATTCTAATTTGATAATACCCACTCTTGAGATCAATCTTGGAGAAATAATGAGCCCCTCCCAAACATTCGATTAAATCTTCAATCCTAGGCATAGGGAACCTATATCTTATAGTAATCTTATTGAGTGCCCTAGAATCCGTACACAGTCTCCACTTACCATCCTTTTTAGGGGCTAGGACTGTTGGGACAACACATGGACTAAGGCTCTTTCTCACCAAACCCTTATCTAACAACTCTTGCACTTGCTTGGCAATATCCTCATTTTGAGATGGGGTCATCTTGTAGGCTGGTTTGTTTAGCAATGTAGACCTTGGTATGAAGTCAATCTGATGGCTTATGTCCCTAATAGGTGACAATGTATTAGGCATCTCCTCCACCATGATACCCTTGTATTTCTCCAACTATTATACCTCCTTGGGGACTTCTTCCTTACTATGACTATGCAAATCAGGATTGTTTTTAGGCTTCAAAATCAGAGCATACCCTTGGGTTTCTTCCTCCTTTAGGGTGTTAAGAAACTCTCTCCCACTCACTGTCATGACACTTGACCCAATGTTTTTATCTACACTCTCATCCGGCAAAGGATCCATCTTATACTTCCTACCATTCTTGGTTATGATGAAAGAGTTTGACTTCCCATCATGTTGGGACCGGCAAAGGATCCATCTTATACTTCCTACTATTCTTGGTTATGATGAAAGAGTTTGACTTCCCATCATACTACCAAGGACGCCCTAACAAAAAATGACAAGCATCCATGGGGATTATATCACACAATATCTTACCTCTATACTCCCCTATCTCAAACTCTACCCAAGATTGTTCATCTACTAAGAGCTGCTGCCCCTTATTCAACCATGACACCTTGTAGGGGTTAGCATGAGGTAGTCTTTTCAATTTCAATTTATCCACCATCTCTATAGAAACTAAATTTTTAGTTGAACCTGAATCAACAATTACCTTGCATATCTTACCATAGGCCTTGCATGTGGTTTTGAACAATGTCTTCCTTTGAGGAGGTTCTTGTGTTTGAGGCACCTTTAACATGGTTCTCCTCATCATCAAGCTTTCTCCATCATGGACTGGGGCTGCACTTCCAATTGGAGAATTGACACTTTAGCAATATCCTCTTGAATCAATTGGTTCCTTCTCTCTCCTCCATGAGAGCTTGAGGCTTTCTTAGGACACTTGTTCATGGTGTGCCCTACTTGGTTACAATTGAAGCATCTCCTTGTGAAGACACTAGGACCTCTGCCTGGTCCACCAAATCTACCCTTTCCATTGGGTCTCCTACCTCTAAAGCCTCCTCTTGAACCTAAGTCTCCACTTTGCTCTTGGGAACTAGACGTGCCTTGGATTCTTTGAAACTGATTTCTTCCCCCAAAACTTCCTCTACCTCTAAAATTTATGCCCCCTCTACCTCTGTTTTGTTGCTCACCTTTCCTCTTCAACTTCTCTTCAGCCCTCAGTGCCATTTGAAAACATTTATCTACTATCTCAGGGGTCAAGATGCTGATCTCATCTTGGATTTTGAATTTCAGGCCATTGATATACCTTTCAACTTTTCCCTTCTCATCTTCTACATGCCCACATCTGAGAGTAAGTTTGTGAAACTCTTCAGTGTAGGTGTACACATCCATGTCCCTCTATTTGAGATTTTGCATCTTCTTGTAGATCTGTACCTCATAATCTGCTGGTAGGAACTGATATTTGATCCTCTCCCCCATCCTTCTCCAAGAGGTGATCATGCTTCTTCCACTCTTCACCCTTTCACCTTGGGTATAATTCCACCATGTGAGTGCAACACCTTTCAATTTCGTTTTGGCAAACTTCACCCTCTTATTCTTAGGTACCTCCTTGTATTCAAAGTAATTGTTCAAGGCCTCAATCCACTCCATGACTTCATCAGCATCCATCTTCCCACTGAACAATGGGATCTCCATCTGTGCCTCTAAAGAATCTTTGCCAATTGAATTGATGGCTTCTAGAAAATATTTCTAATCTGGAGGTATTTCTACCTCTTGCCTTTAGGGTTCTTCTTCATCTTCCCCTATCTCCTCTTCTTCATCAGAATCTTCATCTAACCTCTTCCCTTTCCTCATTGCCTTCAATTCATCCTAGTGTGCTTCCTTAACTCCAATCTTAATCTTCTCTTCCATCTCTTGGAATTTCTTAACCACCTTAGTGGTCATCCCTTTTGGAGGCATGATGCTAGCCTCTACTTCACTCTCTTCTGCTGACATACACCAAAAATTTCCTCACAACCAAGTGGTAGAACCTTTTGTGGCTCTGATACCAACATGATGTAGAGGATAGGGGAAGATAAGGTAATCTCAATGGGGTTAACAAAGCCTAGACTTAAGGCACACTTGGGACTTGTCACAAGGCATCTAAACTCTTCAAGGTAGACTCATGGAAGGCTCTCTAACACTTTGAAGGCTTTGCACAACCCATTCAATAAGGCCTCATGACTGCATACAAGACACTTCACAAACTAACCTAACTCCTTATAGCCCTGTTTTAGGGTCTGACAAAAGATTTCTCCCAATCTAGGCAACTTCATGGGCAGATAGGAGTGGTTTGAGATACCCTTTTTGGTCATTTATGACATACCAAAAACTTAGCATGGGTTGTTCAAGGACATTCACCATTTCCCTTATGGAAGACCTACTAGAGAGAGCCCCAATTAGCCCTAAAATACAAAGCAACTACCCTCCAATTGACTCTTAGAAATTTTTGAACCACTTGGACACCTTGGACACGTGCCAAAACAACAAATTTTAGGGTCTTTAGGGTTTCACAGTCGACTGTGTGAGGTTTATGCAATGTTGTTCCCTTTACTACACCTAACACATGGGACTTGTTAGGTGATTAGTAGGCAATCTCCATCAACCCAATCTTCTGCCTTGATGACTGTCATAACAAAAGAAAATAGATGAAAACAAAGCCATTCCACTGAATTTGGAGAAGTCAAACTAGTGGAATGGTGTAAAACCTCATCATTTTATTCCAAAACCCTAGGGCAGGGTTTAACAACCACTATACACAAAAATGCCTAAAACTCTGCAATAGAAACATTTTAGGAACTCAAACAAGATGCAAAAGAATTTTCACTCACTCTGCTATCATGCCAACATCATGAGACTCTGCAACTTGTCCGTATAAGAACAGGGCACAGGCAAGAATAGGAAAATAACATAGAAAATGGGCAGAAAATGGAGTTTTCTTTGTTTATTCTTCTTCAATTCAACATCCACACCTCAATGATCATCATCATGGCCTTCTTAAGCCTGTACTCACCCTTGGCAACTAATTAGGAGGCAGTTTGGATTGATGGGAGGCCAAAACTGACCCTACAACTACCAACTGCCCTATTTGTCTTCTAGCTACAACTGATTACATATTGATTTTTGTTTACAAAGTGTATTATCCTTTGACAAGATGTTCAAACTCCCTGAATGTGACTCCTATATGCCATGAATGGCTACAAAACATGAGACATATCCTATGGAAAACATGAGACTTCTCCTATGATTGTCACTAATTAGACATGTATGCTTGCAACTATTGGCACCATGGCCATACATCATTACCAAACCAACATGAAGTGAACATGAAATGGTCCAATGGACCTTATTACATCATGAGACAACATGAGACAACACAAAACAAAATATGGATCCCCTTGAGCCTCTTGGTGCCCCTGCACCACTTGTGTTGCATGGTTAGGTAGTCATTAATTAGACTTTCCAACCTCAACTACATCAGATGGTATCAAAGCATAGTTTTTGAATCCTAGAAGAGAGATTGTCAAATGGTATTTCAATCCTAAAAGAGAAAGATTGAAGAGAAACTTTCAACACTATTTTTTGGTAGAAGATTCTTGGTGAGAGTCTTCTAACAATGAGTTGTTGGGCAAAAGATTCCTGGTGAATTGTAATCTAGTTGTGAATAGACCACTAATTGTGAGGTAGTTTTCTCTAGATATGAATTCAAGATGCCTCTTAGAAAGATTGGGTAAAGGTCAAGGTGTTCTCCATGTGGAAAAGTGAATTGAAGAAACATTTGATATATGAGAAATATCCAAATGTGATTAGATGATGTCAAAGAAGATAGGAGTCATAACCCTAGAGCTAATGAAATTAAAAGTGATGATGAGATTAAGAAAGGTGATGGAAGACTAGTTGAACGTATCATAATGGAAGAAGTAAATTGAGAGGAAAGGATGTTGAAGGCTATTTCCAATATTAGTAAGAAAACTAGAATTGATATTCCTAATTATGCTAGTAGTTTGAATCCTAAAGAGTTGATTAATTGATAACTAATTTAGAAGTTCACATTTTGAGTATGAGGAAATTGTTGAACACCCATAATACTGAGAGGGGGGGGTGAATTAGTATTCTATTAAACCATTTACAAATCAAACTTTTAAACCAATCAATATACTTAAATGCAGTGAAAGAGATTAAACATAAAACAAACAACCACAACTCATAACACATGAACACCATATTTACATGGAAAACCCAAGAAGGGAAAAACCACGGTGAGGATTAGCTCACAATATATATATAAGGAAATCGGTTAAGGTTGATACAATTGGTGGACTCACTATCCAAGAATGCTCACTGCATGTGGCTCACAGCCAAGATTGAACTATTATGATTGCATATAACATATGCATGAAGTACAGTTCCAATGAAGCTCAAAATACTGAAACAATGTTCGTCACATTGTTCTGCAATACCGGACTCTGCTGCCCTATATTTAGTTTGTTGCCACAAGTACTTATCACATCACACATTCACTTATGCTACTATCTATATCACTCGCATTACTTACACAATCACGAACCCTTGACACTTATTTATATTGTCTTCAACCTTGAGAACATTCTCCAAGGTCGGCATTACACCTTAACATAGAGAATTCAAATCAAGTCAGGACCTAAACATTCCCGTGGTGGAAAGGAATGAAGGTGGACCACAACACACCTTATCTTGGACCTAAATTCATCCAAGCATGCTACACCACACTTTAACAATTGCCAAAGTAGCTCCGCAAATAGTACAAACATACAAGGTCGACCAAACCTGTGTAATATAATGAACTTTTTAAGTACATGCTTCCTCAAGGAAAGATACGACTCATGGACCATACACAACACTTGAACACACTCTAGAATCTTCCATAAACATCTCAAAGCAACCTGAAAACTAGCAAACTCTTCCGCAACAGCTTCTACCTGAAGAAAGTTCACACTGGAGCACTCAACTAACTCTGTCATATACTGCTACTCAAGAAATCAACTTGCAGACCACCAGACCATGAACAACTTCAACTAGAGAAAGATATGAACCTTATAAGCACAATTCCAGAACTGCAATACCTAAAACCTCTTTGCAGAGAAATGTGGAGCAAAGACATTTCTCCCAAACATCTCTCCAACACTCAAAAATATAGTCAACATTCTGGTGAACACAACTTCCTCTGCACAATGAACCGGAGCACAAAACTTGGAATATAACATCTCTTAACAACATATTCAAACCGCAAGGATAGATCTTCAATATAGAGGAAACGCGGAGCAAAACCAAAACACTACTTTGTTGAGCAAAACAGTCTCTTCAACACACTGTTTCCTTTATTAATAAAATTTTCTCAAAAGCACTTGGAAACCAACCATCAGAACCATATTCTTAACATCTTCAGCACCTCTTCAAAGCAACCAAATCATATTCAACAAAGAATATTAACCAAACACTTCATGCTCTTACAACAGTCTCATTTCTGCTCATCTAGTAGACATAGTTGATACCAATGACAACACAAGCTTGTTGCCATCAATGACAACACTGATAGCACATACTTGCAACGGAAATTACTGATATTGATAAAGTAAAGTTTGCTAAGACTAAGCTTAAATATTTGGTGGAAATAAATTTAGTTAGAAAGGAATAGAAAAAGAAATCCTAATATTGAGAAATGGGATAGGATGGTATATAAGTTGAAGTCTAAGTTTATTCTTATAAACTAACAATTGGAATTGTTGAAGAAGTTACAAAATCTAAGACAAAAAAATATGAATGTGAAAGATTATACTGAGGAATGTTATTGGTTGACAATAAGAGTATTTCATCATGAGGATAATCAAGAGAAGGTGGCAAGGTACATAAACAGTTTTAAGAGGATTTATCCAAGAAGAGTTAAGTATGATCAAAATATACAATCTATTAATGAAGCATATGAATTTACCCTAAATTTTCAAGATAAGGAATAGAATTTATTTGGAACAAGTTGAATAGCAAGGAAGAGCTGGAAAATTCACAAGAGTAAAGTATCAAGGAAAAGGTAGAGAGTCTTATAATGATGAAGTAGAGCCAAAAGAAGATATTGAAGGATATCACAAGTAGATCTAACCACTACATAAGATGTAGAGGTAGATATGGAAGAGGCAATGGAAGATCCTTTAAAGGAACTTATTTTAAATGTGGAGCTAAAGCATAGAAAGCATTTGAATACACACGATCACAAGGAGGATATGATAGAAGATCTGAGAGAACCACAAGAGCAACACACATGAATGAAGAAAATTCTTCTATTGGTGAACAAGTGTGTATGCTAGAAAAAGGCGAGTCATTATTAATGAAAAGGAATTTTTTGAAATGTACAAAATATCATAATGAACTAGTGCAAAGAAAAAGTTTGTTTAGAATTATATGTAAATTTGGAGGAAAATGTTCTAAGGTAATCATGGATATTGTTAGTACTGATAATATAGTTCAAGATTGAATGGTAGAGAAGTCAAATTTGAAAAGGATAGAACATCCAAAACCTAGAATATCTTGGTTGGAAAAGGATAATAAAATTTTGGTTAGTGAACAATGATGTGAAATTTAAGATTAGAGTTTATTAAGATGAATTATTATGTGATATCTTCCCTATAGATTTTTTATCATATTTTGTAGGGTAGACCATGGTAGTTTGGTATAAAAGTTATAGATGATGGTAGATACAAAACTTATAGATTGATGAAAGGAGGAGTGAACATGTACTAGTTCCCTAGAAGGAGGATGTTGAAATAATGAATGGCGTTGATAGATTATTGTTGGTAAATGGTAAGTAATATTTGAAAAATATTGAGAAAGAGAAAGTTTGTTTTACTATTATTATGTGTATGTAGGTAGAAAAGACCATAGAGGCAGATGAGTTAGTACATCTAGAGATTTCTAAGTTGTTGGTAGAATACAATCACATTATTTCTAATAACCTACTAAAAGGTTACCACTGGTGAGAAGTATAAGTCATTGTATGGATCTAATACTAGAAGCAGGTTTACCTAATAAGGAAACTCACAAATTGACACTAGTTGAAAGTGAAAGGTTAAATAGGAAAGTTGAGGATTTTTTGAAGAAGGGATTGATTAAAGAAAACTTAAGTCAATGTGTGGTAACCAACTGTATTAGCACCAAATAAAGGATGAGAATGGAGAATGTGTATAAACTCCAAATAGTTAATGAGATTAATATCAAGTATAGATTTCCATTGCCAAGAATGGATGACCTTATGGATCATTTAAGTGGCACAAATAACTTTAGCAAGATAGGTTTGAAGAGTGGATATCATCAAATAAAAATCAAAGAAGGAGATTTGTGGAAAACTATATTTAAGACAACAGATGTGTATGAGTGGTTCATTATACCATTTGGATTGACTAATGTACCTAATACTTTTATGAGGTTCACGAATGAAGTGTTGAAACCATATCTTGGTAGATTTGTTGTATATTTTGATGAAATTTTAATTTTTAGTAAGAGTAAAAGAACATTTGGAGCATATTAGATTGGTATTATAGAGACTAAGAGAAGAAATATTATTGATGAAAATGAAGAAATGTAGTTTCATTAAAGAGGAATCAGTATACTTGAGCTTTGTTCTTTATGCTAGTGGATTGAAGATGGGTCAAGAAAAAATCAAATCCCAAGTATACTAATTAGATCTAACTTACCAAATCCCAAGGTATGTTAGAAAAAATCAAATCCCAAGTATCTTATAAGTTAGATATTTTCATGATTTAGCAATTTTTATAAGAAATTTACTAGAAACTTTAATGGAATATGTACACAAATTACTAAAACAATGAGGGGGAAAGAAAGAATTCAAGTGGATTATTGCAACTGATAAATTTTGAGTCGTTGAAGAAGAAGAAAGTGATTAACAACATGTTTTAGCATTACCAAATTTTAAGAAGTTATTTCAAGTTGATTGTGATACAAGTGAAACTACAATTGGGGTTGTTTTAAGTTAAGAAGGAAGACTTATTGCTTACTTTAATCAGATGTTGAATTATGCCAAAAAGAAATACTCTATTTATAATTAAGCAATATATGCAATTGTGTAGCATTGAAGAAATGGAGATAATATTTATTATCAAAAAAAATTCTTTTGTATATTGATCGTTAAACATTACAATATTTGAATATTCAACATAATTTAAGTCAAAGACATGTCAAGTGGGTTGAAACTCTACAAAGTTATTCAGTTGTGTTGAAACATAGAATTGGTAAATCCAATAGAGTAGTTGAGACATTGAGCAGAAGACATAATTTATTGGTAGAAATGAGAAGTGAAGTTATTAACTAGAGTTTATATAAGACTTATATTGATTTTGTTGAGGCATATAAATCATGTAAGGAATGTGTAAGTATAGACAAAAGTAAGTGGCTTGATTATTATATTTAGAGGCAATTAATTTTGTATTCCTAAAAGTTCAATGAGGAAGGATTTGATAAAGGAGAAGCATAATTGTGGTGGTTTAGTAGGACATTTTGTAATAGATAAGATAGTAGCATTGATGACTGAATATTATTTCTAGCTGTAGATGTATAAGGAAATAAAGAAGTATGTTTAGAGTTACAAATTTTATCAAGTTGCAAAGGGCAACAATCAAAATATTGGGATGTATAAGGCATTGCCAGTTCTAGAGAGACCTTGGAAGGATATCAATATAAAGTATGATTCTATATTTGTGATAGTTGACAAATTTTCTAAGATAGTACATTTCATAGCATGTAAGAAGATAAATTATATAGTACATGTAGTTGATCTATTTTCAATGAAGTTGTAAGCTTGCATCACTTTCCAAATAGTATAGTATCAAATAAAGACACTAAATTTGTTGGTTACTTTTGGAAGCCATTATGGAGGAAGATGAAAATACAATTGAAGTTCAATTTATCATATCACCCATAAACATATGGATAAATAGAGGTCATGAACACGAGTCTAGGAAATTTTTTAAGATGTTTAGTAGGAGCGAAATTAGGAAATTGGGATACAATTTTGGCACAAGCTAAATTTTCTTGTAATAATTTAGTGAATAGAAGTACAAAAAAACACCATTTGAGATAGTATATGGTAGAAACCCCAAGAACATATCAAGATTGAGAGATATCAATAATGAGGAGAAGAGGAGTGTAGAAGCAAAAGAATTTATAGATCACATGAAGCAAGTGCATGAAGAGGTAAAATATTATTTGGAAAAGATAAATTCTGAGTACAAGAAGAAGAATGATGAGAAGAGAAGACATGAAGATTTTTGTAGTAGGTGATGAAATAATGGTATATTTGAGGAAGGAGAGATTTTATGTTGGAACATACAATAAGTTGAAGATGAAGAAGTTTGGACCTTGCAAGATTGTCAGGAACTTTGACTCAAGAAAAACATAGGAAATGGAACTACCAAAAGGTTTGGGTATATCACTAGTGTTTAACATCATAGATTTGTGTAAGTATCATGAAAGTGAGTTGGAAGAAGGTAGGACAAAATAAAATTGGAGAAAATAAATACTAGAAGAGTAGGAAGAATAAATTGAGGAGATACTTGATAGTAGAATTAGAAAGAGAACCAAGAAAAAAATATATGAAGAGTATTTTGGTTGATTGAAGACTCAAAATCATGGATATCTACAACTAAGGTGAACCATTTGTTGAACACACCAAGATACTAAGAGGGGGGGGTAAATTAGTATCTAAACAAAATTCAAATCCTCCATAGTAGATTAAAACTTAAACATTATAGCATCAACATAAACATGAAAGATCAACATAATGCACATCAACACATAACACCAGATATACGTGGAAAACCAAAGAAGGGAAAAACCATGGTGAGGATTAACTCACAATATATGAAGCTCAAAATTACAACTTTGTTTTAGGACTACAACTCAAGGAAGCTACTACTCCCTGTTGACTTTATTTTAGGGCTACAACCCAATGAAGCTATTACTCCCTGAAGACTTTGTTTTAGGGTCACTCCCAAGGAAGCTACAACTCCCTGTTGACTTTGTTTTAGGGCTACAACCCAAGGAAGCAACTACTCCCTGAACTAAGAATGAACTCAGTAAAGATTACAGCATGACAGTCCTTTTACTGTCAAAAAACTGACGTTAAAGCTCACACCTTTGATGATTGCAATTTTACCTCTTATCTCTTCTTTTGATGATTGGATCAGTTAGGCACATTTTTCACTTCCCTCCTATTGCAAAAATGTCATCAAGATGATTTAGGACAACCCTTATTAATACTATTGAACTACACCAGACAACTGAGAGGGGGGGTGAATCAGTTGTCCTAAAACTTTTAACCAAATATAATCATCAACTTATCAATTACTTATATTCAGATATAACCATGAAAGCATTAGATGAGAAGCTTAACACAAAAGCATAAACAACACAGGAGACACCAAATTTTTATGTGGAAAACCCTAAAAAGGAAAAACCGCGGTGGGTGTTAGCCCACAGAAAAATATAAGTTATATCAATATCAAAAACAAAGGCTCACTACCCAAATTGCTCACTGCAAAGAAAGGCTCATTGCCTATGGATGGCTCACTGCCAAAGGAAGGCTCACTGCCAAAAGGTTGAACTGAGATAACAACAACTACTCCATGCCCAGGTTCAGTTCCATTGAAGCACAAAACACCTATGCTCTACTCTGCTATCTTTACTTTATCTTCGCATCTTCGCACTTGGATACATTTTCATGACTTAATTACAAGTATTTATACACTACATCAACCTTGGAATGATCATCAAGGTTGGCATTACAATCATCAACCGTTGGAACAATCTCTAAGGTCGGCATTACAAACATACATAAAATAGGTCTAGACCTAATACAAATTTAGCTAAGTAAAAGATGTAAAAATGTATGTAGATCACACCACACCTTAGCTGGGACTCAAACACAATCTTCCATGCTACAACACGCTATGACAATCTTCGATGCATCTTCATAGATGATGAATTCAACCAGGTCGGCTAAGGCTGATGTTAACACAAGTATTCTCAAGAACACGCTTCATGCACGATCTAAATTCTACCTTGCAGACCAATCCAAATGTAGGAGCATGATTAGGAGACATCCACAAGCACATTGTAATCACCAGGAACACCTACATGATCTCTAATAACTTATTCAATAAGATTCTTCAAACCGGAGCACAAGAACAACACTGTCAGCCACTGTCATGAGTAAAAGATAACTTGCAGACCACCAAATCATGAACCATTACACATGAAGACATTTAACATCATCACAAACTTACTTCCAGAACCGTAGACCAAAATACTTCAATGTGGAGGAATGCGGAGCAAAACACTTTCACGCTATCACCACCAAACACAGAAAAAGTTGTTTTCACTCTGGTGATCATAACTCACTCAATTATTCATATCGGAGGCTCAAACTTAGAATATGACATCTTCAGACAGGCTTCTAAATAACTTCCAATTTGTAGGTAAAGATATTTATTCTACAGGAAATGCGGAGCATTCTTTTGGACTGTTCTACATGTAATGCACTGTTTCTACTGCAACATATTGTTATCACTGGAGGGGCTAATTTTCTCAATATCCTCAACAAAGTAAGAGCACAGTTGACACCAATGACAACACAGATATGTTGACATCAATGACAACACCGATTAGGCACATACTTGTAACAAATACTTCTTCTCTTTCTCCTTCAATCGCACATCATAATGCATATAATATTCATTATGTTCTTCACATACTCATATTCACAATCATAACTCACCTAGATCAACCAAGTTTACAATATATACATGACATCACATTGATTTCATTACAAGTTGGCCAATCCAATAAGAATATTACATTTTACAAGTCAGACAGAGATCGCACAACATAAAACATGTAGAGGGAAAGCTCTAACATGAACTACACTCTACTCCAGGAAGAGACACATACTTTGTAGATCCCAACACATGCTTATCCCGGTCCTAAACATCCTTCATAGCAACATCTTTCAAGGAATAACATCCACACACTTCAAACATTTGAGATATATCACCCTTAAGCAAAAACACTTGAAGCTTGTAGCACATCGGTCTTTGCAATCTTGGTGGTACTCATGAATGATTAAATATTACTTGTTCTTCTTACAGATGAGTCGGCAAGACCTACACTGTTGGCAATATGTGTTGTCATTGATGTCAACACTTAGAGTCAGGTCAACACTTAGTTTGTGATGATGATATACCAGTATAGTAATAGAGATGCAGTGAGATACATTGATGTTCCTGATGTTCATGGTTGGATGTCATGCCCTGATCAGTGACAAGTCAAGTTGTTTTGAGCATGCCTGTGGTCAACAAAGATTATTTCATGATGAAATATTAAGATGGGAATTAGAAGCACTAAGGTTCAATGATGAAATATTAAAATGGGAATTATAAGCACTAAGATGAATGATGATACATTAAGATGGGAATTAGAAGCTATACTGAGGATGAAAAGATGAACTATTGATGACCTGTGGCATGTTGTATGATCCTTCTTGTTGTTCCTAAGGATGTATGTGATGTTATATGAAGGTTTTGGCCTCTGGAAGTTGGTGAAGGTCTCTGCTGCAGAGAATTACCTGAAAGATTGCTTGGTAAAATGCTCCACATTCCTCTGCATTTGAAGATATGGTCATGTGGTTCAGAAGTTAAGTTCAATATGATGTAAAGGTGCTAAATCCAAAGTTTCAAATTATTTGTCCCTCTGCAAAGAAACTTATGAAAGACAAAGTTTCGGTCTGTGCTCTGGTGGAATCAAGTGATGATGAAGACTATTTGGAATACTTTGCATTCCTCCGTAGTGATAGATATGGCTATGCAGTTTTGAGGATGTGTTCATAGTAGTATATGTGTGCATCCATATGAGTTTCAAGTGTTTTGAAGGTCCGCAAGCTTAGTTTTCAAATGACAGTTGTGATAAAGATAGTTCTAGATGCCTAGTTGTTCTCAGAACATATGCTCATGATGTGCGCCAACTTGTGGCATGAAATAGTACATTGACTGTTGGAAGATGGTCTTGATGATCTTGTGTTGTCTCTAGTTTCTCTGTAAGGTGTTTTTATGCTCTCTTCAGAACTGGCTGAGGTCCAAAATGATGCTATTGCCAGGCTATGCCTTTGTCTGGCTGACTAAAGAATGTTGAAGGTATGTGCCACAATGTTGTTGTTGTGCAAAGTTCAAGGAAGGTTTGGAGATGTTGTATAGGTCTTGTCGACTCATCTGGAAGAAGAATAAGCCATTTTTAATCATCATGAGTATCACCAAGATTATGAAGACCGATGTGCTACATGCTTCACGTTTTCTTGTTTAAGGGCGACCAAATTCAAATTTGTGAAGCGTACGGATGTTACTCCTTGAAGAATGATGTTGTGAAGAATGTTTAGGACCGGACTAAGCATGTATTGGGATTTGCAAGGTGTGTGGTTCCTTCTAGAGTAGCGCGTTATTCATGATAGGGATTTCCCTATGCATGTTTCATGTTGTGATCTCTAGCTGACTTGTAAAATGTAATACTCTTGTTGTATTGGTCGACTTGTAATGAAATCAATGTAATATTATGTATATATTTTAAACCTAGTTGGTCTAGGTGAGGTATGATTGCAAAAATGAAAATATGAAAGTGTGAAGAACAGAGTATGAATATCATATGCATTATGATGTGCGACTGAAGGAGAAAGAGCAGAAGTGTTAGAGGCTCTCCTAATTCATCTTGAAGACATTTCTATGAAAGGAAGGAAGTGAAGAGTATGCCTAATTGATCCAATCATCAGAAGAGGCTGAATTGCAATCATCGAAGGTGTGAGCTTTAATGTCAGTTGTCAAGCAGTAGAAGGACTGTCATACTATGATCATCTCTAATTTTGTTCTCAGATCAAGGAGTTTTTCTTCCTTGGGTTGTATCCCTAAAACAAAGTCTACAGGGAGTTGTAGCTTCTTTGGGAGTGACCCTAAAACAAAGTCTTCAAGGAGTTGTAGCTTCCTTGGGTTGTAGCCCTAAAACAAATTCAGCAAGGAGTAGTAGCTTCCTTGGGTTGTAGCCCTAAAACAAAGTTGTAACTTTGAGCTTCATATACAGTGAGTTAATCCTCACCATGGTTTTTCCCTTCTTGGGTTTTCCATGTACATCTGGTGTTGTGTGTTGATGTGCATTGTTTTGATCTTTCATGTTTATGTTGATGATGTAATACTTAAGTTTTAATCTGCTCAAGAGGATTTGAAGTTTGTTTAGATACTGATTCACCCCATTCTCAGTATCCTAGTGTCTTCAACAATTGGTATCAGAGCCAAGCTACTCTAAAGAAGCTTAACTGCTTGAGGAAGGTCTGGGATGGCTATTAAATGGATCTCTCAAGGTACCTATGTTTGATGGAACAAATTATTCCTTTTGGAAGCTAAGGATGGAAAACTACCTATCTTCTCTAGGGTATGGCATTTGGCAATCAGTTAAGAAGGGTTACATTGTTCCTGCTAGTGATCCTACATATGCAGATGAGATTAAGTTGTATGATAACACTTCCAAGGCAAAGAATGTTATCATGAATGGGCTAGCTAATTCAAAACTTGTGAAGGTAATGGGTTGTACATCTTCTTAGGATGTCTGGAATAAACTTAAAAGCATTTATGAAGGAGATAGTAAAGTGAAGCAAGCCAAGATGCAAATTTTCAAGAGCAATTTTGAAACCTTGAGGATGACAGAAGATGAAGACATTTCTGGTTACATGCTCTAGGTGGATGAAATATTCAATGGCATCAAAGGTCTTGGTTGGGAAGTGAAAGAAGATGAGATTATGAAAAAGGTTTTGAGAACTCTTCCTAAATCTTATAGTCACAAGGTGTTTGCCATTTGGAAATCTCAGGATTTGAATAAATACACAATAGATCAATTATTTGGCTCTCTCACAACCTTTGAAATGAGATAATTTGACAAAGGTGCTCTAAAGAAGGAAGCAACATTCAAAGCAAGTAAAAAGACAGAAGATGAAGAAGTTGATTAAGATGATGACCTAGATGAGGTAAATTACCTTTCAAATGTTTCAATTGTGGAAAGATTGGTCATTTTGCTTCTAAATGCCCTTTTAAAGAATCAAGGGGTAGTAACAAGAGAGGCAAGTTCAAAAGAACCCTGTATTCCATAAAGAGTAGTTGTTCTTTAGAAGATGAGGATCATGAAAATTTAAATTATGAAACACTTTTCTTGGCCTTGAATGATGGTGATAAAAATGATGATATTTAAAAATGTGTAAATACAGATACCTTGCAAGCTGATCAAAATAATGATAGATCAATGGTTGTATGGACTGCCTTTCATGCAAAAGAAGAAGCCAAGGCTTGGCTAATTGATAGTGGTTTCTCTAATCATATGACTGGTGACAAGGAGAAATTTATCAACCTTAAGAAGTGGAATGGTGGAGCTATTAAGTTTGGTGGTGATGAGTCAACACAAATATGTGGAAAGTGTGCTATAACTATTGATGGGAAGAACAAGACTGAGGATGTCCTCTATGTCAAAGGGCTAAAGCACAATTTGTGTAGTGTCAGTTAGATGTGTAGTAAAGGATAAAATCTTACCTTTCATGCCAAAGGTTGTGAAATTAGGAAGGAAGGGTCCAAAAAACTAGTTACAAAAGGCATCAAGTCATATGGTGATATCTATCATCTGAAGGAGGTAAATGGAAGAACATGCTTATTGGCTTAATCTAGTGAGTGTTGGTTATGGCACAAAAGAATGGGACACATTAACTTTGATAATATGGTAAATATTAGCTCTATTCAGGTGGTGAGAGATATACCCAAGATAACCAAGCCTGCATACACACTATGCAAGGAATACCAAATGGGAAAGTAGACAAAGACAAATTACAAGAGCAAGGAGTATTCTTCTTCAACACCATTGGAGCTAATTCACACTGACCTCTGTGGTCCCACAAAAATAAAGAGTCAACAAGGTGAAAGGTATTTCATGTTGCTTATTGATGATTATTCTAGAATGACTTGGGTTACTTTCTTAAGAGAAAAATCAAGAAGCCTTTGATAAGTTCAAGATTTTCAAAGCTATAGTTGAGAATGAAATGGATGCTAAGATCAAGTGCTTGAGGTCTAATAGAGGAGATGAGTTTACTTCAAACGAATTTGAAAAGTTTTGTGAAGATCATGTCATTAGGAGACATCTGTCAGCTCCCAGGACCCCTTAGCAAAATGGGGTAGTGGAAAGAAAGAATAGGATTGTGCAAGAAATGGCTAGGGCAATGTTGAAAGATGCAAATCTGCCTGACATGTACTAGAAGGAAGCAGTTCACACTGTTGTCTATCTGATCAACAGAGTACAATTCAAGGTCAATAGCACTAAGACCCCTTATGAGCTATGGTATGGAAGACCTCCCACTGTCAAATACCTCAGGATCTTTAGTGGCAAATGCTATATTAGAAGAGATGAAGAAGACCTAGTAAAGTTTGATTCAAGAAGTGATGAGGGGATATTTCTTGGTTACTCAACCAGAAGCAAGTCCTATATGTGCTACAACAAGAGATTGGGGAAGATGATTGAAAGCACAAAGGTCAAAGTAGATGAAGATTTGTATTTGATCTCACAAGAACCAGAGGACTTTGGATCTGATAGTTTTCCATGCATTGAAGATGAAGAAGAAGAAGAGAAAGAAGAAAAGGGACAAGAACTAGAGCAGATACCCAAGACTCCAACAAAGTATGTTTAGAAGAACCATTCAACAGATCAAATCATTGGGGACAAGAATAAAGGTGTGCTGACCAAGAGAAGTCTTGCAAAAGCATATGAGCAGGTAAACTTGTGTTTATTATCAAAGATAGAACCCAAAACATTTGTTGATGCTAGAAAAGATGATGGATGGATAAAGGCAATGGAAGAAGAATTGAATTAGATAGAGAAGAATTAGACATGGGAATTGGTTCCCAGACTAGCCAATAAGAATGTTATAGGAACAAAGTGGGTGTTTCAGAACAAGCTGAATGAAGATGGGGAAGTTGTGAGGAACAAAGCAAGATTGGTGTGTAAGGGCTATTCTCAAGTTGAAGGCATTTATTTTGAAGAGACCTTTGCTCCAGTAGCCATGATGGAGGCAATCAGGATGCTTCTTGCCCTTGCTGCTCATAAGAACTTCAAAGTTTATCATATGGATGTCAAGTTAGCATTTTTGAATGGTGGTCTAGAGGAATAAGTTTGCATTGAGCAACCAGATGGTTTCCTGATATCAGAAGATCTGGACATGGTGTGTAGACTCAAGAAAGCTTTGTATGGTCTCAAGCAAGCACCTAGAGCTTGGTATGCTAGGTTGGATAAGTACTTACTTCAGAAAGGATTCAAGAAAGGTACCATAGATAGTAACCTTTACATCAAGGAAGAAGGAGATATGATATTGATAGTTGCAATATATGTTGATGACATCATCTTTGGTGGAAATGATGATGTGTAAAAGGTTTACAAAAGAGATGCAAAAAGATTTTGAAATGTCTATGATTGGTGAGATGTCTTTCTTCCTTGGGCTTCAAATTACTCAATTAGATGATGGTATCTTTATTTCTTAGGCTAATTATGTTAGAGATATGTTGAAGAAGTTTGGTATGGAGGATTCAAAACTAGTGAGTACTCCTATGGTCACTAGATGTCACTTGAGCAAGAATGATGAGTCTCCAGAGGTTGATCAAACTTCCTATAGATCTATGATTAGAGGATTGTTGTACTTGACTTCTTCTAGACCTGATATTATGCATGCAGTATGTGTGGTTTCCATATATCAAGCTAATCCCAAGAAAACACATGAGAATGCAGTGAAAAGAATATTTAGGTACTTGAATGGAACTCTGGATTATGGCTTATGGTATGCAAGAGGTAATGATTTTGATCTGAGTGCCTACACTGATGTTGATTGGGCTGGTTGTGTTGATGATAGAAGAAGTACAAGTGGTGGTGCTTTCTTTTTAGGAAGTAGATTGGTTTCATGGCGTAGAAAGAAACAAGATTCAATGTCATTATCAATTACAGAGGCAAAGTATATTGCAGCAGCATCCTACTATACACAAGTGTTGTGGATTAAGCAAACCCTGAAGGATATCAAGGTACTGTATGATGAGCCTATTCCTATTTTGTATGATAACACAAGTGCTATCAATATTTCCAAGAATCCAGTGATGCATTCTAGAACGAAGCATATAGAAATTAGGTATCATTTTTGAGAAAGAAGGTTGTAGATAAGGAAGTAAGGTTGGAATATGTTACAACAAAGGATCAAATTGCAGATATTTTCACAAAGGCTCTTGCAAAGGATACTTTTGAAGATCTTTGGTAGAGGTTAGAGGTAACTGTCCCTCCTTCATCTTGCTAGATCTGCATAGTGGTGCATCTGTCCAGGGGGAGTTCATGCTATATCTTTTTCCTGGACTAATGGTGGCTACCTCTCAGGGGGAGTGGGTAGTGGTTGTTTCTAATAGGGGGAGCCCTGAGTTATGTATGAACATCAAAGGAGGAGAAAGTTAAATATGAATCTTAAGGGGAAAAGTTTGTGCCCTAAGGGAAAGAAGTAGTTGCCCTTTGTCCTTGATGTCAAAGGGGAGAGAGAGAAATGTACATCAAAAGGGAAGTATGTGTTTCCATCAATGACAAAGAGGGAGATTGTTGGCAATATGTGTTTTCATTCATGTCAACGCTTAGAGTGAGGTTAGCACTCAGTTTGTGATGGTGATATACCAGTATAGTAATAGAGATGTAGTGAGATACAGTGATGTTCCTGATGTTCATGGTTGGATGTCATGCCTTGATCATTGACAAGTCAAGTTGTTTTGAGCATGCTTTTAGTTAGCAAAGATGATTTCATGATGAAATGTTAAGATGGAAATTAGAAGCACTGAGATTCAATAATGAAATATTAATATGGGAATTAGAAGCACTAAGATGAATGATGATACATTAAGATGGGAATTAAAAGTTATGCTGACGATGAAAAACTGTTGTTGATGACCTGTGGCATGTTGTATGATCCTTCATGTTGTTCCTAAGGATGTATGTGTTGTTATATGAAGGTTTTGGCCTCTAGTGAAGGTCTCTGCTGCAGAGAATTGCCTAAAAGATTGCCTAATAAAATGCTTTACATTCCTCCACATTTGAAGATATGGTCATTTGGTTCAGAAGTTAAGTTTAGTATGATGTAAAGGTGCTAAATCCAAAGTTTTAGATAATTTGTCCTACAGTGAAAGTTATGAAAGATAAAGTTTTGGTCTGTGCTCTGGTAGAATCAAGTGATGATGAAGACTATTTGGAATACTCTACATTCCTTCTCAGTGATAGATATGGCTGTGCAGTTTTGAGGATATGTTCATAGTAGTATATGAGTGCATCCATATGAGTTTTAGGTGTTTTGGAGGTCTGCAAGCTTAGTTTTCAAATGACAGTTGTGATAAAGATAGTTATGGATGCCTAGTTGTTCTAGGACATATACTGATGATGTGCGCCAACTTGTTGTGGCATGAAATAGTACATTGACTAATGGAAGATGGTCCTGATGATCTTGTGTTGTCTCCAGTTTCTCTGCAAGGTGTTTTTCTCCTCTCTCTGGAACTGGCTGAGGTCTGGAATGATGATATTGCCAGGCTATGCCTCTGTCTGGCCGACTGAAGAATATTGAAGGTATGCACCACAATGTTGTTGGTGTGTGGAGTTCAAGGAATGTTTGGAGATGTTGTATAGGTCCTGCTGACTCATCTAGAAGAAGAACAAGTAATGTTTAATCATTCATGAGTACCACCAAGATTGTGAAGACCGATGTGCTACATGCTTCATGTTTTCTTGCTTAAGGGTGACCTAATTCAAATTTATGAAGCGTATAGATGTTAATCCTTGAAGAATATTTAGCACTAGACTAATCATGTATTGGGATCCACAAGGCGTGTGGTTCCTTCTAGAGTAGCATGTTGTTCATGATAGGGCTTGCCCTATGCATGTTTCATGTTGTGATCTTTGGCCAAATTGTAAAATGTAATACTTTTGTTGTATTGGCTGACTTGTAATGAAATAAATGTAATCTCATGTATCTATTGTAAACCAAGTTAGTCTAGGTGAGGTATGATTGCGAAAATGAAAATATGAGAGTGTGAAGAATAGAGTATGAATATCATATACATTATGATGTGTGACTGAAGGAGAAAGAGTAGAAGTGTTAGAGGCTGTCCTGATTCATCTTGAAGAAATTCTATGATAGGAGGGAAGTGAAGACTGTGCCTAATTGATCTAATCATCAGAAGAAGCTTAATTGTAATCATCAAAGGTGTGAGCTTCAATGCCAGTTTTCAAGTAGTAGAAGGATTATCATATTGTAATCACCTCTAAGTTTTTTCTCAGATCAAGGAGTAGTTGCTTCCTTGGGTTGTATCCCTAAAATAATGTCTGTAGGAAGTTGTAGCTTCCTTGGGAGTGACCCTAAAATAAAGTCTTCAGGGAATTGTAGCTTCCTTGGGTTGTAGCCCTAAAACAAAGTCAGCAGGGAGTAGTAGCTTCCTTGGATTGTAGCCTTAAAAAAAATTTATAATTTTGAGCTTCATATATTGTGAGTTAATCTTCACCATGGTTTTTCCCTTGTTGGTTTTTCCACATACATCTGGTGTTGTGTGTTGATGTGCATTGTGTTGATCTTTCATGTTTAGGTTGATGTTGTAATGCTTAAGTTTTAATCTATTTTGGAGGATTTGAAGTTTTTTTAAATAATGATTAACCCCCCCTCTCAATATCCTAGTGTGTTCAACATACACAACATCTCCAAACACTCCTTGACCTCCACACAACAACAACTTTGTGGCACACATCATTAACATTCCTCAGTCGACTAGGAAAGAACATAACCCAACAACACCATCATTCTGGACCACATCCAGTTCTCGAGAGAGCAGAAAACACCTAGAAGAGCAATAGGAAACATCACAAGATCATCAGGATCATCTTCCATCAATCAATTTACCATTTCAAGAAACAACAAGTTGGCGCACATCATCAGCATATATTCTGAGAACAACTAGGCATATGGAACTCACTGTCACACATCTGTTATTTGAAAACTAAACTTGTGGACCTCCAAAACATATGAAACTCATATGGATGCACTTATACACTGCTCTGAACATCTCCTCAAAACTACATAGTTATATCTATCTCTCCTCAAATGCAGAGCATTCCAATAGGCCTTCATCATCACTTTACTCTACTAGAGCATAGACCGGAACCTTGTCACTTATAACTTTCACTGCAGAGGAGAAAATGATCTAAGACTTTGGTTTTAACACCTTTACAGCATACTGAACATAACCTCTGAACCGCATGACCATATCTTCAAATGTGGAGGAATGCAAAGCATTTTACCAGGCAACTTCCTGCAGCAGAAACCTTCACCAACTTCCAAAGGCCAAAACCTTCATATAACAGCACATACATCCTTAGGAATAACAAGAAGGATCATACAACATGCCACAGGTCATCAAAAACATCTTCTCATCCCCAGCATAGCTTCTAATTCCCATCTTAATATATCATCATTCATCTTAGTGCTTCTAATTCCCATCTTAATATATCATCATGAAATCATCTCTGCGGACCACAAACATGCACAATACAACTTTAATTGACACTAATCAAGGCATGACATCCAACCATGAACATCAACAACCCACTATGAACATCAGGAACATCACTGAACATCACCAACCCTGAATATCAGTATCATCACTTCATCTCACTGCATCTCTGTTACTACACTAGTATATCATCATCAAAAACTGAGTGTTGACATCAATGACAACACATATTGCCAACAATCTCCCCCTTTGTCATTGATGGCAACACACACAGACCTGCTCATTCTCCCCATTAGATGCATATTTCTCTCTCTCCCCCTTTGACATCAAGGACAAAGGGCAACTACTTCTCCCCCTTAGGGCACAAACTCTCCCCCTAGGGTACACATTTTCATAACTTTCTCCTCCTTTAATGTTCATACACTTTTTCTTGAAGCAAATCACTGACTCCCCCTATCAACACCAACCACTACTTGCTCCCCCTGAGAGGTAGCCATCATCAATCTAGGAAAAAGATATAGAATGAACTCCCGGTAGACAGATGCACCACTAAGCATCTAGCAAGAAGGAGGGGCAATTACCCCTAACCTTTGCTAGAGATACTCAAAAGTGTCCTTTGTAAGAGCCTTTGTGAAAATGTCTGCAATCTAATCCTTTGTTGGAACATATTCCAGCTTCACTTTCTTCTCTACAACCTTCTCTCTCAAAAAGTGATACCTGATTGATATATGCTTGGTTCTAGAATGTATCACTGGATTCTTAGAAATATTGATAGAACTTGTATTGATCACACAAAATAGGAATAGGCTCATCATACAGTACCTTGATATCCTTCAAAGTTTGCTTCATCTACAAAGCTTGTGTGCAATAGGATGCTGCTACAATATACTCTACTTATGTAGTTGATAAAGTCATTGAATCTTGCTTCTTTCTCTACCATGAAACCAATATGTTTCCTAAAAAGAATGCACCACCACTTGTACTTCTATCATCAACACAACCAGCCCAATCAACATTAGTGTAAGCACTTAGATCAAGTCATTACCTATGGGCTACCATAATCCATAAATTGGAGTTCCCTTCAAGTATCTAAATATTCTTTTCATTGTCTTCTCATGTGTTTGCTTAGGATTACCTTGATATCTGGCAACCACACATACTGCATGCATAATATCAGGTCTAAAAGTAGTCAAGTACAGCAATCCTCTAATCATAGATCTATAGAGAGTCTAATCAACCTCTGAAGACTCATCATTCTTGCTCAAGTGACATCTAGTAACCACAGGAGTATTTACTGGTTTGAAATCTTCCATACCAAACTTCTTCAACATTTCTCTAACATACTTATCTTGAGAAATAAAGATACCATCATCTAGTTGAGTAATTTGAAGTCCAAGGAAGAAAGACATCTCACCAATTATAGATATCCCAAACTCTTTATGCATCTCCTCTGCAAAACTCTTACACATATCATCATTTCTACCAAAGATGATGTCATCAACATATACTGCCACTATCAATATCATATCTCCTTCTTCCTTGATGTAAAGATTACTATCTGCAATACCTTTCTTGAAGCCCTACTGAAGTAAGTACTTATCCAATCTAGCATACCAAGCTCTAGGTGCTTGTTTGAGACCATACAAAGCTTTCTTGCGTCTACACACCATGTTCGGATCTTCTGATATCTAGAAACCATCTGGTTGCTTAATGTAGACTTCTTCCTCTAGATCACCATTCAAAATGTTGACTTGACATCCATCTAATAAACCTTGAAGTTCTTGTGACAAGCAAGGGAAAGAAACTTCATGAATGCCTCCATCCTAGCTACCAGAGAAAAAGTCTCCTCAAAATCAATGCCTTCAACTTGAGAATAGCCCTTGCACACCAATCTTGCTTTGTTCCTTACAACTTCACCATCTTCATTCAGCTTATTCTAGAACACCCACTTTGTTCCTATGGAATTCTTATTGGTTGGTCTGAGAACCAATTCCCATGTTTGA
Organism: Cunninghamia lanceolata; assembly: GCA_027924645.1. Lineage (NCBI taxonomy): Eukaryota > Viridiplantae > Streptophyta > Pinopsida > Cupressales > Cupressaceae > Cunninghamia > Cunninghamia lanceolata. The sequence goes on along the minus strand of BSBN01001182.1, from coordinate 2,947,989 downwards.
TTCTTCTCTATCTAATTCAATTATTTTCCATTGCCTTCAACCATCCATCACCTTTGCTAGCATCAGTAAACATTTTGGGCTCTACCTTTGACACTAAACACAAATTCACCTGCTCACTTTCCTTTGCAAACCTTCTCCTAGTCTGCACACCTTCATTCTTATCTCCAATGATCTGATCTTTTGAATGGTTCCTTTGGACATACTTTGTTGGAGTCTTAAGGGTCTGGTCTGGTGCTTGTTGCTTCTCTTCTTTCTCTTCTTCTTCTTCAGTACAGGGAAATATATCAGATCCGCAGTCCTCTGGTTCTTGTGAAATCTAATACAAGTCTCCATCCACCTTGACATTTGGGTGTTCAATCATCTTTCCCAACCTCTTGTTGTAGGATCTATAGGCCTTGCTTCTGGTTGAGTACCAAGAAAGATCCCTTCATCACTTCTTGAATCAAACTTTCCTAGGTCTTCTTCATCTCTTATGATATAGCATTTGCTACCAAAGATCCTGAAGTATCTAACAGTGGGAGGTCTTCCATACCATAGCTCATAAGGGGTCTTAGTGCTATTGACCCTTAGTTGTACTATGTTAGTCAAATAGATAACAGTGTGAACTGCTTCCTTCCAATACATGTCAGATAGATCTGCATCTTTCAACATTGCCCTAGCCATCTCTTGCATAGTCCTATTCTTCCTTTCTACTACCATATTCTTCTGAGGGGTTCTAGGATCAGACAGATGTCTCCTAATGCCATGATCTTCACAAAACCTTTCAAATTCATTTGAAGTAAACTCACCTCCTCTATTAGACCTCAAACACTTGATCTTAGCATCCATTTCATTCTCAACTATAGCTTTGAAAATCTTAAACTTATCAAAGGCTTCTAATTTTTCTCTTAAGAAAGTAACCCAAGTCATTATAGAATAATCATCAATAAGGAACATCAAATACCTTTCACTTTGTTGACTCTTTATTCTTGTGGGGCCACATAGGTCAGTATGAATCAACTCTAGTGGCATTGAAGAAGAATACTCCTTGCTCTTGAAATTTGTCTTTGTCTGCTTTCCTATTTGACATTCCTTACATAATGTGTTTGCAAGCTTGGTTATCTTGGGCATATCTCTCACCACATGAATAGAACTAATCTTTACCATATTAACAAAGTTGATGTGTCCCATTTTTTTGTTCTATAGCCAATACTCACTGGATTGAGCCAATAAACATGTTCTTCCATTTACCTCCTTCAGATGATAGATATTACCATATGTCTTGATGCCTTCTGCAACTAGTTTTTCAGACCCTGCCTTCCTGATTTCACAACCTTTGGAATGAAAGGTAAGATTGTATCCTTTATTGCACATTTGACTAACACTGAGAATTTTATGCTTTAACCCTTTGACATAGAGAATATCCTCGGTCTTGTTCTTCCCATCAATAGTTATAGCACCCTTTCCACAGATTTGTGTTGATTCATCACCACCAAACTTAACAGCTCCACCATTCTACTTCTCAATACTGATAAACTTCTCCTTGTCACTGATCATTTGGTTAGAACAACCATTGTCAATTACCCAAGTATTGGATTCTTCTTTTGCATGAAAGGAAGTCCATACAACCATTGATTTTTCATTATCTTGATCATTTTGCAAGGTATCAGACTTTTTACAATTCCCAAAATCATATTTTTTGTCACCAACATTCAAAGCCATGAAAAGTGTTTCATCATTTGAATCATCATGATCCTCATCTTTTGAAGAAAAATTGCTCTCTATGGAATACAAACTTCTTTTGAACTTGTCTCTCTTGTTACTACCCCTTGATTCTTTGAAAGGACGTTTAGAAGTAAAATGACCAATTTTCCCACAATTGAAACATTTGAAAGGTAACTTACCTTTGTATTTGTCAGTGCCCTTATTCAATCTTCTTACAAATTATGTCTCTACCTCATCAAGGTCATCATCTTGATCAGTTGCTTTATCTTCTATCTTCCTACTTTCTTTAAATGTTGCTTCCTTCTTTGGAACACCTTTGTCAAATTCTCTCATTTCAAAGGTTGTGAGAGCACCAAATAATTGATCTACTATATATATATTCAAATCTTGAGTCTCCTCAATAGCAAATACCTTATGACTATAAGATTTAGGAAGAGTTCTCAGTACCTTCTTCACAATCTCATCTTCTTTCACTTCTCTACCAAGACCTCTAATGCCATTAACTATTTCATCCACCTGGAGCATGTAGCTAGAAATGTCTTCATCTTCTGTCATCCTCAGGGTCTCAAATTTGCTCTTGAAGATTTGCATCTTGGATTGCTTTACTTTACTATCTCCTTCATAAATGATTTTAAGTTTTACCAAGACCTCCTTAGCAGATTTACAACCCATTACCTTTACAAGTTCTAAATTAGCTAGCCCACTCATAATAACATTCTTTGCCTTGGCATTATTCTAATACAACTTAATCTCATCTGCATCTGTAGGATCACTAGTAGGAGCAGTGTAACCCTTCTTGACTGATTGCCAAATACCATACCCTAGAGAAGATAGATAGTTTTCCATCCTTAGCTTCCAGAAGGAATAATTTGTTCCATCAAACATAGGTGCCTTGTGAGATCCATTGTATGAGCCATCCCAGACCTTCCTCAAGCAATTAATCTTCTTTTGAGTAACCTGGCTCTGATACCAATTGTTGAACACACCAGGATACTAAGAGGGGGGTGAATCAGTCTCTAAACAAACTTCAAATCATCCGGAGCATCTTAAAACTTAAACATAACAACATCAACGTAAACATCAAAGATCAACACAATGCACATCAACACATAACACCAGATATATGTGGAAAACCTGAGAAGGGAAAAACTATGGTGAGGATTAACTCACAATATATGATGCTCAAAATTACAACTTTGTTTTAGGACTACAACCCAAGGAAGCTACTACTCCCTACTGACTTTGTTTTAGGTCTACAACCCAAGGAATCTACTACTCCCTGAAGATTTTATTTTAGGATCACTCCCAAGGAAGCTACAACTCCTTGCTGACTTTGTTTTAGGGCTACAACCCAAGGAAAAAACTACTCCCTGAACTGAGAATGAACTCAGTAAAAATTACAGCATGACAGTCCTTCTACTATCTGAAAACTTACATTGAAGCTCATACCTTTGATGATTGCAATTCTACCTCTTCACTCTTCTTCTAATGATTGGATTAGTTAGGCACACTTTTCACTTCCCTACTGTCACAAAAATGTCATTAAGATGAATCCAGACAGCCCTTATTACTTCTGCTCTTTCTCCTTCAGTCGCACATTATAATGCATTTGTTCTTCACATACTCATATTCACAATCATACCTCACCTAGATCAACTAGGTTTACATTATATACATGAAATTACATTGATTCAATTACAAGTCAGCCAATACAATAAGAATATTACATTTTACAAGTCGGCTAGAGATCACACAACATAAAACATGTAAAGGGCAAGCTCTAACATGAACTACACGCTACTCCAAGAAGAGACACACACTTTACAGATCCCAACACATGCTTAGCCCAATCCTAAACATCCTTCACATCAACATCCTTCAAGGAATAACATTTGCACATGTCACAAATTTGAAATAGGTCACCCTTAAGCATGAACACATGAAGCTTGTAGCACATCGGTCTTTGCAATCTTGGTGGTACTCATGAATGATTAAACATTACATGTTCTTCTTCTAGATGAGTCAGAAGGACCTACACAACATCTCCAAACACTCCTTGACCTCCACACAACATCAACTTTGTGGCACACATCACTAACATTTCTTAGTTGGCTAGGCAAGAACATAACCCAGCAACACCATCATTCTGGACCACAACTAGTTCTAGAGAGAGTAGAAAACACCTTGTAGAGAAATAGGAAATATCACAAGATCATTAGGATCATCTTCCATCAGTCAATTTACCATTTCAAGCAACATTAAGTTGGCGCACATCATCAGCATATATTCTAAGAACAACTAGGTATCCAGAACTCACTGTCACACATCTATTATTTGAAAACTAAACTTGCGAACCTCCAAAACATCTGAAACTCATATGGATGCACTTATACACTTTTCTTAATATCTCCTCAAAACTACATAGCCATATCTATCACTACACAGAAATGCGGAGCATTCCAACAGGCCTTCATCATCACTTTACTTTGCCAGAGCATAGACTGAAACCTTGTCACCTATAACTTTCACTGCGGAGGAGCAAATGATCTGAGACTTCGATTTTAAAACCTTTACAACATACTAAGCATAACGTCTAAACTGCATGACCATATCTGCAAATGTGAAGGAATGCAGAGCATTTTACCAAGCAACTTCCTGCAGCAGAAACCTTCACCAAATTTCAGAGGCCAAAACCTTCATATAACAACACATACATCCTTAGGAACAACAGGAAGGATCATACAATATGCCATAGTTCACCAACAACTTCTTATCCTCAGCATAGCTTCTAGTTCCCATATTAATATATCATCATTCATCTTAGTGCTTATAATTCCCATCTTTATATATCATCATGAAATCATCTCTGTGGACTACAAACATGCTCAATACAACTTTACTTGACACTGATCAAGGCATGACATCCAACCATGAACATTGGAAACCCGTTATGAACATTAGGAACATCACTGAACATCAATATCATCACTGCATCTCTATTACTACACTCGTATATTATCATCACAAATTGAGTGTTGACCTCACTCTAAGTGTTGACATCATTGACAACGCATATTGCCAACACCATTTTGGTTTCTCTCTAGCCATCCCAAAGTGAGGGACTCACTTTTTCAATTACCTTGGGTGTTTGATGTAGGAGCATCCAAGGTGTAAGAGCAATCTTGCATCACCTAAAATATTTATTTTCATGTTTATTTTGTTTTACAAGTATTTTCTAATATTTATAGTGAATTGTGGCAATATTTAGTAGTTTTTAGGCATCACATTTACATTTCCCTCTTTCTAGCTTCAAGCTAGTCATTATAGGTACAATCATTAGGTTTTCATGTTGTATTTCACTACATTTGGATATTTTGCCATATTTTGGAATATACTACTAACTAATCATCTTAAACATCCCATTCAAATTCCATGCATTTTTATCACTGTATCCATGATTCTTATTCTAAAAGGGCCTTAATTGGACTATTCATTATATAATATAATGGTTGTCACATGGATTTGTACCCTATTTGAGCTTGATGCTCCAACAATCAAATGAAATAATGGGACTGATCTCAAGGTATGGGACCTTGCAAATGAGATCAGACCTCCAGATTGAGGGTTGGTTCCCTATCTAAATGCCTCACCAAGGAAAAGGGGAAAGAGAGAAAGTAACTAAAAACAAGCGGTGATACACCAAGATAAATGTGTAATCTCTAGATCAACACATATGCAAAGAGTAATCTCAAACAACAAGGAAGCATACACATCTCATAAACCCTAGCAGAGGTAAAGAGATAGAGTTGAATCCCACAAGGAACAAACATCCATAAGATGTAGATTCAAACATCCAGATTTACACAGTGCAGAATACACAAGGAGGTAAAAACTAGTTGTTCATATTGATTACAAAGGCAAAATTGATATAGAGGTAGCTATCAAAAGTTTAACAACCTTTTATATCTTAGAAATGAGTATATATCATTACAATTCCAATGTAGCAATCTGGACATGAAGGATGAATTCAACACGTTTTTCCAATCACCCATACCCTGCTATGTCATGCCATGTGGGTTGTACCAGGAAACCATGTCGATTCGAGATGTTTTCCCATACCTTGGTACAAAAAATTCATTGCAGAAGGTCCATCGTGTACCTGGGGTCACTGAGAATCCACCAACCAAGTTATTTTCCCTTTGAAAGGTCATTTATGGCCATTTGGAGGGTTGCTAGAGTGTCTCGTCATGTTACAAAACATTTGGAAGAAGTTCAAATTTCTAGGGGGTCATGGGAACCAAGAGAATAGAGGAATTGGGGACGCAGGGAAAAGGGGGTCATGCTAGGGAAAAGTTCTATCCCAGACTATGGGAGTGAGCAAAATAGTGGTCCAAAACATGTTCTAAGCCAAGAAAATGCTTTAACCTAGACACTGGAAGAGAACAAGATGAATTTGAGAAAAAGTTCTAGGGGGGGAAAGTACTGGCCCAAAAATTGGTGGAAGGTAGAAAAAGGAAGGGAATTTTGGGAAGACCAGGATTTTAAGGAAAAGGGAAATAGAGATAAAAGTTCCAAAGTTCCAACAAAACCCAAAAGTGCACCAAAATGCACAGGAAAGCACTGAACACTTAGAATTTTTCATCACCACTTGAGCCAACATCATGATGATGTCACAAACACACTTTGAAGATGAAGGAGCACACTTCCAAGGATCATAAGAACCACAAACAAAAGCAAAAGGGATGGAACGCCAAGAAAATGTTTCGGCTTGGACCATCCGCCTAGTCTAAGAAATTTTGAAAACCCACAAATGAATCAAAACACATAGGAAACGTCCCAAACTTGGAAAATATGGGATTTTAGTGGGGTCAACATATGAAGGGCACATGGGGAAGCCAAGGACAACACCAAGGAAGAAAATTATTGAATTTTGGCCCATTTAATGTTTCTTTCCTCAGATATTAGTGATGAGTTATATTCAACAATAAAACATAAGGGAAAAACATGTAACCAACATGGAGAAGACTATTTTAGTCTAAGGGACTAAAATAAGTCAACAATAACCTTACTTGAGTAGTGCACCAAATATTTGAATCTCATTCTAATTACTAAGGTTACTTATTTAATTTTAGGTCCTAAAGGGTCATTTATAGAACTGCCTTGAATTTTGAGACTCCTAGCTAGAGATACATGGTGTGAGCTAAATCTAGATGTTACCAAGGTGATACACCCGATTCTAAGCTAACTAAAGGTGAAATCATTTAATTTTTGGACCATTGATCTTATCGCATTCCTTTATTATGGTTTAATACATTTAGAAATGGTGCATATCATTTTACATCCATTTATATTAGGAGAAATCCAATATCATTTGAGGATGGATGATCCAAGAAGGTAAAGAATAAACTAAACAAAGAGTTGAAAATCATAATGCTAAAATATCTCATAAGATCTCTTTTGTAATCAAATGGATAAATCCCAACACGTATCAAAGCTCTTGAAGCTATGTTGTAATTATTTTTTCCATATAATAATTCCAATTCATGGTTGATTTTTCTATTATTAGGTACACAAGAGTTGTGTATTTAATTTTGTTGTGTGGTTAGATATCTTTAATTATACTACCCAACCTCAACAACATCAAATCTCAAGTTAGCCTTAGTAGTAGCATTAGAATTTATATACTCTACAAAGCAATTGTTCCTACAACTTCATCCATGGCTGGAGGAATATGATATTATGAATTTCTTATGTTCAGGTATAGGTATTATTCTTAGATGTACACATAAGGAAAATAAAGTAAGACACATTTTGAATTCTAACTCTATTCTATACCCCATGCTTGTTTACTTGTCCCTATGCATTGCAATTAGGATTTTAAAGATATTTAGTTATTCCAAGTACCTTACTAGTCCATATGATTGAAGGGTTATTCTAGATTCTAGATGCATAACAATACCTACTAGAGTATTTGGAAAAAATTCAATAAGGTTTTTATCTCCACGTCTTTCTAACTAGAACATGCTATACCTAGTAGTTATCATGTCATTCAATTTTACTTTCCAACCTATTAGTAACCTTCTAAGCATAGTGTAATAATAGACACATCCATACTAGGATTACACAAGGCATTATGCATTAGAGTAATCTCTTAGTAACGAGGAATCCAATAAAACAAGTTCTTGAAATGGAATTTATCTATAGCCCCTATGGTTTATAGTAGAGATTTGAAAGTTCTTATCTTAGCTAGACCACAAATCTAGAGTTAGCCTTAATTCATGTCTTTATTCTTAGATTCATCAAATATAAGAAGATCCTAACAAGTACTAGAGTTAATGTCCATTTATCATGTCACATATGACATTTTCAAGCACTTTGAAAAATAGTTCCCCAATGTTGAGAGCCTAATCAAGTGCAATGTGGTTACCCCATAAAACTTGGTCATGCCTCACAACAATGGTGAAAAACTTCAAGAGCTCACAAGGTCTTCCAATTTTATGACATACAATGCCAAAACATAATTCAAGAATTCAATTACCTTTCAATGGTATTTTACAACATAAACAAGACTAATGAGAGATAATAATCTCTTAACCAAAAAATCAACTACTTATCTATGATAACCATAGAGAATATTGGTAAGTTACAACCCCACTCAATTGCAATAGAACTACCAACATTATGTCCTAGAAATGATCATGCCCATAAAATAATCATATGATAAATCATAAGAATTTCATTTGAGATGATAGATATCTATCAAGATACTAGATCATTGGCCTTTAACATTATTAATAAAGAGTTCATAAGGTTAAAAACATAATCCAAAAATAGTATTCCAATAATAGGATATATAGTTGTGACAATAACAACCTTCTACTCAATCAAATATACAAATAGTATATTTAGATAATGCCTCAACTAATGTCATAACAAGTACATGATTTTTTACCCTAGGCGATTTCTCTAATTATTTCATTTACCATGTCACTAAATATAGGTGTCCCAATACTCATATTCACCCAATTACAACCCAAACAAACAATATGGTTGTACCCTTGCACTTAAAAGAAAATAACACATATACTACACTAGTCCTAAAAGACAAGTAATACAAAAAAGTTAATATCTTCACAAATTGCAATATCATAACAACTTAGACAGCACAAGATTTTCCCTAGGAAAACCCTTATGAGAAAAAACTAGCATCAAACTCACACTCAATGTATCAATATTATCAAATACAAGGTTATAATACAATACAAATTTTAGTGTTTCCAATGGAGATATTCAACTTTGATTTTGGATTCAATCCAGTAGCAGGTACCTACAATAAAAAAAACTCATACAAACTCCATACCAAACATCTAATATATAGGCTAAGGAAATCTAGAAAACAACACATGGTTTCCTAAAACCATGAACAAAGGTGGACCAATGCACCCCTCTCAAGACTAACTCCTTCCATAATAAAATATAACTCCCAAGTTGAGTCCACCTTGTTGGAGTACAGGACCACTAAGAGGGGGGGTGAATCAGTGGTCTATGAAATTTAACATTTCAAAACTTAACTCAAAGATCTTGTGCAAAGGAACTCATTTAAAACATAATCATCAAGATATGTAAACTAGAATACAAAAAACTTAAATAAGGATGACCAAATAGATACAATATAATCAACCATAAAGAGAAGACATGACATAGGTTTCGATGAGTGGAAAACCCTCATAGGGATGAAAAACCACTCTAAACTGCCTCACTGGCTTATTCATGAAAATCACCAATTACAGAGCCTCACTGGCTGATGAATGCCTCACTGGCAACAAATAGGTCTCACTGACCATGCAAGCCTCACTGGCTACAATATGCCTCACTGGCAAAATATACAATTTCATATTAATAAAAAATTCAGAGGGTTTCTCTGTTTCAATACAATGCTCATAACCATTTATCATTGTTTCTTAGTCTGGAAATCAAATTGATCTGCATATGTGCTCCATAATATCTTCTCAATGTTCTTGAATCACCTGCAATATCATCTCATATACTTTTCAATTCTCAGACAAAACATTTTCTCTTCCCCTTCTATTTTTCTCTTTAAGAAACACACATCTCATAACATAATTAACTGCCAAAACATATCTTCTACTTCATATATCATTCCTACAAATAATAATATCTCACAAAACACCTGCAATAAAATTATAAATAGAATGACCCTTGATATTCATCTCCTCTGCATATTCATTTTCCCAACTCTTTAATAACTTTCAATCTGTACAAAAAAAATGGCTCCCATAAAAAAAAATAATGTCTTCAAAAAGACACTATATACTGCATAAAAACTCCTTGGTCACATGTCCATCTTCTCTGCATTAAACATTTCTTTTCAAAAAGAAAATCATTACCAAAGAAACTCTCCCTTTAAAAAAAATAATCAATATTGCATATAAATTCTTAATATAGAAAAAGAATTTATTCATTCCCTTATCTACACGAAGGGATCTATATTAAGAAAAAAATCTCCTTAAAATTATGCTTTTAAAACCACCACAAACTGCCTTTAGAAACTATTAAAAATAGTCTTAAAAAACAAATTTACTGCAGTCACAATATATATGATAGTTATAGGGCCATCAAAGTAGAAGCAAAAATGCGAGGACACAAATTTAAATAATGTCAATCGATTTGCAAATGAGCACCCATTGACCATTCAAAGAAGGCTGTCAATTTTGAATTAGCACCCAAACACACAAAGGAAGACCGATGCCAATGGGAAAAGATGAAAAAAGCTGGTCATCAATAATGTGTAAAGACCCCTCTAGTGGGTCATGTTAATTGAAGTGACCTGTGATAACAGGTCAACAAATGATCAAAACAAAAAGTGCAATTCCTTATGACAGGTAAAGAATAGAATGAATTAGGTCTTTAGAAATATAGTATAGAGTTTATTCATTGAAACATTAGGGTTTAAAGGATAGGATTTAGATCTTTTAAAGGATACAAAACCCTAATTTGTTATCACAGATGAAATAACCATAAACCTTAATCTCTACAGAGAACACAACTGAAAATCAAAATCATGAGCTCTTATAACTCAACTCCTCTTGATGATTATTATAAAAGTGTGTGTCCATCCACCAACAACTATAACACTCTATCTTCAAGACTAACAAACCTGCACCTACACTTCTTGATACACTTCTTGGTATGATGAAGGTGAAGACTAGTAGAGAGCCCTTTTATGACCCTAGTAAGACATGATTACAACTCCTAACATCATGAAGATATTCTATGTAACTCCCACATCTTGAAAGCATAAGCATAATGTCTTGAGATGAAGAGCACACTCTGAGATCCATCATGAATAAGTAAGCACCAACATTTGAAAGCACATATTGATAGTATGAATGACATAACTATTTCAACACCATGTGAACTAGTCCTTTCATGAATGGTACAACAATCTGATCATCACCATAACATGGTTGATGTCTCATGTATGTTCAAACATTCTGAGATCTCCAAGCTGTGACATTTGTCATGAAAGGCACAAACATGATGGAAAAAGAGTAGACCAACCACTGTGATTACAACTGAGTGACTTGAACTCTAATCATAGCAAACCAACTACAATCCAACAACAATACTTGATGAAGAGATAGAACCAAATTTAGTATGATAGAAACTCCAAGAGACACAAACTGAAACTAAACTACTCATGTAAATGCATAGCATGATATTCATGTCATCAAGTCATATCATATCATCAAGCCAACTAATGAACCAAGTGCAGGTTAGCATGAACATTAAGCACTATGAAGTGTGAACACATCCACACCAAGACAATTACGAACTCTAAATAAACAATGTGTGTGACTTCATCACCAATGATACCATGAGTTAGAGTAGATTAAGTCTGCAAATCTTTTATGACTCTACACATCTGCACTCTAGTTATCAACCCAAGAATGATTTGACTATCAACCTTTGATATGCAACAACTTAACCTTTGCATACATCATGGATGAGTCAATTACCAAACCATCAATGACAAACTTGTCACACTATGCAACTCCTGAAACATGAACCATCATTAATCAACTCAAACAACAGATGACCTTTTGACATCCGTGACAAACCTTATTCTAACACAACCACCAAACTTTGGCTCCCCAATTTGGTCTATTTAAACCTCTTACAAAATGCTCTTAAGAAAGCTATATGTTAGGACCTAAAATTTCCTACAATTTTTGGTAAAATTTTAGGTTCCCATGACGAAAAATTTGATTGCAACACTTAGAAATGTACCTGAAATATCTCCCCTAGTGACCTACTTTGGAGAGTCATATTTTGAAGCATGTTCACTTTCATGCCAAACCAGTTGGTAGGCATACTCATCTGTCATATGTGAGTGTGAATATCTAATTTCGGCCTCCCATGATCAAATTTGACTAGGTTTTCAAGAATCAAGTTGGAGGGTTCTGAAAAGGTTTGTTGTCTACACAGTATTAAATCTACCTAGGAGGTCAACTTTGGAATCAAATATCTAACACTGGACGATTTTCATGGCAAATTAATTGGTGTTTTAGATTGCCCCTATGCTAATGTACTTTCATGCCAGATTTCAAAACCCCAGCATCTCATTTGATATTTCTTCGAGGTCAAAAGCAAATGCAATTTGTTCTGTTTTTACATCTGCATTTCCAAAAAGTTGTAGAGAAGTCAACTTAGGCCTTTAATATTTCATGAAAGAAGTGGATTGGAAAAAAACCCTTTTGCACACATGCTCATTTGACCTAAATGAACTATTCCCCCAAGTGGTAGCCCCCAGGATGAGATTTGATATTTTTCAAAATGGTGACTTGGTGAACCCTAATTAGTTTTCATAGGTGCAGTTTTAGAAAAGGCTAAGTGAGCTACTTCAGCATTGAATATTTTTCACATCAGGATAGGTCTTGCCAAACTATTTGTTGCAATGAATTGCTGGATCAAATGTCTACATACATGTGCATTTTCATTGCTCCAGGAGATGGTTTGACTAGTTTTCCAAGGTGATTCTGGAGGCCACTTGGTTTGTTTTGGTCACAGATACAAAGTGCGAGATAGAAGATTATGACTGTTACCCAATTCATTTTTTCATGCCAGATGCATATTGAGGCAATGTCATGACAATTTAGGACAAAAACTTGTTTCAAAATGAAACATTTTTTAGTCGAGCCCACAAGGGGACCCGACATGCTTCACACAGTCATGAAGTCATAAGGGTTTTAGTGCAGCACAAGATGTTGAAAGTGTGAGTTTACATTAGTATGTATGGTACATTCAAAATCAATGATATAGATGCTTTGTGGTCACTCACAGGGTTACCCTCAATCTTGCATATTGGTTGAGTTAACAAACCATGACTTAATTGGTCTACCTTTATGGTCCCCTCTTGCAACTAATGATGTTCTATATGTCCCTCCCATGTTAACAATCCTAACAAACAAAGGAATAGGAAAAATCACCAATGTACCTAGTGACTCACATGATGATTGCATGATTCTATCGAATTTGAAGTTGAAAGTGGCTCTCAGATCCAAGTTTGGAGTGAAGGATGAATGGGTTTTACCATTTGATATGATTCCTATCATCAAATTTTGGGGACAAATCAGTTGAGAAGGTGTGTATTGATTTGAAGATCAAAATCAGAATGATTTGTAGAGGCAAAGAGATTGACTTAGTGATGGAACAATGCTCGTGGTGGGAGTTTGGAGACTCCAATTGTTGAAGATATGGATCTAACAATTAGGACCTATTTGAATGAAACAATTTACCCAATACATGAAGCTCTCCCATTAATAAAGAAACAGAGCAAGTATTTTGTGAAATTCAAGATGGTCAAAGATAGAGCAAATGAAGAGCTTCATTCAATTAGTGAATTTAAGAAGTAAATCTCCAATAAAATGATGAAATTGTTGAACCCTAGAATAAAGTCTATTACATAGGAAGTCAATGGTTCAAGGTTGGTCTATTTAGATAATACTACAACGTCACAGGAATCACATGGGGTCATAGATGAAGCATGTAAATACTATGAGACCTACAGTGCAAATGTTCAATAAGGGATCCATTTTCTAAGTGAAAAGGCAACAAGTGTATACAAGCTAGCTCGAATAAAGGTAGCAAACTCTTTCAATGTATCCAGCTCCAAGGAAATTGTATTTACCCATAATGAGATAGATCAGTTCATCTTTGCTAGCTTTATATCTATATTTACCAAAAATGGGCGCTCTGGAAATAGGATGACACTTCTACTATGCCCACCAACGTGTGGGAAATTGGAATGAATGGATACTATTTTAAAAGAAGGGATATAAAATTGAGGTTTCTTCATGCAGCTCTAACTTTGAAATGGTTCCGATGGGCATACTAGATCTCTCATATACAGAAGACACACCAATTGTTTGAGAAAAATACATAATGCAAATGTGGTCTCATGGACCACCATGATTACAGGATATGCACAAAATAGTGATCTTGATGAGGCCACAAGGATTTTCAAAGGAATGCCACAATAAGATATGGTCTCATGGATTTTAATGATTGCGGCATATGCACACAATGGCCTTGTTGAAAACGCCCTGAATAATTTTAAGCAAATGCAATTGGCAGGAGAAAATCCAAATCCCACAACCTCCATCAGCATCCCTTACTTTTGGTTGTGCCTAAAACAAAAAAGAAAAATGTTATTGCTCTCCTCTGCTCATCTCAATCTCATGGCATTATGTAGAAAGGGTCTATTGAAGAAGGTGTTGCATAGTATGTTTGTTGCACACAATTACCTCCACTTTGAAGGATCTTCTATATAGCTTCAATTATTGCAGCATACATAAGGCACAAGTACCTTCCCGGAGTAGTCTCACCATTTCACCAAGGTGCAGTGAACAAATCTCCAACCTAATCAGTCCACATTTGCCAGCATACCCACAAGATATAGATATCTATCAAAGTATGAAGGATGGGAATTTTTGTCAAATATTATAGTTGGAAATGTTGGTAGGATGTATGAAAAATATGAAAGCGTAGAGAAGGCACATGAAGCCAGATTTCACAATCTTTGCCAGCACGTTCATGCCCGTGTTGAAACAGGAGCTTTGGAACAAGGTTGTAGTTAGGGAAAAGGTGAAAACACATATGAAACCCTATATGGAAGAAACTATAGCATATCGGGAAGACAAGGTTTTAAGTCCCTTTGATGAAGTGATCTCCATTGAATAGCGTAAAAGTTTATTGGCAAGACTACAACATGTCGGGAGGACATATTTTAAAGTCCCTTCGATCTACAGGAAGTAACATAAAAATTTATCAGAGAGACTATGGCATATCAAGAACACATGGTTTGAAGTCCCTCTGATGAGACGAAAATAATACAAAATGTAGATTTTATTAAAATATTAATCATGGTGTGAATACTATTTTGGGAGATATGATTAATAATATAAAACACAAAGGCAAAATCTTTTTCACTAAGATGTGAAATGTTTGCATCAAGAAAGTTAAGAGTGAGCAGATAACCTTAATACCTTCTGCATTCTCCGCATCACCAACATAAACCCTAAAACCAGTGCACCAAATTATGAAGCAGATATTTATTGGGGAGAAAAATAAAGGTCAAAGTGAGTAATATGGAGGTCTCTTTGATGTCCCAAAAGATAAAATAGCATATGACCAGTTTGAGGATTATCTAACAGACTTATTAATATCGGAGTGACTAATTTTTCAGTCCCTTCGATATAGCGATATAGTAATATAGTGAGGGCAGAAGACAAAATCACAATGAGAGCATGGGGCAAAGTGATTTCCATTAAAGATTGGTAAATATTTTTTAGCAAAAAGACTTTATTAAATTTACTGATGTTGAAGAAATGTAAATTGTATGTCACAGAGAAAAATGTTAAAATAAATGTATGAAATTGTAAAGTATTTTCAACAAGATGTGAAATATTTCTACTAGGGGAGCGGGTAATTATTTTACCTAAAATAATATTTCAATCGTATGAAAGTGCATACAATTAAAGGTAAAACATTTCCAGTGAAGGTAAATATGAGCGTGAAGATTGCCAACAAAGGAGAAATAATAAATTATTAAAACTATTTTCATGGGATATGAAGGCAAAGGGAAGATTTAATTAAATATTTGTGAAGTGGGAAACAAAATTTAATTATATGTAATGTTCAAAAGTTGCTTATGACAAGTATGTGAAGGGTCATAACCTTAAAAATACAAAGTATTTATGAGAGATGAGCAGAAGTAGAATCATGAGCATGCAGCAGTAGTAAAATAAGCAGTAGGAATTAGAGATTATGCAGAATATACCAAAAAATGAAGGCTTCTAATGCACATTGTAAAATCTTTTGAAGCAAATTAACGAAGAAGAATATTATGATCTGGTGTCCAATATTTTGGTGTTCAATTATTTGTTGATATTTATTCATATATGTTATTTGTGTTGTCTCTGGAATAGTTTTCCTTTGTTATTTAAACTAATATGTCAAGGATATACTTAATTTATCAGGGTACATTTGTTGCTTCTGTGTGATCTGCTTGATTGTTTTTTGTGAGAAGTTGATTTAAGTCCTTCTAAGTGGTTTATGTTTATTGGTCTCTACCCAGAGTTAAAACCCTTTAAATAAATCATCTTGGTTGGTTTCCTTCACAATAGAATTAAAAGTCCTTTTAATTGATCACAATAACCTGGGAAAATATCATTGGTATTTGTAAGAAGAGCCTGGTAACTGACAACCTTGCACGTTTATACAAGGTATAAACATTTGAAAAGTGCCAAATAATTTGAGTTAAGCTAAAGGGGAGGACACATTTATCATACACATCTTGATTCTGTTACCCAAAAAGCACTAGTCATATTCATTATAAAACAATACTCCATAAAAACCTCATTCACATTTTCAAAATTCAAACATTAGCATTAAGATGAATTGTTAGCCTTGCATCTATTTCACATTTTTATGCCATTTAGAAATAGATTGCGATTGTCAAAAACTTTAAAGTTCATAATCTGCTTAATTATTAGGGTACACCCTCCTAGGTCCAGCAGAACCTAAAGAGTAGGGAGTCCAAAACCACATAGGGTTGCTCCATTTTGTTAGCAAAAAACATTACAAACCTGACCATAGAGCCTAGCATCCTCTTAGGGTTTGCAACCTACATTTTTTAGACCTAACAGAATTGGCGACTCTAGTGGGGATCGAACTCAAAATCTCTGGTTAAAGACCATCTCATTACAGAGTCTGTGAAGTTTTGAATTCGAACACAGATTGGTAACTCTGTTGGCAAGAAGGACCCGGAAAGATAGAATTTATTCCTCTTTTGAGAAGAGGTGGTGACTCTAAAAAGAACTTGATGAAGAATGCAAAAGATATCTCAAACATTTCCATTCAGAAATACAGGTCAAAGGCTGAAGTATGTATAACAATTCTTCTTTGCCCTATACACATTATGATAAAGTTGAGAATCTCGACAATAAAAGTGGTACTCATTATACACAATAAAACATTTTTACATCGCAAGCCTCAAAAAAAATAAATGTTTATCCAGCCCCTCCTGGCCAAAGAATAGTGAGCTACCAAAATCATGAATACAATCAATATACCGTGCATTATCAATATCAAGCCCCTCATCAAAATAGCCAGCCATGTCAACCATGTCCACAAAGAAAAGTCTATGTCCCAGACATTGATAAACCATTTAACTTCAATAATATCCAAGGCCTCCCAAATGGTTATCCTGTTGAGCTTAGAAATAATATCCCTAAATTTTAAGGAGAGGTACACGAATCAGCTCATAGGCATGTGCAACAATTTTGGGAGTTTATTAAGGACTTTCAGATTTATCTAGAAGATGTCATTATGAAATGCTTTACAAGATCATTGAGGGATAATGCAAGAGAATGGTGTAAAAGTTTACCCGTGCAAAGTATATCCTCATGGGAAGATTTGAAAAGGTTGTTCCTAAGTCAGTTTGATGGTAATAATGAAAATTATACACAAACTTTAGGGCCTCAGTTTATTCTGGCAAGCAATGAAATAACATATGATATATTAGAAGGTGAGACCAGTTTTCAAAGTGTAAACACTCATGTTGTCCCAGCCCACCCACCTTAATACCTAAATTAGCAGTTTGAAGAGGAAGCTGATGAATATTCACATACTCAAGAAAAGGGCCAAGACTCTGTCACAAAATTAGAATATTGCATTTCCCCTTTAGATGCATTTTTTGGCATAAGGAGGCATGAAGGAGAATCTAGACACTCTTTGTTTAGCAGAATGATAGATATCTGTATGCAAATACCTTTTGCTTCCCTACCTAATAAGTCCATGATCATCGAGAAATTCATGAGAGTATATGAGCCTAACTCAATTTACTGGCCTGAGTCATTAAAACTAGTTACTTTTGCCCAAGTGGATGAAGTGATTGGTATCATAGATAAGAAAAGGCATGAGGATGCTATCAATGTTGAATGTAATAGTGATATCATTGACGAATATGTATAAAATGATCAAACAATGCAGTCAATGGAGGAGACATGTGCAAGTGAAGTTTTCAGTGATGATATTTCAGATTTAAATGAAGATAAAATTATGGAAGACCAATTCTACGCTTTGGATCAGGATTGCAATATGGAAGACATTGTTGAGAACACATTGCTTGAAGAGAACATCAATGATGAAGCAATTGAAGAAAAGGGCATGCTTAACAGTGAACAAACAACACATCCATTGACAACGGAAGACCATGGTGAAACAATTAGTGAAGAAGAAATATGTACACCTGAAAATGATTTTAAATTTTTTTCACACCCATTGTATGATCAAATAACACAAAAAGATCAAAAGAAATTCTGTTAGGATGTGCCAAAACATGATTTTCATGTGTTCTCAAATCCATGCTATGATGAAGATAAAACATTTTTGAATGATCAGGATGATGTATTAGCTTGTGAAAGAGATAATTATGTTGATGAAAGTGCCATATCCGATTTCAATGATCTTGTATATTACTGTGATGTTGGGAAAGGTAAAGAGTACATCAGCAATGAGGTGGATGAAGAAACATGTTCACTCAACAGTGAGCAAATTTCAAATTTATTGACCATTGAATATCAAAAAAATACACACAAGAATGATGCTGAAATTTCATGCCCAATATACATTTGCTTTGACAGTGAAGATACTTTGTGTCACAAGGATGATGAACTTCATGATGAGTGTGAGAGGGCATATTCAGGGTTACATTTTGATAAGATAGAGACATCTGGTGGTCATGGATTTCATTACAACAGCACTCCAAAATGCACACTTTATTTGAATCTGGGGTGTTGATGGTTCAAACATATTAAATCTGCAAACTAATGACTTTGGTGATAGAGTTTCAAGGTCACAACTATGTGGGCAAGCTATATGTGATGTTGAAAATAGTATTGATATTACTGGATTTGATGTTGTATCATTTGGTATGCCAACATTAAAGATAATAAAAGTCAACTGCAGTATGAGTTGCTTTGTTTTCTAGTTCAGTTAGAGAGCAGTCATTTGGTGGATGATAGCAAATTTAACGAAATAAAATATCACATAGAGATTGGTCCTGGCCTATCACATGATGATGAAAAGTTTCAAATTGTGCCTAATTATGAATTACATAATGGTGAAAATGCTAGAGGAAATATGGGCAATGTTGGGGGTAATGCTATTTCAAAAGTTTCCAACGGCAGTGGATATAATAGTACAGATTGCATGAGTATTTTCAAGAGGAATCTAATAAAATCATATCAAAATAAGATATATGATAGAGGTAAGTGCAGGCCTTTCTTTTGCGTGGCCTTGGGCCATCATTTATGGCTTGAATTTAAGACCATAACAAAGAAGGGGCAGATGTAACATTTAGACTCTATTGCCCAATGAATTGGTACTTAGTCTGCTCTCCCAAAGATCTGGAATCTTGCTATGCCCGCAAGGGGCATACATCCCCAAGAAAGAGCCACTGTTAGGACCTAAAATTTCCTATAATTTTTGGCAAACTTTTAGGTTCCCATGATGAAAACTTTGATTACAGCACTCAGAAATGTACCTAAAAAATTGCCCCCAGTGACCTACTTTAGAGAGTCATATTTTGAAGCATGTTCACTTTCATGCCAAACCACTTGGTAGGCATACTCATCTATCATATGTGAGTGTGCATATCTGATTGTAGCCTCCCATGATTAGATTTGATTGGGTTTTCAACCATCAAGTTGGAGGGTTCTGAAAAGGTTTGTTGTCTGCACAGTATTAAATCTACCCAGGAGGTCAACTTTGGAAGCCAATATCTAGCAACTGGATGATTTTCATGGCAAACTAATTGGTTTTCTAGATTGTCCCTATGCTAATGTACTTTCATTCCATTTTTCAAAACCCCAGCATCTCATTTGATATTTTTTCGAGGTCAAAACTAAATGCAGTTTGTTCTATTTTTACATCTGCATTTCCAGAAAGTTACAGAGAAGTCAACTTAGGCCTTTAATATTTCATGAAAGAAGTGGATTGTAAAGAAACCCTTTTGCACACATGCTCATTTGACCTAAATGAACTATTCCCCCAAGTGGCAGCCCCTAGGATGAGATTTGATATTTTTTCAAAATGGTGACTTCGTGAACCCTAATTAGTTTTCACAAGTGTGGTTTTAGAAAAGGCTAAGTGAGTTACTTCGGCATTGAATATTTTTCACATCAAAATGGGTCTTGCCAAAATATTTTTTTCAATGAATTGTTGGATCAAATGTCTACATACATGTGCATCTTCATTGCTCCAGGAGATGGTTTGACCAGTTTTCCAAGGTAATTTTGGAGGCCACTTGGTTTGTTTTGGTCACAGATACAAAGTGCCAAAAAGAAGATTTCGACTGTTCCCCAATTCATTTTTTCATGCCAGATGCATATTGAGGCAATGTCATGATAATTTAGGACAAAAACTTGTTTCAAAACAAAAAAAAATTTAGTCAAGCCCATAAGGGGACCCGACATGCTTCACACAGTCATGAAGTCATAAGGGTTTCGGTGCAGCACAAGATGTTGAAAGTGTGAGTTTGCATTAGTATGTATGGTACATTCAAAATTAATGATACAGATGCTTTGTGGTCACTCACAAGGCTACCCTCAACCTTGCATATTGGTTGAGTTAGCAGACCATGACTTAATTGGTCTACCTTTGTGGTCCCCTCTTGCAGCTAATGATGTTGTATATGTCCTTCCCATGTTAACAATCCTAACAGACAACGGAATAGGAAAAATCACCAGTGTATCTAGTGACTCACTTGATGATTGCATGATTCTATCGAATTTGACATTGAAAGTGGCTCTCAGAGCCAAGTTTGGAATGAAGAATGAATGGGTTTTACCATTTGATATGATTCCTATCATCAAATTTTGGGGACAAATCAGCTGAGAAGGTGTGTATTGACTTGAAGATTAAAATTAGAATGATTTGTAGAGGCACAGAGATTGACTTAGTGATGGAACAATGTTCGTGGTGGGAGTTTAGAGACTCAAACTATTGAAGATATGGATCTAACAATTAGGACCTATTTGAATGAAACAATTTAGCCAATACATGAAGCTCTCCCATTACTGAAGAAACAGAGCAAGCATTTTGTGAAATTCAAGATGGTGAAAGATAGATCAGACGAAGAGCTTCATTCAATTAGTGAATTTAAGAAGCAAATCTCCAATAAAATGATGAAATTATTGAACCCTGGAATAAAGCCTATTACACAGGAAGTCAATGGTTCAAGGTTGGTCTATTTAGATAATACTACAACGTCACAGGAATCACATGGCGTCATACATAAAGCATGTAAATACTATGAGACCTACAATGCAAATGTTCAATAAGGCATCCATTTTCTAAGTGAAAAGGGAACAAGTGTATACAAGCTAGCTTGAATAAAGGTAGCAAACTCTATCAATGTATCCAGCTCCCAGGAAATTGTATTTACCCATAATGAGATAGATCAGTTCATCTTTTCCAGCTTTATATCTGTATTTACCAAAAATGGGAGCTCTGAAAATAGGATGACACTTCTACTAGGCCCACCAGCGTGTGGGAAATTGGAATGAATGGATACTATTTTAAAAGAAGGGATATAAAATTGAGGTTTCTTCATGCAGCTTTAACTCTAAAATGGATCTGATGGGCATACTGGATCTCTCATATGCAAAAAGCACACCAATTGTTTGAGAAAAATAGATAACGCAAATGTGGTCTCATGGACCACCATGATTATAGGATATGCACAAAATAGGATCTTGATGTGGCCACAAGGATTTTCAAAGGAATTCCACGACAAGATATGGTCTCATGGACTGCAATGATTGCAACATATGCACACAATGGCCTTATTGAAAACACCCTGAATACTTTTAAGCAAATGCAATTGGCAGTCGAAAAGCCAAATCCCACAACCTCCGTCAGTATCCCTTACTTTAGGTTGTGCCTAAAACAAAAAAAGAAAAATGTTATTACTCTCCTCTGCTCATCTTAATCTCACGCTGTTATGTAGAAAGGGTCTATTGAAGAAGGCACTGCATATTATGTTTGTTGCACACAATTGCCTCCACTTTGAAGGATCTTCTATATAGCTTCAATTATTGCATCATACAGAAGGCATAGGTACCTTCCTGGAGTAGTCTCACCATTTCACTAAGGTGCAGTGAACAAATCTCCACCCTAATTGATCCACATTTGCCAGCATACCCACAAGATATAGATATCTATCAAAGTATGAAGGATGGGAATTTTTGTCAAATATTATAGTTGGAAATGTTGGTAGGGTGTATGAAAAATATGAAAGCGTAGAGAAGGCACATGAAGCAAGATTTCACAACCTTTCCTAGCACGTTCATGCCCATGCCGAAATGGGAGCTTTGGAACAAGGTTGTAGTTAGGGCAAAGGTGAAAACACATATGAAACATTATATCGAAGAAATTATAGCATATCAGGAAGACAAGGTTTTAAGTCCCTTCAATGAAGTGATCTCCATTGAATAGCGTAAAAGTTTATTGGCAAGGCTACAACATGTTGGGAGGACATATTTTAAAGTCCCTTCGATTTGCAGGAAGGAACATAAAACATTATCAGAGAGACTATGGCATATCAGGAACACATGTTATGAAGTCCCTCCGATGAGACAGAAACAATACAAAATGAAGATTTTATTAAAATATTAATCATGGTGTGAATACTATTTTGGGAGATATGATTAATAATATAAAACACAAAGGCAAAATCTTTTTCACTAAGATGTGAAATGTTTGCACCAAGAAAGTTAAGAGTGAGCAGATAACCTTAATACCTTCCGTATTCCCTGCATCACAAACATAAACCCTAAAACCAGTGTAGTAAAATATGAAGCAGATATTTATCGGGGAGAAAAAAAAGGTCGAAGTGAGTAATTTGGAGGTCTCTTTGATGTCCCAAAAGATAAAATAGCATATGAGCAGTTTGAGGATTATCTAACAAACTTATTAATATCGAAGTGACTAATTTTTCAGTCCCTTCAATATAGCGATATAGAAATATAGTGAGGGCAGAAGACAAAATCACAATGAGAGCATGGGGCAAAGTGATTTCCATTAAAGATTGGTAAATATTTTTCAAAAAAAAGACTTTATATTAAATTTACTGATGTTGAAGAAATGTAAATTGTATGTCGCAGAGAAAAATGTTAAAATAAATATATGAAATTGTAAAGTATTTTCACCAAGATGTGAAATATTTCTACTAGGGGAGCGGGTAATTGTTTTACCTAAAAGAATATTTCAATCATATGAAAGTGCATACAATTAAAGGTAAAACATTTCCAGCGAAGGTAAATATGAGCGTGAAGATTGCGAGCAAAGGAGAAATAATAAATTATTAAAACTATTTTCATGGGATATGAAGGCAAAGGGAAGATTTAATTAAATATTTGTAAAGTGGGAAACAAAATTTAATTATATGTAATGTTCAAAAGTTGCTTATGACGGGTATGTGAAGGGTCATAACCTTAAAAATATACAGTATTTATGAGAGATGAGCGGAAGTACAATCATGAGCACACAGCAGTAGTAAAATAAGCAGTAGGAATTAGAGATTAGGTAGAATATACCAAAAAATGAAGGCTTCTAATGCACATTGTAAAATCTTTTGAAGCAATTTAACGGAGAAGAATATTATGATCTGGTGTCCAATATTTTGGTGTTCAATTATTTGTTGATATTTATCCATATATGTTATCTGTGTTGTCTCTAGAATGGTTTTCCTTTGTTATTTAAACTAATATGTCAAGGATATACTTAATTTATCAAGGCACATTTGTTGCTTCTGTGTGATCTGCTTGATTGGTTTTTGTGAGAAGTTGATTTAAGTCCTTCTAAGTGGTTTATGTTTATTAGTCTCTACCCAGAGTTAAAACCCTTTAAATAAATCATCTTGGTCGGTTTCCTTCACACTAGAATTAAAAGTCCTTTCAATTGATCACAATAACCTGGGAAAATATCATTGGGATTTGTAAGAAGAGCCTGGTAACTGACAACCTTGCATGTTTAAATACAAGGTATAAACATTTGAAAAGTGCCAAATAATTTGAGTTAAGCCAAAGGGGAGGACACATTTATCATACACATCTTGACTCTGTTGCCCAAAAAGCACTCGTCATATTCATTATAAAACAATACTCCATAAAAACCTCATTCACATTTTCAAAATTCAAACATTAGCATTAAGATGAATTGTTAGCCTTGCATCTATTTCACATTTGTATGCCATTTAGAAATATATTGCCATTGTCAAAAACTTTAAAGTTCATAATCTGCTTAATTATTAGGGTACACCTGCCTAGGTCCAACAAAACCTAAAGAGTAGGGAGTCCAAAACCACATAGGGTTGCTATATTTCATTAGCAAAAAACATTGCAAACTTGACCATAGAGCCTGGCATCCTCTTAGGATTTGCAACCTACATTTTTGAGACCTAACAGAATTGGTGACTCTGTTGGGGATCAAACCCAAAATCTCTAGTTAAAGATCATCTCATTACAGAGTCCGTGAAGTTTTGAATTCGAACACAGATTGGTAACTCTGCTGGCAAGGACCCGGAAAGATAAAATTTATTCCTCTTTTGACAAGAGGTGGCGACTCTGAAAAGAACTTGATGAAGAATGTAAAAGATATCTCAAACATTTCCATTCAGAAATAAAGGTCAAAGGCTGAAGTATGTATAGCAATTCTTCTTTGCCCTATACACATTATGATACAATTGAGAATCTCGACAATAAAAGTGGTGCTCATTATACACAACAAAACATTTTTACATCGCAATCCTCAAAACAAATAAATGTTTATCTAGCCCCTCCTGGCCAAAGGTTAGTGAGCTACCAAAATCATGAATACAATCAATATGTCATGCATTATCAATATCAAGCCCCTCATCAAAATAGCCAGCCATGTCAACCATGTCCACAAAGAAAAGTCTATTTCCCAGACATTGATAAACCATTTAACTTCAATAATATCCAAGGCTACCCAAATGGTTATCCTATTGAGCTTAGAAATCATATCCCTAAATTTTATTAAGAGGTACACAAATCGGCTCATAGGCATGTACAACTATTTTGGGAGTTTATTGAGGACTTTCAGATTTATCTAGAAGATGTCATTGTGAAATGCTTTACAAGAACATTGAGGGATAATGCAAGAGAATGGTGTAAAAGCTTACCCATGCAAAGTATATCCTCATGGGAAGATTTCACAAGGCTATTCCTGAGTCAGTTTGATGGTAATAATGAAAATTATACACAAACTTTAGGGCCTCAGTTTATTCTGGCAAGCAATGAAATAACATATGATATATTAGAAGGTGAGACTAGTTTTCAAAGTGTAAACACTCCTATTGTCCCAGCCCACCCACCTCAATACCTAAATCAGCAGTTTGAGGAGGAAGATGATGAATATTCACATACTCAAGAAAAGGGCCAAGACTCCATCACAAAATCAGAATATTGCATTTCCCCTTTAGATGCATTTTTTGGCATAAGGAGGCATGAAGGAGAATCTAGATGCTCTCTATTCAGCAGAATGATAGATATATGTATGCAAATACCTTTTGGTTCCCTACCTAATAAGTCCATGATCATCGGGCAGCTCATGAGATTATATGAGCCTAATTCAATTTACTGGCCTGAGTCATTAAAACCAGTTACTTTTGACCAAGTCGATGAAGTGATTGGTATCATAGATAAGAAAAGGCATGAGGATGCTATCAATGTTGAATGTAATAGTGATATCATTGATGAATATGGAGAAAATGATCAAACAATGCAGTCAATGGAGGAGACATGTGCAAGTGAAGTTTTTAGTGATGATATTTCAAATTTAAATGAAGATAAAATTATGGAAGACCAATTCTACGCCTTAGATTAGGATTACAATATGGAAGACATTATTGAGAACACATTGCTTGAAGAGAACATCAATGATGAAGCAAGTGAAGAAAAGGGCATGCTTAACAGTGAACAAACAACACATCCATTGATAGCTGAGGACCATGGTGACACAATTAGTGAAGAAGAAATATGTACACCTGAAAATGATTTTAAATTTTTTTCACACCCATTGTATGATCAAATAACACAAAAAGATCAAAAGACATTCTGTTAGGGTGTGCCAAAACATGAATTTCATGTGTTCTCAAATCCATGCTATGATGAAGATAAAACATTTTTGAATGATCAGGATGATGTATTAGCTTGTGAAAGAGATAATTATGTTGATGAAAGTGCCATATCTGAATTCAATGATCTTGAATATTACTGTGATGTTGGGAAAGGTAAAGAGTACATCAACAATGAGGTGAATGAAGAAGCATGTTCACTTAGTAGTGAGCAAATTTCAAATTTATTGACCATTGAATATTAGAAATATACACACAAGAATGATGCTGAAATTTTATGCACAATATACATGTGCTTTGACAGTGAAGATACTTTGTGTCATAAGGATAATGAACTTCATGATGAGTGTAAGATTGTATATTCAGGGTTACATTCTGATAAGATAGAGACAGCTGGTGGTCATAGATTTCATTACAGCAACACTCCAAAAATGCACACTTTATTTGAATCTGGGGGTGTTGATGGTTCAAACGTACTAAATCTGCAAACTAATGACTTTGGTGATAGAGTTTCAAGGTCACAACTATGTGGGCAAGCTATATGTGATGTTGAAAATAGTATTGATATTACTGGATTTGATGTTGTATCATTTGGTAGTGCCAACATTGAAGATAATAAAAGTCAACTACAGTATGAGTTGCTTTGTTTTCTAGTTCAGTTAGAGAGCAGTCATTTGGTGGATGATAGCAAATTTAACGAAATAAAATATAACATAGAGATTAGTGCTGGCCTGTCACATGATGATGAAAAGTTTCATATTGTGCCTAATTATGAATTACAGAATGGTGAAAATGCTAGAGGAAATAAGGGCAATGTTGTGGGTAGTGTTATTTCAAAAGTTTCTAATGGCAGTGGATATAATAGTACAGATTGCATGAGTATTTTCAAGAGGAAATAAAGTCATATCAAAATAAGATATATGATAGAGGTAAGTGCAGGCCTTTCTTTTGGGTGGCCTTGGGCCATCATTTATGGTTTGAATTTTAGACCATAACAAGCTAAGGGCAGAAGTAACATTTAGACTCTATTGCCCAATGAATTGGCACTTGGTTTGCTCCCCCAAAGATCTGGAATCTTGCTATGCCCACAAGGGGCATACATCCCCAAGCAAGAGCCACTGTTAGGACCTAAAATTTCCTATAATTTTTGGCAAAATTTTAGGTTCCCATGATGAAAAATTTGATTGCAGCACTCAGAAATGTACCTAAAAAATCTCCCCCAGTGACCTACTTTGGAGAGTCATATTTTGCAGCATGTTCACTTTCATGCCAAACCACTTGGTAGGCATACTCATCTATCATATGTGAGTGTGCATATCTGATTTCATCCTCCCATGCTCAGATTTGACTGGGTTTTCAAGCATCAAGTTGGAGGGTTCTTAAAAGGTTTGTTGTCTACACAGTATTAAATCTGCCCAGGAGGTCAACTTTGGAAGCCAATATCTAGCAACTAGACGATTTTCATGGCAAACTAATTGGTGTTTCAAATTTTCCCTATGTTAATGTACTTTCATGCCAGTTTTCAAAAACCCAGCATCTCATTTGATATTTTTTCGAGGTCAAAAGCAAATGCAGTTTGTTCTGTTTTTACATCTGCATTTCCAGAAAGTTATAGAGAAGTCAACTTAGGCCTTTAATATTTCATGAAAGATGTGGATTGAAAGGAAACCCTTTTGTACACATGCTCATTTGACCTAAATGAACTATTCCCCCAAGTGGCAGCCCACCAGATTTTTTCAAAATGGTGACTTGGTGAACCCTAATTAGTTTTCACAGGTGCAGTTTCAGAAATAGATAAGTGGGCTACTTCGACATTGAATATTTTTCACATAGGGATGGGTCTTGCAAAACTATTTGTTGAAATGAATTGTTGGACCAAATGTCTGCATACCTGTGCATTTTCATGGCTCTAGGAGATGGTTTGACTAGTTTTACAAGGCGATTCTAGAGGCCACTTGGTTTGTTTTGGTCACAGATACAAAGTGCCAGAAAGAAGATTCTGACTATTACCCATTTCATTTTTTCATGCCAGATGCATATTGAGGCAATGTCATGACAATTTAGGACAAAAACTTATTTCAAAACAAAAAAAATAGTCAGGCCCACAAGGGGACCTGA
Source organism: Cunninghamia lanceolata (assembly GCA_027924645.1). Lineage (NCBI taxonomy): Eukaryota > Viridiplantae > Streptophyta > Pinopsida > Cupressales > Cupressaceae > Cunninghamia > Cunninghamia lanceolata. The sequence continues at coordinate 2,919,422 of BSBN01001182.1, read as the reverse complement.
CATGCTTCACATAATCATGAAGTCATAAGGGTTTCAGTACAGCACAAGATGTTGAAAGTGTGAGTTTGCATTAGTATGTATGGTACATTCGAAATCAATGATACAGATGCTTTGTGGTCACTCACAGGGTTGCCCTGAATCTTGCATATTGGTTGAGTTAATAGACCATGACTTAATTGGTCTACCTTAGTGGTCCCCTCTTGCAGCTAATGATGTTGTATATGTCCTTCCCATCTTAACAATAGTAACAGACAAAGGAATAGGAATAATCAATAGTGTATCTAGTGACTCACATGATGATTGCATGATTCTATCAAATTTGAAGTTGAAAGTGGCTCTCAGAGCCAAGTTTGGAGTGAAGGATGAATGGGTTTTACCATTTGATATGATTCCTATCATCAAATTTTGGGGACAAATCGATTGAGAAGGTGTGTATTGATTTCAAGATCAAAATAAGAATTATTTGTAGAGGCAAAGAGATTGACTAAGTGATGGAACAATGCTCGTGGTGGGAGTTTAGAGACTCAAACTATTGAAGATATGGATCTAACAATTAGGACCTATTTGAATGAAACAATTTACCCAATACATGCAACTCTCCCATTACTGAAGAAACAAAGCAAGTATTTTGTGAAATTCAAGATGGTGAAAGACAGAGCAGATGAAGAGCTTCATTCAATTAGTGAATTTAAGAAGCAAATCTCCAATAAAATGATGAAATTGTTGAACCCTAGAATAAAGCCTATTACACAGGAAGTCAATGGTTCAAGGTTGGTCTTTTTAGATAATACTGCAACATCACAGGAATCACATGGGGTCATGGATGAAGTGTGTAAATACTATGACACCTACAATACAAATGTTCAATAAGGCATCCATTTTCTAAGTGAAAAGGAAACAAGTGTATACAAGCTAGCTCGAATAAAGGTAGCAAACTCTATCAATGTATCGAGCTCCAAGGAAATTGTATTTACCCATAATGAGACAGATCAGTTCATCTTTGCCAGCTTTATATATGTATTTACCAAAAATGGGAGATCTAGAAATAGGATGACACTTCTACTAGGCCCACCAGTGTGTGGGAAATTTGAATGAATGGATACTATTTTAAAAGAAATGATATAAAATTGAGGTTTCTTCATGCAGCTTTATCTCCAAAATGGTGCCAATGGGCATACTGGATCTCTCATATGCAGAAGACACACCAATTGTTTGAGAAAAATACATAATGCAAATGTGGTCTCATGGACCACCATGATTACAGGATATGCACAAAATGGTGATCTTGATGAGGCCACAAGGATTTTAAAAGAAATGCCACGACAAGATACGGTCTCATGGACTATAATGATTGCGACATATGCACACAATGGCCTTGTTGAAAATGTCTTGAATACTTTTAAGCAAATGCAATTGGCAGGTGAAAACCTAAATCCCACAACCTTCGTCAGCATCCCTTACTTTTGGTTGTGCCTAAAACAAAAAAGAAAAATGTTATTGCTCTCGTCTTCTCATCTCAATCTCATGACGTTATGTAGAAAGGGTCTATTGAAGTAGGCACTACATATTATGTTTGTTGCACACAATTGCCTCCACTTTGAAGGATCTCCTACATAGCTTCAATTAATGCAGCATACAGAAGGCATAGGTACCCTCCCAGAGTAGTCACACCATTTCACCAAGGTGCAGTGAACAAATCTCCAACCTAATTGGTCCACATTTGCTAGAGTACCCACAAGATATAGATATCTATCAAAGTATGAAGGACGGGAATTTTTGTCAAATATTATAGTTGGAAATGCTGGTAGGGTGTATGAAAAATATGAAAGCATAGAGAAGGCACATGAAGCCAGATTTCACAACTTTTGCCAGCACGTTCATGCCCATTCCAAAATGAGAGCTTTGGAACAAGGTTGTAGTTAGGACAAAGGTGAAAACACATATGAAACCCTATATTGAAGAAACTATAGCATATCGGGAAGACAAGGTTTTAAGTCCCTTTGATGAAGTGATCTCCATTGAATAGCGTAAAAGTTTATCGACAAGACTACACCATGTCGGGAGGACATATTTTAAAGTCCCTTCGATCTGCAGGAAGGAACATAAAACATTATCAGAGAGGCTATGGAATATCGGGAACACATGTTTTGAAGTCCCTCCAATGAGACAGAAACAATACAAAATGAAGATTTTATTAAAATATTAATCATGGCATGAATACTATTTTGGGAGATATGATTAATAATATAAAAGACAAAGGTAAAATATTTTTCACTAAGATGTGAAATGTTTGCACCAAGAAAGTTAAGAGGGAGTAGATAACCTTAATACCTCCTGCAATCCCCGCATCACCAACATAAACCCTAAAACCAGTGCAGCAAAATATGAAGCAGATATTTATCAGGGAGAAAAACAAAGGTCAAAGTGAGTAATCTGGACGTCTCTTCGATGTCCCAAAAGATAAAATAGCATGAGCGGTTTGAGGATTATCTAACAATCATATTAATATCAGAGTGACTGATTTTTCAGTCCCTTCGATATAGCAATATAGCAATATAGCGAGGGCAGATGACAAAATCACAATGAGAGCATGGGGCAAAGTGATTTCCATTAAATATTGGTAAATATTTTTTGGCGAAAAGACTTTATTAAATTTACTGATGTTGAAGAAATGTAAATTGTATGCCACAAAGAAAAATGTTAAAATAAATGTATGAAATTGTAAATTATTTTCACCAAGATGTGAAATATTTCTACTAGGGGAGCGGGTAATTGTTTTACCTAAAAGAATATTTTAATCATATGAAAGTGCATACAATTAAAGGTAAAACATTTCCAGCGAAGGTAAATATGAGCGTGAAGATTGCGAGCAAAGGAGAAATAATGAATTATTAAAACTATTTTCATGGGATATGAAGGCAAAGGGAAGATTTAATTAAATATTTGTGAAGTGGGAAACAAAATTTAATTATATGTAATGAAAAGTTGCTTTTGACGGGTATGTGAAGGGTCATAACCCTAAAAATACAAAGTATTTATGAGAGATAAGCAGCAGTAGAATCATGAACATGCAACAGTAGTAAAAAGGCAGTAGGAATTAGAGATTAGGCAGAATATACCAGAAAATGAAGGCTTCTAATGCACATTGTAAAAACTTTTGAGGTAATTTAACAGAGAAGAATATTAGGAGCTGGTGTCCTATATTTTGGTGTTCAATTATTTGTTGATATTTATTCATATATGTTATATATGCTATCTCCAAAATGGTTTTCCTTTGTTATTTAAACTAATATATCAAGGATATACTTAATTTATCAGGACACATTTGCTGCTTTTATGTGATCTGCTTGATTGGTTTTTGTGAGAAGTTGATTTAAGTCCTTCTAAGTGGTTTATGTTTATTGGTCTCTACCTAGAGTTAAAACCCTTTAAATAAATCATCTTGGTTGGTTTCCTTCACACCAGAATTAAAAGTCCTTTCAATTGATCACAGTAACTTGGGAAAATATCATTGGGATTTGTAAGAAGAGCCTGTAACTGATAACCTTGCACGTTTATACAAGGTATAAACATTTGAAAAGTGCCAAATAATTCAAGTTAAGCCAAAGGGGAGGACACATTTATCATACACATCTTGACTCCATTGCCCAAAAAGCACTAGTGATATTCATTATAAAACAATACTCCATAAAGACCTCATTCACATTTTCAAAATTCAAACATTAGCATTAAGATGAATGGTTAGCCTTGCATCTATTTCACATTTGTATGCCATTTAGAAATAGATTGCCATTGTCAAAAACCTTTAAAGTTCATAATCTGCTTAATTATTATGGTACACCCACCTAGGTCCAGCAGAACCTAAAGAGTAGGGAGTCCAAAACCACATAGGGTTGCTCCGTTTTGTTGGCCAGAAACATTGTAAACCTGACCATAGAGCCTGGCATCCCCTTAGGGTTTGCAACCTACATTTTTTAGACGTAACACTATAAATAGTGGTCAAAGATGCTCCTAAGCATGCTATAAATAGTGATCAAAGATGCACTCATCATATAATCTCTTACAACGCAAGTACAATATCATATATTCCCTTACACATCTTACATGGCATAGATTCTATCTTACATGCATTATAATATAATCACCAAGTGGCATAGTGTGTGATCCAAGGAATCTCAATTATTCCTCCAAGGGTGAAATCCCACTCCATGAGATCCCAAATATTACAAAGCATTACAATAATTAAATAATTATAATGTTTTAAGGATTTACAAGGTGTACAACATGTAGTAATAGCATTCCCCCACTTGTTATATATTTTTCAAAAAAGAGCATAAGGGATTCCAACATAAAAGAATAATAACTAGGGGCAAAATGCCCATAACCAACTTGTGCCCTCTATACTTATTTGTGTTCACTAGTTTTTTCAAGGAATTTTTAACACTAATTGAAGTATCCACCCTTTTGATCATCACCGTATTCTCCTCCACCATTTCATGAAGAAAATGGTATTGCATATCAATGTGCTTTGTTTGTGCATGAAAAGTTGAGTTTTAGCCAAGTTGATGACACTATGACTATCATAATTAATTCACATTATATCCTATGTCAACTCAACATTTGAGCATAATATTTGAAGCCAAACTGTCTCTTTGAAAGAATGAGTAACTACCATATTCTCTGCTTTGATAGTTTCAAGAGCAACTACAACCCATCTTTTTCTCATCCAACTCACTTCACCACCAAAAAGGCTAAAAACATAATGATTAGTATACCTCTTGCTATCCATATCACTTACCCAATATACATCAATGAAACATTATATATTGTGTCCAACCCAAATCAATTCCTCTTTAGTATAAAATAGAGCAGTCAAGATTACCACAGAGATATATGAAAACCCTCTTAACTACAGTCTAACGCTCCTTATTCAAATTAGAAATACACCTAACTCCCACTACTTGAGAAATGTCTAGTTTTTTGGAGACAATAGCATACATAAAGCTACCAATTGCACTCACATAAGGAACATGGATCATGTCCTCAATCTCATCAAGTGTCAAAGGGCACTACTTAGCTAAAATATTTGTTCCCACTTTAATGGAAACACTCACTAGTTTGTAATCCTACACCTTAAATCTCTTCAAAATAGAGTTGACATATTTCCTCTAACATAACCAAAGTTTTTTGTTAGTTGCATCCCTCTTGATCTCATTGCTAAGATGAAATAGTAGCCCCTAAATCCCTTATATAAAAATATAATGAAAGTTGGTATTTTAGAACCTTTATCATATCCTTACTATTACTAATTAATAGGATTTCATCAACATATAAAATGATAATAATAAGTTGATTGCCTATATATTTATAATAAACATATTGATTTGATTTATCTCTCATAAATCCTAACTTCGAAACATATGACTTAAATTTCTAATGCCATGTGCTATAAGACTATTTTAGACCATAAAAAGACTTCAACCTACAAATCATGTCCTCTTTACCTTTTACCATGAAGTGCTCTAGTTGTGTCATATAGATCTGTTGCCCTCTCAGGTTGTTGTCCTTGATGACAAATACACAAACTCTTAGGTTTGCATAGGCACTATGGTGCAGTGAACAATGACAGTTGGAGGATGGTATCGGTTATTATTATATGTGCAAGTTGAGCTTGGCAGCATTTGGCTGACTTGGTATGACAGTGGGCTCAAAATTGCAATATGACTGTGTTGCAAACAAGGGCATGATTAGTTTCAAAAGGATACAAATCGTGTGCTACCAAAGGCACTTGCTTATTTCAGCTTGATCCATTATCCAAGCAATGTTCATTAAGGTTGTCTCTGATTTGAAAAGTTACTTGCTTCAGTTTGATCACCATTCAGGATCTATGAAGTTGGTCTTGATCACTTTTATAGTGACACAAAAACTATTGTTTCATTTCAAAAAGGGCATCATTGATTTTATTCATGGTAATCTTCATATGGTTAAAGGAAAATCAAATTCAAAGGCATGGGATTATATTTGTTTCGTTAATATCTTTTATGTCTCAAGGCATGGGGTTATATTTGCTATCATAAATTAGTCCTTAACATCTCTTACATTCTAAGGAGGTTTCATATTGTCAAAAGGTGTTAAGGCTATGTGAAGGTGATTATCATTTCTAACTTTAAAGTTAGTGAAAGGCACAAATTTGTTTAAGGGGTTTTGATTTTTCTTATACAAAAATAAAAAGAAACAAAACATGTTTTCAGGCTCCTTAAGTTGTTAACCTGCCTGGCAAGTTTCAGGCTTGGAAAGAAGGTAAAATTTGATGTTTTCATTCTTTTGGTCACTGGACCCTTTAGGGCACACCGGGACAGACATTCAAGAGAGGTATACGGTGAAAGAGATTGTTTGAGAGCTCAATTCATAAAGTTTCACTTTGTAATATACTCACTTTCGACCTAGGGTTACAATTTATATAAAGTTCTTCAAGATTCTATCATGATGGTTGAAAGATCTTCAGGATTTGACCAAGCTGAGCTACAATGAAGTGAGCTTGTTGGTTATACTTTGGACTTAAAATTCATAACAAAAGGTTTCTTGATCGGCTTTCTCCAAGTGATATTATTTCACTGTTATTTGCTTTTTTGAAGGATCATTTTGTGGTTTATTTTCTGAGCTATCATGTGAGAAAGGAAGCTGTTATTTAGTCTGAAAAGAAATAGTGAGAAGTTTATTCTATTTTGATCTTCAGTTATGTCTTTTGAATTTTATCCACTATGGTTTCTTTGTCGGGATTGTGACAGTCTTAAAGCATATTTTTTAGCTTTGTTAGTTTGCTTTAATGACTTGAAGTCTCTTTGACCCAAGAGGTCACTCTATCATATATTCTCAAGATTATTCTTATTGGAGCTTGGTGGTTGACATTACTATGATTTTCAGTTATAAGGTGGTTGTGTAACCAAAAACAAAAAAAAATAGTGGCTTTGTATCTTCTCTTAACTCTAGTTTTATGGCACAAAGTTTCAAGGGTTTGCATTTTTTTGTTATTGAAAAACAGTTATAAACCAATAGTGGCTTGACAATCATGAAGTGTTAGATATACCCATACTAGGGTTTATCCTTGGTGGCAATTTTTTGATTAACTCTATATTACTTGAAAGTTTTTAAATTGTTGTATATATTTTATTTATCACTGATGAGAAGGAAGTTTTGAGGTTATCTTGAGCAGTTTGGTTTAAACCTTGGGTTAAGTTGGAACCATTCCACCATATGGGTCTTTCAGTTATTTGTTCTAGAGGAAAATTCTTTGCACAGTTACATTGTTTCAGTTACAAGTTCAAACTATTTCATGAGAAGAGAAAGGCATTGTAATATGTAATATATACACTTGTATGATATTGATAATAGTGTGCATACACTATTGTTGAGTTTGTGACAAAGTGTTCAGTTATCTGATGGTTCTTGAGTCTCAAACAATGGGACAGTCAAGAAGTGGATTGTAGAAGAACAGAGTAACCCTCTATGTTGCATTTGATTTCTCCATTGTATTCATGTGTTTGTGTGATGCCAGTGAGGTAGTAAAAAGGACAATCTAGTGAGGCAGTAAAAAGGACAAGCTAGTGAGGTAGTGATAAAGTAAAGCCAGTGAGGCTGTAGAAATGCCAGTGAGGCCATAACAACAATTTGTATTTAGTGAGATCCATTATAAGCCAGTGAGGCAACTTTTCTGGAGTGGTTTTTCATCCCTAGAGGGTTTTCCACTCATCAAATATTTATGTTATGGTCGCTTGTGATTATGTTGTTCATAATACTCTGTTCATTGTTTCATGATTTAACTCTTGCATACTATTGTTAACATGATTCTCATTTTGGGTCAGTATAAATGCATAATATTTTTGACACTTATCTCAGTCAATGAAAGTTATTGTTTGTCAGTCTTATAGTCATGATTCAGCAAATATTATTATTATGTTCATAAATTATTTTGATGGTTCAGCACAGTTCACCAATAGTTGTCTTGTTCTTTCATGTTCACAAGTTGATCTGAGAGTTCATTACAGTTCATAAATGAATGTCTTGTTTTCATCATAAAAAGGTTAAAGTTCATTAATGGTTCTTTGCATGTTTTTTGATTTGGCCAAAAACAAGTCTGTTTTATAAGACACTAATTCACCCCCCCCTCTCAGTGTCTTTCGTACTCCAACAAGATCTCCTCTTACAAATCCCCATGCAAGAAATTTGTCTTAACATCCATTTACTCAACCTTAAGGTCAAAAGCAATAGAAACTGATAAAAATACAATTATTGTAAGCTTTTCAATAAGAGAAAATATCATAGAAATCAATTCCATCAACCCAAGAATAACCCTTAGCTAGCAACATTATTTTTTTACTTCTCAATATTTCCCTCAAAACTAAACTTTTCTTAAAAACACATTTGTACCTAATAGGTTTTCTATCATCAAAAAACTACACCAAGTCTCATTCTCTGTTCTTTTATAAATAAACCATCTTATCATTCATGGACTTTTTCCATGACTTCCTTTCTTTAGACTCAATTATCTCCTTCACAATTTTAGGCTCATCATCATTGTAGACAAAGAAAAATGTAGAAAAAATCAAGTGGGCATACCTTTCTAGTTTTAATTTTAGTTTAGTGGACCTCCTCATCAATGTGGTATGATATTGTTCTTCCTCCTTTAATTCCTATGCATTAGGATTAAGGTGACATCATTATTGTAAGTCCTATGTCATTTATTTATAATAATGTTCAACCTATAGTTTGTAGATGCATTCATAAGGGATGAAGGGGTTCATTGGAAGTTGTAAATAATTAGTGACTTGTGGAAAAAATTAATTATCTCCTCAAGTGGGATGCCTAGGAAGGGGTGCAAAACAACAAATGGTGATTCATGTAGATGACTGTTGGACTTCTTTAGATGGGGTGCTTGGAAATAAGTGATAGGTGTCTCTTGGCATTTCATTCAATGTGACCTTTACATTCCCAAAGTTGGGCACTTGGAAAGGAGGTAAAGATGGGCCCAAAAATTAGTTGTCTCTTCACCTTTTAAAGGCTTCCAAAGGTTGTGACTATTGGGTTTTTCCAAGAGGAGGCATACCTCTTGTTATCTTCCTATTTTTCTATAAATTGGAGCTCTTTGATGGTGATTTGTATGTAGTTTTTTTTAAGGATTTTGTAGGTGTTGTATTGTAGAGAGTTCATAGTTACATAGGCGTTGTCTAATTGAAGGCAAGGAAGGAGTGAAGGAAGTGTGTGACTATTGTAATCTTGTATTTGAAGATAATACATACTTGGCCTCTCTGCTTGGTGGATTTTTATTTCCCTTTAAGGGTTTCTCTCAGTAAATCTATGTTATGTGATGATCTCATGTGGTTTGTTGAGTTTTATGTTACCTATTTTATGTCCTTAAATCTAATTATGGTATTTTACAATTAAGCACACTTGGTCGAATGGTTTTTTAATGAACAAAAAGTCATAATTTTAGATTTTCATATTGTAATAGTTTACCTTTCATTTCCCAACATTTGGTATCAGAGCTTGGCCAATTTTGGTGCCCATGGGTGAAGGGTTTTTTGGGTTGTAGTGGGAGTTCTAGTTAATTTTGTTTTACAAATTTGTGTGTGGAAGCCATGGTTGCATCTACATCTCAAATAGATGTTGATAAATTCAATGGATCTAATTATGAGTTGTGGAAGCTAAAGATGGAGGATCTCCTAGAAGAGAGACATCTATGGATAGTAGCAACAAAACCTGATAAAATTGACCAAGACACATGGGACAAGATGGATAAGAAAGCATGGGGGACAATCTAGCTTTATCTTGCAAACTTTGTCCTTTTAAATGTATTAGGAGAGGCTACCACTTATTCCCTATGGAAAAGGATGGGTGAAATTTATCAATCTAAAAGTCTTGTGAATAAATTATATTTGAAAGGAAAGTTGTTTTATCTAAAAATGAAGGAAGGTGAATCAATAGCCAAGCATTCATATTCATTTAATTTAATTTTGGGTCAATTAGCCTTTGTATATGTTAAGGTAAGTGAGGAAGATAAGTAAATTATGCTTCTATGTTCTTTGTCTGGGTCATGGGATAGTATGATTCTTGCTACTAGTGTTAATTTAATAGATCCCAAGATGGATGCTCTTGTTGCAACTTTGTTGACATAGGAAATGAGGAAGAAAGAAACTATGGATAGTTCAATGGATGTTCTTCATGTTAGGGAAAGGTACAAGGAAAGAGGAGGATCTAAAGAAGACAAAAAGGATCTTAAAGAGAAGTATATGTCTCAATGCCAATCTAAAATTCCTAGAAAGTATAGAGTGAAGTGTTGGAATTATGGTAAAAGGGGACATGTGAAGAAGGAATGAAGGAATAAGAAGAAACAATGGGATTCCTCTATGAAAAATTATTTGGATGAAGGAAGTGTTGGAATTATGGTAAAAGGGGACATGTGAAGAACAAATGTAGGAATAAGAAGAAATAATGGGATTCCTCAATAAAAAATTCTTTAGATGAAGGTATTGAAAACTTAAGTCTTTCTTGCAATATTATGTTTGATGATTTTTGGTTGGTTGACTCGGGATGCTTGTACCACATGACTCCACATAAGGAGTGGTTCTCCTCATATCAAGCATATGATGGTGACGAGTTATATAGGTCTTGGGGACAATAGTTCATATCCTATAGTTGGACAAGGAAAGGTACGGTTGTGTTTTAGTGACAGGAGGATAAAAACTCTCTCAAGTGTTTTGCATATTCTTAGATTGGTGATGAATTTAATTTTTGTTTCTAAGTTGAATGATTTAGGAATACATGTAACATTTTATAAGACTGGTTACAGATTGGTGAGAGGAATCTTGGTGGTAGCTAAAGGGTCAAGAATGTGAACCTTGTTTAAGTTGAATGCTACTATTGTTTGTAAGTCCACCTATGTAACTAAAAAATATAAAAAACATGTATGTTTTGGCATCGTAGGTTGGGCCAAATAAGTGAAAAGGGTTTAAAGACTATTATGAAGAAAAAGTTAGTTGATAGTTTTTCCTATTATGATGAGTATTTTGATTTTTGTGAGAATTGTGTGTTTAGGAAACAAAATAGATCATCATTCCCTTTGGGTAATTATAAATAAAAAATAAAGTTCTAGAAATCATTCATATGAATGTATTTGGTCCTGTAGATGTTGGTTCTATTGGTAAATCTTGATATTTTGTGACCTTCATTGATGATGCCTCAAGATTCACTAGATTTATTTTATGTGACATAAATTTGAAGTTTTCACTAAGTTTAAAGAATTTAAATCCTTAGCAGAGAAGCAATTGGATTGTAAGATAAAGATTTTAAGATTTGAAAATGGAGGGGAATATTGTTCTAAGCAATTCTATGAGTTTGTAAGCATGCAAGTATAATCAAGAAATAGAATACTCTGTACATAATTATTTAAATGGTGAGAACTCACAAAGAAATTGAGTCAAACCATTATTACATAGCAAAATCTCACAAAATAATACATATTATATTGATATTTCCTTATGATTTGACATTAAATTACATTGGCTTTATAAAATCCTCTTCCCTTTAACTACTTGACAACTACCTATGCAACCTCCATATGGGAAAGTAACTCCTACAAACTAACAATAGCTTTATTTAAATATTAACTATTAACTAACCTATATTTATTTATTTATTATCTACTATAGTCTAAACTATATAAAAGATGTGATAAATCCAACATCCCCCCCCCTTATTGCATCAATTTCAACAAAGGATGGAACACTGCAAAAACTTAACACAGCAGCCCTTCAGGAAACTTTGATGGATTGAGACTTACTCAATTATCCACCAATTCTCCTCGCTCACCCAAGAAACACCAAACTGGATCTACTGACTGTCAAATCTACAGAATACTTGTGAATTGAGACATACTTAGTTATTCACAAGTAAAACACCAACCAATGGTGAATCGAGACTAACTCAATTATCCATAGTAACACAACCACCAATCAACTGTGAATTGAGACTAACTCAATTATCCATAGTAACTCTCCTCCATTTGTGGATCGAGACTAACTTCATTATCCACAATACAAACCTACAAAACTAGGGATTGAGACATACTCAACTATCCATAGGTACCACTCACCAAGTCTATGGATCAAGACATACTCAACTATCCATAAACCAACAAATCACTGCCATGCCCCTCTTGCTCCATGAAAGGACTCAAGATGAAACTAATGCTTCTCATGCAAGGTATAATCTTTGATTGATAAGCTAGCTTGAGATGATAAAAACTCATCCAGCTTCCGATGCCTCCTGCCTCCAATGTGACCTTGTTACTCTTTAATGACAAGATGTAGCATTCAAACCTTTGAAAGCTCTATCAAGTGTAGCATGGATAGCCCTAAAAGCACAAACATTTGGTAACATAATAAAACTGAGCATTATCAAAAAACAAAGGTGTCATATTCAACCAAAATGCACCTTTTATAATTACTGTAAACAAAATAGATCCTTATAACCCCTCTTTCAAAAATAGTTTTTGAACTTGAGATCTTCAAAATCAAGGACTTCAAAATATTTTTCACAACTCTACTATGCACATGGAATCTTAACTACACAACATATAGGTAATTTTTATATAGGCAAGAGATGTTAATGTCAATATGTAAATTTGTAATAACCTCTTACGAACTAATATGATTATGTAATCAATTATCCTTTACAATCTGGTGATATGTATTCATAATTTTTTTCTTTTTAGGTTCTTAAAACAATCAAATTGAAATAAGCACAACCTTCCAAAAGATTGAAGCACATACCTCCAATTTCCCAAACCATTGATCACCACGTGGTAGGGACAACCATAAATTATTGTTTTTTACTTCAAAATATTTCAAGCGTTGGTGGGAAGCATTAACAAAAAAATACCATGTGCTTGCAACCACCTTATTTCTTTTACACACTAGTCTTCATATACACAACATATATGTGTGGTCTGCACAATCTAAAACATATATTTGAATGCTATTTCTACCAATCCTGAAGGCTACCACTTTGGATACAAATGCCACACATTGAACTTTCAAATAAACTACTTATAATCTTCAGAGTTGTTCCTACTAAATCACCACATCCTTTATTGTGTCGCTTGCCACTATAAACTCCAAAATCAAACAACAAAACTTAGCACAATCATGGATTTAACTAGTAATACTACGTGACTTGTTCAATATCACTTCACTCCATCTATTGTGTACCTCACTCTTCATATTCTGGTAAGGAAAGTTGCTTCATTCTATCCACTAGTAGATCTCCTACAATTTCTTCTCTTCGCATAGAAGTATTCTCCTTCCCATGCATCACAATCATATTCCTCTTCATTTCCTTTCAATTCCATAGGGACAGAATCAATAATTGCTCTAATACCATATTGAAATTGTGAGCACTCACAAAGAAATTGAATCAAACCATTATTACATAGTAAAATCTCATAGAATAATACATATTATATTGATATTTCTTGATGATTTGACATTACATTACATTGGATTTATAAAAGCCTCTTCCATTTAAATACTTGACAACTACCTATGTAACCTCTATACGAGAAAGTAACTCCCACAAACTAACAATAGCTTTATTTAAGTATTAACTATTAACTAACCTATATTTATTTATTTGTTATGTACTATAGTCTAAACTATATAAAAGATGTAATAAATCCAACAATAATGGGGTGGTAGAAACGATGAACCAAACCTTGATGGAAAGAGCTAAAAGTATGTTAAGTGGTACACAACTGGATAGATGCTTTTGGGAAGAAGATGTGAATACTGCTTATTACTTGATAAATAGATCTCCTTATAAGGATCCTGATTCAACAACTTATGAAGTGTGGATAGGTAAGAAACCTTTTATTTCACATTTAAGGTTTTTGGGTTGTGAGGCTTTTGTTCATGTGCCTATGGAAAAGAGATCTAAATTGGATCCAAAAGCACAGAAATGCATCTTCATTCGAAATGGTGAGAATGTTAAGGCTTACAAGCTTTGGAATCCTCTAACCTTGAAAGTTTTCTATTCTAGAGATTTGATTTTTAGGGAGTTTAGAGCTATAATTTCTCTTCTTGAACAGCTAAAAGATAAAGAAAGGACAAATATATTGCATTTTTATTTGAAGCAAGAAGATGCACATGTGAAAGAACAAAATGATGGATTTGAGGAAGGAGAGGAAGAATAGGGTTTAAGTGGGAGTCCTGAATGAGATGAAGAGGTTAGACATGATGATTGTGAAGAAGTTGAAAAGGTATTGAAGAACAAGAGGAAGATTCCATTACTCAACCCTTGAGAAGATCCACAAGACAATAGAATCTTGTTGATAAGTATAGCCCACCAAATTTCTATTGATCATTTGCTTTGTTAAGTACTGGTGATGAACCTAGATCCTATAGGGAATCTATTATTTCATATGATAGTGACTCTTGGCAACAAGCTATGCAGGAGGAGATGGTGGCTCTAGTCTCATGTGACACCTAGGATCTTGTTCATTTGCCCAGAGGAAGGAAAGCCATTAGTTGTAAATGGGTCTATAAGAGGAAATTTAGAGTGGATAATTCATTAGAGAGTTACAAGGCCAGACTAGTGGCCAATGGCTACTCCCAGAGAGAGGGAGTTGATTATGGTGAAATTTTCTCTCCTGTTGCTAAATTATTCTTAATTAGATTTATTTTATCCATAACTATTTATTATGATTCTGAAATAGAACAAATGGATGTTAAAACTGCATTTTGCATGGAGATCTAGAGAGGAAATTTATATGCAACAACCTAAAGCTTTTGAGGTAAAATCGAAGGAACACTTGGTTTATAGGTTAAAATAGTTTCTTTATTGTTTGAAATAATCACCTCAGATGTGGTATCAAAAAGTTGACTCATTTGTGTTGAAATTGGATTTTGTAAGAAGTGAGGAGGATCATTATACTTACATTAGATGTATTGATGATTATATATTAATTATTGCCTTGTAAGTGGATGACATGTTTTTCAGTAACACCAAGGGTATGATTAGTGAGTTGAAAGCTCCAACTTTCAAGTTCATTTAAGATGAAAGATCTAGGGGAAACAAGATACATATTGCATATGGAAATTAAGAGGGATCATGAACACAAAAAGCTTTGATTGTCACAAAGTATGTGAATACTATTTTGTAGAGGTCTAATATCCAATATCGTAAGCTAGTTAGAATTCCTTTATCGATTGGCACTAAACTTAATTTAGATATATATATCCCAAATGTGAGGATTATTTTTAGGATGTGTCTAATGTGCCATATTCTAGTGTGGTTAGTAGCCTAATGTATCTTATGGTTTACACTAGGCTAAATATTACCTAAGTAGTGAGAGTATTGAGCAGGTTTGTGTCTAACCCTAATAGAGAGCATTAGAATTATGTGAAGAGGTTCATAGATATTTGTGTGGTACTTCTAATTATCGTTTAGTTTATTCTCGTACTAACAATGTGGATAATACATTGGACATACAGGGCTTTGTTGATGCATTTGGGACGATGATTTGGATAGTCAAAGGTCTACTAGTGGATATGTTTTTACTTTGTCTAGAGGTGCAGTGAGTTGGATGAGTAAAAGGTAGCCTATGGTTGCTTTGTCCACCACTAAAGAAGAGTATATGGTTTCTACCCATGTCTCCAAGGAGACGGTTTGGTTACAAAGACTATGTGCAAGTATTGGTTTTGATTGGACAATCCAAATAGGTTGTGATAGCTAGAGTGCAATCTATTTGGATAACAATTCCAATGATTCATGCTCAAACAAAGCATTTGGATGTTCAATACCACTTTATTCAAGAAATGATTGCAAATGGATAGGTTGTGTTGAGAAAGGTTGACACTTAGAAGAATGTTGCAAATTCTCTTACCAAGCCTATGAGCACAAAAATGTTATCTTGGTGCAAGGAGGCCATGGGCCTCATTTATTGTACTTAATTCATTTATTTGTGTTCTTATGGATGTGTTTACAATGTATGATGTCCAGTATGAGAATGTTAGGATTAAGGTGCCATCAACCTTGTAAATCATGTCATTTATTTATAATAATTTTCCAACTATAGTTTGTAGATGCATTCATAAGGGATGAAGGGGTTCATTGGCAATTATAAATAATTAGTGACTTGTGGATAAAATTTATTATCTTCTCAAGTGGGATGCCTATGAAGGGGTGCTAAAGGACAATTAGTGATTCATGTAGATGGGTATTGGACGTCTTCAAGTGGGGCGCTTGGAAAGAAGTGATGGGTGTCCCTTGATCTTTCATTCAATGTTACCTTTACATTCCCAAAGTTGGGCACTTGGAAAAGAGGGAAAGATGGAGCCAAAAATGAGTTGCCTCTTCACCTTATAGAGGCTTCCAAAGGTTATGACTATTGGGTTTTTGCAAGAGGAGGCATACCTCTTGTTCTCTTCCTAATTTTCTATAAATTAGAGCTCTTGGATAGTGTTTTGTATGTAGTTGCTTTGAAGGCTTTTGAAAGTGTTGTATTGTAGAGATCTCACATGTGCATATGCATAGTCAATTTGAAGGCAAGGAAGGAGTGAAGGAAGTGTGTGATTATTGTAATCTTGTATTTGAAGAAAATATATACTTGGCTTCTCTTCTTGGTGTTGATTTTTTTCCTTTTAAAGGTTTCTCCACATAAACATATGTTATCTGATGATCTCATGTGGTTTTCTATTTTTTATGTTTTTGATTTTATGTCCTTAAATCTGATTTTAGTATTCTACAATTAAGCACATTTGTTTGAATGGTTTTTCAATGAACAAGAAGTCTTAATCTCATATTTGCATACAAATTTCAAATTTCCATATTGTAGTAGTTTACCTTTCATTTCCCAACACTATGAATCACTCTATGAATCAACCTCTTCATTAGATCCATCTTTAAGATTTGGTTCAATCTTAGGTTTAGTCTTCTTGATCTTTCCCTCAAATCGTACAAATATTTTCTCTTCATTTGTAAGCTATGAAGGCTTAGGAGAAGGTTTGATCTTTCTAAAGATCACATTTCTACTATATCTTATCTTCCTTATCTCGATATTCCAAAGCTTGTATCCCTTAATTCCATAACTATAACTGATGATGATACACTTCTCTACTTTTAAATCTAACATGATCTCTTCTCCTTTGGCACTTGTACATATGCCTCACAACAAAATAATCTAATATCTAAACCTCCTTAGGGGTTTTATCCACAAGAGTTAATGTAAGAGATCTATTCATCAAATAACAAGTTGTGCTCATAGATTTTGCCTTAAAATTTTAATCTAAGCTAGTTCCACTAAGTATACTCCTAGATTTCTCCAGCAATGACCTAGTCATCCTTTCTACAACTTCACTCTACTAAAGGGTGTATGGATTTGTCTTATGCCTCACAATTTCATTGTCCTTATAAAATTTCTTGAAATCTACAATAAAACTCTCCATTATATATTCTTAGGACCTTGATCTTCTTTTTAGTCTAATTCTCTAGAAGAGCCTTAAATTCTTTGAATATTCTAAAGACATCTAATTTCTATCTAAGAAAATTACCCAAGTTTTTCTAGATAATTTAGTAGTAAATAATATGAAGTGCCTAGATTTTCCTAGTGAAGGTACATTTACAAGACCAAATACATCGCTATGAATTAAATCTAAAATTCTATGAAATCTAGTAGAACTTGAAGAAAACTTAACATGATTTTCCTTTTCATAAATACAATGTTCACAAAAATCAAAAACCAGGGAACAAATAATTAACCACTCTACTATATTCACAGATTTAAAGGTTTTAAGACCTTTCTTGCTAATGTGGCCCATGCATTCATGCCACAACATAGTCTTCTTAGCAAGAAGCTTATGGTTCTTATAATCTGGAACCTCAAAACTATTACATTCAACAAAGATACTAGCATTAAGTCTATATTGAGTACCCAAATGAACTCCCTTAGCTAATACAATGCATACTTTAACCATTTTACAATCTCCTTACTAAAAGTTTCATGCACACCCAAATCATTCCTTTTACTTACAGATAATAGATTCCTTGCAAAACTAGGGATGTGAAAAATAACAAGAAGAGATTTAGTCATTTTGAATTACCAAACATGAGCTTCAATTTTCCACACTCAAAAGATCTTGAGAAATGTGGTGTCTCCCAAATAGACATTATCAAAACTCTCATACTACATTACTCTTGTTCATTATAATAGACAAAATATTTGTCAGTGATAATTATTTAGATTTTTACTAGGGAATGTTGATGTACATAAGGGATAGTTTCAAGATTTTTTATATGTACCTTCATTATCAGAAAACATTCCATCTATTTATCAAATGAACCATTCAAAATATGGAAAAACCATTAATTTTTTTCCAAATGGAGTTGTAATTTAAGATTTGAAAGACTAGTCAATTATTACCACTAGCATGGTTTATGATTCATCTTAGTTGTACAAGTTTGATAACTTTGGTCCTTCACCACCTTATTTGCTCACTTTTAACCAGGCTTGCATTCCCACTTATGTTTCTTTTGTCACTAGATTTCCTCAATTATTTTCTTCTCTTAAGGATGTTTAAATATTGGATGATGAGTTTAAGGGTAGACACCTTGATCTTCCTTCACACATTGAGCCACTAGCTCCTAAATCTCTTGCTACTCATAAGACACCACTTTATGCAACCCACATCTACTAAGACCATTAATGATACATCACAAAAAATATAATTTATTTCCTTTTTGAATGGTTTATCATTTCAAATAGGTTATAAAACCCAAGTTTCTTGTAGCATAACATATTCAAGAACCTTCCACTAGCATTACTATAAATGTATTCTTTCAACCCTTTACCAATGCATGTTTTCTACATCTTAGATCTCAATTGGATTAAAGAAACCTTTCTTAATCTGGATAGACTTTTAATTCCCCTACTATCCTATGGAAAACATAAGGGAGAGCATTGGTGTCTGACATTTATATATCTTATTCGAAGTGTACCTTGATAGCTTAAGTTAGGTTATTTCATTAAGAAAATAATTAATATTTAATAGTGGATAATTCATAATATCCACCTCATGTATTAGAGCTAGAAGTTAGTTCTATTTAACATCCTAGTTATATCGTTAGTTTTCTCTCTAATTGAACTTGATGTTGAAAAGAAAATCCAATAAAATTAACAAAAAAGTTGTGTTATCTAGGTTATAGAATCATTAAAATTTGAACATCAAAATACACATAACCTAAGATCTACACTGGGAAAACCCTTATGAGAAAAACCCAATAAAGCATAGCACCACACTAATTTATTATCAACAACAAATTGCAATACAATAGATGTTTTTCATTTGTGCTAAATGAAATCTTCAACCTTATGTCTAGAGTAACTGGAATAGTATGTACTTGTCATATAAAACCATACAAGACTCTATTCCAAGCACTTGAGTTATAAGCATAAGGATAAAAAACAAACTAGGGTAGGTTCCAAAACCATGGGCCCAAAATCATGATCCCGAAAGAAAGACCCAAATTATGTATGCAATCCCAATGTTCAACATGTCTACTTGTAACTCCAAGTCAAAGAGCCAACCATCCCAAAAACCAAGCACTCTAATTTGGAACACTGATTGCTCTTACAATATGATCTTATACCTTCATACATACTGCCCAAAATAGTCAAAGATGCTCTCACAAGTCTATTTATAACTCCCATCATCAATGCTCTTACAATGTAACTCACGTGTCATATGTGCTCTTATACACCTCTTACACATATTATAACATACAATCCAAGTGGCATATAAAATATCCAAGATTCCTACAAGGGTGTTGCCACATTCTAAGAGGAGCCGAAAATTATATAATAATTAAATTACAAGGTTTGCAATGTGTACAAGACACCTATCATAACAATCTCCTTAAGATTAACCCCAAATTGTTAAACACACAAAGCTAAAATGAAACAATGTACTTTCCACTTCCATTCTTTGGAGGATTCTTCTAGGGACTAGATTAATGCTCCACTATCACCAACATCTATAAATGAGGTGGATAGTATGTGTTTCAACAGAAGAAGATTTGAGTGTTGTATTGAGGAGCATTAAAAGAATTCAATTGTTCATAGTTTGTAGAGGATTGACATAGTAGTAGACAAGCAACTATTGTTGTACCCACTTGTTGTATTTGTCCTTTCAATTAATTTTATCAAAGGTAGATGAGCAATTGCCACTATCAAGCTAGATTTTCTCCTCACAAGGTTTCCAAGGTAAAGTTCTAAGTTATTTGTGTTGAATCATTTATTTTCCTACATGTTTATGATGCATGAGGTACTCCCTCTTGCCCCAAAACAATACAAGATTGCAACAAAATTGATTTTATTAATTCAATCCCAAACTACAATCAGATATGCAATTATGCATATATCTGCAACAAAACAATAGTAATGGCCTCTCCCATGCGAGAAATTCCTTCAACCTCTCAATCCCTAAACACAATCCTCACATACATTCAGCATTCTTCATGCTTCCAACTTCTTGGAAGCTCTACCACGCATTGCACCTTCTTTTGTGCCCTTTCTCTGCACTCCAATCAGTGGTCTGCTTCTCCAATGGCCGACTCCTCTTGTGTCAATCTGCACACAAGCTCTACCCTATCTTCACTCTGCACTACTTCTACAGAGGTATCTACTTACAAACAATAAGTTCCTTCAACCAGAGGCTGACCCCCAATCTCCTCTTTGCACTAGTTTTTATAATAACCAAATTTTATTCTTTTGTCTTCAGATTGGAAAGTGAAGGGACACGGTTCCACTATTGTTTAAGCTTCCAACAAATCAAAACATATAGCTCCAAAACACCTATGGCCTTGGTCAAGCCAATTCGTCCAATGAAGACCAGTAGTCACACTTTATAAGTGTTAAAGCAATTACAAAGCACTATGTGTGATGTCGTACAGCTCCTTCCATGCGTGGTAAATGGACTGTGGAAAAATATAAAATTCCTTATGCTGTCGCGGGCCTCTGAGGCATTTTTCAAACAAGTAACATGTCTTACCTACCATTCTTCAACATACAGATCTGTAATGATAGTAATAAATGCAGAATGGTTATCCCTGATTGGTGCATGACAATTGGCTTCAGTTTAACATAATGAACATGGAGGTCATCCGATCAGTTCACGTCCATGGAAAAGCTTCTCGCTTTGCTTACAAATTTGGCATGGTAGCCAAACTACTATGTTGGTCCACTCAATCCAAATAGGAGTAACCCATGCTTCGCCTTGTTGTATCATACTGGCTATAAAGTTGCAAGGCAAACACTTGATGTACAGTGGCAGTGTCAATCCACTCTCCTCTGCATGAGCCCTCTCTTCCTCTTCTCCCATGGGAAGATATATGATTTTCTAGTTGAATTGTTGGATGTCATCCATAGCATTCATAACTACATATGGAATTTTCATTTGTGAAACTATGTACTTCACAATTTATTCTCAATAAACTCAAACTTTTCTCCATATTTTGTTTAGCCTACGTTGGGTGGTGATTGTGATGGGATCCATTACCATATATTGGAGATGCATCACAATAGTGGTGTTTTAGCCAAAAAAAAAAAAACACTGGGATGGAAAAAGCATTCAGTGTAACACAATTTGTGACAGAGAGAATTTTTGGCTAATAAAAATCAGACAAATATT
The DNA here is from genome assembly GCA_027924645.1 of Cunninghamia lanceolata. Classification (NCBI taxonomy): domain Eukaryota; kingdom Viridiplantae; phylum Streptophyta; class Pinopsida; order Cupressales; family Cupressaceae; genus Cunninghamia; species Cunninghamia lanceolata. The sequence continues at coordinate 2,897,685 of BSBN01001182.1, read as the reverse complement.
TACTATTTTTTTGTTTTGGATGAGATGTAAAATTGCTATTGACTGTTTGACCATTGAAGTGGATGATGTTTAAGTAGAGTGCTTCAATACCCATGGAGAAAGTGGTGACAACTCCCTTGAAATTTTGATAATGAAGTTGTGCCGCATAATGAGATTCTATAAATTGTTGTATGTGCTTCATTACCTTCAGATGTTTTCCATCTTTCTTAGAAAACTTTGTTGATTATTACCAAACTTGTTCTTTCTTAAAAAAATATATATTCTTCTCCCTGGTGCCTTAAAATCTTATAGATCCAAAAAACTTCAATTGTGCAATTGTGACGAGAGCCAAGGTTAAAAACCAACTTTTGTTGTAACTCTTCACCAGGAACTCAGAATTGCCTAAAAACTTGCAAAAACATGTGGGTTGGTATTACGATGACTTCTCCCAAGTCATTATGTGCCAAACCTCACAAAATTCAAACTTTTAATGTTTCGCCAAACTATCAGCATTGATCGTGAAACAATTATTTCTCCAAAACCTAAAAGGTTATGATCATGAAACCTTCACCACTAATTCCATAATTCATTCAACAATCTACATGTAAGAGGGTTTGACATCAAACCTCACCAATCTCATTGAATAATAGTTTCCATGAAAATTGCCTATTATATGTTGAAGTCCAAATATGGTGAAAACTCAATTCCACCAAATCTGATCACACCACATGTCCCCAATGCTGTGAGATGCCAATAAAGACCCAAGCAAAACAAAACTGAAAGAAACAAACTAGAATTATTTTTGGGTGATATCAATTGCTTGTTCGCTTGGGATGCTCCTACATCAGTTTATTTCTGAATTTTCAACATTCATGCCTCTTTAAAGCTAACATTTATTGGAGCAAGTAGAACAACATATTTGATATTTGAGGTTCTTAAATTCTACCATTTTGAGAGTTCACTATTAAACACATAGATATACTGAGAGGGGGGGTGAATCAGTATATATATATTCGAATTATTTTCCTTTTAAATGCATTCAATCCAATGTAAATAATTAACCCATATGAAGCAAAAAAACAAATACACACATGACACTAGATTTATGTGGAAAGCCAAGATGGGAAAAAGATCTACTGTCCAAATCTAGCCTCACAAATAAAATTGATGTATACAATAAGTTTTATGGGCACCAACCCAAAGGAGAGACAAATCCCATGTTTTATAAGCTCCAACTCAAAGGAAGCTTCAACGTAAAGGAAGCAACAAATCCCTGAAGTACTACAACACTTACAAGATGAGGCTCCAACCTCTGCTCAAAAACTTTCAACTGATTCTAATAGATTAATCACCTCCACAACATGAATTTGTTAACACATAGACATCCCTGACATATTATGATGACTTAACATCTCTGCACTATCATCTCTACTATCATCTTGATCTTTCAATTGAATCTAATGGCTCAAAACACCTCCACCAAAACTAACTCTTTTGTAGGTTATACATTATAGTTGATAGAGTTTCTTTTCTGTCTTTCGGATTATGTTTATTTCATTGTGTTAGTCATACATTCTCACACACATATAACAATCTTTGATCATTCATATATACCCTTCACAAGCCTTCTAAACATCATCTTTGTTAGCCTTAATGTAACATGCATCATGAAACATGTAACCAGCCTTACTTGTCGGCTCCCAAATCATCTACGGTAATGTAGGAGTGAAATCCTGTTGTACGGTTCATACCAAGTGATCTACTAGACCCATTTTTCTTTCTCTCAAACTTTCCTGATCGCATACACTTCCATACACAAGGCGCAATCATTCAAATATATCATGTCGGCTCCGCAAACACTTATCCTTTCATACATTAGCTCCAAACCCTATGCGATACCGAAGAAGAGAGATATCATCATGTGGTTCATGCCATGAACACTATATGACCTGCAAAACCTTCTCATGCACTCCTCTTTCTATTTCATGCTTCAGCCTGTTGGCACAAGCAATCAAGTACTGATGTCGGCATCCCTTACACAGTCTAGTCACACTACCTTGACATAGAATATTGAAAAACACACTTGTAGTACTTTATATCCTTTGAAACTTGAACATGTCATTCTTGTACCTTTGCTTTACATAATCTCCAAACCGCCAAGTCATACCTGCATATGCAATGAAATGCAGCAACTTTGAGTTTCATACCTGATCACTTTACACTGTGATAACCCTGTTTTCAGTTTGCTAACTCTAGATTTCCTTGTGGTAGTCCATATTCTTTGAAACTTGGATCATACATACCTCACAGTCATATTTATCTATACTTCATACCATGAGGTCATATCTTCATCTGTGATAGAATGCAATACAATCTCCTATGCTTCTATAGTACAATTCCATGTACCTTTGACAATTTTGATAACTTAAACACTTTCCTTCATATCCATTGCAATGCAACAACCATGACCTCATATTATCGATGCATGACATCAATCAAACACTTTGACAACCTTCACCTATCCATGAACTTCAAAAGATAAGGTACAACTATGTACAGATGATACTGATCCATTTTCATGTTCATGTCTTTCATCATCATAACTCCTCTACTCATCATTCCTTTGACATCAATTACAACACATGCAACAATCTCCCCCCTTGTCATTGATGGCAACACTAGCCTAATAATTAAATTCTCTCCCCCTTTGACATCAATGGCAAAGGTCCAATGGTATTCCTCTATACTAGCAAAACATGCAAGATCCCTCTGTCTGTGCAATCATTGTCATCCACTCTAGTCTCTTTGTCTAACTGCTCCCCCTAAGAGGTAGCCTCTATCAAACTTCATTTTACTTACTATGTACATATCAACCCTATATATTGGCTTGTCATTCAAAATGGTACTTCATATACAAGTTCTATCTTCTGCAAATTTCTTGTTGTAACAGAATAGCATTTAGCTACTGCTCTACTTCAAAATTTTGTCTTGATTCACCGGTAGAATGTTCTTATATATAATCTTCAACTAGACCAATGTTGTATCCCATTATTTTTTTGCTAAGGACAAAATCTGAATTTGGCTTTCCAATTGAATGTAAAAGTCTTCTGCCTCCTCTAGAGAAGATGATATCTAAGTCTTTTGTACAACATTATTTGCTTCAATCAAAACTCCAATTAGGGAAGCTAACCTTAAACTTACCACTTCTCGTGGCTACCAAAATTTGTCCTTTGATTTGCTCTCTTTGGTCTTGAAGCTACTACAGCTGGGAGTGTAATTTCTCTATCTGAGCCCTTATGGCTCCATCATTATCCTATACTGGATCATATATATTGGCCACTTGTGTAATCTAAAGTTCAATTACATCCATTTGATCTTTTAAGATTTTGGTGGTTGCAGGCCATTGTAGACAAAATTAGTACAGTACTTTTGCTTCCTTTATGCAATGTTGAATGCTCTTTATGTTTTCTTGAATTTTGATGTGTGCATTGGTGATTTTCCTTGATGCATCATCCATCCTCTTGTTGTTCATTTGTTCAGACATCTTCTTTTTTGCTTGTTTCTCTAAGTAAGAGGAATGTGCTTTGAAGGTCTCCAACAACTGCTTTATTTGTTATGTTGGAGGTAGAGTTGGATTCCTCTTAGATTTAAGTAATTCATTTTCTATCACTTTTATTGCTTTTTCCAGCAACTATGTCCCTTCAACATGTTGCTTCAAAATCTCCTCCCTTACGGTGGAGTGAAAAACATCTCCAAGTTGTTGCTTGTGAAGAGGAGATATGTTGGACATATTAAATTGTCCATCAAAAATTGGCAGTTGTAGCAACTAAGGAGTGACTAGCGGTTGAATTTTTCTTTGTTCCAGGAATTCCTTAATGAACTGAATAGATGAGGAGGAAGATTTTTCCTGATATCCATGAGAACTCTCCATTGCATCAAGTGTGACCTTCTCCTCTTGATGATCCGATTTAACATGTTTCTCTACATTATCCGAAGGAGGATTCCCTTGCTCAATATTATGAGGAAGAGATGATTTCCCTTCATCTGGTGTGACTTGCTCCTCTTGTTGATTTTGTTAGTCTTGCTGAGAAGTATTGTGCAGAGAAGAGGTATGGCCTTGCTCAGTGGTTCTTTCTTGTTCCTTATTCTTATCTCCCTCTTTCACACTCTCAAGTAACTTTTTGGTTACTTCCTCTGTTTCTTTTTGAATCCTAGCTCTGTCATCCTACTCCATGCTCATTAGGGTATCTACCTTGTGTTTAGTCCTCAACTCTTGAGCCTGCATTTGAGACATCTTATCCTTTTCATCCTTAGAAATTGTAGCACCGGCTCTATCTAAGGCTTGTTGTCTCAACTCTTCATCCATTTCTAGAGATTTTTCTCTCCTTTGTCTCAAGGCTTGAGCTAGGCTATCTGAAACTTTTTTAATTATTTCATTCAAAGGCTTATTGTATTTGATCATATACATGATCACAACCTCCTCTATAGTACTTTGATTTGCTGAAGAAACTTTTGGATGTAATTCAGCAGTCTCCATTACAAGTCCATGATGCACAATTCCATTAAAAATGGCCTCTAACTGAATAGGATCTTGTGGAGGAGTCTTCGAAGGTGTTTACTTTGTTTTCTTCTTTTTCTTCTGCAGCTTAGAGGTTCCTTCCTCCCCTTCTTCTTCTTCTTTAATGACCTCCTCTGCTTGGATTTTCTTCCTCTTGGCTTTTTGCTTCACCCTTTGAGGTTTCTTTTCTTCTACCTTCATTTTCACGAGAGTTTTAGAGGCTTTCTTCCTTTTAGTAGATGTTGTTTGTGCTGATGAGGAGGGTTGCAGAGCACTTGCAGCAGTAGAGGTAGATCTACCTGACCTCCTTGGGACTTGTGATGAGGTAGCTACTTTTGGTTCTAAGGAGGTAGGTTGTGGATCCTCTGCAGTGGTTTGAGATGAGGTTTTAGGTGGTATGCCCCATTTGTCATGTAATTGTTCTCTTTTTCTCAAGATGCTCCTCTGTATTCTTTTTACTTAACTTATCCACTATTTCTTTGTAAGTTCTAAACCTCTCTATTACAACATCCTTAGGTTTACTAAGGAGGTTATATGCATAGGCTTTTATCTCTTCCATAGAGACTTCATAAGGTAGTATGGGTATCTAAGTAGTTCATGGTTCTACCGCTTCAATGTAGGTGAAGTTTTTGTCAACCAAGAAGGTGATATGTTATATGTATTGTCTTACCATATTGTGTTGGCAAGAGACACTGATATGTATTAGACTTGAGTGTTTTCATTGATGAAAACAAGGCAAAGATCATTCATCACAATGGCAAAGACACATTACTCCAAAAGACAATCCTAATCCGGTAATAAGGTACAAGCATTTTGGTCCAGAAGCCCAAAATTGGCTAAGTATTGAAAGTGTTCAGGTATGAGACAGAAAAAGGATCAGCACTCCTCCGCAAGTGCAGGTATGAAGATGTGGTTCAGGTATGATGTTCACAGTTATCTATTGATGTTACATTCCAATAATCAAGTTATGACTTCCTCCAGAAGTCATCTAATTAAAACACTAAGTCTGGGTCAGCAAAAGTAAGACAGAGATAGTGAACGGTGTTGAGTAAATTGGTTCGCATTCCTCTGCATTAGTATATTTTGTTTTGCGGTTCTAAGGAAGTATAAATATGTGTCATGACTATTTGAATCCAAGTTTGTAGCTCCGAAAGTGCAACAGATCTTATTCTACAGGTACTCCAATACCGGCATCCAGTTTGACAATGTTCCAGTGTGATAGTGCATCAGTTCAAAGGTCCGCATTTTGGCATACAGAAATATCTTGCTCTGTGAAGTTGAAGACATGTTAAGAGATTAATAATGATTTCTGGATATGATTCATGAAGTCCCATTTGGTCCACAGCATAAGTTGTGATGTGATAGAGGAACCTATCATATATGTCATGAAGGAACAAGCCGACAGGATGGTTAAATCCTTCTGCAGAGAAGAAATATGAGTTGGATGATAAATGTAAGTGGTTGTATGATTAGAGCTGACATATAGGAAGACATGAACATGTTTTCCTAGATCCACATTGAATATTTTACACAAGAACTAGCCGACATGATATAACACTTGGTATACATGTTTCATAGTTTGCTTACCGACCTGATCATGAGAAAGATTTAGTTGCGGATATAAATAGAGGATGGATTTCAGTGTTTGAGTGTAGAGAAGTGCAATGTGATGTATGTGGATGCAAAATATGCAAAGATAGAGTGGCCGCAGAAAATGAAGAAAGATCTTGAGCATATGTAAGAGCAGAGCAGAGAAACAGGGGCGGACTGAAATGAAGAGTTATGAGTCAGTGTTTATGAGCTTAATGGGAACTGTAACCATGCATAAGTAGATGCAATCATAGCAGTTCATCTTTGGCAGTGAGCCACCCTTCTTCTTTCTTCTTCTAATTGGCAGTGAGCCGTTTTTCTTAATCAGTGAGCTCCAGGCAGTGAGCCTCTTGTAATTTGGTATTGTGCTATAATAATAATATATTGAGAGCTAACACTCTCCGTGGTTTTTCCCTCCTTGGGCTTTCCACGTAAAAATCATGGTGTTCATGTGTTATGTCTTTGTGGTTGTTGTTCATTTTTTTAATCTGCTTTCACATAATTGAATTTGGTAAATGGATAAAAGAGCAAGTGCATAAATGGTTTTGTAGAACACTAATTCACCCCCCCTCTCAATGTTCATTGTATTCAACATATTGTATGGTATCCTCTCTCTTTCTTGCATATCTATATGCAAAGTTTTGAAAAACCCCCAGTACATAGTGCTATAATTCTTTTTATCGCAAAAACCCCTCATGTGATTTTTTATTTGTGCAGCAACAAAGATATGTTGTTGCCAAACCTTCCCTTTGAAATTACGTAATTCATTCAGGAAATAAAATACTAGGTAGATAATGAGAGTCCCATACCTGAAATTGTAGTTTGATTCTTTTGTTCTCTTCAAGTTTTCCATCAATTGCTCTCTCATGACTTCGTAGAGTTTGTTGGTAATCATTTATGTTTAGGGTTTTAGGCTCGAGCTACTGGTGGTGCCTGCATAAGTATTCAAGTTTCAAGCATTTAGATATGCAAGCACCTTCCCAAAAATCCAGAAAGTTCTAACACTTTCAGCCTCTGCAGTTGAAAAAAATGCAAAAATAGTACAGGTGCAAGTGTCTTTGTATATACAAGGGTGTTTGTATATACATGCAGGTAAAATATAAATTGGCGGGTGCAGAATCTCCATCGGCCTTTGAAAAAAATGAGTTAGATGCATTTCTGAATGCATATCGGGCTTAGAATGTGCATATACAAAGGGGAATCTTTCGAAGATTCCTGGGAATATTCCCACTTTGTATATTGGGTTGCATGTAGAGATACAAAGGAAAAATATACAAGGGTGGCAGACATGCTTATGCTACAGTGCGATGTACAAGTTGTCTTGTATATCGAGCTACATACAACGCCGCCAGCATGCATTTCAAACATACAAACAAATATACATTCAGGCGCGCATACAAAGAAAAGATACATTGCGGGCATATTCCAGGAAAGATTCCTTGTTTGTATATGAGGAGCAAATGTATGTTTGCGTTTAGATGCATTCCTGGAATATTCTGTCGCATATTCCGCAGTTGTATATGAGGGTTTGTATATTTGTGTTTGTATATTGGCACATACAATGGTGCAAATATACATTTGCTACAGTGCCGCAGGGGAGACACAAGTGATGGGGCCCACCAATTGTATGTGCATTCGTTTGTATGTTTGCACATACAAGCCAATATACAATGAAGAAATATACATTCCAGACCCGACTGAAAATCAAATGCAGTGAATAATGTTTCAAGTCCGTAGCATGTATATTGGGCGCTTATATGTGTCGATGTACATTTGAAAGATACAAGGGTTAAGATGCGAGCCGAATTTCAAAGCAACTTCAGCATGCCTCATTAAAATTTGAAATCCGCCTTGTATGTATGAGGCAAATGTACATGCACATATACAAGGAAATATGCAGGAAAGGAGGATACAAGACGGACCCGAATTGAATTTCAATTTGTTCTAAACAGGTTTGGGGTCCGCCTTGTATATCAAACAGATGTATATGCATTTTGCATATACAAGGGATTTTTGAAGGATAAATAGTGGCAATTGTATATGCATCTGTTCTTGCATATATAAGGGCGAAAATGGCAAAATAGTGAATGGAAAAGTCAGCAATAGAGGAAAAAGCTGCCTACGTGGTGCGATATCATTGGCTCTTGGCTTTTCTGCAAGTTTTTGAGCCATTGGATCTCAGCGATGGGAGCAGATCGACGGCCCTGTTTTGAATGCTTGATGAAGGAAGGAATTTCTGTGTGTCTGCACCAATTTGTGCGGGAAAAGCTTCATAGACAAGCGGAACTGCAATGGCTGCGGGTAGCTAAGCATTAATGGCATTTTTCAAATGCATCGATGGATGAAATGACAGATGAACAACCAGATTTAAGAGAAAATCTTCAAGCGGCGGTGCAGATCACAATTCCCACCTGCTCCTTCCTCTTTGTCCCTTTTCCGCATTCAATTTTTGAGTGCCATTTCTCATGCGTTGTATCTGGCGAATTTTTGATTTGCCTTGTAATTAATTTTGTTGAGTTCATAGTCTTGGTATAAAAGCCAAACTGTGTTACTCATTGTTGTTGTTGAAGACTTGGGCAATTTTTTGTGTGAATAACGAAATACAGAGCATTTCATGTTTGTTTTATCTCTGTGGAGTTTATGTGTTGCATCTGAGTTGTATCTTGCACATATGTTCAATTTTAGTGTTAATGTTATATGAAAAATACATTATTGCATGTGTTTATCTGTCTGTCTCCATTTGTTGTATGCATTTTCTTCTTTTGAATCTGGTTGCTAAGGGTTTCTCAGATTCTAGGGTATAGTCTTGCTGTATCACATACTTGATCTCTAACTTCCATTCAAGGAGTGGATTAAATTGTTTTAGGTTAAAGTGTGGAGAAGATTGTACGTCAGCTAGGATATCCATAAGCAGAGACAGTTAAATACCCATTCTTGGGTGATGTTTGTAAGGCAAGCATCAATCTAACCCCTTGAAACTCGAATGCTAGTTGCAAGCCATTCTCTTGTATACGTCTAGTTGACTCCTTGCCCTGAGATAGGCACCGGTCTGCTTCTGAATTAGTAGTTATGATCCAAAACCCCTGTCTTGCATCCAAACCATCAAATTCAAACCATCCAAAACCCGTTAGTTGTAGGAGTAGGATTAGGAGCCCATGCATACTCTCATCCTTAACCATACACATATGTCCAAGAATGTTGCTAACCTTGTGATTTATCACACAAATCTTGGTCCACACATGAGAGTATTCTACCTGTTATCACAAAGCTAAATCTTTCTATCATAGGGCAAGTCAATGTTACATCTTTAGCAAATAGGGACACCCCCCTTGGTGCGGCAGAACCAGAAGTGAAGGGGAGGTAGCTCACACAACCTCCTGTATCTGTTGGCCGAATCTGCCCATGCATTAGAACTGGCAAACCCTCTGCCGATTCGAGAAAAATTACCAACAGAGGTTAAAGTCCTTTCCCTCCTTTACCATCTAGTATGCAGTATGAATTGTGGTACCAATGTCCAATCCTTCTCTATTTTTATGATAAACTTTTAATGCAATGCCCATTGTGGCATACTGGACCCTTGGATCAATTATATCATTCACACTTAGGGTTCTCTTATCAAAATTTTCCCCAATCAACTCTATAACCCTATCATTCTTGATAGCCTTCATTACTGGTACCACTCCTATTGAGGTTAAACCAATGACCACCCTAATTGCATCTTTGGTAATTCTATAGGCTTTGTCAAGATAAATAAATTCATCATGAATTATGCTTAGGACAATCCTTACCCAGTCATGTGCATCACAAAAATATGGGTAATCTTTCTAGACATCCAGTCTTTTGGCAGTAATGTTCATGTATTCTAGCTTGTATGTGGTGTCATCCAACAGGGTATCTCTCAGTTCCTTGAATTTCATGTGGTTGATCTCAGTGAGAGATGCATGGATGTATATCCTTACATCCTTAGTATAGACAACATCAGCGAGAACATTAGAGAATGCTTCGTCCTTATCCAGTTCCATAGCTTTATATGGATATTTCTTGTACTAAATAGTCTTGGCTTCTCTGAAACATCAACCAATTTTGGTGTCACCATTCTATCTCTTTTGCACTTTGTAGCTAGGGTTGCACTTCTTACCTCTTCTTCTCTCAAAATTGCACTCTATAGCTAGGGCTTCGCTTTTTACTCTTTTTTTCTCAAATTTCCTAATTGCTTTGAATGCTAGGGTTTTGCCTTCTGCTCTTCTCTACTCAAGATTGCTAATTGTTTTGGATACGAATGAGGTTGGATTAAACGAATGGAGCTTCAAGTAAAATTTTTTTCCCTAAGTTATCACATTTATTGCACCTTTTACCTGTTAGGTTATCAGCTGCCAGTGAGTTTTGTAGGTTCACAAGGACCTATTTCCAACCAAAATTCCTCTGCTTTTCATGTTTTCATTTCATAAATTTGAGACATTGACTTATCCTTACCCTAATAACATATCAAATCACCTGTATGCCTCTCTTCAAAATACAGGCAACACTCTTGTTCAAGGGGTTAGAAGATTATAATGGTTAGCTCCCCCTGGACCCATGCTTTTTCTTAATCTAACATGAAATCCTCTACATGAGGCACATGCAAAGGTTCTTTCTTCTTTTCATTAGCTTGCTCTTGTTTTTGTTTCCATATTTTTGTAATCTTCTTCTGTTTGTTCAAAGTATCCTCCATTTTCTTGTGCTAGTTAGGTGGATTCACCAAACTAATTTTACAAAACTTTGCTCTATGTCCAAAGTTATTGCACTTGTAGCATATAACATATACTCCAGAGGCAAAAATGAGTTTTAATCATATGACTGTTTCTTCTTTTCTCAGTTCTACAATCAATAGCCTTATGACCAAACTTATTACATGAATAACAATAACCATAAAAGAATGGAGAGTACCTCGTTGTAGTGGATTGTCTTGTAGGAGGAGAACCCCTAAATCTCCTCTTCAGATTACTAACCTTTATGAAATCATCATCCATCTTCTACTTCTCAGCTTCAATCTTCTCAAATGTCTCAGCACTTGGTTATGTCTTCTTCATCACATGTTTATCTATTGATTCATTAGTTTTTGTGCTCTCACCTTTCTCAAACCCAAGGTCGGCCTTATTCTTAGGTGATCTTTGATTACTGATCATTTCATCAAGAATGATTGTGCTTTTTTCAAATTTTAGACTCATGTCTATTTGATCCTTGGCTTTCTCCGGTTCCTTCCTTAGGGAGACAATTTCTTCTTCAATTCTGGTGCATTCAGGATCTAATTTGGCATTGAGCTTAGTGTTTAAATAATCCACAACTTTTTTATCTTCATCATTCTAAATCTTCAAGTTGACAATTGCTTCTTCTAATTTGTCTAGCTTAGCCTTATATTATTTATTCTCCTTCCTTACTAATCTCAGGTCATTCATAGCAGAAATGAGTTCTCCTTCAAGATCAACCTCACACTCTTCTTCAAAAATGACTGTCATGTCTTCACTATCCTCCGCAAAGCTCTTATCATTATCCAAGACTTATTTTTCCATAAGTAGAACTTCTTCTTTTTAACTTTTAGATGAGCAATGATTGCTTTCATAGATGTTGTAGAGCTTTTTCTAGATATCCTTAGTAGATTTGTATTGTATCACTTTAGCAAATTCAGTGTTTGTCAAACAACATATGATTGCACAACCAAAGGATGATCCTAGTTGACCTACCATGTGTTCCAATCGAAGATCTACCTTCAACTATTAGATTGTATAAAGGAACCTTGCACTGATACCAATTGTTGAACACATAGATATACTAAGAGGGGGGGTGAATCAGTATATATATATTCGAATTCTTTGCCTTTTAAATGCATCCAATCCAATGTAAACAATTAACCCATATGAAGCAAAAGAACGTGGAAACCCAAGATGGGAAAAACCATGGTGAGCAAGTTGCTTGGATCTACTATCCAAATCTAGCCTCACGAAGAAAAGTGATGTATACAATAAGTTTTATGGGCACCAACCCAAAGGAGAGACAAATCCCCTATTTTATGAGCTCCAACTCAAAGCAAGCTTCAAATCCCTAATACAAAGTTTTTATGGGCTCCAACCCAAATGATGCAGAGGTAAGGAGTATATCAAACACAATTACTAATGAACCCACCTTTCAAATTTTGAAACCTAATTTGGTGGATTCTATCACCAACTCTTCAGCGTCCCCTAGTAGGACAACAAACTTTGTTTTCCCTCATAACTTCCATGTCAAACCTTCAACCCAAAATCTAAAGGTTGTTTCAGACACCCTTTTGGGATTTATACAACATATCAAATTTTCAAGGTGGGTTACTCTGGAACACAACCCTCAAAAACTTGCTGCTACACTGCTCATAAGGCCTAATTAGGATAGCAAAATTAGTTTTTCAAGCATAACTTTCAAACCACACATCATACCCAGAAATAAATTGCATATTTCGATACCCATATGTCAAGTTCAGGTGGGGTTGTTTTGAAACAAACACCTCAAAATTGATTGTTCTTCTGCAAATTAGGCCTAATTAGGCTTGCTTCACTAGGTCACAATAAGGTTTTCACACTCCAAGGTTCAAATCTCCATGTCAATGGCTCAGACATGTCAAATATGTTCTTCCCAAGTAATTCCAACCATTACAAACCTTTTCCCAAGAGTTTTTCTATAAACCCTAACTCATAAGCAACGTTTATGCCAAATACATGAGGTTTTCAGGCAGTTTGGAGTAAAACAGCTATAACTTTCTTCAAACACAATGAAATTAGATGCTACAAAAAGGAAAATTTAGAAGATTTAATACCCTATCAATTCCAATAGGTTTCAGGTCACCATATGTCTGTACACATCCATACCAAGCTCTGAAACAGCTAAATAATGTTCAAAAAATGCAGAAAATAGAGGTCTTTTATTGAAATTCTCACACATACATTCTCTACCACCATCCTCCACACTTTGCTCACCTTAATAGAGCATATTTGAAACCAATAAAATGTTTTTTCAACTACCATTGGAATCCCAACGGTCTAACCAACCCATGGCAACTGACGACTCTTCAACTTCCATGATTTTTTGCACTTTTACAACTATGACAATTTTTACAATATTTGCAATATGACTCAACAAACCACTTAACCACCTATTAATGGACTCAAACACACCTAAAATGGTCTCATAGACCTTATTACATGACCAAAACCCAAAACTCAAACCAAAATAACAAAATGGTCTCATGGAGGCATGAACTCAACTAGGTGCTCCTGCACCATAGTCCCGGAGAAAGAAGAATTCAAGTCCCTCTTGAATTGAGTGTAGTAACAGGGATCCACCTTTGAACTGTCTTGCTTGATGTCTTCTATCCTGTGCACTTTTTCTTCCTTGGAACAATTCTATTCTATTTTCATTTTCACCTTGGGTTTCTTGAACACTTGGCAAAGATGTTTCATCTTGTCAATGCAAACTTGTTTCCCATTTGTCTTGCTACCTTGTAACTAATCCTTTTTGCCCTGATGGACCACATACACCACCACAGCACCTTGTTCCTCTTCCATAGTCTACTTCATCTTGAATTTAAGTCTATCCCTCCTTAAGGTTGCAATCACAACAAGAGATTTGTGTATTCCCTTCCTTGCTTCTACTTGCCATGTCATCCAACCAACTTTCTTGATTAGCATCATATCCACCTTCCAATACCTCATTGTGCCAGACCTACAAAACAAACTAGGGAACCCCTTGTTTGAAATTGTGCCCCTCAACTTCATCTTCACCCATCTACCTGATCAATGCAAACATATAGTAGGTTGCACCCTCATACTCCAACTGCAAATGTGGAGTATTTTCAATCACCTTGAAAGCTTTGTCTTACCCTTCTGGAAACCTTGCATGAGAACTGACATTTTTCCTTGAAACATCATCTATTACCACATCAACATGTTCTTGCAACAAATATTGAACCTCTAATGGTAATTGATCAATCCTACTTGTTGTTATGACAGTCGTGTTTTTACTCACCATTTTATTATCTGCCTCTTCCTCTTCTATTGGATTTCACTCTTCCTTCATCAACAAAGGTTCTTCAAGGTCTGGTTATATCATCCCCTCATGCCTTCTCCTCTTAATTATATTCTTGATGGGCCATTTCACCTTTTTCCTTATGGGTAAATGCCAACTACCTTCTTGTTGTTCTCTCTCAAGAAGTTGCATCTTCATTTGGAACTCCAGATCTATTCTTTCCATATCTTTTTTTATTTGTTTCAAGGCTTGTTTCAATTCTTCTATCTCTTTCTCAAAATCCATTTGCTTGACCTTCTCATTCTTCTTATTTGTCTCGCTTTCCTCTCTTGTTCTTTCTTGTGTCTTATTTGGTAAACCCTTACTCTGCAAGTCTCCACGGACTATTTTCCACAACACATCCATTCTTCTTCCTCAAGCAAGTCTCTTTCACCTTGCTTCTTCTTGTCTTTGTGATACCTCATCTAGGTCTCCTTTCTTTTCCTCACTACCTAGTCTTTTGGCATCCAGGTTCTTCCTTCAACCTACAAAAAGATAATGTACATAAACTCCAAAAACTCACTTGCCCAGATCTTTTTGGGCTCTGATACCAATTGATGCAAAGTTAAGGTGGATATAAAACACAATCACTAATGAACTAACCTTTCAAATTTTGAAACCTAATTTGGTGGATTCTATCACCAACTCTTCATCTTCCCCAGTAGGACAACAAACTGTATTTTTTCCTCATAACTTCCATGTAAAACCTTCAACCCAAAATCTAAAGGTTGTTTCAGACACCCATTTGTGAGTTCTACAACATATCAAATTTTCAAGGTGGGTTACTTTGGAACACAACCCTCAAAAACTCGTTGCTACGCTACTCACAAGGCCTAATTAGGACAGCAAAACTAGTTTTTCAAGCATAACTTTCAAACCACACCTCATACCTAGAAATAAATTAAATATTTAGATAGCCATTTTACTCTTTTATAACATATCTTGATTTTAGGTGGGGTTGTTTTGAAACAAACACCTCAAAAATTGACTGTTCTTCTGCAAATTAGGCCTAATTAGGCTTGCTTCACTAGGTCACAATAAGGTTTTCACACTCCAAGGTTCAAATCTACATGTCAATAGCTTAGACATGTCAAAGTTTGTCTTCCCAATCAATTCCAACCATTACAAACCTTTTCCCAAGAGTTTTTCTATAAACCCTAACTCATAAGCAACTTTTATGCCAAATACATGAGGTTTTCAGGTAGTTTGGAGTAAAACAGCTATAACTTTCTTCAAACACAATGAAATTAGATGCTACAAAAAGAAAACTTAGAAGATTCAATACCCTATCAATTCCAATAGGTTTTAGGTCACCATATGTCCGTACAAATCCATACCAAGCTCTAAAACAGCTAAATAATGTTCAGAAAATGCAGAAAATAGAGGTCTTTTATTGAAATTCTCACACATACATTCTCTACCACCATCCTCCACACTTTTCTCACCTTCATAGAGAATATTTGAAACCAATACAATTTTTTTCATCTACCATTGGAATCCCAACGGTCTAACCAACCCATGGCAACCGATGACTTCAACTTCCATGATTTTTTGCACTTTTACAATATTTGCAATATGACTCAACAAACCACCTAACCACCTATTAATAGAATCAAACACACCTAAAATGGTCTCATAGACCTTATTACATGACCAAAACCCAAAACTCAAACCAAAATAACAAAATGGTCTCATTGAGGCATGAACTCAACTAGGTGCTCCTACACCACCAAAGGAAGCAACAACTCCCTAAATTGTTGCAACCCTTACAAGATGAGGCTCCAACCTCTGCTCTAAAATTTTCAATTGATTCTGATAGATTAATCACCTCTGCAACATCAATTTGTTAACACTTTGACATATTATGATGACTTAACATCTCCGCACTATCATCTCTATTATCATCTTGATCTTTCAACCAAACCTAATGGCTCAAGGCACCTCCACCAAAACTATGTTGTAGGTTATACATTATAGCTAACATAGTTACTTTTCTGTCTTCCAAATTATGTTTCTTTCCTTGTGCTATTCATAGATTCTCACACACATATAACAATCTTCAATCCTTCATATGTACCCTCTTCAAGCCTTCTAAACATCATCTTTGCAAGCCTTAATGTAACGTGCATCATGAAATGTGTACGACCTGACTTACTTGTTGGCTCCCAAATCATCTGCGTTAATGTAGGAGTGAAATCCTATTGTGTGGTTCATACCAAGTGATCTAATGGACCCATTTTACTTTCTCCCAAACTTTCCTACTGGTGCACACTACCATACACAAGGTGCAATCATTCAAATATATCATGTCGGCTCCGCAAACACTTATCCTTTCATACATTGGCTCCAAACCCTATGCGATATCAAAGAAGAGAGATATCATCATGTGGTTCATGCCACAAACACTATATGACCTGCAAAGCCTTCTCATGTACTCCTCTTTCTATTTCATGTTTCAGCCTACTAGCACAAGCAATCAAGCACTAATGTCGGTATCCCTTACACAGTTTAGTCACATTGCCTTAACATAAAACATTGAAAAACACACTTGTGGTATTTTATATCCTTTGAAACTTGAACATGTCAATCTTGTACCATTTCTTTACATAATCTCCAAACTACCAAGTCATACATGCATATGTGGTGAAATGCGGCAGCTTTGAGTTTCATACCGATCAATTTACATTGTGGTAACCCTATTTTTAGTCTCCTAAATCTGGATTTCCTTGTGGTAGTCCATATGCTTTGAAACTTGGATCATGCATACCTCAGTCATATTTAGCTATCCTTCAAACCACAAGGTCATATCTTGATCTATGGTAGAATGTGATACAATCTCTTGTGCTTCTGCAATATAATTCCCTATGCCTTTGACATTTTTGATAACTTAAACACTTTCCTTCATATCCCTTGCAATGCAACAACCATGACTTCATATTATCAATGCATGACATCAATCAAAATGCTTTGGCAACCTCCACATATCCATGAACTTCAAAAGATAAGGCACAACTATGTACAGATGATACTGATCAATTTTTATGTTCATGTCTTTCATCATCATAACTCCTCTACTCATCATTCCTTTGACATTAATGTTTGACATCAATGAAAAAACATGCAACATTTACATATTACAAGATAATTATAAAGTAATTATTATCATAAATACTTGGAGAGGATATGGCATTGCATTATTAAAGGTGTTTGTACTATATTAAAACTACCTAAAACTAGAGGCTAATGTATTGAAGTTTTTTCTCTTTGTAAGATGGAATTGTATTGTAAAATTTTAGAATTATATGATATATATATTTTAGCTTTTTATGCTATCAAATACTTGTCATCAATGGTTATCTTGTATATTATCTTCACTACTTATGCAATACTATACTTCAAGTTGTTGGTTGGTTTTTAAATATATCCACTCTAATCTTCTATGCTACTCTAGGTGGGTATTTTGGGTGAATATTCCAAACTCAACATATGAAAAGGAATTCTATTGCTTCCCCTTCAAAAATCCCATTTTATTTCATGCTTAATATTTGATTTAAATTATTTACAAATGTTACATCTTTGAGAAAATATTTTGTAATTTGTTTATATAGTTTTAGATTTCACAATTATCTATTTTCAAATGGTTAAAGAAGGGAAGCATCCCCTATAGATAGAGGACAGGCTATGACCTTACATGCTATCCCTAACCAAGTTTTCCATAAAAATTTACACAACACATTCCCATATAATTTTTATCCAAATTATATGCATTATTTATTTTAGGACATGATTTTAATTACTTTGAAATGAGATATTTTTTAGGGAGTTGATAGGGGATGTCACACGATAGACCTATGTATATGTGTGTTTTACAACATACCTATCATCCTCTACCTAGTGACTCTCCCTCCACCATTCAATGCCCATCCATTAAGTTAAAGACCACAAAGTACTACCTAGTAAGGACCAACTCTATCACCCACAAGTTGATCAAAATTACCTCATGGATGGGCAAGAATGTTCCTTGTGGTGAGGGGTCAAGAACGTCATTTTCTACATTTAGATCTAGTCCATCTATTTCTAGCCATGTTTGTAAAGAACATATGTGGACACCTATCATTAGTTATGCCTCAGACCTTCTCCACCCTTGGCTAATGTTAGACCCTTGGATGTTGATGACCACCTTTAGGTATCCCAATGCAATAATAAACACATGAGGAGTGGAAAGAGTAGGCACAAACATAGATGTTTACTCACGTGAAATCCTAATTTGGTGTTTTTAACTAGTTTTCTATTTAGTTGAAAGTTAATTTGAATATTTTATACTTAAATGTAATATTTCTAAATATTTATGAACTTGATCATGGTTGAAGGATGAGTAAAGAATAGTGGATAAGATTGATGAGGTAAAATCAACCTCATCCTAATTTGACCCAATTAACCCTTTTATACTAGTCAGTTGACCCAATTATGCCAATATATTAAAGATCTTATGATAAAAATTGTTTATTTATAAAGAAATAGTGTATAAAGCTTTATTCTTAATTTGATTAAGATTTGACTACTAACATTGACAAAGTGTTATGTAAAAGATCTATTATTGCACAAACAGGTCTTTGAAGCAATGAAGTGGAGAAGGCAGCTAGTCAATGAAGACTGGAGTAATCAGCACTAGAATTTAGAAGCACTAGAAAAGAAGGAAACCAACAGTTGAAGACTCCAGTTACTTCATGATTCTCCACTCATATAGCATTTTCTTTACTTTCTTGTTATTTCCAAACAACAATACATTTAAGCTCCCACTTGGAGCCTCTTTTATTACACTTCAAGTCAGACTCTTTAAAGCAAATTGTTATATTTTCTGTTATAATACTTTTTTAAGTGGCAATGATAAGATGCCCTAGATTTTTGGCATGTTCGATAGATATAAAAACCTCATGTTTTTATTATGAATTTACACAATGATAATAGAATGTTCTAAGTTTCTGAAAGTTAATGAGTTCTCTGTGTATATTATTTCATACAGTGAATGGATTTATGTCATTACTGTTCTGATATGATCTGAAGTAGTTCAAGTATTTTGGAGAGTTGGCCACTCGTTCAGATTAGGAATAGATAAGTATTTGTTTTTATGTTATGTAAATGTGGTGAATGTGTTGTTATAATTCCTTTTAATGTTATGGAAATTTTTTCTTTCATTTAAAAATGTGGTAGTTGGTCTGTGATAACCTGCAGGATTTGTGTCGTAATCATTGTTCAAGTGAAATTTAGAAATTTTTTATAGTTAGAATTCCATAAGCGTTGATTAACGCATTCTGAAGTTTCGAAGCTTTTTCTCACTATTCAATGGTCAAAGAATTCTAGATTTATGTTGTGGTTAAAGGTTCTGAAATTTCGTAGTTGCATGAGTTCCTATTTTGAGTATAGTTTATTTCTTTTTTTCTTCTACAAATTTACCGAAATATTTCTATGCTTTCATAAATTAGATTCATATGTTTTCTCTAGTATAAGATGTTGATGATTTCTAGATAATTTTTGAATGCTTTTTTTAGTATAAGTTTCCATGCTTTCGAGTTTTAGAGTTGGTTTGAAAACTTCATTTAAGAAATAAAATCAAAAAATTACTGCTAAAGTGAGATACTTGAACCTCCTATTGCATATAGCCTTGCACACGGCCCAGTCGATAAACTGATATATTTCAATTAAAGTACAAGGTTTAACGACACCTTGTCAAAGATCATAATGGTTGTAATTAATCTTGAACTCTCCTACATGGTACAAATCCTTTAATTGAATTCAACTATCATCCTTTTGTGTTTTGGTGTGAAGTGTAACTTCAAGTCTATTGCAAGATATTCTATCCATTTATTAGTCTCCTATATTTTCCTCATGTTTGTTTAGGACTCCTAATTATACCTCTAGAGTAGGGCCTAGATATGGAGATATTTTATCCAAAGATACAAAGAATGTGGAGGTAAGTTAAATGACAAAAATGTTGTATGCTTGACAACAACTCAATGTTATTTCTTGTTCAAACATTTCTTTTTTTATGTGTTTGTGATTATCCCTATTTTAGTTGGTCTAATGTTGTGTGTATAAAAATGCAACATTTAATCCTAAGTCCTCCATCAACATAGGAAACTTATTTTGTAAATAATTTATCTTAAAACTAATTAATTTTTATGTTTTTTCTTTTCTAGTCTCTATTTTTTATGTTTTTTTCTTTTCTAATCTCTATATTAATTATGTTTTTTCCTTTTCTAATTTCTATTATTTACAAGGAGCACAATATGTCATGATCCTTCATCGTGTTTTTACAACCTTATTATAACCTTATTATTTTTACAACTCTAGCTAGTATTTTGTAGTGTAAGTCTAGATCAATAGAAATTTGCCTCAAGGAGTTATATTTTACTTTCTATAAAAGATGTTAATATTCTTCTAGTTGCATGAATTTTTTTCTCTACTAATCTTTTCAATAGAATTAATTGCATCTAATTGAAGGTTAAATGTAGTTGTACCTTTAGATAAGAAAAAGGTGTGTTACCAAGTTTTTTGTGTATTTGCCTAATAATCTATGTCCATTCTATATATTGCATACTAATTAAATGGCAATAATAACAATACTAAGCAAATATATTAGAGCTAGGAATGTAAAGTCTTATTGATACTACATAAAGAAAAGGGGAAGTGAGAGAAAGTGTCCCTAATTCATTAGTTGAAGAAGGAAGAAGTGCTTAAGAAACTAGAAGAGAAGTTCTAGAAACTGACTTATAGAATATAGAGAAATGGGACCTAAAAATCACAACAATGACCTAGGAAGTCACGATAGTGACCTCTAAAGCATGTTGCCAACCACATAGGAATAGGAGATAGGAGCACTATAATAGCATGGAGCTAACTATTGAATCATGTTTCCAACCTTAAAACATGCTACTAACCTAAAACAAATAGTGGTGTCCTTTGATCATATGACTACAACTTTCACCAAATATGTGCATCATCTTCACAATCCTCAATACACTTGTAGAATTTGAAATTGCTAATCTTCTACTAAGATATGACTGCCTAAACCTATAGAAAAACTAGGAGAAATGGGGTTATAGTTTATTGGAGTCTACCTCAGTCAATACGCTTAATGGTGTATTTCAACCTCAATAATATTTGGAAACATTGGGTTGTGTGCAAGCCAATGGTGCAAGAGTGCATAACTGGTGGGTGGTCAATGATGGAAAAATGCTATGGAGGCATGGTATTTCATTACCTAATGGGTACCACATTTGTTCATTAAGGGGGTTTAATAATCACTAAAAATATAAGGTGTTATACCACTTTTTATCAAGGGGGCAAGGAGACATTAATTAAGGTAGAAGTTTTTATATTGGAGGTGTTACGTGGGAATGGTGAAGGATAGACTGCATTGATATAATAATCAAGGATTAACATTTTTTATCTTACAAGAATGGATACGGAGGAATGGTTACTTAGAAATGGGTTTAGTATTCTATAAATCTCAATAACCTTTAATAATATTATGAAATTAAATCCAAAATAGGTATTCCAAATATATGGTAGAAAATTTTATTAAAAAATCAAATACAAAAGAGGTAGAAATAAAAATGATTAAAAAATGTCACAAAAAGTGGGTGGTTCATATACATGGTAAAATAAAGGGTATTTGGAATTTAAAAAGTGTATTGGGAGGGAAAGGGATATTATTAATCAAATATTATGATGTAGAAATGGAAATGGAAGTGTTATCTGGTACCTTATGAATTAACGTGAGAGGGCGTAAATTCATATATGAACCCTTGCATATGGAGGCTAACTACAAGTGTGTGTTGTGCTTTATGAAAATGGAAGAGAGATAAAGGAGATGGATTCACAAAGATGCCATGGGGAGAGAATAGTGAATGATCTATAGGTTTTTGGCTATGGAGGAAGTATTGTAAAGGTACTAGCAATGAAGGAATAATAATAGAGGTGGAAAAAAAGTCATGAATACAAAGAATAGCCAAACAACAAAGGAGAAGTTGCTAATAATTCAAATGATTAAGAGAATTCTCCTGGTGCAGGAGCACATTCTCTGTAGTGCAGGGTTATCTTTTCTTTTGTTTTCTCATAAGGCTCTTAAGCCATTTCATTTTGTAATAAGGGTCAATTTGGTCCCATGAATGTAATTGTGCAAGGCACACATGTAGTTTTGCTTGTATGAAGGGTAAACCAATGACTAACTGATTTGAAAATCAGTTTGTACGGTTGGAGGGGATAACTGCTGTCTCTACATCTTCTTTAGAGGCAGGTTGTATGTCACACAGAGCAGAGAGAGAAGTGTGTATTACAACAAGTTCTTTTTGATAACTGAATAAAGAGAGTTCTGGGTATGATCTGTGTTGATTTTCTTGGTTGTTCTTAGTGATTTGATATCTTTATCCTGATTTTGTAAATGGAACCCTAACCGGATGCTATCTGTCAATCCATAGTGACTCTGTAGTGTGCAGACGGTGTAAAATCCACGGTTCCACAGTGGCTAGTTCATAACCTAGGAGTAGGGTTTTGATTCATACATGGAGGCCCTTTCCTCTGTCCACTGTAGCCCTGTATAGTATCAGTGTGATGGGGGAAAGACTTTTCACGTTTGTTGTTGTTGAATTCTTACCCAGGAAGCCAGCGAACTCAGTCAAGTTCGACTAGACATCGTCATGTGGCTAGTCAGGAAATCGGAGTGAAATTGGATAGTTTTGATGTGGGATCAGATTGCTACAAGTGATCGAGGGTTTGATATATGAAACGGCCGAATTCCATTGTTCGGTCGAAAGGAATTCTAGTTCGGCACCTCAGAACAGTTGGAGATCCATCGGCGTGAAAGGCTCTCCGTCTTGTCGAAGATTGGTATAGTGTCGGAAACACATACCATTGTTATTCGCATCGGTGAGAGAAACGATATCGGGCTAAGGAAAATACACTTAGCCGACGGTATACAGTTTCACCGATCGGTGAGACATCCTCGGAGTATCGCCGATAAAGAGTATCGGCGTGAGGAACCTTGTCGAGGGAAGCCAAAGAAGTCACGGCGACCGTTAGAGTCCTGCCAATAGAAGCTCATCAGGAGGAGTTCAAGAAGTCTCGCCGATAGAGACTTATCGGAATGAGATGAACCATCGGGGCTGCGAACTGGAGTCTCACCGAAGCGGAGGATCTGGCTGATGTGCCTGACGATATCAGCGAGAGACAAGGTGTCGGCGTAGGTGAAAGGAGTCTTACCGAAGGAGGAAGTCTGGCCGACGAAGATTGGTCATCGGAGTGACTGAGTATATCGGCCTAAGAAATTTCTCGTGGTCCGATAGTATGAGGTGTTGCCGATAAGCAACTAACCGTCATGGAGTTATCAGTGAGAACTTGGCCATCAGGATAAAAGAATAAGGAACGGCCGATGGTTCATGTCTTCCCGATAGAGAAGTCATTCTTGGCTTTAGTGAAACATTGGGAGACCTCTTGCCGATAGGGAAGATATAGTTAAATTTCATTCGCTTCTGCTAGCACTCTGCATCAAATTGGTATCAGAGCCAATATTCTGAATCATAGCCGTGTATGTTAGACGAAGAATTGGAGATAGAAACAGAGGCTAGCACAATGCCTCCCAAGACGATGAGTAAAGCAGCCATCCAGAAGATGGTGGAAGAAATGCTCGAAGAGAGACTAAAGGAAGAAAGATCCAAAGAGAAGGATGGAAGCACTTCTGAGTCAGAGGAGGATGAAGAAGGAGAAACTGGGGAGAATCCTCAAGGAGAAGGTATGACTGCTGATCAAAAGGCATTTCTGAACGCACTCAAGGGTCATGGAGATAGTGGTGATCCGAAAATGGATGTTCCCACGTTCAATGGGAAACTGGATGGAGATACTCTTGTGGACTGGATTGAAGCCCTAAGTAATTACTTTGACTTCAAAGAGTATAGTGGCAGTAAGAAAGTAAAGTTTGCAAAGACCAGACTGAGAGGTTCTGCATTGGTTTGGTGGAACTACACTCAATGTGAAAGGGAGAAGGTTGGAAAGAGTCCAATCACCAAGTGGAGCAGAATGGTGGCCATGCTGAGAGCCAAATTTCTACCATGTGATTATGATCTGCAGACTATCAGAAAGTTTAATCATCTTAGGCAGAAAGATATGGACGTGGCTACATACACTGAAGAATTCCACAGATTGAGCATGAGAGCCAATCACAGAGAAGAAGAAAAAGAGATGGTGGCCAGATACCTGGATGGTCTGAGGTACAATATACAGGATGAGTTCAGTATGGTGGTTCCCAAGACTGTGGATGAATGTTTTCAGTTAGCCTCTAGGACAGAGGATAAACTGAAAAGGAGAGGTGATCAAAATAACAGAGGAAGAGGTGGCAGGAACAATAGAGGAAGAGGTAATTTTGGCAGAGGACAGCCAAACAAAGGGGAAAGTTCAAGTCAACAAGAATCACGTTCTGACACAGAACAGAAAGGTGGTGGTTTCGGAGGTTGGAGAAGACCTAATGGCAGAGGAAGAGGTGGTGGTGCAGGCAGAGGACGTGGAGTCTTCACTGGAAGATGTTACAATTGCAATCAAGTAGGCCACACTGCAAGTAAGTGCCCTGAGAAGGCATCTAGCTCTCATGATGGTGGGAGAAGGAACCAACTATTGCAGGAGGATGATTGTCAAAGTGTAAACTCACCAAGAGATTCCTTAAAAAATCAAATGAGGATTAAAATGCATTTTTATGAAGTTTGAAGTCAAACTAGTCATTTCAAAAACATAAAAAGGCTAAGAGGAGTGGTTTTTGAAAGTTTAAAAATTGGTTTACATGTGTGGACACTTCTGCGATCGCACTAATGACCAACATCACTACCATGATCACGCTAGTGTCTAGATAAACAAAGATTTTCAAAAGATTGAAAATAAGGAGAGAACTAATATGTGAAAAAAGATAATATTATAATTACAGATAGTAAAATTAATAGACCTCAATAATTTACATGCATCGAACACTATATGAGAATTAGATATAAAGACTCCATAAAGAAAAGGGCATTGGAAGTGTGAATTTTATAGCTAGTTTAAAGCATTCCCCACGGGAATGTACAAACGTCAAATATTTTTACTCAAAAACAATGTTGATTATGTAATTACAATACAAATAACTAGATATTGATGTGTAAATCAACTTATGTACGTAAATTCATCCATTTAAGGTTGGGTAATTGCAACAAGCTCCATGTTAACAAACACAAATCATTGAGATAAATTCAAACAAAAGTTCATAAGCATTAAGATTGATTATCATCTAATTATATACCTTCCTATGTGGGTTACACCATATTTGTACCGCTACTTTTCCCTAGGTTTATTTAATCATTGGCAGTGGATTTAAATAGTTAATAATAGAATTATACAACTTAAAGTATGCAAGGTTATTAATTTAATGTAAATTGCAACATATGATAATTTAATAGGAACTCTAAAGTAAATAATTAACATATGAAAGGAAGAAAGGTACGCGGAACACACTTCCTACACCAACCTAATGAGGGGAATAGTATGCAAATTCTTTTAAATCCTTACAATTGCAGCAATGTTAAACACATAACATAAAGATTACAGCAGCAACACAACACATAGAAAGAGATTGACACAAGATATATCGTGGCGAAAACCTTTTCAGGGAAAAAACCCCACTCTAAAACCTGCACAATGTATTAACAAATCTATAAAGGATTACAATACACTTGCAATGCAATTTCTTCCAAGAGTCTACAAATGTCATTTTTGGAGTGATTCTAGCAGCATAACAGTACCGATACAAACACTATGCCACCACTACTCCAAAACAACGCATTATATAGAGTTACAAGGCAATATTGAGAAGCCTCTAGGGATGGGCATCCATCTTGGTCATATGGCTATTTACATAGTCAAAGGACACTTGTCCAACATGTTTTCAACTCTCTTACATCTATCATAACATGGCGGATTTGACTTCCCAAGGTAGAGTGCTCCAAGGCTAAAAATAGGCAATGACAGATGCTCTTACACATCTTACAGCTGTCATAAAAAATCTGCAACATGACAACACTTAATGTTCTAAGAGAATCCGTCATACATGACTAAAAATAGCATATTCCTCTTGTTGGAGTACAGGACAACACTGAGAGGGTGGGTGAATCAATGTTGTATTCAAAAACAAATTCAAATACTTTTCTTCCAATTTGTGTGCATGAAATAATGATGTTGACAGCAACTAATCAATATAGAAAGCTTTATCAAAGTAAGAATCCAAATATGAATAATAACCAAGACTAAATGCTCAAACATGGAGACCAAGTAAACCACACATCAAATGAGACCATAACACAATAAATTTCATGAGTGGAACACCCTCATAGGGATGAAAAACCACTCAGAAAATGCCTCACTGGCTTAATCAAAAACTCACTGTTTACATAGCCTCACTGGCTATTAAGTCTCACTGATATACATGCCTCACTGGCAACAAACAGGCCTCACTGGCCATGCAAGCCTCACTAGCAAATAAGAACATAAGAAAGAAAACAAAATTCATGGGGTTACCTCGATTCTCTACAGTGCAACAACATATATAATCCCAATGCTCATACAAACCCTTATTCCTTCTTGTATACAAATCTCTCTACAAACAAACTCTTTTACATAGCTTATGACTCCCTTGTCAAGATTACAAAAGGATAGTACAAAGAGGATGAACTATTGACCACAATGATGTCACGATGTAATATGTATCCACCTTGATCATCACTATGTTCTGCAAACAAATCTCATTTACAAGAGCCTTCAAGAATATCAACATTATCATAGACCGACGACGCAAGCATCTATACAAACCCTAACTAATCCACAATCACCAAGTCCAAAGAATACTTATACCAAGAATCTCTTTTATCTACAAATCTTTCTAAACATACATTCAACATAGTTATTCATGCATTAAAAAGGATAATCATTAAAGGTCATCATTATTCTTGTGCGATTGAACTCTTTTACCTTTGCAATAATCACTTAATTCAAAAATCTGCAATAGGTCCTTTAAGTTCTGCATGTTATTATTTATGGTGTTTATGCATACAAACCCCTTTCTATACCTCTGTAATCTTCAACATATCTCTACAACTATCATGCCTTAGAAATACATGGTCTCATACACTCTTTTCTCTCAGGACTGCATCAAACCTACTCTTTTACCTCATTTTGTTTACAGATGCAAAACTATTAAAACAATATCATTATATGTATTCACCACAAAGGTATTGCTCACACCTCAACCATGAACCAAGTTTCATCTCCTTTTCAATCACCCAGACCGAGATATGAATTTCCCTGGCCTTCTATGGCATTTGAGCAACTGAAAAGCTAATAGTTCGGGTGCAGTTACACATACCACCCGTCAACTTTAAACTCCACCTATACCTGTTAGGGTTCAAATCTAATTGAATAACCACTGTGGATATTGAGCTTCATGGGCTAAAACAATTTAATCTCTGCCTTTGATTTTTCTTTCCCGCTATTAACACAACTTAAAACTTGCTAGGACCAGTTAGACAAGGAGATGACAGTTTATGAACATTGTAAAGACCCTCTAGATGATAACCTATAGTGATATGACCTTTGATCCTAGGTCAAATCCAAAATATAATAAAAGTAACTCTTTTAGAGTGACGGGTAAAAAGTACTTTAAGGACTCTAACTTAGATTTAATATAATAACCAACAACTAGGGTTTTTAAGAGTATTGAGGACTAGAAAACCTAATACATAACCCAAGTGCTAAAGATCATACAATGAACAGAGAAGTTTATCTGAGACATAATAGGCAGTGAGTATAACACCAACAAGATTTACTTAGGGTTTAGACTATAGGAAGACCATTAAGTTTTAGGTCTTAGACCTTCAAAGAAACGTCTAACCCTAGATATAAACAAAGTTAGAGATTGATTCCTTTTCAGCTTATGAACCTCAGAGAAAGATGCAATAATATTCAACTTCAACATGAAGACATGAACAACTTCTGCCATGGAAGAAACCTCACTCAAATGCAATCCACCTCTTGATACAGCATGAATGCACAACATGAACAACTCCATACAAATCAAATTCATGACACTCAAACTCATGATTCAACTTGATATAACAATAGCAACCCTAAGCCCCTGATTCACATGACACACAAGTCACAACACCAATCTGAAGATGAAGACTAAAAAATTGACTATATCATTGAGACCTTTGAGATCTTCTGAGATACCTTTGAGAACCTCTGATCACTTCTTTTGAAAACCCTCTGAGAACATCTAAAGCATATATATACAATCCTTGGTTCCATCAAAGTGATGATCTGTGATGATAAGATGACCCTTTCTCACAAGCATTAGCATTATGAAGCATAATTATGAGGCATAAACATTATAACATGCATGATCATTATAACCTTCTCATCCTGTATCCAACATGAAAATGAACATGATCAACTTATGAGGATCAACCTGTGACCTTGATTGACAACTCAACTCCTTTGTCATCTTTAACTCCCGATTGACAACATGAGGAAACAAGCTCCAACTCTATCACTTTGTCTTGAAGCATAACAAACCATCACCATAAGTTAGAACAATGAAATAATCCAATGAAGCACACCAAGACACATGAACCTCCACAACCTCCAACCACTGACTTCAAACAATCCATGCATCCTCATCAAGGCACTATGTCATCCAACCATGTCATCCAATCCTTCATGACATCATACTTCATGACTCCTGAAAGGCACCTCACTTTGACATCAATGACAAATCTCTATCACCTCTTACAACGTGTCATAGCCCAACTTGGGCACCCAAAGATGCCTTTCTCCACATGCAAAGATGCTTTACGACACTTGTCTTCACTTGCCATACGAATCTCTATACTTGGCTCTTACGCGTCATAGATTCTGTCATACAAAATAGCTCCTTCGTCATAATCCAAGATGCCTACACATGGCATATTATTGCCACCTCAAATGGGATGCCCAAATCCACGTGTTTGACTTGACCATCCAAAGCATATTCCAAGTAAGATGACATGTCACAATGCCACCTCAAACTAAATGCCAAAACTGAATATGCAAGTAAATACAAAATTGAGCAAATAAATAAATAAATAATCAAATAACCAATGCTAGGAATTGTAAGGTTGAGACACCTTAATTGCCAACATTCTCCCACTTGTCGAACACCTTGCAAGAGCTAATAGAATGACAAGGTTGAACTACTAGGGGCCAAGAGGCCCATAAAATCTGAACACCATCTGAACTTATATGTGCCCATAGGTTTCATCAATGCATCTGCAACATTCTTCAAAGTGTCAACCTTCTCCAATATCACCTTCCCATCTTCTACCATATCATGAACAAAATGATACTAAACATCAATGTGCTTTGTTCTAGCATGGAAGGTAGGATTCTTTGCTAAGCAAATCGCACTCTGACTGTCACAACATATAGTAATATGTCCTGCATCAAAACCAACATCTGAACACAACCTCTTAAGCCAAATGGCTTCCTTACAAGCATGAGTTGCTGCCATGTACTCTGCTTCTATCATGGACAAAGCAACCACAGGTTGTCACTTACTCATCCAACTAATTGCACCACCAAAGATGGTAAACACATAAGTACTGGTGGATCTCCTGCTATCAATGTCACCTGCCCAATCAGAATCCACAAATTCACGAATACTCACAGAATGTTGAGATCCTATAGGATAACCATGATAACATAAGGAATACTCAGAAGTAACCCTCAAATATCTGAACACTCTCTTCACTGCATTCCAATGTACCCGTCCATGATTAGCCATAAATCAACTACGGACTCCCACTGCTTGGGCAATGTTTGGTCTTGTACAGACCATAGCATACATCAAGCTACCAACTGCACTAGCATACGGTACTCTGCTCATATCCTCTATCTTAGAAGGAGACTTTGGACAATCATTAACAAATAACTTTGTCCCTAATGAAATAGGAACACACAATGGTCTGCAATCTTCCATGTTGAATCTCTCCAACATGGTCTTCACATACTTACTCTGGCTTAACCAAAGTTTTATTTTTGCTCTGTCTCTTCTAATCTCCATCCCCAGAATGTACCTGGTTGCCTCTAAGTTTTTCATTTCAAACTATGCTGACAACTAAGACTTCAAATCAAAAATCATATTCTTACCATTCCCAATCAGCAACATACCATCAACATAAAATGCAATAATGAGAATGTGATCATTGTCAAACTTGTAATACACACAATGATCTAATTTCAATCTCAAAAATTCAATAGACAACACAAATGCATCAAACTTCAAGTACCACATCCTAGGGGATTGCTTCAAACCATACAAAGACTTCTTTAACTTACAAACCAAATTTTCTTTACCTGTCACCACGTAGAGCTCAAGCTATGACATATAAATTTCTTCCTCCAAGTCACCATGAAGGAAAGTTGTCTTCACATCCATTTGTTCCACTTCTAAGTCATAAGATGCTAAAAGAGATAACAAAAACCTAATTGATGTCAACTTTGTTGGCAGTGAGATGCCCCCTTGTCAGTGAGGCGTTCAACGCTGACCTCAGGATTCATGACATGGCAGTGAGCCTCCCATGGATCTGGGTTAAATCTGGCATTTTTTGCAAGTGTTGATAGCTCAATCTTTTGGCGCAATGGCAAACGATTCTATCAATTGGTATCAGAGCAATGGGTCACGGGTTTGAATCCCTTGGGTTGTGTTGAGGGGGGGATTGGTATTGGTGTCAAAAAGGTTGATGGTGACTAGTTGTCATTGATGTCAAAAAGGTTGGTTGATGAGTGGTCTTGCAAAGAATGTTTTAGGGATGCAGAATGTTTGATAGAGTTGTGTTTGATCTTGTGCAAAGACTTCATGAACAAATCCTCAAGGATGGTGCAGGATGTTTTCAAGTGGCAGAGATTTAATGCAGAGACAATGTATTGTTTGTTTCTTCTTTGAAATCCTTAATGTCTTGTGATGATCACATCATGTGTGTCTTGCAGATGCAGAGGATGGACTTATACTCTTGGTCTTCACAGGTTTGGCCTTCTTGGTGCTTTAAAAGTTGATATATTGATCATGATGCAAGGTTGGTTGACAAAGTAAGTTCACAAGGTCTCATCAGGACTGCAAGTCATTTGAGGATCACTTGCACTATTGACACAGGTGATGGAGTGATCGTTATCATTATCTTGATAGCATGTGTTGATGTTTTGGATCTCATAGTTCAAAGTATTCTTGAGTTGTTGATCAAGACACTTGCCAGCTAATTTGTTTTATGTCTTCATTGCTACATCCTTGCATTTGACATGACAAGGTTCTATTAGGAGATTTGCATCATAATGATATTCTTATGAAATCAAAGGTATGGTGTTGTTGGTAAGAGATCATTGATTTTGATATTATCTTGAAGATAATACTGTTATGCATATCATATTACTGTTGGCACTTCGTGCCTACTATGCTCCATGCCTATTGCCTATTGGTGCTCCTTGTTCTTAAGTCTTTTTTAAGGAGGTTGGTTGAAGGTTATGATTGAAGCCTTAAAAGATAATTATTATGCATACTCTAAGTATACCTTCTCTACCCGTCTAAGTGTGAATTGCACTTTATGTTTTAAACGAATGGTGACTTGGGATAGCAAGTTTATAACTTAAATATCACCGCTTGAAGGGGTCTTCAAACATGGTGCACACCGGCCCTCATGTCTAAGTATTACCATTGGTAGTGGTCTCCACATGAAAGTAGATGGGCAGTAAAAGTCTTTCAAATGGCTTAAGAAGGAATGCTTTGTTTATTTCGAAGGAATGCTTTATTTTATAAAGCATGAGATGCAAATTAGTAGGCACTATTTATGCCTTATTTTTAAAAGCAAAAATAAGTCATTTGCAGCCCGATTTCCATAAAGGTGATTTATGCTTTAAAATAGCATCGGTCTTTTTTTTGGAGAGCATTAAAAATGGTTTATGAAATATAAGGGGAGCACGATTCTTTTATAAAGAAGAGGTGGAATTTGTTTTAAGTTATGAATATTTTTTAAGAACATTGAATATTCCAAGGGGAGCTCGATTCATGAAAAAGCATGGAAGTGTTTAGAGCTTTTAAAAAAAAAAAGGCATCAAATATTATATGTGATGAGGAGGACGATGCCTTTTATAAAGTGGAGGATTTTTATGTATTGAATAAGTTTTAAAAAAATACTTTATCTCCTATTTGGTCGGCCCACAAATGCCATTATTCTAAAAAGTTTTTTTTTTTTGGAATTTTTTTAAGGAGATTTTTTTTTGGAAAGAGATTTTTGTGGAGATAAGTTTGTTTTTAAATTAGAAATTTCTTTTTTTCTAATTTAACAACTCCAAGAGATGACATTAGAATTTTTGAGGAGATTTTTGTAAGGCAAATATTTATGGAAAATTGGAGATTATATTTTTGAGAAGATATATTATGAAACTTTTTTGTGGAGACTTTATTTCTTCATGCAGATGGACAAAGAAGATCATTTTTTTTAAAGAAGATGCAGAGGAAGATGAAGGTTAAAAATGCAGGATATGAAGAGTCTTTGAAGTGCAAAGAGAATATGAAGTTTTTTTTTGGAAATTGTTTTTCAGAGATGAATTGATTTTATTGAAGATAAAATAAGATTGCAGGAATATACATTGGAGGAATATGAAAATATTTTTCTTTGCAGGTGGAAGGACATTCAATTTGTATAAAATTGTTTTTTAGGTGCATTGATGGTAGGTCTTGTGAGACAGAGATTAAACATACAGATGATAAGTTTTTAGAGGTTGAATATGCAGTGTTGTTGAGTGGATCAAGATACAGGGTTGATTTTGAATATCTGAGTTTTGTATATGATTTGGGTTGATGAAAAGAATGGCCATTTGACAAACACATGTGAGAGAAGTAATGTTTTGTATTGAAATAGAGAAACCCTCTGAGTTCTTGTATTTAATTTGTTTTGTATTAGGGGTTGGTGCTCCTTGAAGTTGGTGCTTCTAAATGAATTAGGGGTTAGTGCTCCTTGAAGTTGGTGCTTCTAAATATTGTAACCAGTGAGGTTTTGCTTAAGCCAATGAGGCAGTTTTGGAGTGGTTTTTCTACCCCTGGAGAGTTTTCCACTCGTGCAAATCTTGTGTCATAATCTTCTCTGTGTGTGTATGATTTGCTTATGAAGTTTTGTTCTCTCTATGCATTCACAGTCATGTGCATATGCATTTGACAAATCAATGGTATATTTCTCTCCTTGTGCTTTGAAAGTTAAAGTTTGTAAAAAGATTTAAAAATTCACACAACACTGATTCACCCACCCTCTCAGTGTTGTCCTTGACTCCTACAAGCTTTGCAATGGGAGAGAAAATCTCACCATAATCAATTCCCTCCACCTGAGAATACCCCTTCGCAACCAATTTGACCTTGTACTTCTCAACGATGCCATCTACTCCAAATTTCTTCTTGAACACCCATTTGCATCCAATAGGTTTCCGTCCATCAGGCAAAGGCACCAAGTCCCAAGTTTTATTCTTTTCCAAAGAAGCCATCTCATCTTCCATGGCCTCCTTCCAAGAACCTGCATAGTTCATGTCTATAGCCTCTGTCACAGTTCTAGGCTCATCAGTGTTAGCAATCAAGGCATAAGCAGAACTAGAATCTAGCAATGAATAACCAAACCTCTCAGGTTGCTTCCTGATTCATGTGGACCTCCTCAAAAGTTGAGGTGGAGGTTCTTCTTCCTCTTCTAAACTTTCAAAGTTGCTATAGCTCTCTTCATCATCAGGTCCAACTGGATCTTTTGGTTCAGTTTTCTTAGGGGTACTAGGAAACTGAGCCACATCTTCTTTCTTTTCTTTTTCTTCTAGTTGTAAAACAACAGAAGGAGTTACCTCTCTAAAAATAACACTTCTGCTATACAACACTTTCTTGGCCACGGGATCCCAAATCTTGTACCCTTTCACACTAACACCATAGCCAATGAAGATAAACTTAACTTCCTTGTTCTCCAATTTTGACCTCTTCTCCTTAGGCACATGTGCATATGCCCCACAACCAAAAACATGAAGATGTCTCAATGAAGGCTTCTTACCAGACCATACCTCCATGGGTGTCTTATCAATGAGCACTAAAGTAGGAGACCTGTTAACTAGGTAGCAAGCCGTGGCTACAGCTTCAACCCAAAACTTATGTTTGAAGCTAGAACCACTAAGCATACTCCTAGCCCTCTCCATCAACGTTTTGTTCATCCTTTCTGCAACTCCATTTTGTTGTGGGGTATAAGGAGTTGTCTTATGTCTTTCAATCCCATGTTCTTTACAGAACTTATCAAACTCTGTGGAACAAAACTCACCACCATTATTAGTTCTCAAACACTTAATCTTTTTACCAGTCTGATTCTCTACAAAAGCTTTAAACTCTTTGAACTAACTAAAGACTTTAGATTTGCTTCTGAGAAAATAAATCCATGTCCTTCTATTGTAATCATCAATGAATGATACAAAATATAACAATTTAGAAATCGAAGGAACATTCACATGACCAAATACATCAAAATGAATAAGATCCAAAACATCGGAGGACTTGTGAGAACTAGAGGAAAACTGAACATAGTTTTGCTTTCCATATATACAATGTTCACAAAAGTTGAACTCGAGATTACAATCATTTAACCCCTTGACGAGGTTTTTATTTTTCAAGGCTTTAAGACCCTTCTCACCAAGGTGACCAAGTCTCTTATGCCACAACATTGTCTTCTCAGTAGGAAGTTTCGTTTCCAAAGCCTGAGCACCCTTAG
Source organism: Cunninghamia lanceolata (assembly GCA_027924645.1). NCBI lineage: Eukaryota > Viridiplantae > Streptophyta > Pinopsida > Cupressales > Cupressaceae > Cunninghamia > Cunninghamia lanceolata. The sequence continues at coordinate 2,862,609 of BSBN01001182.1, read as the reverse complement.
GTACCCAAAATGCACTACCATCAGAAGTTGAAGCAACACATTCCTTCACTGCTGGTTCCAATGGTGATGATGAAGTAACTAAAGCTCTTTTCTTCAAATGAGAAGAACTATTGCAATGAGTAGTGCATGCATCCAACTGAAATAGAGTACCTCTCTAAGTACCCTTAGCAAGCACCATAGCTCCTCTTGTCATCTTGCATCCTCCACTCGAGAAGATAACCTACACACCTACATCATTCAATTTACTTATAAAGAGAAGGTTTCATGCTAAACTGGGGATGTCCATAACCCCATTGATCCCCTTCACTCGTCCATCAGGGAATTGGATCAAGACTCTTCCACAGCCAACTATCTTTAGGTGAGAGTCATCACCCAGGAACACCTTCCCACCATCGAACTCTTCATACTTTGTGAACCAACCTTGATCTGAGGTCATGTGGAAAGAAGCACTAGATTTAATCAGCCACACATCTTCTGATGCATGGGTGGCCAGGGCAGAAATAAAATCATCACCATCATCTTGTGCTTTCTTAGAATCTGAATCAGAGGTGTTCTTCTTTTTCTTCTTTTCCTCCTTGCACTCCTTTTGGAAGTGCCTAGTTTTTCCACAATTCCAACACACTGCCTTGGACTTTCTAGGAGATTTGGATCTCCCATGGGATTTGGATTTTCCCTTTTCATCTTTCTTGTCCTTCTTTTTCCCTTTCTCTTTGGGTCTACCATGAACCTCAAGAGCGTCCTTAGCTAACTTAGAAGACTTTCTCCTCATTTCTTCAGATAACAGCGAAGACACCACTTCATCCATCTTGACGGTGGTGGTAGTACTCCCAATAGCCATGACAAGGTGGTCCCATGACTCTGGCAAAGAACAAAGCAAGGTCATGCAACGATCCTCCTCCTCCATCTTCACACCAACAGATGTCAACTGTGCAACTAGTATGTTAAAGGCATTTAGGTGATCTGCAACTGATCCTCCATCTTCCATCCTTAGATAATACAGCTTCTTCCTTCAGAATAACTTGTTTACCAGCGATTTGGCTTGCTAAACATCACCAAGTTTCTTCCATAGCTCTTTCATAGTCTTCTCTTCATGAACATTCAACAGGACAAAATCAACTAAACAAAGTCTCACAAGACCCTTAGCTTTACGATCTTTGAGATCCCAATCTGCCTGTGCCATTGTTGTTAGTTTTGTTCCAGAAATTGTTTCCCATAGGTCTCTGTCAACAAGCATGTCTTCCATTTTAAGTTTCCATGACTTGAAATTGCTTCCATTAAACTTTTCCAACTCTATTCTTCTAGATGTGCCTACCATCTTTTTCCTTCAATAAGAAATCAAGTTAATTTGAGTACTTGAAGTTAATTTAAGTATTTTTTATTAATAATAAGTTCAATACTTATCTGAATTGGAGTACTTGGATTAGCTACTCTCACCCTAGGAAGATTTTAGTGGTCTTGGCCATCTATGGTGCATTTGGAAAAACTGAGTAAAAACACAGTATGTGCCTACTCACACCAACTATTGTGCCTACTTGTACAATGTTCAAAGCCTTGGCTAGGATAGTCCCAGGTGTACACAATCCTGATTTGGGCACACTCTAAGTGCCCCCTTCTCCAATGCCCATAGTCCACCAAACCACTTACTTCTTCCTTGAGTGTTCTACATGCCCCTTTCCAAGTCTCACACAAATGCTTTATATAAGCCTTAAGGGGTGGTTTTTAAACCATCACACCCTTTCATAAAGGTTGCATTTTAATAAATATATTTATTCCTCCCATTTGAAAAAATTATATAAATATTCTTTATTAATCTCCATTTTAATCAAAGGGTCATAATATCCTTTATTTTTCCATCTCCCTTTTAATTATAAAGGGTTAAATAAACTTTGTCCTCTTGTAATTTTAAAGGGTTATTCATAAATGGATTCCTTTTCCATTTTTGGGGAAAATGTCACATAACATTTCTCCCCTTGTAAATCAATTGATGTCCTTAGTAGCTCAAGTTGAATATACAACATAATTCAGCAAACAAGTAAGTGTGGATGTAACATTATTCATATCACAATGAATCTATTTCATTTTAACTTCATCTAAAATTTTAAAGCTTTTCAATAATTCCTTTGAGTTTAATTAAAACCACAATTAGATCCACAAATACATTGTTAATCAATAAGATGATTATAACTATAAATACAATTTCATATGGAATAGATCATGAATTTATACTTGAGTAGATAATGCAAGTGTATCAAATAACTCTTTCTTTTTTTTCAATTTGGTCATTCACATAAACCCTTATCCTTAATATATATATGTTTTAATCTTTTAGGTGTAACTTAAACATAAAATTTACAAAAGTATTATCATGTGATCGCATAACACTTACCTAGTGAATGACATGCATATCCCATACTATGCAATCACTCATCATCGAATACAATATATAGTCTATATACTCAAAATACATTCCAAGATGATAATCATGCATTTTGGACTACATGGATATCCTCTCTTCCCATACCAAATACAATTATATGGAAACATGTGCATAATTACTCTTAACAAGGTTCATATCACTTCATATAGTTACTTATTGCTTTGGGAAAAGTCCAAATCCAATAAGGATTAAAAATCATAAATCAAATTTGTTTATACCAATTCAATGTTGTCAATAAGGTGGTTATAATATTGGAATTTGTTTTTGATATTAGTAAGCTGCAAACCCAGGTGCAGGTCTTGATGACAAAAGCTAAACAGGCAGAAAAAGAGGCCCAAGGCCACAAACAGCTCAAGCACAGCAATCTAACAGCTTAAATACATAATATAATAAGCCAGAGTCCAAGTCCATAAACATAAACTAATAACAAAACTAACTAAGTAAATCTTTCCAGTCATCAGAAATCAGATTAAGCATTTTCTCCTTATCCTCGAATAGAGTATCCACATCATTATTCTGATCCACCTACAGAATACAGAAGGCAGCAGCAATCCTGTGAGAAGATTTCATAACCATTTTAAGCAGCCCCTTGACTTTGCCCTCCATGGTTGAGAGGCGGGCTTTGACCTCCTCGAGCTCCATCTCCAACTTCCTGTTACCCACCTCCACTCTAGCACTCATCACTTCCTTATCTGGAGTCTCCTGAATTTCAATTTCCTCAGGGTCAGTGTCATAATAAGAGTTATTCATCAATTCAAAATGACTCGCACCACCCTGTTCCTGCACGGGAGTTGTTTTAACTTCTTTTATTTCAATCTCCTGTTCAATATCTTCATGTTCAAAAACAGAGGAGTAGTCGACAATTTTCAACACTTGGGGCCTTTCCCTAGACAACTTGGAAGACCTCCTAATACTCGGCCTTCTCACAGTGTTGTCTTTTCCCACAGCCTTCTCCTTAACAATCCCAACCTCTTCCTTCTTCTACTCATCCTACTTGTCTGTTCTTTCCTCAACCTGTTGATCTTCATTCCCCAGCCCCTCGACACTTCCTTTACCCCTCTTCTTTCCACTTTTTATAGAGGTAGAATTCACCCTTTTATGTTTCTTACTGCCCTGAATTGGTGGTTTATTCCTGAGGTCACAGAGACCCTCCGTAGCTTCCTCACGAGACTGACCATGAGATCCTTCCAAATCAATAGAAATAGAGGCCCTCAAAGCCTGATCCCCAAGATGAGCCTTAGAAAGAGAGGTGGGATGACATATTTTACATTATCATAGATAATACTTCACAAAATGCATGTATAAGGTTATTGGGTTGCTCAAATCCAATAACAAAGTACAATAAAACAAAAGATGATACAAAAATCTTGTGGTTCATCTTCATTTTGAAAGAAATACTAGGTTTGACCTTGTTTTTTGAAAAGTAACTAGGTTAATTGAATTTGAATGTTTAGAACAACATTATTAAATTCAATTATAATAGGTTTACTTAATATCTAATTCTTGTTGAACTTAAACAAATAAATAAAATTTAGAGGTTGTCTCTCCCCCTGTAAAAATTTGACATGTCCCATGTCTAAACCCATGAGAATCTATTTAGTTTTACATCCCATATGACATTGTGTTATTTAACTAATGTATTCTAATAGCATAATATTTTACCAATCTAAATAGATGAAAATGATATTAGCACTTGTGGATTATAGGCCCACCATCTACCAATGTATAGACTAAATTGGCCAACCAAAGAGTGACATCTCATCGTATGACACTATAAAAATATTGATACTACTAGCCACCTCACTGCCAACTATAGAATTCTTACGTAAATCAACATGTGTGCACCTACTAGTTACATGCAATGATCATCTAATTGGGTCATCCCATATAACTTGTGGGTTATTGATGAACTCAACAATGGGAAAGTACAACAAAAGTGACTTAGGATCAGATACACTTCTTAATAATGTACACATTTCCATATTCCTTATCAACAAACCTACTACATTTTTTCAATAATACAAATGCTAATGCTAATTATAATAAGAATTGCCTATGGTGACTCAAATAACTCTTGTGCAGGATGGTGTATATTCACTCCAAGCTCTTGGGAAGGAATTCCAAGCTATCAAGAAAGAATCTGCATCTTACACAGTTTAGTTATTTGAGGTCATTTAGTGATCACCATTATAATATGAGAAGATACAATTTTGAATGCAAGCGATTGTCAAGGAGGATATAAGATTGATATCTTAAGTAGGCTTAAAACATATTTCTCTTTCTCTATTCTATTTTATCAATAGGAAATCTTGTCTAATCATGGCACAGTGCAAACATCAAAAGGATCTTTCATGTTGTATTAGATTCTGTAATTATTGTTCTCTTTAGCATATGTGAATTTTGAATCTACACAATGTTGAGCAAGAAAATAAAAGGGAAAAGGTCATTGCAATTGATTTTAGCCTCAAAGGTTTAGTTTAGTGTGAATGCAAGACATTTTTTAGGTAGGTCAATTTGAATGTATTGTTGTTAATTAATATGCCCTATTCTATATGTAGAAATGTGTACCCACAATAATATGCAAGAGATTCAAAGTAACCCTAAAAATAGTTCTAGGTCACAAAATAATGAAGAGATTTCTCCATAGATGAATATTTTTTTAATATAATATATATACATAGAGACCAATTTGTCATAAACCTTTTGGTTTTTCCTTGTTAACTCGTGTTGGTTAACTATACCCATTTGTAATGGACCAATCCAATCTCATCTTAATTTACAATTTGAATTACGAAATCACTATGATGGAATGACATTACATTCAACAAAGTTCTTGAAAACTATCTATTGTAGATACAATGGTATGATAACGAACATTGTATTCAAGGCCTAGCTTGAGGCTATGTTCTACACCGCAAGGTCATAAAATATGTCATCTGTTGGTCTCCTACAATGATTTAACAACTAAGCCCATAAAGTTGTGACTCAGAGATTGGACATCTAACCTGAATAGCTATCTAAATCACTATGAAGGTGCATTTAACTTGTCAACCCATGGACGTGAACTTAAAATGGGTCAGCACAATATGTGCACTACGAACTCCAAAGTAGCCACATTCATTCTACGGCTAAGAAAGACATAATGCTGAAAGTAAATTGCTTGGAAAGAAATAACATAAATGTTGAACATCAACCAACAACTATATTAAGCTGAAGTGCATGAAAGAAAATGAAAATCTGGGCAAACACACAGGAAAGTACTCTATTTGATTTGGCTGCAGGAACAGACACAGAATGGAATTCTAGTGGCTGCAGGAACATATGGTGCCAGATTTTAACTAACTGCTTAACAAAAAATAACAACTAAACTAAAGGATGGAATGCTCACCAAGTGGGCCCCCTTGGATGAGTATCCCTTAAGACAAATGTTAACTCAAAGATGCAAACTTATAACTTCATTTTATTCATTGGAAAACATGAGTACAAACGAGCAACATAACTGTATTAATGAAAAACTTAATAATGAGAGTACAACCTCAGATTAATCAACCCCTTACAAGGAGCATCTAAATCTTATTTATAGAAAGAAAAACTACAAACCAATTACCTAGCAAGGCGGTCAACTTCAATAGATTAGGAGGATGCCACTTTAGGGAAAGCATAGAAAGTGGAGAGGAGGTTATGCATGCGTGGAATCTGGTCAAGCATGTTCACTTTGATGCAAATCTAGCACAACAGTAACTCCTATATTCACTCAACAAGCAATTAAGACCAGTTACAAGGCAGTTATCTTCTCTCCATTTGACATTTGAATGACCACCTTGTTGACTTTGATGGCGAGTGACCAACTGAAAGAATCTTCCTTGATTTTATAGGCTGCTAATTATATCTGTATAACAATATTAGTACGCACAATAATTGCATATATGTAACTATCTTAGAGTAACATTCAGTAATCCACATGTAAAATTAACATAGATAGTTCATATAGCATGTCAATGTCATTAAAGATTATGGGAAATAACCTATGCCCAATATCTTATGGTTTTGAGGAAATATCATGAAAGGATCAAGATTCAGGTACCAAAGTCCAAGATAACTACAACAAATGGATAATAAATTCTAACAAAATTGAGTCATAAACTAGACTCATCACTCTCCCCAACCTTAGACTTTACTAGTCCTCCAGCAGAGGAAGGGTTGTTCTTCTGTTTGGTCAATGCCCTCAAATTTGCAACTGTCAGCTGTCCTATATCAGTTTATGTAGTGCATGAATTAGGATCCCAATAGAACCCTTGCTATCTATCCAATCTGCTCCATCTTTGACTCTCTTCAGCAATATCATACTGGTAGTACCTAAAATTTGGCACAGGCCATAATAGGATAGGTGGTTGGAAAATTAAAGGGAATCCAGAATTGCCCCTTTGTCCTTCCAATCTGTATACATCTATCCACTCTTTTACATGCTGCAGTATAGTTATGCAGAGAGTGAGGCTCCGCTTGTTTTAGTTCATCAGTCAAGTTGTTCCACCTTTGTCCCAAATATCCCTTTACATATTCTCCTATAGTGTTTGCTACCTCCTCATATTCTTTGTAAACTACTTCTCTCTTGGCCATGATTCTATTGCCATAGCTTGGTCTATAAAGCATTATGTGCAAATCATTGAAAATGCTCCCTAGATTTCTAGATTCAGCTCTGATGGATAGGGGAGTGTTGAATTCTGTTTGCCTATAAGCTCTAAACTGTTGTCCCCAACTAATCTCATTTTGTATCCAGGACATAAATGCCCTTAATTGAACATCCCCAACATACAACAACAGATTCCAATCATGATCTTGAGACAACATAATTATGTAAATAGAATTCACACAACAAATTCTTCATTTCAGGAGGAGCAATCTGATAAGCATTGAAAAATTCAAGAGGAGTCTCAATGGAAGGATTCAAACCTGAAACAATCCTTGCTAGTTTAAAAGAAAGATACTTCTCCTCAAATACAGAGCATAGACCCTTGGAGGAGTCCTGCACTCTAATACCTAAGGCACTAAGGCTGCCATATTATCCACTCTCTCCTTTAAAGTCGCAATTTATGTGTTCTTATCTTCAATCTCTTCATCTTTCTTTTGAACTCCTTCCTTCAGCCTGCGTTTCTCCTTTTTCCATTCTTCTTCTCTACTCTGCATCTCATTCCATAAATTCATAGCTACCATGTGCATTGGAAAATTAAAGGGCCTGTGTATTCCTACCAAAATTTTTCCTGGCACTGATGGTTGCCCTTCATATAGCACTAACTACAGGGTTCCTGAATGTTCAGCCAATTCCGGCTGTAGGGCCTCTTGCTGCAGGAACTCCTGATTGTCTGCATATCCCTGACTCTCCATTTGTTCAGCGATAGTAGCAAGGTCTGCCAATGTTACATTTGTTGCTTCCTCAAATATATCCTTTTCTTTAACGTTCACATGCCCCATTGGGGCCTCTGTATCTTTTGGTGATGTTTCTTCAGTCCTAGAGCTTCTTTGTGGAGGCACACCAAAGGTTGGCTCATCAGGTCTTGATTTTCTAGGAGGGCTCTCATGTTTTTCTTCAGCTGCAGGAAGAACAGTGCCAGCCTTCTATTTCTTAGAGCTTGGCACTTCCTTTCCTGCAGTTTGCTTTTTAGCTTTACCCTTTCTTATTTCTGCCTCTTTCTTCTGTGCCCTAGTTTGAATTAGGTTGCCAAGAGGAACATCATCATCAGAATCTGAAGAAGAACTCACTTTGTCTGATTGCTCTGCCTCAGAAGAACTAATCTCTATAGTCTGCTCAGCTGCAGGAGGGTTTACACCAGAAGTTGAGGTTCCAGGAGTAGCTTCAACAGAACTCACTCTCCTCCTAGTCCTACGAGGTTGAGGCACAACTGTAGGTCGCAAATGCTTTGGTCTAATTTGATCAATATTTAGGAATTCTTCCCAAGTCATATCAGACACATCATGCAGAGACTTTTCAACTAATAATTTGATCAAACAATGGTGGGAAACAGAATTAGCCCTACCTTTTTGGGTCTTGGCCACCATGATTGAGAGAAGGTGGTATAGCACGTTTGGCACATTCATTCTTCTTCCATGCCTTATATGATTCAGAAGTTTGAAATGCACAGAATGAAGACTCGACTAACGACCTTCACAAGTAATGTGCCTCACAACATGAACAACTACTTTCTTCCATGGCTCAGGCAGAGAGGTTCTCTTGGCTCCCTATTTGTCCACAATTAATGGAGGGTCACCAGGGTCTGTAAATTCAACCCTAGCTAACCTGGCGTCTCTGGAAACAGGGTAATTTTCACCATCAGCAGGTAACCCTATAACTTCTGCAATCCTTTCTTCAGTAGCTAATACCTCTAACCCTTTTACCGTGGCCTTACCTTCAGACAATGTCTAGGCAAATTCCAATGCAACATCATCATTAAAACCATTCAGCTTTAGGAAATAATCTAACCACCCGCAATTTCTAAACTCAGCCTAGCTAGGTGCATCCTACAGTAATACCTCATGAACCGTGGGTTCATTTCTAATTAATCCACCTCCCATTGTTTAGTTGTCTGAAAATAAACAATCACTTTGCAAAGTTTTTCTTCCTGCAATCTTTATCTTATCTGAAAGTTGAACTTCCCCTTCCTGCAACACTGCTAAATTTCCAACGCCAATGTCGTCTAAATTTTCCTTATTTGTTGGACTTAAGATTATGACAAGAGCAGTAAAGGCAGTAAAAGAGTAATCAATGAAGGCTATCACCTCACACTTGCGAGCCATCATCTCACTCAGAATTCAAATCAACTCAATTTTAAACTTTGCTGACGTGCTGGTGTAAAGCAACATGGACTAACATGTGGACATGGTATTCACACTCCCCCCTAACCTAAATTTGAGCATGTGTCCTTAGTCCTCACATATGGAATGGTGATGCTTGATTTGACAGGGCAGGGAATAATTACATGCTATGGAGAACATCAACATTAATGTATAGTAATTAAATGAATGTACTAAAAGATAAGTAAGATATAACAAATTTATGCGCATGTACCTTGATGTTTGGAAGATCAGTTGCAAAAATGATGGAGAAAGTACCGGTCACCTTTTAAGAAATTCATTGAGCAATGAATGAAAGTGGAGTGGAATAAAGTGAGGTGGAATGAAGTGAGATCATGGCAACGTGATGGAAGAGAGAATGATGGATATGGATGGCCGGATGGGTGAATGAATGAAGAAGTGGACCCCCACAAAAGTGGAAGTCTTTATTATGACAAGTGTCGTACCTTGGTTAGCCAGAAGGAGGCACACTAGGTCCGCTGCCTTTCGCTACAAGAAGTTTAGGAGTTGCATGTTGAGTGAATTGTTGCAGGAATTCATCCTTCGAAGTTGGCTTGTGATATAACCTGAGGCGATGACCATTGACTAGCAGCTTAAATCTGACAGGGTCAATGGTGGTAAGTTGAACAGCACCATTGGAGAAAACTTCAGCAACCTCATATTGTCCTAGCCACCTTGTCTACAATTTTCCTACATTATCTTTATACCTTGAGTCGTAGAGCAGTGCCCAGTCACCTGGCTGGAATTTCTTATCTTCGATGAATTTGTCATGCCACTTTATTCTCTGATTTTGCACTACCTCTGTGTGATACAAGGCTTCTTTCCTCATCTCATCCAAAGCATTGAGCTGCATGATTCTATCATTTTGTGCCTCAGAGATATCCATCCCCAAGTCTATTGCAGTCTGAAGAGTCTTATGTTCGAATATAATGGGCATCATAGTTGTCTTTCCATACAGTAACTCAAAAGGGGTGAAGCCTGTAGTTGTTTTCCAGGTTGTCCTATAGGCCCAAACAACTTTTGGTAGTCTATTTGCCCAATCCTTCCTATGGACAGCCACAGTTTTGGTCAGAATGGCTTCAATTTCCCTGTTAGTCACCTCAACTTGGCCATTGGCCTGAGGGTGATAAGGAGTAGATTTCTTGTGCCTTATGTTGTACTCATTGACTAGTGCTGCAACTAGGGTTGAGGTGAATTGAGCTCTTTGATCAGTCACTATCTCTCTGGGAACCCCATACCGTGTGAAAATTTCCTCATAAAGAAATTATGCAACCTTGTTATCTCTTGCATGCTTCATGGCCTTAACTTCTACCCATTTGGTTACATAATCAGTGCATACTAAGATATAGAATTTACCATTGGATGGGGATCAATGGGTCCTACAAGATCTAATCCCCACTTATCAAATGGAGTGATCACTAGCTAAGGGTAAAGGGGCATCTCATCATATTTGGTTGGTCATCCCATCCTCTGGCATCTGTCACATTTCCTTGTATATCTCCCTGCATCCTTGTGGAGTGTTGGCCAGTAATACCCTGTATTTAAAATCTTCATTGTTGTCCTCTTGGCTGCAAAATGCTCTCCACATGGTTCATTGTGGCATGCATGAAAAATATCATATGTTTCATCTTCCCTCACACATCTCCTCATGACATGGTCTGGTATAGTGTAGAAAAAACATCCAGCAATCCATGAAAAAGGAAAAGACTTTTCAATGAACACCCTTTTCTCCTTTGGAGAGAAATGAGGAGGGACTCTCCTTGTGACCAAATAATTAGTTGTGTCAGCATACCAGGGTGTTTATACAGTGATTGAAAACAAGTGTTCATCAGGGAAAAAGTCATCAATGACTTGGTTGTCCTCTGATGTAGTCAGCCTTGAAAGAAAGTTTGCAACAACATTGGCCTTCCCTAGCTTATCCACAATGGTAATGTAAAAGTCTTGCATTAGTAACACCCATCTTGCTAATCTACCTGATATCAAGGGTTTGTTCATGAGATACCTAATGGCTGCATGATCTGTGTGCACAAAATTTGATAGCCTATTATGTAGTGCCTGAATTTGTTGAGGGCCCAGCTTACTGCCAGCATTTCCTTTTATGTCACTGTATAATTGAACTCAGCTCCCTGCAAGTTTTTGTTGACAAAATAAATAGCATGTTCAATTGCTCCTTCTTTCTGCCCTAAGACTGCTCCTATGGCATAATCTGATGCATCAGTATGGATGTGGAAAGGGAGCTCCCAATTGGGCCCTTTGAGTACAGGAGCATGAGTTAATGCTACCTTTAAATCAGAAAATGCCTTGCTACAGTCTTCATTCCACTGAAATCCAGCATCTTTAGTGAGAAGAGTATATAATGGGGCTGCAATTTTGCTGAAATCCTTAATGAAACGTCTATAGTACCCTTCATGACCCAAGAAGCTTCTGACATCTTTTTGCTTTGCAAGAATGGGCAGATTGATTATCACTTCAACCTTTGCTGGGTCTACCTGAATTCCTTTTGGAGAGACATAGTGGCCAAGCACTACTCCTTCCTGCATCATCATGAAGCACTTTGCACTATTCAGGGACAGATTGTGGTCTTCACATCTCTCCAAAAGCTTCCGTAAGTTTTCCAATGCCTCATCAAAAGTAGCACCATAAGTAGTGAAATCGTCCATATAGATTTCCATGCAATCATGTGAGATATCAGAAAATATGCTAATGACTGCCCTTTGGAAAGTTGCAGGTGCATTGCATAAGCCAAATGGAAGCATTGAGTAGGCATAAGTCCCCCAAGGACAGGTAAAGGTTGTTTTCTCTTGGTCCTTTGGTGCAATCTGTATCTGATTGTAACCACTGAACTCATCCAAGAAGGAAAAGTACTACTTTCCTGCAAGTGAGTCCAATACCTAGTCTATGAAAGGAAGGGGAAAATGATCCTTTTTGGTGGAAGAGTTTAATTCTCTGTAATCAATACAAACTCGTTATTTCCCTCTCTTTTTGGGCACAAGAACCAGAGGAGACACCCACTGGCTATTTGAGATTAGGTAGATAAATCCTGCATCTAATAGCTTCTATAATTCTTCTTTGACAATCTCTCTTAATGCAGAATTGATTCTCCTTTGTGGCAGTATTACTAGTGTACAATCTTCCTTTATGTAAATCCTATAGGTGCATAATGTGGGATCTAGTCCTTTCATGTCATGGTAATCCCATCCAAAGGCATTCTTGTGTTTCTTTAACAAGTTTGTCAAAGACAGCTATTGTTCTTGAGTCAATTTGTTGTTAATATTCAGATATCTTTCTTCTGAAATCTCCACTTGAGTTGTTAACTCTACCATAGTCGCTTCACTAATGCTTGGTACCTTGATTTCTTGTGGAAGCAATGTATGAGACATACCTGTTGCTGTAGGAAAAGTGGGAATAAGTGTCTTCACTGGATCAGCAGAATGAGAGGATGATGCCTCCTCTACTTCACAATGATTCTGAATTATGTTAGACAATACCTCATCTTCCTCTTGGAGCTGCATGAAAGAGCTTATGCCTAACATCCTAAGTTGTACCATAGAATTATCTTCCTTGGCCTCTTCACCAACATGTGGCCAAACAGGATTATCCATATCATGAGATGGTTGTGCAAGTGGGTAAAGAACAAGATTTTTAGTGCTTCTCCCATCAGAGATGGTCATGTCTCTTGACCAGCATCTAATATAAGCATCATTTGTGGCTAACCACAGCCTTCCTAGAATGATGGGATACCCTCCCAATGTAGCTTTAGGGGAAAGTACCATGAAATCAACTGGATATTCCCATGAGTCCAGGGATACCACAAGGTCCTCTACTATCCCATCAAGTTTAACAATAGAACTATCAACAAGCTGTAGGACAATAGGAGTAGGCCTCATGTTTGTAATATTTAGTTGCTGCAGGATATCCTTGGTCATTACATTTATTGCTGCTCCTAAATCAATCAAAGCATTCCTGATTTAGATCCCATTTATAACAACTCCTACCACAGGACTCCCTGGATCATTATATTTGGGAACAGTCACTTTCCCAAGCATTATGTCAACCAATTGTCCCACCACATGAACCATAGTGGGGTCTTTCCTCTTTCTGCCTGGCTTCTTAAGGCATGCTTCTTTGATTGCTTTGCCATATATAGGTACATCTTTTATGGCCTAAAATAGAGGGATCTTGACACATACATGTTTCAACTGCTCTAGAATGTCAAAGGTGGGTTCCTCTTTCTCTTCCTTTTGTTTCACAGTTTCCAACCTCCGTGGAAATGGTGGTTCTTGTGTAGTCTGCTTGACTGGGACTAGTTCAATATTTTCAGGTGCATTTGGCTTAATGGGGGCATTTAAAGGCTCCTCTTCCTCCTCAGGAAGCTCAGTAATAATGGGTGTGGAAGGAGCTGCCAAGGTAGTTCCTGAACGCAAGTGGATGTCACTTACACTCACAGCATATGCAGGGAATTGATTTGGATTAGCAGAGTATACCGGCTGCTGCTGTGGTCTATTATTTGGGTTAGGTGAGGGCTAACATGGTAACTGAGTAGGTTTAGGTGTATTTGAATTTGAACTAGCAGGAGGAGGCATTATAGCAGGCTGTTGGGGCTAAGAAGGTGGCTGCATGTAATTAGTTGTCTGGTTTGGCCATTGTTGTCCTCCCCTCCATTGAGATGTTTGCTGCCAATTTCCTGGAGATGATTGCCAATTCCCCTGAGATTGTTGCCACTGGGGTGAAGGGTTTTGGTAATTTTGCCAAGTGTTTGGAGGGTTATTCCAAGGCTGAGGTGAATATCCTCCATAGTTGGATGGAGATGGATGTTGCCATTGGTTACCAGATGCATAAGTATTGAAATATGGTCCAGCAAATGATAATGGATCTGGTGGCATACCTTGTCTTGGAGCCCATGGCCTCCTTTGTGCAACATAGTAGACTTGATCTTCTTCAACCTAGATTGGCTTGAACTCAGGTGGAATCTACTTACTATCAATATTAGCTGCCATCTTGCATTTGCAGTCCCTCTTCTTTTGTCTGCAATGAGGACAATATTCTACCAGCATTGCCTCTGCCGCATCTTGCTTCTTCTTTGCTTGAAGTGTATCCAACTAGGTGGCCATATTATTTATGATATCTTGCTTAAAATCAAACAGCAAGTGAGTTATTTCCATCCTTGAAACTCCATTGGTAGGGGTTTTGCCCATAAGGGAATGGTAACCTCTTCCTTTCTTCATGGCTTCTCCAGAATAATTCTGGCACATCTTCTTAATATCCTCCCAAGACACTTGGGCAATATCTCCTCCTCCCATCAAATCCAAAGCATTCATGCAATGCTCACTTATTCCTCTGAGGAAGAGTAGTTTCTGAGACTCCTCATTGAGTGTATGATGGGGAGATTTTTGCAAACAAAATAGGAGCCTTGAGATGTAATCCTCTAAACTTTCATCCTCTTTCTACTGCATTCTAAAAATATCATCTCCTCTCATATCTCCACCCCTATAGTAGTCTTTATACTTCTCAAGAAATTTCTCTTTCATCTCATCCCAAGTATTGACAATATCACTACCTAGACCCATAAACCATCTCAACGCAGCATCTTTCATGGTAGTAGGAAACAACTTAAGCTTATGAGCATCAGTGGTGTAGTCATAGCTTATGTAGAGGAAATCAAATTCAAACAAGTTGTCTGGGTCCTCTGTTGCAAGTCCATAGAACTTGGGGAGAACTGAAGCAGGGATGTTCTTGAGGTTATCCACTTCATTTTGATGAGCAATAGGAAATGGAAAGGTTGATTGATTGGGTCTATTTTGGGCAGCCATAGTTGCATGGCTGATTATCAAAGCAAATGGATTGTCAATCAAGTTTTCGGCAGCTTGTTCTTCAGAGGATGTTTCAGAACTATTCAAATTGGGGAATGCATCAGGAAAAGGATTCTCTTCTTTTTCTTCTGTTGGGTAGTTTGGATACTCAACTAAGTTGTCATCAGGAATAGGATCATTAGGAAGGAATCTCCCTAAAGCATCTCTTCTTCTACCTCTATGCATGTAATATATACTCAGTATCATCCAACTCACACAAAGAATGTTGTGAACGGATTGTGGGTCGTTACTTCCTAAATGAGGGGTATACTAAGAGCACACTTCAAAAATACTTCTGCAAGAAATAATACTAAAAATGACACCAAAGATCTTCCTACTTTGACACCATCCCCGGCAACAGTGCCAAAAATGTTTGTCTCCTACAATGATTTAACAACTAAGCCCATAAAGTTGTGACTCAGAGATTGGACATCTAACCTGAATAGCTATCTTAATCACTATGAAGGTGCATTTAACTTGTCAACCCAGGGACATGAACTTGAAATGGGTCAACATAGTATGTGCACTAGGAACTCCAAAGTAGCCACATTCATTCTACGGATAAGAAAGACATATTGCTGAAAGTAAATTGCTTGGAAAGAAATAACATAAATGTTGAACATCAACCAACAACTACATTAAGCTGAAGTGCATGACAAAAAATGAAAATCTGGGCAAACAAACAGGAAACTATTATGTCTGCTTTGGCTGCAGGAACAGACACAGAATGAAATTCTAGTGGCTGCAGGAACATACGGTGCCAAATTTTAACTAACTGCTTAACAGAAAATAACAACTAAACTAATGGAATGCTCACCAAGTGGGCTCCCTTGGATGAGTATCCCTTAAGACAAATGTAAACTCAGAGATGCAAACTTATAACTTCATTTTATTCATTGGAAAACATAAGTAAAAATGAGCAACATAATTGTATTACTAAAAAACTTAATAATGTGAATACAACCTCAGATTAATCAACCCCTTAGAAGGAGCATATGAGTCTTATTTATAGAAAGAAAAACTACAAACCAATTACCTAGCAAGGTGGTCAACTCCAACAGATTAGGAGGACGCCACTTTAGGGAAAGCATAGAAAGTGGAGAGGAGGTTATGCATGCGTGGAATCTGGTCAAGCATGTTCACTTTAATGCAGATCTAGCACAATAGTAACTCCTATATTTGCTTAACAAGCAATTAAGACCAATTACAAGGCGGTTATCTTCCCTCCATTTGACATTTGAATGACCACCTTGTTGACTTTGATGGCGAGTGACCAACTGACAGAATCTTCCTTGATTTTATAGGCTGCTAATTATATCTGCATAACAATATTAGTACACACAATAATTGCATAAATGTAACTATCTTAGAGTAACATTCATTAATCCACATGTAAAATTAACATAGATAGTTCATATAGCATGTCAATGTCATTAAAGATTATAGGAAATAACCTATGCCCAATATCTTATGGTTTTGAGTAAATATCATGAAAAGATCAAGATCTAGGCACCAAAGTCCAAGATAACTACAGCAAATGGATAATAAATTCTAACAAAATTGAGTCATAAACTAGACTTGTCATCATCGACATTTTTTTTGGTAGAATGGAAGACTAATATTTTTCACAAATTTCTCTTCATCCTATCAAAAGAAAATGCCATGTCCATGGCTTTATAGCATATTCCATAAATCCTATTTCACATCATGTAGTAAAAATTCTTAATTCAACAAAGGCTCTTCACCATATTATATGTTAATTAGGCAGTAAATTTTGGAATTATGTGGCCTATAAATATCCAAGAATTAAAGATAGCTAAATCCTAGGTAATTAACATCACTAAGGAAAAAGCTTCTCAATTGCAATGATCTTTGTTCTACATAAAATGTTTGGGTCAAAGTTCTAATGGCCAACATGGTTAGAGCATGATTTTTTATAAACCCTGTTCTTATTCTCAGTGACATATTACAACATATTAGGTATAACACATATACCTTAGTCCAATCAAATAATTGAAAACGAAAGTGAAGTCTACATGTAGAAAAGAGCTATTTTTTTTTTTTTAAAAGGTGCGGAGCACCCATACCATTTATATTAAAGTCCGAAAATAGATAGTACAATAGGGGCCACAATGGGCAAAAATACATCTACCAGCGATAAACGGCAGGCGAGGAGATAAAAAGACTCCAAAGGCAAGGCAGTCTAGAAAAGAGCTATTGAGAACATGGAATAACGTCGTGTGTGTTGGTAATCATTTATGTTTAGGGTTTTGAGCCAGAGCCGTTGGTGGTGCTTGCATAAGCAATCAGGTTTTAAGCATTTAAATATGCAGACCCCTTCCCAAGAATCCAAAAATTCCAACACTTTTGGTCTATGCAGTTGTAAAAAATGCAAAAATCAATTAAGGTGTAAGTGTCTTTGTATAAACAAAGGTGTTTGTATATACATACAAGTCAAAATGTGCATTGGCGGGTGCAAAATCTCCATCGGCCTTTGAAAAAATCAATTATATGCATATCGGGCTTTGGAATGTGCATATACAAAGAGGAATCTTTCGTATATTCCTGGGAATATTCCCACTTCGTATATCAAGTTGCATGTAGAGATACAAAGGAAAAATGTACAAGGGTGGCGGACATGCTTCTGCTACAGTGCGATGTACAAGTGGTCTTGTCTATCGAGCTACATACGAAGTCGCCAGCATGCATTTCAAACATACAAACAAATATACGTTCAGGCGCGCATACAAAGAAAAGATACATTGCAAGCATATTCCAGGAAAGATTCCTTGTTTGTATATGCAGGAGTGAATGTATGCTTGCATTTAGATGCATTCCTGGAATATTCCATCGCATATTCCGTAGTTGTATATGAGGGTTTGTATATTTGTGTTTGTATATTGGCACATACAAAGGTGTAAATATACATTTGCTACAGTGCCGCAGGGGAGACACAAGTGATGGGGCCCACCAGTTGTATGTGCATTCGTTTGTATGTTTGCACATACAAGCCAATATACAATGAAGATATATACATTTCGGACCCAATTGAAAATCAAATGCAGTGAATAATGTTTCAGGTCCGCAGCATATATATTGGGCGCTGGTATGTGCCAATGTACATTCGAAAGATACAAGGGTTAAGATGCAAGCCAGATTTCAAAGCAACTTCAGCATGCCTCATTAAAATTTGAAATCCACCTTGTATGTATGAGGCAAATGTACATGCACATATACAAGGAAATATGCAGTAAAAGGGGATACAAGCTGGACCCGAATTGAATTTCAATTTGTTCTAAACAGGTTTGGGGTCTGCCTTGTATATCAAACAGATGTATATGCATTTTGCATATACAAGGGATTTTTGAAAGGTGAATAGTGGCGATTGTATATGCATCCGTTCTTGCATATACAAGGGCGAAATGGCAAAATAGTGAATGGAAAAGTCAGTAATAGAGGAAAAAGTTGCCTACGTGGCGCGATATCATTGGCTCTTGGCTTTTCTATAGTTTTTTGAGCCGTTGGATCTCAGCAATGGGGGGAGATCGATGGCCTTGTTTTGAATGCTTGACAAAGGAAGGACTTTCTGTGTGTCTGCACCAATTTATGCGGGAAAAGATTCATAGACAAGCGGAACTGCAATGGCTACAGGTAGCTGAGCATTAATGGCATTTTTCAGATGCATCGATGGATGAAATGACAGATGAACTACCAGATTTAAGAGAAAATCTTCAGGCGGCGGTGCAGATCCTGAACCTACCTGCTCCTTCCTCTTTGTCCCTCTGTCGCATTCAATTTTGAGCACCATTCAGATCATGCGTTGTATCTGGTAGATTTTTGATTTGCCTTGTAATTAATTTTGTTGAGTTCACAGTCTTGGTATAAAAAGCCAAACTGTGTTACTCATTGTGGTTGAAGACTTGGGCAAATTTTTGCGTGAATAATGAAATATAGAGCATTTCATGTTTGTTTTATCTCTATGGAGTTTATGTGTTGCATCTGAGTTGTATCTTGCACATATGTTCAGTTTCAATGTTAATGTTATATGAAAAATGCATTATTACATGTGTTTATCTGTCTGTCTCCATTTGTTGTATGCATTTTTTTCTTTTGAATCTGGTTGCTAAGGGTTTCTCAAATTCTAGGGTATAGTTTTGTTGTACCATATGCTTAATCTGCAACTTCCATTTAAGGAGTGGATTAAATTGTTTTAGGTTAAAGTGTGGAGAAGATTGTATGTCAGCTAGGATATCCATAAGCAGAGATAGTTAAATACCCATTCTTGGGTGATGTTTGTAAGGCAAGCATCAATCTAACCCCTTGAAATTTGAATGCCAGTTGCAAGCCACTCTCATGTATACGTCTATGTGATTCCTTGCCCTGAGATAGGCATTGGTCTGCCCTTGTGAAGTAGTTATGATCCAAAACCCCTGTCTTGCATCCAAACCATCAAACCAATCATTTCATATTTCCAACCTGTTAGTTGAAGGAGTAGGATTAGGAACCCCCTGCATACTCTCATCCTTAACCAAATGAATATGTCCAAGAATGTTGCTAACCTTGTGATTTGTCATATAAATCTTGGTCCACACATGAGAGTATTCTGCATGTTCTGAAAAGCTAAATCTTTCTGTCATTGGGTGAGTCAAAGTGTCAAATCTTTAGCTAATAGGGATACCCCCCTTGGTGCGGCAGAACCAAAAGTGAAGGGGAGGCAACTCACGCAACCTCTCGTATTCGTTGGCCGAATCTGCCTGTGCATTGGAACTGGCAAACCCATTGCCGATTCAGAAAAATTACCAACAGAATTGGTGACTCTGCTGGGGATCGAATGTGAAAGTGTTATCCTGTAATCTCTGGTGAAGTTTTGACCATCCGAATCACCAACAGAATTGGCGACTCTGCTGGGGATCGAATGTGAAAGTGTTATCCGGCAATCTCTGGTGAAGTTTTGCCCATCTGAATCACCAACAGAATTGGCGACTCTGCTAGGGATCGAATGTGAAAGTGTTATCCTGCAATCTCTGGTGAAGTTTTGCCCATCTGAGTCACCAATAGAATTGGTGACTCCGCTGGGGAGAGAGAGAGTCAAGCGATCGGAAGGCTGGAAAATCTTGTTTCCAGTGATGTTGTTGCAGCAATACCAAAAATGACCTTGTGGTGCTCTGTTGGCGTGGTGAATCCAGAAAATATAAGTGCCTTGTTGATATATTATCCTCTCTGTGAGAGGTGGCGACTCTGTTGATTGAACCTATCCAAGCTACAACATATTTCCAGGTATTTCATCTTTTCAAAAGGGATGAGTTTAGAACAGCATGCCTGGTTGTGCTCTCAAAGAAAACCATTTGTTATTGAGAGATATAAAGCCCTAAATTTTAAAGGAATATGTGGTTACCCAAATGCCATTCCAAATAAAATTAGAATATGTTTGCCAAAATATAGTGGATCAGATTCTGAATCGGCAAACAAACATCTACAAAAGTTTTGTAATCTTATAGAAGATTATGAGGTAGAGGATGAAGATGCAGTAATGAGACTCTTTGTTCAATCATTGGAAGATGATGTTAGGGTTTGGTTTTCAGACCTACCTGTATGTTCAGTTTCTTCATGGATAGATTTAGAAATTGCATTCCTAGAGCAGTTTGGTGAAAGATTTAATGTGGCCTCATTGATCATACATTTTATGAATATCTAAAAGGAAGATGAGGAACTAGTTCCAGCTTTTAATCTTAGATTTATTACGTTGCTTAAGCAAATCCCTGAGTATATGAGACCCAATAATGCATTGTGCTTAGCAATTTATTTGGCTACATTTGATATTTATTGAGAGATAAAGAACCAATCACACTTCACCAGGCCTACCAATTTTCTATGGATATTGAAAACAATGAGAAATATGGAATGCCAATAGGTTTCATGGCTGCAAGTTGTCAAAATAGTTATCAAAGTGAATATATTTATGTTGTTCCAGTGTGTTCATTGATAAATGATTCTGTAAGCAGAAATATATTTTAGAATAGTATGTGCAGCCATGATGTGATGCAAGAAGAATATGTTGTTGAAAATGTAGGCATATCCTATAATGATGAAAACAAAGACGGTTATCAGCCTCTAGATGAGGAGCCTGCAGACACAAAATGCCTTTCAAGTGATGAAATGAAAGACATACATGAGGTTGTGTCTTGCAGTAGTATGCATATCCCAGCTATTCCTAATTATTTGTATAAGGTGGATATGCAAAGTTTCACTCTGAATATAGAAGATGCTGCTTCAAGGGATAGTGAATATGTTAGTGATTGTCAGCATTCAGATGCATATATGAGCCTTTCAGATGATGAAATATAGATGGATGCTGAATATGAGTGTTTCCTTGAAGATTCTGACCACCTTCACAATGCAGAGTTTGAGACTTTTGTTGTTGATTATCGGTGCATTGATGAGGAGGAGAAACAGGGTCACTATTCAGAGGTGGATGGACAAGTTGCAGATGTATGTGCTTGTACAGTTGGGGATAGTGCTGGTTGAAGGGGTGACTATGGAGTTTTTAGTGTAGGGCTGCATTCTAAGTTATTTGTGCCTTCTTTTGAGACATTCCCGGTGGACATAAATGATAAAATTGCTGAGCACAATAATGATGAATATCTGAATGCTTATAAAGATAAATTTGATTATGAGATGTTGCTTGTGCCTGAATATTGCATGTTTGATACAGAGGAGCTTTTATTTTTTGAAGAATGGAAAAATTCTGATGTGGATTCATTTGTTTCATGTGAGTCTGTCATTTTTACAAGAAACATCAATAACTCATATGATGATGATGGTCTACTGCTAAGAATGGTAGCTGCTTATGAATTTTGTTGTAGACTTGTTGAAAAAGAAATGGGCAGCAGCACAAATAATTGCAATGCTGGGTGTTGCAAACAGTTAAATACTTTCAGGCTGCATGTGAAGAAGTCAAAAGAGAATCAAGTATTTGACAAAGGAAAGTTCTGGTTTTTCCTTTTTGGTGGCCCTGGGCCACCAAGTTTATTTCAATAATGTGTTTTTTGATGCAGGTTAGTGCAATGTTTGACTTTCTGCCCAATGGATAAGGGACTGGTCTGCATCCCAGAGATCTGAAGTTCTCGCCATGCCTGCAAGAGGCATGCATCCCCAGACAGAGCCTATGTTGGTAATCATTTATGTTTAGGGTTTTGAGCTAGAGCCGTTGGTGGTGCTTGCATAAGCAATCAGGTTTTAAGCATTTAAATATGCAGGCCCCTTACCAAGAATCCAAAAATTCTAACACTTTTGGTCTCTGCAGTTGTAAAAAATGCAAAAATCAGTTAAGGTGCAAGTGTCTTTGTATATACAAAGGTGTTTGTATATACATATAGGTCAAAATGTGCATTGGCGGGTGCAAAATCTCCATCGGCCTTTGAAAAAATCAATTATATGCATTTTATATGCATATCGGGCTTTGGAATGTGCATATACAAAGGGGAATCTTTCACAGATTCCTAAGAATATTCCTGCTTTGTATATCAGGTTGCATGTAGAGATACAAAGGAAAAATGTACAAGTGTGGTGGACATGCTTCTGCTACAGTGCAATGTACAAGTGGTCTTGTATATCGAGCTATATACGAAGCCGCCAGCATGCATTTCAAACATACAAACAAATATACATTCGAGCGTGCATACAAAGAAAATATACATTGCAAGCATATTCCAGGAAAGATTCCTTGATTGTATATGTAGGAGCGAAGGTATGCTTGCGTTTAGATGCATTCCTGGAATATTCCGTCGCATATTCCGCAGTTGTATATGAGGGTTTGTATATTTGTGTTTGTATATTGGCACATACAAAGGTGCAAATATACATTTGCTAGAGTGCCGCAGGGGAGACACAAGTGATGGGGCCCACCAGTTGTATGTGCATTCGTTTGTATGTTTGCAGATACAAACCAATATACAATGAAGATATATACATTCCGGACCCGATTGAAAATCAAATGCAGTGAATAATGTTTCAGGTCCATAGCATGTATATTGGGCACTGGTATGTGCCAATGTACATTCGAAAGATACAAGGGTTAAGATGCAAGCCAGATTTCAAAGCAACTTCAGCATGCCTCATTAAAATTTGAAATCCGCCTTGTATGTATGAGGCAAATGTACATGCACATATACAAGGAAATATGCAGGAAAAGGGGATACAAGCCAGACCTGAATTGAATTTCAATTTGTTCTAAACAGGTTTGGGGTCCGCCTTGTATATCAAACAGATGTATATGCATTTTGCATATACAAGGGATTTTTGAAGGGTGAGCAGTGGAGATTGTATATGCATCCGTTCTTGCATATACAAGGGCGAAATGGCAAAATAGTGAATGGAAAAGTCAGCGATAGAGGAAAAAGCTGCCTACGTGGCCCGATATCATTGGCTCTTGACTTTTCTGTAGGTTTTTGAGCCATTGGATCTCAACGATGGGGGGAGATCGACGGCCCTGTTTTGAATGCTTGACGAAGGAAGGACTTTCTATGTGTTTGCACCAATTTGTGCGGGAAAAGCTTCATAGACAAGCGGAACTGCAATGGCTGTGGATAGCTGAGCATTAATGGCATTTTTCATATGCATCGATGGATGAAATGACAGATGAACTACCAGATTTAAGAGAAAATCTTCAGGTGGCAGTGTAGATCCTGAACCTACCTGCTCCTTCCTCTTTGTCCCTCTGTCGCATTCAATTTTGAGCGCCATTCAGATCATGCATTGTATCTGGCAGATTTTTGATATGCCTTGTAATTAATTTTGTTGAGTTCACAGTCTTGGTATAAAAAGCCAAACTATGTTACTCATTGTGGTTGAAGACTTGGGCAAATTTTTGTGTGAATAACGAAATACAGAGCATTTCATGTTTGTTTTATCTTTGTGGAGTTTATGTGTTGCATCTGAGTTGTATCTTGCACATATGTTCAGTTTCAGTGTTAATGTTATATGAAAAATGCATTATTGCATATGTTTATCTGTCTGTCTCCATTTGTTGTATGCATTTTCTTCTTTTGAATCTGGTTGCTAAGGGTTTCTCAGATTCTAGGGTATAGTTTTGCTATACCACATGCTTAATCTGCAACTTCCATTCAAGGAGTGGATTAAATTGTTTTAGGTTAAAGTGTGGAGAAGATTGTATGTCAACTGGGATATCCATAAGCAGAGACAGTTAAATACCCATTCTTGGGTGATGTTTGTAAGGCAAGCATCAATCTAACCCCTTGAAATTCAAATGCCAGTTGCAATCCACTCTCATGTATACGTCTATGTGACTCCTTGCCCTGAGATAGGCACCGGTCTGCCCTTGTGAAGTAGTTATGATCCAAAACCCCTGTCTTGCATCCAAACCATCAAACCAATCATTTCATATTTCCAACCTATTAGTTGTAGGAGTAGGATTAGGAACCCCCTGCATACTCTCATCCTTAACCAGACGAATATGTCCAAGAATGTTGCTAACCTTGTGATTTGTCATACAAATCTTGGTACACACATGAGAGTATTCTGCCTGTTCTGAAAAGCTAAATCTTTCTGTCATTGGATGAGTCAAAGTGTCAAATCTTTAGCTAATAGGGATACCCCCTTGGTGCAGCAGAACCAGAAGTGAAGGGGAGGCAACTCACACAACCTCCTGTATTCATTGGTCGAATTTATCTGTGCATTGGAATTGGCAAACCCACTGTTGATTCGAAAAAATTACCAACAATGTGGAGGAGGATCAAAGTCTTTGGTGGAGGCGGTCATAGACAAGAGCATTGTGGACAAATGATAAAATGAATATTTTATGTCTCTTTATATCTAATCAAATGTAATTTTAAATATTGATTTGGCCCAAAAATAAATATATAAATAAAGGAAGAGAAATAGTAAGAGGTGGCAGGGAATCACGTCTTACCATGATCCTTATAGGAAGCCTCGGCAACATAAAATTTTCTAGTAATGATTTTTAGAGAGTTAAAGTCCCCCAAGTTGTAGCCTTAGTCTTCTTAGATGTAATGTCCCCTTCTAACAAGTCAATTTTTTTTACAATCTTGCATATAATTTCAACTTGTAAAAGAGAACATTAGTATTCAAGTCCTCTTATCATATCATAATTTAGGCTTGATAACAGATATCAAATTCATATACTTTTCACTTTTTTTTTGATGAAAATCCCAATCTATCTATTATAGGTAAATAAAAACATCTTCACAAAAAATATATGGGTGGTATAAAGGCACACCTCGAATGTCAAATGGGCCTAGCACAAAAACTTCTAGAGTATCAAAGTATCAAAGCATCAAAGCATAACAGAATTTACAAAAACATAGTAGAAAGCAGAATTAAGCTGCCAAAGCCACGCCTGCAGATGACGGATCCCTGTCATCCGGGTTCCCCCATATTGGTGCAGGGTCCGGGGTGACATCTGGTGGTGTCTAGCCATCATCATTTTCCTAGTTTTCATTCTGCATATTTGGCTCCTCGTGCTGAGGTGAGATAGCCAAATTTAATCGTGGAAAAACTTTACTATTGTCCCAACTAGTGCTGGTTGGATTGGAAGGACTAGGAGCATTCCATCCTGCATTATCACCTGAAGGCCAACCAACATTATCTCCAGTAGGCCAACCTGCATTATCCCTAGTAGCACTAGCAGGACAGCCAGAAGTCCATCCACGATTACGTGGAGAGGCCGAGCATCTGTGAAGGTGAGATCCACAGTGCGGAGGAGGCTGGGAGCGGGGCCGAGAGTCTCTGGCCGAACCACTTCTTCATTTGTTTCCTTGAGAAGGAGAATGAGCTCTGACAGAGGAGGGAGAGGGAAGAACCCATGTCACGTCTCAGACTTTTTAAATTTACCTCATTAGTTAATTACAAGTAAGACTGAAACAATAGTAGATTTACATTGGATAAGATATGTTATTGATTAAGATTTTGTTGCCTCGACTATATTTTGGGCTAAATTATTGATAGTGTGATGAGTTTGAGTTTTTACAGGTCTTGTCGAAGGATAAGAGCATGGCTTAGGTAGAAGGGATCTAGCTTTTTGGCAACATGTGTTGGGTTCTATCTGGTGCTTTCACACACATCACATAGTTGCATATGCATAATGAATGGATTTAAATGCATTAATGTGTGGTTAATTGTTTTTTAATTATATTTAAATGGTGTTTTATATTTAAATGAGGATAAATATGTTTGTATTTTAAATTAAATAATAAAATATTGTCTAACGATGTTTGGAAGATAATATGCTTCTTAGATTAAATAAATATAGTAAAACATATATATAAATTATGCAATATTATTGTAAATTTCTCTTTTTGATTATTTAAATGTCGTTTGAAATAAAATAGTAAAATAATATTAAAAATAGCTTTATTATATTTAGAGTTTTGGACAAAGCAATTAAATAAGTAACTGTCACTCATGCGACAGTAAGTTCAAAAAGATATTATTATTATTGTTATTTTTAAATTGTTATTCTCAAATTCGGTGGGAAAGAGAACATGCAAACTGAAACTTAACTGGAGTTCTCAAACTGATCTGTAACGTTCAAACAAGAGAGAGGAAGTTGTTAAAAAAGGGGAAGATCGAACAGATTAGAACACCATGATTTGCAGAAAGGTAACCACGAATTTGGCAGAGAGAAACCACGATCTGGCTAAGGAAGATTCTGAGTTTTGGGTGACAGAAAATTGGAGGAGTGCAGGGGATAGGAGAAAAGAGAGAATAGCAATAGACCTCACCAGCTCAACTCATCACCATTGCCATCTTTTCCCAAGTTCTCTTCTGGTTTTGTTATTGCTAATTAAGTTGGAAGTTTGCCATTTAAAATGTATCACCCTCTGTCTGTATTTAGGCATTTCTTCTATGCAAAGTGGAACCATGTTTAAAGGTTGGCCATTCATACTTTCTTCCTGGCCGATCTATCTTCTATCCGCTTATGTTTCTAGCCGCATCTTGCTAAAGGAAATAGATTGTTTTGCCTGGCTGTTAACCCAATCCTAGAGTCGTCCTCTTCACTTTCTACTTGGGTGACTTGGAAACCATACTGATCTTCTAATGCATGCCGTTTTATTTTATCCTGGCTGATATCCTATCTTCTAGCCGCCTATGTCAGGCTGACCACCTATTATTATACAAGTCGTCGACCTTGTCCATGGCTGACTTGAGTATGCTTGGGCGATCCATACAGATCGATTCATCATTTTGTTGTCACTAAAACTTTCTGATCCTCTGATGTCGGACAAGGCTAAAGATTCTGTATCTTTTAGATCTAGATTTTAAACTTCCTTAGATTGCTATTTGAGTGTCTAGTAAAAGATCGCATGACTGTATTTTACTTGCAAGTTGGTTGAACCAAACAGTAGGATGCAAAATGACCTCCTTGGTGATAGTTAACAAACTTCTGATCTTAAACAATTTATCTATTCCTGTAGCAGTGTAGTTAGATATCTTGAAGCTGAGATAAACCCTTATGTTGAAACTGGATCGTTGTTTTATAATCCTCTGGTAAAATTATTGAATTTCTGTGTTTGATTTATTGCTAGCTGAGGCCGACTTTAGGTAGAAAATGATCCTTGTTCTGATTTATATAGTAAAGCTCTGACTTTAGATAAATTGTTATTCCTATAGCAGCGTTATTAAAATCTCTGAATCTGAGTAGAAAATAGTTATGAAGCTATTAGTTACGATAGTAAACTACGTATTTTACATAAACTAGAAACTACTATCTTCCTGTAGCCAAGATAGTAGATCCTGTAGCTATGTATAAACCAATTTGAAACTTGTTAGAAAGTTATCCGAATTGAATGATAAACAAAAAAAAATACTGGTAAAACAGCACACTAACAAATCAGAGACAATAAATTATCTTACTTCCTGAATGTTAACAGTTAAATGAAAGATTTTTCTTGCTCTAAATTACTGTTTTTACTCCTATTATAGTTCATGTTCCCATAGTGACAGGAAGTCTGTAGTAAGTGTCTATTGTGTTTAAAAACCTCCTGTCCCAAAAATGACAGGAAGGTTGAACTATGAATTAAATTGATTATTATGGAAAGAATTAAACGATTGAATTAGTGGACTGCTTCATAGTATATTTTGTGTATTTGACATTTGTAAAAAAAGGAAAGAATTGATTATTGAAAGTGAATAGATGCTTGCATGCCCTATGTTTGTTCTTTTTATTGTGTATTTTGGAAAGATTGCCTTCCAGGACAGGTGTCGAGTATGGAATAACAGGGAAGTAGGTTTTCTTTTTCAAAACCTATATGTCGTTATACGGTTAATGCTTTGGCCAAAGCTAATGAGATGTTGAAATAGACATGTATACCATTATAGAATGAATGGTTTGATAACCTAGTTTTTATATATTTCCCTGCCATATCCTATTGATGAGATGTTGCATTCATGATAATAATGCATGTAGATTGATAGGCACACACCAGATTCCACCCTGCATATGTTTACAGATTGCTAGGCTCTTCGAGCAAGGCCGGGCATCCTTGAGTTTGAAGGATACCGAGGAAGCGTAAGCTTCGTGGTTGGGTGGAAAAAGCACTTGAACCATGTTCTTGTCCTTTGATTCAGAAGATGGTCAGTTGGTCGATGGCGGTTGAGGACTTTTTGTTAGATTCTTATGATATTGATCACCTTGTACTTTTATTCTTTCAGTGATTTGTAAGGGTTGATGCCAATATTTGACACTTGTAATATAAATGGTTATTATATACTCTATAATTGATTTCAAATGTATACATATGTATTGTAATCATGATTATACTTTAAACTTATGAATTCAAAGATTTCTTGGACTCTTGAAAATATCTTAATATCTTTTCTTCTGAATGATGAATACTAGCTAATTTACCTTGCTTTAATTTTACTTGCAATAATTCTATGTTTTACTTTAGTTTGGTGTGCTTGTGAAAATCGATACTTTACAACCTGTGCCACAGTACAAGGGGCATTTCCCCAATGATCCAGTAATTCCTGTAAGTGAGCCACTTCCCAGGCAACCTTATTTGCTTGAACTTGTATATGCAAAAGAATATTAGAACAGATAATAGTTTTAATGTACAAAGAAACAAATTTTCCAATGTGGTTGTCTGAAAATATACAAGAATTACGATCTTTCCATAATGTAAAAAGAATCACCACCTTGAATATATGTCAAATCTGAGTAAATCTTGCAGGGAACCTAGGAGAATCACCTAGAAGGATAATTTGCCAAGATAGAGGCTTAGGTCTGAAAGGGCGAAAGAAATCATGAATCCATAGCCAGAATAGTGCAATACCAGAAGAGATGTTGAAACGTCTCAAGTTGCCCACAAAAAGGACATCGAGGATCCTGAACCCCAAGATGAAACAACCTAGCTCCAACTGGCAACCCTTGAAAAAGAATGCACTAGGCAAAATGAGCTAACTTTGGCTCGAGAATGGCAGACCAAACAGTTTTAAATCTATTATGCCAAAGAGCCATTGAACTATGAATTAACCATCACTTATTAAGCGTATCTATCATTGGCAAATGGAGTGAGAGCCATCTGTAAGCTAGCCTTGGCTTGTAATGATGCATTGCAATTTTTGGATACCATTTCCGATCCTTCCACCAAGACTTGGTGGATTGAATTCCAACTTTGTGAAGCATTTCTACTGGAATTGCTGTGATAATTCTATCATAAGTAGCTTGATCAGTTCTCTGAAGGCCAAATTTAACACGAAAAGGCTCCTGTGATATGAGGCTCATTGTGGGCCGATGAAACATATCATGTAAGGTTTGAATACCTTTTTTATGAAATCTAAGAGCCTTTACCCCAGG
Source organism: Cunninghamia lanceolata (assembly GCA_027924645.1). NCBI lineage: Eukaryota > Viridiplantae > Streptophyta > Pinopsida > Cupressales > Cupressaceae > Cunninghamia > Cunninghamia lanceolata. The sequence continues at coordinate 2,832,641 of BSBN01001182.1, read as the reverse complement.
CAATTTGGCCAAAGGCTGACCAAGAGTGGATAAAAGAGGCGACCTCCAGATGCTAAGGTGGTTGAAGGAAAGACCAGCATGAAATCCGTCACCAAACTAGCATAGCCAAGGTTTAACTTTCTCCCAGGCTTTCCAAATGCTTTTAACCACAAACGTGCCTGAGATCTGAATTAGCTCTCTCATGACAAGGAGAGTAGAAAATCCAATCCCTTTCCAAGCAGGTTTGTGCAAAGGATGGCCCATTTCAATGTTGTGCCTGAGTAGAACTTTCCATGCCTCATTGCCAATGAGAGCACGAATGATCCACTTGACGGCCAAAGCAATGCCTTGGCGTTGAGTAGAAAGAATACCAAGACCTCCAAAATCTCTGGGTAAACAATAAAACTCCCATGCAACACGGTGAAATCCATGGCGAGTGTCAGAAGAGGTCCAGAAAAAATTCCTGAATAGTTTTTCTAGCTTTGCAGATGAGGCTTTTGACGGTGCCCAGCAAGAAGAGTAATAAACATGGGTTGTTGCCAAGACGTTAGAACAAATATGGAATTTACTAGCCAGAGATAGTGGCTTAGTAATCTAGAGTGCAAGCTATTGTTCTACATGGGTAAGAACACTTTGCCAAAGAGTAGCAGAAGTGCCCTGGAAGGCAAAAGGAATACCGAGGAATCAGAAATTTTCACCATGAGCAACCCAGCGCTAGCCATATTGTAGAACCAATGAGGAATGGGAAGAATTGACTGCATGTAACATAATGTTTTGTGCCACTGGATGGAAGATCCTAAGGCCAGGAAAAAGGTCTCCATACATCCAAGAGCATTCTTAACTGTGTTTTCTTCTTTCAGTAAAGTTAAAAAGAAATCATCAGCAAAATGACCATTAACCAATTGGCTAGAAGAATTGGGCAGAGAAATTCCATGAACAAGCCCAGTGGATACAGAATGCGCAAGAAGGTATCCAAAACCTGTTGCAGCAAGAACATATAGGGCTGGAGCAAGTGGACAACCTTGCCAGATTGAGTGAAAAAGGCCAAAGGTATGAGATTGTTGGCCATTGATAGTGATACATGCGGAGGCATCAGAGAAGAGCATGTTGATAGATTGGATAAAAGAAGGTCCAAACCCAAAATCGACAAGCATTGCAAGAATAAAGTGTTATTCTATTGGGTTTCTTTTTGAATTGGCAGAGGGTTTGCCAGTTCCAAATCACAGGCAGATCCGGCCAACACATACAGGAGGTTGTGTGAGCTGCCTCCCCTTCACTTCTGGTTCTGCTGCACCAAGGGGGGTATCCCTATAGCTAAAGATTTAACCTTGACTCACCCAATGACATAAAGATTTAGCTTTACAACAACAGGCAGAATACTCTCATGTATGGACAAAGATTTGAATGATAAATCACAAGTTTAGAAACTTTCTTGGACATATCTGACTGGTTATGGATGAGAATATGCAGGGGTCCTAATCCTACTCCTACAACTAACAAGTTGAAATTTTGAAAGGATTTGATTTAATGTTTTGGATGCAAGACAGGGGGTTTTGGATCATAACTACTACACAGAAGACAAACTGGTGCCTATCTCAGGGCAAGGAGTCAACTAGACGTATACAAGAGAATGGCTTGCAACTGGCATTCGAGTTTCAAGGGGTTAGGATTGGCATTTGCCTTACAAACACCACCCAAGGATAAGTATTTAACTACCTCTACTTACAAATATCCCAGCTGACATACAATCTTCTCCATACTTAACCTAAAACAATTTAATCCACTCCTTGAATGGAAGTTAGAGATCAAGCATGTAATATAGAAATCTATACCTAAGAATCTGAGAAACCCTTAGCAACCAGATTCAAAAGAAGAAACTGCATACAACAAATGGAGACAAACAGATAAACACATGCAATAATGCATTTTTCATATAAGATGACAAGAAACTAAACATGTATGCAAGGTGCACTCAAATGCAACTCATAAACTCCAAAAGAAATAAAACAGCCAAGAAATGCTCTGTTTTTCGTTATTTTTCCCCTAAAAATGCCCAAGTCTTCAACAACTGAAATGAGTGACACAGTTTGCATTTTATAGCAAGACTGTGTACTCAGCAATAATTACATGGCATTTCAAAATTTTGCCAGATACACTGCATCGTGAGAAAATGGCGCCCAAAATCATTTAATACAACAAAAAGAAGAAAGAGGGAGAACAGGTGAGATCGAGATGCGTGCAACCACTTGAAAATTTTCTCCCTAAATCCGGTAGTTGACCTGTCAATCCATCGATCAAACTTCTATAATTCGCCATTAATGGCTCAGCTACCCGCAGCTTCTCTCAAAATGCAACAGCAAATGCATCAGATAATTTCCCACCTGAAAAATGACAACAGGTACAAAGAAAAAGCCCTCGCTGAAACTTTGAATCATGGCCGTCCATCTCCTCCCTATCGCCAAAATCAATGGCGTCAAAACACGTTGAAAAGTCACCCACCTGTGAGATCGTGCCACGTAGGCACCCTTTGCTTCCATCGCTGACTTTTCCACCATCTATTTTGCCCTTTTCGCCTTGCATATGCAAAAGAACATGCATATACATTCAACTACCTGCATACAAAGCGCGGACCCCAAACTTTATAGAACAAATCACAATCTCATTCGAGTCCGGCTTGTATGTCCCTTTTGCATCTTCGCTTTGTATATTGCATACACAAATGCAATATACAACCTGCGGATCTCAAATCATTATGAAACAGATTGAAATTATCTTGAAATCCGAGCCATGCATCTTCATCTTTTGTATATCGGCATATACAACGCATACATACAAGCAAAAACATACATTCACCAGACTCCTACCTTTATCAATTACATTGTATACCTGTTCAAGTCCAGACATTGCATATTAGGAATGCATGTTCCTTTGTATGCACAAACATACAGCCTCCTTTGTATATCCGTGGGCCCCATCACTTGTATATCGGCCCTGTACATCTTTTTCCTTTGCATATAACGAATGCATATCGCATATACATTATGCTTTGTATGTTGCCAAACATACAAGACCTCTTGTATCTTTTCATTGTATATGCATCGGCCATCGGCGAAACTTGGGAGTTGATTGCCGATGAGTTTGCTTCGCCGATGAACCTTCTGCACTGTAGCAAATGCATATTGATTTCTTGCACATTTGCAATGTACATTCCTAATATATGTCAGACATACATTCACCTTTGTATCTGTTTCCCTTGTATATTTTCTTGTATGCACCCAATGTATCTAGCCGTTGTATGTCTAAACATACAACGCGATATACATGCAATCCCTTAGATACAAGCGCAGCATATTCCCAGAATTTGCGATAGATTCCCTAATGCATATACAAACCCGATATGCATTGTGAAATGCATACAACCAATTTTTACTATATTTTGAAGGCCGATTGAACATTTTGGGCCCGCCAATGCACAATGCACTTGTACATACAAACATACATGTATATACAAAGATACATGCTTGGAATTTTTTGCAATTTTCAACTGGGAAGGTCGAAAGACATAGAATTTTTTGGATTTTTTATGAAGGTGCCTGCGAATTCAAATACACAAAACCCAAACTAGCAACAGGCACCAACACATTCAATGTGATCATATGCCTTGGCAAAATCAATTTTTAGGAAAATGGCTTTTTGATTTGATTTTCTTGCCCATTACATTCCTTCCCAGACTGCAATGATATTATCTAAAATATATCTAGATTTAATAAAACCAGTCTGTTCAGGGCGCACAATCAAAGGAAGTAGGTGGCGGAGTTTGAGCAAAAGGGCTTTAGCAATGATCTTGTAGGAGACATTGAGGAGCGTAATGGGTCACCAGTTGCAAATATCCTCTGGATCACTAGCTTTAGGTATGAACTTAATGTTTCCTTGATTAATAAGATTTCCTAAAGAATTAGAGTGAAAAGCTTCAAGATAAACATTATGCAAATCCTTTCCCAAGCAATCCCATAGGGCTTTGTAAAACTCACAAGGAAAGCCATCAATTCCTGGAGCTTTGCCATCAGCCATAGAACAGACAGCTTCCTTAAGGTCTTCAATGGTCAATAGTTGATCACAGAAGCGAGTCTGGGTTGAGGGGAGTTGTTTTGAAACAACTGTAAGACAATCCTGCAGTGTAGTTTGTCACTCAGCACTATAATCTTGGGCTGTGAAAACTTTTTCATAGTGCCTTACAAAAGCCTAGAGGATGTCTGGCAATTTAGTATGAACAACAGTATCTTCTTTGATTTGCTTAATACCGTGTGAGGAATGTCTAGCTCGAAGAGCGAGAAAGAATTCCTTAGAAACACGGTCTCCAATTTTTAGCCAGTGCATTTATAATCAGGATTCATATTAAGTCCATACATTTCATATTCATATTCTTTCACTCATAGTTCCCCATGATCTATCTCGAGGGAGTCCTTGAGTAGCCCTATCATTAATCAACCCTATTTCCCGTATGAGCATGGTTTGTTAAGGCGCTGATATATCCATCCCATCTGGAGGCCCAAAGGTTTCACACTACACACGATGTTCCTCACCATTTGGCTCAAGAAGCTTCATGCTACATGTGGCATTCCTCACTTACTTGAGAGTCACCAATCGTTGGGCACATTATAATAATTATGAGTTCATATTACCTTAGGCCCAAGAGCTTCACACTACACGCGGTGTTCCTTGTCTCTTAGCTCAAGGGACTTCACACAACATGCGGTATTCTTCATCCACTTGAGGTTTACCTAGGTGCAATTTCTGCCCTTAACTTAACCCCATACTCATATGGTTGATAAGGTGATTAAGGATGAGGCTTGAACACCCCTTTCGATTATATCACAAGTTCATGAGCCATAAATCATTATTCATCATCTTGAGATCCTTTCCCGGATCATGATATCACTATTCTTGTTCCTTCTTGGAACCTCATTGCGTTATTTAGTCATAGCCTTATTCCTGGCTTATTGTAAATTTGTATCATGCTCATTCTTATACTTGTCATATAGATGATCTCATTATCTTATATTTGATCTAAATCATAATATAATTAAGCTAAGAACTTATTCTTTCTCTAATCATAATTCATATTCTAATTAGATGCATTCATATATTATATTTCCTGATTTAATGATGATATTTCATATGCTATAATAACTTCATTTTATATTCAATTTCTATAATCTATGATCTAAGTTTCATGTTAGACTATGAGACAATATTATTATTATTTCATAATGGAATCATATGCACATTTAACATGGATCGAATATTATACTAATCTAATCATAAATCATTTTTTTAGGCATCCTTGTATTGTCCATATCTGATATATAGTTTATGATAGAAAGTGCATACCTTAAGGGTTGACTGCTCCTCCAATCATTGGTAAATATCTTATATTATTTGAGAATCTTCATGACAGTAGATTTCCTACGCTCTGCTCTAAATGTTCACCAATAATGATTACTGGATTATATCTCTGACTGTTCGCTGATGCTGAATTATATCTTTATTGTTTGCTGATGTTTAATGGTGAATGAGTGAGATTGTTCGATGAGATGAGATGCTAAACCCGATGCCAAAGCACCTCTATATAATCCTCTCAAGGACCGTGACTTGCCAAAAGTCGTTTCTCTTGGTTAATCATGTCTTTTGTTATTATTTTTTATTTATTCATAATCGCTTGATAACCAATAAATTTAACTCTCATTCGATGCATGATTACTAATCCATATTGGTTGCCTTAGTATCATCGACCTCTTCTACTTCACGTTACAAGGATCTTCGTCTCATTACGGGGAGTGCTTGACTTATGGAGTAAATAATTTCATGGTCTTCGTTGTTATTCTTAGTATCGAAGCATCGAGACATGACATTAGACTAAGGCACTAAAGTCCTTGAAAACCCTAGTAAAGCTTAAAATATGAGTAATGAACTTGTGTAGTTTTATGTTGGTGAATTTTGGGTGTGACTCAAAATTCAAATGGATGTTTTTATACTTAGAAGTAGGTCAAAGCGAATATAGAATGAGCCTAGGTCTGGTACATTTCATTTTATATATATATATAAAAAAAAATATTAAAAAAGGCTTAATTTATTAAAACTATTTATAAATAAAATATTGTATTTATATATATACAAAAAAAATTATATCAAAAAAACTTATTAAATAAAGCATATGAAATAATAAAATTTAAATAACAAGATTTTTTAAAAAAAATAATAATTTATAAAAAATATATATTAATAAAATTAAATTTAAAAAACTATATAAAATCAATTAAAAGAAACTTAATGTATCTTGTCGATAAGGTGTGGTTCAGTGGTTAAGTCGTTCGGTTGTAGTGGCGGCCACCAGAGTTCAAACCCCCACTGGGCCAATGAGCTCACAGGGGTTACGCCTTTGCTGGGCCAATGAACTCGCGGATTTTAAGTGTTCTTTCTTGGGGATGAGGTCCCCCGTGTTGTGCTCTCACCGGTTCATAGCTCCAGGCAAAAGCGTTGTGTTGGAGCTGGAGGGCGTGTCGCACCAGCGCACCGATCACGTTAAAAAGTTTACCAGGCGCATTATCTTTTAAAAAAAAAAATTAAAGAAACTTAAATTATAAATTATAAAAAATAAAAAACTTAAACAAATTAAGAATTTTATTACTTCAAAAACTAAATTATATATAACAATAATAATGGATTTTAAATTTTTTAATAAATTAAAAATTTAAAAGATTGTCTTTGATATAAGACATATTATAGTTTTATTCAACATGGATGTCTATACATATTATTTAAAATGGAATGTTTATATTAATGAGTAGAAATAAAACTTCATACAAAGATAAAGCTACAAATAATAAAATAATACTAATGATCTCAATGAAAATCTTGGCTTTCTAGTGATCAAATACTACTTTTGGCACCTATCATCTCTTCTTGCAATTATACCAAATTTCCGGATTGAAGATTTACAACCTTTTGAGTCATCCTAGTGTGATTCCTGAAATGACAGGTCGAAGTTAGGGTCAAAATCATAATCAAAATTCTTCTTCTTTCCCTTGCAATCACTGTTATCCACCTACAAGCATCGATTCTTCCCACAAAGCACACAAACAGATTTAGGGGGAACAAGATCAGAGTTTAAAATACAGGGTGCCACCAAACCTTTAAAATCCCCATTTAAAATCCCTAATAGAAGAACCAACTCTCTTAGAAAGGTCCTCATCAAATTATAAATATTAATATTGTTAAATTATAAAACACAAACCCTATAAAGGGTCCGTTTTTAACATAGAAACTATTTGTCGAAAAGAATTTCCAATAAAAAATTATTAATAAAAAATATAGGGAGCTTCCTCACTCAAATAGAGAGAAAATATATTCTAAGAAAAGAAAATATTAAAAAAGTATAAATATGTTACCCATTCAGTTTTATCTCCACTTGTCCCGGTTTTGATTGCCATCATAAAAGGTTGCAATTGTTTTGCCAACAAAGTTAATCCAAAAGAGTGACTTCCAATATTAGGCAACCAAGCGAACAGAAAAACGATAAACTGATCACCGGATTATGGAACAAATCAGGTGATCTGACTTTCTCCGGCCAACTTCGATTCCGCTACATATAGCCTATTTGCTAATTAGGTTTTTTTATATATTTGTTAGAATTTGAAAATATGCAAGGTTTAATTATTGAAAAAAAAAATTAAACATGTTTTAGTTTTGGAGTAGAATTTAAAATATATATATATATAATTAATTTTAATTATTAGTAATTTAAAAAAAAAATTACAAATTTATAATAGGATTTTTTGTATGTTATAATATATTAAATGTCCTTGAGAATTATTTAGTTTTTAAATATGGTGGTAGTGATTATCATTAGGGTGGATAAGGTTGTGTTCAAATTGTATCTCTTATATTTAATCATTTTTTTTTCTACATTTCCTTCTCTTCACTAGCATCCCTTTCTTGTTTGCTCAATGTTTTAGATGGACTACAATCTTATGTTGCAGAACAATACATATTTATCTTTCTTACAAATGATAAGGACATGTTAGATTCTACACTCCTAAGACCTAAAGTTGGCTCTATACCAAAATGTAAGGCTACTTTTTCCTAGAGTTATTTAATCATTGGTGGATTTAAATATAGTTAATAATAAAATTATACAATTTAAAATATGCAAGGTTATTAATTTAATCTAAATTGCAACATATGATAATTCAATAGGAACTCTAAAAAAAATTATGTAGATCAACTCTACACAATTTCTTCTTAAAACAATTAGATAATCCATAATTAGATTAACATCAAAACCCATATATAGTAACTGGAATATTTTTATTAATAATAATTTCAGTACTTATCTGAATTGGAGTACTTGCATTAGCCACTTTCATTCCTAGGAAGATTTCAGTGGTCTTGGCCCTCTATGGTGTGTTTGGAGATTGTAATAACACAGTATGTACCTACTCGCACAGTGTTCAAAGCCCTGGCCAAGACAATCCCGAGTGTACACAATCTCAAGTTGGGCACACTCTATGTGCCCCCTTCTCCAATGCTCATAGTCCACCAAACCTACTTCTTCCTTGAATATTCTCCATGCTCCTTTCCAAATCTCACACAAATGCTTTATGCTGTCTTTTAATAAATATATTTATTCCTTCCATTTAAAATAGATTATATAATACTCTTTATAATGAATTAAATAAATTTTATCCTCTTATAATTTTATTCATAAATGGATTCCTTTTCCATTTTGAAGAAAAATTCACATAACAACAATATTAGATAACGATACTTCATGACTAAAACGTGTCTGTTTCCAAGGTTAGACTACAATAGTATTTTGGAAAAGAAATTAAAAAATAGTATGAAATACTAGTAACTTTTTATTGGTATGCAAACAATAGTTACTCTATAACGCATAGTATCTAGATGGATTAGTGGGTGCTAGTGTCTTGGCCTCAGAACCGAATGACTCGCCACTCTATGAATTACTACTACATGATTATTTGAAGTATATATCGGTTGACTATTCTCTCTCATTTCAAAGAATTCATAATAGATACAATTTCGCTCTACCTTACTGCAAACTTTCAATTGAAAATTATTGCAAAATACACAAATCATGCAGTTCAAATTAGTCTTTAGACTAAAAATCCAAAAATTGCTCTCAAAGTAAACCCCTGTTCCTCCCTTTGCCTGCATCTCTGTCTTAACCATCTTCAAATGGTTGTATGACATACCCAACTAAGCCTCCTAAATTTTGAATTGATAAAATCCATCAAATCCCTTCTAATTACAACCACTACATATATTGCATAGCCAAGCTTGTTTCTCATTATTTGAATATTTGAAACAAATGGATAATATTGGCTGGCCAAATTTTAGCCCATTCACACAATGCATATGCCTTCGAATTAACCGATGCATAATCATGGCTGTCTCAATGTTAGCCCATTCCCACAATGAAGATACCTTCAGATTATCATATGAGTTGACATTATCAAACATTTTTTAAGTGATAAATTGCATTTTTCTTCCATTTCTGTCTGCATTGAGTTACTAAGTGTGCTGCACACTCACGCTCATAGCCCCATATTAAGTTAGATAGCAATTATGTTATAGAGGGGGTAGCGTTTAGTCAGCATTTCATTCCTAAATTCAAGGTTAGTTAGCATACAGTTAGGATGCCATGCATGTAGTTAAGCCCCTAGATTTAGGGTGATTGATTAGTCAAGGAAGAAAACTGTCAGAAAACTCTCTCATAAGAATGCAATCACATGTCATAATACATTTTAAATCTCATAATACATTTTACGGTAAATAAAGATTCCCTTCCTCACTTTGAAGAAATTGGTGGTCTTTCTCCAAGAGAGTAGCTTATTTTAAGAACATGGGCTGGTTCAGGGTATGTATTGTACCTTAAACCAAAGTTTTACATTTGCATGCTTGTCTCTTATTCTGTTACGTAAGTTATCTATTTCTGAAAATCACTTTACAAAAGCCTAAATTTATTGCATACTATCCAACCACACTATTGTATGTTTGTATGCAATTTCAAGATTAATCATCTAGAAGGCGTCAGTGATTGTTTGTAGTTCAAACTGTTGTGTTTTTTCCCTACCATTTATTTCTAGACTTGTCAGGCTGCATGTTGCATCCTGACTATTGATTTTTTTTAAATGTTGTCCAGTGTTAACCCAAGATAGTTTTTAGGTTACTTACCACAGTTTTTTAAAGTCAATTTATGCAAATTTCAATAAGACGCACATATTACAACCTTTCAGTTCCCATGAATCCTAGCTCATAAATAGTTTTCCAATGCTTGTTATTGCTTTATTGTGGTTTGATGATGCTTGCTCTTCACATTGTACAATGGATGTTTTCGTTGTAATAATTTGCATTTATAATCTTAACACATTAAAGCATTGGACAAAGGAACTTTTTCATTATCTATTAAAAATGTGTTGAATGCCATTAATTTTTTTTAGTTTTAAAGGGGAAAAATAATGCTGTATTTTTTGCATGCTGATAAATTTAGAAGACACTAACTAGGATAATTAACATGCCAAATTATAGGGTGATGCCCTCATCTCATGACTCCACTACATTCTATATTATCTTGTCAATGTGGTACGATGAGCAATCAAATAGCTTGTTATGCCTGCTAACTATGTTCCCCACATATACATCACTGACGGGGGATTAAATCTTTCCTCACCTTTCTCCACACTTTGACCACTATCAATGAATTGACCACCCTCGTGCAATTTTATCAATACAAATGCCTCTTGCACCCTTTATTCTTCCCACTAACTTAAGGACATTTCTTGTTATCCACTATGTACTCAAATCTAATGTTGTCTTGTCAAAGGGGTTGTGATCATATGGCAAGGCCATAGGGTTTTCAAGATGGAAACCCAAGTCTGAATCCTCCAAGTGACATCTCAGTGCCAGGTGTATGTGTTCCAACAGTATACCTGCAATGGTAAACAGTTTCTCTATAGTTGAGTAGTATCTCCACAGTTGAGGTATTCTGCTAACTATGTTCCCCACATATACATCACTAATGGGGTAGGGTCATATCCTTCCTCACCTTTCTCCACACTTTGACCACAATCAAGAAGTTGATCACCCTCTTGCAATTTCATCAATACAAATGCCTCTTGCACCCCTTACTCTTCCCACTAACTTCAGGACATTTCTCGTTATCCACTATCTACTCAAATCTAATGGTGTCTTGTCAAAGGGGTTGTGCTCATATGGCAAGGCCATAGGGTTCTCAAGATGGAGACCCAAGTTCAAGTCCTCCAAGTGACATCTCAGCGCCAGGTGCATGTGTTCCAGCGGTACCCCTACAGTGGTAAACAGTTTCTCCACAGTTGAGTGGTATCCCCACAGCTGTAAGTGGCATTCCCACTAGTTGAGCAGTATCCTCACAGTAGGAATGCAATGGGATGTTTCACCCCAAAACCAAACCCACATACCAATAATCAAAAAAATCTAATGCTGTCTTCAGATGTAACACTAGGCCTTCGTCGCAGCCAAAAAAAAGTTAATGATACAGCCCTTCATAAAAGACATGTCATTAGGGTTTGTTTATGTTTAAACTTTAGAGACCCGTCCACATATGTAGTTTATATTGGGAACAGTAACTTACACTTTATATCATAGGGTTTATTACATGGTTGCCAGGAAACTCAATTATAGAAAAGTTGACCCCATTCCCGTACCCACAATTTCTGGTAACTACATTTATATATAATATAGCTGTCTCCTTATTTTCTCGTGTACCCTAATTTGACTGGAATCCCTGTCCCATACCCTTGCATCACCTGGTAACTAGTTTTTTCGGAGCATAATGGCTAAGTTTTCAAAGCAATGATTTCAAAACTTCAACCATCTGGTTTGACCAATTATTACAGCATTCAACTCTGTAGCTGATCTACAAAAATAGTAAATGTTTAGCTTCAAACCATATCTGGAACAAGATACGATATTTATATCAGGAAACAAGAATATTATGTAACCATTGTCTCTGCTTACAACACTCCCGTGAACATAGAGGAGCCAAAACAGGATTCCATACAAAGTCTGCTGTCAAGTGTGTTAAGTGCTTCCTTGTCTTGTTCGGATATTAGGATACAACAACAGACAATCACTACCAAGACAATCAAATTGAATGTAAGCGGCACTCCCTTTCATCCATCAGATAATCAGCTGAGATGCTGTCACACTAATATACATCCGCATTTCCATGAATAATCACATATACAGAAATTTACATATACAACTGAACTTGAGCCTACATCTCGCCTATAACTTAAAGCCCCACATATTTCTAACTTGACTTCCTATGGCCTTTCAATAATTTTACTCACCAAATATTAAGAACTGCCACCAATTCAGTTCTTAACACTGCTGCTTTTGCTTCTTGGTGAAAAACCAGGCTCCTTCATAAAATGATATTGATATTAAAAAAATGTTTAAAACTTCTAACTGATTCTTTTTCCCCACCATTTTCTCCTTGTCTTTTCAGATGGTTCTGTATTTCCTAGTTTCTGCAGTGCTGTCTTGGTCTCACGTAATCGAACTTTGAAGGTTTTTTTCCATATTTTAAATCTACTCTTCAGTTTCTGAAGTTCTTCATTGGGATTAAGGTCTGCTTCTGTCTGACCCGACTTAACCTCCAGCAAGAAGTTGGCATCATCATTAAAAACATGTTTTCTTTGTTCAAACTCTTTCATTAGGTGGCTAACTGCAGACCTCCCTGCATCATATTCCTTATTCTGTCCACTATCAGAATGCCGAGAAACTTTGCCTGAATTAATATTAGACTTGGGGGTCTTTGCTCCCATTGAGGCAGCATCTTCCAAATCAAACTCACCATTGTCATGGGGCAGATTATGCCTGGTAACAGATGCTCGCTGGTCACTTGCTCGAAGAGTAGATTCATCATACTTCATTTGTTGAACCAGTAGTTCATCAGCTGCCAGATTTTTCTTGGTTGCAGCAGCAAGGCTCATTTGTAATGATGACATTTGTTTTTGCCACATTTCCTCCATGGATGACATCTTAGCTTCATATTCTATCCATCTAGTTTCATATTGTTGTAATCTCTGGCGCAGCACAGCATTTTCATCTTCTTTTTCTCTAAGTGCTGCATCTACAGCTAATAAACGGTTTTGAAAGTCTACAGGAAATAAAGGTTGAAGCTTTAATGTACTTGCTTGTTGAAACGCATCTTCAGATGACTGCCACAAGAAAACCAACAATCAGAAGAGCATATGGCGCAAAAGAGAATGATACAAAATGGATAAGACTGTTCAATTATACTTTTAAATACAGACAGACAAAAATTCTGGCATAAGCCATTCAACCTAGTACATCATATCTTGGTTCTGTCTGAAACGTGGCACTTTGTACCTGTTTATGTTCAGGATGCATCTCATTTCTTCTGCCTGGATTTAGATCCCTAACATATTTCTCTGCAAGAATATTCCCAGCAAAATTTTCAGTCTGCAACTGCTGCCGAAATACGTCATTACGTCTTCTAGCAAGCCATCCACGAGTAACTGCAAAAGAACACTCATGCTCATTATCCCCAATGCAATATTGTAAATACAGACTGTAAACCCATATGCATACAGAATGTACACAACAGTATCATCATTTTTACCTGCCTGGACTAGGATCACCATTTCTAAAGTTCTTGCATAACTTTTTCTAGCAATTCTACACCTTAATTCCTTCTGAATGGTAATAGCTGCTTGATGTCTCTCCTTCAATACTAGGTATTCTTTTCTCACAATCCTTGACCTCACGACTGTAGGCGAAAGAAGTTAAATAAATGAAATCAAAATTGTTACTCCAAGCACATAGTATATGAAGAATAGCAAAACAAAGAAACCTGGCAAGATATGATGGCACAAAATACTACTTACATGCTTGCAAGAAAATGGTAGAACTTCTAAGCTTCTTAAACTGGCTGCGCATTGCATGGGTTCGAAAGGCATTCTGCATTGAAATAATCCCACGAAGAGTTCTTGTTCTTAATTCTTCAAGCCTACTAATCTGTCAACAAAGATGATGTTATGATCATAGCCATAGAAAAAGTCAAATACCTCACTGCATTGAAGATTAGATGAGAATTAGGTAAAAAGAAACTGTCTATAAAGAAAAGGTGTTACCAAAGTTATGGAAGTTTGAATTCTATCATTAATTTAAAACACTTCCCGTTGCAAATGCAAAGACATCCTACATTTTAAATTAAAAGCAATGCTAATTGTGAATCTATTATAAGAGTAGCTGGAGCCTATAAGTAGCTGGAGAGATACTCACACCTGCATGCACACACACTGCATGAATGCTCGCACTCACATGTACATGCCTGAACACACACACGTCTGCACACGCACACACACATACACAATGCACACAAACACACAGATCCAGGTCCGGTTTGTTCCCAGTCCAGTTCACTGAGGGTGCAGTCAGGGTGCCGGCTTTGGGCCCCAAATTCAGCCAGGTATGTGCGTCCATGGACGTACCCAGATGAATCTGGGTCCAAATCCCTCCCACAAAGAAAACCCTCTGCAAACTGCAGCCTTTTTCCTTTTTACTTTCTAATTTTTTTTGGTTTTTTTTTGCATTTTCTTCGCATTCTAATATATTTTGTCATCGCATTTTACAGAAAGAATAATTAAAACGGATTGCACCTCCCCACTACAAACACCATTTTTCTGTTAATGTGGGGGACATGTACAAACAGTACCATCACAGTTAAGGAACTGAGAAGAATATAGTAGGAAGGCTATCCTTCCCTGAGGCTTCTCCTCCTCCTTACTTATTACATTCATATCGTTGAATTTATTTTTTATGTTTTTGTGATTCGCTAGATTTATCCTAGATGCTCTCACCTAAGCGTAAATTATCCATGTGTAAATAGAAGGCACCCATAATTAGGTAATTCAAATACCCCCTCCACAAAACCTACAGAAATTTAAGAGGTACAGTTAGAAGACACCGACAACAAAACCTTCAGAGAGAAATCAGGTGGTTAAAAACGTAAAAGGCACCCATAGTTAAGTAATTCAAAGCACCACCAATACAAAAAGCTGCAGAAATTTCGCAGAACAAAACCTTTAGAAAGAAGTCGTGTGGTTAAAAACATAAAAGGCACCCATACTTAAGTAATTCAAAGCACCACCAATACAAAAGCTGCAGAAATTTGGCAGAGTAAAACAATTTAGAGATAATTAACAGAATGGAAAAGGCTCACACCAATGCAAATAATTAGAGTCCAGCTTTCCAAAGTCTTATGCATTTACCCATTTCTAAATAACCCTTAGCCAATTACGAAGCAGTGGAGAAGGTGCCAACAACATCAAAGGCAAAATCCTCTAAATCAACTCTAAGAAAACAAAGAATATGGCCAATAAGCACTAAGATTGATGACTATCCAATTATATACCTTCTATATAAGTTACACCCATCCTACCGATTGATACTTCATGACCAAAATGTGCCTGCTTCAAAGATTAAACCAAAAGTAAAAACTACCTTCAGGCATTCATGGTTTGAAGATTGATTTCTTTACTTCTGTCTCCAACTTGTTAACAATGATATTTCTGAACAAAATTGTAGGGCATACTAATGACTAACTTTTTATTAGTGTGCGTACAATGGTTACTCTAATTCATAGTACTGAGATTCTTGGAGTGTCTACAAGACTCAAAATGCCCCAAATAGAGTCAGCAGCTGTGAGAGTGTCGGTCTCAGAATCAACTCACCCATTACTCTATAAATTACTACTGTACATGATTATTTATAACATATACAGGATAGATTTTTGTCCCATTTAAAAGAATTCACAACAGAGTTTCACACTCAATTCCAAGCCAAACAGCCAATTGAAAACTACTGCAAACCACACGAAACATGTAGTCAAACTTGATTCTTAAAACAAAAATTCAAAAATGGATCTCAAAGTACACGGTGGTACCTCCCTTTGCCTGCATCTCTGTACTCATCCATCTTCAAATGATTATATGGCAGCCCTCGCTAAGTCTCCTAAAATTTGAATCAATAAAGCTTGCCATATATCCCTTCTAATTACTACCACAACAGATATTATGCAGCCGAGCCTGTTTCTGACAATTCATATATATCAAACATAAGGATAATCATGGCTGTCTCAATTTTAGCTCATTTTAACAGTGAAGATGCCTTCAAATTACCAGATGAGATTGACATTATTGAACATTCCAAGTGATTATTTGCAATTTTGCTTCGATTTTTGTCTGTGCTGGAAACTCGCACAATAGCCCCATATTGAGTTAGATAGTAATTAGGTAATGAAGGTGATAGCATTTAATCAACATTTGACTCCTAAAGTCAAGGCTAGTTAGCATGCTGTTAGGATTGCATGTGTACGGTTCGGTCCATAAAAACAGAAATCACCAAAAACATGTGATTAATTGCCAAAATCACGAAACGCCACTGCTGGCAATTTTTTCCCCGACAGAATCACATTGTTTTTTAATTCATGGTCAATGTTTGTTGACCAATTTCTTCCCATCTACACACATTCAAATTGTGTTTAAATCGCATGCTGCAATTTTCAGCAATTCAACGATTTTTTAATCCATTCCACGATTTTTCTTTGCAATTAGGGTTTCCAATATCATTTCTTATTCTGCGCAACAGATTTGGCATTGTTATTTAAAATTTTGGCGTAGTTAATAAGTAAAGGAGAAGGATTGCAATTTACAACAGCTATGCTACAATTTCATCTTTTGCGAGTCTGGCTCAAATCATCACTTCTCCAAACCCCAAGGAAAAGCATTGATTCTAACAAGAAGTGTATGATTACAAAGACGCTATAGCTCTCCCACAGAACGACATTGATGAATTATGTTAACCAACATGTGTATAAGGACAACCTGTCAAATCAACAATGGAGGATACAATCCCCTTGGGCTCTACCCCTTGGCAGTTCACTTAGATCCTCAAGAAGATCTTCCTCAACAACCTTTATTGGTCATTTAACAGCCACACTTTCATAGCCACCAACCTCCTCCTGCAAATCATTATCAGCTTCTGTAAAATAAGATACAGAACTGTATGAGGAATTTCAATCCAAACCAAGGCATTAGCTCTAATGGTCAAATTTTTAGCTTAAAGTTTTAAACCTATATATGAGCATGTACCCTGATTATATCAAAATCAGTCTATTCTTTTTCTTTCTCCAAAAGGGACAAATGATGAATATGTACCCTGATTATATCAAAATCAGTATTACTCTTTTTCTTTCTCCAAAAGGGACAAATACACTGCAGACTGAGAAGAGACTTCATTGTAATTTTCATTATATGTATGTAGTCAAATGCATACTCTCAAACCTTAGACAGTAAAGGGACTTAATTGTAAGTTTCATTATATATATGTAGTCGAACACATACTCACAAACCTTGGACTGAGAAAAGGTAGCAATTCATACATCACATGCATTTGGGCAGGCAGGCATTTATGATAAATGTATTCATTAAATTATAACAAACACATTCATTTTAGAGCCATAAATCAAAAACAAATACATCCATGCATCACTGCATGCATACATTTCTGACATAAGTGTTGAGTGATGCAATGACAACAGCACAGAAGATAATAAACTTATGCAATGAAAACTCAACTTCTGAGGAGTTCTTCTCGCCCTGATCAAGCCAATGCCTTCCTATTATGTCAGCATTATTACAGAAAATATGGGAGAACAGATCAGACAATATGGTGTCTTGGACAACAGAATGACTTGTGCAATCCAAGCTCGTGCGGCTACTCAACTTACAAAGGGACCTTCTGGATGTAGCCAACTTCTATGAAGTTCCTCAAATTAGAAATTCATGCATCCACGCATGAATACATTTATGATATAAGTGTTGAATGCGGACATGATGAAAGCCTGGACAGAGGATGATACAACTTATGCAATGAAAATTGAACTTCTAATAAGTTTTTCTTGCCCTGATAAAGCTATGTGCCTCCCTGATTTGTCAGAATTGTTAGCGAACATCGGGAGAACAGATCTAATCAATGATGGTATCTTTGGCAAAAGAATGAATTATGCAAATAAAGCTGGATAGACTACCCAACTTACAAAGAGACCTTCTGGCTCTAATCAAGCAAGGAGTTTCCCCATCATTTCAGTGTTAACTAAATTTGTGAATGAAGCTGTATTAGAACAAAGTAGTGATTTGATGAAGCAGTAGAGCTGTTTCAGAATGCTTAGTCACAGTATTTCTTTCAAGATGTTTTCAGGATTGCATGCATCAAGAGCATAAAGATTTACTAAAATAGAACAGTGATTTGACATGAGTAGGCTTATTTTAGTATGTTTAGCCATTGTGCAGTGCAATGTAATCAGGTATGAACATAAGTGACACAGATCTATATTCCATAATTCATGGGCTAAACTCTCAATTTTATTTGCTCTCTATATCGTTATGCTATTGAAAAGCCTTTAAACTTAAAAAACAGCAGGTTCTTCTCCTTTTTTTGCATTTTTTTTAAATCCAATTAAATCCCAATTTTTTTCAAAAAATCTTATACTTTTGGTTTGCCGATTTTTTCCCCAAAAGATTTTTGCTGCTATGGACTTAAGTCAACAGATTGAGAACGACTGACTAATCAAGGATAAAAAATGCCAGCAAACTTCCTCTTCCCTCCTCTATTGTGATGAATGAATAAGGAATCCCTTGGTTCACTTTGAAGAAAACGGTGTTTTCTATGTGAGTGACTAATTTAAGAGCATGGGCCGGTTTAAGGTATGCATCATACCATAAACAAGATTTTACCATTTGCATGCCTGTGTCTTATTCTGTTATAAAAGTTAATCTGATGCTGAAAAACACTTCACAAGAGCCTATATTTATAAAATAAGATCCAACCACACTATGGCCTGTTTGCATATATTTTCAAGGCAAATCATCTACATGGATTGTTTGCAGTTTGAAGTGTTGTTTTTTCAAAGGAGGCAAAGGTACGAAATATGCTTCCTACACTAATCTAAGAGAGCAAAACCTATTAATCTTACAATTATAGAAAAGAATACACACAAAATATCATACCATAACACAATGATTTATGTGGGGAAAACCCTTTTGGAAGAAAAACCTCACACTCCAAACCATGAACCAAATGTATTATCAACAACAAGGGTTCAATACAATATTCAAGGACATGCCCTTACAAGAGTACCATCAACTTGTAGCTCTAGAGTAATTTCAATAGCATAACAGTACCTGCAATTCACCCATACAAACTCCATCCCAAACACCAAATTTATAGAACATGAAGCAGGAAACCACAAATGGTTTTAAACCATGTACTAGATCCATGAGCACAAAATCCAACGCCACTTTTGGTCTTAATCTTCCAAGTTATTTTCAAATGATTCTCTTACACCTTGTCGTGTTGTTATAACTTGTCATATTTGACAACCCAACTTAGGTGCCCCAAATTGACTCGTTCTCCATTCAAAGATGCTCTATGATATGCATCCTAACTTCTCTTAATGCTAGTAAAGAGTCCAATGTAACTCCCCTATAATCATGCTCCTATAATCTCTCATAAGTAACTCACATCTTACAATGTTATTAGATGCTCTTACAATTTCTTACACTTTGTGCCACCCCAAATTGGGAAACCCCATTTCCCATATGAGGCCAAAATAATTAATAAATACGAACATTAAGATGCAAGGTTGAGACATCTTTCCTAACATTCTCCCACTCATCGAAAACCTTGCAAAAGAGCAAAGGGAAACTCCACATTGCAATCTTACTAAGGGTTGTCAAGCCCATAGACTTACTGCACCACCTAATTTTTTTGTGCCTACTAGCTTCATCAATTGATCTGCAACGTTCTGCAAGCGTCAACCTTTTCCAATATCACCCTCCCATCCTCTACCATGTCTCGAACAAAATGGTACAAGACATTTATGTGCTTCGTCCTCACATGAAAGGTTGTCATCTTTGCCAAAAGTATGCCACTCTAACTACCACAAATAACTCTAATAGCTTCCTAATTCAACCCCACATCTGAACACAATCTCTTCAACTAGATGACCTTACAAGCATGAGTATTTGCCATATACTCAGCCTCTATGGTGCACAAAGTAACCACGGCTTGCCACTTACGCATCCAAATCTTACCACTACCAAATAAATCGAAAACATCCACTAGTGGATCTTCTGCTGTAGACATATCTTGCCCAACTAAATCCACGAATATCCACCGAGTGTTGGTCCTCTATAGAATTGCCATGATAACAAATAGAGTACATGGAAGCACCCCACAAATAACTAAAGACCCTCTTTGTTGCATCTCAATGAACAACAATTGATAGGCAACAAGGGTTTGTAAACATAAGAGATAGAAGCTCTCCTATGCAATCATTGCCTCAACCTACCAAATTGACTCCACAACAAAAATGACAAGAAAAGAGCAAATATAGTCAGGGTCATAAATGTGTTGAAAAGAAATTGTTCTACATTGAAGGTCCAAATGAGGAAGAAGAGGAGGAAGTAACATTAGATGACGACAATGAGACAGATGAAGAATCGGGAGATACTCACCCATCCATCTCTTGTCATGCACTTGTTGGATTTAGCACCCCACAAACTCTCAAGGTGGTGTGTTTCTTGAAGAAAGAGAGTAACAATGTTGATAGACTCGAGAAGCACTCACAACTTCATCAACAAGAAGTTAGTTGCTCATCTAAATTGTTTTATATATCCAGCCCTAGAATTTCAGGTCTTGAATGCAAATGGGGGTAATGTTAAGTTGTTCAGGGAAATGCCATAGCATTAAATTATCCATGGGAGGTTATCGTCTTGATTGAACAATGTTTGCTATCTCCATGGGTGCGACAGATATAATTTTGGGAGTACTGTGGCTTACTACATTGGGGGACGATTGAGATGAACTTCCAGGAACTATTCATGCACTTTCACTCAGAGGGAAGGACAATAGAACTAAGAGGTTTGCGTGCAAAGTCTCCACAAATGGTAAGCTCTCACCTGTTGATGGTGGTTTTAGCAGACAGCAACGCAAGTAAGACAGGGGGGCATCTCACCTCTCTTGAAAGGAATCCTATCACAAAACTTTAGAATAGGACTACCCCAAGGTTTATACAGCTAGGTCCTAGCTTGCAGGGTAACTCAATGGGTATGTATCAGGCTGTACCAACAAAGGGGTCTTACGTGAAATTGATAGGGTTTATGGAACTATTACAGCAAAGTGTGCAAGAAACCCTGGGATACTTTCAGCAAGTTGACAATGTAAATGTTGCTTAAAACCTAACTCTAACAGATGTACTTAAAGAAAATGAAAAAGGTGTAAGGGTAAGAGAAGTATTGAAACCTAAGTGACAATCACAACTGGATAATATGTTGCAAATAGACAAACGCCTTCAATAAACCACTCCCTCTTCAACCAGGTCAACAGACCACAATGCTACAGAAAATGATGCTATCTTCAAAAGAATCTTATGATTTTCAAATTGCATACATTCATCAAATACCCAATAATGGCGCAATTCAACTAGTGTTATGCAACCAAACTTAATTCATTGAAAAGGTTCAGGCTAATTATGCACAACAACTTACAATCAACAAGCACCAATAGTATGAACCAAGGCATTCATCAAATATCTTAACATTTATCCATCATTATAATAGCACACAAACTAATTTCAGCTTTGAGATGAACCATGAAATCCAAAATAAGATAACACAATAACACAAGCTCCCAGCAACCTGCAAAACTTGCTTTGTATTGATCAGATTTTGGCAGAGTCTCAACAATTCAAAATCAAATATTTCGTTGATCTTTCTGCAGGCTTCAGGTTCTTGATTGTATATCTTTTGATTCTCATCCTTATCCATCATTATTATAACAGGAAAGGGAGGGATGTCAAAAGTCTCAGCTAATGCCAAGGGACTAAGATCTGCCAACACTCTGCCCTCTTGAGTGGCAACCGTTCTTGACAACTAATCACATCTCTATGCACATGCTACTATCAGCTCAAGGCATTGGACAGAGGTCGAAAAGGCAGCAGCCTGAGCAATGCCATTATCTCTAATCCTCTTAGCCCATGGTGTGGAATTAGGACCCAAGATCGTCAGTCTGAAATCTTCTATGTCAATGTGTCCGAGGTCAGTATCTCCAATATCCTTCCAAGCTGAGGTGATCTTGTTCACCGGGGGAATTCCTTTGAACTCATACTTCATGTTTATAGCTTGGGAAGTCATTTATCCTGCAGGACAGGAACCTAATGAGTAATCCTTTGGAAGTTACTGTCCTAGTGGTCCAGACCTATGTTTGATGACCTAGGAATGTTAGGAAACATATAATGTTTATGAATTTTCAACATGTACTTCGACATTAGGCCTTTAGACCAAAAGCGGGGGTTTCCCCCTCAACAAGATGTTTGACTAACCATTAATTTCAATATAAAATTTACAGCATTTCTTTTAAGGAATGCAAAAGGATATTCATTTCTTAACATTTCAGCATATGAATCATAAGCAAAAGCAAAATAAGTAAGTCAGCGGGCTTTTGAGGCCTCATTGGATATTACAGCAAACGCTAAGAACAATGCTTAATTTAATGCATGATATCCTTAAATCCAAATCAATTCACGCAAACAAGACAAATATCATGTAATTAATCCAAGTCCATTGACCAAACCATCTCAATTCCCTTTAAAAAAAAAAAAAAAAAACCTTAGTAGTGCATTCTAGGCAAAAGCGGGACTTTAGGCTCCAATAGGATTTAGCGGGCTTTTCAACATCATCAAGATATGTGCAGTGAAGTTCAAATTTAGCGCTAGCTCGTTCTAACACTTCAGCGGGGATTTAGTCCTCAAGTGGATATGCTCGGATTACACTGTCAACCGGATATATCTAGTGGGTATCGTTTTCAGCGCAAGTCATGTTGAGGCGAATTTCAGCGCAAAGCCTTTAGTAGGTCTCGCAAATATTCGTCAGCGGGAGTTTCCTCAGCAACCGGATGGCGGAGATTCTGGTGTCAACTGGATATATCAGGCAAAGGACAATTTCAGTGCAGAACTCCTAAATGCCTTAGTTTTAGCTTGGCAGGGAATTTGTCGGTGAGTGGATCTGCGGGGATTTTGATGCTGAGTGGATATGTCCGGTTTCAACCTAATTTAGCGCAGAGCACCTCAAGAAGGTCGACAAGAGAAATCTAGCACATTAGACATATTTGGTCAGGCATTTTTTAGTGCAATTTAGGTTTTCCAAAGGTGTTCTAAGCTTAATGTTTGGGCGAGGAATTTCTAAGGGGAAAATTTGAGTTTACAGAGGGGAAATTTTAAATTGCGAAGATTTGAAACTACTAAAGCATATATATATGTATGTGTATATTCCCCTCTTTTCAAATGAAACCCTAGTTCTTAACCCCGAACCGTCAGCTTCAAAGAACTTTAAACTGAATTTCAAACCAGACCCCAAGCTTCTAAAAAACCTCTAAGATTGCCATTGTGCCCTACCGCATGTTTTGAAACTCAATGCAATTACAATCTTCAGAGCAACACAGTAGAGAAATGGAAATGAGCCAGTGGTAGGGACGACTTACATGTTAAAACGCAGAGTCGAAGTAAAGGAAATCCAAACTACCGCCTACAATGGCTCAGGAAATCTTGCGCGGAGACAACAAACTCAGAGCTCAATCGCCTAAAAGCTTCAAATGCAAAAATGACGTGAAAATGAAGAATTCGGACCATTTAAACCTCTTGGAAAACCTACCATAAATGCAGAGTACAACGCCAGCCTATTGGGCACTTTGCAGGGATTGAGCACCTAACCGGATAAGCGGAGTTTTTGGTCATGACCGGATATGTCCAATAAGTATGGATTTCCGCGCATATCCAATCAACTCCGATTTCAGTGCAAAGTCTTAACAAGGTACCTAGCGGGATTTTCACCTTACGCAGGATTAGCGGGGTTTCTAACATCAACCAGACATGTCCGGTTAGGGCTAAATACAACGCAAATCCTATGTTGGTGAATTTTAGCACAGGCTAGTGTGCAAAGGACCTAACACTAATATCCGGTTGAAAGGGATATTAGCGCAAATGCAGTAAGATGAATTTTTAGCGCAGAACGGACTTAAAGCTTAACCTCATGACTTAATACACTCTATCCAACCTAATTCAAACTACAAAGGAAAGCCAATGAGGTCATCATATCAAATTTACTCAACTAGACCCAAATATGCGCAAATTGACCTTGTCACAAGGACATTAAGACATCACCTCTGTCAAACAGTTTACTGAGACCAAACCAAACCGAAAAGTGAAGCAAGAGAAAGGGGGTCTCCATTTGGTAAAATGGGGTGTGTGTGCAAGGCACATCACCAAATGCAAAAGATTCTTAACAAGGGGGCAAATGGGTTTGTGGCCCTAGTTTCATTAGAAGCATATCAATCAAAGGTTTCTACACCACTGGATCTACAAGCAATTCTAGATAAGTATTCCATAGTTTTTGGAGAGATACCTAAAGGATTGCCTCCTAAAAGGGATCATGATCATTTCATTCAACTAGTATCAAGGAGCCAATCACCCAACATCAGACCCTACAGGTATCCCTATGTACAAAAATGTGAATTGAGAAGATGGTTCAGGATATGCTAGAGGCAGGTATTATCAAGGATAGCCACAATGCTTACTTTTCTCAAGTGGTGATGGTACGTAAAAAGATGACACTTGGCGCATGTGACCAAACTACTGAGAACTAAACAGGAACACCATCAAAGATAAGTTTCCTATTCCAATCATTGATAATTTACTAGATGAACTAAATGGATCTATGTTTTTTACAAAACTTGATCTTAGATTAGGTTATCACCAAATTAGAATTAAAGAAGAAGATATTCCCAAGACTGCATTTAGGATTCGTGAGGGCCATTATCAGTTTCTAGTAATGCCATTTGGTCTTACTAATGCTCATTCTACATTTCAGAGCTTGATGAACCCCATCTTTAAGTCCTTGCTAAGGAAGTCTATATTAGTGTTCTTTGATGATATATTGATTTATAACAAGACATGGGAAGAGCATTTGCACCATGTTGATCAGGCATTACAAATTCTCAAACATCATCTTTATCTTAAACCTTCCAAGTTTGCTTTTGGTTTCAAAAGGTGGAATACTTGGGTCACATAGTGTCTCATGAAGGAATAAAAGTTGATCTAAACAAAATCAAAGCTATGATGGAGTGGCCAATTCCTAAAACCATTAAGAACTTGAGGGGTTTCCTAGGACTTACTAGATACAATTGAAAATTTGTAAAGAACTATGGCCGCATAGCAGTAGCCCTCACAACTCTATTGAAGAAGGATTTTTTCAATGGAATGAGTTAGCGAATACAACATTTGAGAGACTGGAGGAGGCTATGTGTACCACTCGAGTTCTAGCAACTCTAGCCTTCACCAAGGATTTTATTGTGGAGTGTGATGCTTCAGGAAATGGTATAGAAGCAATTCTCATACAAGAAGGTAGGTTGATTACTTTTCAAACCAATTCAAAGTTAGAATCAATTAAAACCCATTTATGAGAAGGAAATGCTAGCTATTCTTCATGTAGTGAAACATTAGAGGCCGTATCTGATGGGTAGACACTTCAAAGTTAAGACAGATCATGACAACCTAAAATATTTTCTAGGGCAATGGTTATCCTCAAAAGAACAACAAAAATGGGTCACTAAGATGTCGGGTTGTTACTTTGAGATAGTCTATAAGAAAGGGAAGGAGAATATAGTGGTTGATGCACTATCCATGAAGGATGAGAAGGATGGGGCATTATTGTGTGCTATTTTAATACTACAAGTAGATTGGGTTGAAGAAGCCAAAGTTGAGTGGCAAAATGATGATACCACAAGGAAACTCATTCAAGAGATGCAAAATGATCCCAGTAGTTGAGATAAGATTTGTTGGAAGGGAGACTCTTTGTGGTATAAAGAGCGATCGTATCTATATGCGAGAATTCTACCCTTAAGCACAAGATTATCAAGGAGCTCCATGGGTCCTGTTGTGACTTAATTGCAATTGCAACATCGCCCCATTCGAAATGGGGACCCCTCTTTTTAAGTTTTTGGCTTGAAGTTGCTTTCTTTTGGCAATAGTCCCTTGTCCAACTTTACTTAGTGGTCCATCAAATAGTCCGCTCAGAGTGCAATGTTAGTCGACTTTTAGCGGGTGAGATTTCAACTTATGCTAAGCATTTTCAAACCTCCGCTTAAGCGCACATTTAAAGTCGCCTTGCAAGATGTTTAATTTCGAATCATTCATGGCATCCCAAAAGGTCCGCATTAGTGCAAATTGATAGTTGGCGTGCAAAGAGGAGAGTTTCCAAATATGCATTGGGCTTTCAAAAGTCCGCCTAAGCGCTTTGAGGAGGGTGATTTGCATTTCAAAGTATGCATGGAGCATCTAAACATCCGCTCGTTGTTCTATAGGCATGCATTACAAACATATTGCATTTTACTTTGTTTGACGTATGCGTGATGGTTCGAGGGGTCCGCTGAAGGGATAAGTCAATAGTCATTTGCAAAGAGTGAGTTTCAAATTATACTTGCAGCGTACGAACATCAGCCTAGGCGCAAGGTATTCATCAATTTGTAGAATTTAAACTTACTCTATACATTGACATTCAAAATGACCGCTCCAGATGATCGTTAAAGATTAATTTGCCCAAAATAGAGTCTAAGGATATACATGCCTTGCATGCCGAAATGTCCGCTCGGCTTGGCATCGTATTATACGCAGAGCATTATGAAGGCCGCTACAACAATTCACACTCATTCTGAATGATTTTTTTTTATGATGTTTTAAATAGCCCGCTCGTTTCATAGGCACACTTGCATATCACGTATTGTATGTGGAGAATTCAACTTCCATCGGCGTATCTTTCATGAGATTTTATAATCTGCAGGCAAATTCAATATTGCCGCCCAGCGGACTTTCAGGAGCACTTTGTTAATTGTGTTCTTTGACTCATACATGATGTTTAATGAGGTATGCCTAAGCGCTCGGTTGAGGTTGATTTGCATTTCAAAGTATACAAGGAGCATCTAAACATCCACTCAATTGTTCTATAGACTTTCATTGTATTATAAGCATCATTTAAAGAGCATTATGTGGGTCGTGCTAATCCATTTCTCATTCGTGATAATTCAAAACGTCCGCTCAGATGATATCCTGCAGGTTTCACTACTCTATTATTTAAAGGAGCGCAGGCCAGTAATTGGTTTGCAAATAAATTTCAAATGGTACGTAAAGATTCGCCCAAGTGCATATTCATAGGCAGTTTGCACGATGAAGATTTCTCACTATACATAGGCATTCAAAATATCCTCTCAGGTCCTAGATGGTAGCCTATCCGCGTAATGGAAGCATTATATTATACCTGACACATTCATTTGTCCACTCAAGCGTGGATTGGCATTTAGTTTTGTAAAGAAGACTCTAAATTGAAGCGTAAGAGGAGAATAAGTTCATTTTTCATCTGGTGCAAGTTTTATTCATTCTCACATTGCGAGTGTTATCTATGGACGTGGGAAGAGGCCGCCGAATGCAAATCTTGTAATCTCCTAAGCGCCTTTCTTTTAAAGGCTTGCATTTTGCAAATTTCGCCTAATTCGCTTAAGTGAGGTGTTCATGTTTCGCACTCTTGCAACCAGCTTGGAAAAAACTCTTCAAAGGTTTGAGTTATACACGTATACTTGGAATTCGGTGCTCTTCATTTTAAGAGTGTACACAGATTTAACATAGAATCATTGCAGGTCAGTTGAAGTTTTGACGAAGGCAAGATAGAACTATATCTGTCAAGTGGAGTTATTGAGAAGCCATTCAAGTTTTTTTTTATTATTCGCAAAATTTGCATTTTTGGCTTTTCTTGAAATAGGGAGGGAATTTAAAATTACAGATTTAATTAATCCCGCATGCACTAGGCGGTGTAATTTGTCCTATTCGCTTTTGTATTAAGCATCATTCCATGATGCTGACGTGATGAAGTTTATGTAGGTGAACGATGAATGCAAAGTACAGGCAAGCGATGATGAGAAGTGATATGAAGGGAACGTGGCCTGAAACGAAGATTACATCAAAATGGCAAAATCTTGGCGATACCAATCTCGGGAGGACCAACATGGATGAAATTCGGCAAAACTTATATAAACCCAATCCTTCAGATTTGATCAGGCAAATGTTGAAGAACGAAATTGTGCAAGCTGCCTGCTTTCCACCTACGATGCTAAGTCCGGAGTTGATGTTAGAGTGCGCCAAGCATTATGATCCTGCAAGGTGTATTGTGACAGGTGATGGCAAGGTGTTGGCTCACCTGAGAAAAGAAGCAATCGCAGAAGCCTTCGATATTCCTTCACATAAAACCACTACATTCTGTACCAAGGAGTCTTCTCTGCAGCTTTATTTGGTTGGACCCGAAAAATGCATGGAAGTAATAAACAGCAACTGGTTGGTACAACCGAGGCCGCATGTGAGCAGAGTGCCTAAGAAACTCCACAAATCTAATTTTCATCAGCAGATTGGCTATATGGTTATATTTCTGAGCCGCATTATGGGCTGCTCACAATCGGCAAATTTCAAGGTCTGGATGTTCTTTATTGAGATCATAAGTGGAAAGAGGATGATTGATTGGGCTGAAATGATCAGCAGCAATATCGATGATCAGCTCAAGAATTTGCAATAGACTAAAACATTTTACATGAGCTCGTATGTAATATACATGCTCGCCAGGAATGAGAGATACCCAAGACTGAATTGCAAAGGGAGAGTTGGAAACGGTGACAGGCAATTTAAAGTTTATGACCGCTATCCTCAGCTGCACTTACAAGCTATATCTCATTACAGGAGGTTTAATGATGCTTTCTCCATGTACGTTGTCAAATTATTACAAGGCAACACATGCAAGAGATTGTCAAAAGAGGCTATGAATTTTGTGGAAAAGTACGGAAAGTGGTTTATTCAATTTCTCAGATTCACATACCTCCGTATTGAAGGATATTCATCATTGCCCTACCAGTTGCCAAGATATCCTACAGGCAGAATGGTGTTGTTAAAAGTGACAAGGCAACTGGTAGCCTTCAACGAAATTCAAAGGAAGAGACAGAAAACTACGACTAAGTTTCCAATTAGCATTGGGAGGCTAGAAACTTGTTTGTCATTACAGGCAGCTGAAAATTCGGAGATAGAACTGCGAGCTTATAATCTAGTGCGCCATAATGATGCACACAGCAATTTTGATCCATTCAATGCAGTCAAGCAGAAATTTGGAAGTATATATGAGCACAGACTACAGCTTGAGGATCATTGGGATGGTGCACGTGATGACATGGAAATAAGGAAAAAAAGCTGCTACAGATTATCTTTGGACCTAGTTAGAGCAACAGGGGTAATTAACATTCCAGATCAGCTTGAGGAGGATCACAAAAGACTCTCACAGAGTTCATATGATCAGGAGAAGAACAAACCTTTCACCATCAATTGGTCAGAACAGGTGGTCGCGCGTAATGATGATTTAATGACACCAATTGTGGCGCATACAAGAAAATATTTGGACTTCCAAGTTCGAAGGCTTCAGGAGAAGAATGTTCAATTCACTTACAATTTGATAGGAATTAGTGCGCATCAGTCCAGGGATACTTCGAGTAGTGAGTCAAGCAGTGACTCTAGTGATTCTAGTGATTCAGAAAGTGCAAGTGCTGATTCGCAAGAGGATATTCAGCCAAGTAAGAAGGTGAAAAGTAGTGACCAAAATGCAGCCAGTACCTATTCAAGGCAAGAAGACAATAGTATAATAGATATTGAGGTACAAGCTGGAAATGATAAACATGAATCTTTGTCTTTGGAATCCAATAGGCAAGGGAATCAGATTGACAAAGTCATGTCAAATCCACCAAAGGAGCAAAGTCAAGTCCTGATTGAGATAGATGCAGAAAATCAAGATGATATGGAGCTATGTGAATTTGATGAAGAGGCTCTTCCTACTGTTCAACAGAAGAAAACTCCAGAGGAAAATTAGGAAGATTTGTCCGAGTTGCCAGAGTGGTTGAGAGAGTCAAAGAAAAATCTATTGTCGAAGAGAGCCCATCCTGAGTTTGGAGGATTTGTTGAGTAAAGCCAAACCAGACAAAGGAAAGCAAAAAGTTGCTAAATTTTCAAAAATCACCAGATACAACTCGGGGTCAAGACAGGTGCATGTTGCAGTTCCAAAAATGAATATAGAGATAGGTGAAGATGTTCCAGGTGGCTATGACATTAATACGGTTGATTTGGGTCCAACCACAGTGGAACAAGAAATGGAAGAGCTCGAGGATTCAGTCATGACTATCAAAGAAAGATTAAAGAAGGAAAGGAAACATAGGATTCAATTGGAAAGGGATAATCAAGCATTTCAGCATTACATCCAGCAACTAATGAAACCGGTGAATCAAGCTGAAGGGATACCTGCACCACCTGCTATGCTTTCGCAGGAATCCATTGCACACTTGGAAGGAATGAGATCTTTATCTCAAGCATTGCAAGAGTGGGCAGCAAGCTTCAGGGTCAAGGCTGATGGGTTCGTTAATGAAGTTGTGAAGTTATATAAGGAGGATTCCTCTCTTTTGGATCGAGTTCAGACTGGTCTGATGCCTTGTGCAGAATTCAGAGTTGTCAGAGAAGAAGTTATGCCTCAATTAAAAAGGTTGATATATACTCCGAATGCCACCTTAATAGATGGAGTGATTGAACAGGGTTGAGCATATGATTTTCCTTCCTGGTATTGCACTCTAAACATAAAGGAGCAGATTCTTGGTAAGATTGAGAGTGAAAGCACTCGAACAAAAGCAGCACTTCGAGAAATTTAAGGCAAAACACTTCTTTCAATAAACAAGATAGTTGATCCCAATGGAGAAATTGATGAGTATTTGTTGAAGGACAAACTCCATACATTGTATTTTCAGCATACCCAGATTGTTTCCAAGGAGCTTCTGGATGATGTTTGCACACTTTCCACTTTCATGGGCATGTTTCAGGTATCCATGGCTAGATGGGAAATGACACTTGTCAAATGCACGGAGGAGACGCAAATCGTAGAATGCACCATTCAGAGATTGCCAAGTGTCCCTATGGAGGAGGTTACACGTGTCATATCAAGATTTGTGGAATTTGTCACCAAAAAGGAGGGTCATAAAGGAGGGCACTCCACTTAGTGGGTGCATCATAAATGCATTGTCCAGTAATAGTAATTTTTTGTAACCACCTGTCTGTGTGGCGCAATAAGGGTCCTTGATTCCTAGATTTAATCTTGGCCATTCATTGTATTTTGAGGGCTATATAAGCCTCATTTTGCTCTCATTTGAAAGGGGGAATACTCTGAGAAATTGTTGCCAAAGACTCTGCTGAAATAAATGCAAATTCATTGTTGAATTCTCCATGGTGATTGTGTTGTTTCAAATGGATGCATGATTTCTAGGTGTTCACTTATAGAATAAGATTAGCTTAGTTTATTTTCAGCAATTTCCTTTTATGTTCATGGAAGTTGTTACTATTGATTCATGTTTGGAATTCTTATAGTTCATACCATTTATAATTTGTCGATGGCAGATTGTAGTGCATGGTTAGTCTGAACCTCATCTGAGCTTAACTTCAATTACTTCATGATCATTTACCTTCATGTTTGTTAGGATTTATGTGCATAAGTCATCTGAATATCTTACCTTTTACCTTAGAAGATTGCATCACCTTTGTGTAGTTGTTACCTTATGGCGAAGCAAAGTGTGGTTGAGATTCCAGTGAGTTAGTGGTAATTGCTTGCATTTTAGATTAGAGTTCTCTAAACCCATTTCTTTTGCATTTTTTTAGAATTCTGTTAGAATTAGATTCAAGAGCTTTCACTGCCACATCTTAAGTTAACATATTGTTAGACCTTTCAAAGAAGCTATGTTGCTTGTTGTCCAAGAGAAACAAGTTTCCTATTGTTGAACAGTTGTGTAAGTCCCTTTGTGTTAAACAACAAGTCACATCTTACTACTAAGCTATCCCAAGTTGTGAAACCAAAATAACCAATGGAGAACCTTGGAGTCTACTCATTTGATCACTTGGCTTAGCATTTGAGGGATTTTGTTCAAGAGAGGATAAAGTACGTAAGTAATTTTATTCTGTGTTGCATGTGCAAAGAAAACACATCAACAAGGCCCCAATTGGAAGACATTCAAGATTTTTGAAGACATATCATTGAATCAAGCAACATTTCTTTTGGGAAGGGCTTAAAGGTGATGTTCAAAAAATTGTGGCAAAATATTGGTTATGTCAAAGAAATAAAGGGGAGACAATTAAGACACCTAGTCTTTTACAGCCCTTAGTTATTCCTAGCCAACGGTGGGAAGAGATCTCCATGGATTTCATCACAAGCCTTCCAAGATTTGAAGATAAAAGTGTCATCATGGCAATAGTAGATCACCTCACCAAATATGCCCATTTTATTGCATTATCCCATCCTTTTATAACAAGTATAGTCACAAAAGCATTTATGGAGAATACACAAAAGTTACATGGTACCCCAAGAATTATTGTTAATGATCATGATCCAATCTTTACTAGTAACTTTTGGATAGATTTATTCTCTTGTTTGGGTACTAAATTGACTTGTAGCTTTTCATACCATCCTCAGTCAGATGGGCAAACTGTGGTTGTCAAAGTGCTTGGAAGGGTATATACATTGTTTCACTTCAAACAAGCAATCTCAATGGGTGGCTTGGCTACCACTAGCAGAATGGTGTTATGACACTTCATTCCATAGTTCTTCAAAAATGTCCCCATTGATGGCATTCCCTATCAATACCATCCCCCATCCATCACATCATCATTGAAGGTGACACCGTGTGTTCAAGCTATGGAAGAACACATAAATCATCAACAATAGGTACTTTTCAAGACTCAAATAATTTGACCATGGCACAAAATCGAATGAAACAACAGGCTGACCAACATCGTAGCGAAAGGAGTTTTGAAGTAGGTGATTAGGTTTTCTTGAGATCACAAGCTTATAAGCAAATGTCACTGAAGCAACAAACAAAGAATAACAAGTTGTCACCAAAATATTATGGTCCATACAGATTGTGCAGAAGATGCATCCAATTTTTCATGTTTCATGTTTCATGTTTAAAGAAGGTGATTGGTCAACATATTCCTACACAAACAATGTTACCAAAGCTAGATGAAGAAGGAAGAATCATCTTGGATCCAGAGTTAATCCTCTAGACATGCACAGAGAAGTTGAGGACTAGGTCAATCACACAGTATCTCATTCCGTGGAAGAATTTTCCGATTGAAGACGCCATGTGGGAAGATGAAGATTTTGTTCAGAAGCATCCACAATTGATCGGCATTGAATGTGACGCTTCTATGATCATTATTAAAGTCTTATTTAGATAATTAAGTTGTCCTAGGTGTTATATTTAGGTATCTAAGTCGGTCTGGGTGATATCCAAGGCATAAGTAGGGTATATATAGGAGGTAGAGAGTGTTATTTGATCATATTGCGAATTGTGTTCTTATTGGAGATATTTCAAGGTTTGCCCCCTTGAAGTGGCTTAATATTCTCAAGTATTATCAAGTATTTGTAGCATATTTCCTATTATATTATTCTCTTGTGCAAGTAATTTCATTACACTTGGAGCCTTGCACTACAATTAGTCTTTCCTTTTATAACACACGTTCTTGGATAATTTTAGATCATAGATTTTCAGTAAAACAAATTGTCAAGTTTTTCTGCAGAAAGTGCTCACAAGCTACTGAAACATTGTCAAAGCATTTCTGGATAGATTGCATCAAAACTATTGAAGCTTTTCTGTACAACAGCTTCATACAGTTTTTCAACACTGATTGGATAATGTCCTCTGCTTTTTTTGTACTATTAACCATTAACAAAGTCAACTGAAGATTTCATGTACAATTTTGCTGTTCAAATAACTATTGCTAGTCTACTTGGGGTATTTTTGAATGTTGCTTGGTTATCATGTGCATCTGTGAATAAGCTACAATGAAAAAAATTTAATTAGCATTCCTGCTCATACTAAGAAAAGTGCTAAGATGTGTTTCCTTCCAAGATAGACCTACAACGAACTAAAAATAACGTGTCCAGAAACTATATCTTATATATGTACCCAAAAAAGGAACTTCTATTTATGCCAATACTGAAATTCAGATGTGAAAAAGAAAATGATCCTTAAAAAATTAAATCAAAGTATCTAACTAAATGGACAACTGAAAAAAAAAAAAAACATTCGTGATTGTAGCTTGAAACGCAGCAGAAAAATCATACAAAGATGAACTACCTGTCCTGCATGCAAAAACAACTTTGTGAAACCAACTTGATACATCTCATGTGGAATATTGGAACGATTAAGTATTGCAATACACACACTCAGTGCATCAGCAGTTGTAATGTTTTGTGGCAAAAGGAATCCGTATCTGCAGAAACAGATCCAGAAATAAATAAGAATTCAAATAAAGACACGCAAAGGCTAAAGATGCCGTCAAATCTCCATGTTCTAAAATTCACCTTTTGGCAAACATCTCATGTGTGATTCGTGTGTGATAAAGAACTTTAGACATCCGAACAACATCAAACACTCCATAACAGCGCAACTGCTGCAGGACAAGGTCTTGCTCAAACACTCCAGGTAGCTGCAGTCTGTTTGGCTTAATACAGCAAATGAAATGCTGGGATGTATTTTCCACAGAATGCAATAACTTGAATAGCTGCCCCTGTAACAAGAATATTCACAATTTCTTTGTCTTGTATCATATGCTCAAGGCCATATAAAAAGTAGAACCTTCCAAATAAATGACAAAAACAGGAAATCACCTTAAATTTAGTGGCAATACATGGCCTCTTACATTCTGTCCAATTTAATTTCCCTAGAGGACTCCTGAACCTCTGAGCTTCTCTGCATATATTGAGAGCAAACAATTGCAGCAACCGACAATTGCTTGACGATAGTAGTTGTAGCAAATCAGAATGCACCGAATCTCTATTTTTCTCCAAGAAACCAGTAGCATCATATACAACCTTAATGCAGACATATATGCATTGTCAAAACATTACAAGAAAATTTAGAACAAACAAGAATTCAGGAATCTGAGACAAACAAAAATAAAAATTGTCAGTATGAGATAACAAGTTATGAAGACTGTACCTCACCAGCACAATGGCGAACAGAAAATACTCTCCCTTTATCTTCTTTGAAGCAGACTTTTCCACCTAAGTGCTCCTTAAGTTTAAGGACTAGAGTTAAATCACTCCCTTCAGAAGATACAGACTCTTCATCCATCAACGAAATTAAACCCAGGGGATTCTGCATTATGCATATCATGTGCCATTAGTTTATTCTGCAACCAGGGATAAATATCCAGCCCTAAATAGAGATGGCAAAGAATAGAGAATCATGATTTAAAAGATGGGATAATAAGTATCATTTTCCTGAAAAATGTTTCTCAAAATTGGCAATCTCCGGCATGTCAGAGCCACAGACAAAATTCCTAACTGAAGGAAGCACCAAGACCTTTAATATTAGCTGCTAAAATTCCTTAAATAATGTAGGTAGTTCAAGCTAGAAGTATATGTGCCAACAAATACTATTGTCTTGTACACTTTGTTGCCTCTGAATGAATTTTCTTCAAATAACAACTTGAATTGATTAACTAGGCACGCCCAAACGGCTGCCAACAAAAAAAAGGCAAACCTTGAATATGATGTACCCGATTCAACCCAGACAAACCACTAAATCATTTACTCCTTATCTCTTCATGTAGTTATATCATAAATTGCATGGCATACTTGATTACATTATTGTCCCCACCCTAGATGATAAGAGATGCTCTTCATGGATCACATGGCCCAATAAAATTCTTAGATTTTTCAGTGTCTTGTTCTAACAAGTGCTGCTTCCAAATCTCCCATTTATATATTTTTTTCCATTAATGCCCTTAACAGCCAAATGAAATAAACTTGAGGATTTTGGAGTAGAAAGAAACAACAAAACCAGTTAGTGCTTAGAAATATAATAACCTGTAATCTGTCAATAGTTAAACCAGTCAATACGATATTTATAGAGACATCGTCGGGAAATCTAATCTAGGCATCTATAATCAGTACTTTGGAAACCTTAAACGGACAGATTTGAAGCCAATGTAATCCTCCATCAGTGTGAAGATTATGGTGCCGAGAACACTATCAAATCACTAACAACATTTGAGAAAATATATTTCATTGTTTTTTATACGACCCCTACTAATATTGCATTGCATTTCCTAATCTGTACATGAACCATTTTTTAGCCTAAATGCATGTTTCTATCATGGTTAGTATTTGTTATTAGGGCGACTGCTTCCCTATAACGCTACTTTTCCCTAAGTTATTTAATTATTTGCAGCAGATTTATTATGGTTAATATTTAGAGTTAGGATAATATAGAATATTAAATAATGTGTAAACAACAAAGTAAATTACAACATTGATAATTTAAATAGATCTTTAATGTAAATCATTAACAAGACAAATTGGATAACATAATCACATATATATAATATTCCCAATATCTTTATTAACAATAAGTTCAATACTAATCTGAGTCATTGAGCACTTGGATCAGCCACTCTCACCCTAGGAAGATTTTAGTGGTCTTGGCCCTGGCTATGTCATACTCTAGGAGGAAACAATTCCTTTTGGAACACAACGTGCTATTAGGCTCTTGCACAAGTGCTGGTTCTAGAAGAACAATGCTCAACATAGTGCTAGTTCTAAAAGTTCAATGCTCAACACTAGTGTTGGTTCTAACAAAACAATGCTCAACACAATACTCTTACACAAGTGTTGGTTTTTAAAAGAGCAATGCTTAACACAATGTTGTTACACAAGTGTTGGTTCTTAAAAGAACAATGCTCAACACAAGTGCAAACCAAGCCTTGGTTAGGACCGTCCCGGGTTGTACATTGTACCCCAAGTTAGGACACTCTGTGTGCCCCCTTCTCCTCATGCCCATAGCCCACCAAACCACTTCCTTCTTCCCTTGAGTGTTCACCTTCCCCTTTTTAAGTCTCACACAAATTCCTTATATAACCTTTTAAGGGGTGGTTTCTAAACCATCACACCCTTTCACAAAGGTTGTCATTAACAATTAGTTAATAAACTTAATAATTCCTCCCTTTTAAAAGGGGTTTTCATAATTATTCTTTATTTATCTCTATTTTAACCAAAGGATCATAATATCTTTTATTTTTCCATCTCCCTTTTAATTATAAAGGGTAAATAAACTTTATCCTCTTATAATTTCAAAGGCTTATTCATACAATAGCTTTCTTTTCCATTTTGGGGAAAAAGTCACATAACATTCCCCATAAGATATCCAAATTCCACACTGTCAGTTTGCATCAGCCTTGATTAAATAATTAAAGCCCTAGATAGTGCATGCAGATAAAATAATAGTTTTAAGCATATTCATATTGATGACAACTAACAATTTTTTTTTATGTGCATGGTTTAAATTTGATGACTCAAGTGATAAATGCATAAGATCACAATTCCTTTGAAAAATGCTATCAACTGTCCACCATTTTCAACAATGGTAGATACCCACTGTAACAACAACCTTTGTCAGTCAAACTGATGCAGGAGCATGCAGGTTTACACGCAATCCTGCATCACCCAAAAACAGTAGCAGCTTGAATTTGGCCTTCTTTTGTGTGTTTTCTTTCTGTGTGTGTGTTGCAGTAAATCTTGGAAGCCAATAAGATATTACTTGCTTCAGTAAGTTTATCGAAATTCTCTATTGAAATCGGAATTTACTAGCTGTAGATGAATGTGGGATCCACAAGAGTAGACCTGACACAAATTATGAAGTTTTATTGGAGATAACAGAAATTTCTACTGATTTCCTGGGACCCCACACTTATCCCTTGTCTTGGCATGAACTTAAGAAACTAGCACCTGCAATTTATTTTGCTGGGACCCACCAAATATCCCCATTGGATGGGGGGTAAGCTGGACATGAGGACAAAGGCATCTAAAACTTCATTCCTTTACCTTGTCTGCTGATCGACTATATTTTCTGGGGCCCACGCATCTTACAGTTTATATGCGCAGGAATCTTTAATCCTGGGTATTTCATTCTTTATTCTGGGTGATCCTAGAGAAGTGGGAATTCAACTCCTGCAGATTCTGAGCGGCAGTTTTTTCTGACAGGCAGTCACTTATTTGATGGACGGCAGTTTCTGCCAGGCATTATTTCATTCATGCGCCTATCCCAGTTCGTGGGCAGACAATGGCTGTCATGTCCCGATATTACAACATCGTTTAAATTAAAGATTTAACAAGATAGAGAAGCCGTTTTTGATGATGGTCATATATATAATAATATTTAATATATAATGTTATATAATAATATTATTTATTTAAAATATAATGTACTTATTGTAAATAATAAATATATAGCATCATTATTATTATTAATTATCATTAGAAGTATAATATATTATTATTATACAATAATATAATAATCGATATA
This sequence comes from Cunninghamia lanceolata, assembly GCA_027924645.1. NCBI lineage: Eukaryota > Viridiplantae > Streptophyta > Pinopsida > Cupressales > Cupressaceae > Cunninghamia > Cunninghamia lanceolata. Next base: position 2,793,983 of record BSBN01001182.1, on the reverse strand, counting down.
AATATAATATTAATGATGATGTTATATAATATATAATATATATTATGACAAATATAATTATTATTATAACTATAAATATATTTAAATATATAAAATATTCTAAGGCAGCGGTGATAATATAAGACAAGCAATGCATATGTATTAAATGTTAAGAGAATTCAAAGATAAATGCTGATAAGACAAATAATTAAGAGTTAACAAATAGTTATCATGAAACGAAAAGGCAAAGGATATACCCCTTGACCCATCGCAGCCTATAGAAAGATATCTATTATGTAAAGAAAAGGCATTGGGCAGCATGGAATCTATAATATCCTCATCATCGATCATGGGATAGGAAGAAAATAAGATGGGATTTTAAATAAGAAAAGAAGAGCAGACATACAGCAGTCCACAAAAAAAGATGTAGTGTATTTCAGACCTATATTGAAGAATATTTGCAGCTCCTGTATGAAGAATAAATGCAGTAACAAATGAAGTCATCAATGAGGCAGCGATTGGAGTGTTAGAAAGCAGATATAAATATATGTTAATCAGAGGAAGAAAACAAAAGCAGTCTAAGGAACTTTAATCAGCAATCAAGACAATTATTCTTAATCAGCAAGGAAGTATCAAGGTATACGCATAATCTTGTCCAGTTTTAATATATATAAGCAACATCGAATCCTTATCAAGAAAGCAGCCAAGATACATCACAAGGAAGATACAGAGGCAGCCAAGGTAAGTCCGCGGGCTCATCTACCAAGTACGTAATTTCATAGTGTATTTGCAATATTCAACATAGCATATTAAAATAGCAATTTTGTGTATATTTTGTTAGATATATGATAAATTCAGGAATTAAATCAGTCAATATAAAATGAATTAAAATAAAGAAATAAAGATGAATGAATGATAGTGATCATTAATGGTTATGCATAAGGAATCAATGATGATGATAATGGAATATGATCAAGCATTAAGATCATGTGGATATATGATTGGCCAATTATGATATAAGGCCAAGATGTACTATTTAAAGGCATCATGTGCAAAATATAATAAGGACTTAGAAATCATAGGATTGTGCCATATCCAAAAGGAGGATTAGCCTCATCATTAATCATCTTGCCGTCCTAGGTGTATGGGTAAGTTAGGAGAATGTTATGGGACCTAGGTAACCGCCAAGAAGATGAAGTACCTCCGATGTGAGGCAAAGTCTCTTGGGCCAAGTGTCAAAGTACCTCCAGGTGTGAGGTGAAGCCTTGGGCCTATGGTATGATGAGCTCATCAATGTAATTTGTGCCCTATGGTAGGTGACTCTCCAATAGATGAGATGGGAAGTCTTTGGAGCCGATTGGTGAGGTGGGAAGCCATCGGGCCTCCGTATGGGATGGTTGTGTCTCCTTAACGAACCATGCCTATGGAGTTAGAGATGGGTTAATGATAGGGTGACACATGATCCTCCCGAGGATAGCACATGGGGCCTTTGAATATAAATATGAAAATGAATATAAATATGAAAATGAATATGAATATGAGTATGAATATGAATTATGTGATTATGGGATTATAAGTTCTAGGATAAACGTGGAAAGAATATGGATCTATATTAATTATGATATGAAAAGAGAAAAATTTGAGTACTAATGTTTCCTTTCTGTAAGTTAAAATTGTGCAAGGTTGAGAACAATTTGAGCTTACTAGAAGGGGACATTACAATGGCTCATCCATTCTAGACAATTCCTAATGGGATCGTGGATATTTGATGCCATAAACTCTGACTGCCGGTTACACTTACTGCAGTCTGACTGGCGCAATGTTGAATTTTTGTAACACCTGCTTCTTGAATGCACACTTGGTTCTCCCATTTCTGGATGGCATGATATGGAGACTAAGAGAATGCATTCCTGAGTAATAAATGTCAAAGGCTTGCAAATAACCCAAATAAAAGGTTATCCTTACACCCAAAACCCAAAACACCGAACCTCACCGGGAAAGAGGATCCCAATGCGGGAAATTCTATAATATACGTTGATAGTTATAGGTATATAGGTGGAAAGTAGGCATGTTACGTATAGATCCTCCACCTACCCCTCCAACCACCAATACTACAAGTTTCTTGAAACATGTACTGTTAAAAAAGGGATACAATCATACAAGTTCCCAACATGATTGGAGAATCTCCCTCACCCCCAAATCTTAGTGAGTGAAACAAGAAACAACCATCCAAAATATTTAAGAGATAGAAAATAAATATAAAATAAGAACATTTATGAACTATTTAACATCTAAAATGTTACAAATAAGACCAAGGCTTCTAGAAAAGAAAGCTTTTGGAAAAAACTCTGTTATTTTGGTGATCAACATTTTGGACCACTCAAGTGGTCAGCAACAAGAGAAAAGGTGAGTTAAAACAGTGGATTAGGAGCTCGTCATATAGATAACCTTTGTCAAGTACAAGATGCCTCCAAAGGGTTCACTAGAAAATAATAATAAATATAACTGGCCATTGCAATATTTATTAAATACAACCCAAGTTACCAGTTTCATGTTCATGTTTAAATTCAGAAAACATAAAATTCAGAACAAGTTCCTCAATTGATTAAATGTGAGAAAAAAATCATGATTAAATTTGAATTATATAAATCTACAATTTGAATTATATTAAATCTAAGACTATTAAAATTCAATATACTATATTAAATCTAAAATATTAAACCAAATAATTTTAAAATATTAAAAATTAAATAAACTTAAATACTAAAATTTAAATAAATTAAAACAATTAAAACCTAACCTAGAACTTAAAAGTAAATAAGTTATGTATTAATAAAGATATAAATATTAATATATAATAATAAAGCTATAAATAAAGTTAATATTAATATATAATAATAAAGATAATATTATTATATAATAACAAAGTTAATATTAATATATATTATTAATTATAAAAATTATTAACATTATGTTGTAAAATTTTAACCTAAAATTTAGGTTCTGAATAAAAAATAACAAAAAATCCAAAATAATTATTAAGACAAAGATTAAAACCCACCGCTGGCCATAATAAGACAAAGGCCAGTGCTAGGAGACAAAGGCACTAGAAGACAAAAAAAAAACGGTAACATTAAGTAATATTAATCCAAAGGGTAGCAGTGGTTGTCAAAAGGCAATGGTTGTATTAAAGAGGTACAATTCCTTGCTATGAAGGGAATAAAACAAAGATCCAAAGCCCATTGAAGACATCAAGTGATCAGCAAGAAATTTATCTTTAGCAGAGATAATATATATAACAGCAGATTGGATTAAGCTTGAAATCCATCAAGAGGTACTTTATATCAATCATCTAATAAATTGCTAAGCAATCCATATTGAAGCTAAGGAAATGTTTGCAGGTAGGAAGGATGGCCCTTCCGAGTTCACGAGGGGTGAGTGGATGGGGTGTGCCCTGCTTCATGCTCTCATCAAGTCGGCCAAGTAGTGAGGGTGTGTGGCCCTACCGTGGTCGGGGTGTGTGGCCCTACCATGCATGGTTTGGGGTGTGTGGACCTACCATGTTCTTGTGCCTAATGAAGTAGGGTGTGCCTCTTGAGCTTGATCGAGGAGGGTGTGCCTCCAAGGTGGACTAGTAGCTGCAAGTATTCCTAAGGAATTCATTATGGGATTGGCTTGAGGATTGTGTTATGATGGATTGAACAAAATATTGTTTATGCTATGATGTCTTGATCTCATTATTAATTATGTTATGATGTATAGATATGAATATTAATGATGCTATGATCTGAATTTTATCATAATTTATTGATCTTTATTATTTCTAATGTCCTTTTCTAGTAGTTATTATTGTTTGCAGGCCAAAATATCGGGTATATCCCAAAAGGGGACATTACATAGCAAAAGAACATCAAGGGGGAACCCATTTAATAATGGTGTATCCTGGTTGTTATTCTTCATATTGAGCCTCTACACTTTCTTAATCTAGTACATCACAAATCAAAATTTCAGTATCCCATGTTTTGTGTGCTTATAAAAGCATTAGGTATATAGACAATAAAGCCATGATATTTCCGAAGTCCATTATAGTGAGTACAAGTGTTTATGGAAAAAAACAATGTTAAAATTTTTGTATCAAAGCATTTTGGATCACACTTTGTGATCCATCGTCAAGATGAGGAAAACAATGGATCATAGAGTGCAATCCGAAATGCATCGATACAAAAACTTAACACGATTTTCTTCCAACAATGCTTGAACTCACATAGACGATAGTATATAACAAGGCCGTTGTCTAGGATAGAGTGTAAAGAGATGAGGTGCTTTACCATGTCAAAGGAGGGTAATTTTCTCATGTTAATCACTCACAGAAACACCTTTAGTTAGTGTTCACCCTATAGTTTGTCTTTCTATGACAATAGCAACCACATGGTGCATTTTTGACATAGCTGCACTTGGCTTTGCTAGCTAGACTTACTAAAATGAATATATCAATTTTTATTTTTTGACATGGAAGAGTGGTATGCAAGGATTTAGTATATGTTGTGAGATAAAAAGGACACATGCATTAGAAATGCTAAATTCCAGATAGAGAGGGTAGGCATGAACTCTATGTTTTTTACATGTCCTTGTATAGAATTCATTATGTTAGTAACACACATGATCAAATACAGATATAAGTAATTATCAAATAACACGGTATCTCCTTGGAAGTTTTGAAATGGCTAAGTTTATTTCCCTTTGTGGCCTGGCTTAACAAGCATGCAAACTGCATTCTTACACTCAGCTTAAGGCTACATTAAGCAATATTTTAGCTTGCTTAGTCTTTCTATAACGAGTGAATTGCATTGTTGAGGTTCTAGTTAGAAAGACAGGTCCTATAAATATTTAGATAACCACTTGTTAGCAATATGGACTCTGTCAGTAACTGAAAATCCCATGGCATGACTCAGTTAGACAATATCACTTCTATCTTTCAGAGCAATCAATAATGTGTATAAGAGTATGGAAAGTTGAACGTTGTCACTACCAATCTTCTGATTTTTATAACCGTATTTTAATTTCTTTGCCAGGTTCAGCATTTCTAATCAAGATTTTTATCATCAATTGGCCCAGTTTGGAAGAATATTGTATCTGAATTTAATTTCCCTCCATTCTTGCTTAGGAAAAGCAAGTCAACATCTAATTATGGCCAATTTATGGGTTTGTAAAATACACAAATATGTTTCCTCATACGAAGGAAAATCTCCAGCTTCATATGGCATTGATTTATCAGCATTGGGATCCTCCTACAAGTATAATTGCTACAAACTAACATCTCTCTTAAATAGATGTTCAGTAATATGTTAATTTTGTTGTAAAATATTTCTTAATCCATTCACCTTCAGCTCATCTTCAGACATGTGCAACTACTTATTTCAAAATATATCAGAGTTCCAAAATTTATTTCTTTCATAAATCAAAAAAATCATACATTGAAATTATTTTGATACAAAGTATAGAGAATAAATCAGTAGATGAAGAGACTTGAAACTTGCACAAAAAGACCTCAAAATCAGTGCAAACCTTCTCAATGAGATCTAAACATTCTTGATTGTCCTCAAACTCAACTCTAGTCCAATCAATGCCTTCCAAAATATAATCCTGCAGTTCAAATGTCATATTTTTCAGAAAAAGGAGAAAAAAATTTACATCACACAAGTCATAAGATTATAAAAAATTAAAATTTTAGTAACACGCTTAAAAGTTAACATCCTAATACAAACTATTAAAAACTACTTTATCCAATCCAATGTGTGCCTTGTATACAATATGTGAGGCTGAACAACTCTCTTAAAGACTATGAGAAGCAATGGCCACCCAATGTATGACACTTGGACATAAAGGTAATAAATAATCTTAACATGTCTTTCTGAACTGGCCTACTTGAAAAAATGACCCTGAAAACATTTTTTTATTAATGACAAAGCAATTTCTTCATTTTCACATAAGTAAAGCAAAAATTGAGTATGCAATTGCTAATGACTGTGTTTTTGTTTATGTGTGAAATTCTTGTTTTCAACGAGTTGTTATACAAACAATGGTTTTGATTTACATTATATTGTCACCTATTTCAATTTTGATATGATATTCCAAACATCTCTTTTCATCAACATCTATGAGTTTTGTTTTGCTTAGTCTTCATGCATTTTTAGTTTCCAGTTTCACCATGGTTGTGTAGCTTAGTCACTAAACCTTCACATGATAGTTTACCTTTGCTTGTCATTTCACCCTATCAGTTTCCATTCTGTCTTTTACAATGTGCTTAACATGGTTGCTCTATGTTCTTTTAAGTAATGCATAAATTCTATGTTGAGTTCTAGGGCATTAGACGACTATTTTGTTGATCATGTGGATGTTGCCTTCAACATTGCCTTGGTTTTCAAAATAATCTCAGCTACTAATTGTTGCAACATATCATATTAATCCCACACAAATCAAAATGAATCTCAAATTTTTAAAGAAGAAAGACAGTATCTATTCCACCTTGGGAGCATTGCAGCTTGGAGTCTTTCATTGCATGTGCAAAGGCCCTAATTCCAAATCTGAATGTAGACATAAGCCCTCAATGAAGATGTTGTTGCCTCTTTAAATCAAGAAGGAAATAGCAACAAGAAGAATGATGTGCCTTCTTACTCCCTTTGCAATTATTTTTCATATTTTAATGAGGAAGATGATAGAAAACAAGTCTTACTAGGAAGTCCTTATTCGTGGAAGTACAAAGTCTTGTTAACACATCCTAGTGATATAGTAAATAGCATCTTGTTAGGACATCCAAGTGCAAGGATGAAAGACATCTTCTCAAAATGTACTGCAAGGATACAGGATGTTTGGGTGTATGGCGGCAAAACATCCAACTATAGAGATACACAATGCATAGTTGCAAAACTTGTTGAGCACTAATTGGTCTTTTTACGCCTTGAGAAACTCACCAACAGCTCACCTCTGGGTCCATGTGAGTTCCTGTTGCAGTCTCGCCAGACACAATAAGCACATGGATGCACTAAATAAGCTGAATTTTTTTCTTGAAAAGCCCATCTGACCATCCTAGATTCCTCACACTTTGCAATCTTGTTTGAGCATTGAAGGAGCAAATTTCTGCAATTTTCTGAGTTCCAAGTTAGTTTTTTAATGTTCTTTCAAGTAATTCCAGAATTTGTTTTCATTCCTAAATGCTTCATTTGCATGTTTAGGCATGTTTGCAAACCATTCAAATCAGTATTAATGTAGTTTAATACTGTTTTTTTTTTCTTTTTTTGAACAAAAATTCTGATTTTTTTACTAGTGTAGGGTTTATCATTTTATACTATTAAAAATGCTGTTTTTCTTCAATTTATAATGTCATTTATTCGTGTTCAAATGCATTTAAATTAATGTTGTTGATTTGCATTTAAAACGCTCTTTTTTATTTTAAATGTTTTTTTTTTTTAATTTAAAACGCTGCAACAAGGTCTTTTTTTCTGATTTTATCAATGTCAAGTTTGCACTAAGCATACAACGGCATCCAGAAGTGTAAGCTAATCCACTAAAGGAAGGAACATCACTTGGAAGAATGTGGTATTAGGACCAACCACAGCAAACTGATTGGTTGAGACTCATAGTGGAAGTAAAAATTTGGCGTCATGGTCAACAATGCAAACTTCATTGGGTGAGACTCGTAGTGGAAGGCACTAGGAACATCACCAAATACATCTATAATCAACCTTTGGTTCTTAGCTTGATGAGAGATCACACCAAACGAAAAAAGCTTGTGTGAGCGGGTATGACACAATTTGCAACTAACTTTCTCACCTTGCAAAGTATTTTCTAGTTTACTGACATCTTTGAAGCATATGTGTGTGAACCAAACATGGCTGAATTCATCTTATTCAAAGAAGGTTGATGGAGAGAGGGTCACAAAGACAATTTTTTATTATCTTTGTGAAAAGATCTACAAAGATCGTCAAGGTAACTTCAAGCTTCGATTTAAATCCTAAATTGTATACTTTAATTTCGCTTCTCGTAAATTATAATTACAAAATATTGTTCAATTTTTTAAAGCTTTTATTTTTAATTATAACTTTAATTTGTTTGTAGATGTTGGAGCATTTAGTCAAGGTTTTGCACTTGGTTGATGGGGAGCAAAACCCAATAGGTTACATTTAGTAGGCCATTGATAGGGCCAAAGAGGCCATCCAAAACCACTACAAGAGAGACAAAACAAAACTTGAACCCATTTGAGAGATTATTGATTAAAAATGGAACAATCAACTCCACCCACCATTCATGCAATGGGATAGTACCTCAACCCCAATTTTTTATTCTCAAAGCACTTCAAGGATACTAATGGGGAGGTTATGAAGGGCCTCTCAAGGAGAGAGGGTCACAAAGACAACTTTTTACTATCTTTGTGAAAAGATCTACAAAGATCATCAAGGTAACTTCAAACTTCGATTTAAATCTTAAATTGTATGCTTTAATTTCACTTTTTGTAAAATATAATTACAAAATATTGTTCAATTTTTTTAAAGCTTTTATTTTATTTATAACTTTAATTTTTTTGTAGATGTTGGAGCCTTTAGTCAAGGTTTTGCACTTGGTTGATGGGGAGCAAAACCCAATAGGTTACATTTAGTAGGCCATTGATAGGGCCAAAGAGGATGCAACAAGATAGTACCTCAACCCCAAATTTTTCTTCTCAAAGGACTTCAAGGATACTAATGGGGAGGTTATGGAGGGCCTCTCAACATGCTTTGATAGGCTGGCGCTTGAGGTTGAGACGATGGACCTAATTATTGGGATTACAAGCAAGTTAAGGTGAGGAGGCTATTTTTTCCTTGCCACTAGCTATTTGAGAGAGAACTACCTAAGCACCAAGTAACAAATAAGCTTTGTCTTTGTTTTACTTATAGCTTACACATATTGTTTACTTACAAACTTCGAATGTTTTCTTTGCAACTACTTGGTGAGAAGACTAGGGAAGAAATGCCCCAAATCTTCAAAAGTTGGCCCTCCGAATTTTCTCTCAACCTTGCAACGCTTCTCGATGTGAGCACAACATGAATTTGTTTGAAGATGTTCACACAAAGAAGCGCAACGAGTTGATACAAAAGGACCTCAATGACCTCATCTTTGTGCAATACAACTTTCACCTTCACACAAAAAAGGTGGGCATAGCTACTCAAAAGCCGACTAACTTGGATGAGATTGATCCATATAGCAACCAGATTGTGTAGTATGAGGACACCCCCATGTTTACAAAAGATGAGATTGTTGATTTTACGAGGTAAGCAGAGAAAAGTCAAGTAGAAGCAATAAGCATTGGATTGGATAATATCATGGCAAATGATGTTGAGCTAAAGGAGTTATTGTCTACTAGTTCCAAGGTGGAGACAGCCTTCTCGTACCAAGGGTGGAGCCGTAGTCAATTGTAAGGAATGGGACACAAGCTCTCATTACAACGCATATGAGGAAGAGGAAATTGTAAATTGTAGTAACTTGCATGGATATGTGATTTTTGATGATGATTTTCAATCATCATAATACATATCATATTTGATGGTTCTTGTATTCACATGTTGATGCAATATTGTACTCGTTCTGTATTCAAATCTAATAAAGAATACTTTCTCAATGTTTTATAGCCTCGTTTGATATGTTGTGTAACTATATTTTGCATGAAACTTATGTTTTGTAAGAAATTTAAGTAATTTTTTTAAGTAGTTGAGTTTTGTCGAGTCTCAATCGAAATTGGGTTTGCTAAGTTTTGCCGACTCATGAGTTTTTTTTACTATGACTTAATGTCTAGTTTGGATGTCCATAAATGGAGATGTAAGGCATGATAACAAAAAAATCCACGCGATAGATATGAAAGGTGTCCTCTTAAAATATCCAAAAAGAAAGAGTTAGATGTCCAACTATGAGTATGGTGACCTATTTAATGTATCTAATTTAGGGGATGCAAAATGTCCCTTTGGGGCACACATATAAGGGATCTGACATCTTCTTAGGATATCCATGCATTTTGATGTAGGAAATCTTATCAAAGACATCCGAACATTCTTCAAGTTATTTGACAAGAAAACAACAATGGCAAGTCTTGGTTGAGACTTGCCAACATTGAATATTTAGTTGCATTCTTAACAAGAGTCAGAATCTAGGTCTAATGCTTGAACAAGATACCCAAGCTCAAAATGGATAACAAATGTTATCGATAATGTTATTGATAATGCAAGGGCAATTTATACTACAGGTTATTGATAATAAAGTCAAGACTAACATTACATGGGTTTCACTAACAAAGTCTTAGTGTTACATATGAATCAAAAATATTATGTATTGTACAATTTAAAAACCGAAAAACTATGCATATGATGTTATTAGGATAGTAGAACCACCTCCAATGTATGTTAAGCAAATTTCAATGACAAATTCATGAGTTAAATGTGATGCAATATAAAAAATTAAAAACTATGCATACAATGCTATTATGCCCCATAAAAGAACCTCCAAAGTCTATAAAAAGGCCACATATTGTTATGCATATTTCAATAACAGAGTCACAGTAGCATGTACCAGTTGAAGATATTATGTGTTGTGTAACGTAAAAGCTGAAAAATTATGCATATGATATTATTATGAGCATAAAAGAACCTAAGTCTATAGTAAGACCCCTAATCAAAATTGAAGTCATGGACTAGGATCATCACCAAATATACATGGTGTTAGATTTTATGATCAGATGTAAAACACAGAAATTTAACTCAAAAAACAGACACAATAACACAGCATATACCCTGGGAAAACCCTCCACTTGAGGGAGAAAAACCCAGCAACAAATATCTCTCTTATATATAAACAAAGGCAACAATTCACTTTACAATGAGGCCAATTACAAGGCCAATATTCAGCACAATGGCAACAATAACAGATAACAATATGCCCTTCCTTAAACTCAGATCTGCACTTGAATGAATTCGCAATCTGCTTCTTGAAGAATTTGCACTTTTCTCTTGAAGAATTCGCACTTGTATGAAGAGAAGGAATCGGACTTTTTCTTGATCATCCAAAGAATGAAAGTGACCTTGTATATATACATTTTGATAGAGAGGTCGCACCTCTTCAAGAGCAAAGACGGCCAAGATGTAAATTACATTGTTGCCTAAGTGAAGTGCCTCTTCACTTAATTATCTTAATAAATGAATAGCCGTTAGGCTATATGAATTTATGTGTTCACTTGTGGTTGGAAGAATGAGCCTGAAGCTGCCATAACATCAACACTCCCTCTCAGCTAGGGAGAAATACTTTCAGCTGTACAAGACATATCACCTCATCGTGATGTCAACCACAATAGCTACTCCCATATGTGGAAAGAAGAGATATCACCTCACCATGATATCAACCATCATGGCTACTCCCATGGATGATAAATGTGCACAAGTGCTCATCACTCAACGTGATGTCGTCACCTCATTGTGACATTCACCATGGCTACTCCCAAAGGGTGAAAAAGCACAAGTACAAGAAAATCATCACAGACTCTCTCACATGATGTTGTCATGGAGTCACACTCATGACATCCACCATGGCTACTCCCAGAGGGTGGAAACAAGGGCTTTCACCTCAAATCTCTCACAGAGAGAAATGCATTAACAAGGGCTTGCACCTCAAATCTCTCTCACAGAGAGAAATGCATTATAGTACATCTCAAGAAGTCACTAATACTGAGACTCTCTCTCAGCAAGGGCTTCATTCTCCACAACTCCAAGCTTGTCTCGAAAATGAACAAACTTCACTTTGGCAAGAGGCTTGGTGAGAATGTCTGTCGTCTGCTCATCAATGCTGATGTACTACCATATCTCTGATATAGTGGTATTTGATCTCAACATGTTTAGTTTTGTCATGAAACACTAGATTGACAGAAGCTTCACACAGCTTTGATTATCATAATGAATGACAGTCGGCTCCAACGATTGTCCAAACAATCTTGCAAGAAGCTTCCGAAGCCACACTGCTTCTCGAGCTGCCACACAAGCTGCAATATACTCAACCTCTGCTGAGCTTATGCCACTGAAGACTGCTTCCTGCTACACCAGGATATCATCGCAGACCCCAAACTGAAGCAACATCCAGTGGTGCTCTTCCGATCAGTAACACATCCGGCCCAATCAGAATCAATATATCCAAGCATCTTCATGTCCACACCAGAAGAATATCTCAAGCCATACCCAACTGTGCCACGCAAGTATCTCAGGATATGTTTCGCTGCAACTAGATATATTTGCCTTGGTTCACACATGAACTAACTAAGTGCACTCACTGCATAGCAAATATCCGGTATAGTATTGACTAGATACATCAACGATCAAATCAACTGCTTGTACATCGTGGGATCCATAAGATCTGAACTAGTTGTAGCCTCCTTAAGCTTATGTAAGTTGGGCTCCATAGGCGTAGACATGGATTTGCAATCCATCATACCAAATCTCTTCAGAATATCAATGGTATACTTCCCTTGACTTAGAATGATCTCATCAAGTTTCTGCCATACTTCTAAACCAAGGAAGTAGTGCATGTAACCAAGATCCTTCATTTCAAATTCAGAAACTAACTCCTTACATTTGATAATGAGGTGATCTTCTCCAGTAAGAAATAAATCACCATAAAGAACCAAGATCAACTAGATTACCATCTTCTTCAGGTTCAGTAGGCTTCCTCTGAATCTTTCAGTACTTGCATCAACCTTCTGACTTCTTCGTCCAAGATTGCCTGCAATGCTTGCCTTAGAGAAAGTTTTCCAGAGCACACCTCTGATATCGTAGAGAGTTCAGGATTGTCCTCCTCGACCTCAACCTAGATCACTCTATTCTGAATAGGTTTGCGGAGCTATCAATGTCAAATCCGGATAGATTATCTTGTGCAATTATGTTCTTAGCAGCTGAAGAGATCTTCCAAGGACATTTATCATCAGCCTTGCAACGCTGCAACCTTCACTTCTTCTCAATGAGTCACAGAACTCCCTCTTGACCCCTGCCTCAAAGATTGCAAAGAAGACTTCTAAAAGTGAACTCCCTCTAGCCACCAACTCAGTCCCATGGCTCCAAGTTGTGACTCCATGCTTGATCATTTCTTTGGCCGGCATGACTTCCTCACAAGATGCCTAAAGCTCTTCCTCCTTGTGCAATCTCTCATTACTTTCATGCTCCTCGATCCGTCCTGGGAGCGTTTTAGAGAGAGATTAGTAACAGTTTATAACTATCCAAAGAAATATCAAGGCTAGAATCATACAAGGTTTACTATCTCAAGTTATAGCATGAATACATAAGAATTTATGAACATTATTAAAACATGAATAAAGAAATCAACCTATAAGTGAAATATGTAGCAAATATCAAAAGATCAAAATGAAGGGATAAGGAAACTTATCTTTGTTGAATTCTGATATAACTCTTCCATCTTTTACTCCTTTCGAGAGTGCTAAACTCAGCACAACAAAAGACAATCTGCAAAACTACAGATTTCTTGAATGCATTTAGCATGTAGAGCCAACCCTCTCAAAGAGTCAAGGCTCTATCACAGTTCATGCATTAGAAAATGATATCGATGTGACCAACTAATCACCATCAACATTTCAGTTCTCTTTTTTTTTTTTAATTTTTTTTTTTTAAATTTCAGAGTCACACTCAGAAATCTTCACAACTAGCATAAAAAATAACTTGCAAAGAATAACACAATTCAAGAGAAACCACGATCTCTCTTTACTAAACACACATGATCAGATAACTCAGCAGAGTGATTTCAAGGGCACAAACAACAAGGAGAAATACTTATCTCTTTATTGAGTTGTTGGTACACCAATGAGCTAGGCTTGTGGCTGTGTCTCATCTTTGCCACCATTAGTGTTGCCATCCCTGAGCTAGGCTTGTGGCCGTTCTCGTCAGCACACCAGTTAGACACGATGATGACAGAGGTCGCAACTTCATAAACTCCTGCAACCTTTTATGAGTATGCCAGATATTAATGTCCAGGTATTCGAATATGAAATTAGCCTCCTGAGAGTTGACCGTGCCTCCTATTCAATATCAATGCCAATGAACATTAATGATATATACACATGAATGCCCAGCAACGGCCTCCAATCGTTCCAATGATATGATAAATATGTTATCAACGGCAGATGTAATTACAGAATATAGGATCCAGCATTGATGGATTTAAATATAAATCAGGAACACATCCGCAATAATTCCAAAGGATGACACGACAGCTACAACCACAATTTCATAAGGCGAAGTAGACTGCCGCTTCAACACAACCAATAATCAATATCATCGGAATATTGAAGTTACTCCCGTCTTCCCTTCTATTCCTAGAAGATTTGTCCAACATACATTTCACATTCTGGACTTGGTTAAATACTCCACGCATGGACCATAGCAGTATTGAGCGCCGCTAAGAACCACGAACTCCACAAGACATACGATGGCAACAAACGCGACAAGTGAAGAAGTAATAATCTTGCAACAATAGCAGAGTATATAGGTCCGCCATCACTCAGCGCCAGGAATTCCGCAAAATGACATTCCCGTGTCTCAGAGTTTCAATTATCGGTTCTTCATATACAACATTAACGGAGCTTGACTTCTCCCCGATAACTCTTCAATGATAATCGCATCACAATTGTATTTTTCTACTCCAGAAAGACTCCGAGAAGTTGTGTTACAGCCCGATATCAGGTGCTCTGCTACAGAATTCCAGATTATTGCTCCACTACAAGGCTTCATTAACACACCCAACTGCATGAATTGACTCGTACGTTGCTGGTAGAAAAGGAAAGAGAATGAACTTTCACAAGAACACAATGAAGATAGTAATGACCGATCTGCAACATCGATCACATGCCAAACTGCAGAACTGATTTACATCTTGAATTTTGATTTAACTAAAAAAAAAAACTGATCGGATCTCCTTTAAACCCGCTCTAATACCATGTTTGATTTTATGATCATATGTAAAACACAGAAATTTAACTCAAAAAACAGACACAATAACACAGCATATACCCTGGGAAAACCCTCCACTTGAGGGAGAAAAACCCAGCAACAAATATCTCTCTTATATATAAACAAAGGCAACAATTCACTTTACAATGAGGCCAATTACAAGGCCAATATTCAGCACAAACAATGGCAACAATAACAGATAACAATCTGCCCTTCCTTAAACTCAGATCTGCACTTGAATGAATTCACAATCTGCTTCTTGAAGAATTTGCACTTTTCTCTTGAAGAATTCGCAATCTGCTTCTTGAAGAATTTGCACTTTTCTCTTGAAGAATTCGCACTTGTATGAAGAGAAGGAATCGGACTTTTTCTTGATCATCCAAAGAATGAAAGTGACCTTGAATATATACATTTTGATAGAGAGGTCGCACCTCTTCAAGAGCAAACACGGCCAAGAGGTAAATTACATTGTTGCCTAAGTGAAGTGCCTCTTCACTTAATTATCTTAATAAATGAATAGCTGTTAGGCTATATGAATTTATGTGTTCACTCGTGGCTGGAAGAATGAGCCCGAAGCTGCCATAACATCAACACATGGTGTGCCCATTGTAACTCTCATCTGACTAATCTCTTTGTATTTTGTACTCGCATTGTTTACATTTGTAACATGCAATATATACATTTGTGTAATTGAACATATATCCGCTAAACATGGACTGGATGATAATCCATCATGAAAACTATATCTTCTTAGCGTACCAAAAAATGGTTTAATAGACTAACCATTTTACTTGCCTTAGATGTTTGTGGGATTATAATACCGTTTGACCACTTCAAGACACATTGTTTGCCATCTAACTCTAATACAAGCTTCCACAACAGCATATTCTTGGCAAAGTAAAACCTACAAACAAATTCTCCAGAGTTTTTACAGTCATTGAAATCGAAGCATCTATCTCATCCAATCACAGTTGTATCACTCAAGTCCTCATAGGTGGTTATCACTCCTTTTTTGGCATATGCATCAGTCACCATAGGTTGTGCTTCTTTATTTCCTTTTATAACAGATCCTTTAAAAACTTCTGTACTTCGTTACATATAGGATGTCTAAAAATCTCATGTAACATCCAGCGCATGTTTCCCAATTCTATTCAAGTTTGGCAAGGCATCTACAAAGCATTCATTATGTCAATATTAATAGGAAAACGCTATGCGCCTACGTACAAATTACTATTTTTTGACCAATGATAATATATCTGATATAATTAAAATATGTTTGAAGAAGGTTATTGCTTCATAGTTATATGTTAGAATGCCAATTGACCATTGACAAATCTTTATTATAGAAATAGTTGCACTCATTAAAAATACAACGAAACTTCCTTTGCCTTTTGCATGGTTATAAATCAGAACTTAGTTTAACTAAGAAACTTAATTTTAACTTTCATTTTCTTGAGGAAAGAGACAGGCAAGGACCGTTGAAGAAAAATCCAGTGAGTACTCACAATAAATATAAATTGTAAGTAACTCATACCCAATGTTGAAACAAGCAGAGTCGACTCGTTGCTCGACTGGGGGCTCGAAACTGCCCAAAACACAATGAATGCAAGTAACACCCACGAGTAAATGATATAATTGGAAAAATCTATTTCTTCCTACTTTTTATATTTTCTCCATTATTAATTCATGAGTATTTCATAAAATGTCTGCAAATAGCCTTAGATTACTTGTACTCTTTAACCCTCTGAATACTAATCTGCCTACCATGTTCAGGAACAAGAGGTGTATGTCGATACTTTATCAACACGTCTTAAAACAAACTATCAGAACTGGAAAAAAGTCAGTAGTTCAAGATCTGTATAACAAATCTTTTAGTAACAAAATTCATAACAGATTACTACTGGTAATCATTAAATATTTTTAGCTTTCAAGCAATGCCCAGAACCTACAGATGGAAAGAAACTATAGAATTTTGTTCAATGAAACCAAAGTTATGACAGCATTCCTTCAGCAGTTGTCTATCAGCATAAATGATCTAATTAGTGTTAGAAACTTAGTCACTTGGAGATAGAAGATGTCTCAGGTAAGGGAAACATAGACACCATTTTTTCAAAAATATGGAGTATGCATATTGCATGTGCATGCACATGCCAAAAGGTTAACGTTAGGAACAGCATCAAATGGGTTATTTTCGTATTTTAAGTCATTCAAAGGTTTTTGTCATGTCCCTATATCAAATCGATTATTAAATATTATAAATCGAATATATTATAATATATTTGTTATATTATTAAATATAAGTAATATAATTATTAATATAAATATGAATAGTAATGAATTAAATATCATTATAATATATACATTTATATTATATAAATACAAATAAATATAAATATTAAATATTATTATTATATCAATATAAAATAAATATTAAATATCATTCTATAATAAAATAAATTATTATCAATATATATATAAATACCAAATATTATCATCTATCATCGCTGGCTGCCAACAAAGCTGATGATAAAGTCTAAAGATCATAAAGTCTAAGTCAGCGATAAACAAAGAGAATAAGACAAAAACATAGAAACTAGTTACAAGGTTAATACACACTATTTAAAAGGCAACGATTCTCATTAAAAACTGCAACAAATAATATTTAGGAAAGGCTGCGATTAAAAAAGACAAGGGCAGCGAATCCTTAAGAAAGACATGATCGCTAACCATGACCCAACGGTTGAGAGGAAATAAAGGGACGGGAAAGATATCATCGAACAGCATAGACAAGACCATAAAAGCATAAGGCAACAACAAACATATATATATCTTTCTACAGATCTAAGCATTGGCAACAAAGCACCAGCATAAAATCTCATCTCATCCACTAAGCAATCATCCATCTCATCTTCAGAAAGCATATCATCATCGAATCATATCCCCAATCAATAATTCATCAATACTCAGCAATACACAACATCTGATCTCATCAATTCAGATTAATTCAGCAAGCATTTAAAATATAAATCACTCCATCGTCAGCAATACCATCCCTTAGCAAATATCATCATTCAGCAATAAACACATCAGCAGTAACTTATCGGCCACTATAGTAGAAAAAGGCAGAAATGAAAGGAAATAAGTTCTATTGAGCAGCAAGCAAGATATTCTCTACAATTCTGATATATAACAGCAAGAAGAAATAGATAAATATAATATACAGTTTGGAAATGGGAATATCAATCATCAACAATCAATAAACCTCAGCAACTATCATCAAATCGGTCAGCATCTTGGCATCATCGAAGGAGATAACACATCATCTGGACATCATCATTGAATCATTTTGGATCAAACAAAACAATCAGAACACATCTTCATCGATGCAGCATTCAATAACTCTAATTCTAGCAATCGATCATAATCTTCAGCACCCACGATCAGCAGAAGAATAACAATCATCACTTATAAAGTGCAGTGAACATCATATTTGCAGCATTCAGGGACAGCAGACCGGAGAATCGATTAATAGGTATGTGAACTATCTTTAAATTAATATGTTACAGTCATGATGATGAAATAACATAAGAGTAATTATTATGATAAATAAGAATACTTAAAACAGAAGGAAATGTCATCATAGAATGAAAGCCATCACAAATGTTAAGCATGTTTATGTCTATAACATGAAATGTAGGATAAATTAACATATGCTTACAATGATATTAAAGAATGATCAAATCTATGAATGTAGAATATTCGTGATAATAGAATAAACTGAAATATAAAGTAAGGATGTACAATCCTAGTATCATGAAAAATGCTTATATTCATAGCTATTAAGGCATAAAATAATGAATGCTATTCCTATAAGAAGGCATATTGAATATTGCCAAATGATATGAAAGGCAAGGTAATTCTAATGAGTGTAATTCATAACCATGGAATACCAAGGATGAGAATAGAAGCCTCATCATTAATACCCCTACACACTCTATAAATATGAGACTGGTGGTTAGGGAAGTGGCTAGAGTCTAGCACTCGAGATGGCGAAGTATCACCCCTCCGAGCTAAGGGTGAAGTATTGCCGCCAGTAGCATGAAGCCCTTCGACCTAGGGCAAGGGTGAAGTATTGCCGAAAGTAGCATGAAGCCCTTGAACCTATGGTTGCATAAGACCTATATATTAGAAATGGCTTAACGGTAGGTGACCCTCGAAATGGCAATAAGCCCCTCCGAGCCAAGGGTGAAGTATCGCCGAGAGTAGCGTGAAGCCCTTGGGCCTACAGCCGTGAGTCTTGTGATGTCCCAACGCGCCCTCTCATATTGGGTGAGTGGTCTGATTAACGTTTGGGCTCGCGAATGTCTCTCCCAAGGTAAACCATGGAATATACATGAAGGATATGAGAAAATGTGAAATGCATATTGGTTATGATTATGAGGTTACTAACCATAAAAGGAAATGTGGAAAGTATATGAATTTGATCTTTACATGTGAATATTGTGATATGTTGGTATTATAAGAAGAATTGAATACTAATGTTCTCTTTTTACAAGTGAAAATTGTGTGCAAGGTTGTGAAAATTTTGACTTGCTAGAAGGGGACATTACAGTTTTGCAACAGGAAATGGTAGGAGACAACCCCATAAGCATTTCACAAATCAAAAACAAGCTCATCTTGAAGATGTATGCAATTACTAAAGAGACATATCTGCTGGTTATCATTTTACAGCAGAAACTAAAATTTGCATTTGCAAGGAAAAAATAATCAGAATGTATTTTACATGAACTTGTACTCAATTTGGGTTTAAAAAAGAAGTAATCAGAACATCTACCTCCTGTACAAGTTTAAAATTATGACGAATAAAGTGTTGGTGGAGTCTCTCATTTGCATAGTTTATGCAAAGTTGTTCAAAACTATTGCTCTGCACAAACATAATAGACTGTCAAACATTAAGATCAAACAGTTAAGTAAAATGAAATTAAAATAGCACATAATATATCTACAAATAAAGGAAAACAAAGGGAAGAGAGTTAAGCATACACCTACATTAAAAGACTCGAAGCCATATATATCAATAATGTTTATGGATCTCCCTCTGTTCTTTTCATATGAATTTAGTGACTTATTCATACAGTCAATAAGCCAGTAGAATAAACTTGCATAAATTGTCTTTGCCAAAGTATCTCTCATGCTTGCAGCCTAAAAGAAGCAATGTCACCAATAAGAAGCAACAAAGATATAAAGTTGAGAGAAAAACTGGTGTATACAGAAACCAAGTCATTTTATTACATTGAGGAAAAGACTTACAAACCTGTGATTGGGAAATCTTTTGCACCACATATTCCTTGCCAGCATAAACCTTGTGAGTTGATAATACCATCATAAGCTCCTTGACGCTGCAACCCAGAAGCTTCGAAGCATTTCTAATTGCTGTTATCAAAGGTAAAGCATGAAAAAGGCCAATAATGAGCATAAGTGATAAACAGTTGCAAAAAATATAACCAATTTTATAAATTTGTGGACTCCAATAATGCTCCAACTAGGACACAAACAAAATTCCCTACTCAAGAGTATATGCCATGCAAGTGTATTTTTGTTCTGAATAGAACATATTGCTTTTTAACTTCTAGGGGAATGTAAAGAAGATCAGTGTTTCTCCAAGTATTGGGGACAGGGTTCTAGGGATGGTAAAAAAAATCCAGATTTTGGGAACTGCAGGGGAATGGGGGAGGGCTATTTAAATTCAATTTAAAAAATTGATATATTAAATTTTTAAAGACAAATAAATATATTAAAAAATACTTAGAAGTAAACCAAAAAAAGCTGAAATTTTAAAATGTATATACAATGTGCTGAACTTCCAGTGACATTCCATTGATCCAATTATCCATCTGATAATCATAATAACAAAATATGATTTTTAAAATTTAGTTATATCAATGAGAGTTATAAAGTACAAAAAAGTTGAGAATCACAAGTGACAAACATCAAATTGACAAGATGACTCCCAAAACAAGATATGCATAGCTGGTTTGTGAACTGAAAAATCGGGTCAAAGTCGCCATTATGAGTTGAGGAATTGTTTCCTGCCTTAGAAACAAGAGTTCATAATTGTTTGACACAATATGATGCATAAGGGACTGTACTTTTGGCAAAGCTGTGTTTGGGATGATCCGAAGCATCTTAAGGATGCCTTCAGACAAAAGTACAAGTGTTCAAGTTGAGCAGAAAACCTAAAATGATGAAATCACCAATTTCCACATGTGGCAAAATCATCTCAACCGTGGCCGTTATGAATTTGCCACCTATCAAAGCGGCATATTCATCCTGACTACGGCAATTTTGAAATCGCCTCCTAGTGGAAGCAACAAAAACATCACTATGTGAAAAGAGCATGAAATATGAGGGGCTTTTTAACATTTCAATTTGCTTTTTCAACATATGATCTTGCATATGGCACCTTGGGAGTGTGTGGTAAAGGCATATGTGCACTAGAAAACATGTTTGAGGGGTTGGTTGTCTTTATAACCTTCATTTCTATGTTCTTTTTACAGATGAACACTTGAGAACAGGAGTTTCCAAGGTGCAAAGGCATGTTGAAGGTGTTAGGAGTTGTTTGTGAACGTAGTAAAGATCCATTTCGCCCTAAAGGCATTGTAAAACCTTTGTATTGGACTTTGTAAAATGCTCACTCTTGCAAGAGTTTTTTCCCTTTCAAGGTCTCTCCAAGGTATCTATATCTCGTTGTCTTAATCTGTGTGAGTGTCTCTTTTGCATGTTTTTACTTTTGTTCCATGTTTCTTTTTGTGTTATGCAGTGGATACAACCATGCAAAACTGTATTAGTGCCCCTTAGAAGTGATATACAGTGTTGTGAAGGTGAATGCAGGGCTAACAAGTAGGAAATCTATAAGTTAACGAGTGTTAGGAGAGTATCTCCATCATTTTACAGATCAAGTGGTATCAAAGCTAGGTTGCAAACATCCTAGAAGTTGATCGACAGGTTATGCCATCCACAACATCAAGTGGGAGTGGTGATCTTTTTCCTTACAAGCCCAAAATCAGCAAAAGAGGGTGGACAAGGATAGGTAGATCAATGGCAAAAGAAGATGATGGAGATGTTTGGTTTAAGACGCTATAATATGCTATTGCAATGATATCTAGCATTGTGGGAAAGATAGATAGACGTGGGAACATAATGTTGGCCTTGACAGAGAAGTTAGGCATTTGCAAGAATTATTGAGAAAGAAAGAGAAGCTGAGAAAATTGGTTGCAAGAAAGCAGATGCATTGTTTGATTTATGTTCACATGCAAACCTTGTCTCCACAAAGCTGGTTGGTGAGCTTGGGTTGAAGACCATGGACCACCTCATCTGTATTCACTTGGCTGGCTGAAACAAGAAGTAGACATATCAGTCAAAAAAATGCAAGTTGACATTTTGGATAAATCCCAAGTTTAAGGATGAAGTGCTTGTAGATGTGATCTCACTAGATGTGTGTGGTGTCATTTTTGGGAGTCCCTACCTATATGTACATGACACAATCTACTTTAGAAGGAAGAATCAATATAGGCTCGAGTGGATGGTGAGGACTTCACCTTGAGTTCATTTGGGAAGGTCAAAGATATCCCTGGTTAGTTCTTCTCAAACCAAGAGGTTTATTAATGCAAGTGGGAAGTTCGCTCTCTTGTTGTTGATGTGGAAAAGTAAAGCATTTAGGGGCTGAGATAAATACTTTACATGGGATGCATACTCATCAAGAACAGCAAGAACGAGGACAGCTAGTAAACCAGTTTGCATAGTTGTTTCTGGAGCCTAAAGGGTTGCCCCCTAGGCGAGCCATAGAGCATGGAAATTAGTTGTTGCCTGATTGCCCTTTACCAAACATAAGGCTATATCGCCAAAGTGTTGAAGAGGTTAATTAAGTCAAGATGCAAATGAAGGCATTCCTTGAGCAAGGAGCGATAAAGCTTAGCACATCACCTTGTAGTTCTCAAATTGTTGTAGTACCAAAGAAAGATGGGACTTGCTAAACGTGTGTTGACTATGGTGCATTGAACAAAATTATCATCAAAAATCGGTATCATCAACCATTACAATATTTGAAAGCACAAACAAAACTCCAACAATCTCATCCCTACAAGTGGATGCTATTCTTGCAACAGTTCCATTTGGCATTGAAGTAAAACGGGGTGTGACTAAAAAGGTGACTGATATGCTTTCAAGATAACCTCTTTTCTCAGTACTGAGTACTCTTTCTTTGTTGGAACTATTTGTAAATGAGGTTTTTGTTGAAGATTATGCTCATGGTGATGATTTCAGCAAGATATACCGGTAAACTACAAGAAGTAACGTGGCTGATATTAGCCAAACCTAGACTACTTCGTCAATGATGGGCTCCCCTACAAAGTAGTTAAGTTGTGCACACCTAAGGAGAGAAGGTGGTTGTTTATGTGCAAGCCTCACGCGTCAAGAGCTGTAGGACAGATCAGAGTGTCTAAGACTGCAGAAAACCTTCAGAGGCATGTATATTGGCCCTACATGCAAGTGGATGTGTCAAAATTCATTAGGGGCTGCAAGTAATGTTAGAATAAATAAACCAAGCAATTGAAACTAGGGCTGTACTAACCACCACCAATGGACTTCCAATGTCCAAGTGTGGACATGACTACATTTTTGTGGTATTATCAACATGTGGGTGTTGATTGCATGCAAGAAGACCTTAAAAAGGAGTGATGCAGCAGAGTTATTCTTCAAGAAACTTTGGGTTCACTTTGGATTTCCGGAGTGCATCATATCAAATAGGAGGCTCGTTTCTTGGGTAAGTTTCGGTGTACGTTGTGAGAGAAGATGGATACTTGTTTGAAACAGTCCACCACCATTCCATCCTCAAACGGATGGGAAAATAGAACTTTGGTGCAGCAACAAGCGAATAATCAAAAGTTTCACAAGAGTTGGTAGTGAAACTTGGCTTACATACAGCATTCCTATAACAGGGCAGTCCACTCATTCACAAAGTTGTCACCTTTTGAGGCATGTTTTGGGTATTTACCCCCTAGCTCCTTTGATGTTTCATTGGGATGGTCAAAAAAAGGGTTAGAAAACATGGATTTGAAGGTTCACAAGGCTGAGAAGTTCAGCAAATACACCTATATGTGCAAGAAAGGCTCAAGGAATCACAAGCCAAATACAAGCGTCGTCACCATCAGCATAGAGTGGAGCACAATTTCCAAGTTACTGATAGAGTTTGGATGCATTAGGGCAAGGAGAGACTCCAAGGACCAGCCAAGAAGCTGGAATCCATTGGGTATGGTCCTTTTCAAATTGTTAAGCAGGTGACAGCTTTCCAAGAGGACCTACCTCCCTATATGAAAGTGTACTTAGTGATTAATGTAGATAAGCTTTGGTTGTTTGAAGTTTGAACCTTCAATCCTAGATGAAGAAGAAGGTGTAGTGTTGCCTTCAATGGCTGACTTGACTCCTAGCGGATAAGAGGAGCTGGAAGTGACATAGTTCTAGAAGAAGTGAGGAGAACAAGGAGAGGCAAGCATGAGGCATGGTTGGTGTTGTTGAAGAGACAATTGCTGAGACAAGCAAAATGACATTAGTTACACAACAGAAGCTCAAAATCAAACAATGAGAAGTGAACACACAGTTTTTATTAAATCTTCGGATTTCAAATACAAAGTAAATGAGTTTCAGCCTCAACAAAAAAGGCAGTCTTAGTCTTATTACAGCCAAACAAGAAATGACAGCAAGTCACAATGGACTCAAAACAGATACAGAAAACAACTTCCAATTACAACAACTTAGGCCCACAACACATACAAACACTTCTCACCTCTGTCTCAGACCTCCAACACCACAAATACTCTACTCAATACTTCATCACTCAAACCCAAACGGATCAATATGCACCTAACAAAAGATCCCATTTGTAGAAACACATGAATACAACTCTTCATTTGCAAAAAATATGTCCTCAAATGGTTACAAGGTTATCTTTATATAGGACTATTTTCATGTAATATGCACACCCAATTTTTTTATTTTTGCAATAAGTGATGCAAATACAATGTCCGAGCACTTTCTGATCACTAAGATCCCAGTGTGGGTAAGAAGAGAGCATACGGTACTTTGGACCACACACAGCTACTCTGATGAATGCAAATATTGAATGCTTCACAATGGCACACAAGGCAGCTAGCCGACCTTATCTTCACTTCTTCAACGGAGTGTGCCAATGCAATACAAATGAACACACAAGGTGGTTGTGTCGTCCTTATCTTCAGTTATTCAGCGGAGTGTGTTTGATGCAATTACAGAATGAGCACACAAGGCGGCTAAGCCGACCTTATCAACACTTGTTTAGCGGATGTGTGCATACAAGCAAAGCCACTGGCAGAATGTCTAAGCTGATTCAGGCCAAAATGGTCAATAGTATCAAGCTTCTTCAATGCCAAACGGGCCAGTATTGGAATGCTATACTAATTGGCGGTAAACCATCCAGATTTACAATATGCAAATGCATGCAAAACCGTCCACCGACGGTACTACCATCCGGAGTTGCAACAACATTGAATGCAATACATTACTAATCAATTTTGCAAGTAGAAAGTGTATATATATATATATGTGCTGAAATCTTGAAATCAGACTGCTGCAATACAATATTAGCTCTGAAAACTCAGTAAATCATGAAGGAAGCATGCTTGTATTGACTAATAACCAAAACCCACTGAAGCAAACTGCTATTAGAGTTACCAGGTGTTGATGCAGGTCTGAAAACTTACTGAACTGCTGTAATTCGTGCCTAATCAAGTCTGAAACACCTCTGAAATCATGTTGATTACACCCATGGTAGCTGCACAAGGCCACCCCAAAAACACAAACTGAAAGAGACTTGTCACACTCCCCCCCCCCACACACACATAAACTGAAAACCACACCAAAAATCACTGAAAACACAGGTCTGTCATAAACTGCAGCAAACTGGAAAATGCCCAAAAGCTAGGCGACCACACCAAAATCAACCAAATGAAAGGGAACCCATTCCCAATGTGTACAGCCTAGATCACTCCAGCATTGACACCATCCTAGAAGTCAGAGAACTCATGGAATATGGAGCGCTTTACTCTCTCAAGGCTCACGCCCCCGCACAAGAGAATGGCGCAGCCTGCATATTGGACGGCCAGCATCTTGGGTAAGTTTAAATGACTTTAGCAGCTCCTTACGTCACCCACAATGAAGGAAGAAACACCATGCGGAGACTTATTAGTTCCGGGCACCATCGTATTTTTTTCCAATAGTAAGGCCTGCAAGAAAGATGGTACAGCCTACATGGAACAATAACACTAAGCTCACCAAAGGTTAACAAACTTGTCCCAAAAAACCCTCAATCTCCTGCACTCCTAGGAATCAACTCAAAAAATCATCAAATGCATCCATCATGAACGGCACCAAATAAAAACTTCATTACAGCACAAATGTGATTTTAGACCATATCAAGCTAGGAGGGTTTCGTCCTCGAAAATGGTATTTCTAGAGGGTTTTTGTCCTCAAGAAATAGAGAAAAACTCAAGTTCTCACTCAGAGCAAACAGCAATTGTAAAATGATAGTCTAACCCTTCAAATGAGCTCAACTCCTCCATATAAAGGCACTTTTAGGTCAACTCAAGTGAGAATAAAATATTAATTTTCACTTTTCCCATATTCTCCTCAAAATAATAAAAATAAACCTTTTATTATGTGCAGGAGTCCCCTTTTGGCCCCTTGGCCCTTGCACCACTTAACTACACACAACTTTAAGTTCCTTTTTAAATAATTAAATATAAGCTACCTTTTTAATTGTTTCGCTTTTCGACAACTTAGTATTTAACTATTTAATAATTTAAGTATTTCTACACAACTACTAATGTTGCGGAAACTATTAAAATGACTTCAAATTATGGATTCTGACCATACCATAAAGACCCTTAGCTCTCAGGGTGAAGAATTGTATGCAGATTGATGCTTTCCAAAAATAGCAATCTCCTCTAAGAAGTTTAGAATGCACTCAAAAAGTCAGAATTGCATCTGGAAAGTGCCATTGAGCTCATCTTGGTCACCCAAACTTACTGCCACTATAAGAATCTCAGCATGATCAACCCAACGCTCTCCAGGAAAGTTAGATTTTTTCTAAAGATGTTGGAAATGTCCCAAAAAGGGGCATTATATTTCACCAACTCTCAACCACTTGGAATCTTATAAATCTTGTGTGTATAAATTCTAACATACATTGGAAATTGCAACGTAGAAAAAAAATCTGATATACATTGAAAATTGTAATCAGTAACACCATAGGCCAAAACAATGGATGATCCTTAATCCAACAAAGGCAACCCATTTTGGAATGAATGAACCTCATTAGCCATCTGCAAACAAAATTAAACAAGTAAAATAAAAAAAATAAAAGAAAGTGTTTACTGTCAATTGCCTATCAGCCTTAAGGTGCCCCTACATCAAACACCCAAGCTACAAAAACATGAGCCCCTATTCATGCAGCTCCTATGAAATGAACAATCCTTTTGCTCAAATGAACAAATTCTTCTTCAGATAACCATTCATCCTCCAAAAACCCTTTTCCTTTCCATCTTACCAAATACTCTTTATAATTTATGTTCCTAGTCTTCTTCACAACCCTTTCCTGTGATATTCTATCAATTTCTTCTCTACTCTGCTCTAGAGTTTGATCAATCCAATCAGCAATGTCTATAACATCCTCACAGTCTACAGCAACACTATCATCACCTACATATGGGTGTAGATCAACAACATTGAAGATTGGTGAAATATCTATCCTTGATGGATGACCAACCTCATACACATTATCAGAGAATTTTCGAAAAATTTTGAAAGGTCCAATTCCTTGTATTCCAATTTGTTTTAGGTCCCCTTGGGAAACCTCTCCTTCCTCAGAAATACAATAACTAAGTCATTGATTGCAAATGACTCCACTCTCTTTTTCTCATCAGCCTTTTCCTTGTATTTTAAAATACTTGTTTGAATCTGTTTTCTGATTTCCTCATGGAATTGTCACATTTTTTTAAGTCTTCAGCCTTTCCTTTTTTTCTATCAGCAACCACCTTTATCAAATATTTGATATCTCTTGGGGATCTTTCATAGACAATATGGAACAGGGAAACACCAATTGGCCTATTAATTGAATTACTGTATGTGAATTCTACCTAGGCAAGGACCAAATCCCACTAAATAGATTTGACTCCAACTAAACTTTTGAATAGATTGTCAAGACTCCTATCGACTATCTATGTTTGTCCATCAATTTAGAGATGATAGGAAAAACTGAAATCTAATTTGATACCCAACCTTTTCCACAAAAATGATTCAAAAACTTAGTATCCCTATCAAATGTAATATTTCTAGGCAAACCATGCAACCATACCACGTCCAAGAAAAATATTCTAGCAATATTCGATGTGTCATTGGTTTTCTTACATGGTATGAAGTGAGCCATTTTGGAGAACCTGTCAATTACTACAAAAAATACTATCATTTCCCTTCTAAGTTCTTGGTAATCCCAAAATTCATACTAATATCTTCCCATGATCCATTTGGAACAAGTGATGGCTTATACAACCTTGTGTTCCTACTAGTGCCCTTTGCCAATTGACAAATTCTACATCTAGCAACAAACTTCTCTACATTTTGTTTCAGACTAGGCTAATAATATTTCTCTTTTAACTGTAAAATGAGTTTGTCCCTTCCAAAATGACCACTAAGAATGGGCCATGCATTTCCCTTATGATGTTCTCCCTCATAGTGCCTTGGGGTATACATAATTGTTGTTTTTGAATAGAAATCCTTCTTGAATAAAGAAACCCTAACATACCTTATCTTGAGACACCCTCTATATCTCAACAAAATCAAGATCATCCATGTATAAATCTTTCAAGTAATCAAGACCAATTACCTCAACCAACATGGTCTTCAACAACAATATCCTCCTACTTAGTGCATTAGCCACTCTATTTGATTGTCTCGACCCATGCTTCAAAACAAAACAATAACTTTGTAGGTATTCAACACACCTCATTTATCTATGGTTCAACTTTGCTTGGATGTTCACATACTTTAATGCTTGATGATTGATGTAGAGAATAAACTCCCTACACAATAAGTAATGCCTCCATTTCTTCAATGCCTAAATGATGGCATTGGTCATAAACGAAATACTTTTACTTTGCCTCATTTAGTTTCACACTAAACAAGGCTATAGGTTTGTCCTCTTGACTCAGCACAACTCCAATGGCCTTCCCAATAGCATCAAAATCCACTTGAAACACTTTCTCAAAATCAAGTGGTGCCAATACAAGTTGTTTTGTCACCTTCTTCAAAAGCTCAAAGCTTCTCTCCACTTCCACTAACCATGTAAATATACCCTTCATCATACAAGAAGTCAGTGGTGCACAAATTCCACTAAAATGTCATAAATTTTCTACAAAAACTAACCAATCCATGCAAACTTCTTACCTATGTAGCACTTTCTGTTGTAGGCCACTCCCAAATCACAGTTATCTTTGCAAGATCCATTTTTATCCCTTCTCTATATCACAAAACCCAAATATATAAGTTCTTCCTTCAAAAATGAGTATTTCTTCAAATTTACCAGCAGCTTCTCCTATTTCATTTTTTCTAAAACCTGTCTCAAATGTTGCAAATGTTCTTCCTTAGTTTGCCAAAGATCAATACAACGTCAAGTAAACCACAACAAATTTTCTCATAAACAATTTTTAACACTTCATTAATTAGCCTCATGAAGGTACTAGGGGCATTCGTTAAGACAATCGGTATAACTAACCATTTATATAATCCATCCTTAGTTCTAAATGCAGTTTTCCACTCATCACCCTCTCTTATCCTAATCTGATGATATCCACTTTCTAATCCTATCTTGGAGAAATATCTAGCACCACTTAGACAATCTAATAAATCATCCATTCTAAGTAAGGGAAACCTATACCAAATAGTGACCTTATTGATAGCCCTTGAATCAATGTATATTCTCCATTCACCCTCCTTTGTTGGTGTCAAATCTGCTAGAACCACACACAGACTCAAACTTTCCCTAAACAATCCCCTATCTAATAAGTCATGTACAGCCATCTTTGGATCTTTTGATGGGGTACCTTGTTGGGTAGACTAGCTCCCAGTATCAGATCCATCTGATGTGAAATTTTCCCCATAGGTGGCAACCCTACAAGCAAATCTTTAGAGACAATTTCTGCAAATTCTATTGGAATCTCATCCTCCTTAGGTTCTCTTGAGAAAACACAACATAACACACCTTGCTCTTTTTATTTTCCTTCAAAACTTGCTTACCACATAGTAACACTACTCCATTTCTAGCCTCTTTTGTTGCATCTTTCATAGGCAGCAGCTGATACCTTTTGCCATCTTTAGACATTATAACAGTATTCTTTCTCCCATCATGTATCACATTAGTATCATATTGTCAAGGCCTTCCTAAAAGAACATGACAAGCATCCATTGGAATAACATCGCACTGTACTTCATCATAATACTTACCAATATTAAAACCGATCTTCACTTTATCAAACACCAAGACTTGATGAACCTTTTGCAGCCATGAAACCTTGTATAGGTTGGGATGTGCTGCTGTTTTCAATGCCAATTTATCTACTATCTCTATAGAAACCAAGTTGTCAGTGCTACCACTGTGCTGCTGTTTTCAATGCCAATTTCTCTACTATCTCTATAGACACCAAGTTGTCAGTGCTACCACTGTCTATAATCAACTTGCAACACTTACCCCCAGACTTACATTTAGTTCTAAATATGCTCCTCCTCTACCATGGTTCAACTCCTTGCTTTTCTAGTTTCAAAAGTACTCTCTTCAATGACAGAGCCTCTCCATTTTCTAGTGCTATGGATGCAACTGTATCATTTTTTTTGGCTTGAGCAGCATTAGCTCTATTGTCACTCCTATTTTCCTTAGTAGCTTCTGGTCATTCATATGCACAATGTCCATGTGCTCCACAATTGTAGCAGGTGCCACTAAACCCTCAACAGTGTCCTCGTGATCTAAATCTTCTTCCTCTCAAAGATTGAAATCCTTCTCTTTGTGAAGCACTTGCACCTTCATCCTCCTTTTTGTTGGAGCTTTGTCCACATCCAACTAATTGTTTTCCACAACCTCTACCTCTACCTTTGTCCACATCCAACTGATTGCTTGCCACAACCTCTAACTTTGCCATGACTTTGTTGTTGCTCTCTAGCCAACTTATCATCAACCTTTAAAGCATATTGGTACACCGCCTCCACCAATCTTATATTAAGCATACTAATCTCATCTTGAATTGTTAATCTCAGCCCATTAATATATATGGATACTTTTTCTTCAACATCTCTAGAATGGCCAACTCGGATTGTCAATCTACAGGATTCGTCTATGAATTCTGTCACACTCAACTCCTTCTGATGAAGATTCTACAATTTCTTAAATAACATCATAAAATTTGCACTACAACTTACCACTCAATCCCATATTCCATTTTTTTCTCTTTCTCCACGAACTCCTTCTTGTTGTACTTGGTCCCACCATAATGATGCATGACCCTTCAGTTTAATAGCAGCAATCTTGACCCTCTTGGGATCTTCAATTTGATCCAAGTCGACATAATCTTCCATGTCTCATATCCAGTCAATCAACTCTTTTGGATCCAAACTACCAACATAGTTGGGTAAATCCATCCTAGGCTTGCTTCCCATTTTAGCACTAGTCCTGATTACCCTTTCTTCAAGTTCTTCCATTTCTTCTCATACTTCTTACTATTCATTTTCTTATGAATCACTCACTGCTACCTCCACTCTTGTTTGTTGGGCAGTTTTCATGGCTTCCATTCGAGCCTATAAACCTCTAATAGCTTCCAATAACTCTACGTTTCTAACATTTCTAAGGCCTCTTCCACCCCAAATAGGTACATCTCTTCCTCTACCTCTAGGGATCATTCTTCAAATCCAAGATTCTTCAACAAGCTCTGATAACACGGTGCATTAGCTGGAGTGGGTCAGATAAATCCAAACAACTCCAAGCAGTGTAGATCACAGTTACACAACAGAAGCTTAAATTCAAACAATGCGAAGCGAAAACAATTTTTTTATTAAATCTTCAGATTTCAAATACAAAGCAAATGACATTCAGCCTCAACACAAAAGGCAGTCTCAGTCCTATTACAGCCAAACAGGAAATGACAGCAAGTCACAATGGACTCAAAAACAGATCTGGAAAACAACTTCCAGTTATAGCAACTTAGGCCCACAACAACATACAAACACTTCTCACCTCTATCTCAGATCTCCAACACCACAAATACTTTGCTCAATGCTCAGTCACTCAGAACCAAATGGATCAATATGCAGCCCGCAAAAGATCTCATTTATAGACATACATGAAAACAGCTCTTCATTTGCCAGAAGACGTCCTCAAATGGTTATAAGGTTATCTTTATATAGGCCTGTTTTCACCAGCTCTCAACCACTTGGAAACTTCTAAATCCTATGTGAATTAGTTCTGACATACATTGGAAATTGCACCATGGAATAAGATCTGATATACATTGGAAATTGCAATCAATAACACCATGGGCCAAAACAATGGATGATCCTCGATCCAACAAAGACAGCCCATCTTGGAACTAATGAACCCCGTCAGCCAGCTGCAAACAAAATTAAACAAGTAAAACAAAACAAAAAAAATTCTACTGTATTTTTGTTTGATGCTGATTGTCTGTGAACCTTAAGGTGCTCACGCATCAGTTTCATTTAAATATCAATATAAGGAACTGCTCATGATAAACCAAGGAACAGCTTGCAGTAATCGAACATTCTTTTGAAGATAATTTTTGAGTGAATCCCCACTAGCAATTGAATTGCATGGTTAGCCAATAAGGCTGCCACTTTATTTTAGTGTTTTTTTATTTGACATCTAATTTCAGTAATTACAGCTATGTTTTACAATAATTTCAGTTTTCATATTTGTAATGAGCGACTAAACATTGGAAGTAACTTTTTGATAAATTGTTTTGATTATAGATTGGGTAATTATACATTACAAATGCAGCAGACCATGCCTCAAGACCCACAAACACCACCCAATCATTGAGTTGTATGTCTGAAATCCAAGACCCAATGGTAACCAATTATATGAGGGAACCATGTTTGGTGCTCTTGTGGATCTTAGGAAGAAAGATGATATCTAGTGAGAAGATATCCTAAAAGGTACCTAAAGAAGTTCACAGTGCACTATTACAATTTAGCTGTAAACAGAAAGAATATCATAACGTACAGCAACCAGCAACCACCATCATTTGGCTGACAAAGGATGTGACCATCTCAGGGGCAGAGAATGACAAATCACAGCCTTGCAGGGGCAAATTACTGCCCATTTAATATCTTTCCTTGCAGCCACAACCTGAGCACAAGCTCGTTGAAGCTCCTCCACTTGTTGGTATTGTGATATCCTCATCCAGATAGATCTTGTTGTAAAGAGAAAACAGCCTACTTTTGCCTTTTAAGAATCTCAAAACCTCCTCAACAAACACAAATAGAACACAAGGGTGCCATCCAGAGGTGTTCAGGCCAGATCCAATGCCTAAGCCTCATGCATGAAAACTGCTTTAATGGTAGATCATTATTAGAAGGCAAAAATTGTGAATAGATTAGTCATCAAAGCAGGTTTAATTCAACAGCACTCCAAGCAAATATTTTAAAACATTTATATTTGGATGGGAAATTATAGTAACAAATTGAGACATGACATTTATAAGAATTGAAGCACGCAAATTGTTGTCAAGCAAAATAATAAGAGTGCATGATAAAATAACAATGAGACTATGAATTATAATGTAAATGCATGACAAATAAACAAATAAAGTGGTAATATGATGCTTGATGTAGTTTGTGAAATTATTTGAGGCAGGCAAACTGAAATCTTGTTACCATTATGTTAACAATAGTTGCAAAATCTTTTAACAACTGTCAAACACCATGCTACAAAAATTTAATACTGTAAAATTTCTAAGTGTTCCCCAGCATTCCCACTCACCTTCATCATTATCAAGTCTCACATGGCATTCACCATCAACAACAGAAAACGTAATGTTGCCAAGCCATAACACTGCAGCAAGCATTCGAAATATATTTTCCTGATCATCTGGACTGATTTCAACAGCATTTAAGGCCTCCTGTATACAGAATCAGTCTTCAATGCTCCAAAACAAACAAAAAGCAACACAGAAACTGCATTTACTCAGAATTAATCACTCCATGGTAATGGCAAACAATATTTACCAGCACAAGTTGAAACCTCTCAGCATCGTCTACTTCATCAATTGTTAGACAGTTACTGTGGTTCAAATAGTAGTATTCACCAGCTGGCTTCAAATTCAACTTTTCTGCAAGAGAGAACAAAATCGAACTGAAACAAATGATGAAGTCTTAATCAAATCATCAATTATGCTAGCCTCAAATTCTCATTTTTCAAGCTCAAAAATCTTCTTATTACATTGACAAGTAACAATTTTTGCATGCATATATCAAGTCCATGCAAGTTTATTGGTGACCTAAAAAGCATTCAAATAGTTTACTAAAGTGTCCATTCCACTTTGATGTATATTATAACATTAAACAGGCAACTCAACAATTAGAAAAGCATTAACATTGTCAACAGACCAGCATAAATCTCCTTGATGGAATCAGTGTGCTTGGTATTGCATGTGTGACGTCTGAAACTTTCCCATCTTGGCAAAAGCAAACCCTGGCAATGCTTGGAATAAATTTCGGGACAGTCTACCTCTTTATATTAAGAATATATCATCTATACTAGCAGTAAATTTGATACTACAACAAGCAATTAACTATGCTTCTTTTCCAATTTCTTGTCATCTCACAGCACCTAACAAAATAGCATGACTAGATATCATCTGATAATCATTTCAGACTAATCCCAATCTCAGTCTATAGCCTCCAGACTAGATAAGTACAATCAATCACAATCAATATTTCAAGTCAAAAATTCATATGAATGGCAACTACAAGTCCCCTAAATTGATAATTCCATCGATACAATATGTATGGTACAATGGCCTAGAACATAATATAAGTTCATAGAACCAATTCACAAGCCAAATAAAGTGTGTCTAACATTGTACACCACAGTGAACATTAAGGTGGGAAAGATGCTAAATAGGGTAACAAAACATAAACATATTGACATTACAGTTACAAAAGCAAATGTGTTTTGAGTTTCTAAATAAATAGCAATTAATCATGGATTGAACAGGGGTTATTGAAATTTGACTGCTATTTCTTAGAATGGCAGTTCTTGTGTTTCAATTATTAGGTGTCATATTTGGAAAACTACAGTCCATGTCTTAGTCATATTTCAACATGATAATTTTCTTGTCAAGGAGGTTCTTTTATCAAAAAGAAACAACCAAATCAAGTGCCACAGTAAATGACTTAACATCGCATAAGGTTTAATCCATGCAAGAGACTGAAGCAAAGTAAGTGCTCATAACAAGGAGATACTATAACCAACCAAAGGGTCAACAGTAAGAAATAGAATTATGTGGATCTGCATGTAAAAGTAATCTAGACACAAGTCAGTGAAAGACTAAATTATGGGTTTAGTATCCTAAATGATGCACCATATAGAATCAATATTCTCCAATAGAGAGTACAGAATAAACCAGGAAAAAGAAGAATAGGGAGCATTAGAGATGTCCTTCAACCTCTTTCAAGAAGAAATAGGGTGTACACAATTTTGCATGGTTTGATGTCATTTGTCTACATCTTCTAGGTGCAACATGTTTCTTGTAACATAAACCACAGCTTAGCAAGCACTACAAGTGTAAGTTTGTACCCATAGATGTGCAACCCAGGTAGCACCTAATGGCCTCATTCGTTCCACATTACTTTACAGTAAGCTTAAACTCCCCTGCAACAAACTTGCCAATCCTCATTCATGAAACATTCCCCATGGCCAAAATAAATAACAGATGAACTTTATTAACAACCTTTGAAAGCTGTCTTACCCCCACTGAACAGTGACTCTCCCCAGAAAATAGACTGTCTAGTGGCATAAATTGCTGCTTCCTAAAAGGAAAATTTAACAAAAACAAACTTGGATGAACAGCAACCTATATCTAAAATGTTGTGTTCCCATACAAAAGTTTGATGTTATTTATTATATGAATTTCCTTTCAACATCAGGTGTGGATGAGATAAATTTCAAAAACAAAAATACTATATGTGAGCGCAAAATATAATTTCTTTCTCCTAAAAGTTGTGATGTATAAATGTGTACAGATATGCTTCACAAACATATATAACAGTTCAAATTAGAAAAAGAGACCCACTTTACACCTTATTTGCATATTGTTAATGATCCATCAGGATCTTCATCAGTATGAAGTTTCTAGAAAATTATCAGCAACAAAAACACCCAGTTTTGTCTAGAAAACAAAACCACCAGTCCCTGCAGAAGGTGATTCTGAAACCATCAGTTCCCCTAAAGGGACGGTTTTATAACTGCCACAGAAATTCAAAACTGTCGCAGCAATTTCATAGCCCTCGAGGCAAAAGTGAAACCACCACTTGCACAAAGGGAAAGTTTCCTCTAATACACAAAATTTGGAATTTGAAACAAACATTCAACTTTTCCCATCCCAATTCCACTTCTGAGTCCTCCTAGTGCACAAGGAGGAACATTCTAGCATCTACATAAAGGCATGAGGGTGTTAGGTTGCATCGTCGGAGGCTTGTGTGAGTATTGTAGTGATCAACTTTAGGAGGACTCTGTTTTCAAAGACATCTGGAGCTTGATAGTGGGCAATTGAAGCAGCTATCAGTTGTATCTAATGTCCGTACTAATTCTCTTATAATTAATAGCATCTAAGTAGATGTGCAATTGCCACTACCAACTGTATTTTTCCCCTTCTTGAATTTTCCAAGATAAATTCTGGGTTTTGGTGTGCTGAACTCTACTTATTTCTGCATTTAATTTTCTCAGTTTCTGGTTTAAACAACTTTCTATCCTCTAAGACTGAATTTGTTTAAGCAAGTAGGACAGTAGTTAAAATTCATATTCTAGTAATTTTTACACGCAAATTCTTAGAAACAGATCAGTTAACCTACTCCTTAAAAGCTAAAAGCATTAACAACATTGAGACCCACAACATCAAACTTTAATTTGAAAATGAGTTGTTTCCATACAGCTCACCTACATTAAAAGGATGGACTATACTCTAAACCAGTATTGAATCATAAAAGATTCGTTTGGTACAAATCGTATACACCTACAATAACATACAACAGTAGATCTGCTTGCTATTCCCAAATGGTTTTCAGTTTTCCACAGCGACTTTTTGACAGTCAGCTTTGCTTGAACTTTGATGTCTCCCCAACATCTTGTAATCCTGATTGCTCTCTTCAACATAATCATGTCTTTGTGCTGTTCATTTTCTTTGCATACTCTGCTGAATTTCTTGCATATCTTGGATATTTTCAACCACTCTATTGTATGAATTGGAGACAATGCAGATCAGTCAAACAGTTCACACAAAAACAGAAACTCAAGCTTTGAGTAGGTCAGCATGTGTAAATGCATAAATTTCAGACAAATAACAGTATGTCAGTAAGACATTTTTGTAGCATTGAATCTGACAGTTTGTGTTCAAACAAATGCTCTTTTTGTTCTTGAGAGTCCCTTAATATTCTGATAGCACTGCAAAAACCAGAAGGAGATTTCTTGCACTCTTCGCGTACTTGGGACAATAAAGAGGGAAGCCTTGACTTCAGTCTCTGACATCTGCAATATCTAATTTATTTGTTTTGTCCTCCAACGCTAGCCATGCATTGAAGGATTTCACTGTTTGAACACCCTGCATGGCACTGTTTTGCAGAGTCACAAAGTTTGAGTACAAATTAGCTTTTAAAACTTTTACAAACTTTAAAACGTTTTGTCCAATTTTTCCATTTCAAGCTATTCTGCCTTCTGACTGTACCTATCTGCATATTCATCATTTTCCCTTTCTTTATATGCCTATTATCTTCATTCTCTATGTCATTTATGCCTATCGGCAATTCTACCTTTGCAGAATTAGGAAGCATTTGGCACCCTTTTACTTATTTGCCATTATCGGCGAATTTCTCTTTCTCTGAACTCAACAAGAAACTCCTTTGTCGGCAAAAATCCAACTTACCAAACCATCTTGCCTTTTGCCCTTTATCGGCAAAACCTGAATTTTCCGAACCATCCTTTATCGCCCATATCAGTGATTTCACATTTTTCGGAACTAGGGCGACCATCCTTTTTATCGGCAAAAACCCGTTTTGCCGAACCATGGTGTCTTTGCCCATATCGGCAAAAGTATCATTTGCCGAACCATTGGAAGAAACTCCCTTTTTAGTTGCCTTATCGGCGAACTATCAATTTTCCGAACTTTTCACCAATTCCGCCTTTAGACGATTTGCCGACAGAACACTCTTTTCCTGTCTTTGTTTGCCTAAGGAAACTTTACCATCAATTTTTCCCTTATCGGAAAAAGTGGCCCACACTGAACTTGACTGACTTACCCCTTCTGCCCTCTATCGGCAAACTTTAGCTTGTCAGAACCAAGAGCCACAACATCACTTTCTTCATTATCTGCAAAATGTCACTATGCCGAACTTTCCCTGAGGCCCTTTATCGCCTTGTTGGCAAATCTTCCATCTCTAGAACTTTTCTATCTTTGTCGGCAAAAATCATTCTCTTCAAACTTTTTATGTTGCCTTCTCATTCACCTTTTGTCGGCAAAAGACCATTTTGTTGAACCATTCATTTACCACCCCTATCGACGATTTCATATTTTTCGAAACTTGGCCAATCTTCCTTTATCTATCGACAAAAACTTGTTTTGCCGAACTATTCATTTATACCCTCTCCACCTCATATCGGCAAAGTTGTACTTTTCAGAACTTGCAAGCTATTTGCCTTTATCGGCAAATTTTATCTTTTCAGAACTCTGCCGTCTCTGCCTTCTCTCTCCTTATCGGTGATTTTGACTTTTTGCAAACTATGCCTTTGGCACCTTTTTCCATGCTTTATCGGCAAATGTCAACACTTACAAACTTGAGCTACTTTGCCCCTTTTTCTCTTTGTCGGCAAAATGCCATATCCGCGAACCTACCAAATCCCGAACCTTTCACATAGTTCGGCACTTCGCCGATTCCCCGACAAGCACATTTTCTCCCTTGCCTTAGTCAATTTTGCCTTATCGGCAACTTGGCAGAATCGTGAACTTTGGAAGCCTCACCTTATCCTCCTTAGCCTTTGTCTTCTATCGGCAAAAAGGTTGTCGACCAAACCTTCAATCGGCGAACTCAGAGGTTCCCGAATCTCCATTTTCGCCGAAAAAGCATTTTCCTTTGTCTCTTTTCTTCCTTGGCTGCTTTCCTCTTCCTTGTTGGCAAAAATTGTTGTCGGCGAACCGTCAAAAAGTCGAACTTGCGAACAAGTTCGCAAGTTCAACAATTTGATGGTTTGCCGAAAAAAGGCAAAAGAGCCAAAAATTTCTAAGGCATGAAAACGCACAAGACATAACCACTTTTTTGACCAAGGCAAAAACACAAAAGGCCAAACTTTGAACCAGCATAAATTTTTCATATTAAGGAATTTTGAGGTGGTTCAAAAGGCAAAGTTGCTCAGAACTGAAAAATCTATCCAATGGTGACATCTGCTAAGAGATTTGCAAAGGGCTTTTGTATTTTTTGAGGGCAAAATAGGGCAAAATTGAGCAATTTGGAAATAAAATTTTCTGGGTGCCAACAGATTGCACACATGTATTTAACTTTTACATTAATATCAACATTTTAAGCATTTTGATATTATACATGACTCATATCCAATAAGAACTAAAAACTAATTGTTTTATTGAAAACATAAGAGAGATATAGCTTAGATGTAGAATAGTGCTCTTTCTCCTTTATATCTTCATATTCAATTACCCTTCTTTAGTTACATAGCTTAGATGTAGAATAGTGCTCTTTCTCCTTTATATCTTCATATTCAATTACCCTTCTTTAGTTACATAGCTTAGATGTAGAATAGTGCTCTTTCTCCTTTATATCTTCATATTCAATTACCCTTCTTTAGTTACAAAATTAAAAGATAGGTTGCACGGAAACATTATCATCATAAGAAGCACAAATTAACTAGTTAACTTTGAAGTTAAAAATGGATAATTGAAGGTAGAATTTTAAAAATATTAAGCAGACATATTAATATACCTCTCAAAGCATGAGAAGCACAAATTAACTAGTTAACTTTGAAGTTAAAAATGGATAATTGAAGGTAGAATTTTAAAAATATTAAGCAGACATGTTAATATACCTCTCAAAGCACGAGAAGCACAAATTAACTAGTTAACTTTGAAGTTAAAAATGGATAATTGAAGGTAGAATTTTAAAAATATTAAGCAGACATGTTAATATACCTCTCAAAGCATGAGAAGCCCCCGCACAAAGCTGATAAAAGATATGATATGATCGTTCCCCTTGAGCCTGTTGTACAATTCTTGACTGTACACAAGTCCATGATATCAGCTTCGAGTTAGTATGTTGTGAAACAATATTTTCAAACAAAATAGTAATGCACTCCTCACCTTTTCAAGCATATCTTCCATAGCAGAGTAACGGTGAAAAGACATTCCACACTTGTCAGCACAATCTCTTTGACTGGTTTCTTCAATATTCCAATTAATAGCTAACAGAAAAAAATTCAAGCTTGACAGCATATAAACTAACAAAACATATTAAAATTGTTAAAGAGACTCAGAAATCCTCACATGTTTGAATATTTGCACCAGAAATCTTGCCAGAACTATTGAAGTGAATGCTAATCAACTTGCCCTGCATACCATTTCAGACAATATCTTTCAATTTTGACGTTCCTGCTAACAAGCCCAACAACCTTCCTAAGCAACAGTCTGGGTATGCTAATAGAGGTTTGTTAAACCAGAATAATAAATGTTTGCATGTACCCTTTTTACTAGAAAGACTCGAGAACATCCCACTTATATTTGTGTAAAATTTGTTGTGTATAAAAATTGATTGACGACTTACAAATCGGCTAGAGTTATCATTTTTTAGTGTCTTCGCATTGCCAAATGACTCGAGTATGACATTTGTTTTTAGAAGTGTATTCTCTATTCTGCTACAACCTCCAATTGATGCAAGGTATTGCATTGCTATTTTTGCAGTTTCTGTTTTACCAGCACCACTTTCACCACTGAAATGCAAATTTTGAGTCAGTTAAATATTCCACTAAGACAGAATGCTATTATGGAACTCAGAAAAAATACAAACTCCAAAGTAAATATTTCTACTACTGACTACGATCGTTTGTAGCTGTTGAAGCAGTATAAAATACATGGATTTCAACAAAAAGTGCAACTATCATTTAATGCTCTTACAACAATAAGATCAACCGATATTTTTAACACGACAAATATGAGATGGTAAAGAAAGACCAAAGGATTTCTAATCAATGGGTAAAAACAGCTAAGACAATATCACAATTTTTTATAATATGACATTAAATAGCATAAAATAGTGAACCAGAAAGTGACAGTATTCCCATGACAATACCAAAATACACAGGAACAAACTGAAATAAAATACATTATAAAGGAAGTGCATAAACTCTCTTTGCCAGCAACAACGTAACCTACCCTACTTAAGTCACTTCAAGCACATAGATGTATAGTCTTCTATAATCAACAATTCAACACAGGGAAAACCCATCACTGAAAATTGTGATTTCTAATATTATATCTGACTTCCAATTCCCTAAATAGATATAATATTCGAAATCACAATTTGCAGGGCTGTAATTGATATATGATTTTAGTTATAATATTAGCATTTAAAACAATTGTAATAGATATTCTTAAAATATATTAATAATTAAAGAGTTCCATAATGTATGTCATTTTAATGGAAGCATAACATCCCATGAATCCTGAAAATCTTGTAAACTCAAACTGTAAAACCAAAATACAAATATAGAATTTGAAGGGCAACCCAACCTCCTACCTGTTTATTGTAAAATATGTAACATTTTAATCCTTCTATAAAGATTATAAACTTTGAGATTTAATTTATGGCCTTCTATGATGAGGTGGAAGGCCTCTGACAGGCTACAATGACTTCAAATTTGATCTCTTGACATAACAATCATTTTTTGATCAAGAACTCTTGATTTGATTTCCGTATGTTCCATAATTCCATACTTGAACATTAGTAGACACTTCTTCCATAACTCCACTAAGTGCGAGCTTGGAGACATTGGTTTCCTTTCTTTCAAAAGATTTGATGGGCCAAACTCCCGAATTCAACAAGCTCATGCACTCATGGGCTTTACACCTGCATGGTATTTGAACTTGGGTCTTGCACAAAGCTACGCCTTGTCTTAACCACAAGATTGTGACTTGACAAACTAGGTTCTATAATTCTTGCACCAAGTGGCCAATACCTATTTTCAGATGGGGTGTGTGTTCACACAATTTAACATTATTTGGACTTGGATTTGGTTCTATTTCAATGATATGTGCTATGCATCCACTGGCCATTCTCTTTTGGCTGGTCTTAAAATTTTATGGCATGCTTGTTTATTGGATCTTTCAAATCATCTTCTGTTTCTACTTCTTTTAACGATCTTTAGTTCAGCATTTATTGTTAACATTTTGTATTAACGTATGCCTCTATGGCATGATATTTGGCTATGATTATCAGTGCAACTTCTTGCCAATTTTCTGAATTCTTTATGATGATACAAGTTGAATTAAAGGGGAGGATAAATTCCTTATATGTTGCATTTTGTCTGTCCAATTCAACATTATTTGGGCCTGAAACTGGTTCTATTTCAATGATATGCACTATGCATCCACTGGCCATTCACTTTTGGCTGGTCTTAAAATTTTATGGCATGCTTGTTTATTATATCTTTCAAATCATCTTCTGTTTCTAGTTCTTTTAATGATGTCTAGTTGAGCATTGATTGTTAACATTTTGTGCTAATTTATGCCTCTATGGCATGATATTTAGCTATGATTATCGATGCAACTTTCTTGCCAATCTCCTGAATTCTTTATGATGATATAAGTTCAGTTTCAAGGGGAGGACAAATTCCTTATATGTTGCATTTTGTCTGTCCAATTCAAACTTCATAAAATACTGTCTTAAATTTGAAGTGAATTATTAATGGTATCCATCCTTTCTGCATCATGAACTATATCAACTCCTTATAGAAGTCGTCTATACACGAATGTCAGAAGACTGAAAATTTGTATTGGAAGAACTACTTTTTTGCATATTCCACATACAAGGAAAGGCACCAGCATTTGATAACCATCACTGAAAATTGTGATTGCTAATATTATATCTATTTAGGGAATTGGACTCCTCTCAGTAATGCCAAATTTCATATGTTGAGATTGTTCGAATCACCCTGTCTCAGGAACGTAAAGAACTTGAGATCAGAGGAATAAATCCAACAGCACATAAGCTAATAACAATGCAATTTATTTTTCAAGCAACCTATTATGAAGCAATTTATTTTGAAGCAAGCTAATTATTGTGTTCTTTTGCATGTTATGAAGCAACCTATGTTTCATCATAAGTAACTTGATTCAGTGTAAATATTCATGCCAATACAAAAATAACTACCCGGTGCAGTATAAGTTACATGAGCAGCTGTGATGGTAATACTTGAGTTTTAATTTTAAAAGGAAAAAGGCAAGTCAAAGAGGTTAAATCTAGAAAGGGTAAAGTAATAAGTCAAACATCTAAATAACCATTTCCTCATGTTTTAGGTAAAGTAATCTTAAAAAACTTGATTCAAGTGTAGCCATTCATCAGCAACAACATAAATGAATGGTTACTTCCTATTCAAATTGAGGACCATCAAGGTGCAGTGCCACTTACCTTACAATAATAGATTGATTTATTCCATCTGCATAAGCCAATGCAATAAAAAACAATAAAGGTCAATACAGACACTGAATGTACTCTGAATTCATTTTTCAGGCTTTATAATCCACCAAGATTATCTCAAAATATGTAAACAAGACAATACATTATTCAAGCTTGTATAATTAACCATAAGGCACACTTTATCCCGATAGTAATACTGTTTTTGTCACAATTCAAAAGCCTTAATACCACTTAGCATTAG
Organism: Cunninghamia lanceolata; assembly: GCA_027924645.1. Taxonomy (NCBI): domain Eukaryota; kingdom Viridiplantae; phylum Streptophyta; class Pinopsida; order Cupressales; family Cupressaceae; genus Cunninghamia; species Cunninghamia lanceolata. Next base: position 2,749,688 of record BSBN01001182.1, on the reverse strand, counting down.
CTTACCTCTCATCATTGCGTCAAATGCAATATCTGTCATCATGTATACATGTGGATGGAATCTCACTTTGCATTTGTATGCTTGGATGAACTCATGACCAAAAAGGCCTAAATCTTTGAATGGGTTTACCGCAACCAATACAGGTCCTGCTTTAGTCTGGACATCTTTTAATGGCAATGAGTGACAGGATAGCAACCTACCCAGTATTGTTCACAGAAAACTTGCAGAGAAAAGTATTTTGAAACTACCAAAAAATTCAAGATAATATTTATATATCAATGACTTACATAGATCATATCTTGGGCATATCGTTGCTGAAGATTATAAAGAACTGAAGGTTCATTCATGTAACTAAGATGAATAAGATCATTGGCTCCTTCAAGAACATCTGGATTTGCAGGTAGTACATTCCTCACAGGCAATTTGACAGTCTACCAGAAAAACACCATCAGAAGGTTTATAATAATAGCAAAAGTATTTGACAGACAAATTGATTGAACTATCCATAGGCATCATCTTTTAATAAATACAAACGGTAATAAAACTTACATTGCCATTGGAAATTTTGATTACGGACTCTGTGCCAAGGATTGACTGAATCACCCCTAAACTCCACTGGTTATCCAGAAGCATACACCACACATGTGAATTCTGTGCAGCCATTTCAAGCAATTGGTTATGGTCTGGCTCCAACTTGAATAAAATAAAATACACTTTGTCTGGAATAAACAATTTATAATGAGACTGAAACAGCATGCAAAACCTAGTGGCATTCAGAGCTAGTAAACAGACTTAAAAAATAAAGAGTTTAATCTTTCCAACAGCCAATTAAACCACAAGTCAGAGACTAATATTTGTGATTTCTACTGACAGCATGATTCACAAAGCATCAACATCCTAATATGCAAAGAAAAGATCACCATAACAGTTTGTGAAACAGATATGACAAATGGATGTAAATAAACCAAAGAAGACAAACTTATACCTTCATCAATTAAAAGATATATAGAGAGAGATTTTCTAGTAAAATAATATTTAGATTAGCAATTATCCAAGGAGGACAACTGAAAATGGTTTCTTGATGATTGACTAATTTATTAATGAAGAGCTATGTATTGCCAGTTTAGATGGAAGTTCAAGATTTGTCCTTACTAGTATTGCTGAACATTTTGTTTCAAGAATGTGCTATAGCCCCAAGAGGTACCAAATAGCTACCTTCTGGGGAATAAATATGTTTAACCATTCAAGTATGACCCAAGTCAGAGACCAAGATTTGATTTGTAAAGACAGCATGTGATCCACAATAATATATATATATATATATATATATATATATATATATATATATATATAGAGAGAGAGAGAGAGAGAGAGAGAGAGATTTTCTAGGAAAATCATATTTGTATTAACAATTATTCAAGAAAGACAAATTGAATATGCTATTTTTCATGATTGCCTGATAAACTAATGAAGAGATATGGATTGTTAGTTTATATGGAAGTTGAATATTCGTCCTTGTTGCTGACCATTTTGTTTTAGGAATGTGCTATGGCCCCAAATGGTACTAAATAGCTAGCTTTCAGAGAATAAATATGTTAACCACTCAAGTATGACCTATGCCGTACGGTATCTTGTGTTATTTGTATGTTTTTAGACAGTTTTGTTGTACAGTCTAAATATAACATTAAACAAAAGTTTTAATTATAGATATCATACTGTACAAAATTACTTGTAACAGAACTCATATAAACACCATATGAGAAAGCTGTACTCTTTTTAATGTTTTTCTATCTGCTCAGAATTTTTGTAGGGTCTGGACATCATTTGCTGATGTTATTTCCAACTTGGTAATTTGGGACTTGTCTTAATAGAGAGTGGGTGGGTCTAACTGACTACATTACAAAACTCCATAAGCTTTCATTACACATGCACATCAATTACCAATCACAAGAAACGGTTCCTCATATCTTCTTTTTCACAAGAAACAACTCATTCTTCTTCTTGATATCTAGAGACGTTTTTTACTAATTGGAGTTCCCTAGAGCAACATTATTTGGATGTTCTACTCTTATGAGACTTTTTAACTATGCATAGTGTTTAATAATACTCTAGTCATCAATAATGACCATTCTTATGAGTAATCATTTCTTCTATGACCTTTTTTCTTCGTGATCATTGGTAACAGAAACATGGCAAGTAGGACCACAAAGCACACAAGCACCTCTACGCAATGTTAGTACCAGATAGAATGAAGATTCTAACACATCAGCCCATTGACTTTCCCGCCAGGCTTGCTTCCAGATTGGAAAAACTTCTGGTGCCTGTAATGCCTTGGAAACCCGCCATGTCACACAATTATTACCAATATGAATAAACACAACCGAAAACTTCTTATTTTTAAGCAATTGGAATTCCCACAGTATAACATTGTTTAGATAATTTAATTTTGTTCAGATTTTTCAAATGTGTGTAGTATTTAATATAGTCATTCCCAATGACCTTCTCCTGAATAATGATTTCTTCTATGACCTTTACTCTTCATAAGAAGTGATTTCTTCTATGACCTTTATTCCTCATGAGTAGTGATTTCTTCTTTGACCTTTATTCTTCATGAGCATTGGTAATACTAATAATTTTGAAACGAGTGAACCCACAAAGCACACAAACAACTCTAAGCAATGAGGGCACAAGAGAGAAGGATGCTAATGCATCAACCCAGCCACATTCACCCCAATGCCCGCTTCCAAATTAGCAAATCTTTGATGCATGAAATACCTTACAAAACAACCATGTCTCAGAATTATTACCAAGCTCAGATATCTTAGACGTATCTGTCTGAAAAATGCTGAGAGATACCAATCTCAAGGCACCTATCAGTAATCCAAAAATAGGTGTCTTGAGAATGATATCTCTCGGCATTTTTAGATAGATAAATGTACGATATCTAAGCTAGTTATTATTATATTAATATATAATAGAATTAGTTATTATTATTAAGCATATAATAGATACATGTCAATTAGTAATAATTTTATTAGTTATATATATATATCAGTGTTCCACAGAGCTTCCTATCGGGGACAGATTTCGGGGACAGGGGGACAAAGGGTCTAAGTTTGGGGACGGCGGGGGGGCGGTGCTGATATACATATGGTACTTGAATAACTAGTTATAAAAAGATGTTTAAGAATAACATTTCAAATTAAACTTTGGCAAATTAGTAAAATAGCAAAATTGCAAATACTAACATTTTAAATACTTGAATACTATTACTAAAAGTAAATAAAATATTAAAATTTGACAAATGAAATTGTCGAATATGAGATTTCTTAGTTTCTATTATATCGAAAATCGGAAAATATGACATGTCACATCATAATATCATATCATAAAGATGATTACAATGAGTAGCATGATACATTAATATCAAAATAAGTACAAAATGCTACTCATCATAATATCACATCATAATGCCTTTTTGGACGTCCCAGCGTAGGGGACGCCTAGGCGTCTCCGAGACGCTCAAGGGACAGCTAGGAGTCCCCGAGACATCTCGAAGACGTCCAGGCATCCCCACCGTTTCCTCCAAATCTCTGACATCCCGGCGGCGGTGGGACATTTCTCAGCCGTCCCCAAGTCTCCAAAACGTCCAGGTCGGGGGGACGGCTGGATTTGGGGGGGGGGGGGGGGGGGGGCACGGGTCCCCGTGGAACACTGATATATATATATATATATTCAAATCAGAGCAGCAGACACAATTGACTTACATATTAACTGTACCCATTTTTATATGCCACAGGATATACAAATACAATCTTCCTGTCAGTTAGTTTGTTCGTGTGTTTGAGACATGTGGGATATAATCCAATACATATTACAAAGATCAATCAATTGATGGACATGAGCCAAACACATTACATACATGCTCACATATTTATTCATGTTGGGTTGGGACTAGGAAGAGCCCCAAATTTAACGGGGATACAATACAGATGGCACCATCTAAAGTTTCATAATTATCAAGCTGTACACAAGCAAGCCATATATCTATCTAAGAAGGCTGCCTTCATTAACAAAATTATTCCAGGCAACTGTAGCTTGTCAATTAATATCACCTGCACCTAGATCTGCACACAGCTCAAAAGAAACTCTCCTATTCTGAAAAATCTTGTACCCAGGGATCAGTTTAAATTTATTTGCTCTCTTTCATTTGTCATAAAATGCTAGGATGCCACTGCTAATGACACAAACGGGTTATAGCAGCAGGGTTCACACAAGAAGTGCTTGTGCATACATTAATCTATTCTAAAAAGAAAAGACTAACATGTAATGTAAAGAGAAAACTAGAACATAAAAGAGAGGAGTCTTAAAATAGAACTTGGAAGCATTTAAATCCTAGATACAGCCCTCCATAATTACCATTTGTAGCTAATTCTTTTACCGGCCACACTCTTTTCATGGCCATGCCCCCTTTTTATCTTTCTCCATAGCAACTTTTATAATTTTTAGAATGAATGTTTAACACAGGATTGACGCCGTTTTGTAAGGCTTGATTGTTCTTACTATATAAAGCTTTCACCTCTCATTAGTTATGCCCATCACACAAAATGTAAAATTATTAATATACAATTGGACACTTCATTATAGTTTGGAACACCAATTAATATTATTATTTATTTATTTATTCACAGTTGGCTTGTGTTATAATAATGCACAGGCATTACAGTGCACAACTAACCCCAGATGCTGATATAGGTTACACTTCTCAGCGTAATCAAAGTGGGATAACCACAGACACTTCATATTTTTATGTCATTGGAGTTTCTGCAAAGCCAAATTCTTCAGACAAGTAATTCAAAAGGATATCATCGCCTTTAAATTGACTTTTAAATATACATGTCTTTCCGGTAGTTTGCTCTAACCCTTTACTGTATAATAATTATTATATAATCATGTGCGCATTTTGAATGCACACCCATGTTAGGATTTAACATGTGAATTTTGTGCAATACTTAAATGGACTGTCAGAGATTTAAGTACATTTAAGTATATAGTTGAGGTTCACTAAAGTGGTATACCACAGGCATGCTTATGATGACAATTCGAGCAAAATTGTTCCATTTTCATGCTAGAGAATGCATAGATATTGACCTGCCAAGAGACCCTCTCCACTAAGGACTCGGTTATTACATTTCCCATAGCTCTTCCATAGAATGCATTAGTAAAGCATCTTTCATTGTATTGAGTCAATGCTCACATATCTTTTTTCTTGTGCATATCTCTTTGAGGTATAAGACAAACAGTAGTTCCAATTCCAGGCAACGGTTACAGACTACAGTGATTCTAGAATGCTATCAAGAGTTATATAATAATTTGCTAGAGGGTTTACACAGAACATTATTCACCTCTAACAGCATATGATCATATTAATCCCTAAACTTGATCCTTCCATCGTTTTCTTCATTTTTGTTATAATATCATTTTAAATTTATATTTTTTGGCTTTCTTCCCTTCTAAGTAACATCTCTATTACTCTCTCACCTTTTTTACATGTAGCAGTTTTGTATTTGGTATTCCAAGTGCATATTTTAAAATGTACTTGGTGACTATGGTTGAAACTCTGATTAGTGTCACCTATATTACAAATAGAACAAAGAAAAGGAAGTTCTACCTTTAAGGCAATAAAGCAAGAATTTAACATAAGCACAACACTTTTCATATTGGGTAACTAAAGGTCTGCTTATCACCCTGTAGTCACACGTTTCGCTATAACTTCCTGAAGCTCTCCAATTATAATGGAGTGACCAACCTAAAGGGTTAAGCAATTATGACATTAATTATAATTGCAACATATGTCAAACTATAGTAGTTAAACAGAAGAATGGACACAATTATAACCAACACCTTTAATTTCATAGTCCTCATTTTTTGTACAGAAATAGTGTAGCTTGTAATACAAAACAAGGAGATGCTTTCACCTATCATGTCTTCAAAAATGTTAAATAAAGATTATATTTGAAAATTCAACAATTAAATAGACAAAATAAAGGACCAAATTCTAACCAGCAAACCGACATAAGCACACACCCAGAGGAAAAACACACATAAACATCGCGTACATAACATTGCATGCTTGTTCTTTGCAGAATACTGATAAAGCGGGATAGATTTAATTTAGAAGGCTTGCACTGCCAAGTCAATTCTGAAGGCAACCATATCTACCAAATTCACACATAATAGAATCCCTAACACTGTGAACCCATATACATGGGAAATTGACCATAAAGTTGGATGGTAAAGTAGAGCCTTAGATAGCACACCGTGATTTTTCTTAAATGGAGACCACATAAAAAGCATTGTTAAAAGGATTATCCAAATACTGGATATCAGAAGGCATGGAATCTGACTGCAATGTAACAGTATTTCTAAAGAAAGACACAAAATCCAGGTTAAAAGATATATTTTAGCTTTCAATTCAGATCAATAAGGTTATAATTATGATAACATATTTCTAGTTCCACTTCTGTCCTGGATCCAATCTTGACTGCTTAAAGTTACAGAATGTTTTAGAATATCAAAAAGGCATTTAAACTGCTGGCAGAAATCATACAAAAATTTTGCTACGAAGAATATTCAAAAATGGCAGACAAGTGAAGTTGATCGGAAAGACACTGGCACATAAATAAAATAAAGAATCAAGCAGAGAAGAGAAAGTGTTGCATGAGTGTGAAACTAAGTCAAGTGTAGAGTTAAATGCTAACGGAATCCTAACAACAAAAGCAATGGCATAGTAAATTAAACCGTGCTTTCAAGACCTATAAAATCTCCCAACAAAAGCATTCATTGACAATCAATCGATCATCCATTAAGCAGAGGAAATCTAATTGCCTAGCTAAATATCTAGAATAAGTTCTCGCACTAGGAAAAGTGCCAGAGGTGATGGTAACAACATAAAGGACACAAGAATAGGGGACAAGACAGGGTGAGACAAATACCAAAATGTTGATGCTGCCCTGTGTTTTACAGGGGCCATTCACTTCATTTTAGTGAAATCGCAATAAAAGATGAAACTCCATGAATAATTATAGTTAGCTTGAAAATGTCCTCTTTGTTTGTAGTACTAGATAAATTACAAAACAAGCAATGCTAATGCTCAAAGTAATGCCAACATCACATATTTAACAAATTAGCAAGTTCAAGATGGGTTTCCAGATCAAACCTTAGTCAAGGCACATAACTTGGCATCGTTCCTATCGGAGTGTTCTCGTCGGCCAGATACACTAAAAGGACGAAAATCTGGACCATTGATTTCATGGTTGGAATCAATTATTTCATAAGGCGAATCCATATTACTGTAGTACAGAAGATCGTTTAGCTCGGATTCCTGCATACAGCTCTCTGATCCAATCCCGATATCTGCATAGGCAAAATCATTGAACTTTTCCAACCCATTGGAAACTTTGAGGGATATTTTCTCCTCACCAATTTCACTGTCCCTGAGAAACCCTGCCTCTGTCCTGCTAGGTGGAACTTGGACGAGCACAGGTTTGCTTTCAACCGCTTTCAATGGAACCCTAGCCTCGTCCATTTTTAGACCAGCCGATTCCAATGAAACCCTAACCTCACCGTGCGCAGAAGAGTCTGAACTACGACCGACAGACGGCGATGAAGATCTTCTCAGTCTGACATTAGACGGGAGTCGAGCTTTTGACGTCGGTCTAGAAGGCAAAGCTGGAGGAACATCCTTAGGCTTGTCTTCTTGCTTCTTCAAAGACTCTAGCATTTGTTCCATTGTGCTACGAGTAGCCGAGGCCGCCATGCTTGCAGAGAGCATTTTTCCTCCAAATTTATATAAAGCCTCGGAAAATAAATCCTCCGAGCTATGTACTAAATCCTTACAAGCTCTACAGGGCCTCTAACCTTGAAATTGCCTTGCAGAAAAACTTTGCAGGCTTTGCAAAATAAATACTCTCAGCTAAATCTTACACCCTGAGAAAATCTAAGATGCTCTAAGTCTTCAAAATTCATTAATACTTGCAGTGCTCAAAATTTAACCTTCAAACCTTTGAAAATGAACTCTCCAGCCTAAACAACAAAGCTCGAAGATGCCTGTAACGTAACTCTTAAATACTTACAAATACTTGCAAATATCACTTTTCTTCAAAAACAAAATCACTTTTCTTAAAAACTACAATGCACACCGTAAATATAGTCGTCCCTCCTAAAGCAGACATACACTTTAGACATTCCTCGCGAATCGCTCATTTTCCTCTTGACAAATCCAGCTAAACCTTCACAGATTTCAAGCATTGTGTAGCACGCCTCAGAAAGCTTTTCGAGCCCAAGATCGAAGCTCTAAACCGACAATTTAACACCACTTGCAACCGATTTTACTGCAATCTTCTCGATATTTTTAGGCGCTGCATTCAGAACATCATACAAATCGCCTCTTTTTGAAAAAAGCATCTTACACGCGCTTTAAACCCTCAACCGATGACAAAACTGAAAAACACTCTTCAGAGTATCAATTTGCGTAGAAAAAAAGTAAATCCGGGGTCAAAGTTTATCTCCAGACCTCGATTTTCGGCGCAGAAAGTGCAGGCAATCAAAGGAATTTTGAAACGTTCATACCCAAATCGTGTGTAGCGCAAAAAATGCGAGAAATTTGTGGGCTTTGGCTCGAGAATCCCACAAAGCTGTCTAGACAACTTAGAAGCGCGCCTATCTTAGTATTTCCTCTGTTTGCTCACATGACGTCGTTGGTTTAAATTTATAATTAAAAATAAACATTATGTAATTCGTTAAAGCCACAGCCTTTCCTTACACGTTTACTGCTTTTCTCGGTGTGCTGTCAGTAAAGGTAACGGGAATATTTTAAAAATAGAAAATAATATTAATAATACGTTAGAGATAATGAACTTCGTGTTTAGGCCACACATGGCCGCCTCATCGTAGAATTCCGTTTTCGCCAGGCATAACGACACTGATTTTTTAATATAATAATAAACAATAAAAATAGATTGATGTGGTGGTCCAAAACATGGAAGTAAAAATTTTCACACCAATTTTTTTAAAAAAATAATAAATTAGAAAAATAGATTGATGTGGTGGTCCAAAACATGGAAGTAAAAATTTTTACACCATATTTTTTTATGTTTTTTAAAGTATTAGTCAATGGTGAAATATAATGAATGAACGAAAGATTTTAATGACGTCCACGAGACCAAACAGTCTAAGGGATCAAGAAAGACATTTTCAAGTTCCTTTCCATGTCAGATCTTTTGCTATGAATCTTCATCAATAAACCAACCGTATTGTGAAGCCTTGCCTCCTCAAATAGCTCACTTAGGTTGCCCACCTTCAAATTGTTTTCATATTAACTCTAAATAGAATAGAACAAAATAGAAGAGTTTTAACATCCACAAGGTCAAAGATAGTCTATGGGATAGTAGACCCTGTCATGTTATCTTTCTGAATTGCAATGCTCTATAATAAACTTTCTAATGAGCTCCCCCATTTTTCCAACCTTCTCCTCTTTCAATTCAAATGAATCCTATAAGGAAGCAACCACTAATGTATCTACATATTTGACCCGAATGTCCTTGTAGGCTTTACAGTTTAGAATAAAGTGTTTTTCTAATTCAATTACCTCAGTTGTGCAAAAGATGCAAACTCTTTCCTCCCATCCTTCTTCAGGCCTCTTCCATCTACTTGTTTCACATCAAAGATGATGTGAGATTGTTCTCAATTGTGCTATAAGAAGTTTCGCTCTCTATGAGATATTCACCCCTATGTATAATTTTTGCTAGTTGTTTCACATCGAAGACGATGTGAGATTGTTTTCAATTGTGCTATAAGAATCTTTGCTCTCCATGAGATATTAACCCCTATGTATACTTTTTGTTGATGATCGTAGGTGGGTTATACTCATCAAGGTAGTATTTCCTCTTTCTCACTGACAACTTTTCCCACATAGTCTTACAAAATTTATCCATAACAAAAGCTTTTATTTCTTTGTTATTATTGGGACACATTTAGGTGGATACATCCCATTTGTTCATCCACTTGAAGCTTTGCATCGTCCATGATTTCTTTCTCTCGCTCAAGACTTCTTTGATGTCAGCCTTAGGCCACCAATGTGCCTCGATTTTCTCAATTTTTTAAAGCTAACTCAAGAGATGCACCATGGCAATAGTCTCAATAGGAAAGATGCATATTTTAGCTAGAAGAATCTCATATGGCACTGAAGCTTTGAGTTTGAATTTGCTTATGATCACGCATTTTTTAATCTTCTCTATTTGCTTCCATTTTACCTATAAAGTATTGCTAGCCCATAGTTCACATGGATGACTAATAGCCCAAAAAGAATCCACATCATTTTCTAGTCCCATAACTCTACCTCCCTACTTCTATTTTGCAATGTGTAAAGCACTCCACACCCTGTTCTTTTCCTTCTGCAAGTATGTCAACTAAGCTTGTTGTTGAAGTTAATCCCAAGATACTTGTACTCTATTACTACCTCTAAAATATTCCCTTCAAAGTAAAAGTTGATCTGCATTTTCTTCTTCTTATTGGAGAAGATCATGATCTTAGTCTTGCTAGTGTTGACTTACATACCTACATCCTTACAAAAGTGCTCTAAGGCATTTAAGTGTTCTTGCAGCCCTTAAGCAGATATAGTGATCAAGTCGTTGACATACAAGAGAAGCCTCGTAACATACTCTCCCAAAAGAAAATCGTCCCCTCCTTGCAAATTTAACCATTCTTCTAGTTTCCCAATATATAAGCCAAAAAGGGTAGGAGAGAGAGGACATCCTTGCTTGACCCCTGTGTCACTTCCAAAACTTTCTAAAAGCTCCACTTGAGTTCTAATTTTCACTTGAACTTCCTCATACAACATATGAACATCCCCTCTAAAATTCTTTGGAATACTGAGATCCTTCATTCTACGCCATAGTTTACTCTTGGGAACCATGTCGAAAGCTTTCTTGAAATCAACAAAACAACAATATGCTTCCTCTTTACCATTCCACACTTTTTCAATGATATGCCTCAAAGTGATGCCATGATCTAAAGTTGATTGTTTTGGTCTAAAACCTGCTTGTCCTTTTTCTCTTTTATCTTTTTCTTCTACCCACTTGTTGATCCTATGCTCTACCATGCTTCTGAAAAGCTTTTGCAAACAACGAATTGATTATGATGGTATGTTAATTAGATGGATTATTTACATCAATGTTCTTAAAAAGAGGTATCGCTCGACTACCTGTCCAATCACTTCGAAACCCATGTTGAATGATGTTATTAAAAATTTTCTTTATATGAGGAGTGAGTATATTCTTTCCCCATTTTAAATATTTTGTATGTAACTCAACCATGTCTAAAGCCTTCCCTAAGTTCAGATTCTTGATACCTTCCTTGACCTCTTGGAAAGTAAATAATTATGTTGTCGTGTTGATTGTGGTGAGTGCCTCTGCTTGTGGTTCATATTCATATAGTTGCTTTGCAAATGTGAGCCATTAAGTAGCTGTGATGTTTTTCTATATATGTTGTTTTCTTTGTTGAAGTTCCTTCCAAAAAAGTCTTGGGTTATTCTTTCCTGAATAAATAAAATAAGCATCAATGAAGGTTGCAAAGAATTTAAGGTAAAAAAAATAACTAAATAAGTATAGATATATTGTAGGAAAAGATATTAATCTAAGTAGAAGAATGTTTGTATAGAAATATAGAATTAGAATATTGGTAAGGGTGATGGTATATTTTTTTATTACGTCACTTGCCAAGTTTCAAATTTCCTGGAGGTGCAATAAATAAGGGATGAGACCTAGATCATGTCAAATGTTGGCACTATTTTTATGTGTCATTGTGATATGCATATGTGTCCATGTGACTTGTATGAACCTTAGTCTATATGTGTGTATGTTTCAATTCTCGAGTCAAATAATGTTCATTATTCTTCATGGTTCAGGTTTCATTTCGGGAATAAGCCTTTTATAGTTTAAATTGACTTGTATGTTTTCTCCTTGTATGCATACCCCTATTTAAAGTGTTCCTTGATGTTTATATATATATATATATATATATATATATATATATATATATATATATATATATATATATATATATATATATATATATATATTGGCATGGTTGTGCAGTATACTTTGGCAATTTGTAACATGTCACGTGTTATCCTACTGACGTCAACATTAGTGGGCCTTGACACTTATTTGTCATGGGCACATGGTCTCTCATGTTGCTCATGTGGATTCATTACCGATTCTTTACTCGCCACACACACACACACACACACACACACACACACACACACACATATATATATATATTGGCATGGTTGTGCAGTATACTTTGGCAATTTGTAACATGTCACGTGTTATCCTACTGACGTCAACATTAGTGGGCCTTGACACTTATTTGTCATGGGCACATGGTCTCTCATGTTGCTCATGTGGATTCATTACCAATTCTTTACTCGCCACATGTCGCCTTTGGTGGTGGCAAGCCCAAACATTTATCGTGTTGTCTTGTGCTACATGGGGGTAACATATTAGTGTGTGCCATGTGGCACCTATATGGCATGTTGGTGGGCCCTAGTGTTTTATGTGCAAAGCGAAGACTTTTCAAGGTGGCTTACATATCCTATGTACAACATAGCTTTCCATTATTGACAATGGCTAATTATGGTGTGGTGGTTAAACTCTTTAAGCAAGAACTTTCCTTTGAGCATTATGCACTAGCTTTCAATTTAAAGGCCTCTCATCATTGATCATGGATCTTCTCCCAAGATTAAGCATGTTAACAACCATGCTCATTGTCAACACACTGTGCTTGCCATTTTTGAGGTCTCTACCTACAGACATGGAAGGACCACTATAATGTTGGTACATATAGGTAGCTACATGTGGTTGTGACATAAATGGTGCCCTATAAATGCTCCCACACCTTTGATGATCCCTTGTGTAGATTCTTGATCCCTATGCATACAATTTGTGTCATTCCTTAGACTCCATTTTTAGGGTTTTTATTGCATATGTAGAAAGTGAAATGAATTTAATGGTTGCGGGTGCTTTCCTCTTGTCCTTGGCAGTGTATTTGAACTTGTCAGTGGCCTATAGGACCACAATTAATGATGTGGGTACCATGGATTTGTATGTAGAGTCAGAATAGGGGATTTTAAATTATGTGGGTGAGACTACAAAAGTGTTCATCAGTGGTCAAGGTTGTTCTATGCAATTAGTCATGGTAGTTTAATCTCAATTTCTTCATGTGAAGTAGGTGTTGCAAGTTGAGGGAAGGTGTCCAATTGTAGAAGTCTATTCACAACACAAGTGTCTTCATGTTTGTCTAGATGTATTTAGGGGATTGGTATTCCATGCTTGTCCCTAAGAACACACTTGTTGGTCTAATATTGTAATAGTTAGTTAGTCTATACAAAAACTAGTAAAACTATATCAAAGTACATTTGGTACAACTCTTTCTAATGAAATATATGGGTTCACTTTTTACATTCATAAATGGTTAAAGTAGACTATGTTGTGTATGCTCCCTGAACTTATATAAAGAAATGTGTTTTTTTTACCATAAAGCCTAGCTTATGATTTATGAATACATTTCTAGTTCCTATGTTTTATCTTGCACATGTGCTCATATGTCAAATACGCAACTTGACTCAATTGTTCAAATGAACAAGGAACTAGCTTGCTACTCTTTGTCCTACCAACATTGCTTTCAATCATTCAAAAACATCTTTTATTTATGTCCGGTGTTATTTTTAGCCCTACCTCTATGTATATTCTAGATTTATGACTTTTTTGTTAAATCTTAAGCAAGTACATAGTTGAACTATGTATTCGAAGGGTTATGCATATAGGAGCTATGCTCACATTTGCAACCTATTGTAATAACTCATGGCAAATCATATGAGAGTCATGTTATAAACATGTAGAGGGTTGTACGTGTGTGGTTTTAGATTCTATATGCAGTATGCTATATTAAAGGGATTCGCCTGACGTAATATAAATTTGTTTCACATCTTTGGTACATATGTTATATGTCCTTCAATTTGCACTATATTAAAGGTCAATAAGGTCTTGTGCTTGCAACTAGTGTAGTGTTGGTCCACTATCACTCTAAGTATGGTTCTAAGGGTCTTATCTAGTTCTGTATTTTTCTTTAATTGTCATGTTCAATGGCCTCTAAGGACTACCCTCGGGTTAAGCAAATCCCAAAGAAGAACAAGGATTTACCCCCTTATCAATTAGCCCAAAGTTGTCCATTATTTGAAGATGGTTTTTGCCTATTTTCTCTTGTAGTCTTGCTCCCCTTGAATGAGCATTGAGTGTGGAGTCTAGGGTAATGGAGTTGTAGTTTTGAGAGCCAACACCCTAGGCAAATTTGGCAAATTGGATACCCCTCAATCCTTGGCTCTAAGGTATAAGAAGTTGACTATTTGTGCAACTTAGACATGTGCTTCCAATATCAATAGGTTGCAAATTGGACCTAAGATTATTATAGAACTTCTCAACCAAACAAAAAAATCAATAGAGAAAATACACATAACACAAGATTTAATGCGGTAAACCCTTAAAGGGAAAAAACCCACCAGCAAATAGCACCACTCTTCTTGTATTCATGGTAACAAACTTATAATATGATAAAAAAAATTCATGTACCATCAAAGATATCTACAACTCAATTTCTAACATAATTTTAGTAGCATATACCCATATGAAAGCAACAACCTATTTCATTCCATCCCAAGCACTCTATATATAGACAATGGTCAACCAAAAACTTGCCTACTAAGTTTCCTAATTAATGTACCCAAATGGGATTTTCCACAATTGGTGCCAAAGATTGACTCTATATCTCAAAATGATCTTTAATCATTTATTATACTTAGGATGACATGTCTTCATGTGATCCACGTATATACATTAAATGTGTTGTTCAAACGTTACATAAACAAATCCCTAGGAAAATATTGAGCAACCTAAAGTGTGGCATCCCACCCCAAGATGGACTGCAACTTTTACAAAGTATTTAACATTTATGCAAGGTGTGCAACACCTTTCCCAGTATTCTCCCACTTGTTGTGTACATTACATAGAAGGTCAAACATAGACAAAATGAACTAACCACTAAGGGGAGACATCCAAATAGTAGTCCCACACCACAAGAATTTATCTATGTTTACTAGCTTCGTTCAAGAATCTACAACAATCTCCAAAGAGTTCACCTTCTCGATCAATGCCATCTTCTAGTATACCTCATCACAAACAAAATGATATTGCACATTGGCATGCTTTATCTACACATGAAAAGTCAAGTTATTGGCCAAACTACTACCACTTTGACTATCACACTCAAGTTGCACTAACTCCTGTCTTAGGCTAACATCTGAACATAATCTTTGAAGTCACATTGTCTATTTACAAGCATGGGTAGCTACCATGTAATCAACTTATATAGTTGAAAGAGAAACCACAACACATCTCTTGCTCATCCAACTTATCACAACATCAAATAGGTCAAACACATAACCACTAATAGATCTTCTAATATTAGCATCACTTGCCCAGTTTACATTAACAAAGTCCCAAGTATCTATTATTTTTTTCAAATTAGGTCCACCCTAGTAGAAAATAGAATATTCTAAAGTTTCATGAAGATATATAAAGACCCTCTTAATCACAATCTAGTGCTCTTTGCCCAAATGGGACATATATCTATTTAGGACTCCAACTACTCAGGTAATGTCTAGTCTAGTGCAAACCATAGCATACATCAAGCTACCAATAGCACTTTCATGACCCATGTCCTCTATCCCATCAAGTGTCTTGGGACACTATTCCACTAATAACTTTGTTCTTGTAGGGATAGGAACATTCACTAGCTTACAATCCTACATGTTGAATCTCTACAACACAAAATCAACAAACTTCCTTTGACTTAACCAAAACAAAATATTTTATCCATCTCTTTTAATTTCCATGCTTAGGATAAACTTGATAACTCTTAAATCCTTCATATAAAATTAAAGCAAAAGTTGATATTTAAACACTTTTACAATATCCTTATTGTTTATACTAAGAAGCATGTCATCAACATAAAGAACAATAACAATGAATTTAAATTCCACTTTCTTAAAATAAACACAATAATCAAACTTTACTCTTACAATTCCCAACTTCAAAACATAGTATCAAACTTTCGATACCACATTCTTGAAAATTGTTTCAAACCATAAAGAAACTTCTTTAACCTACAAACTAGATTTTCTTTGCCTTTTTCTACAAAGTTCCTGGGTTGTGTCATGTAGATGCCCCTCTCCAAATCATCATGTAAAATTAATATCTTAACATCCATTTTCTCAATCTTTGGGTTATATGCAACAACATCAAATATCAAAAACCTAAAGGAAGTTAATTTAATGAAATAAGAGAAAATCTCACCAAAATCTATTCCCTAAATTTGAGAATAACCCTTAGCCACCAAGCATGCCTTGTATTTTTCAATCTTGCCTTCATAACTAAACTTCTTCGTCAAGACCCATTTACAACCAACAACTTTCCTTCCTTCAAGAAACTATATTAATCCACAAGTCGTATTCCTCTCCAATGTGACCATATCTTCATTCATGGCCTCTTTTATGTAATTTGTTCTCCTTTGATTCTTATGCTTCTTTCATAGATCTAGGCTCATTGTCAATAACAAATGATGCAAAAATACAAAAAAAAATAGGTTCACTATACCTATTGAATTCTCTTCTTCATTGAGTGGACCTTCTTACAAATGGAGCAACATGTTCTTCTCAAAATCCTCTTCAAGATCACCCTCCTCATTTGGTTTAATGTCATGCCCATTCTCATGTGCTAGTTTCTCAAACTACACCACATTTCTATCTTCATCTCTAGGTTGTTTAGTAGAAGACTTGATCTCTTTTAAGATCACATCATGAATATATATTATCTTTCTCGTCTTTATATTTCAAAGCTTATACCCTTTCACACCATTAGTTAACTGATGAAGATACATTTCTCTACTTTGGAGTCCAACTTAGATGTCTTCTCCTTGTGCATGTATAGAAATGCATCACAACCAAAAACTCTAAGATGCATAAGAGAGGGATTCTTACCCATCCAAACCTCTTACAAGGTTTAATCAACAAGTACTGATGTAGGAGATTAGTTGATGAGATAACATGCAATATTGATTGCTTCTGCCCAAAACTATTTATTTAAATCAGCCCCACTAAGCATACTCCTAGATTTTTCCTTCAGTTTCCTATTCACCCTGTATGTAACTCTATTTTCTTGAGGGGTGTGTCGAGTTATTTTTTGTCTAGCTATATCACTATTCTTACAAAAGTTCTCAAACTCTATAAAGCAAAAATTTCCACCATTCTCTACTCTCAAAACCTTGATCTTTTTCCAAGTCTAATTCTCCATAAGAGCCTTAAACTCTTTGAATTTACTAAAGACCTCGTACTTATATTTTAGAAAGAACACCCATGTTTTAAAAGAGAACTCGTTAATAAATGATACACAATACAAGGATTTTCCTAATGATAGTACATTCACAAGTCCAAAAACATCACTATGAACCAACTCCAAAATCCCACCTAATCTAGTAGATCTCAGATTGAACTTAATGTAATTTTGTTTCCCATTTATACAATGTTGAAAAAAATCAAAATTTAAATAATAGCCTTCAAGTCCCTCAATTATTTCCTTGGATTTCAAGGCCCTAAGACCTTTTTTACCAATGTGTGATATTATTTCATGCAATAAATTTGAAGGTGTCATAGTAGAAACAACTTCAAAATTCTCTTTGGTGAATTTTTTTTTGAAATTTTCCCAAGTCTAGACATTTGAGGTATCTCTTAAAAGATATCTTGAAAATTTTCCTTGCTATCATCTTGACCTAGGAAATAACTTGAACTTTCAATTTATCAACTTCAAGTATTTTTAGGGTGATACCTACGTGTCTCCTTCACCCAAAACATTTAGGTGTTGCCTAGGTAATAGTTTGGGGTCTCCCAAATCCTTGAAGTTTTGTCTAGGTGACACCATGGGGTCTCTTAAGTTTAGAAGGTGTCACTACAACTTCAAAAGCCATAACTTCTTTACATGGACTCGAAATGAGCTATTATTTTTTTTAATTATAATTTTTTGAGAGAAATCCAGATCTGAAATCAATTTTCCTCTACCAAGTGTTGATTTAAAATTACCTTAACTTTTTCCTTTAGAAGGATTTCCCCAGAGATTTCTTGCCTCTTCTTCTCTACTAAGGTTCACTCAATTAATAACTTGTCATGCCTTGACCTTCTTTCATAGGTATCACTTTGGCAATAGTTTTGAGAATTTGGTAAAATAGGTGAAGAATTACACACAGTACTGACATCAAGTTTAAATAGAGTTCTAACTCAAACTCCCTTTTTCAAAACCAAATTTCCTCTAACCATTATGCTACCTTCTTTATAAAAGACAACGTACACTCCTAGATCATTGAACTTACTCGCAAATAACAGGTTTCTCGTCAAGCCTATAATATGTAAAACATTAGAGATAGTTTTAACTCTTCCATCTCTAAACATGAGATTGATTGACCCCTAGCCAACAATTTTGTGAAATGTATAATCACCCAAGAAGACTTTTCTGCCATCATGGTTTCCAAACATAAAAACCACTCCCTGTTTGGAGTCATGTGGATCTCAATAATTAATAAACCATGCACATCACTTGCATGCATAACAAAAGATACAAGAAACACATCTCCAAATTCTTCTTTAGAGGTTTTTGGTTCAAAATCAACATTAACTTCATTTTTAGCCTTCTTCACATTGCAATTTTTCTTAACATGGCTAGTTTTGCCACAATTTTTGCATTTTGCCTTTGACTTGTACTTGGAGACTTAGATCTACCCTAGACTTAGATATCCTTTATCCCTTCTCATTCCCCTTTTCCTACACACCACCTCTAACAATTAGAGCATCTTTGTTAGACTCTATGGATCTTCACCTCATTTCTTTAGACATCAAGACCCCAACCACACCATCAAGTTTCAATTGAGATGTGAAGCTATTGATTTACATCAACAGGTTATACCATTAATTTGAGAAGGAACAAAGAAAAGTGATGTGTTGATCTTCCTCATTCAAATTGACATCAACTATCTTATAGTGGTGTCAAACTCATTCTTGAGTTATTAGCATCTAAATCTCATCAACCATTTTCAAAGAATACAATTTTTTCTAGGGAAAAGTTTATTTACCAAAGACTTAGTTTGATACAAAGCCCTTAACTTATCCCATATTCTTTTAGTTGTATTCTCTCTATAAACATTTGAAAGTAGTGGATCTGAAAGACAAACAAATTGTAGATCTAGCCTCTCTATCTAACTTTTCCCACTCACCTAGACTTATACCTTGAGGAATATAACCTTATGTTGTTTCAGTTGCAATCTATTGATCATGCTCTACCAATAAACCTTCAACTTTGAGTATTCACAATGTAGAATTTTTTTGATTAAATTTTTTGATCTTCATTTTTCCAAAACTACTTGCCATTTATCCAAACCCTAAAAAAGTTTCACCCTATACAAAATACTCCCATTGAAACCTAGATTAATATAGAGTTGAAAATACCCTTCTTCCCATGGATCAACCAAGCTAACAAACTAGCTATGATACCAAATGTTAGAAAGATATCGATTTAAATAGAAGATTCTTTGCATAGAAACATAAAATCAAATCATTTCAGTGGAGAAAATACACACAATACAAGATTTAATGTTGGAAACCCTTAAAGAGAATAAACCCACCAATAAATAGAACCACATTTCTTGTACAATAACAAACTTACAATACAACAGAGAATTCTTTTGTGATATCAAAGAGATACGCAACTTAGTTCCTAGAGTAATTTGATAGAGTGCACCCATCTAAAAGCAACAACCTATTTAATTCCATCCCAAGCACCCTATAAATAGAGACAAGGGTCAACCAAAAAACTTGCTTACTAACTTTTCTAATTAATGCACCCAAGTGAGATTTCCCATAGTTGGTGCCCAAGATTGACTCTAGATCTCGAAACGACCCTTAATTAATTATTGTACTCAAGATGGCATGCCTTTATGTGACATGCTTACATACATTAAGTACATTTACCAAATGTCACAACAAAAATCCCCAAGAATAATTGAGAAACCCAAAGTGTGGCGTCCCACTCGAAGGTGGACGACAACTTTTATGAAATATTTAACATTTTATGCAAGGTGTACAACACCTTTCCCAACACATAGAAAATATCATTACAAAGGATATAATGATATCATGTACAACAAGTTGTTAATAAAAACTATACAAACTACATATTTATATTGTAGTGTACATAACTCTTTTATTTACAATAGATTAATTGACTTAGAGATGATTGATTTACAATTTGATTTGTTCCAACTGGTTGATGATCTCTTTGTCTGTTTGTAGCATTACCTGTAATAAAAAATATAGTGACACAAATTGAAAAAAATGTTGAAGAGTATAGCCTTGTAATTACATTTTCCAAGTGAATATAAGAATTAACAAACATAATTGATCATTTGATTCTCCATAAATGCAAAAGGACATGTCTAACTTAATCAAAAACCACATTATTTTTTAGACCCATTACAAATAAGGATTCTTTCTAGCTCAAATGATAACCATTGTTTTTTTAGTAAAACCCCATAACAAGTGTTTCATAGTTTCATCAAATTGACAAAAGGGGCATTTACCTATTTGAACATGTACACATTTTAGTCTATCACCAACAAGTAATTTGTAGTGTAGGATTTTCCAAGCAAGCATTTGATCATCTGTATCCACTTTGGGTTTCCAAATTCATGCAACTCAAATTGACCCAGTACTCAAGGACTCTCTTCCAGACATATATTATTTAATCTTAATATTATGGATTGTAATGATAATAAATATTTCTACAAGTGGTGTCATGATTGTTGAATGCTTATATGATATGGTGATTAGGGTTCATTAATACTATCATTTTTTGCTATTGTGTCGTCACTCATAATAGTCCATTTGGTATCTCAACCTTTGCAATTTAAGACAGATGGAGCCTCACATCCACTTGACTTGGGAGTTTTGACAAATGGACTTTTTTGGGGATATGATAGATGTGAGGATGAATAATGTATTTTTATTCCAAGACAGAGATATCTATGATGCTTGCCAAAATTTTGGGTTGATTTTTTTTTACGGGGCATGATACCACTATGTGAATTATGATATTTCATTAATGTTTGTCTCCAACATCTATGAAATCATAATGGACAAAGTAATGGAGGACTTTGGGGTGGTATTACGCATGGGAGAAGCACCATGGAGATTTAGATTTTGTAGTTGATGATGCAATGCATATTTATGGGGTTTCTCTACCCATAACTAGAAAGAAATTTTGTGGTTTGTCTTCCATTAGCACTATGGGGGAGGTGGAGGAGCATCTATGAGATTTGATTTGGTAGATGGTAATCATACAAGGGTTCCTATAGAGTAATGATGGTCTATATGCCCCAAAAATAGATACAATGGAGATGTGTGTCCCTAAAAGAAGTCCCCAAATTTGGAGCACTTCAACATGGCAAGGGCAAAGAAGGTTGTTAAATTCTTGCCGCAACATGTTGGTCTAGTCAGATGGCTCATTTGACTCCAAGGCAATCAAACTTGATGTATAGCAACATGCTATATAATATATAGATAATGTATAGAAAAACTATCAATGGACATAGTGTTGATACTACATAGTAGACTTGGCCTACTCTCTTTGCTTTTTTTAATATTCTTAGGATGTATGTTGAGAAGAAGATATACTCTCCTATTAATAGGGCAATGACAAAATATAAAAACTCTTTTTGGAATATATATATATATATATATATATATATATATATATATATATATATATATATATATATATATATATATATATATATATATATATATATATATATATATATATATATGGGAGAGGGCCCTTACCCCTCACTCGATTGATTAAATAAAATGGAAATAAATATTTTTAATGTCCTAGAAGGTTAAATTTTGGCTTAAAGGATTCTCACAAGTAAAATGTAAAGTGAGACATAAGGAGTAACAACATAAGAAGAAACAAAATTTAAAGTCTTGAGTACAAGATGTAAAATAAAAGGTAAGATTATATTATATCTTACAACGCTTCACAATTTTATCTTAGAAGCAATGTGTTGATAAAATTTTCTCTTCCCACTTGACTTTGGAGTATAATGGAAAAAAGAAGTGATCATTCTGATGGGTGAAAAGACTAAAGTAGAAAGAATTGATCATTCTAGAGGATGAAAAGCTTAAAGAGGAAAGAAGTGATCATGTTAGAGGGTGAAAAGCTTGAAGGAGTAAATTTATTCACTA
Source organism: Cunninghamia lanceolata (assembly GCA_027924645.1). Taxonomy (NCBI): domain Eukaryota; kingdom Viridiplantae; phylum Streptophyta; class Pinopsida; order Cupressales; family Cupressaceae; genus Cunninghamia; species Cunninghamia lanceolata. The sequence goes on along the minus strand of BSBN01001182.1, from coordinate 2,727,226 downwards.
TTCCTTCCCCTTACTAACAATTGCTTAAAAAGTGTTTGTGTTAAGTGGGTCCCTTTACCTTCTAATTATTACCAACATAAATGAGGAAAAATGTCATTAGTGTAATGACTACTCATTGACATCATATTATGGGTGACCAGAAACAACATGAGTTTCACCTACTTAGCATTAATACGAGTGGGTTATGATTGGGTTAATTGTACATTGGTAAGAATGTGATATAAGACTGTCTTATAAGGCATTATATGCTCTAAAATATTTGCTAATGGAAAAAGGTCTAAATGTTAAAAATCATAAAGCCTTTATGAAAGGAAGCTAGGTGTGTAGAAATCACTTCCTACACTAATCTAATGAGGAGAGATGAGTGCAAATTCATTTTAATCTTTACATTTATAGAATGCTAAACACAACAATGGAGATATTGCAACAATACACAACACAAGAATGAGAGAAAGAGAGAGAGAGGATATAACATGGGGAAAAACCCTTATCGGGTGAAAAACCCCACACTCCAAAACCTGCACAATGTATCATCAAAATTGAAATGGTTTACAATACACTTGCAATGCAAGCTCTCAGGAGTCTTCGACACTCGTATCTGGAGACAAACCAGTAGCATAATAGTACCTTTCAATCACATAATACATCTCCTCTCAAAGCATCTGCTTAAATAGAAGTTCACAAGGCAAAACTGAACCTTTCTTGAGATCTGGGCGTCCAACTTGGCCTCATGGACCAAAACCCACACCTAGGGACACTTGTCCAACACTGCAACATGATCCTGACACTTGTCATATCACCCCATCCCAATATGGTTGTCTATTCCCAAGTTGGGCAATGGCAGATGCTCTTACAACTCTTACGCTTATCATAGAATCCGTCATAATTGTCATATCTTATAGCTGTAAGAGAATTTGTCATACATAGGCTAAAAATAGAATATTCTCTTACAACATGTCATAACCCTCCTTGGGGCACCCAAAGATGCCTTCTTCCAAGATGCCTTGCGACACATGTCTTCATCTGTCATAGAATCTTCTTTTTATGACTCTTACGCGTCATAGATTATGTCATAGGAATCTGTCATAACCATTTCAGTCAAGATTCACTTACACACTAGTCAAGATGCTGACACATGGCAGAAAACCTCTACCACACAAAGGGGACGCCTATCTCCACATGGAGTGAGTTGACCATCCTAGTCACCTTACAAGTGGAGTGACAACTCATTGTGCCACTTCACACTAAGTGACAAAATAGGATGTGCAACAAAATTACAACATAGGCTAAATAAATAATTACATTACAAAAAATAAATGCAAGGAATTACCAAGGTTGAGACACCTTAATTCCCAACATTCTCCCACTTGTTGAACACCTTGTAAGAGCTAATGGAAATAACAAGATTTAACTGCTATAGGCCGAGAGGCCCATAGACTCTGAACACCATCTGAACTTCTCTGTGCCCACTAGTTTCATCAATGCATCTACAACATTCTTCAAAGTGTCTACCTTCTCCAAATTCACCTTCCCATCCTCTACCATGTCTCGCACGAAGTGAAATTGTACATCAATATGCTTTGTTCTGGCATGGAAAGTTGGATTCTTGGCTAGGCAAATCACACTCTAACTATCACAACAAATCGTAATCTGTCCCACATCAACACCAATATCTAAACACAATCTCTTAAGCCAAATGGCTTCCTTGCAAGCATGAGTTGCTGCCATATACTCAGCTTCTGTCGTGGATAAAGCGACCACAGGTTGCCGCTTACTCATCCAACTAATTGCACCATCGAACATAGTAAACACGTAAGCACTTGTGGATCTCCTGCTGTCAATGTCACACACCCAATCAGAATCCATGAATACAAATAGAATGCAGAGGTCCTGTAGGATTACCATGATAGCATATGGAATACTTAGAAGTACCCCTCAAATATCTGAACACTCGCTTAACTGCATCCCAATGTACCCATCCAAGATTAGCCATAATCGACTAATCACTCCCACTACTTGGGCAATGTCTAGTCTTATGCAGACCATAGCATACATCAAACTGCTAACAACACTAGCATAAGGTACTTTGCTCATGTCCTCCACCTCACTAGGAGATTTTGGACAATCACTAACAGACAACTTTGTCCCCAATGAAATAGGAACACACAATGGTCTACAATCTGCCATGCTGAACCTATCCAACACGGTCTTCACATACTTACTCTGGCTTAAACAAAGTTTTCTGTTAGCTTTGTCTCTTATGATTTCCATTCCCAGAATGTACCTGGCTGCCCCTAGATTTTTCATCTTAAATTGTGCTGACAACTGAGACTTCAAATCAGAAATCATATTCTTACCATTCCTAATTAACAGCATATCGTCAACATACAATGCAATAATGAGAATGCGATCATTGTCAAACTTGTAATAAACACAATGATTTGATTTTCATCTTAGAAATCTAATCAACAACACAAAGGCATCAAATTTCATATACCACATCCTAGGAGACTGCTTCAAACCATACAAAGACTTCTTCAACTTGCAAACCAATTTTTCTTTACCTTTCTCTATGTAATGCTCTGGCTGTGACATGTAAATCTCTTCCTCCAAATCACCATGAAGGAAAGTTGTCTTCACATCCATCTGCTCCACCTCTAAGTCGTAAGCAGCTGCAAGAGATAACAAGAACCGAATGGATTTCAACTTTGCAACGGGAGAGAAAATTTCACCATAATCAATTCCCTCCACTTGTGAGTACCCCTTCACAACCAATCTAGCCTTGTACTTTTCAACACTGCCATCTGCACCAAATTTCTTCTTGAACACCCATTTGTATCCAATAGGTTTCCGTCCTTCAGGAAAAGGCACCAAGTCCCGTGTTTTATTCTTCTCCAAAGAAGCCATCTCATCTTCCATGGCCTCCTTCTAGGAACCTAGATCTTTCATGCCCATAGCCTTTGTCATAGTTATAGGCTCGTCAGTGTTAGTAAGCAAGGCAAAAGCACAACTAGAATCAAGCAATGAATAACCAAACCTATCAGGTTGCTTCCTTGTTCGTGTAGACCTTCTCAATGGCTGAGGTTGAGGTTCTACTTCTTCTTCTGAGTTTTCAGAGTTGCTAGAGCTCTCCTCATCATTAGGTCTCATAGGGTTTGTCAGTTCAGTCTTCTCAGGGGTAGAAGGAAACTGTACCACATCCTCTTTCTTTTCTGTCTGTTCTGGCTGTAGAGCAACGGAAGAAGGTGTTAGCTCTCTAAAGATAACACTTCTACTATACAACACTTTTTCAACCATAGGATCCCAAAGCTTGTATCCTTTCACACCAACACCATAGCCAATAAAAATACACTTAACAGCCTTGTTCTCTAATTTAGCCTATTTCTCCCTAGGCACATGTGCATATGCCTCACAACCAAAAACATGAAGATGTCTAACTAAAGGCTTCTTACCATACCACACCTCCATAGGTGTCTCACCAACAAGAGTTGATGTAGGAGACCTGTTTACAAGGTAGCAAGTAGTGGCTACAGCTTCAGCCCAAAAATTTTATTTGAGGCTTGCTCCACTAAGCATACTCCTAGCCTTCTCCATTAGTGTCTTGTTCATCCTCTCTGCAACTCCATTTTGTTGTGGGGTGTATGGAGTTGTCTTATGTCTTTCAATCCCTTGCTCTTTACAGAACTTATCAAACTCTGCCGAACAAAACTCATCACCATTATTAGTTCTCAAACACTTAATCTTTTTACTAGTTTGATTCTCAACAAAAGCTTTAAACTCTTTGAACTAACTAAAGACTTCAGACTTGCTTATGAGAAAATAAATCCATGTCCTTCTACTGTAATCATCTATGAAAGATACAAAATATATATAGATTTGGAAAGTGAAGGAACACTAACAAGACCAAACACATCAGAATGAATAAGGTCCAACACACCAGAAGACTTGTGAGAACTAGAGTAAAACTAAACACAATTTTGCTTTCTATATATACAATGTTTGCAAAAGTCAAACTCGGGATTACAATCATTTAACCCCTCAATGAGGTTTTTATTTTTCAGGGTTCTAAGACCCTTCTCACTAATGTGGTCGAATCCCTTATGCCATAACATTGTCTTTTCAGCAGGAAGTTTAACTTCCAAAGCATGACCACCCTTGGGTACCCAAAATGCACTACCATCAAAATTTGTTACAACATATTTCTTCACTACTGGTTCAGATGGTGGGGATGAAGTGACTGCATCTCTTTTCTTCGAGTCAGAGAACTATTGCACTGTGAAGTGCATGCCTCCAGCTGAAACATAGTACCTCTCTGAGTACCCTTTGCTAGCACCATAGATCCTCTAGTCATCTTGCATCCATCCTTTGAAAAGACAACCTACACACCTGCATCATTCAACTTACTTATAGAAAGTAGGTTCCATGCCAAGCTTGAGATGTGCATGACCCCAGTGATCCCCTTCACTCATCCATCAGGGAATTGGATTGAGACTCTTCCACAACCAACAATCTTCAGATGAGAATAGTCACCCAGGTACACTCTTCCACCATCAAACTCTTCATACTTCGTGAACCAACTTCGATGCGAGGTCATGTGTAAAGATGCACCAGAATCAATCCACCACACATCATCAGATGCATGGGTGGCTAGGGCTGTGATGAAGGCATCACCATCATCTTGTGACTTGTCAAAATCTGAGTCTAGGACATTCTTTTTCTTTTTATTTTCCTCTTTGCATTCCTTTCAGAAATGCCCAGTTTTACCACAGTTCCAATAGAGAGCCTTGGACTTTCTAGGAGATTTGGATCTACTCTTTTCACCTTTCTTGTCCTTCTTCTTCCCTTTCTCTTTAGGTCTTCCACGAACCACAAGAGCTACTTTGGGCGATTCAGTTGTCTTTCTCCGCATTTCTTCAGATAAGAACGAAGACACTACCTCATTCATCCTTAAAGTAGTTGTAGTGCTTCCAATGGCCATGACAAGATGATCCCACGAATCCAACAAAGAACAAAGCAGGGTCATACACCGATCCTCCTCTTCCATTTTCACACCCATGGATGTTAACTGTGCAACAATCATGTTGAAAGCATTCATACTATTTGCAATAGATCCTCCGTCTTCCATCTTCAGAGCAAACAACTTCTTTTTCAGAAAAAAGCTTGTTCACCAAGGACTTGGCCTAATAAACATCTCCCAACTTTTTCCAAAGTTCTTTCGCGGTCTTCTCCTCATGGACATTCAATAGGACAGAGTTAGCTAGACAGAGTCTTATGAGACCCTTAGCCTTCCGATCTTGGAGGTCCCAATCAACTTGTGACATTGCCGTAGGTTTTGTGCCATCAATGGTTTCCCATAGGTCACGATCAATAAGTAAATCTTCCATCTTGAGTTTCCACAACTCAAAATTTGTGCCATTGAACTTCTCCAACTCTACTCTTCTGGATGTGCCTACCATCTCTTTCCTACAAGATACAAAATACTCTGCACAGACTCCCACTCAACCTAAGATTAGCTCAAGAAACCCCTACCTAGCAGCTAGAACCAAAACTGGCTAGGCTCTAATACCAACTGAAAGGAAGCTACGTGTGCAGAAATTACTTCTTACACTAATCTAATGAGGAGAGATGAGTGAAGATTTGTTTTAATCTTTACAATTACAGAATGTTAAACACAACAATGGAGATATTGCAGTAATACACAACACAAGAATGTAAGACAGAAGAGAGAGAGACAAGATATAACGTGGGGAAAACCCTTATTGGGTGAAAAACCCCACACTCTAAAACCTACACAATGTATTATCAAAACTAAAATGGTTTACAATACATTTGCAATGCAAGCTCTCAAGAGTCTTCGACACTCATATTTGGAGACAAACCAGTAGCATAATAGTACCTGTCAATCACATAATACATCTCCTCTCAAAGCACCTGCTTAAATAGAAGTTTACAAGGCAAAAGTGAACCTTTCTTGAGATGAGTGTCCAACTTGGCCTCATGGCCCAAAACCTATGCCCAGGGACACTTGTCCAACACTGCAGAATGATCCTGACATTTGTCATATCACCCATCCCAATATGGTCGCCTATTCCCAAGTTGGGCAATGATAGATGCTCTTACGACTCTTACAACTGTCATAGAATCTGGCATAACTGTCATATCTTACAGTTGTAAGAGAATCTGTCATACATTAGCTAAAAATAGCATATTCTCTTACATGTCATAACCCTCCTTGGGGTGCCCAAAGATGCCTTCTTCCAAGATGCCATGTGACACATGTCTTCACCTGTCATAGAATCTTCCATTTACGACTCTTACGTGTCATAGATTCTGTCAAAGGAATCTGTCATAACCGTTTCAGTTAAGATTCACTTACACACTAGTCAAGATGCCGACACATGGCAAAAAACTTCTACCACACAAAGGGGACGCCTATCTCCACATGGAGTGAGTTGACCATCCTAGTCACCTTACAAGCGGAGTGACAACTCATCGTGCCACTTCACACTAAGTGATAAAATATGATGTGCAACAAAATTACAACATAGGCTAAATAAATAAATACATTACAATAAATAAATGCAAGGAATTACCAAGGTTGAGACACCTTAATTCCCAACACTTCATCCCTTACTAACAATCGCTCAAAGGTGTTTTGAGTTATAACTGCCTCCCTTTGGCTTGTAACTACTACCTATGTAAATAAGGAAAATTGTCATTAACATAACGATCACTCATAGAGGTCAAATCTTGAAGATGACTAAAAACCACGTAGGTTGAAGGCTTTGCCTCTAACTAAATGATGAAAAATTTCAAACATATCTTAATCCTTTGCCTTGTCTTTAGCTAGACAATGGAGGAGGTCAAACACATGTTGAAGGAAAAGTGCATGTTATTTATCATCCTTTGTATTATCTATACTTAAACTATGATGAAGATTATACGTCTCTTGAAAGAAAAGTGTAAACCATCTTTGGTCCTTATAGGTCTTGAAAACATGTGTAGAGTTACACGATTCTTTAAAGAGACAAAAGAAACGTCCCCAAATCTCATGGTAAGGATGTCATATAAATGCATAATGATCATCATTCTATAAGGAACAAACTTGACAAGTATAATGCTACCATGAACATGGTGGTTTGTTTTAATTTAGCATGTTTTATTGCAAACCCTTAATAGTATTAAAGGATCCCTTAAGCTACAAGGTAACTTGAATTTAGTGTGCCATAGAGGTTATATGACTCCATCTTCAAAGTGAAGTTATGAATTCTAATAGTGCTAAAGCTTTGAGGAGAGGAGCTCTTAATGATCGAGCCTCGTGTCTCATGGATAGGCTTTATAGATCTCATCTTGAATGCCCCTTTTTACCATCTAGGATTGCCCTATTTATCACCTTGGCTATCCTAATTTATCTATCACTAAGGGAAATCCAATGCATTTATTGAATAACTATGTGGATGAAGCCTTTCTATGTCAATATTTATTAGGTCTATAAATGAGGAGGCTTTTGTACAAAGGATCTAAATTTTTGAATATGAGCACCTAAGATTACCAATCAAATAGCTCCTCATTTGTCTAAGCTTACTATATTAGTAGCCACTAAGAAAATTATTATAATAATGAGCAATGTTGTGCTAAACTTTGTAAGAATGATGGAGTATGGAACCAATCTTTTAATGTGTAGATGTTTGGATGCCATTAATATTATAACTCTTTCTGTCCAAACATGGTTTATTTTCCCAAGGCTCGGCTCCCAAACCTTATCCCATCAAAGGAGTGTGTGTGACTAGATAATGGAAGAGTTGAATTTTTGTCATATGTCATGAAATTAAAATTGAAAGCACTATTTCTTAAAGGTGGCTATTGTTTCATATCTAAATCTTCTTCTTTACTGATCTTTGGAGCTTAACTTATATAGTAACTATATAGCAAAGAAATTCATTTAAAAAAGTAATTGTTAGATTTAGTTACACATGCCAAGCATATAGTTGCTCTTATTATACAAGGGTCCAATCCAAATCAACTAGCCATTATGATGTCATTGTTTCAAGGTATTTTTATTAGTTTACTCTTAATGTTAATTAAATTAAGAATATGTTAATGTGAATTTAGTTGACTAATATTTTCAATTAGTCAGTGCAACCTCGACCATCATCAATTTGTCCACGGCCTGAACTCAAACTCATCCCTTTTGGCATTGGGTATTTGCACTTATATAATAACCTTGCAAATATTAAAATCATTCCAAAAGTAATTGTTAGATTTATTTACACATGCCAAGCATATAGTTTCTCTTATTCTATAGGGGACTAAACAAAATCAACTAGCCACTATGATGTCATCATTTCAAGGTATTTTTATTAGTTTACTCTCAATATTAATTAAATTAAGGAGAGGTTAAGGTGAATGTAGTTGACTAGTATTTTCAATTAGTCAGTGCAACCTCAACCATAATCAAATTTATCCATGGCTTGAACTTGAACTCATCCTTTTTTTATGGTGGGCCTTTGCACTGAGCGACGAGATTTGATCTCTATTGGGCTCTTCGTGAGTCAACAACTTCACTAGTATACCATCAACCAATTAATGATCATGGACTATTTAATTAGCTAGATATTTTTTCTCGATATTGAAATACTTTTAACACTCAAATTTTTGTATGACTTTTATATTAGTAAACATTTATTTATTACTTTTAACTCATGTATATTGATGACTGTAAGATAAGGCAACCCACAAAGAACATAAACACCTCTAAATGTTTATAAATATAAGGAAGAACAATTTGTAGAAAATCTGTAACTTGGAGTTTTTCACCCTCTAATGTGTGAAGGTATGCAAAGATTTACAAAAGAATGCCCATGACAAAACTAATTTGAAAGATAAATATAAATTGTTCTAATTTAACATGTTTACATACAAACTCTAAATCATGTTAGAGGAACTCTTAATCTATAGGGGAACTTGAATTTAGGGTACCTTGGGGGTTAGACGACTCCATCTGCAAAGTGAAATTATGAATTGTAATAGTGTTAAAGCTTCAAGGAGAGGGGCTATTGAGGTTCAAGCCACATGGCTCATGGATGGGCTTTGTAGATATTATCTTGGATGCCCTTATTTATCTATCCCTTGGATAAATCCAATACATTTATTGAAAAATTATGAAGACAAATAATTTTTATGTCAATATTTATTAGGTTTAGTAATAAGGAATCTTTGGCATGGAAAATTTAAATGTTGAATATGGACATCTAAAATTACCAATCAAAGAGCTTCACATTTGTCTAAGCTTGTGTATAAATCATCACTAAGAAAATTATTGCAATAACGAGTAATATTGTGTTAAACACTACAATAGATGGAATATGGACTAATCTTTTGATATGTAGATGTTTGGATGTAATTAATACTATAACTCTCTATTCAATCATGGTCTATGTTCCCATGGTAAGGCTCCAAAACCTTGTCCCCGCACAAGAGAATAGATGTGACTCAACAATGCAAGAGTTTGAATATTTGTCATATGTCGTGTAACAAAAATTGAAAACATTATTTCTCAAAGGTGGTTAGGTTGCATATCATGTAAATCTTCTGTTTTTTTTAGGATTTTGGAGCTCAAGTTGTATGGTAAAAACTAACTAGCTAATAAAATCATTCTAAAAGTAATTATTAGTTTAGTTATATATGTCATGAGTATAGTTACTTTTGTTGTACAAAGGATCAACAAAATCAACTTGCCACTATGATGTCCTTGTTTCAAGGTATTTTTAATCACTTAAATTAAGAAGAGGTCAAGGTAAACATAACTAACAAATATTTTCAATTAATTAATGCAATCTCAATCATCATCAAATCCGTCCATGGCTTAAATTCAAACTCATCATTTTTGGTGTTGGGTCTTTGCATGCAACAAGATTTAATTCATATCAAGTTTTCCACGAGCTAAGCAACTTTACTAGTATACCAACAACCACTTGATGATTATGGAATATTCATGTCCATTATTTATTATTTGTAAGTAATAAGGAGGATTTAGATTTTTTTTTTGAATATTGAAATAATTTTAAAACAATTTTTTTTAATGATTGTTTTTTATTATTTAATATTACTTTATGACTTTTATTTCATTTATATTGATGTATACAAGATAAGGCATCCCACAAAGCATATAAATACCTCCAAATATTTATAAATATAAGAAGAAAAAATATTTTGTAAAGAATTCATAGCTTGGAGTTTATAGGAAAAGTATTCTACAAGAGAACATTAGGTATGAGTTTTCCACAATCCATGAAGATAAAAATAAGAACATTTGGATTTAATCGTGTTGTTTTTTTTGCATATTCGCATTAAAACTATTTTGAAATCGTAGGTACGAGTTTTCCACAATCCATGAAGATAATAATAAGAACTTTTAGATTTAATCGTGTTTGTTTTTTGCATCAATGTTTTAGATTGACGTTCCCTGCCTTTACATCTTATTTATGGAGCCAAGTTTGCAATGCAACTCTTATTTCACTCCTAATAATAATTTTATTTATGGAGCCAAGTTTGCAATGTAACTCTTATTTCACTCCTAATAATAGATCATTGATCATTGATATCAAACGTCGATGCAAAAATTAACAGAGTTAAATCCAAAAGCTCTTATTGTTAACTATTTTGAAAGACAAATATACACTAGCACTTACACCCATAGGAGATTCAAGGAATACGCCGTTCCTATCAACTTATTCCTTGAACCTCTTATAAGTACAAGTGCTAGTTTTAAAAATTTGTTGAAAGACAATTATCATAAATTGCAAAGAACAAGACTACCAATTAAAACTAAACAAACATTACCATACAAAATATCCTTAAAAAAAAAATAACAACATACATGTACAACTAACTCCTTACAATCACTATAAGACAACCTTCTTAAAGAAACAACTTTATCCCATTTCAACTCTTACAAAGTAAAAAGAATAAAAAAAATATTGAAAAGACAACCTTCTTAGGAAGAAAACAGCTGAATTCCCAACTTGTAAGGTAAAGACATAGATTCTCGAATGACCAGCCATAAATACAATCAAAATCATTTAAAATCAATAATCATGTCAACCTTTCACACTAGGAAGGTTAAAAAAACATTTGAAAAAAAGAAAGATTTAAAAACTTTTAGGAAAATGGTTGAATTATTTCATGGCTAGTTTGCCTCTCTTTTAGGGCACAAAGGTGGGTAGATGGGATGCTTTGATAATTGCTTAGCGTGGAGGTCCAAATAACATTTTGGCCTTTTCTTTCCACTACTACTTCACTCTACTAAAGTCTTGATAGAAGTAGGGGGCATTTTGTGGATGACAGTGAAGGCGCTGGCATGTGGTGGGTCTAGGGTTCAATTCCCGAGAAGAAGTAAGTCTCTTCCAATAGAGTTTTGTTTCTGATAAATTTTAACGAACACTGGATCGATTCCTACGAAAGGATGTTGACAAGTTTCCAGCGGGGCATGGGGCCCACTCCTCGTTTGGTCACCTACTTTTTCACTTGACTTTCTTGCAAATGCCTCCAAATTAGATGCCCTACCACTAAATTATTCATTATACGTTATAGATTTATCTGGAATGCGCGCCTTTTCCTAGACATCTTTTTCAAAATAATGTAAACAATGGAGATTTAATTACGTCCGCTCCCCACACAGAACTTGATAATGTGGACATTGGGTTTACAGTGTTATTTAAATATTTTTAAATTTTTTTGTCGCGTCAAAGTTGAAGGCAATTGATAGGCAATTGATAGGCAATTTGTTTATGCAAGGCAGTTTTTCTATGATTTAAAATATATCAGCTCAAATGTTGCCACGTGGCTCTGTGCAGCGGATTAAATGTGAAGATTTGGAGAGTCGGTAGAAAATATCAGTGTCCGTTAGTTATGAATGGTGGTTCGAAAATATTGAACGTATGACCTAGATGTGACCTTGATAGTGTAACTAAATGTTTGTTTTTTTAATTAAATAATGTTGAGTTCAAAGAAATTAAGTTTCATGGAGGGAGTAGGTCTTTGCTATTTAATATAGTTGATAGTAATTAATTAAAGGCTTAATAAATATTGATTAGTTTAGTTATAATTATATGTAAGTCTATTATGGGTGCAATAAATGTATTAGTCATTTAATATAGTTGATAATAACTAATCAAAGGATTAATCAGTATTGATTAGTTTAGTTATAGTTATATGTAAGTTAGATTTATTATGGGTGCAATAAATGTATCAATCATTTAATATAGTTGATAGTAACAAATTAAAGGATTACTAATAAATATTGATTAGTTTAGTTATCGTTATATGTAAGATATAGGTATGTTAGATCTATTATGGGTCCAATAAATGTATTAGTCATTTAATATAGTTGATAGTAACTAATTAAAGGATTAATAAATATTGATTAGTTTAGTTATAGTTATATGTAAGATATAGGTATGTTAGATCTATTATGGGTCCAATAAATGTATTAGTCATTGAATATAGTTGATAGTAACTAATTAAAGGATTAATAAATATTGATTAGTTTAGTTATAGTTATATGTAAGATATAAGTATGTTAGATCTATTATGGGTGCAATAAATGTATTTAACTAAGTGTCATTTAATAGAGTTGATAGTAACTAATTAAAGGATTAATAAATATTGTTTAGTTTAGTTATAGTTAGAGTTATATATAAGATATATGTGTTAGATCTATTATGGGTGCAATAAATGTATTTAAGTAAGTGTCAAAATCAATATGTTTTGCACTTTAAGTGGTTAGTTGATATATAAATGCGATTGCATCTTCTATCTTAGATGTTGAGATGAGCAAGGTTGTAAGTTCTCCACTGTCATTTGGTATGAGCATAGATTTAGTTGTATGAAGTGTTTTAATTTTTGTTGATTTCTTTCTCACCATGTTTTTGAATACTCTAGTGAATTTGTTTTGGTTTGGAGTTGTTGTTGAACCTAGAAAAAAATGAGATGCAAATGCATGAAACAAATGCAACTATAATATGACAATAAAGCGAGAAAATTATTGTTTGATAAAAATGCATTTAAATTAGAGGAAAATAAACAAAAATGGATGTGTATGTGACAGTTTGCTCACCATGATCATAATATGTTGGTCCATCTTTGATCTCTATGGTTTACTGATTATCAATTTCTTCATTGCATATAATCCTATGTTTGACACCTTCATAGACTAAATAGTGCAAATTTTAAATGTGTATATTATAAATGTAATTCAGATTTGGACATATCTTCTCTCGAATGGGATACCTTATATATATAACAATTAAATCTAAATCTCACCAACTTACAAATATTTAATATGTGTTTTAATTGTAAGTTGGTGAGATTTAGGTTTAATTGTTAAATCTAAAAGTCTAAGTTTATATATATAAACTATGAGACATATATGTATGTGTGTGTCTCATAGTTTTTATATATATATAATCTAAGTTTCAAGTGTCATTTTTCAAAAGGTCTTGAATTTCTCTACTCATTTTTAATATAGAAAGGATTTGATATTTGTTATCGACTTATTTTTACCATATATTTTTATCTTAAAATAAATAATAAAACTTGTTTACCATCGAATGTAAGTTAATTCATTCTTAATCTAGATGTGTATTCTTTAACCTATATAATAGTCGTTAAAACAAAGAAATGTTATTGTTGCGATTCAAATTTAATATTTAATTACTATTATTAGAATAGCGATTTCTAATTGAACTTGATATTCTACTTACTATTTGTAATGCCCACAGGGATATGTGCCTTTTTCTTCATTGCCTTTGGTGTATCGATGTTGTACAATATTTTGTTGTGATATTTTGTATTGTAGATTGGCGATCACTAGTCGATACCAATGTTCGATCTGGGTTCTTGATGTGTGCATTTGAACCTATGAGACTTGTTTGTGTGTGTATTTTATTGGAGTTTCAACTTCATTATTTTCATTGAAATAATATGCTAGGAGGGTAGATTTGATTTCCTTCAATATGATTATTTTAAATGATTAATTGCATCTTGATTGTATTTCTAGAATACTTGATTTAATTGAAATGTGCACACTAGATGGTTAATATTTATTTATGTAATTTATGTTATTCGCTTTAGCTATTGTCACATATTGGATAGATGCGCGTAATGTTTGCATTGAGTGTACAAGAAATTACAAGTATTGAACACTGAGTGAAATGTGGAGAATGATGACATGGGATGCTTAGCCATCTCACTTTACACCTATGTTGTTTAAACTTGTGAAAACCTCATTCGAATCGATTGTGATTTTAGATCCCCCTTGTCATAGCCCTGTGAATATCTTTTTGGGTGTGTTAAATTTATCACTTGTGCAATTTTGCGTGTGCTTGTTATATGCAAAATGAGTTATTGTACCTTGGAAATCATTTCTTATGCTATTTATTCATAGTTTAGAGGAAAGCATTTAAATGATTGTTATATGTTTTAGAAAATATTTAAGTGTGAAAGGCATTTTATTTAAGTTGCTTGGTGATTAAAATAGATTTAATTTCTAATATTGGAAATATTATAGTTTTGGATTTATTGTTTGAGTGAAATTAGCTTTGGGAAAGTTAATTTGTTAGTGTTAGTCTAATCTTGATTAGTGGAATATAAGGAAAAGGGCTTTGTATTTGCATTTCATTATGCATTGTATGAATTTTGGAGAGGAGAATTGGAAGAAAAGACTTGTTCTCAAACCCTCTTTGAAGAATTTGATTTCTGATTGCTTGGAATTGCTTGGAACTAGAAGCTGATTGAAGAGAATTTGTTTGCAATTAGATTTATAATCCATTGAGGTAATCCTTTTCATGCTTGCTTTTAAATTGAAAAATTTATTTGAATTTTTATTTGTAGAAATTATTAAATTTTGGAAAACTAGTTTTCCTACAAAGTTCATGTCAAAATTTTTTAGAATGTCAATTTTATTTCAAAATAGTGTAGTTGGGTAGATTAACCTTAGAAGAGCGTATGCTTATATATTTAGCTTTTGAATTTCTTGGAAATCATGAAAATTGCATGAATTTCCTTATTATGTCCTATTAGAATTTTTTAGAAAAATTATGTGATTGGAAAAGTTAGTTGTTGGGCTATAGCAAGAGGGTATTTTTAATTTTTGGGAATTTGATGTTTTATGAAAATAGTGAATTTTGGATGTGAATTAGGGAAGGATACTCCAAGATCCATTAATGGCAGACCTTGGACATTTGTGAAATATTTATATTTTTTTCTATTGAATTTTAGAAAATTTGAATAGTGTTATTATGTGGAGTATTGAATTATCCCATAGGTTTGATTTTGTATGTGCATTGGGAAGCATGTTTTCGGGGAAAACCACTCTTTTCTTATTCTTGGGTTCCTTGAAGGAGGTTGACCCTTGAACTATGTGGGATAGGAGGATATCTATAGGAGGCTTGGGGTGGCCTATTATAGAGGTGAGAGTGGCGTGTTTGAGTAAGTGACCCCATCACCTTTGGTTGAGATGTAGTGGTAAGTATGCATGCCTTGCAAGAGACCCTCCTTACACAAGGTAAGCATGCACACCTTGCAAGATACCCTCCTTACTGAGGTAAGTGTGTGTGCATTTGAGTAAGTGACCCCTTTACCTCTAAAAGGCATTCACCGAGTGAGTGCTTACTTGAGAAGTTGGTGGCCTTTTATGATTTTTAGCTTGGTTATGGAGAACCAAGGGGAAGTCCACCCCAGTGTCTTAGCTACCCTCCTCTCGTCCTTATCAATTGGCTTGTGAGAATCTAATCTTGTGTTGAGACAACCATGTTGTACCTTGTATGTGGTTTATGTCTTCTTATGCATTGATTGACATGTGTGCCATATGTTGCCTTATATGTTGGTTGTATTATGAGTTGCCATATGCGTGTTGTGTGCATCGATCATCTTGAGTGTTGCCATATACTCCGTAGATTTGTGTGAGATGGCCTTGATATTAGTGTTGCCATGGTCATCTTCTCCATAGCTCAAGGGTTGCCTAGAGTGGCATAGACATCTATTGCACTCGATGATGGTACTATGATAGGGTGGTGGGTAACATTTCCCCATTAGTCCTATCGAGATTATCTTGTAGGAGTTGGAAGGTTTCCTTGTTCATTCTTGGCTTTTGAGTATGTTGTACTATGTGCCTACTGGAGCACCTTAGAGGTGATTCATTATTAATGTATATTCATGATTTGTGTAATTTATTTATTGGAGTGCAATCCTTCCATGTTTTGGAAGTAGCCTCCATCATGTTATTATTTTATGATGTCGTTTGGTTGGATAACAAACATGTTTTGGATGGAATTTATCATGTTGTAACATTATCTCATGTGATGAAAATGGTTAAGTGGGGATGTTGGAGTCATTCATTTTATGTTATGATTATATTATTGCATGTATATTAATTGGGTTATATTGTGCCCACATTATGATTGAGATTTCCATGCTTGGTTTTGGCTTGTCTCGACATTGGCGTCGAATGAGTGTGGCATTCCATTTGGTATTTCTCATTTTTGGCATGTATGTCAGTACATTGGTAAATGTTTATGTTTTCATATTTGAGTTGTTATCATGGTTGGAACTTAGATACCATGTTTATTTATGGTTGATTAGTAGATTATTTATGTTTTGGATCTTTGTGGATGTGTCATTCTTGTGAGGTGTCACATTTGATCCTCCGTTCAACTTGTTGGTCGAATGTTAACATTGCTTGATGTGGTGGCCACATGTCGATGTTGGCTTGGCTTGTTGGGTTATTTTGGCTTTTCAAGAGAGGTTTTTTCATGGTGTTCACCTCTTCTCTTGTGCCTTGGTGCTTGCACTTGGCTTTCTTGTTGATCTCCATCCTTGTTGGAGAGTGTTTTCGATGCATGCGAGTGTTGTCAAACTTGTGTGGCCTTAGGGATCTCATTTTTTCTTTTATATGTTTATAAGGTGTTCTTGAGTGTTGCTATGCTTTGTAGTGGCCTTAGGGAGGTGTGTGTATGTTCTTCTTGAATTTGTTCCTTTGAGAAAGTTCTACCCAGGCACTGTTAAGGGACTACAACACCCCATGAGGACTACAATGCCCAAGAAGGACTCTAGCACCCAAAGAGGACACTAACACCTACGATGGACACTAGTGTGTAGAGGGAACACTAGTGCTAAGCGCTAGAGTTCCTATATACGTTGTTGTCCCATTTCGTGTTGTGGTCTTGTGCTTATAGACATCAAGCACTTCCCTACATTTTTTGGAGAAACTTTCTATATGAAAGATGTTCCCCTTGGACCTCTAAGTCTTACCATGAGATCATTTTAACTGGACATGATGTATTTTGGAAGTTATGATCATTTTTGTCTTGGGAAGCATGCTTCACACTATGTCAACTCCATGTCATGGTTGTTGGTGAAGGTCGTGATTCCCCTAGTGGATCCCCGTCTTGAGTAGGTTGTTCCTTGTGCTAGGAGATATTGTTGTGTCATGATGGGATGGATCTAAGATGATTATCACCCTCATCCTATTCTATGAGGTTTTGAGGGTGTGAGATTGTGGATTTTTATTTGACCTTCCTCGTCGAGCAAGTTCCATTCTCTCTTAGATGTATCATGGTGGCCTTGTCATATGATTGGTTGGTCTTCCACTTGTCTCTCGTTGGTGTGTTTGGACCCTGAGTGGTCACTGTGGTTTTTTCATGTCATGTCCTAGAGTGTCGTCATGGGACACTGTGATGATTCTAGTGTGGAAGAACTGGGGGGAACTGTGAAAAGGTTGGAAGATCTGGCCAAAGAAGGTGATAGCCTTGTAGATTGGTTCCCCACACTGGTACTTTAATGGGGTCATCTGGATATGGATTCAAATGAAGGGATGGATCTCCAAATGGAAGGAATGTAGGCTTGGATATTTTCACTTCTCCTTACACTAGAATCAGGAACTAGAATTCCCCCCCCGGGGTGGGTGGGTGGATATAGTTGCCCCCCAGGAGGTATATAATTGATGAGATGGTGAGGATGCATCATTTGCTACTAGTGCTAGCGGATCTATATTCTCACCTGGAGGATATTCAAGTAAGGGTCGGGGTGGGAGGGAGGATAGTTGGCTAGGATGTAAAAGCGGACCCAACTATATATAGTTGTTTGTATTGAAGAGGATAATTTAACATTAGCTATCCACTTCCCATGTTTGTGTTTGTGATCCGGTGTGATTGGGGTCAATACATAAAGATGGGGGACCAAAAAGTGGCCAAATAAAACAAGAAAATGTGAAACTCGTGGCCTCATTTATAAAGTTTGGCCATAGGTTTCACCTCTGTTATTCTGCGAGCGCATTATAACAAAGGGGAATCAACAAATTCACCATGCCACCTTGCCAATCCCGCTCCTAAGGACATCATGCATGAGGTGTAGGGAGTGTAGCAGTTGAATAAGGTAGGGTTTGTTAGTTTTTTGTGAATATAAAAAGACATTGTTAGTTTTGCAATGTTTTGATTGCATTTTTATCTTGAATTTTCAACCAATGAGGCACCACAAAACCCTAATCTAGCAAAGGATGCTCAAAACAATCCCCCTCAAACTGAGGAGAACCCTCAAAATTCCCCACCTTCATGTCCTCACCATCAAAGAGACACACAAGAAAACTATTTACCTGACAAATTGAAGAAAACAAAAAACAACTTTAAACCATAATTGAAACATTAAATACTCCGAATGCAAGCACCGATCATGGGAGAGCCCTTGCCAAGTCATTAGAGGTCATTATTTCTCATATTGAATCGGTGATTTGGTTGGAGAGGAGTCAGCAATACTATACTGACAAATTGTCTTA